>CM031244.1:65120519-66571560 GCA_018340775.1 Taxus wallichiana var. yunnanensis | reverse complement strand
CGTGGCGGTGAGCTCTGGAGAAGTCGATCCTACTTTCAATCGGCTTCAGAAGGCACAATTTCATGCAGTAGCACCGACGGCGCTTTTTATCACTAAGTTCAAATGGTGACCGGTCATCCGAAGCTCCTCACCCCCACGGAAGAGCCGGGTTTTCACGGAGGGCATCCACATCCCTTTGTAGTGCTTTGCTTCTCAGCGGGACCACCCTCCCAGCTCGTGTTCTCTTTCCGGCCTTTCAAATGGCGGTACCATGGGGGAATCTTTATGGGTCCTCTTACACTACCACATCCGAGCTCACACGCTCCTCACGGAAATCGAAAAGAATTTTCCCAAATTGACGGGAGCGCGGAAATCAAAGCACGGCAGATTCCCACATATCTGCATTCATCATGTCATGCAGTATTTTAGATGTGACCCACGAAGATGTGTCGGTTCGCCTTTTTCTAGAAACCCTACAAGGACCTGCAGCTGAATGGTTTCAGCATTTGCCGGCCGGATCTATCACCAGTTGGGCCACCTTGCGGGATGCTTTTGAAGATAGGTACAAGCCTTCAGAGGATGCATTTGCATTATTATCATGAATCACTCACCTGAAGAAGGAGGCAAATGAGACCATGCACGATTTTGTCACCCGGTTCAATGCACTAATCAACCGTGTCCCTGTTGCCATGCTTCCAACGCCGGAAAATCAAAAGTGTTTCTTCGTAAACGCTATGAGCTCGAAAGTTAGTTTCTTGCTCCTTCAGGAACGAGTTGCCACCTTGGTTCTAGCCCAAGCCGCTGCCATTCGCATAGAGGATAATCTGATAATATCCGGTGAATTAAAAAAGGAATCAGCCAAGCCTAAATCTTTGGGCCCTTCGCCCACCACTTCATCTGATCCAGCATTCCAAAAGATGGCAAACGATTTTCTTGCATCAAGAAGCAGCTGGCCTGTGCCTCTCCAGGCCTCATACGGGATATCTCGCGGAGGAATTTCATTCCTAACAATGTTCCACAAAGACCGCGCTTACCTACAGCTGCTCCGTGGTTGGCACTTGAGGCCCCTTCTGCACAATGCTCGGCCGAGATTGAAGAAGAAGAGCAAGATATGAAGAACCTTCGCCTCAAGGCGAAGATGATCAAGATGTCGGTGAACCGATCGGTGACTCTACTATCGGGTATATGGAATTTGATGAGGAAGGATCTGATGAAGAAGAGGGTACCCGGTGGGTGCAAGTGGGCAGGCTCATATGCTGTTTTTACTCATTCGAAAGGAAAAAGAAGCGGAAGTTACCTGCCCATGTCCAGCAGAGAAGGCCGTGTCAAACACGCCTCCGATCATTGCTAAAAGAGGTAATCCTCTTCCTACTCAACTCCCCGGCAAATCTTTTTGCAAAGAGATCTTTTCCCCTATCTCTCCTCCAAATTAGTCCTCTCACATTCCTACTAAGACCACCAATACTATTCCATCATCGCGAGGTGAGGGACTCATTCCTTACCAACGCAACCCTTGGCCGCGTTTGATATTATAGATCATGCAAAAAAGACCAAGATCCAAATGTCTGAAGCTGGGTTTCGAGTATCTTCAGTCAAACCCCGAACAGCTTGTAAGATTAACTAAGTATATCCAAAGTCAAGCTGTTATACCTAATCAGGCTTCCCAAAAGGAATCCTTTCCACTCCCCCTGAATCCCATATAAATGTTGCTTCAACATCTGCGTCAGACAAGATAGAGCCTTTCTATCTCTCTCTTCTGATCAATGGACACAAGCTGAGTAACTACATAATTGATTCCGGGGCTTCTGATAATGTCATGCCGGCAAAAGTCACCCATGCTTTGGGCCTCACTCTTACCAAGCCTTTTTGGCCGATGTTATTCTTTTCGAAACTAAGAAAGTTCCGTTAGTTGGCCAAATCAAAGACGCGCACTGATTTGCATTTGCGGCTTTCCGGATAAAAGAGTAAAAATGAGTACCTCGTTGTTGACATTCCGGTAGCATATGGAATATTGGCTGGAAGAAGTTTTTCAGCGCGGTTGGTGGAGAAATTCATATGGATCGGTCCAAAGCTAGAATTCCAGTCAAAGGCGTAATGCAGACTTTGGAGCCGGAATCACAAAAGAAATACTTGGTTACCAACTCTGAAGACCCCAAAGCTCAAATCCTTTTTGAATCATCAGGGATGGGGAATTACTTCTTATCTCCATCGAGACGGATAAAACAGAGGCTGTTCTCATTCAGAAGGAGATCTTAATAAGATCTGGACATTGCGATTTGATGGGAGCCAGTAACTAGTGGATGTGGCGCTGGGTCTTGTTGATATCTCCCAGGAAGAAGTCATTCCTCTCTCTTTCAAATTGCAGTTTTTCAACACCAACAATACTGCTGAGTATGAATCTCTCTTACTCGGTATGCAAGCCGCAAAAGAAAGAGGAATAAAAATCTAAAAGTACAAGGTGATGCTAAGTCAGGTTGTAAATCAAGTGAAAAGGATTTATCAAGTAAGAATGAAAGACTCGTGCACTACCGCAATGCGGTATGGGACAGCATTGAGGAGTTTGATGCCTTTTCAATTGAATCAATTCCAAGAGCTCAAAATGACATGGTGATTCATTGTCAATGCCTCAAAGATCTCTCATGCTCCCACATCCAGTTTGAAAACGAACAAGTACACCATTGAGGTGGTTTTCCACCGATCGTACCAGCATAATTCTCGGCATTGGCAGGTGTTCAATGATGATAATCAACTCATTGCCTTTCTGGAGAAGGCAAAAAATTTTAAAGAATTGTATTTCGAAGGATCCACCTCTACATGCCGTGAATCAATCGACGGTCAAAACCACGAATCAAAGGAGAACGACGGCGTATGTCAGCTCAAAGGAAATAAAATTCCGAAGGGCCTGGTTTCTCTGGAACGCCTGTTTGACAGGCATGACCGTTTTGTAAGAAAGAAGAGGTGAGATGATCCTGGCTCGTCCCCAGAAACCGAACCGGTCAATATAGGTTCGATAGAACACCCGCAATTTGTGAACATTGGCAAATGTTGCACGCCTGAAGAGAAGCGAAAATTTGTCAAGTTGCTGAAAAAATATATGGATGTATTGGCATGGTCTTATGCCGATTTAAAGTCCTTCAAGCCAAAGGACGTTCAACATGATATTCCATTGAAAGACGATGCCAAAGCCTTCCGCCAGAAGCAGAGGCACTATAATCCCAAGATTTCGGGTACCATCCAGGCCTGAAATTCAGAAGATGCTAGACGCAAGAATCATCTTCCCTATCCATCACAGTACTTGGGTAGCAAATATTGTGCCAGTGCGCAAGAAAAACGGTGAAATACGCATCTGCGTAGACTTTCGAAATTTGAATCAAGCTTCGCTGAAAGACAACTACCCTCTTCCGATAATGGATCAAGTTCTGCAAGTAGTAACTGGATCAGAGATGCTGTCCATGCTTGACGGTTTTTCAGGTTACAATCCAGATTGAGGTTTCACCAAGATCAATTCAAAACAGGCATTCACTACTCCCCGGGGTACATTTGCCTACAGCAGATGCCTTTCGCCTAACTAATGCTAGTGCCACTTTTCAATGAGCCATGGACTTTGCATTCAAAGGTATGATGGGAAAAGTCATCGTGGTTTACCTAGATGACTTAACCGTGTTCTCTAAATAGCAATGAAATGATCATTGTGATCATTTGGAGCAAGTGTTGGCTAGGTTCCGAGAACATGGGATTTCCCTAAACCCAAAAAAGTTTATTTTTGGAGTCACGGAAGGGAAGTTGCTAGGCCATGTGGTCAGCAAAGAAGGAACAAAGATAGATATCTTTTGAAAGAGTTAAGGCTATTCAAAGCCTTACTCGCCTTTCAAAGAAAGACTGGTGTTCATTCTTTCTTTGGAAAGGTGAACTTTCTCAGGCGTTTTGTTCCTGACTTTGCCGAGAAGACCCGTCACATATTGAACATGATGAAGGGGTCACCAACTTTCAGATGGAGTGAAGAGGGGAAAAGGTCATTTGAAGAAATAAAAGCTTCTGTTGCTCATGCACCAGTCCTGGTATGTCCCGATTTCTCCAAGGACTTCATCATGTATAGTTATGCATCTGAGCATACTGTGTCTGCAATCTTAATGCAAAAGAATTCAGAAGACATTGAGTCCCCGATTGCATTCATGAGTTCTCCCCTCAAGCTTCACGAACTAAAGATGACTCAGCTGGAAAAGCATGCCTTTGCCGTTGTCAAAGCAGTGAAGAATTTCAGGTATTACATTCTAAACTCGCATACGGTGGTGCTGGTCCCTGACACGGCGGTGAAATCAATTCTAACTCAGCAAGAGTTAGGAAGTTTGTGGGGAAATTGGATCGCAAAGGTCCAGGAGTATGACCTGGATATTAAACCAACCAAGCTGTACGGGGCAGGGCACAGTGTGGTCCTAATGGCTGAAAACAAAAATTTAGAAAATCCCGATGAGAGGGGTGACTACATCGAAGAAGCGCGCAAGACCGCGAAGGGCACGATTCTCTCGCCTCTGTCTATTTTTTGCAACCAAAGATGATGAGTGGTACTCCGACATCGCTTCTTCCTTACCTACGGCGAATGCACGATGCACCTAACTAAAAAGAGAAGCACACTATAAAGCTCGGGCGGCTAAATATGTCATCTGGGATGATGGCTTATATAAGCGCGGGATAGATGGCATCTTCCTGCGATGTGTCGACAAGCCCCAGCAAGTAAAACTACTGGAAAGTTTTCACAATTCAGCTTGTGGAGGGCATTTCTCTTCATCTCAGAATCGCACACAAGATCATTTGAGCCAGGTATTATTGGCACGCTCTTTCAAGATACATGACCACCGGGTGGTGAAATGTGAACCACTCGCCAAAGAATTTAGTCGACAAGCCCAAGCTCATTGCCCTTCCCCTAAGGCCAATCATTATCAATGAACCATTCGAGACAATGGGGAATTGATTTTATTGGTGCACTCAATCCTCAATCGAGTGCGGACATAGCTATGTCCTAACAAAACGGATTACTTCACCAAGTGGGTGGAAGCCATACCTGTCAAGCATGCCACTTCTGAGGTGGTTTGCAATTTCATTAAAGAAAATATCATTGTCAGGTTCGGCGTTCCAAACAAAATCGTTGCTGATAATGCTTCTAACTTCTCCTCACGAGAAGTTATTAGTTTTTGCTATGAATATGGGATAACTTTGGCTCATGCCTCAGATTATTACCCTCAAGGAAATGGTCAAGCGGAATCCAGCAACAAGAACTTGGTGGCCATCATACGAAAACTGGTGGAATCAAATCAGCGGATGTGGCACAAGTCCTTATACGACGCTTTGTGGGCGGATCGTATTACTCCCAAGAGATCTCTTGGCATGTCACCTTTTCAAGTGTTATATGGCATTGATGCCGAGCTTCCCATTTCTGCAGAACTTCCTGCTCTGCGCTTGGCACGAGCGATTGAAGATGAAACTTTCCAAAGTTCTCTTGAAAAGAGGATCATGTATCTGGCAGAACTTGAAGAAAAGAGAGTGAAGGTGGTCGATAGGATCACTGAACATCAGAATCAAGTTAAGAGGCTTTTCGATAAGAAGGCCAAGCAGAGAGATTTTCAAGTGGGAGATCTCGTCCTTTTGTGGGACAAGCGAAGAGAGCCAAAGGGCATGCACGGAAAGTTTGATTCCCTATGGAGAGGGCCCTTCAAAATCAAGCAACTCAACGGAGAGAATAGTTTCTATCTCTCGTATCTGGATGGAACTGAGCTCCCGCTTCCCTATAGCGGGCAGCATCTGAAGATCTTCAGGAAGTAGAGCTTGCTCTCTTCTTTGTACAATTTGCTTTAAGTTGTGTGTTTGCTTTCGTCGTGTGTTTGCTTTCGGTTTGTCGTGTGTTTCTTTTGTTCTCCCTCCGGTCCCCCTTGTTTTTGACACTATTACCCAATGGATAGGCACAAGTGATCTGGGATTCTCTACCCCCGAGTTCGCTCAGGGATAGTCCCTAGAAAGAGCCAGCTATTATCCCGTGAAATTGACAAGGGCAATTTTACCGATAACCATATGGAAAATTTTGTTTCGATCCCTCGTTAGGGATCCCTCGCATTCGAAACATTGTAAAATCCCTTCCTAGGAAATCTAGTTTTCGAACTTAGTCTTTCTGAGCCTTTTTTGGCTGGGCGCATGAAATATCCTCAGTAACACTAGCTTTTGATGCGCCCTCTTAAAAGCCTTTGCACATGGTTTTCAATGTCACCACAACTTTTCATGCGCCAAAGAATGTTTAACCTTCCCTGCGTGCGCCAAGGCGCATGCGCTTGTGTTGGTACAACTTTTGTTGCTCCACCCTTTGGCGCGCCAAAGGGCGCGCATAATCTTTGTGCAACAAAACGCTTTGGTGCGCCAAAGGGTGCACATAACTTCATGTCGACAATGCTTTTGGTGCGCCGAAGGTGCGCTGTCTCCTGTTGTCAAATACTTTCATGCGCCAAAGGGTGCACGCTTTCTCCTGTCGACAGCAAATCTCATGTGCCTTCGAAAAATTGGTTGGTGCATTTATGACCAGTTTTTCTATATATATATGTGAGTGCGCTCCCAAATGTCATTTTCACTTTTGTTGAGCACGTGATCGTTCTGAACTTGTTAGGCTCTGCTCCGTCGTTTTCATCGTCCTGTGGACCCGTTCCCGAACTTTTGCTATATATCCAGGTAAGAGGTGTTATTTCTCTCTTGTGCGTTTTGTGCTTTCAGTTCCTGGTGTGTTCCTGGTTTGGTCCTTGCTTGTTGAGTGGTTGTTTATATATAAATGTGATCGGCCTAGCCTCCTCTCGTTTCTTGCCTACCTCCATGTTATCCTTCCTCTTTCCGCATCTACCTGAGAAGGTCATTTTCTGGAACCGTGGTTGTAATCCTATTGGTTTTAACCGTTTCGTTTGCCCACTGAGCATGTTAAAAACAAAGAGGAGAAGAAATCTAAGAATCATGTATAACCCCCTTTAAGAGTTTGGTTTTCTATTTTTCTCCTTGGCGCGTCTGTCACCCCTGCAACACTAAGAACAGTTGCACCCCATGGCGCATCTACCCGCCCTGTTACAAAATCAAAATCTACGCCAATGGCGCACCCTTTCGGCCTGCTGCATCATGAGCTCATGCGCCCTTAAGACGCGCCTTTTCCGCGTGCTACAAGTGCTAAAACTGCGCCCCAATGACGCACCATCCGTCCATGTTGCATCCCTTTTCCATGCGCCCATGGCGCACCTAGCTTCCATTCAATAAAAGTTTTTTCCGCACTAAGTATGAAGCTATAAAGGCGCAGTGCAATCCCGATTGCAATAACACCATGTTGTGTGAGTTTTTCGTGCGCCGCGCCATATTCCCTTGGGCGCATCCTGTCCCAATGTAACACGCGCTTCTCATGCGCCCTATATAAAATGCAATCTGCAACATCCATGCGCCATGCGCCCTGTTTATTTGGCCTGCAAGTTGCAATTTTCATGCGCCCTGCGCCCTGAGCCTTAAAATCTCTAACTCTTTCTTCTGCTGACATTCTAATGGAAGATCAAATGGCTAATTCAATCTTTTTGGATTGGGTCTCACTTCTTCTTCATGCAGATCAGCAACTGAGTTCAAAAGAACATATGTCTACATCCAGCAAGAGACCCACCAAACCAAGAGGAAAGGCTAAGCTTACAGAGGAAGAGATGAAGTACAAATATCAAAGGGTCAGGATGCCCGAATCACAGGCTGAATGCAGTATGGATGTCAGGGACTCAGAGTTGGGTCACATTGACATGGAAGAATTCTGGGTTAGGACTCAGAAGGTTACAAGAAGTCCGTGGATGGACAAATTAATAGGCAGTGCCCTGCATTTCACCGGAGGAATCCCCGTCAGTGCCGTCAACAATGAATTCATGATGGTGATTGCACAGTCTTACAACAAGGACACAAGATGTGTCGAAAATAGCAAGGGCGAGGTAATCATAAACCTCACTGCCCGTCATTTTGAGATAATGCTCGGCATCCCTCACCACCGGCACTTTGTGGCCATCAGCCAAGAAGAGTGCATCAAGGCCTGGGAAGACAATGAAGACCAATGCATGCAACTAATGAACGAAGTCTACTTGAAAAACAAGAAGGTGGTAACCCGGTGGCCCCAAATCATCCACCGCAGTGACTTCTCAGAAGAGCTCAGCGATACTATTACTTTCCCGAAAGGGGTCTTGTGCTTTCTGACGCCCACTACTTCCATAAATGGATGCTGAGGTACTTGGAAACAATGAATAAGAATGTGCCTGAGCAGCGCTTTTGCTGGGGAGAAATAATAAGCAGCACCATCTCCGAGTAGCTTCTTCTTCTTCTTCTTCTTCTTCTTCTTCACTCTATTCTCCGACTTTCTCGTTGAAATGTCTAAAGAGTGTTGGCACAAATGATGACATCATCCATGTTGCATCATGGGATGATGTCATCCATCAAGTTGTCAAAAGTCAACATGACTTTTAGATATTTTGTAAATATCTTTGTAAATAGGTGGTTGGCTCCTTTTTGCCTTCTTTCCTTCTCCTCTCTTCTATAAATACTGGAATACTTGTTGTATTCGGGGTGAACATTTTTTAGATGAAAATAGAAGTGAGGAGAGAAAGACTTTGAGCTTTCTTGTAACAGAAGAAAACAGTAATACAAATATTAAGACTTTGTGCTCAATAGTTGTGTTATGCATTAGATCTTCCTTACGTTAGATCTGTGTGTGTTTAATCTGTTGGATCCATATCTACTTTTCTGTCATTTGCTCATCAGTATTGCTTTGTTTATTTATGCAAGTAGGTTTGGCTCTATTTACTACCAACCCAAAAACATAAATCTTCTGACCTTTCTGCTTTGGAATTCATTTCTTTTCTTCCTTCGGATCTGTTCTTTCTCTTTTCCCTCTTTCATTCCTTTCTTTTCACAAAATTCTGAAACACTCTACCCCAGGGATGAGATCCCAAACCCCGAAGGCAGAATACTGTGAGACTTACATAGATTCCTGCTGGTAGAATAGCAATAAACCAATTTCACTTTGCTGACTCAAAGAGGGGCTAAGCCCTGCACACTGTTGGCTCGTCTATCCATAGATCTGTCCAAGCGATAGATTTTCGACCAACAATACCCGAGATAATTCTTGATCTCTTCACTCATGTCATGGATATACAAGAAAAGTATGAGTTTCCCTTCGATCCTTCTCACAAGACTCAAACGCCTCATAGTGGAGTAGAGATAAAGGATGAATCAAATGTTTCTCATAGAGAAGATGTCAATGAGCATAGACCTGGGAAATAAAGTAACTTAGAATATCCAAGGAATTGGAACAAAATCAGATTTGGGGCAGAGATGAGATGCTCGATGGAGAATCAGCTATATGGATAAACATGGAAGGAAACTGACACTATGAAACCAATTTCAAAGAGCATGAAGGTAGTTCAATTTCAAAGAAAGGACCTAATCATCAAGAATCTCACATGGAATCACTCCTACCAAGTACATAAAAAATTGTGAAAGCACCTGGATTTCCTAAGTAGTTAAGGAGGGGAGGCTACTTTCTAGAACTCGTCAATGGCTTCGCAAAGCATCATCATTCAAGATTGCCTCTTCAGGGGTAAGTTTTGAGAATTGAAAAGTACTTCAGTGAAAGTGGGTTGTCCCCCACCTTATACCATAGGTGATTTCTAGGTGTGTTTCCTTCCCATTGTGTGTCATGTGATTCCTTTTTCATCTTTTCGTGTGTGTGTATGTTTCCTTCTTCTCTCTCTCTCTCTCTCTCTCTCTCTATAGGTTATACATGACTCACGCAGGCCCAATGGATAAGGAAATGGTCAATATGTTATAATTTGAGATTCGGGAGTTATCATGCCATGAATTCTCTTTTATCACCCATTTCATGTCCCCAAGTTAGAGCAAGCTACCATCATGCAAATGTGCAACAGGGAAATTGACAATTCTTGAGCATGACAACCATACCCTAGTGTTAATTTTTTCAAGTCCCATCATTTCAAGACACCCCAGGTTTGTCCAAGGGACCTCCTAAATAATGTTACATCATCCCCCTAGGTGATTTAGTAAATTCCATTCATTCCCCCTAGGTGATTTCAGGATTTCATTTACAAAGCTATAAGTAGTTGTGGGAAGGGCTATCTCGATGGTCCGATCAACAAACAGGAGGTTGAATGGTGCCCTGAAACATTTGTTCCAACAAAATCCTCATTTATCACACCAGCTCATTTTTGTTGGATTTTCTAACAATCTAATGGTCTGGTCAAACTAAAAAATTACACACAAGCTCTAATTAAAAACCTATCACAATGGAGTTGTTTTCATAAAAACAGAGACAAAAACTAGACCTTTAAATTTCGAGCTCCATTAATGGCCACCATGATAGCTCCATGCTCAAAGCCACTAGCTAGGTGGAAATTTCAAAATTTATTTCCAGGCATTCTAGTGGGAAAAAACTATGTGAAATTCATAGGGTTGATCATAATGACAAGACAAGTCCAAATAAGTATGTTCCATCACAAATCAATCACTGGAAACACACTTTCTAAAAATAGTAAGTTTTCTTATATAGACTTGCTATATTTGGAAAGTCATCATCAAAAGTAGTTGAGCCAAAGGAAGTGGACATTGAAGATAACAAGAGCACAAAAATGAGTGTTCAGAGTATAAAATAGTGGAAATGACCACTTACTAAAAATATTAAGTCCCTTATATGGGTGCTTACTAAAACCAATAAGTAACCCCATGAAGTGGTCAAAGAAAATGCAGTGTGCGTAGGATTGAATGAATATTTTCATCACATCAAGATGATCATGAAGAGGTAAAAATAATCTCTCACTAAAAATGTAATTTCACAAACATGGATGGAAGCTTTGTATATTTTATTAATGTGAAATTAATCAACCATTACAAAGGAGTGATGCAAAGATTTATACATATTCGACAACAACATACAAACAAATAAATGAGTTACACAAGTACAACCAATATCACAACAACTTCCAAAACACATATGGGAAGCAACAATAATTAAATAAAAACAAATTATAATTGTTACAACTACGTAACAATATAACCTATGCAATAATATGAAAAATATTGTTATAAAAATTTATAACAATATATAAACTAATTACCTTATTAAATAATTAAATATTTAAGGTAATATAATGCATAAATTAACCTAACATTCCCCCTTAATTTTTCATTGCCTCAAGGGATGAGGAGAGGAACTCTCTAAACAACTCAAACTTGTCATGTGCAAGTGACTTTGTGAAGATATCTACCCGTTGTTCAAATTGTTGGAAAAAATTGAAGCTAGATGTTACGCTTCAACACATGTTCGCATATGAATGAACCTATACCTCAATGTGCTTTGTTCTCTTGTGAAAAAATGGATTGCAAAAAATTTTGAGAATACCTTTATTATCAACATAAATGGTGGTTAGTTTGTCTTGTGGTATTCCAAGTCCTTCCAAGATGCGATGTAGCCATAGCGATTCACAGCCTTCTTCTGCAGAACGATACTCGGCTTATATGGAAGAGCGAGAAACAAAGTGTTGTTTCTTACTTCCCCATGATATTGGTCCGATCCCATAAAAATACAAATCTATAAGTGGAATTTCTATTATCAATGTTACCAACATGATCTGAATCCAAATATCTAGAAAAGAAGAAGTTGTCATTCTTCTTATATTCTAGACCAAGATCTACTGATCCTTTGAGATATCTCAAGATGTGCCTTGCTACTTTCCAATGACAAACTTTGGGTTCCTACATGAACCCGGATAAATAGCTCACTACAAAGCTAATATCTCGGTCTAGTGTAGGTCGTAAATGAGACTCTTGATTAGCTACCGATAGAGAGTGGCACTTACCTCAGAGATGGATCTAAATGACATAGCTGTAATCTATTCTCCATGGGTGTATCGATTGGTGTGTAATCCATTATCCTGAATTTCTTGAGCATTTTCTTGGTATATTTCATCCGAAACAAATATATGATTCTATTTTTTACCATACTTCCAATCCAAGATGTCCAATAATGCATTAGCTCGAGATTAGTCATGTCGAACGATCAATTAAGATCTTTCTTCGTTGCATCGATCATCCTCACTAAACTCCCAAAGGATGACTAGATCGTCAACATAGACTATGACAATCACAATATCCCCTCCTTGATTTTTTTAGGTAAATATTGGGATCGTGAGGATTTCTCACAAATCCATGTCATATGAGATGCTCATCAATCTTGATGTACCATGCCTAACGTGCCTATTTAAGGCCATACAGAGATTTCCGAGTCTGCGCATACCTTTACTTCTTGACCAAGTATAACATATCCCTTAGGTTGAGTCATATAGACTTCTTCTTGTAAATATACATTCAGGAAGGCACTTTTTACATCCATTTGATGGACTTTCCATCCAAACTGTGCAGCTAGAGAAAAGATCATCCTAATCTTTTGGATCTTAGTTGTGGGAGAAAATGTCTCCTCGTAGTCAATGCCTTCTTTTTGTGCATACCCTTTACTACAAGTCTTGGTTTGTACTTGTCCACTTTCCCATCTGCTTTGTACTTTGTTTTGAATATCCATCTACATCTAATGGGTTTCTTCCCTGGTGGAAGATTGATAAGCTACCAAGTGTTATTTTTCATCACTGATTGATATTCAGAGTCCATGGCATCTTTCCAAGATTTTGACTGTAGGGATTCCTGTACTGTAGATGGCTCATCAAACTCAATAACTCTACTCATCAAAGCAAAGTTAACTTCTTATCTTGCTTTAATGTGATTATGTCGTCCAAGGGTGGATGTATTCGGTGGAGAAACCATTCTTTCATATTGTAATGTGCTAGTACACCACTTAGTAATATGGTGAACTTTTCCCATGGGTCATGTTTCTATTTGATCAACACCATCATATCCATCCTCACTTTAATCATCTGAGGGAACATCACCTCCAATTTTTACAATTGGTGAAAAATATACATCTGGTGAGTCTAGAGGAGGAGTCTCGCTTCTTTCTTCTCAAAAACTCAACATCTCTGCTGGTGTAGACTTTTCTAGTCTTATGATCCATCAATCTATACCCAAGATTCTCTTCACTGTACCCAATGAAGATGAGTTTCTGTGACTTCATGTCCAATTTCTTTCTATTCTGCTTGGGTATGTGCATGCTTGCTTTGCACCTAAATACTCTAAGGTGTGCAATAGATGGTTTCCGCTTTGACCAAGATTCTTGTGGTGTTACTCCTTCAAGAGCAACTATGGGCACTCTATTCAATAAATACACTATTGTTTTTACTGCTTCTACCCAAAATGTCTTTGCAAGTCTAGAATCATCGATCATGCATCACACCATTTCCATGATAATATGATTTCTTATCTTAACAACACCATTCTGTTGCAGTGTGTGTGGAGGAGGCATTTGTCGATGAATCCCGTGAGTTTGTAGGTATTCTTTGAACTCGTTACTAGTGAATTCCCCCTCAATCTGAGTGAAGATTTATAATGTGATGACCAGTTTCATTCTCAATTGCTACTTTGAACTTCTTGAAATTTTAAAAATATTCACTTTTCTTGTGAAGAAAAAAAATCCACATTTTCCTTGAATGGTCATCAATACATAACATGAAGTACTGAAATCCAGAATGACTTGGTTGCATTAGACCGCAAAGATTGGTAGGAACCAGATGAAGCTGACCATGAGCTTGATATGTACTCTTCTAGAATGAAGCTCTAGGTTGTTTTCCTACTAGGTAGTAAGGAAACTTGTTTGTATCCTTTTGTAGAGATGGCAGCCCATGTACCATATTACACCGGTGAAGTGTCTCGATATACTTGAAACTTACATGGCCAAGTCTCTGATGCCACAATTATGCTGAGGTAGAGTTCTTAGCCACAAGTGCATGATTGTCTCTGTGAACAAAATCAAGCTGAAACATGCGTCCCACATTGGAGGATTTCACAACTATTTTTAAACCTCGTGATTTATCTCGAATTAAACATGTTTTCTTGCCATAATGACTATGAAAGTCAATTTTTAGGTTATGATCAAGGAGTTGACTAACTGAAAGAAAATTCTTTTTCAACCTAGGGACATATAAGACATCAGATAGTCTGCAGTTGCATGAACCAAGGGGTAGAGAAATTTTACCAATCCCCTGAACTGTATATGAAGAATCATCTCCCAAAAAAATGTGATTTTTTGATGGTGTGTCCTCATTAAAGTAAACTAGTCTCTCGTGATCAGTCATGTGCCGAGTGGCTCCCGAATCAACATACCGTGACATCACTAGATGACATGGATGGTTCACTTAATCGAGAAGTGTATAAGAAGTATTCATTATCTTAATGTTCTTCTTGCTCAAAGAATATTTCCTTGTTGATGGGGTCGTCTTTTCCAGCTCCCACTTATCTACCCTTGATTTTAGTTAGAATTTCCCTTGTGAGATTGTTGTGGAGGTCCGAGTTTCTTGATAAACTTTTCTTGTAAGTATTATACCAACAATATTTTTAAGTCATGTCCTCTTTCTCAAATTGGACATTGCTTCTTTTGTTGTATGTCCTTATGATAATCGATTATGATGTTGGGAATTTTGATAGGAATTAGGTTTTCCTTTATCTTTTCCTTTACATTTTTCATGTGAAGAAAGTTCCTACTCTTCTTCATCATCCTTATTATGCATGGCTTCCTCTTGTTACAAAAGAGTTTACCAAATTTGTCAAAACTAACTGTCAATGATGTGACAAGTTTAGTGTTGTGACAAAAATGTGGTAAGAAGAAGGGAGAGATCTCAGAACAATGGGAAAGAGAGATTCAACTATGACCACTTCTCCCATGGCTAGAAGTGAATCCCTCAAATATGTAACTCTTCTTAAGAAAGATTTGATTTCCTCATTTTGTTTAAACTTTAGTGTATGTAACTAACTCTGAAAATTCAATATAAAATTGTTGTTTTTGGCTTCATATAATGTGCTCAACTTATCCCACACTTATTTGGCTATTTTGGCATCTCAAATGTGGGGTTGCACATCGTTAAACACTCCAAACAAGATGATGAGTTTGGCCTTCTAATCTACTTTATCAAATTGTCATTGTTGTGTTGTATCGTTGGTTGATCTGGTCGAGTACCATTTATCATATGCCGATCTCTTCAAACTCAAGTTATGTCTTGATTTTTGTCTTTCATGAAACATAGTTGTTTCCTCCGAGTAGTTGCGAATCCGTAAGAAAACATTTGGGGGCATTGATGCCTATTTTGTAGAAAACACCGACAAGGTTTGGCTCTTATCACTCCGTATTAGGTCTCCTAATCTATATACCATCGATCTTATATACCAAACCTTTCTATATACGTGCCCTTCTGATATAACCGGCAAGATCGTGGAAGAAGCTCACCCTTTCTATATACCCGCAAAGATGTGAAAGAGGAATTAATGTACATGAAAAAATTCAATATGTGGTACAAAGATAATACTTGAAATGGGTTTATGTGATTATTGACACTCTCAAAGAAATATCCTCATACGCGTGCGTAACTTCATTATATACTTTGATAATTTCTCGCTTTGGATTTATGTCGTGCAATCATTCACGTATGATGGGATGGCTCATAATGTGTGCACTGTGACCTTATTACTCCCCATCGATTTAAAGGGTCGATGCCTAGATGATGTTAAGTGCAAGGTAATAGTTGTGATAGCTTTACCCGTAAGCACTTCCCGGAGGCACTCGTATATACCAAATGTTGCAAATGAGATCTAGGATCTCGTGAGTGTTATAGAACCAATTTTTACTATTTTGTATTACAATTTTCGCGTTTTTGAGAAGTTACAATATTTGCAATTGACTATGACAACCTACAAATTAGTACAATATGATGAAGCATGCAATTACATTAAAAAATTTAGAAAAAATTGAATGGAAGGAAAAATTATTTTGTTTTGCGGGCCCAAGTGGCCTCCAGGCCCAAGAATGACCCACTACGCCAAATAATTGCAAAATATAGCTAAAAAATCAATTTGGATATGCCTCCTTTTACAAAAAGTTCTTAGAATGCAAAGACATGCAGAGTGGAGGAAATTTTTTTTTCCCTAAAATAGGGTTTTTCACGCTAAATTTAGTTAGCTATAACTAAATTTGAATTTACCTCTAAAGTTAGTGGTTATGTTATCCAATTTTCACCCCAGGGTAAAATTTGATAACATGCATCAGAATACTCAAGTCCCAGGCAAATAGATTGATTCAAGGCAAAAAATCATGTTTCTAGGGTCCCCTCGGATTTTTTCTAACTCTCCTGTCCAAGAAGAAAGGAGCAAGTTCTAAAAAGGGTGAAAAAGTTGCAAAAAACAAGCTTGGGCCAGAAAAAATCATGAAAATTGGCTAAGTCCTAGTCCTCGCAACAGCCGGGACAGTTGGGACGTCGGGGCGCGAATCGGCCGAAAAGCCTCCAGGCGGTCTGCACAGACTGGGATAGTTGGGACATCGGGACGCGAAAAAGGGCGAACCGGCTGAAGGTAAAAGCAAAATTGACTAACTATTGTGTAGGTAAGGCTAGGAAATCTGGGCCGTGAGTACGCGAAGGACGCGAACCACCTGAATTGGCCGGCTTAGAGAACTTTTGCACTTTGGGACAAAGGTTGGGACATAGGGACGCGTGGGACGCGGAGAGCAAGGAGCCGAGAGCCAATCAAATCACGCCACGTGTCTTCGCCTTAAAGAGGGACAGGGAAACCCAAATCGGGTGGATCGGAGGAATTTTTCCCAGATGGTTTGGGACACCCAGGCCGAAAATACGTGAAGGACATGAAAAGCGGCAGCTGCGGACGAATCAAGAAACGCCACGTGTCACAAGGGAAAACGTCCAAAATTTCAAAGGGCAAGGTTTGAAGTGTTGGCCCGAGCTAATAAAAATAGGACACATTTCCTAAGGAGAAGGGGAGTGTGGAGCTTAGGGAGGAATTAGAGAATTTGGCAAAAGTTTTGGCTAAAAACTAAAAGGTGAAGGATGACCCCGCCCCTGTCCTCCCAACCAGATCATGCCACATGTCCCAAGTGGCGAGGGATTACGCAGGGAAAAATGGGAAATTTTGCAAAATCATAAAAGGTCAAAACTTTCAAGGAAAACCCGCGGGTAAGGGAAGGAGAGAGAATTTCTCATCCAATTAGCGCCCGACACGTGTCGTCCAGGTGGCGGAGCGCGAGAAAAAATTTCAAAACCCATTTTTGCTTGTTTTGTGCCCTAAATCTTCAGATCGCCATATCTTTCGATCCAGAGCTCAGATTTACATGTTCTTTATATCATTGGAAATCTTATAAAATTATCTATGTGATTCTAAGGTCAATCTTGAATTTTGGTTTAGTCTGGAGAGATAAAGTTAAGAAATAGCTCTGACGCGTGTTTATGGCCAGAAGTGACATTTCAACGACCAAATTTAATGCAGAATGGGTCGTATTCTCCTCCAATTCGGTCAAAAATGACAAGGTATGGGTTTGTAAGGTCCCCCATGCCATTTTAATGCATTTGCAGTCAATGAGGAATGGGCTCCCACGTTTTGTACATTTTCTCTCTCCTGGGTTCGACCCATGTAATGTAAAAGCCAAATTTGGCTTATTTCTAAAGGTGAGAACACTTTTTGGCATAGCAGACTTCTTCATTCACCTCCAGCAAGTGATTGTTGCAAGAATCAGACCTCTTCAAAGATTGTAACAGGTTTCTACCTCTCTGAGGTTGTAATGTAGTGGTTTTGACATTGGAAATGATAATGCAAGCTTTGTGAATGGGTTTCAGTCCTTTGTTTGTATTATTTGCTTCATTTCAGATCCTAAATTATATCTTATCAGCCTATGTATGTTTTATGTTGCAATCTTTAGTTTTTGTCTATTTACATGAAAAAAATATTCACCACTCCTTTTGGTGCATCACCATCTTTAGTTAGTTTCAATTTTTGCATTTCTATCCCTGTCTCCTTGCAATTTAGAGTAGGATCAGGATCTAAACCTCTGTAGTTGTGTAAGCATTAGATCTAAATCAGAGGAGTTTGAGGAACCAGCCTCTAATCTAGAGATTCCTCTCTTAGTTTAACAAGTCCCACACTTGGAGAGAGGTTTCTATGTTGTGTAATCACACTGGATGCCTAAAAATCAACCTAGAAGCCTGATGTGTGTCCAGGGGTGTTGTGATCTTGCAATAACAGTTTTGGCATGCCCGATGGGACCTAGAGGTCTCATTTTTATTTGCAGCAAAGTTGATGTGCATCTGCTGCAATTTTCTTTCTTGAAAAGAGCTATTATTTGCATATCTGGTGACTCCAAGGGGAAGAATCAACTCTGGTTTCAGCGGCAGGCCTAAAAATTCATGAGAAGAATCATCACAAGGTCAAGAGTTGGAGGAGAAGAAGTGTTGTTTGAATACCTACAATTATCTATAAGAAGAAGGCAAAGAGGAAGAAGGATTCAAAGGTCTCCATCTCCACCAAACAGAACCCTCTCAACTCCTCCACTTGGTAGGCCTTTCATTCAGTCAACAAGGGTTTTAAGACCAATTAGAATGGCACAAAACAACCCCTATGTCAACTTCACAGGCAGCAGCCCACTTGCCCTCAATGCACAACATCCAATTCCTATAGCAGCCTTGAAGAACATTCCCTACTTCACTGGAGAAAATCAGACTACTCCAGGGGATCATGTTAAAGATATTGCTAACCTTTGTGTAATTCATGAAATCAATGAGATGCAAGTGGCTGTCAAGTTACTGGCATCTTCATTCAAGGGTAAAGCATTGCAATGGTTTAGAAGCCTTGGAGCTGGTTCTATCACAAATTGGAATCAGCTGTGTATAGCACTTCATGAGCAATTTGGAGAAAAGGGAGACAACTTGTCTCTTTTGGAGCAGCTGAAAACCATCAAGAGAGCTCCCAATGAGCAAATTGGTGACGATTTCAACTTCAGATTTCAAAAGACTTGGCGAGAATTCCGGTGGCGCTTAGGCCAACAGCAGAAGGTGCTTTTCTCTACTATCTCAAAGCTCTAAATTCTGATATTTCTATGTTAATTCAGTCCATGGGAGGCATAACTATCCCTATGGCTTATAGCATTGTCATTAGGGCTGAAAATTGTTTGATCCAAGTGGAAAACTTGCCCCTAGACCTCCCATGCCACTTGTTTCCAAGTTTAGAGAGTCCAAACACCAATCAAGCACCTAATTTGGCTCCTTCTCCCACTCCTAGAAGTCGAGTTCAAATGAAGCTTCCACTTCATCTCCAAGTGCCCCAAATGAGCTTCAAGAAGTCATGAAGCAATTGCAAAACCTAGGCAATGAGCTGGTTACTCTCAAGAGGCAACAAGCCCAAGGTTTTAGACCTTCTTATCAACCCCAAGCTCAGCCTAATAGGCAGCCATACCAACCACAAAGGCCACCTAATCCAGTTGCAAATATGAATCAAACAAGGCCTCCTGCCAATAGACCATTCTAGCCCTATAATCCAAATGCCATATCTGCCTCTAAGGCATTGGTGCTAACACAAAACAACATTGCTCAGGAGTATGATTGGTGTTTTCCATGCAATGAGCCTCATAACCAATCCATGTGCTTCAATGGTGCTTTGAACCAAGCACTAATGGTGACAACTACTGGTGTGGAGGGTGAGGGCAGTCAAGGAAACAGCCAACAACAAGAAACATTCCAACAGCAATCAGCCCCAAATGACACCACATTGGTAAATTGGCAAGCGAGAGGATTTTGTGGCATGAACCAGCAAGTCTCAAGGTGTTGCAGCTAACACAAGGTCAAAAAGAAGGAATTTGGGTGAAGAACAGCCATTAGCCCCAACCAATCCACAACCTTCAATGGCTCCACAAATGATTGGCAAGCAAAATCCAATTTCAAATGCACAAGGGTAGCCAAGAACAGCTCCCTAGGCCAACTCAAATACCAGTGTTGCTGCCCACATGCAAGGAGTGAATGTACAAGCAAAGGGACAACAAAGGGATACTTCATCCCCATTCAACATCATTGATCAGATGAAGAAGACTAATGTTAATATATCAATGTGGGAATCCCTATCTATCCCAGGCCAAAGAGATCTGCTGCAAGCTACCATGAAGGACTGGTCAACTTCAAATCAACAGGTCCAAAGGCAAGAGAAGGTGCTTACAAATGCTACCCAGCCTAAGGGAAATCATGGAGGATAGCAAGGTAAAATGTTGAAGCCCCCTCCTTTCTATGTTTCATTAATCATTGGAAATCAGCTAGTGCACAATTGCATGATAGACTCCGGGGCAAGTAGCTCGGTAATGCCTAAACAGATAGCTGATCAACTAAGGCTCCAAAGATGAAACAATATCCAAAGGGGTAGTGCAGCTAGATGGGACAGCAAAGAACAACAGATTGGAGTGATTAAAAACTTGAGTCTTACGTTGCATGCATGTCCAAACGTTGTTGTTTTACAAGATGTATCATCATAGACCTTCCACCACTCTTTTCCCTATGCTTGTCAAGGGACTTCACACCCAAGATTGGGGATATTTGTTTATTGATTGGTCACACATGCTATTCGAACGAGGTATAAAACTAAGGCTACAATCAGGTCGAACCTATTGCAAACTTCCATATTGAGCCTTACACTCCAAGTCGATTAATGCAAATTGCTCAAGGATTTGATCAAGAAGATCACCCAAGCACCGATGAGGCTGACACCAAGGTTGGAAGCATCCCGAATCTAACTCTTGATGAATGGGCAAACAAGATACATGCATTTGATCCTTATCAAGAAGTGGAAGAATCTGAGCTAGGGGTCTATTGCATACACGAAGAAAATCAGCCTATTCCTAGCATCACCAAGCCAAACCACAAAGATGACAATGAGGTATGGCAGCTATTTTTTGATGGATCAAGGAGTAGACAAGGTGCAGGAGGTGGAGCTATGCTTGTTTCACCTCAAGGAGTAAAGTACTATTCAACTTTTAGATTTCAGTTTGCATGCTCCAATAACACTGCTGAATATGAAGCCTTGGTGCAAGGGATGCATTGGGCAATAAAGAGAGGAATAAAGAACTTGCAAGTCTTTGGGGACAGTGAATTGATTGTAAATTAGGTCAAGGGACAACATGCTACCAAGAATGATCTTCTCAGGTGCTACAAGAACAGGGTGTGGGACATCATGGAAGATTTTGAGAGTTTTGACATCAAATCCATTCCTAGGAAAAAGAATCAAGCTACTGACAGGCTTGCAGTAGTAGGGGCAGCCTTTGACATTGTGGAAAGCATTCAACAAGACAAGGTACAACCAAAAATCCACATGATTGTGAGGCCTTCAGTGCCGGATAACAATGTCAGTTGGCAAGTGTTTGAAAATGACCAGCAAATCATCCATTTCTTGCAAGAAGAAGCTGAGTTCTCAGCCAAGAATCAAGAAAAATTGGAACAGCAGTATGGTGACCAAGTGGTACAAACAGTGAGAACTAACAAGCTGCCCAAGGGACTTATCACTTTGGAGTCCATTTTTAACCCCAATAATCAGTTTAGAAAGGAGAAAGCAAACATTCGGGTCAAGAAGAGAGAGGATTCAATATCCATCTTAGTAAGAGAACAACCCATTGCAAATTGGAAGGATGACAACTAAGCAAGAAAGGTATGAGTTCATACAGCTGTGTCAAGAGTTCCCTGACGTGTTTTCTTGGAGCTATGAAGACTTGAAAGGTTTCAATCCCAACTTAGCTCAGCATACCATTGAATTGGATCCAAATACTAAGCCTGTCAGCAAAAACAAAGACCAGTCAATCCACACATGGAGCCTCTCATGAGGAAAGAATTGGACAAGTTGATTGAGTCAAGGATCATATTCCCAATCAAGCATTCTAGTTGGGTTGCCAACTTAGTTCCAGTCAGAAAGAAGAGTGGAGAGATCAGACTGTGTGTTGACTTTAGAGACTTGAATAGAGCCTCTCTCAAGGACCATTACCCACTCCCTTCCATGGAGCAAATCTTGCAAGTTGTGGCTAGCTCCGAGAGGTTTTCACTACTTGATGGCTACTCAAGCTACAATCAGATTATGGTGAAGGAAGAGGACCAGTTCAAGACAACCTTCACAACCAAATGGGGAACTTTTGCATACAGGAAAATGCCATTTGGGCTGTCCAACGCTAGTGCTACCTTCCAAAGGGAAATGGACATGGCATTCAAAGGTTTGATTAACAATGTGGTGCTGATTTACCTTGATGATATCACTGTTTTTTCCAAAAATGTAGCAGACCACCTCTCTCATTTGAGACAAGTCTTCACGAGGTGCAGGAGATTTGGAGTGTTTTTGGATCCTAAAAGTGTATCTTTCTTGCACATGAAGGAAAGATCCTTGGCCATATTGTCTCCAAGGAAGGATTAGCAATTGATCCGAGAGAGGGTTGAAGCCATAAGAGAACTACCAATTCCAAGCCACAAGAAAGCCCTTCAGAGTTTCTTGGGAAGGAAAAACTTTGTTCGGAGGTTTGTCCCAAATTTTGCAGCCCTTGTTAAGCCCATCACCAAAATGTTAAAGAAGAGCATGGATTTCAAGTGGATAGCAGAAGGAAAGGAGATTTTTGAAGCAATCAAAGAAGCCATCTCTCAAGCACCAACTCTCATCAACCTGGACTTCTCCAAGGATTTCATCCTCTATGCATTTGGAGGTAATGACACTATTTCTACCATTTTGGTACAACAGAACAAGGATAATGATGAGCAGCCAATTGACTTCTTCAGCCGGAGCCTAGATGACTATGAGGTGAGGTACTCTTTTATCAAGAAGCATATACTTGCGTAAATCAAAAGCTTGAAGAAATTCAAGCATTTAGTCTCAAACAACAAGGTCCAGCTTGCTGGTCTCACATGTCTGGGTTAAGGACTTCCTCCTCAACAAGGATTTGAATGAGAAAAGGGTAGATTGGATCACCCATGTCATGGAGTATGACATTGAGATCAAGATCACCAAACCGGTAAGAGGAAAGGATTGTGTGAGCAGCTGGTTTTGGGGAAGCAAAAAGAAGTATGCAATGAAGAAGAGGCTGTTTTGACAGTCCAGGACAGCCATGAGCCAAGTGGCAATCAAGAAGAAGACAATGCTGCCCCCACTCCTTGCTAGACCCAAGGTATTATACACTTCCTAGGCATAGGCCTATGCCCTCTGGAGATGAACAAGACCCAAAGGAGACACTTCAGATTGCAGGCTGTCCCGTATGCCATTGTTGATGGAGTTTTGTTCAAGAAAGATGTGAATGGAGTGTTGCTGAGGTGCATTAGCACAAATCAGATTCAAAGGGTGTTGGAAGAGTTTCATGGTGGACCAGCTGGTGGTCATTTTGCACCAAGAGTGACAGCTCTAAAAATCATGAAGGCTGGTTATTATTGGCCCAAAATCTTCAGTGATTGCTATGCATGGATCAAGAGGTGTAAGAATTGTGCATTCTTCACAGGAAAAGAGAGACTTTTGCCCTTCCATTACATCCAATCTCAGTTGACCAGCCATTCATGCAATGGGGTTTGGACTTCATTGGAGTCATTAATCCCAATTCAAGCCAAGGGCACAAATGGATTTTGACAGCCACGGACTACTTCACCAAATGGATAGAAGCAGTAGCACTCAAAGAGGCAAATGAGTCTAGCATCTTAGACTTTTATGAGGGGATAACAACCAGATTTGGTGTACCTACTACAATAATCTCTGATAATGCATTGGCATTCATTAGATCTAAGGTGACTGAGTGGGCTGTCAAGAACGGTATCTACCTAAGCACTTCATCAAACTATTACCCTCAAGGTAATGGCCAAGCCAAGTCTACAAACAAGAACTTGTTGAGAATCATTAGGAGAACTCTTGACCAGAATCGCAGGTCTTGGCATACCAAACTGAAATCAGCCTTATGGGCTGATAGGATAACTCCCAAGAGATCCATAGGTAACTCTCCATTCAAACTTGTCTATGGAAGAGAGGTAATCTTGCCCATGTCACTTGAGTTGCCAACATTGGAACTCATGAAGCAGCTGGAGTTGCTAGAGTTTGAGCCCATGGAGGTGAGGTATGCAGAGTTGATGGAGCTGCAAGAGATCAGAAATTAGGCATCCCAAGCAATGGAGAAGGATCAAGCTTTGATCAAGAAGACCTTTGATAAGAAGGCCAAGGATAGATCTTTTCAAGTTGGAGATCTAGTGTTGAAATGGGATGTGGATAGAGAAAAACTGGGAAGGCATTCAAAATTTGATGCCATTTGGAGTGGCCCATACATGGTCACAAAGTGCAAGAACAACAATGCTTTCCAATTGGCCTCATTGGATGGTGAAGAACTGCAGATTCCAGTCAATGGAATCTATCTCAAGCGTTGCTTCTAGAGGGAAATTCACTACCTTGTAAATATTAGATTAGATTTTCATTCCTCCAAGTGCTTATGCACATTATTTTGCTATAGGTTAGTTTTGTTTTCCCTAAGTGCTTTGGCATAGCTAGCTGTCCATGGAGATGTTTTGCATTCCTTGCTTCCATCAGATGATATTCCATCTTCCTCCTTACACATTCTAAGTCAGTTGGGGTTCTAAACAGAATATTTGATGACTCCATGCCCAATGGACTGCTTTAGGCAACTGGTATCTTCTACCTAGCAGGTAGGTGACCCCGCTGAGTCACCAAATTGTTATCCAATTTTCACCCCCAAGGTAAAATTTGATAACATGCATCAGAATACTCAAGTCCCAGGAAAATAGATTGATTCAAGGCAAAAATCATGTTTCTAGGGTCCCCTCAGATTTTTTCTAACTCTCCTGTCTAATAAGAAAGGAGCAAGTTCTAAAAAGGGTTAAAAAGTTACAAAAAACAAGCTCGGGCCAGAAAAAATCATAAAAATTGGCTAAGTCCTAGTCCTCGCAACAGTCGGGATAGTTGGGACGTCGGGGCACGAATAGGCCGAAAAGCCTCCGGTGCGGCCTCCCGCACAAGACTCGGGACAAGCTTGGGACATCGGGATGCGAGGGATGCAAAAGGGTGAACCGGCCAAGGTAAAAGCAAAATTGACTAATCACAGTGAGATAAGGTCAGGACATCTGGGCCATGAGTACGCGAAGGACGCAAACCACCCGAATTGGCCGGCACACGAACTTTCACACTGGGACAGTTGGGACATAGGGACGCGTGGGACGCAGAGAGCCAAAGGAGCCGAGAGCCAATCAAATCACACCACGTGTCTTCGCCTCAAAAGGGATAGGAAGCCCGAATTGGGTAGATCGGAGGAATTTTCCCGGATGGTTTGGGACACCCGGCCGAAAATACGTGAGGGACACGAAAAGTCGGCAGACAGCGAACGAATCGAAACGCCACGTGTCACAAGGGAAAACGTCCAAAATTTCAAAGGGCAAGGTTTGAAGTGTTGGCCCGAGCCAATAAAAAGAGGACATGTGTCCTAAGGAGAAGGGGAGTTTGGAGCTCGGGAGGAAATAGAGAATTTGGCAAAAGTTTTGGCCAAAAACTAAAAGGTGAAGGATGACCCCATGCCCCTGTCCTCCAACCAGATCATGCCACATGTCCCAAGTGGCGGGGATGCGGGGAAAAAATGAGAAATTTTCCAAAATCACAAAAGGTCAAAACTTTCAAGGAAAACCCATGATAAGGGAAGGAGAGAGAATTGCTAATCCAATCAGCGCCCAACACGTGTCGTCCAGGTGGCGGAGCGCGGGAAAAAAATTTCAAAACCCATTTTTGCCTGTTTTGTGCCCTAAATCTTCAAATCGCCATATCTTTCGATCCAGAGCTCGGATTTTCATGTTATTTATATCATTGGAAAGCTTATAAAATTCTCTACGTGATTTCGGGGTCAATATTGAATTTTTGTTCAATATAGAGAGAGAAAGTTAAGAAACATATCTGACACATGTTCATGGCCAAAAGTGACATTTTAGCGACCAAATTTAATGCAGAATGGGTCGCATTCTCCTCCAATTCGGTCAAAAATGACAGGGTATGGGTTTGTAAGGTCCTCCATGCCATTTTAATGCATTTGTAGTCAATGAGGAATGGGCTCCCACGTTTTGTACATTTTCTCTCTCCTAGGCTTGACCCATGCAATGTAAAAGCCAAATTTGGCTCATTTCTAAAGGTGAGAACACTTTTTGGCATAGCAGACTTCTTCTTTCACCTCCAGCAAGTGATTGTTGCAAGAATCAGACCTCTTTAAAGATTGTAACAGGTTTTCTACCTATCTGAGGCTGTAATGCAGTGGTTTTGACATTGGAAATGATAATGCAAGCTTTGTGAATGGGTTTCAGTCCTTTGTTTGTATTATTTGCTTCATTTCAGATCCTAAATTATATCTTATCACCCTGTGTATGTTTTATGTTGCAATCTTTGGTTTGTGTCTATTTGTATGAAAAAAATATTCACCACTCCTTTTGGTGCATCACCATCTTTAGTTAGTTTCAATTTTTGCATTTCTATCCCTGTCTCCTTGCAATTTAGAGTAGGATCAGGATCTAAACCTCTGTAGTTGTGCAAGCATTAGATCTAAATCAGAGGAGTTTGAGGAACCAACCTCTAATCTAGAGATTCCTCTCTCAGTTTAACAATTCCCACACTTGGAAAGAGGTTTCCATGTTGTGCAATCACACTGGATGCCTGAAACATCAACCTAGAAGCCTGATGTGTGTCCAGGGGTGCTTTGTGATCTTCGCAACAATAGGTTCCACTAAATTTCTTGCCAAATTTGGTTTTCGGTGAGGAGGGGATTTGACCCCTTAACCTCTCTTGATGGGAAGTGTCTTACAAAATTTATGCTAACCACTTGGGCGGATAAGATAAACAAGTATGTATAAAGAGGAAACTCGTAATTAAACACTTGTTGTCATGCAAATGTGCAACATGGAAATTGACAATTTCCAAGCACGACAACAATACCCCAGTGTTAATTTTTTCAAGTCCCATCATTCCAAGACACCTCAAGTCTATCTAATCAGTCCAAATGACCTCCTAAATAATGTAATCTCATCCCCCTAGGTGATTTAGGTAAGTCTATTCATTACCCCTAGGTGATTTTAGGGAGTTCTAAAAAGATACTATCTTCTGGCAGTATTGGGAAGGGCTATCGTTGGCCTTCCCAGGAATGGATCAACCCCTGGAGTAGAAAAAAAGGAAAAATTCAACATGGAGGTGAATGGAAGACCTTGGAACATCATGGAAATGATTTTGGAAGGTCTGGGAAGTTCTGCAAGACTTGGAGCAATGAGTAAAAATAGGGTTCACAAGCCTAGGTGGTACACAGGCCTAAAACAATTGTTGGGCTTCAAAAAAAAAGATTCCATGAGCTCCGATGGAGTTAGAAGAAAATATATATATATAGATGATTCCAAGACCTACATGATGGTGAAATAATATTTTTCACAACACTTTGGCGCATCATGTCTGCAGGTAGTTTTTCTCAGGCATAGGTGGAGTAAAAACTCAAAAATCAGATTTTTCAGGATAAAATGGAATAATCAAGAAATGATACCACCACCATTGAATTTAGAAGGCCATTTAAAGTCAGTATCATATAATTTTTTTCAAAAAATGTCCACCACGAGCTCAATTTATCACTCGCACAAGTTCGGGACTTAGCTAATTTTTTTGGGAGGACATGTCGGCACACTGGGAGCCTGGCGGGATTTTGTGTCCCTCACGTCCCCCAAGGTCAGGGACATCAAGGTTTGAAAAGTGTGTCTATACCCCTTGAATCCCTCTCAGCCCTCATATGACCTCTTGTACCCTCATGTGACCTCCAGACTTGACAGTTCAACCCCTAGGTGCATTTTTGGAGCATCCATTCCCTATCGTTGGATCGGGCGCCATGTGTCACCTCCAGGACCACCATGGAATTTTATTTCCCTTATGCACCTGAGGTGGGGGACATAATACCTTTAAAAATGCACCCAACCCCCATAGGGAGTCATTTGGACACCCACGTGACCAACTTTCAGCTCCTAGTGCTTTAAAGCAACTTTTTCCTCCTTCATTCCCTGTCATTGGATCTAGTGCCATGTGTCGCCATCTTGCTCATTGTGGAAATTGATGTCCCTTATGTCCCTGAGGTTAGGGACATCAAACATGGAAAAATTCACCCAAACCCTACTTGTGCATATCTTTTGAATTTTCTCCAAGTGTCACTTTTTCCCGCTTCTAACTTCTAACAGTTATATGTGCACTTCATTCCTCCATACTTCCTCTGCAACATTCTACCATCACTCCACCATTGAAAATGCTCAGACCTGCTCAACCCAAGAACTGAAACACATTCCCCATAGTGATGTGTAGGTCTCAGAAGTATTTTTCATCAAAACGAGAAGGAGAAATGAAGAGCAACAGGAAGAAAACAGAGAAAACTCCATAGCCATGAAATGAGAAGTTGAAGAAATCTCCCAAACGGATGCATGAAACAACAAGATATATTTTTCTACTCATTCCTCTACCGAAGGCCATTAGGAAGACACCTTCAAACTCACCCCATGTGTGATAGAGCATCCACAATGAATAAATCTCCTTTCGGCTCAACGAAGAAAGAAGTGGGATTTCCCGTCAAACCGGTTACCAGATTGAAGTAAGATCACACGTGAAGCACCAGAAGAAAAAAACCACATAAAAATATAATTTTATTTGAAAATGGAGAGAAAACCAGACCTGAAATTTTCAATCTCCATTAATGGCCGCCATGACATAGTAATGGAAAAAATCAGCGAGCTACCTCTCTGCTTCTCAAGGTTCCAGTGGGCGAAATTGCCCAAAAATTGGAGGAAACGATCATCAAAAATCTAGTTTCACGCAAACTAGTTTTCACACCATGAAGTCCCTATTTTTTAGGGATATGGAGGGCTATTTTTTATCAGCATTCTTCCCTCCTCGAATAAATTTTCAAATTCCCGAAGACCCAATGGGTGAAATCATCCAAAAATTGGAGGGAATGATCGTTGGAAAATCTAGTTTCACATAAACTAGTTTTTGTGCCATGAAGTCCCTATTTTTAGGGATATGGAGGACTAAGTTTTTGTCAATATTCTACCCCCACTGATGAAAACATCATTTTCCCACTTGTTCAGATGAAGGAATTACTCAAAATTCGGAGCGTGGAACCCTGGAATAAAACCCAGAATTTCAAGACCCGTTTTGTTGCAATTTGACATTCATGGTGCACTTACTAAAAATAGCATGTCTCCTTGCATAGGGGTATGTTACTTTGGGTAAGCCACCATTTGAAGATTCCATGAGTAAGGTGGTGAACACAGAGGGAGCATTGTAGGAAAGGTCACCAAAAAGGTCATCTCAGCTCGTAATTCACACTTACTAAAAATAGTAAGTCACACTCAAAGGGCAGTTTTGGCACAATGGGACATTCAAAACTTCATCGCATCAGAGCTTTCCATCAGCGAGGATCAATGATTTCATCGGGAATGACATCTCCTCTTCTTCTTCTCCCTCTCTTTCTCTCTCTCTCCCCGTAACTTTCTCTCACTTTCCAATATTCTAATTTCGCGTTGGGGTTTGTAATTTTTAATATGACTTAAGTGACTTTAGAAATATAATGTAAATTAAGTCACCTTACTATTATAAAAGGGACTTAAATATTTAAAGTGGAATATGAATAGTCTTAAGTCATATTAAGGTATTCGAAAGGTCATGAGGTAGATGAAGAGTCATATTCTATTCTATAAATTGTAACGCCATTCCCATTTCAAAGGGTTGGTGATTGATCTTGTAAACTCAAGAGTATATTGTACCTTGAGAGAACAAAGGAGATAGCCAAATTCTTCCATTCCCCTCATTCTCAAATTTCCTCTATTTCTCCATTATGTACAACTTTGGTTTGAGCAATCAATACAAGAAGGAGTTTCTAGCTTTCTTTGACTAAGGGGTTTCTTGATACTTTGTGATCGATAAATTCTATTTGGTCTTGTTGTTATTTATAGAGTTGTTTCTTCTCATGAATTCATGTGTTGAAGTTTATAACTAGTGTGTGTGTAGGAATCTGATTATATATCTGCAGCATTAGTCCCCCTATCTCTTTTCTCACTCCCTTTCCCACTTTAAGAAAAATTTCTCTCTTGCAGGTATCTACAACATTTGTTGCAGGGTTAGTGGAGTGTCCCTATTGGATCCCCAGTCGAAAGGCCACCATAGAAATCCACCTTTTCACGTGCATGCATATATGGTAGCTGCATCGGTTAAGTAGAGGGACTTAGATTCCCATAGCATTGGCAATAAATCCACAAGTTTATCCACCCAAAAAAATTTCTTACCAATAACACTTCCAAACTATAAAACCATACCTCTTTAGAAAAGCATGGTTTGGGAAAGGTGGTTTTGAGAAAAAAATTCCAGCAAAGAGAAAAAATGACAGGCGGTTTTGAGTGTGTATGACACCTTAGATCAATTTTTTTCCTTCCTTTGAGCTTATAATCTCTTCCTTGGTGTATCGAATCCTCCTCAACCTTAATTACAATGAATAAAGAAAATTTTGATGAATTTGATGGCAGTTTTGAGGAATTTGATGATGGTATTGCATGGGATGGGGCTGGGAAGTTGTAGAGGTAAATCGCTCTCCTTTTCTTACACAAGCTTCTCTAATGCTCCTTAAACTCTACTACAATCCTCCAATATCCTTCAACCTGCTCTAACACCAAATGTAATTTCACAAACAGGACAAAAGCCTGTATATTTTATTAATGTGAAATTAATCAACCATTACAATGGAGTGTTGCAATATTTATACATATTGGACAACAATATACAAACAAATAAATGGGTTGCATAGGTACAACCAAAATCACAATAGCTTCCAAAATACATCTAGGAAGCAACAATAATTAAATACAAACAAATAATAATTATTACAACCGCATAACAATATAACCTATGCAATAATATGACAAATATCATTATAAAGTTTTATAGCAATATATAAACTAATTACGTTATTAAATAATTAAATATTTAAGGTAATATAATGCATAAATTAACCTAACAAAACATACTAATCCTTCCATCTAGATACTTACTATTAATAGCAGGTTATTCTCAAAGGGAAATTTTGGCACAATGAGACATAGAGGGATGATCATCTCGTAATTGGACAACATTTTTGACACTCACTACATAGTTTAGGTCATAGGTATATCATACCCAGTGGGAGTTACAATCATCAATGAACAGTTCACTCAATTTGGCAAGTGATTCGTGAGCTAATTTGAAGGATTTTCATAGTGTGTAGGGAATTTGAAGATTCGAGTTTCATCACCGCATTTGGAGATTTCCATCAATGATGATCAAAGGTCTTCATCGGTAATGACATATCCTCTTCTTCTTATCTCTCTCTTTCTCTCTCCTCTTCCCCTAACTTTCTTTCACTTTAAAATATTCTAATTTCATGTTGGGGTTTACACTTTTGATATTCCTTTCAGTCACCTAAAATTGAATTTAGAAACATAATGTAAATTAGGTCACCTTTATTTTATAAAAGGGACTTAAACATTTGGTAGGAATATGAATAGTATAAAGTTGGAAATAATGCATATGAAGGGTCATGAGGAAGATGATGAGTCGATTCTACTCTATAAATTGTAACTCCATTCATATTTCAAAGTGTTGGTCATTAATTTTGTAAGCTCAAGAGTGCATTCTACCTTGAGAGAACAAAGGAGATATCCAAATTCTTCCTTTCCCCCACTCTCTATTTTTCTTCCATTCTCATACTATGTACAAATTGGTTTAAGCAATCAATACAAGAATGCGTTTTGAGTCTTTTTTGACTAAGGGCTTTATTGATACTTTGTAATCATAAATTCCATTTGGTCTTGTTGCTACACGTAGAGTTGTTTCCTCCTAATTTTAATACATGTGATAAAACTTCTAATTGATGTATGCAGAATCTAATTCTCTACCTACAACATTAGTTCTCCTATCTAATTTATCACTCCCATTTCCCTCTCTACAGACAAAGTCCTCTCTTACAGGTATCTGCAAGATTTTCCATAGGGTCAGTGGAGTGTCCTGATGGATCCCCAGTCAAAAATCCACCACCAAAATCCACCTTTTCATGTGCATGCATATATGGTAGCTACACTTTGGTTAAGTAGAGTGACTTAGATTAAGAGAGTGTTGGAAGGAAACCCATAAGTTTGTCCACCGAAAAATTTCTCATCAACATATGTGTATCCAGGTAAGTCTACCTATATAGAGAATTTAATATCTAATGATGTAAACATCAAATCCATGATCTTGGCATTTGGGGACATAAGCGAGACTAAGGTATACATCTACCTTAAGCCCAAACCGTAAGGTAAAATATACGTAAAATGAGTTTAAGCTCCCCAGAGTTTCTAAAGGGGAAGCTATAGTGGGCACCTTCTAGGATGATGAGCCCGCAATCTCAGATGAGGAAGAACCTAATGAAGAGGAATAATTTAAGGAAGACAGTGATGGCTTGGACCATGGCTCGTGGAGGAAACCAATTATAGGGGAAAATATAATGCGTGAATTTTCTCCTCCCATTCGAAAGAAGGGGAGAAGTGAGAGAGGGTATGGGCACCAAGGAAATAGAGAAATATGAGGGTAGTGTAAGGATAAAGTGTTCATAAGAGTGATAAGGAAGATAAGGACACGCAGAAATGGCATAGGACCCTCATAGCTAGTAAGTAAATCACCCAAAACCTCTCCAAGAAATCCCGAACTAGTGAATAAAAGTTGCAAGTATGTTCCCAAGGAGACCGAGGAGGAGGTATCGATGTCGGTGTGCATATAGTCCATGATACACCTATTAGTGACCTAAAATAAGAGGAAACTCGAATGAAGAAACAAAACATGATATAGAGGCATATGAAGAGCATGAGGAACCAAGAGGCAATGTAGGATTAGAGAAAGAAAAGGATAAGAGCGAACGATAGGTGAAGGCCCATGTCGGATATCTTGAAGCGCATATTCCTAAAGGGTGTCGATTTGGGGGAATAAGGGTGAAGATATTTATAATACTTGTGCACTTAGATACATTGATGACCCTCTAACATCATTCATGCCAAGTTTCAAAGTATGTTGGAACTGAGAAATTATTTATGTGGGAGTTGATGGATCCAAAGCTAGCAAATATGTGCATGAGGAAATAATTGTCTTGGAGCATGCAAACTCACATGGATGAGCCTAAATTTAATGTGAAGGAGGAATCATGCATTAAAAGGAAGGTGGAGAATAAATCCTAAGCCGCGCTCATAATAGTAAGGATGAAAAAATCATAGATGAACAAGATAGTAATATCTTGACTAAGATGGTAATTTAAGTGACACATAGAAATGTAGATAAGGAAGCCACACTCAAAGCAATCGTTAGAGGATAATAAGAGCCTCAAGGAACAAGTAGAGTAGTTGGTTGAGGGGAAAGGAAAGATAAGGATAATATGGAGTAAATTCGGGGTTTTCTCGTAGAGATTAGAGGATAGATCATTCAATAATATCTAGAAATCAACGCACTTACAGATAAAACATAATCTTCCTCCATACAAATTTTGTAGCACTATATTCACCTCCTACTTGAGAAGAAGTCAGGTGCACCTGACAAAACCAAGGAGATAACTACGTAGATGGAGAAGGAATATGTAGAAGAGAAGGAGAGAACAAAGAAATAGGTCACACGTCATATAGTTGAATATGATGTCTTACTATGGAGTATAAAATATGAACTGAAAAGGGATAATTTGGTGCTAACATGGTGTGAAGATCTAGAGCTAATAATAAAAAAGGACATTGATAGAAGAGAATGAAGTCTTTGTCACCAAGAAAAAATAAAATTTGGGGGTGTGAGGAGAGGCTGACATTACTGGTAGAGAAGCGTGATGTGCTCAAAGCATCCTGAAATCCTCACGATGACCGAATAAAGGAGATAGAAAATATGATAGTATAATAGATGGATGTAATGGATAGAATGGTTTCATTTTTATCAAATTTATTACGATAATCAAGCACAAGGGAAAGGATATGACCCTAGAAGAAATGGATGTAGTACTTGGAGACATTCCTGCAAAGGTGAAGAAGGTGCTCAATGACTGGAATGAGTTGTAATCTGACATCAAGAATGAGTACCAAAAGCTATGGTTACCTATTGAATAATAACACGCTAGTTAATGAACTATTCTTTACATTATTTCTTGTGTAAATTTATTCTTTATTCATTATTCTTTTGAGAGATAATATTGGAATCTTCATTTTCGAGGGTGGAAATGACATTAGTGTGGGGTAATGTTGGCATAGTGAAATATTACCTAAGTATCAAAGGAACATGAGAAAAGGGTGTGTAGGAAGGAGACGCGTAGGCACGCGTGGATGTTTGGTGAATGAAGGGTGTGCCTGTGAGAGATAGATCTTGGGAATCATCCATTTTTTCATGTTTTAGGATAAATATAGGTTGGAGTACAAATCACACATTAGATCAATGTAGGAAGGTAGAGGAATTATTCAATTTTTGAGTATTGGTCTAAATATAGACATGGAGTGTGCGACACGCAAGGGATTTCAGCACTCAAGAAGAGTCAATTTTTGAGGAAGGAACTTATAGTTCAAACTTACGCTTGGGGATAATAATAGATTAGAAAATAGCTTACATTTTGTAAGACCATATTGTAGAGGGCTATGTTGTTGGTATGAACTTGTGCACATGACCTTTATGACATTATTTCTATGTAATCAACTTATAGTTTGTGATGAGATAATATAATGGATCTTTGTGGATGGATATTGATTATTGATGTCTCTATTCATGGTACTTATATGGTAAATCTGATATTAATATTTATGTGATTTGTATGTTCATTTATTACATGTGTTTCCAGTTTGAGTTAATGGATATAGTTATTATGATGGAATATACAATTTTATTATTATGAACATTTATGCTAACACCTTGGCAAGATAGTAATAAAGAGGGACCTCGTAGATTTTTGCACTTTGGGTGAGCACTTAAATCTATCCGAGTGAAATTCCAAAGGCACCTAGCCGATTGAGTGGGAAAATGAAGACTACTTTCATGTTCTAGTTGTAACTACTCCTTCAACGACACGTACAAACTTGTATTTTTTCTCTTCACGTTCAAGAGATCTTTATAATGTGGCTTCTTTGTTGTAAGTGATCCCCTTTAGTTGCATATGGGTTACTGTGGATAGTTCCTTTGGCTGTGGATGAGTTGTTGTAGATGGTTCCTTTACATCATATAATTTTCTACATATATCAAATTACTTACAACAAAGAGTGATGTCACACATATCATCATTCAAACAAATTATTAAACTCATAAGAATAAATGCACACACAAAATAAATATAGCTATTCATAACTATATTAATCATTATTTATTCCATAAGTTCAAGTTGTGATGATAATGTTTAGCAAAGTATAACTAGAAAATACAAGGACATGGCTTAGCAAAAATATAGAAGATGAGTTGTTTATAAAGGAGATTTACACAACTCATCAGCATTGGTTTAGGGTTTAAGGTCCACATCTTTATGAACAATTGTTAACACCAAAACAAGTCAAAAACCCTTCTAAAACCCTAGTTTAAAGTTGGTAGGAAATATATTAATGGAATAGGCTTAGAATTTATTGGTTTGAAACTTTTTATGATTAGATAATGTAGAGGAATCTCTCATTTTTATTCAAGTGGTTTTTTTTTTTACATGTGGATGAGTGGACCCCATAGAAAAGATTATTTTGTGAATATTTTGTTGTATCTCTCAAGTTTTGCAAAGGAAAATATGAAAAAATGGATGTTTCAGGATGTATGGACCTATAATTTATTTTTATAAAGGTTTTTAGACAAGTTCTAGTCATTTGGTGGCCTAACCAAGTCAATCTCTCATGATTGGTTTTTTAGGTGTTGAGGACAACTCTGAGTAGTTTTGGAGAAGTGAAGTTCTTGAGAACTTATGCTTTAATTTGATGATTCTAATACACATGGTGATGTTGCATATGTCATTTGGAACCTATACATATTTTTATTTAGCATGGTTAAGTTTTTTTAGGTGGTAGATGTTTCATCCTTGTAAGACAATTTTCTAAGTATGTTGTCCCAATAGGTCACTTGGTTTTTGAGTGATTTCATGGTATGAATGAATGTTGCAGAGCTGTTTTAGAATTAAAAGTGTATAGAAATCATGGAAATTTTCCTTGAATATTTTAAATCTTTGAATAAATTTTTATAAGTGTCAATATGTTTTTTTGTAAAAAGACCTAGTTGAAGTGGATTCTTGAGTCCTAAAGGAATATAGATTCAAATGGAGCTATTACAGGCCTGATGGAGCCTATTTTATAATGTTTTTGTGCTTATCATATGTTTTTCATCTATAATGGCCTACATAAGTTAATATTTCTGACATAAGATGTATTGGTTTCTTGAAACTGGTTTCTATATAAGGCATTTTGGGCCTATTTGTGCTAGTGAAGGATATAGAGAAAAAGTGTGAGTTATAGGTGCTTAAATAGAAGTGTATGAGGTCCTAAGGACCATGAAGAATGCATGCAAGTTTAATTTATGAAGTGTTTTTTCTTTTAGAGATCATTTTTTCCATGACCTAGTGAAGGTGAAGAAGAAGAAGAGCGAGTTAGCAAACAAGGAAATTTTGAGTGTTTTAAAGGGCATATGAGCTTGTGTGTGAAAAGTAGCTGATGGTTAAGGATCAAAGGGATTTAAAGAGACATGAGTGCTTGTTGAGATAAAAAAATATATAGATTATACTAATAATAAGATATAAGAATAGATAAGAAGTGAAAATAAGTGCATCATTTGTTGAGATAGAAACAAGAAAAGGTGGAAAACATTCTTAGGTGGCTGAGTTGGTGCTTAGTATTCCTTATGGAGTTGGTGCTTCACTAAAACCCTAGGGGTTTGTGCTCCTTGTGAAGTTTATTCTTCAATAAACTAGGGGGTTGGTGCCTCCTTGCAAGTTGGTGCTTGATAAATTAGGGGTTGGTGTTCCTTGTGGAGTTGGTGCTTCACTAAATTTTATTTTTGTCTATTAATACAATGATCATGGGGGCTTTCTTCCCCTTTAGAGTTTCCCACATAAATATAGTGTTCATGTGTTATCTCTTATTTCTTTTTCATTTAGATTGATGCTATTACTTTTATGGTTTATTAAGTTCATTATATTTCTCTTATGATGGTTAATGTTTTGATGTTTCACACAAGTAAAGGTAATTGACGTAAAAAGTTTTAATACACCGATTAACCCCCAAAGGTGAGTTTTCTTACAATGAGGTTTTTTTAGAATTTATTCTCCTATTATAAATTATCTTGGGGTAGGAATATATAAATCTACCAAGACCATATCATATGGTCTTAACCCTTTGTATAACCTTGGAGTCAATCTTTTTTCTCTCATGTAACTTTATCTCGGTGGTTTCTTACATGGAATTTTTGTCGTTGTCAAACCCTAGTTGTTGATATTGTACCAAGGCTCACCGAATATATTGAACATCATCTAAAACTCTAGTCATGGATGAATATTCATGCAAAAGAAAAAATAATTGGGTTATGGACACTCTCATACACCGTTGATGTTGGAAATACTCCAAAGAGGCCTCAAACCACATTTTTTTCCACCCGCAATGTGATATATAGATAGATCAATTACATTTGTAAACTTATTTGAAAATTCTTTCTTTGACTTTAAATCTTGCTAAAATACTTATAGGAGGGATTTTTGAGTGTTTGTAAATGAGATAAAATGTTATCTTGACTGGTAAAAATCTTCGAGACTTGATGTGGGTGTTTTCCTAATGAATATAGATGTGTTATTGTGAGATTTAGGGATTTTTGAGTGCCTTTTGTAAGTGTAAGAACCGATCGTATCAATGAATTTCCAAAGGATTTTAATGTTAGAAAATGAGGTAGTGTTTATTTGCTTATATAGAGCCCTGTCGATTGTTTATCTAATACAACATGGCCTAGATGAAGTAGAAGACCCAACAAAAGGTATGAATTTGAAACCAAATTTGGAAGACATATCGATCCAAGACCATACAAGTCAGCCAAGAACAGATATAAAATATTGACCTAACTATACAGCTCTACCCCATGGTAGAAAATATGTAAAAATAATTTTGGAACTTGTTGTTTAGTGTCTTACCACGGTGTGTGTGACTTGTGATCTCAAAATTTGTCAACATATTTGTGTACAAGGATAAATAAGATAAACAAGATACCTTATGAAGTGTTAAGTGGGAGTGGATATATGATATTTATCATAATAAGAGTGCATGGTCAAATCAAGTGTTTTCGAGTGTAAATTTTGAAATTTGAGTTTCTACATTTGCTCCCCTTTAAGTATGAAATGAAAATTGCATAATTAAAGGAAAATATACTTGAGTGTGTAAATACACTTTTCCTTTGCTTGAATTTTTTTGTAGTTATCCATGTTGTGTTTGGTGTTGGAATGCTTGATGATGAACCTTACAACACATAGTGTAGTCAATGTGCATCATAAATAATTTAACTTTAACTCAAATATAACTTTGTAATTTGAAATATTTACATTTGCAATTGGATTCTACAAAAAAATTCCACAATCCCCTCACACCCAAATTAGTTTCTTATCATTTTCCTATTTTGTATTTCTCCTAAGCTTCCTATATATGATGGAAGAGGGGATCTAGCTGAGCATATTTTCTCATTTTTTGTGGATTTTTTTATTATTCCTTGTATAGACATCATGCTCACCAAAATGTTCACTCAAAATCTTCAGGACTTTGTATTCCAATGGTTCTATCCTCTCCCCACTCATTTTGTATGCTCATTTATTTCTTTGGAAAAACTTTTTAGCATGATTTTCAATCAACATTGGGGACAATATCTCGTATACACAATTAACTAAACTACAAATGTAATGTCCATAATTTGATCACTCAAATTATAACAAAAAAAAATTAGAATTTTTATTTATTTTTGTTGCTATTATATGATGCATCATTTAATAAAATGTGCATTGATCACAAGTCACATAAGCACTAACACTTATGATCGCATAAATCTAGTAAACACATGGTTTAAAATTTTACTTTTGAATGCATTATAATTTATTACTAAGAATTATGATATACGAGGAAGCATGAAGAATAACTTTATTATGTATTATTCCACAATGCGTAAAAACTCATTTCATTCTACGATCCATTTTGATGATAGAAATCCATATATTACTCTCACTACATATTTCAAAACATACATGTCTAGTTCAATTATTAAACATAAAAGGTTGGGTCCAAGAGTACGTAACTTTGGTGATACCTACAAAGAACATGAGTAATTGCAGAGGAGGTGAGGCATGAAAAAATGAGTTGTTTAACCTATTGAAAGTTTTCCTAACCACCACTCCTCTACGGAGTTCTAGATCACACAAAGTTAACTATAAAAAGGGAGTAGAGTATAATTGAACACCTTTCATGAGTTCCATGCACTTTTCACCAAGGTGTTTTATAGGTACATTAAGTGGGTCCAACACAATTTATCCTCCTCTTAATTGGGAAAGTCAAATATTCTTGGGCTAATACATGAGCGTGACCATGAAACAAAACAATGTTTCCCATAATGCTATGTCAAAAATCCACCTAATGAATAGGGTGATATCTCAAATCAAGATTCCCACCAAGGAATAATACTCACCAAGGTGTAATGTCCCCATACAAGAATAATCCACAAACATAGGTTATTAAGAAGATCACTCACTAAACCGCTTAGATATCTATGGAATGTTTTCAATGGAAAAGATAATTTTTGCACAAAATATCTTGTGCGTATAACTATGAGCCCTCTAATAGCACACTAAGGAAATTACAGCTCGTGTATTCACATATGAATATGAATTAATTTGTTTTATGGGTGGTCCTACACCATCCATAATATAATTCTAGAGAGGTTACTCCATACGCTACTATCAAGGAAGACTAACTCCTACTTAGGATCACCAAGGTACTTTCCATTATTTCTTTAGTAGCATCATCATCTCATGATGTAATTGAAACTAAATAAGACTCACCTTAGTTAATCCTTCCCTACATGTGGTACAACAAGCCTCTTAGAATGGAACACTCGCTTGGGTAACAAAAACTTTTGACACTACGAGAACAACTAATATTTCCCTTACTTCAAAAATATTTCCACTATATACCACACTCACATTTACGCCTTATTTAGCCTAGTAGAAGGCTATAACCATAACCATAAGGAAGAAAAAAATTAATGTTTTTAACCATGACTATACACATTCATGATGTATTTAATTCAATTAATCCTTTGGTAATAAAAATGGACTAAATGTAACCACGATTCTTGAGCACATACAATCTCACAAAGAGATGATACATCAATACACATCCACTCAAATAAGCATAATATGATAAAAATAGAAAGACTATAAGAAAGGAAAGATTGATTTATTATGACCATGAACATAGGTCCCATGATTTAAATTTTCAATTTACAACACTAAATGTGAGTATGATTTACATGAAAACCATCTCTCGAGATTCACTTCATTTCCTCAGTATTCTTCCTACACTTACGTTGTGAAGTTAAGCCTCCCCCAATCAATTCACATGGTTAAAATTTAGGTGACCAACCACTACATATTTACTTTAAACCTACAACCCACTATGAGGTCATAGCTAAGTTTAAATACATACCCATCCAAACAATTCTATAATTAAGGTGGGTTTTCACACTATACATTGCAAACAATTCCCAATTGTTCCCATTAATATATGAGTAAAAATGGATAAAGAAGATCTTAGTTTCACGCTTATATTTCCTTCTTCTACAATGTAATATCATCTTTCACATACTAAATAATCAATCAATAGTATTATGTCGCAACATTTAAATGTTATCTTTATTTCCATTTTTCAAAATCACCATGACATATCCTTACAATCCTATAAATGCCCCCTTATATAGTTGTCAATCATTAGCTACCAAGTCCTTGGGTTTTGTTGGGACTTAGAATATTGGCTAAGTACAAGAAGGAACATGGGCACGTTGGGCCTATATGAAGAAGGGTGCTCATGGTAAAGATTCAAAGGACATGGTTTTAGAAGGGTTTAGCAGAACCCAAGGCGGACACAAAAGGAAAAGGAAAGAGTTTCAAGACTTAGCCATATTTGGTGTTTAAGGAAGCACACGAGAAAAATGTGACCTAACTAAGAATGTAGAGTGGATAAGGTGTTAGCCTTGGTAACTTGATGGTCAAGGAAGGAATAATCTATGTGATGGAAGGATCCAAAAAGACATCATTCAAGAAAGTGGAGATCTCATATGGGAAGAAACATGCTACATTGAATGACCACATGGAAACTTGGTAACCAATCTATTACATCAAAAAGGCATGGCGGTGTATGCTAAAGCTACATATAGAGATGCTTAGGTAGAATAAAATGGCATCAATAGAGATATCAAGATAGGCAGAGAAGAATAAGAGGAGAGACGAAACTCTACGAAATAGTAGTAGATTCTATGGGTTAAGGTTCTCATGAGAAGGACTTTAAGAGAGATATCATATCTAGAGGGATGGGTCAATGAACATATTTGTAATCTAGAAAGCATAATTTACAATTCTGATGTATAATTCTTATTTGCATTAAGACATTTGGTATGTAATGACCTTGAGTAATGTAATGTGGTTACCGATCGTAGAGTAATATTAATACATGGCTTTATTTTAAAATATATACATTGTTCATGGCTATAAAACCTACTGCGTTTTCTTTTTATTATCATATTTGTTATCTATTTTATATTTTCCTTCTTATCTGAAAGAATGCATGGTTCTTTCCCTTATTTCATCTAAGCTTTTGTTAGTTGGGGATTTATTCTCACAAAACTCACATAAAGGAGAAGCTCAAAACCTGCACATGCCATGGGTGAGCGCCCAACATCCACTGGATGATAGACCGGCGTGTATGCGATTAGACTATTAGTATAAGGGCATAAAAATGACTACATATTGGTTCCATTTAAGGACCTCTTTTAAAAAAATTGTGAGAAATGGCATACATATTAGTTCTTGTGATGTGTGTGACAAAACATCAAACCTTGGAGATTGTTGAAGCATGGTTCAAGAGCACAGAGGATGAATTTTCTCAAAGATTCAACACTGGACCTAAGTTTGATGCACGTAGATGGGTAGAAGATAACTTGTACCATGAGTTATATGAGACATTCTTCTATTATTTTCCAGTAGAACTATATGAATGGCTTTCAACATATGCATCCAGATCGAGTTGGTACTATATATTGTGCGTATGGACCCAAGATGATTACCAGAGGTTATAGGATGCAGATATGACTTGGACACGTGTTGTTGATCACTGGTGGAAAGGAGTCCTAACCAGTTATACTCTAGAATACACCATTTCTATGTATTCTTACCCGAGTTTGTTGAGTTTAAGTTTTTGAGGGAGCCCAAAGGATCATTTTTATGTGTTATCCCTTTGGCTATGAAGATCTTGATCATTACCCTAAGTTTAGAGGCATTTCCTATGGTCGGCTAAGATTCTTTGAGCACTGGGAGAGGAAGCTAGGGTGGAGGAAGATGGCACACATTGCATATGAAAAGGAAAGGGAAGAGAGACGGCTTAAGTATATTGAAGCTTGTGAAAGGGAGATGGCTAGATAACGTGAGGTTGCACATGTGATGGATCTATGGAAGTAGACATTGTAAAAATGAGTTGAGGTTCATGCGAAAGGATGTAGAACTGAGTAGTTTTTGCTACCCCATCTTGACAAGCGTGGGAGTGAACCCCATTAGATTATAACAAGATTTCATTGCATGGAGAAAGGAGATCCATTGGTGTGCATTTAAACCCACTTCTAGTGACCAAGCCATTGTGCTTGGTTTTCTAGATCAAGGGAGAAGTATTGTTAACCCAGTTGGTATTAGTGGAAGTAACTGATCCATGCTTAAGAGATATAATTTCTCATTTGGGACATCTATGGATGCACAAACCATTCCCGTATTTGGAGGAACTTTTGGATAAGGCACAAATACACAAGGTTTTGGTATCACATCCGGAAGTGTCACTAGAAACATAAATGGTAGTGAGATAATATCACAAATCATCAAAGACACGCCGAAGTGGGATATTGGTGACACTAGGTGTTTTTCTGCTAAAGGAGGTGGATATGGTGGTGTAACGGTCGAGGTCCCGGTGGGCCTAGTGGATCTAGAGGATCTGGTGGGTCGAAGGGATAGGGCTCGATGGGTCTAGTGGATTTGGTGGAGGAGTAAAAATGGGAGGAAACCAAGGTTTTGGGTTAGGTGGACAAGGTCCTCAACCACCCTCGCAAGTATTATTTGATATTTCTTTACACCTACCAGACTACTAAGGTATTAAAGATGTTGCAGATCATGTGCACAAGTATGAATTACTATGGTGCGCAAAGGGGATCATTACCCTAGAGTGAAAGGAAAGTTAGTTTGCAATGACATTACAAGAACACACGCATAACTGGTACCGCAACTATGACCCCCACTAGATGGTCATGGATTACACTACGTTGAATAATGCCTTCCTAGCAGAGTTCCATATCCCTGAGTTCAAGCAAAAAGAATCATCACCTTGAAGGAGACCCAACAAGGAATGGCAAAGAGTTTGTGAGAGTACGACACATGGGTCAAAATTCTCTTATCAAAACTATCCTATGACATACACCCCTCTCAACATGCTCAATGGTTTTTGGGGATTGATAACATCATTTAGAAGGGAACTCGTCACATAATAGTTTCACATAACTACGCAAGGCCTTGGAAGCTACCTTGCATGTTGAGGTTGTTCGGAGTTTTGATATTGGTGTTAGCAATTTTATGGAGGCTCAAATTTATACAATGGCCAAGAATTTGGAGAAGTTATCCGTGAATTCAGCACATGAGGTTCATACTAGTCTTTACTTGAACAAACTTTGAAGTGTAAGGGAATAAAAAGGATAGTTTCCCTCATAAATCGGTAAGCACCGTAGTAGTAGACTATGATATTTTCCACAGGGATCATGATGTGAGTAGATGTCCTCTACTACAATGCATGATCTGTAAGAATGTGTCTTGTTACTATAAGATATGTACCTCTATGACCCATGATACCAAGGATTGCAGGATAATTGACTTGATTCATGATTCTATTAATCTTGGTGTGTGCTAGAATAGCCTTGCAAGTAGTTCCAAGGATGATGATTGCCATTATGAAGGGCACGTAGATGGAGGAGTGCATAGAATAGGATTTCATGGAGGATTTCTTGGTCATAGTAACCATGGTGGAGGAAGAGGTGAGTTCCCATGATAAACCTGTTATAATAGTGGGTCTAGAGATCATTATAAGCGTGAGTGTCCTAATTTATTGTAGTGCTCATGGTGCAGAAAAAAACATAAGTATGAGGAGTTCCTAAGTTTTTTTAGCACATAATCCAACAACAATGGAAAGACAAAGGTGCTTTGGGATGGTGAGAATAAAGAAGTTTTACCTCGGTGGATTACAAGAGTGGCACATGAGTTAGGATTAGAACCTTTATTGGTGACGATGTGGGTAAAGGCCGTGTGCCCTCCCTATATTTGTTTGAGCATGAATCTCTTGGTCCAGTCTACCAAAGTTCCTAGTAGTTTCTTTCAATGCTTGGCCTGAAACTTTTGGAGTTTGATTCTCCTTGTCGAGATGGATACAAGTCATTATCCTCTTGATAAAATCTAGTTGAAGAAGACCCGTGAGCACTAGTATCTAGTTGTAATACATGCAAAGCACATTCTCTGTTCTTTTCACCAAGACCCCTATTTTTCTTCTCACATCTCACATGGTTTCCCTTAACACCGATTCTAGCACTTGAATTCTCTTTTAGAATTTTTTTGGCTTCATCAACTTTACTTGGTTTTCCTTCATTTTCCCGGTCTTGATTTATTTCCACGTGACCCATCTACAAGGACAAGATTACTATCTTTTTGCCTTCTTGACCAAAGGTTCAAGCTCTTATGGCTGCATTTTTTTCCCTCGTAAGTCTCCCGATTCTCCTGCAGAGGTGCAATCTCAGCATCAGCTACCACAGACAAAGAGTATTCTACCGATGAGGAGATTCTGGAAGTAGAGGTGCTGATGGTTCAATAGGTTCCACATATTCCTCTTCCATTAAGAGTCGTTTCCTGTTTTCATCAAAAATCCACACTCCCGTTTGTTAGATTCAGAAACACCATTCAACATCGTTAGGGTCTACAAAAAGACACACCAAGGAGATTCTAAGACAAAAACTTGTTGTCGGGGAAGAAGTGGTACATGGGAAATATACAAACCCTGCTCATCAGAAGGTAGTGTACCAAGGGACTATGGATGTGATTCAAGGATTATAAAGAGAGATCCAGTGTCTAAAGGAGAAGTCAAGGTAGTTAGATAAATGGAAGAATGTTGAGGTTCTGCAGAAGGATCTGGATGAGGTTAGGGAAGTGTGTAAAATGCTAAGGCAAGATAATATCATTCCCTTACTAGGATAATGGTTACGGGAGAAGATACCACACGCCGGGATAGAGTGTGAAAGGCAGGTTATACATGTCAATCTTCCTCCTCACAACCTTGACTATGATAAAGAGATCACATTGAATGTAGTTGTTGATGGGTGGCTTCTGAGAAATATCCTCATCAACATAGGAGCGGAGGTCAATGTTCTCACCTTGGATGTATGGAATCAAATGGGAAGGCCCACATTACATCCATCTTAGAATGTGTTATATATGGCGAACAAGAAAAATGCAATACCCATTGGAGTCTTGAAGGATGTGGTTATTACTATTTAAGGGGCCAAGTTCATTAGGGACTTTGAATTCTTAGCGCTCACCGAGGAGGATAATTTCCTAGCATTACTTGGGTGCCCTTAGTGTTATAAAAACAATGTCAACATGTAGTTTAACAAGGGGTATATCAATTTTGAGAACAAAGAAGAAAGGGTTATCATCCCTTTAACAAATGGTAAGTCAAAGACACCTATACCGAGCCCTTAGGAGAGAAGTCCTTTATGGAATATATGTGTGCTCCATTAGAGATCCCGAGGTAATTCATCCTACAAAGGGATTCATCTAATTTGAATATGCTCAGTTGATGAGTGATATAACTAGCATAACATGTGACAATTGGGCACATGGGACTTATGAATTGATTGGGTGACAATTGAGACGATATGTACCAAGGGTGAATAAGGTGTGCTTAGTCAAGTTATTAGGAAGAAAGAAGCTACCGAGTTACTCGAAAGAGAAAGACACGATGATTTATTACGTGAAATGGAGGCTAATTTGAAAAATCATGATGAAAGAAGAAGTATGCTCTCGCTTATAACTTGCTCAAGACTGCAGTAAGCGTTTGTGGGAAACACATCATGAGAGTCTCCTAGAGTGGTGTGAGGTAAGGGTCACATTCTCTCGTAAGATTCTACGAAGCAACATGCCCATTGTTATCCAATACTAGCATGGAAAATAACCCACCTCTTCCCATATCCAAGCATGTGAGAAGGCCTGGATGAAGGGCACAAAAGCATTACCACCTTCGTTATGGGTGTATAAGTTATATTTCATCTTAAAGGGTTGTGCGCATGCATGGTATATTCACTCGATACACATCTTTAGACAGCTTAATTGGTAGAATTTAATGTTTTATCTCATTCAAGTGTTTGAGTATCAAAGTACCAAGAAATTAGTGGATAAGGCATTTCAAGTTTTCAAGTGTCTTACGATGGGATATAGTTTTATGGCGTAAAGATAGGATACTAGAGTTGTTGGGTGAACCTAGTTTGGAGACACACTTTTATGAAGAGGAATCAGAAGAGATACAACTTGAGCGCATATGTATGGAAAAGGAAAAAGAAAAAATGGTCTATGTAATAGATGGTGAAGAGATTGAAAGTCTAGATGTTAACCATTTTGTAGAGTACAGCAAAGTCATAGATAGCGCTAATGAGTGAGTGTGCGCCTACCATGAACCCTTGAAAATGAAAAATTTTAGCATTGGCTCGGAGAGACAAAACCTAAAGAAGCTATTGTTTGGGATTATTGGTTGGAGAAAGGGGTTTCAAAAATCATTGATATATTGCATGATTTTAAGATCTATTCCCATAAGGGTACCATGAGCTCAAAGGAATCCACCATTCCTTGGGGGAGATGAGGATCAAGTTGAAATAAGGTGCATGCCTGATTCAAAGAGGCCTTATGATATGAATCTGAACTTTTGTGTACAAGTCAAGGAGGAAATAGCTAATATGATCACTTCAGGCATCATTGAGGCTATGGAGGAATCGAATGGATAAGCCCGATGGTCATCGATTCTAGAAGGATGGAAGAATAAGGATTTGTTTTGAATATAGAGACCGAATGTAGTATGTGTCATCGATACTTTCCCAAACCCATTTACTAAATAAATTCTCGGAGGGAGTAGACAGTGTGAGGTCCACTCTTTCATGGATGGGTTCTTTGGGTATCACCAAGTCAGGATTACAAAGGAAGACCGGAGAAAGATAAATTTTACCACTGAGTGGGGAAGCTTTGCCTATACAATCATGCCTTTTGGATTGAAAAATGCACTGATGTATTCTCATGCATTATGGTACAAACATTTCAAGACTTCATCCATAATTTTCTTCAAGTCTACCTGGATGACTGGACTATGTATGGACTGGTAAAAGACCATTGTGACAATTTGAGGCTGATGTTTGAGAGATTTCGATAGTTGAGGATATCCCTCAACATTAAGAAATGTGTCTTTGCTACTCCATTTGGAACCCTGTTGGGACATATTATATGTAAGGAGGGCTTGTTAGTAGATCCCACAAAAGTTTTTGTTATTGTGGGATTGGGAGAGCCTACTAGTCAGAGTGCAGTGCGTGGATTTCTTGGGAATACAAGGTACTATAGGAAGTTCATCAAAGGATATGCCAAAAAAAATTTACCCTTGGAAGAATTTCTAAAACACAAGAGTGCCTTTCATTGGGGAGAGGCACAATAGAAGGCATTTGACACTTTGAAGGATAAACTTGTCACTACACCCATACTACGCTTTCCTTCTTGGGATAAGCCTTTCCATGTGCATGTTGATGCCTCAGGAAAAACCATTGGAGCATTACTAGAAAAACCTAGTGAGGGGATTTTGATCACCCCTTATGTTTTACAAGTAGGAATTTGACACCAGAGAGAAGAATTATACCACTACTAAGCGTGAGGCATTGTCAATGATCTACGTGCTGCATAAGTTCAGGCAGTATCTTCTAGCAGAACACATTTTATATTCTACATAGATCACATGGCACTAAAGTATTTGGTAAATAAGCCCATTTTTCAAGGGCACATATGTCGTTGGGTCCTATTATTTCAAGAGTTTGAGTTCACGGTGGTTGTAAAACCAGAAAACGTAATTCGAGAACCTGACCACTTATCAAGGATTGAATTTTGAGAGGACGAATGTAGTATTGAGGATAAAATGTTAGACACGCAACTATTTAGGTTGCAGTGTGCACCCTTGGATTTAGAAGATATTGTGGTATTCCTTAAAATAGGTTTGGCGTCGGATGGGATGAAGGCTTTGGAGAGAAAATAGTTAGCAATACGCATCGCGCCTACATGTTGATTAGTGGAGATCTATATAAATTAGGTCATGATGAGGTTTTGTGCCAATGTGTATTAGAACATGAGCACATAGAGATTATGGAGGAAGCACATGGTGGGATTGCAGGAGGGCACTATGTAGGAAATGCAACCATGCAAAGATTCTACTCGTAGGGCTCTAGTGGGAAACCATCTACCAGGATTGTATTGAATTTTGCAAGGCCTGCGACCATTTTCAACACATGGCAAAACCTAGAAAGAGAGATGAGATGCCATTAAGCTTGATAGCTAGTGTAGAGCCATTTAAAAAGTGGGAAATCAACTTTGTAAGACCCATTTCACCTGTTGCACGAAGGAGTAGTTTGAGCTACATCATTACTTGCATTGATTACTTGACAACATGGGTAGAGGTAGTTCCTACAAAGGATTACACTGCAGTAGAGGTTGTTAGGTACTTATGGGAAAACATAATCAATAGGTATATATGTCCTTTGAGCTTGACTAGTGATAGGGGTACACATTTTCTTAATGAAACAGTCAGGATTCTGCTAGTAGATTTTATGGTGGCCCATCACTAGACTACCCCCTATCATCCATAGGAAAATGAAACTGTTGAGGAATTTAACAAGATAACGAGTCACACATTGACCAAGATTTGTGATGTTGGAAGGAAATATTGGGATGACAAAGTATCCACCATTCTATGGGCATACATGACAACCTACAAAATATTGAACAAGGCCACGTCATTTCATTTGGTGTTTTTCGAAGAGGCATTTTTTCTCGTTGAATTCATATTACCATCCCTACGTATAGCACACGTAGGAGGTTTAGATGATGAACAAGCACTCAAGGAAAGGATTGACAGAATGATGAAGTTAGATGAAAGGTGATTACTTGTTAGATTGAGTCAAAATACTTTTGAAAATTCCGACAAAGGCATGACATGATCGTCATATCAAGAACAAACAGTTTGAGGTCGGGAAGATGGTTTTGTTGTATGATTCCAAGTATCTCATGCCATCCTGGGAAGTTGAAAGTCCATTGGTTGGGCCCTTACATCATCTCGTACATCCTTGATTTAGGCACATGTCAATTACAAGTGTTGGATGGGACAAAGTTACTGGCCATTTCAATGGGAGTAGGTGAAGCCCTACTATAAATAAGCCTTCCTTGTATTTGTAAATAAGGTAATTTTTCAAGTTAGATTAGAATTTCCCTTTATGTATTTTATTTTCTTGTGTTTCCCTTTCTCGTTGCTTGTTCCTTTCTTTGTGTTCTATTTTGTGCCTTTTGCACTGGTAACCACATTATTTTCAAAAGGTTGTGTATGCGCAGAGGACCATGCATTTGTTTTAGTGTGGGGTAGAGTAGTGCGAAGTGAAGTATAAGATGGTAGTAAAATTTAAATGGACCAGTTGAAGGATAAAAAGTACATGGGAAAATGATGGACGAAGATGGTTGGATTCGGTGGTAGTAAGGATTTATAAAGACCACATACAAAAAAGGAAAAGTGCAGGAACAACATGAGGTAGGAAAGGGGAAAAATTTGGTAAAGGACAACACAATTGACTTCAGCACCGTTGATGCACGTGTAAGATTCTTCAATCAGTAAGGATTTTTGCATGCCAGAAGGTTGTAAAGAGTTTTTCATGCAAGATTGGGTGTGTGGGTAAGGGTGCTTAATGTCAAATTTAGTAAAAAAGCCACATTTAATGCTAAGTACATTTATAGGTGGCATAACATTTATTTTTGGAAAGGAGGAAAAAGCTATAAGTATGAGGTTGGGTGAATCATCATTATTTTACCTTGTGATTACAAAGTGGAAGAGATCTTGTGAACTAGGGCATCTAAAGATATTTGTGTGAAGGAAGAAGAATCATAGAGATCTAAGTGCATGAATAGGGTTGATCTAAAAACCAGAGTGGAAGGAGTACACGGGTGTGGGAGATTTCTTTTGGAGTATTCCATCTTATGGAAGGGTTTTCCTAGTTAGGGTTTGGTAGCTAGGGCATGGAGGTAGGAGGATTTTTCATGGAATTGATCCTTAGAGTTGAGTATAGTAGTAGAGCAGAGAAAGGAGGAATTTAAGTTTTAACCCGATAAGTAGAATGACACCAAAGAAGGAAACCATCTTGCTGAAGAAATAGAAGGGAAAGGGAAAAGGAAAATAAACCACTATCGTTGCTAGTTCCAATGAAGAGTGGTATACAAAGATGTAGTACCCAGATGGATTTTTGATGGGAAAAGAGTGGGAATCACACTTGAGGAATATGGCCATAAGTGACTACAATCATTGCATGAGCACCACAGAAAAAAATATGGTGTTAGAACTAGTTTATCCAACAAGAGGACACCAGAAGGAATGTCGATCTACAACAATGAAGTGAAGGTGAAGTTGGAGAAGGTTGGGTTGCTTTACAACTATATGAGTTTCCCTATTTTGGAAATCCTAGCGCTTATACCAGTGGTTTATGTCAAGCGTGCATAAAGACCACTTCTATTTTGCATGCCGTAAAATGTACATAACTCCCCAACTCATATCAAAATTCACTAGCCCGAATAGTGAAGGAGACTCCATAGATGACGATTTAGATGACAAGGAGGCCATCAAGGAAACTTTTGAGGCCTATGACTACAAGAAGGATTTGTGCTACTTTGATATCTCGATATATCCCGACCATGTTATGATAATGGTCACGCACTTGGTTACCAAGCTGAATGATCAAGAAAGGTGGACACAAGTGAAAAAGGAATGACTGAATGTATGCAAGAAGATTTTCAAGGCACCATTTACAACTTATCTACCTACATTGCGATGATATCATTAGTAGTGCACAGAAGGAGAGAAGGAATTTTGGAAAAATTATCCTCATCATCGTCTTCTCGGATATTGGAGTTCTCGATGGGCCAAAGAAGTTTGTATGGGATTATCTAGAAGAAAATACCTTGCCCATGAAATTTTTTAAGAAATATACTTATGAGACCACGACGACCACTCACAAGGCGCAGCTGCAAAAATGGTACAAGTGGATGCGCAACGCATTTGGGGCAAAGTGGGGATACCTTAGCAATTTCTCACACTCATAGATGGGGAAGTGGAGTTTTTTGTATATCAGCATTTTTGTATTGGCCACTTCACCTTAACATAGGAGACTAAGAGTCCAAGGTGTAAGCTACCATTTTCTTTCACCACACAATACTTCCAAGTAGGGGTCAACCATTTTAAGGAGGCCAAGAGACTAAGGTTTGACCTTAGTAAGGTAGATCAAGACAAGCGTGAGTTGTGCCGAAATCTTGTATATCCAAAGAAGTGTGCATATGTGGAGAAATATGTCTCCCAAAATTACAAATGATAAAACCAATAACGCAGCTGCGAGATCACTAGAAGGGTTGTAGCAAGGTTATATCTACACATAAGGTGAAAGTTTGAGAAGGGCGCATACTTAGAAAATTACATCTCCATTCCAGAAGGCCCCACATGAAGAAATAAGTATGTGCCAAATAATATGGAGATAGAATAGGTGTAGGAGAAGAAGGACCAAGCGTATAGACATCACAATCGGTGGGTGCATCGTAAAACAAGCACTAAGCCAAGAACTTACGCGTGCAAGAAAAATTCCCAAGTGAAGGAGAAGACCCTAGAAGAAGAGGAACCAAAGAAAGAGGATCCCATCACAAGAGAAGATTCACCAAGGAAGGAGTCACCCACTTTGAAGGGAAATAAAGGGAAGAGTCTCCTATACTAGACTAATAAGTTAGGAAGAAGCAGAAGGTGATGGAGAAGGAAGACTCAGAAGAAACAGATGCCTGGAGGCCTATAGGGGCAAGAGGGATGAAGATGAGGATGAATAAGTTCATAATCATCCCGTGTATGATATACATGATTCATAAGAAGAAGGAAGTGAAGGGAAGAATGGTGAGGAAAAGAATATTTTTAAGGAAAAGGGGTGAGTGAAGAAGTAAAAACAAGAGATCAAGAGGACCCCAAGCCTCACCAAGGAACAAATAGAAGAAGCCATGGAGAGAGAAGTGGCAGGCATCATTGAAAATTTAGTGGAATAGGAAGTAGAGAGCAAGTGCATATGAAGTGATGAAGGAGATTGAGGAAGAAAGCATTGGAAAGGAGTATGGCAACATGGGTGGAGATCCCAATTTGGTTGTGAGCTTTCCAAAGGCTACACACATAGGGGAAGAGCATGGTGGTAGCACAAGGGAAAGGAATGGGTTACATCAATGATCCAAGAAAAGTTCTACACACGTGCTTCTAGAGTATTGTGCCAACAGAATAACTCCTAGCCATGCCCTCATTTGACATAGAAGGCGCATACCCACGAACTAGGAAAATACTATCTTGGGCGTTTGAATCCCATGTCGATGAACCTGAGTTTGAGGTAAGCCAAGGGGCACTAATGAAGATGCCAGAGACAAAAGGGATAAACCCCTTGGTTAATGCTCAATGGTTGTTAGATGAGCAAGTATGTAATGCACTCAACAAGGTTTCATTTGAGGTTAAGGCCAAATTTTTTTGAAGGAATGATAGGATGAGATTCCTAGAGGCAAAATTAGAGAATAAAGAGGAGGAGCTTCTCAAGAAAAGTATGGACTTGAAGTAGGAAGAGCTAATCAGCACACAACTAAGGTGTGAACTAAAAGAGGAGAAGGAAAGGGTGTGTGAATTACACAAGAAAATCGAGATGATTACAGATGTTATTGTCTTAAAGCATCCTGACCTAGCACCACCCGAGAAAAAATATGAATCAATGTTGCAGTGCCTGGAGGATTTGACTCGCATCCTCACTATGGAGATGCAACCACTCACCTTAAAGTCCACGAAGAAGAAATGCGGCACCCTAAGAGAGAGAAGACAAGCTGAATGTCATAGGGATTATTTCTTAGTATACCAAACTCCTTGTCAATTTAAAGGCCATTGTGCAAGTTTTGAAGCTTCCTATGATAATTATGCTAATAGAGATAGAGTAGTAAGCATCTTGGTCACTACACATGAGACGAACTCAAGGAGTTCTAGGAGAAGAATAAGGGGAACAGAGAAGAGTGGGATAGGATCCTGGCCGAGGTGGAGAAGAAATCAAAGGCTATCGAGACCTTGTGGGGCTCGATCAAAAACCGGCTGAAGGAATTATACCCCCAGATCACCCGCAAGATGGACACCCTTTAGTATTTTATCAAACAATTAGAAGGAATTATTGAAACAATGAGCACCAAGAGGGAAAGACTAATATTTGAGGAGGTAAGCGCCCTAGTAGGTAACCTCTGTCACCAAACATAAAGAGAGGTTAATACCTGGGAGAAGCTAGAGGTAAATATAGGGAAGGATTTCCCTCTCCTCCTTCAATAATGAACATGTTCTCCTTCATTTCCCCATTCTTTCATTATTTCTCCCAATTATTCATTCCTTCATTATTTTTCCAACTATTCAAAGCCCACCATTCTTTATTCATTGAAGAGAAGTGTTTCTGAGGATGGAGAATAGGCTTAGTGTGGGGTGATGTTGGGCCTCAGAATATTAGCTAAGTACAAGAAGACACATGGGTGCATGAGGCCTATATGAAGAATGGTGCACAGGGGTAAAGGCATGTAGGATAGGGTTTTATAAGGGTTTAGTAGAACCCAATGCATGTGCATAAGGAAAAGGAAAGGGTTTCAGTACTTAGCCATATTCAACGTTTCAGGAAGCACATGAGAAAAGCATGAATTGACTGAGCATGTGGAGTGGATAAGGTGCTAGCCTAGAAACTCGATGGTCAAGGAAGGAATATTCCATGCAATGGAAGGATCCAAAAAGAAATCATTATAGAAAGTGGAGAGATTGGATGGGAAGAATCATGCTCCATTGAAGGACCACATGGACACTTGGAAACCAATCTATTACTTTAGGAAGGCATGGCGGTGGATGTTAAAGCTATATATAGAGATGCTCATGTAGAAGAAAAGAACATCAAGAGAGATATCAAGAGATACAGATAAAAGAAGAGGAGAGGAGAAGATCTGTAGAAATAGTAGTAGATTCTATGGGTTAAGGTTCTCATTAGGAGGACAGTAGGAGAGATGACATATCTAGAGGGATGGGTCTATGAACATATTTGTAATCTAGAAAGCATAGTTTAGGATTCTGATGTATAAGTCTTATCTGCATTAAGACATTTTTTTGTAATGAACTTGAGGAATGTAATGTGGTTACTTAACAAAGAGTAATATGAATATATGGCTTTCTTTTAAAATATATACATTTTTCATGGGTATAAACCCTAGTGCCTTTTCTTTTTATTATTAGATATGTTATCTGTTTGATATTTTCCTTGTTATCTGAATGAATGCATGGTTCTTTCCCTTCTTGCATCTAAGCTTTTGTCAGTAGGGGATGTATTCTCACAAAAATCACATAAAGGAGGGGCTCGGTACATGTGTGTGCCTCGGTGAGCACCTAACGTGCATCGGATTAGACTTTGTTGGTCTAAGGGCATAAAAAATACTACACGTTTGAAAATTATGTCGATTTTGAGTAACTACCCATGATATTTCTAGTATTTTGACACTAAAAAAGAGGCACAAAAATATAATAACACTAGATTTCAACCTATAAGTGAGGATATTCTCCACCACTAGTTTAAATAGGAGTCAAGTAGTTTAACCCGTGAATGATAGGATTATGACCATAACATAATATCTTTAAATACAATATAAGTTGAATTTAAGATATACATATTCAATCTCGTTTCCAAAAGTATTATAACTCTCTTATTTATTTAATTTACCACCTTCTTATTTACAATTTACCATTACTAGTGTTAGGAGCACATTAACTATCCTCCAAGCATTATACTACGTAATGTATGATTCAATTAACATGATAATTAAACGTGGTGGATTTCAAAGCGTTGACACAAGTTGTATGATCATCAACATCTATATTAATTTTAAAATTACAGCACAAGAAGGGATCAAGTTTAATTTATCTATCCAAAAATCACACAAAATTACAATAATTTAACTTAGTAATCATAAGCACAACTTTCAATGAAATTCAAACCAAAAGTACAATATAGTAATTTATCTTCCCATTAAAATTCATACATGCAATTATTGTCCTTCTTCCTATGTTAGTACAAGTACCAATGTTAAAATAAGATACTTTTTCTAATTCCATCCAGAATACATTTTTTTATAATAAACAACTTTAAACTTAGATTTCCATCATTTATTCTAATCTAGTTTACACAACCCGCAACTCACAAGTTAGTGACAACATGGTCAACGAAAATAAACATTAGCATGGTATTCCCCCTATGACTAACATTTTTTCATATATATTATTTTCCATTTATAATAAATTCAAGCACATATATGAAACAATAAAGGGTAAGAGACATAGATATGGTTTCATTTCACTTATCAAGCTAGAGAGAGATAGAGAGGAGAGAGAGAGAGAGAGAGAGAGAGAGAGAGAGAAAACACCATAATTTCCACAAGTAATTTTTAACAAAAAAGTGACATACATGAGTTATACAAAGAGTGTGATATAGTTTATAGGTTTTCCAATAATTATTCAGCTAGGAGAAGGACCCTCAACAATTTTCTTGTTATTGCAACAAGTTAATAAAAAAGATCAATTTAGCCTAAGTGGTCCAAAAATGAGTTCGAAATCCATTTCCCAAAAATGAGTAAATTTCCATCAACTCTCCTATCCACAAGGAACCCCTTGAATGTGACAACATAAATATGGTGACCAGGGTTTAAATGGTGACTACCCTTATGAAGCTACTTGTCAAAATTGTTCAAGTTTGACCTTGTCACCCAATGACTGGAGGCCTACAAAACCCCCAGTAAAACTATTTTCCAAGATGATTTTCTCAAAACCAATGATTTATTATGATTTTCCTAAAGAAATAATATAGGTATAAGGTGACATAATTCCATTTCTTGATATTAAGGCCTAAACCGCATCCCAAAACTAGATTGGACTTTCCACTTTTACTAGTTGTCCAACACCGTGAAAAGGTCAATTGGGTTCCTAAACGCGAGACTAAAAAATTTCCAAACAAACATCTACAATCATTCTAGAGCTTGAAAAATCATCCCACATAACTAGGTATTAATTTCAAATCATTACTTTTCTTCTACGGGGTTTGGAAGGATGTTTTGCACATCTTTGAAAAATGTGTTTCTTTAACTTTCTTCTAAGTATACAAATGTCAATTTATCACTAAGTCTCAAGTTCAACTTGTCATTTTGGAGGCTATCCATTAGCCTAGCTCACAAATTATGTTTTCTATTTTTACGAGGCATGCTTTGGGGTAACATTAAGACTTAAAATAGTATTTTCATTTGTGCAACAAAAGGAAATGTTAAACGTTTTCACTCTAAAGAAACATATGAAAATCTAATATTAGAAATAATCTTAATTTGTTTAAAATTATAAAAACCACATATGAGGGAAAAAATTAAATGGGAAAAACATGTTAGGAATAGGTAATAAAACCATTCCTAACAGAAACCAAGAAAATAAATGATGCTCGAGAATACTTCATGACCGGTTCAAATATTTTCCTAATAGCTCTTATTTTGGTATTGGTTGAGAAGTTGTTGGTGATGGAGAGAAAAACTTTATACTTGGTCATTTTCATATGCTTGAGAATTTTCTATGGACTCCCTACATTGGCTTTGATCAAATCAATAACTATGATTGCGTTATTCCATGAGACCCCATAGTTGAGGTATTTTTCAAATAGTTTTTTTTTTTTTTTCTATATTTTTAGTTACATTCCCACAAATGCACCAAAACCACAATAAAACTGAAATTTACCATTTTCTATTATGATTTGATGGGTCTCAATAAAAGATAACATTATTATTATTATTCCTCCAACCACATTCCCGCTCATTAAAAGATAACATTTGTTTTCATTCGCGATAAATGGTCGACTGGCCCTAAATGATTGGAAGATCTGTCATTTTTAGTAAACCTAGGGAATCCCACTTTAACCGACACTGTCATTCTCAAACCAATGTCACCAACCTGAAACCATCGTCAAAGGTATTTTTGGTTTCTTCGGCCTAATTTTGATCGAAGGAAAGTATTTGAGGTGAAGGAGGAAGAGATGTTTGATTTTTGATCTATCTTGGAGGAGAAAAAGAGTTGGAAGCTCGGCTGGAAGTCTCCTTTGATTTGGTGGAAGCACTATCAGGCATGATAGGCTCTAACTATTAAAATTATTTTCATTCTTCTAAATGAATCATTAGAACAACTCTACTCTCATGAGATTCTTGTTTTCTTTCCTGTTTGGTTATTTTGCTTGCTAGGTTTTATGGATCCTTGTGTGTTTGATTTGAATCCATGGCAAAATGGTATTGTTTGGAAACTAGCTTTCTGTGCTAAGTTTTATGACCTGCATGCAAGTAAAAATGGTATTAGAACTTGTTCTATATCTCTATTTTACTCTCTAGATCTTGTATTCGACAGTTATGTGCATTGAACTGACTTTTGTGACAATAAAAGCATATGAGCTTAGGGAAACTTGGGTTCTATTTTTATTTCTTCTTGGTTGTGATCTTTGGATGCAGACTTGAGTTGAAACTTTTTGTTTTGTTTAAATCTTGTGTTGGATCTTCAATTTGCTTAGAAACATTGTTTAGAAAACTCGTGTTTGTTGAAATGTTTCTTGTAGTTCATTTTTAGTATTGTACACACATTATCTTGTTAGTATAGTTCTAAATGTTTGTGTTTGTAGCTCGGGTTCATCTCTGTACTTTTTTTTAACACTTGAGTGTTATGGAATCATATTTGGGTCGATTCATTTTAACTTGTCCTAGTATTTCATTTTTTGTTATTCTTTAGTAATGATTGAGTTATAGCTATTTACTTGAGAGAATACTCATCAAGGAACTGTGTGGGAACTTGTTTGAGTTGTTTAAATATCTCTTTTGAGCTTTGGAACTAGAAACATCTTAAGGAATGTTGAACTTCTATCTTGTTTTTGACTGTATCGAATTCTTGAGATAGTATGAGCGTGGGAATTTGAGGAAGTGTTATCTCCCCACTGTTTGGAAGAAACCCGCATCTAGGTTGACTGTATTAGTTTGTACTAAGGCACCACTATCATAATTTTATGGTTGTGAAGTTTTGTCTTAATGTTTCATTCTTGTTGCTTTGGAATTTAAGACCGAGACAACTTTTGTATTGAGCATTTTGGATTCTATCTCTCCCTCTTCTTGTCTCTTTGACTAAATCAGGTCTTAGTAGTAGATTTGGATTATTACCTTAGACATTGATATGATTAGAAAGGATCCCTTCTCTGTTCAGTTGCATTGAGTTTGATTCCTTTGAATCACGAATGGTTTACTTTTTGTATTATTTGGTGAAGCATTTGTGAGACTTCAATCTTGGGTTCGTGGCTAACTCTAAACCTTATCGTTATTGTTTTGAGATGTTATTCTTGACTAAAACAGTGAATAGACCTTGGCTTCTCTTTGAGAAAAAAAATATGTGTGTGTGTGTGTGTGTATTCTTTTGTGAATGGTATATTGATTCGGGTCTGCAGTGTGCTTTCATCCTAAATTAGTTTGAAACTGGAACTTCTTGTTCAGTTGAAACAATACGATTTATCATTGGTTCTCTTTTATTTGAGTTATTATCCTTATGTCCCTAGATATGCTCGTAGTTTGAACTTTTTTTACTCAAATATCTTTTGAGATGGAGATTTCTTTTGATCTGTTGGTCTACCTTTTCGAACCATTGATAAAATAATGTTGAGAATTAGTAGCCAAGAGGGTTCTGTTGTTAAGTAAACTTATACTTATGGGTTTGACTGTTGTTTTCTAGTCTTTCCTAGTTTTTTGTGGAAAAGAGTAGGTTTGTCTCTTGTACTCTTTATCTTTTGTGAGGATCATGAGTAGAGATCCTCTTCGAGGTTCTAGGTTTGTGAACACATTTGTTTGTTATTTGATTGATAACTTATAACATGAATAGTTGGAATTGGAATTATAGATGAATTGTTTTGGTTTTTCTTACCTTCTTGTTTGGTTATGGAATTCTCATTGATGTATATTCTAATGACTGAAAGTGCAATATTGTTATCACGAAAAGGAACAGGTAACTCATGTTATTATCCTGTCATCTTTTTCTCGATGTTATAGATTTGGGTTGAGTTTATAATGGTTCTTTCTTAGAATATAGATGAATCATCCTGAAAGAAACCATGTTGTATAAATATATTTTGTCTCTTAGAAAAGATAAATGTGGTATTCCATTAGGATAGAATTATGAAATAATGGGATGGCAGGTTTGGTTGTTTGTTTTATGTTCATTGATAGTATTAAAAGAACTTTAAGATCTTAAATAGATATTGTTTATTATATTATGTTTTTCTCTTTAAAGATGATCTTGAATTATTAAGTACTTCCTTTCCTTTTGTTATCATTTATGTTGATTGTATGATGATTTAATTATCTCATTAAAGTAGTGTTGCTTTAATGATACAATTAGTGGAATGCACTTCGTTTTAATGATTAGTGTTTATCATGCTCAGTTCATTGAATCCCGACCGTGCTAGCTATTTTTGTAGATGGACGACTTAAGTTGTAAAGGAAGGAAAAAACTTATATCATGCATTGGATGATATATGTCTAATTCTTAGTAAAGAATTCTAATTCATTCTTTTGTTGAATTGTAAATGAAAGTTATATACTTTATAGAATGAAGGTTGTTGTTATGCAGTATGCCTAAAGAACATAGTCTTGTAAATTTTATAAGTTTTAATGATGAATTGCAAGTTGTGATTTATTTTCATTGGTTGTGAATATTATCTCGTACTTTTATAAAGAAGATGAAAATTCCATCTTGTTGATATTCTTTCTATTATGTTATGTTTATCTCGTTATCTTTGATAAAATAGATAATGGGAATTAGTTAAATTTCCCTATAATGAAGCAACTTGTTGAGTTGCATAATATTATGTTTTTATCTAAACAACTTAACATAATAAGGTGATGCATAATGAACATGCATTAAGAAATATGGACATTGGGAATGATATACCCTAATACTTAATCATGTAGAGAAAGATTCTTTCTCTCTCTCAAATGAATATAAACCTTAAAGGTTTGGAAGTATGATTGTTATTTATTAGACTTCATTTAGTATGAAGTCTACTTTAATTAGTTATATGCAGTTGTTAAACCTTTTCTGAAAGTTAAATAACATTTAAAAAGAAACTTATGATAGCGTTGTCATATTTTGGTTAATTGTTGGATTAACTAAGAAAATGAACATTAAAAGCAACCATAAGAAATTATAGAGTGTTGGATTAGGGTTTAGAAGAGTTGTTGTAGTCATGACATAAGCCAAATTAACAACGTATTAACAACCTCCTTAGGGTATGTACATCTCGATGAGGCAGTTTATGTAGGATGTTGGCACACGCCAACTGCATGGCTGTACTTTCGAGAATACTTGGGTCTTCTTGAGAATACAACGTTGTAGTTGACATGTGGCATCACCCTTCCGTGTTGATCATCCAGATCTACACACAATAAGAACTTAGACTTGAACTTAGTTTCTCTCTAGGTCAATATAGGAGCATATTTAGGATAGGAATTAGCTCCCAATGGTTTAGGGTATCTTGGAAAATACGGTTGACTTAGGTCAACCGAGTATGCCCATCTACCCTAGGCCATTGTGAGTGTCTTCCTATAATAAGTTATGTTTCTATCTAGGGCTAGGGTTAAACCTGGGACAAGTGGACTGACGGTAGTCAGTAAAGACCACTCATGATAATAGAGGATTGAGGTGAAGGACGTATTCCAATATGATGAGTATGTCATCTAGGAATAGTGACATACACAGTATGTTGTAAATCTTTGGCCAAAGTATCTCAAGTTGTTGGTTGCATTGTCCTATGTTACCATGTTTAAAACAACGTGATACCGATGAATATTGGTAATAGATATTCGACATGTACTTTAAACGCAGATCACTCGGACTCGATGTAGGGTAGAAAGACTAGGTATATGAAGTATATGATATGTATTCAATACATAAGATAACATAAATAGATTGGTAGCTTACCGAGTTATGGAATGAATAGATTGGTGGATCATCGAGTCATTACAACCGCATATGGTTATCTATTTGAATTCGATTGACATGGAATGTTTTTATTAATAATGATTTATTTAGAACAAAGTGGAAATGGTGACAACAAGAGGAAATGTTGCAAATAACCCTCCTTTGAGGAAGGAGCAGCAAACTACTCGAAACTTGATGAGATCCTTCTGCCTTGCTGGACACAAGAGATCATTTAGTTGTACTCGAACAGCAAGTAATGGGCAATGAGGAGGAAGAAGAAGTTGATAACAATAATCAGCCACCTCTAGGGGACAACGACAATGTGGGTGTTGATAATAACAATGTTAACATACTGTTGACTTGAGAAAAAAAGGCTAGGCTAGCGGTGAACTCACTAATGACATAAAAAGGATAAGTCCACCCAAGTTTGATGGCACCATATTAGGAGATGGAGCTGAGAAATGGCTGAGCGAAATGGAGAAATAATTTTCAATAAGGAATTTCTCAAAAAAACAAAGGTGATATGGGAGCATATCATCTTTCTCACGAAGCATCTTCGTGGTGGGACAACCATAAGGCTAAGTTGAACATTGATGAAACCAATATCACATGGGACCAATTTAAAGGTTACTTTAGGCAACAATGGCTACCATAACTCTATTATGATCATAAAAGGATTGAATTCCAAAAGTTATCTCAAGGAAAGCTAGTCAGAATCGAGTATTTGGAATGATTTACAAAACTCCTTAAGTATGTGCTTGATGCAAACCGATGAGAAGTTCGGATACTGAAATTCATCATGGGATTGAATCCCATTATAGGGGAAGAGGTGGATATTCACAACCCAACCACGATGGAAGGGGTTGTTGAAAAATCCATAAGGTAGGAACAAAAATTAAAGTCAATTTCTTCTCACAAGGAGGAAGTAACGAAGAAACATCCCAACTCCTCTTCATCATCTCTTGCACCCAAGAAATGACCATGGAAGAAATTTGGAATGAAAATTAAGTTTTCATCTAATACTAATAAGAAAGCAGCAACAAACAAGTTTATTCGTAATGCACGGAAATACTTTGCTAAGAACAATAATAATGGGCGTAAGTCCTATGGGGTCGAACTATAACTCTAAGGTGTAAATAAACTCGAGCTTAGGAAGGGACCCTGTAGGAGGATTTTATAACTATGAAAAGATCATTATGTGAATCAATTTCCTTTGGAGAAGGATGGTCGTAATTAAGCAACACAATATACACATTGCGAAGGTGACAAGTAGGATGAGAAACAGACCACACCCATAGAAGTTTTGGGTAAGTTATTTGGCTTACCTATAATGATTCTTTTTATACTAGAGCTCTTGAATGTTTTATTTCTTGTAAATTAGCATCAAAATTAAAAATAAAATATATAAACATGGATAAAACATAGGCATGCGGTATAGGAACAATGTTGTTCATATGGTTAGTATGTGTCCTTTTGGAGTAGTCCTTGATTTACCTAACTTTTCCATTGAGGTTGATCTTTATATTGAACCTTTGGGGTCTTGTGATGTAATCATAGGTGTTAATTGGTTAGCATAACATAAGGCTAAAGTGGATTGTTTTGAAAAATAAATTAGTTTTTTAGATGACCTACAGAAAACAACAGAGATTCAAGGTGTGAAACGTGAGATTTTTGTTAGAAAATTGTCAGCTATGCAACTTAAAAAGGCCAAAAACAAAGGATGTACCTTATATTTAGAAAAAATTACTGAATCAACGAGAGAGAAACGGTGATATTATGTAACAATTTCCACTATTATGAGACTTCGGTGACATATTTCCGAAGAATTGCTAGGTCTTCCACCCAAAAGGGAATTTGATTTCACGATTGAGATCAAGCCTAGAACTGAACCTATTTCTAAAGCACCGTATCAAATGACTAATATAGAATTAGTAGAGATTAAGGCTCAATTGCATGAAATTTTGTCTCAAGGTTTGATTAGACCAAGTGTTTCACCTTAGAGAGCACTGTAATTTCGTGAAAAGAAAGATGGAACACTTAGATTGTGCATTGATTACGTAATGTTAAATAAAGCAACAATCAAGAATAGATACCCACTCTCTAGGATTAACGATTTATTTGATTAGATGCATGGAGCATCGGTATATTCTAAGATAGATATTTGATTTGGATACCATCAATTGTGAATTAAGGATGAGGATATTCATAAAACAACTTTCAAAACAAGGTATGGACATTATGAGTTCACGGTCTTACCTTTTTGATTAACTAATGCACTTGCAGCATTTATGAATTTAATGAATAATATCTTTCAAGAATACTTGTACAAATTTGTGCTCATATTCTTGGGCGACATTCTCATATATTCAAAAGTATTGTGGAACACCATGAGCATTTGAAGATAGTTTTGAGAATATTAAGAAAGAGATGGTTATTTGGTAAGTTTGTCTAAATGTTTTTTCTATCACACAGAGATGTACACTATTTGGGACATGTAATAAGTAAAGATGGAATTGTTATAGATCCTTAAAAATTATAGCTATAACAGAGTGTCTCGCACTTTAAGAATGTACATAAAGTTAGAAGCTTCATGGGACTTGTTGGTTCTTATAGGAAATTTGTAAAAGATTTTTCTAAGATAGTTGCACCAATAACTCCCTTACGAGAAGAAGGATAAAAGTTTGTTTGGAGTGAGAAATGTGAAATTGCATCTAAAACCTTGAAGGAACAGTTAATTTCAGCACCTATTCTTGTAGTACTAGATCCTAATGGAGATTTTATGGTGGTAATTGATGCATCAGGTGAAGGTCTAGGAGGTATTTTGTTACAAAATGGTCATGTCATAGCTTATGAAAGTAGAAAACTAAAGTTACATGAGTTGAATTATGCTCCACATGATTTAGAGCTTGTTGTCATTGTTAATGCACTACAATTTTGGAGACATTACCTACTTGGTAAACCTTTTGAATTGAAAACCAATCACCTTGGATTGAATTATATCTTCACTCACCAAATCTCAATGCAAGAGAATGAAAGTGGTTAGATTTTTGTTCCAATATGATTTTGACATTAATTAGATTAAGTGTAAAGAAAATAGAGTAGAGGATGCTCTAAGTCGTAGGAATCACATTTATTCTCTTATAACGTTAAGAACTTAGTTTAAGGATGAAGTAAAAGTGTAATGGAATCGACTCTTACTTTCAGCAAGTAAAAGCAGCACTTGGTGCATATTCGAATGATTTGAGGTATAAAGGTTTTTGCTTTGATAAAGAAGGAATCTTATGATTTGAAAATAGAGTCTATGTACCTTCGCTAAATGATTTGAGAAATAAATTGTTAGAAAAATTTCATAATTCACCTTTTTTTGGACACCATGTCATTACAAAAATGCTTTCTGGTATAAAACAACAATATTTCTAGAAATGAATGAAAAGGGATGTTCTAGACTTTGTGAAACATTGCCTTGAATGTCAACATGTTAAGGCAAAACATATGCACCCATCCGGTTTGTTGTATCCTCATAGCATACCGTAGTACAAATGGCAAGTAATAAGCATGTATTTTGTACAAGGGTTACCTATATCAAGAAAAAAGAATGATGTTATTTTAGTAGTTGTGGATAAACTAACAAAAGTAGCACATTTTATTACTAAGAATCTGAAGGATGATTCTCCTATTTTAGCAAGAATATTTGTACATGAAATTTTCAGATTACATGGAGTACCTGAATTAATCATTTCGAAAAGAGATCCTAGAATGACATCAAGATTTTGGAAAACACTTAATGCATTTATAGGGACTAAGCTGAATTTTAGTTTTGCGTATCATCGAAAATGGATGGACAGACTGAAAGAGTAAATCAAGTTTTAAAAGATATGTTACGGATGTATTTCATAGATCAACAATATAAGTGGGAAGAGTACCTTCCATTAGTTGAATTCACATACAATAATACATATCATGCTTCTCTTAAGATGGCACCTTTGAAGCATTATATGGAAGAAAATGCGAAGCTAGCATTGTTAGTTGGGACAACATAGATGATAGAGAGGTAATTGGACCGGAAATTCTTACTAAAATGGAACAAGTTAAATTGATTTGTGAATGCACAGAAAGAAGCGTGAGATAGATAGCAAAAGAGTTATGCTTTGACTTAAAGAGCGTTAATAGGAAATTTGAACTTGGTGAGAAAGTCTTTCTTCGGGTTAAACCAAAAGAGTTCTATAAATTTTGACAAGGCTACCAATTTATCACCTCGTTATGTGGGACCTTTTGAGATAGTTGAAGTAATCAACCCTGTAGCTTATCATTTAGCATTACCTCCTGCTTTGTCACAAATGCATGATGTTTTCCATATTTCTTTACTTAAGAAATACATTTCAGATTTATCACACATGTTAAATTGGAATTATTTACAGCTCCAGGACCTAGGAATAATCATGATTAAACCCATATAAGTACTTGAAACTTGCCAGTTGCATTTGAGAAATCGTGAGATAAGTCAATGCAAGGTCCAATGGGACCAGTTTAATGAAGAAAGTGTAACATGTGAAAAATTCTTTCCCATATCTATTTGAACAGGATTGACTCTCGTGCCTGATAAAAATGTGTGATTTTATCTTTGTAATACAATAAGTATGCCAGTTTTGGGTAGATATTTATTTATTTTGAATAAACAACTATATAATGTTGATTTCTAGAACTTAATTAATGTTGATATGTTTTTGACATATGGTAAGAAAAGTAAATAGGATGATATTTTTTCTTGATGCAATCTGTTAGAAATGAGATAATCATCGGGACAATGATTCTTTTAGGAGGGAAGCATGTAACACCCTCGACAACTGATATATTCCTCCTTTGCATTCAAGTTTTGACATGTGTTTTTCTGGATAAAGATGTGTTTTTTTTTAATTGTTGAAGATCATGCTTGATAAGGATAAATCTTTTTGTTCTTAAAATCATTAGACTGAAATTATATGGTTGTCAAGAATTCATTTTCACTTTAGAAAGGTGAGCTACAATCTAGTTTTAAGAGTTGCAGACTTATTTCTTCTTTTAACTCATCCTTGGATCAATTTTAGTAATCCAAGGAAAGTTTCAAGTCTTCTTCATAGACTGAATGGTAAAATTGACATTCAGTAGTTTAAGGAACATAGAAGACTAAATTTTGCATGATACTAATTCTTAGTCTTGTTGCATTGTGTATTCGTTCAGCTATATGTTTGTGCCCGGGTCTTTGGTGATTGATCTTGGTGGGACATTAAGGACTTAAGAAAAATTCAATTCTATGTGGAGAAGTTCGGAGTCCTAAAAATCTAAGGACTATCCTAATAGTAACCTAAGCTAGGTAAGAACAGCTATGTTCTAGCTATGTTTATTTATTGGAATTCTATTCTAACCTAAGCCTCTTATTCTTATTGTGGGGTTGGCATCCTAACCTAAGCGTTATGCTAAGAAAATAAGGGAAGAGTTACTAAGGGGATACTAAGCTATTTTAGCTACTACCTAATACTAAAGGGTTGTGATTTGAACCTAACCTAAGGTGGGAATTCTAATGGCTAATGTTCTAAGGCCTATGTTGGTAATTGTTAAATTAACCTAAGCTCTATTTGAATCTAACCTAAACTAAAGGAAACCTAAACGGGTCACATGACATAAGTGCGATGGTTCCTATGGCATTTAAACGATTTGAAAGGATTTTAAATGAAGAATTACTGCCATATTTGGTAGAGGGCCAGTGGACTTGGTGGAGGCCTACATGGAAACTCCACTAATGGATGGAATTGTATTTTTGTGTTGATTTGGAATTTGCTAGATTTAGGAGGTGGTGGAAAGGAAATATAAGTGGGAATTTTGGATTGAATGGAATTTATGGCATTTATGAGCCTCGTTCTTTGTGTGCAAACTGTCTTGGAAACATAGGAGGCGGGTTTGTAGGAGGTCATTTGGTTTTTCTTGCATGGCAGATTTTTCTCTGCATGGAGCTAACTGGTTCTTCGAACCAGCAGTTCAACTTTCACTTCAAAGGTATTTTTGGTTTCTTCGGCCTAATTTTGATCGAAGGAAAGTATTTGAGAAAAGGAGGAAGAGATGTTTGATTTTAGATCTATCTTGGAGGAGAAAAAGAGTTAGAATCTCAGATGGAAGTCTCCTTCAATTTGGTAGAAGCACTATCATACATGATAGGCTCTAACTATTAAAATTCTTTGTGTTATTATAAATGAATCATTAAAAAAACTCTACTCTCATGAGACTCTTATTTTCTTGTCTGTCTCGTTATTTTGCTTCTGGGTTTTATAGATCCTTATGTGTTTGATTTGAATCCATGACAAAATGGTATTTTTTGGAAACTGGCTTTTTGTGCTAAGTTTTACGACCTGCATGTAAGTAAAAATGGTATTAGAACTTGTTTTGTATCTCTGTTTTACTCTCTAGATCTTGTATTCGATGGTTATGTGCATTGAACTGACTTTCGTGACAATAAAAGCATATGAGCTTAGGGAAACTTGGGTTCTATTTTTATTGCTTTTGGGTTGCGATCTTTGGATGCAGACTCAAGTTGAAACTTTGTGTTTTGTTTAAGCTTGTGTTGGAGCTTCACTTTTCTTAGAACCAGTGTTTAGAAAACTCGTGCTTGTTGAAATGTTACTTGGAGTTCATTTTTAGCATTGTACATGCATTATCTTGTTAGTATAGTTTTGAATGTTTGTGTTTGAAGCTCAGGTTCGTCTTTGTACTTTTTTTTAACACTTGAGTGTTATGGACTTGTATTTGGGTCAATTCATTTGAACTTATCCTGGTATTTCATATTGGGTTATTCTTTAGTAATGACTGAGTTATAGCTCTTTACTGGAGTGAATATTCACCAGGGAACTATGTGGGAACTTGTTTGAGTTGTTTAAATCTCTCTTTTGAGCTTTGGAACTAGAAACATCTTTAGGAATGTTGAACTTCTGTCTTGTTTTTGACTGTATCGACTTCTTGAGATAGTATGAGCGTGGGAATTTGAGGAAGTGTTATCTCCCTACTTTTTGGAAGAAACCCGCATCTGGGTTGACTGTATTAGTTTGTACTAAGGCACCACTGTCGTAATTTCGTGGTTGTGAAGTTCTATTTTAATATTCCATTCTTGTTGCTTTGGAATTTAAGACTGAGACAACTTCTGTATTGGGCGTTTTGGATTCTAGCTCTCCCTCTCTTCTGTCTCTTTGACTAAATCAGGTCTTTGGATTATTACATTGGAAATTTATATGATTAGAATGGATCCCTTCTCTGTTTAGTTACATTGTGTTTGATTATTTTGAAGCACGAATAGTTTACTTTTTGTATTATTTGGTGAAGCATTTGTGAGACTTCAATCTTGGGTTCGTGGCTAACTCTGAACCTTATCATTATTGTTTTGAGATGCTATTCTCGACTGAAATAGTGAATAGACCTTGGCTTCTCTTTGAGAAATAAAATATGTGTGTGTGTGTATTCTTTTGTGAATGGTATATTGATTCGGGTCTGTAGTGTGCTTTCATCCTGAATTAGTTTGAAACTAGAACTTCTTGTTCAGTTGAAACGATACGATTTATCATTGGTTCTCTTTTATTTGAGTTACTATCCTTTTGTCCCTAGATATGCTCGTAGTTTGAACTTTTTGTACTTGAATCTCTTCCAAGATGGAGATTTCTTTTGATCTGTGGTCTACCTTGTCAAACCATTGATAAAATAATGTTGAGAATTAGTATCCAAGAGGGTTATGTTGTTAAGTAAACTTATACTTATGGGTTTGACTGTTGTTGACTAGTCTTGCCTAGTTTTTATGGAAAAGAGTAGGTTTGTCTCTTGTACTCTTTATCTTTTGTGAAGATCATGAGTAGAGATTAACTCCTCTTACGGCTGCTAGGTTTGTGAACATTATTGTTTGTTATTTGATTGATAACTTCTAACATGAAGAGTTGGAATTGGAATTGTAGATGGACTGTTCTGATTTTCCTTACCTTCTTGTTTGGTTATGGAATTCTGTTGATGTATATTCTAATGACTGAATGTGCAATATTGTTATCCCGGAAAGGAATAGGTAACTCATGTTATTATCTGGTCTATTTTCTCTGATGTTATAGGTTTGGGTTGAGTTTATAATGGTTCTTGCTTAGGATATAGATGAATCGTCCTAAAGGAACCATGTTGTATACATTTATTTTGTCTCTTAGAAAAGATAAATGTGGTATTCTATTAGGATAGAATTATGAAATAATGGGATGGCAGGTTTGGTTGTTTGTTTTCGGCCATTGATATTATTAAATGAAATTTAAGATCTTAGGTAGATATTGTTTATTATATTCTACTTTTCTCTTTAAAGATTAAGTACTTCCTTTCTTTTTGTAATCACTTATGCTGATTGTATGATGATTTAGTTATCTCATTTAAGGAGTGTTGCTTTAATGATAAAATTATTGGAATGCACTTCGTTTTAATGATTAGTGCTTATCATTATCGGTTCATTGAGCCCGACTCGACTCTTAGCTATTTTTGTAGATGGACAACTTAAGTGGTAAAGGAAGGTAAAAACTTATATGATGCATTGGCTGATATATGTATAATTCTTAGTAAATAAATCTTATTCATTCTTTTATTGAATTTTAAATTAAAGTTGTATACTTTATAAAATGAAGGTTGTTGTTATGCGGTATGCCTAAAGAGCATAGTTTTTAAATTTTATAATTTTTAATGATGTATTGCGAGTTGTGATTTATTTTCATTGGTTGTGAATATTATCTCACACTTTTATAAAGAAGATGAAAATTCCATCTTATTGATATTCTTTATATTATGTTATGTTTATCTCGTTATCTTTGATAAAATGGATAATGGGAATTAGTTCAATTTCTCCTATAATGAAGCAACTTGTTGAGTTGCGTAATATTATGTGTTTATCTAAACAACTTAACATAATAAGGTGATGCATAATGAACATGCATTAAGAAATATGGACATTGGGAATGATATACCCTAATACTTGAATCATGTAGAGAAATATTATCTCTCTCTCTCAAATGAATATAAACCTTAAAGGTTTGTAAGTATTATTACTATTTATAAGACTTAATTTATTATGATATCTACTTTAATTCGTTATATGCAATTGTTAAACCTTTCGGAAAGTTAAAGAACATTTAAAAAGAAACTTATGATATTGCTGTCCTATTTTGGTTAATTGCTGGTTTAACTGAGAAAATGAACATTAAAAGAAACCATAAGTTTAACAAAGTTCTTTAATACTTGATTGATACAAGTATACAATAAGAACTTATGGAGTGTTGGATTAGGGTTTAACAGGGTTGATGTAGTCATGACATAATCCAAATTAACAATGTATTAACAATCTCCTTGGGGTATGTAAATCTCAATGAGGCGGTTTTACAGTAGGATGTTGGCACATGCCAAATACGGGGCTATAATTTCAAGAATACTTGGGTCTTCTCGAGAATACAAAATTGTAGTTGACATGAGGAATCATCCTTCCATATTTATCATCCATATCTACACACAATAAGAACTCAGACTTAAACTTAGTTTCTCTCTAGGTTAGGATAGGAGCATATTTAGGATAGGAATTAGCTCCCAATGGCTCAGGGTACCTTGGCACATATGGTTGACTTAGGTCAACCGAGTATGCCCATCTACCCTAGGCCATTGTGAGCATCTTCCTATAATAATTTATGTTTCTATCTAGGGCTATGGTTAAACACAGGACAAGTGGAATGATGATAGTCAATAAAAACAAATCATGATAATAGAGGAGTGAGGTGAAGGACGTATTCCAATATGAAAATTATGTCATATTGGAATAGTTACATACATATTATGTTATAAATCTTTTTCCAAAGTATCGCAAGTTGTTGCTTGCGTTGTCCTATGTCACCAAGTTTAAAACAATGTGATATCGGATAAATATTGGTAACAAATATTTAGATATGTTCTTTAAATAGATCACTCAGTACCGGTGTAGGGTGGAAAGACTAGGTATACGAAGTATACGATATGTATTCAATACATAAGATAACATAAATAGATTGATAGCTTACCGCGTTATGGAATGAATAGATTAGTGGATCACCAAGTCATTATAGCTACATATGGTTATCTAATTGAATTTGATTGACATGGAATGTTTGTTTTGAATAATGCTTTATTTAGAATAGTGAACATTATATATAAAAAAATTGTTATTTCTAAAGTCTTAAATTAGGAATGTTACATTCGGTTACCATTTATTCACTTTGGTAACCTTGTTTGAGAGGTTGGCCACTTTCTTGAGTTTTGGGAGCAAAGGAGACCTGCATGTGAGTAAGAACCAGCTATTTTTCATATCCAGAATCCATAACAAAAACTAAGCTAGATCCAGAGGTATCACTCTCACGGTAGCATTCTGGGAAGCACCGCCACGACACCAAGCTCCATCCCACCGATCAATCATCACCACCACCCAGTCATTGGACTTGCAACATCAGTAAGTACATTGATCACCTATTTCATTCCATCCTTATTCTATTGTAAAGGTTTTTGTCATCTTTGTTATCATTTTCTACTAGCATCTCCACTCCCCCACCATTCACCTTCCTGCAAACTCAACCCTTCACCACCATACCATTAGATCATCTATACATGAACTATATATGTCTCTGAGTGTTCCCAACATCCCCTCGACCTCACCATTCCTCTTTTCATCTCTGTCTAACCTTATACCAATTGCCATAATCAGATCTTATTAGGTTCCTATCATCCCGAATGTACTTGACATCGGTTACCCATGACCATTGTCGGTTCCCTCTAAACTATCATCGGTTATATCCGACTAATACTTGTCTCTTTATTTTACCATCCTAGCAATAACTCGAACCTACAAATCTTCACCCAAGCAACCTAAGTGACCTAGAATCTGACCCTAACTAGTACCAGAACCCTGACCAACTACCCCACCTCTAGATCTGATTATAACCTAGCTTGTTATATTAGATTTTCTTATTGTATTTAAATGAGATACCTAAATCATATCAACTACGAGGAATTTGTTTACTTAAATTATTTCTCGCATTAAGTTGTATTAAACAGGTGGATTGAAATCCATCCATGGAGTATCGTACTTCTTGGATCTAGGACATGCTAGGTAGTCCATTGACATATATTATTTAATCACATTTTTGGTCTTATTATGTATTTCAAGTAGTTCCTCCTAGCCAAAAGGAAGCTCTCATAGTTAGCATTAAATCAAGAATTTAGAACACGCACAACAACCTTCAAACCAACCATCATGACGGTATTCCTCTTTGGCCCACACCTTTATCTATTTATTCCAATAACTTAAAGAAAATGGTGAAACATTTTGGCACCATTCCACGTATGGTACATCGAGACCTTCAAAAGGTGTGACAAGACCCACACAAATGAGAAATGTTTCTGAAGATACTTCCACAATCTACTAACAGGTATTTTTCGACAACCAAAACTACATTGACCATGCCGATTGAAATGTCTTCCTCTTCATCATTCCTACCTCCATCTAAACTTCTACCCATCACTATAAATATTCCCAAACCTTAAAACCTACCCACACTTATCCCCCACCTATATCGAGACCCTTTACTACTTTGGGTGTTGTGCCGACATCAAGCCTTACTCACCCATCTATCGATTATATCTAGTCGCATCTTCCAAAGTATGTAAAAATAAAACTCAACCCTCTGGCTCGTACACTAGTCTCACCTACCACACCTTTGTCACCTTCCCCCTTCTATCCATCCTAAGGCCTCATCCATCAACCTTGATAAAAAGATCTCACACCCAAAGCGCCACCAAAAGCTAAATAACCTACTACTACATCACAAGGCTTTGTTATACATAATTCACCCAAAACCAAGATCCCTCACCCTCACCCATGCACTTCTTATGCAACCCATACCTCAACCGATTACTATAACCCCAACCTTTCCTATATGACTTGAATCAATTCCGCTTACCCAACCTTTACCAACCACCTACACTACAACTTGGTTGCCCCGTGGTAACTCCGTCCTCTGCCACCATATATTTTTCCTTCTACATCCCGTACTCCCATGTCACCTTTACCCAAGAAGGTGCAACCCAAAGCTAAGAATCCACTACCCTCCAATAAGGTAGTCAAACCAACCAAACCTTCCATCACCAACTCTTCTACCCCACCTTTACCCAAACAAATTCTAGCAAGACCTAAGACCACTCCACATACTAAACTAGTAGACCAACCCATTCCCCCTCCTATAAATCCTCTTCCCTCACAATCAGCCACACCTATACCCAAACCCACACTCACTTCCCATTGTGATCCATTAGCGGGGTCCTACACCAACATTTTAACCAATCTCTTGAGACTTCCGTCATCACATTACCACCACTTCAACCTTACAATCCTCTCAAACCCAAACCAAAAGGGTTTGATGAAACCAATATTTGTGCCTATCATCATGTGCCAGGACATGATGTTGAAAATTATAAGGCTCTAAAGACCGTTCTTCTTCAACTTTGTCCTCCTGAACAAAATTTTGACGATGACAACCTTCTTGATGAGGACCATGCTCCACCTTCACCTATCACCATACATCATCATCCTTTACCCATTCATCAATCAATATCTCCACCCCCACAACCATTTTCCCACCTCCAAAATTCGAGATCAATATGGTTTGTATTAGAGAGTTGGCCAAAGGACCACTAAAATGTCATGTGTGCCTTACTCATTTAAAAGGATCTTATCCACCACTAGGAATTTTCCCCTCGTGCCATTATACCTTCCATGACACACCCTCTCCATCCACCTCCCCTTAGATTAGCATGGTTCAAGTTGTTGCCCGTGCTCGAGAAAGATAAAGGCAAAGAAAAGTAATTATCCCATCAACCAACCACCTGTACCCTATATACCATCTGCACTGCTCCCAAAATCATCATCCATGGACCTATGTACCCTATCTCTAATGGGGTCACCCATCACACAATGATAACACAATTGCATCAGGTCTCCTCTAAAGATGTCTTTGTATGATATCATCCAGACTTCTGAATCCCACACACAAGAACTTACCGAAGTTTTATAATCCATTGAAGTTCTGCCCAATGACCCCACACTAGTGGCCTCGATTATCACCCCTCACCATGTGGCCTCGCTAATCAAATCATCTCCTCTTTCTACCCCCATAACCACTCCTCACATCTTCTCCCTCGAAACATCGAAGAGGAGATTGTACCTCTCCATTCAAATGACCTTGATCCTGCCCTATTCATTTCTTTCTATATCGATAACATATGCATACGACACATCATGATTGATGGTGGTGCTAGCATTAACATAATCTCCTCCCACGCATGCAATCAAATGCATATTCCTTCTAACTGTATGCATAATAACCCAATTATGCTACACTCCTTCAATGACGTAATCACCTCCACCCCTATAAACTATTATCCTTCATGTTTACGTAGGCCCTCGCATCATCCAAGAACTATTTTATGTCTTAGAAGGGGAATTCCAGTATAACCTATTGCTTGGCAAACCCTGGATTTGCATCATGGGTTGTGTCCCTTCAACTTTACATCATTTTGTAAAATTCGAGCATGAGGGACATAACTACACCATCCCCACCTACCCATTACCATTCAAGACCTATAATATGTTGTACCAACCTAATGATGTGCTTGTACCAATCAAGACATTTTCCACTACCCCCACTTCACCTTCTCCCACAAGCCCATCCACCAATGTTGCGTCCACCTCTGCCACACCTAAACCTACTATCCCTACTATCACCACAACCTCTACAGGTGATTCACTTGCTTCCCAATCATCGGCAAGTCGTTTATCCCCACTACCCACATATTGAATATTGAACCCTTAGAAGGTGTTTTTCAACTCCTCACTCTGGGGGAGTTCCGCTTATACAATTTTGACACATTCCTCACTCCTCAAGAGTATGGAAACCTACACCAACATGCTAGTTATGATTACCATGTAGGAAACATTTTTCCTTATGTCCCTCCCCATCTTTGCACTAACCTAAGATATGTGGGACTTGATATCACCACTTATTCACCCGAACCTCCATCCCAAACATGACCATTTTCATCTGACCTACAATCCCTTACTAATCGCTACTTTTCCCAAACTTTCCTCCACCATTGTGCATGGAAAGGTTTTGGCTTCAGTTTTTATGAATAAGGCCACCATACTATCATTTCTGTACCACCTATAAACACAATGACCATAGTGGCATTGGATTTTCTGCACCACCTCCCAAGAAGGCCCGTGTCGACCTCATTGAGGAAGACAAACCTTCTCCACCTCATTCACCCATGTCACCATCTTCACCCATGGAGTCCATAGATCCCAAATCTATTCCTCCTAAAAAAATTCATAAACACAATTTCCTTGGGACCTCTAACCTATCAACGTGATGGTGAGGCTTCCTCTTCTCCCATTCCTGTATCCTAACATGATCGATGAAAATACAACCTCTATTAACATTGTTCAATCTTAGGATGATGAGTCCATCCTCACCTACCTTGGTGTAGGAGAGTCTTATATTCACTAGTCGTTACCCTCTGAGATGTAAACCATGTTGAATGAATCGACTATCAAAATCAACATTAATACTCAGAATGACTGCACATTCTAAAGATAGGCCAATCTTTAGATGCTACTAAACAAGAAGCTTTTACCTCTTTCCTTTGGGATCATAACAAAAATTTTCCCTGGTCCCATGCCATATGCCCTAGTATTGACCCTAAAATAATGGTCCATAATATCGTAACCATTCTTGATGCCAAACCCATAAAACAAAACCTATGCAAAATGCATCTTTGCATTGCTCTTCTTGTCAAAGAAGAACTTCAACGGCTTCTTTTCGGTTTCCTTTTTCCTACACATTGACTATCGTAATGAATTTCTAACATCGTTCCTATCATAAAAGTGACACGGGGACTCCACATTTTCATGAACATCCATGACCTCAACCTAGCTTGTCCTAAAGATGATTTTCCCCTACCAGCATTGACCAACTAGTGGATCTTACCGCCACCATGAAATGCTATCACTCATGGACAATTTTTGGGTTATCATCAAATATTACTCACTTTAGAAGATCAACTCAAAACTACCTTCATCACTCATTGGGAGACCTTTTGCTTTATCGATTCATGCCTTTTAGCCTTAAAAACAATGGTGCTAAATATCAACAAGCCATGACTTATATCTTCCATGAAATCATACATCGTATATTGGAAGATTACGTAGTTGACCTTCTAGCCAAATATAAACATCGGGCCACACACACGACTATCCTTAAGGTTATCTTTGACCACCTAATCAAGTATTGTGTTCATCTTCAACCAAAGAAGTACGTCTTTGTAGTACTTTCAGGAAAAATCCTTGGTTTCATCATTTCTTTATGTGGCATAGAAGTCAATCCTGCTAAAGTAAAGGGTATCCTAGAAATGCCTCCGCCTACTAATCTCCGTCAAATTCAAAGCCTACAAGGAAAGTTGTAATCCATTCATCATTTTATCTAGAAACTTTTCGATTGATGTCAACTATTTCATCATCTCCTCAAGAAGGATGTCTCATTCAAATGGGATGATGAATGCCACAAAGCCTTTGACACCTTAAAACAATACCTTCTTCAAGCACTAGTGCTCATTCCCCTAAGGATGACCAACCCTTTTACCTATACATTTCTACCACCGACCATTCCCTAGGTGCCATGCTCACCCATCATGATGAGAAGCACAGATAAAAGTAGATTATTACATAAGTTGTACCCTTTTGGACTACAAAACTAGATACACCCATGCTAAAAAGATCTACTTAGCCTTAGTTTTTGTCACCACCAAACTTCGCCATTACCTACTCAACCACAAAACCTTCATTGTCACCAATACTAACCCCCTACACTACATGTATGCCAAACCCTATCAACATCAACGTGTTGCATGTTGGCTCATGCTTCTTGCTAACCTTGACCTCGAATTCATTCATCAAAAATCCATCAAAGGACAAACCATCGCTGACCAACTAGCAGATGCACCTCTTTCCAGGAATCAACCCTCTAACTTCGATTTCCCAGACAAATCCATCGCTACCCTCTCCTTGGACAATACCACTTACCAAATGACCCTATTATTTGATAGATCCAAGTGTCAGCGTGGGGGTGGGGCTGGTGTTATCCTCATTCCACTTGATGGCAAACCTATTCCTTTATCTTTCAAATTAGATTTCTATTGTACAAACAATAGAAATGAATACAAAGCACTTGTATTGGGTCTTGGGCTACTTATGCCTTAGATGTTAAGTCAATAATATCTTTTTGATTCCCATCTAGTTGTAAACCAAGTCAATGGTATATACTAGTGTCGTAATTAAATACTTCAAAAGTATAAACATCATGTAGACATAATTTTGACCACCTTTGACCATTACAAACTTCAAACCACCCCACATTCTACCAATAAGTTTGCAGATACCATGGCCTACTTGGCTTCTTAGATACCCACTTCACCTACTGACTCTAAAATATTTGTCACAATAAAAAGGTTACAATCACCCTCTTACTTACCTCATGAGGTCTACTCCGTTGAAACCATTACACCTAACCCACGTGACCTTTGGTATAAGTAGTTTGCAGACTATATTTCCCTTTCCATTCTACTGTTGATCTCACTCATAATGGACAATGTGCCTTTCTTAAAAGTGTATCTCGTTATGTCATCATGGGTGGCCTCCTTTATAAGCTCGACTTCGATGGTATTCTCTTACGATGCCTTACAAGTTTTGAAATTCCCTACACCATCAAGGAAGTTCATGATGGAATTTGTGGAGGCCACTTTAGTGGTTTAGCTATCACTAAACACATTTTTTTCCTTTCCTATTATTGGCCAACCTTAAATCGTTATTTTTGAGACTATGTCAAAGGTTATGTCAAATTCCAAAGCAACATGCTAATCTTCATCACACACCTAGTCATGCCTTACGGTCACACGAGACCTTTGGCCTTTCTCTTAATGGGGCTTGGATCTTGTTGGCAAGATCAATCCCCATTATTTAAAATGCCATCTATGGATTATAACCACTACGGAATATTATACTAACTGGGTAGAATCCATTCCCCTCATTTCTAAAAATGATGAGAAAATATGTGAATTCATCAACCATCACATCATTTTCTCTTTGGTGTCCCTCACCGTCTCATCACTGATGATGAAAAGAAATTCAAAAACAAAACCCTCTATAAGTTGTGTGAAATTTTTGGCATCTAACTTAGTTTCTCATCACCTTATTTCCCATAAACCAATGGCCAAGCATAATCGACCAATAAAACCTTGAACAAAATTCTTATGAAAGTAGTTGATGATACTAGCAAGGATTGACATTCACACATTCCTTTCTCTTTGTGGGCTTATCGTACTAGTATTTGCACTTCAATTACTACTACACCCTTTTATCTGGTCTACGGTACTAAGGCTATCTTTCCTCTCAAAGTCCAGATTCCATCTCTCTGCATCTCACTAAAAGACATGCTTAGTGACAATGACTTTCTCCGGGGGTCGTTTAGCACAACTTGAGTTATTAGAAAAACATCATATCAATGCTCTTGACCATCTCAAAATCTACCAAAAAAGTATCAAATGTGCCTATGAAAAATGTGTCCACGAACGAACCTTTTAGTTCGGCAACCTCGTCTTGAAGGAAAATCAACATGTAACCAAAGAAGAGAAAAGTAGACAAGGAAAATTTTATCCTAATTGGCTTGGACCATGTATCATTGCCCATCCCTATGGATCAAGTGCTTATCATTTGTCTTCACTCGAAGGTAAACTTGAATCTGAGCCTCTCAATCCCTTGCATCTTCAACCATTTTATTGTGTAAATAAAGTCTTATATCACTTTCTTTCAATTGACCACTTGTCCCTTGAGCATTTTCACCTTCTATATTACCCGTTTCTTAGGATCAACGAATCAACAAGAATCATGTGATTACCTGTCACCTTTCATCCTTATCTTCAATATGAGTACCACGGATCTACTCATAGCATGATTCTCATGGATATTTTTCATATTTTTAAAGATGGAATCTCATGGTCGTTCCTTACTTGAAACCCCCTCTTTGATAGTTAACCCCTGTATGTTATGGTTTTGTCTTCTAAACAAGAACCCGGTCTTCCTCTATAGTCTTTTCAATGAGTTAAAAATGTCCAAAAACAAAAAGGGATTCAACTCCTTGAGTCAAACTTCTAGCAAAATATGGCTCCCTCATAAAGGGACATCTCTTCTCTCTATTTCATCACACTAAATAGACTCCTCCCTTGAAGGATAACTATATAAATTCATTGCAAAAATACAATAAAATATCCAAAGCTTCCTGCATTGATCAGCTTCACGAAGACCTCAAGGAGATAATATAATCATCCCATATAGACTTCTCGCATTGATCAATCTATTACAAACAAACAAATGAAGAAAATGATGAAATTTTTGTCATGGACTTTCCTATTTTTTATCCTGGGTTTCTTGCTAAGAAAACATGTTGTCGTATACTAAGTTATGCTAAACCACCCACTCTTGCCTCATTTCCTTTTTATACTAATTTCCTCTCTACTCAAGGATTTACTACAACCACGACATTTTGTGATCATGTGACTTTCTTCACCCTTAGAATAGTCCATTATGCAATGCCTTTAGGGTCTTACGTTCATAAGCCTATCTGGAGGTATGGTAGACTCATTAGGGTTCTTATCAATTAAGTAGATGTTTTACCACCTCTTGTTATTTACCTTCTTCACCACTTATTTGATTACCCTATCCACGAACAGACCATCGACACATACATTTTCACCTAAGAATCAACCATGCCTATGACCTAGACTTAACCATGCGTAATGGACCTAGACTCAACCATGCCTAATTGACCTAGACTCAACCATGCCTATGACCTAACTCAATCATGCCTAATTGACCTAGACTCAACCATGCCTATGACCTAACTCAATCATGCCTAATTGACCTAGACTCAACCATGCCTATGACCTAACTCAATCATGCCTATGACCTAACTCAATCATTCCTAATTGACCTAGACTCAACCATGCCTATGACCTAACTCAATCATGCCTATGACCTACATTCAATCATGCATAAAATATACCAACCCATCCCCCTAATTCATCATATTCTTCCCTAGCTTATGGGATAACTACATTGGCCTGAGGCCCCTTTTCGTCGGGGCTATGTAGGTAGCACTTTGAGGGCATGGGGCCCTTGAAGGTTAGCTTGGCCACTCTTCACCCTAACCTATTTTCCCCTTCATTTCCCTATTCACATCCTACCTTAGTTTGTTTCCATTTTATATCAACAATTGGAAATTAAACCAAACAAGCAACAATTGATGAACATTTTTACCACATCATCACATTGTTCATTTATCATTTTCACATTTCCACTATAGAAAATATTTGGAAACTTAAACCATAACACACATATATATCATCATTACCAATGACTTGGACATTAAAATAAAAATTATAACCTGAATCCATCATGCCTATAACCTGACCCCATCATGCCTACGACCTGACTCCAACATGCCTAATCGACCTAGCTTAACCATTCCTACAAGACCTTGACTCAATCATGCCTAATTCACCTATTTTCCATCACATAAATAAATAATAGTGGAAATTAAAACAAGTACACCATCCATAATATAAATATCATCATCTATATAAATGAGAAATTCTTTGTATACATACATATGTACATAGATACAAATAAATACAAATATCTCAAATCGCTTAGATACATCCTCACCATCTTCACACAAGCCGATATATGATCAAAAATATCATATACAACCTCACTCTCTTTGGAACGCAGGCTGGTATATACCAAAATAACACAAACATGGAAGTATGCATAGGTATCAGGAATCCCCCCATCAGATATCCTCCATGCATGTCTCACTGTCTCCTCCTACGCCTCTGTTCCCATGCGGCATCCTACTAGCATCTCACCACCCTCCATGGGCCTCGGCCTAACCTTTGTTGGTACCTCACCTAGAGCTGGCCTCCATGAACTAGTGGCCTCACCCTGACCCTATCTCAAGGCTTGTCAACCCCTATACTCTCCACATTGTGAGTGTGAGACCTGGTCCTCTCACTCAAGGCCTGTTGTGCTCTATACTCATAGCTAGGGACATCTATCCCTGCGGCCATCAGGTGATCCTGATAGTACCTCACCTCACCTAGGGCATCCCTAAACCTAGCCATTGGTACTATCTCTAGTAGTGCTATCGGTCTCTTCCCCTGTACGTGTACCATGAGACCCTGTCTCACCCCTACCTGTAAAATGGGACCCTATCCCTGAGCATGTGTAGGTACATGTGCTTGTACATGGGCTTGAAGGGTAATAATATGCATCTTTGTAGTGGAAAACTCGGCCCTACAAACCTTCTACTCACTGCGCTTATAGGGTAACCACCTGTACCCCATCTCTATCCCCACTCTGTATGGGTACCTATTCCTATACAACTTATGTCCGTAGCATAGCCGGTTGTGTGTCTAACCATGTCAGTTGTACTTGCACTATCCCCAAATGTGTCACAATGGTAGTCACCTACCCCTATAGGACATCCCTCTGAACCGTGATAGCAGCTAAGTTGGGTTTCCACTGGCCTTGGCGGTACTTCCTATAGCTGTGTTGCCCACCACCGTCTATACCTATTTCTAACCCCGAAGGAATTGACCTCTCCACATCGTCCATCCTTTATTGTGGAAATGGTGGAGGTATATCTACTGCAACCCAAATTGTCATCTGACCTTGTCAACCAATATCATCTCATGCTCTCCTAGATGGCGCCCTCTATACATCAAAAAAATTGTAGCTCCTTTAGCTCCTCAGCCATCTACCTATATGATGGCAAGCCCACATATGGCCTCCAAATTATGTCCACATTGGAAAACCCCTCTAGTGCATGCCTATAATACGCTATATCATGTGTAGCTATGGTAACTCGGTGCTCTCCAACAGCACGTACCCATCGCCTATAGCCTATTTGAACCATGTCTGCATTGAATGTAGTAGGTCGGGCATGCCCACTGGACACACACATATGATGTGCTTATATGCCCAACAAGTGTAGTAAGAACATGCAACACATGTTGAACTTCCGTAACCACCCATAGGCCCATAACTCTCTGTATAGCTGCACCAAGAATGTTGGTGCCCATGCAAACTGGGTCATGTCCTCCATCATGTCGTGAAGAACCCCCATCAATGCCCGTGGGAATCTCCCACCCTCCGCATCAGTAGCGTAAAACAAAAAACTACCTCCATCATCAGCACCACTAACCTCATCTCCTCTAGATGGGCTCGGTACATATCTCCATAACTCAGGCTGGCACTATGCAACCATAAATCTTCCGACCCCTCGCTCATTTGAACAATGTCAACATCAACTCCTTAGATGCCTATGAGGAAATGGAATACACCTGTGTCCCTACTATCAATAGCCACATGATCCTATAAACATCCTCCAAGGTGATGGTCATCTCACCTGTCATCTAACAAAATGTGTTAGTCATCAAATCCCATCTTTCGATGAGGGTGACCATCAAACTCGGCTCCTGACTACGTGGTGATAATGTCTAACCCCAATTAGGCCAACCTCGTAACATAGCGCCACTCCTTAGTTATCACACTCCCTTGTACCACTAATAATAGGGGTGGTACCCTATCACACATCTGTAACTGGTCCCTCACCTACATCCAACAAACCAAAACATCATTAGACCTCAACCATGCTCCACTTTACCCTTGAACCTCTACCTATCCCTCGGAACCCCTACTTGTGAACTATCTCCCCACTCCAACCACGATAACTACCTTTCCCCCATCTCAATTTTACACCCCTTGACTCATTCCTATTTATACCTCTTACCCATGCTATTCTCCATCAACACCATCTTCCTATCTCATGGCTTATCTCCCCCCACCCACCCTAGCTCACCTCCTAGCATATTTTACCCTAATGTTGACCGGAATCAGTTCCTATTAACCGACACTCGATCTCGTAAAACCGAACCGATCACCTCATTCATGACCGATGTCGAGATAATCCCCACTTACATCGGTAGAGCCTTGACTAATGTTGGCCATTGTCTTGGTGACAAAATCTGTGAAACCCTACCCGCTTTCTCTAAGAAAATCACATCTTCTACCCTTCCCTCCACAAATCTCCCCTCACCCCAACCCCACTCCTTCTTACCCTACATCAACCTTCCCCCATTCCTATTTCATTCATTTTCTTCCCCAATTTAAATTTAATTTTCCCCCAAAAACCTATTTTACCCTAACCTAATTTCTACAAACAAATTTACCTACCACACGTAGAAGGGGATCAAATCCTACCTCATCACGATGTCATCTGTATGGTGGCATGTCGGCCGCTACACTAGTGGTCCACTTGATCCCTAAACTACCTCTTCCATCACCGAATTCCCTCCTCACCTCCACCCAATCAAATCGATCACACCGATCTCGTGGACCCGCCTATCGAATGACCGATCACCCACTTCGAGGCTCGCCAACTCAACTCTCCACCTTGGCATGTTGTTTTCAAATTTCCTTTTCTCCTTTGTCATTTTCCATAAATAGCTACAAGATAAATGATTCCATAAAAAGAGGAATTTTCCTTTTTAATCTCAATCTGTTATGGACCGACGTCGGTCATATTGGTTCCTAGTCAACCAGCGTCGATCAACATGTAATCAACACCGGTCACACTTCAAACTAGTTACCCTTACCCCACTCCCTTTTAACCTGTTACCACTCATGCCTACACCTGTTATCATTTTGGACACCCATTAACACATACCTACAAGCTCAACCTACCCCTACATTTCCTTTTCCGCATCTTAGGAGTTGTTATTTTACCTATACCTTGGCCTTACCCGTGCCATGATATGTTTTCCTAAACTTGACCTACTTAGTATGACCATTGACCTTATGTACTCGATATACCTTGTGATGTTGTTACCTATGTCTTTGTCTTCCCCTAACAACCATTCCTTTCTTATTGATGTGTCATTTATCCTAACCAAACCTATGGTATACCGGAGCATACATAAATGTTCCTGCACTTTGACCTACGTTGTGTTTCTCGACCACATCCTATACCTTGGATACTTGAACCACTTCACCACTATTTAAATAAACCTATCGACCTTGGACGATGTAGAGTTTACAATATCTTCAACACAGTAACGTGTTGCAAATCTATACATTTGCGTGTGTTTGATTGCCATTACCCATTACATGATTTGACCATCACCTTTTCCCTCAATACTCAAACCTTTCCCCACCTATCTTCCCCACCTACACCTTTATCAAACCACTCACTAATTCCATCTTACACCTCATCAGTGCCCGGTTTGAGGGGGATCACCTTCACCCACACATGGGGCATTCACTTCCTATTTTTGTCAGCGTCACTTACCAATACAAGCTATGTAAAAAAATGGGAAAAATGTAGACACCAAAATTGGGTCACACTCCCCTTGGTCCCCTTTCGAATAGCTAACTTAAACACTTTTACCTAACCATGACCCTTACATCACACATTAATATTAATTTAATCACTTTAATTAAATTAATACTCATCCTCACTTTATTCATTATTTAATTATCTTAATTAAACCAATTTCCACCTCACCTAGACACCTCACCCCACCACCTCACCTAGACACCTCATTATAAACCTATTTTTAGTATCTATCTACTCACCATAACTAACTAAGACTTAGTTCAACCCTAAAAATCAATGCCTATTATTCCTCTAACCACATTCCCACTCATTAAAAGATAATGTCGTTTTGATCCATGATAAATGGATAGACTTGGCCCAAATGATCAAAAGATCTGTCATTTTTAGTAAACCTAGGGAATCCCTTCTTAACCGACATCGTTCATCACGAAACTAACGTCGGTCAACCTGAAACCGTTGTCGATTCCATTTATTCACTTTGGTAACCTTCTTTGAGGGGTTTGCCACTTTCTCAAGTTTTGGGAGCAAAGGATACCTGCATGTGAGTAATAACCAGAGATCTTTCACATATCCAGGAATCCATAGCCAAGACCAAGCCAGATCCAGAGGTATCACTCTCATAGTAGCATTCTAGGAAGCACCGCCACGGAACCAAGCTCCATCCCACCGATCAATCATCACCACCACCTAGCCATTGGACCTGCAACATTAGTAAGTGCATTTATCACCTATGTCATTCCATCCTTATTCTATTTTAAAGGTTTTTTTCATCTCTATTATCATTTTCTACTAGCATCTCCACTCCCCCACCATTCACCTTCCTACAAACTCAACCCTTCACCACCATACCATTAGATCATCTATACACGACCTATATATATCTCTGAGTGTTCCTAAGATCCCCATATACCTCACCATTCCCCTTTTCATCTATGTCTAACCTTAAACCAATTTCCACAATCAAATCTTATTGAGTTCCTATCATCCCGACCATACCAACATTGGTTACCCATGACCGTCATCGGTTCCCTCTAAACTGTCATCGGTTATATCTAACCTGATACCGGTCTCTGTATTTGGCCATCCTATCAATAACAAAACCTAAGAATCTTCACCCAAGCAATCTAAGTGACCTAGAATCTGACCCTAACCAGCACTACAGAACCACGACCAACTACCCCACCTCCAAATCCGATTTAACCTGCCTGTTATATTAGATTTTCTTATTGTATTTGAATGAGATACCTAAATCATATCAACTACAGTAGGAATTTGTTTACTTACATTATTTCTCACATTAAGTTGTATTAAACAGTGGATTGATAACCATCTAGGGAGTATCATACTTCCTAGATCTAGCATACACTAGGCAGTCCACTGACATATATTATTTAATCCTCTTTTGTGGTCTTGTTGTGTATTTCAGGTAGTTCCTCCTAGCTAAAAGGAAGATCTCACAGTCATGATTGGATCAAGAAGTCAGAACACGTGAAAAAACCTTTAAACCAACCATCGCAATAGGTATTCCTCCTTGTCCCACACCCTTATCTGTTTCGTCCAAAAACTTAGGGAAAACGGTGAAACATTTGGAACCATTGCAATCCATGAGAATAAGTTTTCTCTCGGGCATTTTTTTGACATCTCACGTGCATTGAGAAAGTTTCCACATTTTTCATACATGTTTGTTGCACTTATAACTGAAATCTTTGAAAATGTCCTTACACCATCATATATAAATAAATAAAAAGTCCTAGATCTAGATCTAAGATCCTATTTTTCGCGTAGATGCAAATAACACAATGCACACCCAAAACTAAAACATAGAAGGTGTAAAACAATTACACACGGACTTCCTTTCACATCCCACCAAAATATTATTTCTTGAGGTTTCTCCCGAAATACGTTTTGTCCAAAATATGAGAATTTAAATACTTACACATAGTTCCCTTACATGCCTCCACATTACATAGATATCCACCAAGGTTGTTGCAACTACAAAAATTGGCACAATCTTATCCCATAGTGTTTGAAGGATGTTCATACTAGGTTCAAAGGTTCATATTTGGCCCATGTATAAAGATACGTAACACAAAGTGATCATCATAAAGTATTAACACCACTTCACCAATCATAACCAATAAGTGTCTAATTGGTTTTTCAATCCTTAGGCATGGGCAATAAAAATGTTGGGAGAGGTTATAGAAGTCATTTTTGCACTTGCCAAAAAAATTTGCTTCAAGATTTCTAAGTTATTATCAACAAACCCCTTTTTATCGGATCTAACTACCAATTAAAATTACAATCAAAATAAATTATAGTATGTCTCACGCGTTGGTGTAGGATAGGGAAGTGAAAAACAAATGAGAGGGAGGACATTAGACAAACAAAGTGAAAATACTGGCTTAATGCTCTTCCCAAAATAGAAACAAAATTTTTATAAGATTCTTTCCATTTGCATCTATAAGACCATGTGAACCCTAATATTTCATTTAACTTTTTTAAATTTAAAATGTTTATTTCAAACGCATCATAGTTTATTTATTTATTTATATTATCCTTGATCAAATTTCAAGGGGGTCAAAACAAAAGGGTGAAGGTAAAAACAATTACAACAATGAATTCTCTTTACAACAAAGTTCTCACAGGGGACCTAACCAAGGGTGCTAAACACAATGTTAGTAAATTGCCATCAAAATGGACCTCCGCTCAAGTGGGTATTTATGTTTGTCTCCTCATATAAGAGCATTTTTCACTTTCTTGACATTTGAAACCACTACCAAAAATTGACATTAAGTGAAGTTTTATGATTATTGTTATTGTAATTATCATTATTATATATATTTGGCAAAAGAGAGTTTTGGTAGGGACCCTACCCTATTATAGAAGAGGATATAAAATCCAAATATAACCATGCATATCTCATGGAGAAAAAAATACAAAAATGGTTGCTTTCAACACCAAAAATCAGCCCAAAATCAAGTGAAAAACACACAAAAGTGTCATACGAGAACATAGAAGAAGCAGAGACAAAAGAGACAAACTAATAAGAGTTAATTATTGAGATCTTGGGAGGATATATTGATGAGATCTTTGATGTGATTATCACTTTATTAAATATCCTTCTTCTTGTAAAGATATTTACCTTTGTCGTTGTTATCAGTATTTTTGAGCTATTTGACAATAGAATTCGAGTAGGCTGTTTGGATGAAAAACCCATTAATAATAAGATTGCATTTGTATTCCTCTTTATCCAAGTTTTCGTTGATTCCATCCCAAAAAAATTGTTTTTTTCGCATGTTGTAGCTTGTTGATACTACCCTTCGATTGCTGATGTATTTTTTTTCATCCATTAGGGCTTTTTCTTGATCTCCCCGACCTGAATTTTTTTATTCTTTCTTATCTCTTTTAATCTTCTTTCGCATATTAAAAAAACAATTAGATGTCAAGTCCCCCTTCAAGCCATCTAGGTCATTTCCCTTAATTATTTTCCTTTTTTTGGAATTGATCCTAAGTACACAGAGTGACGAGTTTAGAGGGAGAAGGAGGAACAGGGGAGTAAGGGAGGGGTTTCTACTTGGAAGCTTGGTTTTGAGGTGGATTGGTGTCAATCTAGCTCAACACTTCTTCTTTCATACATGACTTGGTTTGTCTCTATCTTGACCCACGATCCTTTCAAAGAACAATCTCAAATTTTCTTTGTATGAATTCTAGACTGAAGTGATCCTTCTATAAATGTGTAGTAGGTAAGACTTTCAACCTATCCTTTCGAAAGATATTATCATTGATTAAATGAAGGTCCCCACTCTAGAGTTCTTATAACTATACCACCTTCCTTAAATCATATTTCTAGGAATCCTTCTATGGATTTATCTCTGTATGGCTCAAAGGAAAATTGATTATATCAAACATTCATAATTTATCTTCAGTCTCTATCTTTGATCTCTATGTTTAATCTTAGAGCTTGATCTCCTTCAAACATATATTCAACAACATGTATCTCCCTAGTCCTTACCTTTTTCCTATAGTAAGGAAGTATAATCATAATAGAAATAGGGTAAATTAAGGATTCCCTACCTCAATAACCTTCATTGAAACCATTTTATGGGAGTGCCAAATACATCTCACCTTGAACATGCACTATGTCTCTCCTTTTCATTATATAACCCGTCTTATATTGTTCATGACCTTAGATGAGGACTGTGATGTAACAGTTAACTAAGAAGGGTCTATCACACCATGTAAACCTTCATAAATACCTTGTAAGTGCTCCAATTCATCATTTAAACAATAATTTATCTTCAAACATAAATAATTACCTCAAATTTACATTAATTTAACCTTTCTCTGTTCGTTGTTACGCTCCTACACGACTGGGAAATTTTGTCATACTATCTCAAAACGTATTTGTTTTCAACACAAGACAAAGATCCACCCCATAAAAATTTCTCAATACCTTTCCTATAAAATTTCAGATCATTTGGATTCATTTTGTAGAAGTTATGGCTTCGATACGACCTAGATTCACCAAAACACGATATACATGACACGGCAATTTTTTTTATTGATTTCTCCTTCCACACGTGCCCAATTGATCTAAAAAATCTTAGAATTCTTCTTGATGATAGGGAATATTTCTAAAAAAATTACCTCATTTCGTTGGTTCAAATAAAATTTATTCATTTCCCTAGTTCAAGGATGAGATCACACATTTGCTTATAAAACACTCAAAACATGGAATCAAGAATCTAAATTTCATTTCACTTGAATTGTAATTGATTTCTCTAGATTTTTATGGTGTCAATCAATAATATGGAATATATTTTGATAGATTGAAGATTTATAGCTTGTCAAGAACCCTATGAATAGTCCCATGCAAACACATGAAACACGAGAGACATAGATAAATATTTATTCTCCAAAATTCATACATGTTCAAATCATCCCTCTAAAAAATTTCCTGACCATATCTCAATGTAAAATTAGATCTATTACTGATTCAACCCCTACAATATGAATTTCATGAAGATAGTGCATAGGAAATGTTGATGCAAAATCACAACACCCCCAAATCGCCCGATTTGAGATGGGGCATTTGGTGTGATTACACAACATGGAGTTTTCATGAAGTGTGGGATCGGATGAATCAAACAACCCTCTAGAGAATGTCGGTTCCTTCTCCTAACCTACATGCCTAAAACTACTCCAAGTGCAGGAAAAAACTATCCATTGATCCTAATCTAAAGCTTCTAAGGGGACAAGAAAATAAGGATTCATGAAAGTAAAACCTACACTAAAGTGGTGAGGTGCAATCACATCCAGTTTATTGAAACACAAGGCAAAGTAATTAATGGATCAAACATTTTGGAAGATCTTCGAGTGTAGTTGCAGATTAACCAATGGATTTTTATGGGCTTTTGAGAAATTTTGGGATTTCTCCTCTCTCTCTCTCTCTCTCATCAAAATTCCTTTATAAATATTATAAGGGTTGCAAAAAAGGGTTGATCACCTTATTTTCCCATGCACCCCATTTCTTCTTAGGGCTTGAAGCCTTCCCCAAATCTCTGTAATGGATTCATTCCTTTCTCCCACATGCGATGTACTATGTATACCTCATGAGAAATAAAAATCATGTTTTGTGTTGTTGTTCAAACCTTTGCATGATTTTACTTCTCTGTCTTACATACCTTTACAAATAGGATGTTTTATGCATATTCTATGGTTATTGCAGGATCTTGGTGTGTTGTGCTCATTCAAGAATGAATATTTTTGTATTTTAGGTTTTTTGTTACGCTTTTCCAACCTCCCCTTAGTGCATTGGTGGATCTTGGGTTTATGTTGCAGTTGTCCAACCATACCTTGTAAGTGCTCCAATTCATCATTTAAACAATAATTTATCTTCAAACATAATTAATTACCTTAAATTTGCATCAATTTCACCTTTCTCTATTCGTTGTCCCGATCCTACATGACTGGGAAATTTCTGTCATAATATCTCAAAACGTATTTGTTTTCAACACAAGACATTAAAAAAACCACCTCACAAAAATTCCTCAATACATTTCCTATAAAATTTCAGATCATTTGGATTCATTTTGTAGAAGTTATGACTTCGATACGACCTAGATTCACCAAAACACAATCTACACGATCTGGCAAATTTTTGCTATTGATTTCTCCTTCCACGTGTGCCCAATTGCTCTAAAAATCTTAGACTTCTTCTTGATGATAGGGAATATATTTATACAAAATTTTATCTTATTTCATTGGTTCAAATAAAATTTATTCATTTCCCTAATCTAGGGACGAGATCACACATTTGCTTATAGAACACTCACAACGTGGAATCAAGAATCTAAATTTCATTTCATTCGAATTGTAATTAATTTTTATGGTGTTATTTAATAATATGGAATAGATTTTGATAGATTTAATATTTATAGATTATCAAGAACCCTATGCATAGTCCCATGCAAACACATGAAACATAGAGACAGATAAATATTTATTCTCCAAACTTCATACATGTTGAAATCATCCCTCTAAAACATTTCCTAACCATATCTCGATATAAAATTAGATATATTACTAATTCAACCCTGCAATATAAATTTCATGAAGATAGTGCATAGGAAATGTTGATGCAGAATCATAGCACTTCCCTAAATGGCCCAGGTTTGAGATGGGTCATTCAGCGTGATTACACATCATGGAGTTTTCATGAAGTGTGGGACCTTGTGAATCAAACAACTCTCTAGAGAAGGCCGGTTCCTTCTCCTAACCTACATGCCAAAAACTACTCTAAATGCAAGTAAAAACTATCCACTGATCCTAATCTAAAGCTTCCAAGGGACAGGGAAATAAGGATGCATGAAATTAAAACCTACACTAAATCATTGAGGTGCAATCACATCCAATTTCTTGAAACACAAGGCAAATTCGTTAATGGATCAGATATTTTGGAAGATCTTCAAGCACCATTACAAATTAACAAATGGATTTTTATGGGGTTTTTGAGAAATTTCGAGATTTCCTCTCTCTCTCTCTCTCTCTCTCTCCTCTCATCAAAATTCCTATATAAATATTGTAAGGGGTTAGAAAAAAAAAAGGGTTGATCACCTTACTTCTCCCATGCACCCCATTTCTTCTTGGGGCTTCAAGCCTTCCTCAAATCTCTGTAATGGATTCATTCCTTTCTCCCACATGCAATGTACTATGTATACCTCATGAGAAATAAAAATTGTGTTTTGTGTTGTTGTTCAAACCTTTGCATGATTTTACTTCTCTATCTTACATACCTTTACAAATTGGATGATTTATGCATATTATATGGTTATTGCAGGATCTTGGTGTGTTGTGCTCATTCAAGAATGAATATTTTTGTATTTTAGGTTTTTTGTTGCAGTTTTCCAACCTCCCCTTAGTGCATTGGTGGATCTTGGGTTTATGTTGCAGTTGTCCAACCATACCTTGTAAGTGCTCTAATTCATCATTTAAACAATAATTTATCTTCAAACATAATTAATTACCTTAAATTTTCATCAATTTCACCTTGCTCGTTCGTTGTCCCGATCCTACATGGCACCGGGAAATTTTTGTCATAATATCTCAAAACGTATTTGTTTTCAACACAAGACATTAAAAAATCCACCTCACAAAAATTCCTCAATACATTTCCTATAAAATTTCAGATCATTTGGATTCATTTTGTAGAAGTTATGACTTCGATACGACCTAGATTCACCAAAACACAATCTACATGACTGGCAATTTTTTGCTATGTATTTCTCCTTTCACATGTGCCCAATTGCTCTAAAAAATCTTAGACTTCTTCTTGATGATAGGAATATATTTCTACAAAATTTTATCTCATTTAATTGGTTCAAATAAAAGTTAATCATTTCCCTAATTCAGGGATGAGATCACACATTTGCTTATAGAAAACTCAAAACATGGAATCAAGAATCTAAATTTCATTTCATTTGAATTGTAATTGATTTTTATGTTGTCGAATCATAATATTGAATATATTTTGATAGATTTAATATTTATAGCTTGTCAAGAACCCTATGCATACTCCCATGCAAACACATGAAACATAGAGACATAGATAAATATTTATTCTCCAAACATCATACATGTTGAAATCATCCCTCTAAAACATTTCCTGCCCATATCTCGATATAAAATTAGATCTATTACTTATTCAACCCCTGCAATATAAATTTCATGAAGATAGTGTATAGGAAATGTTGATGTAGAATCACAAAGACTTCGAATGGCCCAGTTTGAGGTGGGGCATTTGGCATGATTGCACAACATGGAGTTTTCGTGAAGTGTGGGACCTTGTGAATCAAACAACTCTCTGGAGAAGCTTGGTTTCTTCTCCTAGCCTACATGTTAAAAAATACTCCAAGTGCGGTAAAAACTATTCACCGATCCTAATCTAAAGCTTCCAAGGGGACAAAGAAATAAGGATGCATGAAAGTAAAACCTACACTAAAGTAGTGAGGTGCAATCACATCCAGTTTCTTGAAACACAAGGTAAATTCATTATTGTATCAAATATTTTGGAAGATCTTCAAGCGCCGTTGTAGATTAACAAATGGTTTTTATGGGGTTTTTGAGAAATTTCGAGATTTCCTCTCTCTCTCCTCTCATCAAAATTCCTCTATAAATATTGTAAGGGGTTGTAAAAAAAAGGGTTGATCACCTTATTTTCCCATGCACCCCATTTCTTCTTGGGGCTTCAAGCCTTCCCCAAATCTTTGTAATGGCTTCATGCCTCTCTCCCACATGCAATGTACTATGTATACCTCATGAGAAATAAAAATTGTGTTTTGTGTTGTTGTTCAAACCTTTGCATGATTTTACTACTCTGTCTTACATACCTTTACAAATAGGATATTTTATGCATATTCTATGGTTATTGCAGGATCTTGGTGTGTTGTGCTCATTAAAGAATGAATATTTTTGTATTTTAGGTTTTTTGTTACAATTTTCTAACCTCCCCTTAGTGCATTGGTGGATCTTGGGCTTAGTTTGTAGTTGTCCAACCTCCCCAGGGCTCACCCTTTCTCCATTTTGCAAGGTTTGGGAAGGGTGATTAGAAATTATTTTTTGGTGTATCACCACTCATAGTGTAGGTTTTCATTCCATACATCCTTCTATCCATGTCCCATTGGAAGCATTAGATTAGGGTTAGTCAGTAGTTTGGGCTGCACATGGATCGGGTTGGTGGTAGATAGGTCAAGAGCAGAACTAGCTTCCTCTCGAGAGTTGTTTAATTCACAAGGTCCCACACTTCACGACAACTCCATGTTCTACAATCACACTAAATTCCACATCTCAAACCGCGCCATTCGGGGGTGTTGTTATTATGCATCAATAGGAAATACAAAGTATATATAAAAGAACAAATAAACAAAGCTCTTTATAGGTTGATCCTGCATCATTTCATTATGAGTTATTGAAATGGTTACAAGGAAGGAGCAATATATCTTTATAAAGTTAAAGAAACTTAGATCAATTGATTACATAACTCAAATATTGTCTTACAAAATTATTACAATACAATTTTTCCCTCTTTAACTTAACACCTCCCTCCTTTGTGTTAATTACTCACTTCACTATATCTTCTTTCCTAAAATTCGGCCTCTCTTGGCTTGAATTTTCTTTGACATAGTTGTTGTATATATTTTATTTTCTAATCTCATATATTTGGAGATATTTTCCTCAACCATACATGCTTGTAATAAGGATTTTTATTTTCCAACTTAAGACAACCTAGACAAGATTATGTTGACTAGTAAGAATTGTGTAACCTCTTGCTAACGTATTAAATTTCATAATAAAACTTGAATTTTACACCTAAGAACCTAATTTCACTCTTTTACTCTCATGGTAAAGAGTATTTATGATCATGACTTCAAATATTCAAATCATGTACTTTGGAGGGAAACTATACAACATCTAACACATGTTTAGATTGCCTTTCAAGGCTTATTTATACTTATGTTTTCTTCACCAAGCATCGAGAAGATGCTCTTTTATCATGTATGGAAATGAGTAGAATAATAACTTGGTGGAGAGGATAAGATATCTTGCCACATTTGACCTCCTTTATTGAAATTTCAAGTTATATGAGGATGTAAAAGGAAGACTAACCAGGATGTTTCTTCGAAATGATTGAAGAAGTCAAGGTGGAAAGTGTTGATCATGTAGAATCTACTCTCTAGTGTCATGTACTTGATAATAAGATTTGCAACTTCATCAAAAGGGCTAGGTAGATAGGCTTTGAGAATACCTCCCGGGACTTGATTAAGTTTCTCCTCCTTGCACATGAAAAGGTTTTCATGTTCTACCCTATTAAATTTTTTTGTAAAACTACATGCCATACATATTCATTCAGGTGACATGGGATATGAGTCCCTCCTATATGAGATGTCTCTAACCTTAAAACTGGATTGTTATGTATTTTCCTCCCTATACGAATTCCATGGATAAATTAGGGTCATGACCTATGAACCTCTCAAGAAAAGAGTTGAATCTACCCACTCCAAGGATTTACCATAGCCTTACATCCTCCTTAATACTCATGTTAAATGGTGGCTTGAATTGGTTCATTTCACCCCCCATTTTCCCACTTCGAGATATGTCAAAAATGTTTCTGATAAGCCTAAGTCAAGCTATAAAACCTTTCTCCACACCTGAATCAAACAAGTATCCCAATGTATAAAACAAACGTGACAGGGGATTTCATAAAATTTATAGGGATTTGTAGTCCTATCACCATATGTGTGGAGGGTCTTTCGAGAAAAGAGGTAATTATAGCTTCAAGATCTCAAGCCATAATTCAAATTCTCATAATTAGCGTCAATGATGATGCACATGTCCTCAAAATTATATCTAAAATTGAGGGGCCTCTATATTATTTCTGAGGTTATCACCATTTTTAGTCCCTTCCCATAAGAAACCATTAAGGGGTCCCCTATCTCAAGTCTTAATGTCTCTCTTCCCTCGCAATGGTATCGTTACCCCTAACATTACCAACATCAAAGTATCTAAACAAAATCATATTAAATAAATCTAAGTAAATTTCCATAACACTCACCTTCTTCCAAAGATGCTAGATATATTTGATGGAAGTAATATCATTAGGCGAGTCTAGATTTTAATTAAAAACTGAATTGAGGAAACCATGGGGAGTGCTCTCCTTATTAAACAAGAATAATGAATAGAACACACCTAAGGCCCCACAAAATTTCACACAATTTCTCTCATCTTGCCAAATATTATTTCCAGTATCTTTTGGATATGTTATTTCCATTTTAATTATTTTAAGATCCAGCATACTCACTTTGTGATGCACCATTTATACCTTATAGAATTTCCTTGGCCCCTTAAGGTCCAATATTGAATGCCTCCCTGTTATTTTTATTTATGTGCTTCTTTAATCCTCCTCTTTTCTTGTATTTTTCCCTCTTGTTGTGTAACATCCTACATCAACTCTTGTGGTAGTTTTAGGAATCCTAGAGGAGGATGCTTCATTTGTCTTATTATTTCCCTTTATAGGGGTTACTATGATTTGGATTTCCTCACCTTTCTTCTAGTTTGAGTCTAGAGATACATATTTTTCCCCTCCAAATCTTTTTCCATTTCTTCCTTGTTGTCTGTTGAGGATTTTTCATCCTTATGTATTTATTCTTATCTCTGCTTTGATGGTTCATTTGTTTCTTCCTATGTATTTTTGTTACCTCTTCATCTTTCTTTTGCATTTCAACTTCCATCTTTTCTTCTCTAGTAATACTTTCCTCTAATGTCAATTCATTTACCTCCTCAATTATCTCTTTTTTTTAGGAATGGAATGATCATTTCTTCTAGTCAATTTTTCTTGAGGTATTACCCTTCTTCCAAGAAAAATGTTCCTTATTTTTAAAGATGTCTTTAGAAAAATCCTCCTTTATTCCATGCATATTTTCTTTAGGTGTGACACTATATTCTTCTTCACCATTCTTTACTATCTCTTTTCCTTGTTTCCTTACCTCAATCTATTTTTCTTTCCATTCCAATTTTATCTTTGGCTCACTTACAATTCCCTTGTTCTCAAGGAATTATCTTAAACTATTTCCAATTTTATTGCACTTCTTACATTTTACAATGGTGGTTTCATATGCTAAAACTTATTTCCAAGCACCCAACTTGGAATTTTTATTGATTATTTCAGGTAGTTATCTCTCTAGATCTACATTGACACAAATTATTACATAAGTTAATCTTGATCTTTCCTCGTAGTGCAATAAAAACAAATGGAGTGCCAAAATATCTAGCTATACTTGACAAAACACCCTCATCCCATAATTCCAAAGGCACCCCATGCAGTCTAATCCATAATGACATCATGCTTATGTTTTTCTTATTATTATTATTATTATCTCATAAAATGATTTAAAAAGCATTCATGGGTCCCAAACCAAACTCTTCCAAATGACACTTGTAAACCACAATATTGGTAGGGAATTACATCTCCCTCCCCTTATGATATCATCGTCCTTGATGTGACACCACACTAAGATTAGTTGGAGGAATAAATGATAAGATAAGGAGTCAATAATGACTCAAAACACTTGTCACTAAAGAGTTACCACAAAAGAACAGACAAAATGTGTAATTTTATTCAATTATTTGTAATATGTGAATATTTTTAGGTCTCTCTACCATGGTTAATTAATCAATAGATAAGGTCTCATGCCTAGTATTTCCTCAATAGTAACTCTAAATTATTAGTTTCCTCAATTAACACAAGTGTTGGCCGTTGTATGGTTGTGTTGTCATTGATGTTAACCCTCATTGATGGAAAAGGGTGTCATGGCATGGTATGATTCCCTATCAAATGTCAATCATATACCAATCATGAATTTTGATTGGTAGTGTCAAGATTTGGAGTGTTCTAAGAGGTCGTAGTGCATGGTCTAGGGTGTTGTGTCACAATATAAGCTCTTGTGTGGTGATTGGTTTCTGTAATGAGGTAAAACATGGATGGTATTATGTGTCATGTGTTATCATGGGTGTGTATTGAGTTAGTATGGTTATATCAATGTTGAGTTGGGTCATTCTAGGCTTGTTTATAGCCTTGGAGCATCCAAAATAAGGTCGAAACATGATATTTGGAGCTGAAAATTTCTATAAAATCATGGGAACAATGTTTTGGCAATGGATCTGAGGTGTATGATGAATTTAAAGTTAGAATTTAGAGGTTAGATGCATGTATGAGGTCTTTAGGAAGCAAATAGTTGAGAATATGTAATTTAACATAGGTAAGTCATTGTGGATGGAGAGTTTGAGTCATATATGGGCTATGTGGTTACTTTGAGAATTTAGGGGATGTTCTAATGGTTCTTCAATCCAAATTTATGAGTATTTTTAGGATATGTAAGTTTTGGTGAAACCGGGTAAATAACGAGTGTGATTTTCAAGCAAAGTTAGACCATATGATGCTTTTGTGAATATTGTCCTTTACATGGGACCTTGTGGCTTTAAGGGGAAGCTTATATGGTCATTTATGAAGGTTTCAAAAAAATAATTATGAGGATTGATTTTCAGGTTTTAATGAACACGGGTTAAGAATAAAAAGTGCTTTAAAACCCTCGTTATGACCAGGTTTGCAAAAGAAGAGGTATAATGAGCCAATTTTTATTGTTTATGAAAAATTGATGATTTTATGGTGTATATTACTCTTCTATATTTTGAGAAATTTATGGTTGAGGTTATGGTGATATGTGGGCCCCACCTGAAAATTTTCATTATTGAATTGTTCCAGTTTGTGGCAAAGTTATCTAAATGAGGTATGACATTAATTGATGTTATGGAATTTATGAGAGTTTTTCTTGATGTATATGAATTTTTCAGATCATATTTATGATGAAAAAGTGCAAGTTGAGCTCCATTCAGGTTGATTGGTCAAAGGGTAGTTTTGGGGTCCCAAACTGCAGGGTTCGATAAAATGAGCATAACTTGAACCGCATGTGTAGTTTTAAGGTTATTCGAGTTGTCTTGGAAATAGGATTTAGATATATTTACATTTATATGATTTTTTCTCATGATGAGGTCATTTTATAGGTTTTAAATGTCATTATTTGGACAGTAATATTTTTGGTAGTTCAAGAAAACATGTGTTCTGTGAATGTTTGATGTTGTTCGCGGCATGAGATGGATTTGTTAATGCTTCCTATCACCTGGAATGTGAATAGGGATTGATTTGGAATCAAATTAATCCATTTTATATGTTTTTAATGTATGTATAAAATTTTATATGAGCTAACCTTTGTAAACAACTTTTTGGCAAGTTGATCTAGTGAAGGCAAAAGTAGATGTGGTTTTAAGAGAAGAATGTTTAAAGGATTATAAATTACTTACAAGTGTTATAAATGATATGAAATTTCCATAAATTTTTTACATGAAATATTTTGTTTTATTTTAAGTCATTTGGTGGCATAATGAAGTTTCTAGGGTGTTGAAGGGTGTAGGAAACAATTGTTTTGAGAAGTACAAAGAGTATTAGGCCCAGTAAAAAAAGTAATTTGATTGTATGAGATAATTTGAAAACATATATGATGTTTAAATGTTATTTTAAACATGTATGATGAATTTTAGATCTTGAACAAAAATAGTTTTGGGATTAGGAGATTTTTTTCATCCCAATGCAAGGGTTTTGGGGATTTTTGGTGCATGTAATGAGGTTTTTTTAGCTAGGCCAACCTACTTGGGTAAAATTTGGCTGTTGTAATTAATGTTATTTAATTTTATAATCATGTACGGGATGAATTCATCGTAAGGGGCTGACCTCCTTTGAATTTGAATCAAGGAAAGGCTATAAAATGGAGTTTTTGGAGAGCAATGAACTAGTTTTTGAAACCCATTTTATCTTCTTTTGAAGAACCATTTTCTACAAAGTAAAACCCTTTGTTCCTAGCCCAAAACCCCTAGAATTTAATTCTAGGATAGCATCTGGTTGATTTTTCATGAGGATAATTTGAGCAAGGCACAATCTTTTGGTGTTTCTTTGAGAGCAATTTAAAGGAGGGTAGATTTGGATGCTTGTGTTTGGATGTTATCTTCATATCATGTTGATGTAATTTGCAGGTTTCTAAGGTGTATTCAAATCTGATATTGAGTTGTAATAATTTTGGAAGAAGTATATCTTCTTGGATATTCATGTGACTACATTGTTCATCTTGATACATCTTCATTGTACCTTGTTGATCTTATATATATATAAGTGTGTGGATCTGATTTCAATATCAATCTAAGTGGATTTATATGTTTAAAATTTTTATTCTTGCATTATTCATCTTTTATTGAGAAGGTTATATGTTTTGATGTGTGTTCTACATGAAGATGTGTAGTTAGAGTTTCAAGCACAAGTGTGAAAGTTTTATTGGGGACTCATTCACTCCCCTCTCAATCCTTATCACCTCTAACAACAAGTTGGTTGGTTCGATGTTTTATAAACATTTTCATTGTTTAACACCTCCATATCATTTCTTTTGTTATTTAATAATGGATTTTATTATTTTATAGGGGTTTCGATAATGTAGGACATCATGAGGTGACTCAATACTTATAACCATAACATAGACCACATTACATTTATCGTATTTTCACATTTGATACATTAATAATAACATTACAAATCACCCACTAGGAAGGAAGTATACTAATAAATCTCCTCACCAAGGTGCAAAAACACATTAACCAATCGTGAATCTAAGACAACACAAATAAATTACCATAAAACAAAAATTTCCTCATCATGAGGATGCACACATACCTAATATGGTAAAGTATAGATCACTCACATCATAAACTCCATACCCATAGGTATATATCAACGTATACGCAACACATAACACAAAGTATGACAAAAACATCCAATGTAGAGAATAAAAAACACATCTCGTAGTGGGGTCCCCAAGACCCAAGGTAACAAATCTCTTTAGGTAAAGTGCCTAATGAATCTAAGTACCACAATATGTGCCAAAATATTCTATGTTCTAAGTACGTCGACTTCTCTCCAAGGAAGATAAAAAACCAAGTAAAATTATCAAATTTCTCATTGATATGTTTTTCATTTAATCTTGCATTCCAAAATTACACTATTCTCAAGTAATCCAAAATATGAAAGAGTGAATAATCTCAAGCACAACCATGAAGCCTAAACTAAATATCATATCTATCTCAATGGTGAATAACCTCATCCTAGGATGCAAGGGGAGACACAAATCATTTTCCAATCCACCAACAATAATATATGTCATGGAATCCACTCTACTAAAGAGGACCGAGTATCATAAATTTCACCCCACCATAAAGGACCTGAGTTTCATAAAAGTCTCTCAGCCATAGAGGACGAAGTATCCCATATGTCTCTCCACTATAGGAGGGCTGAGTATCACAAGTGTCACTCCACCATAGGAGGAATAATAATAAAGTATTCAAGTTAGGTCAGGTCACTCCATGGTCCATGACACATGGATCCCCATCACCTCAAATCCAAGAGTATGTCCTGCAACACCAAGCATGTATACATGACACATTGGGAGTACCCACATATGACATGCATACACAATATGAACAAGATAGAAACATCTCATCAAACAAAAATAAAATCCACATAATTTTTCTTATGACATTTAACCAAGTGGCTTCAAACCGATGAATCTTTGAGTTCCAACAAATAAAAAACATATAAATCTCAGAAACCAACAAAAAATGGCCAAGTAGCTACATTCAAACTAAGAAAATATCACAAGAAAACAAAAATAATAATAAGATCCTCAAAGCTTCTCAATAAATCAAATGAATAAAATGATAGTTCTGAGGAAAGTATATTTTACAAACAAAATACACATAGAAAAATTCACATCACATTCACTGTGTGACCTCTAATGGCCACTAGTAGGGGTACCAAAACATCAAGTACACATCATAGCATATAATCATGATATTTAAAAGATAATGCAACTAATATAATCTATGGTTGAATCAAATCTCCCACAACATATATACTTATCTCAAATAAGCACATATTTATCTACCAACATCATACCCATAAAATGTCATTTTTTCCTGAAACAAAGTGTTTTTCCAATGAGGTCATAATTTAGAAATTCACATGATCAGTAACTTAGATAGTCCAAAAGTGATTGATGTGGTTGTTAAAAGGATTATATTTTTGAAGATCTTGGAGGATAATAGAATCGGTCAATACATCGATGCAAAATTGAGTAATTTAGAAATTCATGATTTAAGAGAGAGATCAAGTCAATGAAGTTATTTGACCATTGAATTTCAAGAGATGAGATAGTTTCATCCATGAATTTTTGTATATGTGATCAATGCTAAGTATGCAAGAATAGGAATTAGATCCCTTACATTTGCGAAGTGATTACGCCATGATAAAATAATCAAGTATCCATAATGTAGTAAGAAGTAATATGGAGTAGTGTCCAAGGCCAAATCAAGTGTCCTAAGAAGGAAATAAGTCTTCCAAGAATCAAATACTTCCAAATGTGTTATGCTCAAAACTATCAACTACCACATCTAACCGTCATACCACTAATAAATATAACCCAAGAGCAACTAGCCAATTCACCGCTAACTTTTGTATCTATTTCAAAAGATAACCCATAGTAATAATATCCAAAATCAGTACCAAACCAATTAAATAAGATAAAATATATAAATATATACAAGATTTAACACAACACCAATCCATAACATGGAATTAGGGACCCACTACATAACATGCTCACTATGAGCCACATACCTAGTACCATAAGTAGACAAAAGAAAATAAACACAACTCCATGTAACACACCATCCAAAATCAATATAAAACTCATGTTATGTGCAATAGAAAAGTACACAAAATTTATCAAACAATTTATCACATAGGTCCAAGTGTTTGTGTAGACACCTGAAATATGCTTACACTTATAATTTCCTCCCATTCATCTGATTGACGAAATTTCATTAATTCCCCCTTCTTCCCTCCACTCTCGATTCCCATTCACAACACCTTCTTGGTCGTATTCCTCCTATAATCATCTAATTTGGCTAATATCTCTCTTATTAGCTAAACATTACTCCGTTCGAATATACATAACCTCCCTAGTTCTCTTTAGACCACTTCTATTGGCTTCATAGGCTATCTATCAGTCATAATTGGTTATCCATACCCCTCCCAACTCTCAATGAGTCTCTAATCATTTGCTAATCAAGCTTACCTAGCCTAAACCCTAGTTAACTAGCCTAAACCAAGCTTAACTAAGTCTACAACATGTTTATCCTAATCTAATCTAAAAGTGCTTTTTGAGTTTTAGTCCCACATGCACCCAAAGTTCAAACTCTTCCATTTGGAAAACTATAAATATAAGGCTAGGCCTACCCATTCAAACACACACCTTGTTTACACAAAAAAACTATCTCTCACATTTGGAGTTATTGGCATTAGACCTCATTTTCATTAGCCAAGCTAAAAGGCATTTGATCTTGGCTATCCTCCATTGTTGAAGCTCCTCCATCTTGCATCCATAACTTCATAGTAGGTTAGTAGGAGGGTATCTAACTTGGCCTTGTAGCCATTTTAGAGAGACCTCTTCACCTTCATTGAAGCAAACAACAAATCTAATTTGATTTCTCATAGGTTTAACTAGGTTCAATTTATGTTTTAAGTAATCATAGAGTAGTTAGAGATAAAATGATAGTGTTTTAGTTTAATTCATTATTGTATAAGTTATCTTGTTTAGCACTCATCTTGATGTTTATGATAGGTTCATTTATATCATTGAACTACTTAGCTAGTTTCTTGTTTATTAACATAACTAATCTTTTCATGCATACATTTGGCATGCCCGGTGGGACACTTATGTCCATCCTCCATTAATGGAGGTCTTTTGAGTTCTTCAAAGTTCATTTTCAAGTTTTTGGATCAAATCACTTGTTATTTCCTCATTTATGTTTCTAACACTAGATAAATGACCTTCATTTGCATGTATTTTGTGGGTTTGATATAGAAATAGGACACTTTGACTAACAACTAACCTGCTTGCTTTTGAAATTTTGAAAATCTGTGAGTTTTGCATGTTTTTCATAGGGCACGCGTAGGTGTCGTAAAGGGGCACGTCCATGTCAAAACCCTTACGTCCCCATCGAACAAGGCGCACACTTGTCTATTTTTCCTCATCATTATAAAATTTTCTCTCTATAGGGACACACATGCATCTCCGTCGGTGGGTCCGCATCTCCATCTCTCGAGCCACATCTGTGTAAATAACTTTGATTGTAAAAGTTTGAAACTGTTTGTTTTATGCTTGGGCACATCTCCATTGAAACCTAAGCATCCATGTTTCATTGAAAGTGTCTTTTTACTTCTGACAAGTCTATGTTTTTGGGTATACTATGGATTTTACTAATTTTATTTTGCACGAGTTCCAGTACTGTTGAGTTAGGTGCATCCGTGTCGAACCCTAGCATACCTATCATAAAATCTGCGTAGGTTTCCCCCATAATTTCACTTTTACCTTACATGCATCTACGTTAACTAAGGTGTGTATCTATTGGTTGGGGCACGCATGTGTCATTCTGGACGCGCAGGTGTCTTTGTGTAGTCTGGATTCATTCATTTTATTTTTAGTGCTCCTTGTTTTGATCATATCTTTTGACTTGTTAACTTTGTTTTCGAGTTGATTAGGCATCGTAAAGAGAACAAAGCGTAATTTTTAGGGAAATTTGAAAATTAATATACCTTTGGTATAGTTACTTATATTATAAAACTCCCAAAAGTGCCCCGGAGACCTCCAAAACTAGAAAATGCTAAAACTGTTAAAAAATTGCTAAAAATAGATTTCTAGAATTTTACGTTTTTTTTTTTGTTTTCTAACTTTTGCAAGGTCCTATCAGTGGTTTACAGGTTTCCTCTTCATTAAGTTATTTTATACTAACTTGTTTAAAAACATTTGCATCTTCATTTATGAAAGTTTGAAATGTGTATGCTCTTCTCTCACGCCTTTCTAGGTGATCTTGGGAATCGAAATGTTTCACCACTTTTTTCATACTTGCAAAGTGGTTTATTTAGCTTTCAAATTTTAGTTAAAAGGAACTCCTTTTCACATTTTACTTAGGAAATTTTCCATTTCTTGCAAAATTTGAGTGAGATACCTTGTTGCATATGCTCTTTCCTTGCGTCTTAGGACGATCTGGGAAATCAAAAACAACATCTTATCTCCTTTATATGATGTTTTGGAAAATTACTAACCTTGGTATGTAGGACCAAAATCACATGTCAAAGAAAGGAGAAGTCAAAACAATATAAACCCTCTAAATACACATGTTTACATGCAGATTGCCAAATGGTGTGCTACTTAAAACCACATTTAAGAAAAGCAAGATTAAAAAAACACCACTTTCACCACATTGTATTGTAGGTTTCAGAAAAGGGTACGTCCCTATCCGCTTTACTAGAACATAACTCCTTTGGCATAATTCCTTAAGCTACAACAATGGGGGTGGTTCTAGAACCCTAAAGTAATCCACCGCTGAGTAACCTCATGGATGAAACAAGAAGCGCTCCGCTTACCCACTTGACTAGTTTTTCCTTGTGAGTTAGTGTTACCGGTTGTCCATATGGTGACCCCAGTGAGAGTACACATGGATGCATTTATTGCCCACTGTGCTTGAAGGGGGTAAAGTAAATCCGAGATACTCCCAAATTATTCATTGTAACTTTTTGGGTAAATTGAGCTCGCTTAAGACAGCTTTGTAACACCTAGTTGAGAGAACTTATTAAGGAGGCCATTCTGTCTTGGAGCCCACTTTGTTAGTCCTTTATCGCATCTTGGCAATCACGAAGTGATAACTTGTTTAGATTCAAAACCTTGTTTTTTGAACATGGTAGAAAATCCATTTAAGTTATATCTAAGTGCCTTTCATCATGGAAATTAAACAATGTTTCACTTAGCTTAGCTTTTTTCATGTCTTCAGATGAGGTGAAGCTCTGCTCAAGTGGCACTTAGTTTGTTTTTCATCTTTTTATCTATACCTTTGCATTAGTTTTTCCCATTTAGGGCAATAGAAGACATCTTTCGAGAGTGTTTTCATAGACAGTTTTCACCACTTTTTGTCTGTTTATGCTCATCCATGTTTGTGGCTGAGTTGTTAAACATCTAAAGTGCATGGATGCGTCCTTATATCTTTAATGGCCACTTGATCTTTATTTCAAGATCATCATCATAGTTATGATTTATTCATAATTTGATCTCCCTTTGACATGTTACCTTGTTCGCATTGTCTCGACATAATTAAGATATGTATGTCATGTTTTTCGTAAACATGATCTAAGTATCCACATTGTGGCATTTCACCGCCCACATTTTAACAAATCCTTAGTATACTTTGGCTTCATTTTTCTTCAAACATTGTCCAAAATATTAAAGAGTGTCCCTTACTTTGTTTGTGTCATTTTGATACCACGTTGGCACTAATATCTCACTTCTTTATGAAGCTTGATTAAAGTGTCCAATTGGTGTGGTTACGTGGCTTACATTTGTAATCCTCGCCCTTTAAAATTTTGGCATTGTTGGTTGTTGAATGCGCAGATCCTTTGATTGGGAGTCACATATACCCATTGTTAATGTTTATGCCTTGTTCATTTTGAGCTTGACGTAAATATTGACATTGTGTTGATCATCTTTGCATCGAACTATCACTTTGCACATGCATTTACATAGGATGTATTTCCTTGTTGATTGGCTTTGTGTTTCACACTTGCATGATTGTTCCTTGTGATTATTCATCTGGAAAAATTATTTTCTAGGACAATCATTTTCAATCTCATTGAGATTACATCATCACAATGTATCTTTTCCTTAGACCTTCATCAAAAAATCATGCATGCATCTCCATACTTATGAAATTTCTAGTGTGTTACCCTTATGCTACCCAAATCGGCATGTCACTTCCTTCCCTTTAAAGGATTTCCATCACACTATCTAGGTCTAGACATTTTTTCTTAAAGGATGTCAATAATGACTGACTATCACGCGGTTTTCACACTTACCGCAATACGTAACCTAGTTTTGGCAATTCAAATCAAAATATTCCCATTACAACTAAACCTCGTTTGGTTCTTTGTGCTAGAGGTCCCATACGGGTACCCTATTCCCCACCTTCATATCATAGTCGGTGGTATGGTTTGCATGCTTCTGATCCAAATTATTATTTAGGTTCCCCCCACTCTTCTTCTTCTTCGATTTAGATCTAATCTACCATTTGGATTCCCATGTGTCTTCTCAAGACTCAGATCCCAACTATTGTTCAGATACCCCTAGATCAAATCTCGAATCACGGTCCTCCCTTCCTTCCCATGAATTTTATTCCAAATCACCTCAATGATGTCTTCCTCCTTTGAAGACTCATGTGACTCCAAGTTCCATCAATTAAATATCTAATTTGGTTCTTGAGTCATGGTCCTCCCTTTCTTCGCAGGACCTCCTTCATCAGTCGTCTCAATGACCTCTTCCTCTGTCAAAGAGTTCCATGACTCGGATTCCCTCTAGTCAATCATCTAACTTGACTCCTATGTCACAACTTAACGGATGGCTATGTGATCCTATTTTCTCTCCTACATTGCATCGTCTTCTAGAAAATCAATCTAGGTCTAGATCTAAATCATCCATTCATGAGATACCTACCACCAATCCTACTTCCTCTCTTGAGTCATCTTCTTCTATCAATCAATATTCTCCCTTTTTTGACATGTTTCTTCTATTCAACCTTCTATGGCTGAAGAACAATAACCTCTACTAATTGATTTCTCTCAGAATGAAGAAACAATCAGACTACATGATGATATCCCTCTAGAGGATTGCAAACAAGGATTCTTTCTAGAACTCGATATCCTCACATATTGGGGAAAATAATTTGATTCCTTTTATCAAAACATAGAGGAAAATCCTAAGGTCATGGAACTTGATTCTTCTTCTATTCCATCTTCACCTTCTTCGAGCATGATGAGATGTCGGGTCTAGCATTGAGCCATGGCCTATCTTCTCGTTACCAAATCATTCATTATCTATCACCATTCCTCAATCAAAATCTCTCCTTTGGTCACCGCTGAGTATCCCATTGTCTTATTCTATCTTGGGGCAACATCCTAGTAGCCCTCCATTTTCTACTTGTGGGTCACCTCTTGGTAGCCTATTACCTTCTATTCTTGGGCCATGTCCTAGTAGCCCTTCATCCTATTCTATCTATGGGACCCCTCCCGGTAGTCCCTCCTCATCTATACTTGGGCCACATCCTAGTAGCCCTCCATCTTCTACCCATGGCTCACCTCCGAGTAGCCTAATTTCTTCCATCTTAGGGCCATATTATAGCAAACCTTCATCATCTTCTATCGGTGACTCACCTCCTAGTAGCCCATCCTCTTCATTTCTTTGACCATATCATATTCGTTCCTTCTACCAATGATTGGGGAAAGCCCACCATCATCCCTATCATTCTTATCATCAATCATAAACGTTCACTTTCTTCTCCTTCTCGGGTCGAAAAGTCACACGTCAACTTATAAAAAAACCCAAATAGGTTCATTATCAAGCCCAGTTCAAAACTTTTGAGAGCTCCAAAGCTCATAAAAATTAAATAGTCTCAAAATTGTAAATCAAATGCAATTCAAAAATTCACACCAATGTAACCATCAATTATGGCGCAAAGTGCATAAACCTCTAGATAGGGAACTCAAAATCCTACATATGAAATCCATGTTTTAGGATAGATCAAAGTCATGTGTTGAGCATGATCTCACCTCGATCATTGAGATCGGGAAAACATGATGCTTGATAAACAAACACGCCTAGTCTCCCTTATCAGGGAATTCGCAAACATCATTGTTGGATCTTACCACGCAGAGTGACTTTTTTGGTCCCACCTTTCCCAAAACCATCAAAATATAAAAATCAAAAACAATGCAAAAATACAAAAAACATTGAGAAAACACAAAGAAAAATCAAAGTTACAAAGATAAAACATTGCAATCATGTATTACGTACACATGGATTTTTCTTTCTTCCCTTCCTTACTATTCTTTTGCAAGTCTTCCTACCATTTTCATCCCTTCGGTGATATTTTTTTAAGCCTATTCACATGCATTTTACGACATTTATCTCTATGGTATCTATTTGATCTTTGTCTTTCATCACCTTGGTAGATTAAAGAACGAATAACCTCTTAGAGATCCTATCACATTCAACATCTAATAAACTTGTTGCAAAGAAATTTTGGACATATTTGTTGACACTAGCCAATGTCTTCATCATAATCATTTCAACCTCCTTCCATCAAGCCATTAGTGGTTCTTAACCCCTTGTCAAACAAGAGAGCTGAAATAAGTTTTCAGAAATTAAAATAAATAAGATCAATCAAAATCAAAAGCTAAAAGAAAAAGCAAATTGATATATAACTCTCTCTTGGGGTATTTCCAATAAACTCTATCAGGGATATGGACACCGATTTGCGGTAGAGAGTAATATTGCGATTAGAATCAAATGCATCTCCATCGGGGCTATGGATGCCTGGATGGTAGTGGATAAATGTACGCTATCCTTCCACCCTTCATTCACAAAATTACCTTTCACAATCAATCATTCCTACACATTGGCTAGGTTTTCTTCACTTGTTGTCTATTAAATCTTCCTTCAAGAAGTAATAAATTCCACATGCACACACTTTGGATCTCTATGAGTAGTAGGCGGGATTATTATTTTACCAAGTGTCTTTTTTTTTTACCTTGTTCGGACTCTTACTCTATTCCATATCTCGTCTCACGATTTGTGCCTTTGGCTAATCACTTCTTCATCACAAGTATTCTAAGATACATTCATATCATTCACATCATTCTTCTACTTCGCTCGAAACATCCATGTGTATAAGATTTATTTTTGCCATGTTTGCAGACACATTTGTCCCCTTTTACAAAAACAATATTATCCTTCCTTTCCACCATGTAATTTTAGTCCAACTTACGTTGGGGGCATCCTTTCTTCTTCCCAAAGACTTCATTGGTTTATGTTCATCATCATGTTGAACCTATCCATAATGGCCTTGGGTCCCGCTTCTACCTGTGAAGAGTTTTCCTTTGAATACTCCCACCTAATTGTTGGGGAATTTTTACATCTTCACCTTTCTCATACACATGTGGCCTTATGCCCTTGTACATCCCATCTATCGCTAGGGGCATCCATGCTTCCTCATCTTCCTGTACATAGTTTCAAAAAACTTTCAAAATCAAAAAACATTCAAATATGTTAGAAAAATCATAAAAACATTCAAATATGTTTCGAAAACTTCTAAAAATTGAAAATCATCCTACAAAATGTCACTCTTTGGTTCTCACTTGTTCATGTGTGTGACTCACGGATCATCTTGATCTACCTCCATCAACAAAAGCTAGGATTCTTACTTCTTACGTACTGGGGACAACAACTTTCCTAGTACTATGTCATAGTGCACATTACTTTTTTATCGGACCCAAGTTTCCTCCGATATTCCCCTCACATGTATCATTTCTTGGGGCACCATCATTAACCCTTGTCGTTAATTCACACAGTCGAAACTGAAAATAGATAACAAAAACAATATACTTATTTCTCTATTAGTTTAGCTTGTTAAATTTCTCGTATTGCATTATATTTTGTATGTTGCATGAAATTAAGCATCTTTTCCTTCCTCTCTTATTGCATTGCATTTTGTATGTTGCATGGATTTGGTGTTTTTAGCAATGGACATTTATTCGTATATGGATTTTCATTTCATACTACACTTTTGTTCATTGTTTTTAATAAGGACCAATGATAAACATCCTTTGCAATATGATGAAAAAAATTGTTTAAAAGGCACTTTGGATGGATGTTATCTCATTCCCTCTTCCTCATACTCCTTTTTCTTCTATATCCTTTTTCTTCTTCTTCACATTATTCTTTCTTCTGTTATCTTTCTATCATCTTTTCAATCATCAATCGACTTTTTCTATCACCCCATCGACAATCGAGGGGGAATGCTTCATTCTACTCATTTTTATTCTATCCCTTCAAGATTTTCTACTTGTTTATGCTTGTCTACTTTCTTTGAAGTGATGTCACTTATGCCACCTCAAAGAGGGGGAAATGTAGACACCTAAAATATGCTTACACTTAGCATTTCCTCCCATTCAACTGCAATTGACGACACTTTGTTAATTCCCCCTTCTTCACTCCACTCTCGGATGCCCATTCACGACACCTTCTTAGTCGTATTCCTCCTATAATCAACTAATTTGGCTAATATCTCTCTTATTAGCTAAACATTCCTCCTTTCAACTATTCGAACCTCCATAGTTCGCTCTAAACCAATTCTATTGGATTTGTAGGCTATCTATTAGTCACAATTGGTTATCCAGGACCCCTCCCAACTCTCAACGAGTCTCTAATCATTTTCTAATCAAGTTTAACTAGCTTAAACCCTAGTTAGCTAGCCTAAACAAATATTAACTAAGTCTAAAGCATGTTTATCCTAATCTAATCTAAAAGTGATTTTTGAGCTTTAGTCCCACATGTACCCAAAGTTCAAACTCTTCCATTTGGAAAACTATAAATACAAGGCTAAGCCTACCCAACTAACACACACCTTGTTTACATAACAAAATTTCTCTCACATTTGGAGATATTGGCATTAGACCTCATTTGCATTAGCCAAGATAATAGGCATTTGATCTTGGCTATCCTCCATTGTTGAAGCTCCTCCATCTTGTATCCATAACTTCATAGTAGGTTAGTAGGAGGGTATCTAACTTGGCCTTGTAGCCATTTTAGAGAGACCTCTTCACCTCCATTGAAGAAAAAACAAATCTAATTTGATTGCTCATAGGTTTAACTAGGTTCAATTTATGTTTTAAGTAATCATAGATTAGTTAGAGATAAAATGATAGTCTTTTAGTTTAATTAATTATTGTAGAAGTTATATTGTTTAGCACTCATCTTGATGTTTATGATAGGCTTAGTTAGACCATGGAACTACTTAGCTAGTTTCTTGTTTATTAACATAACTAATTTCGGTGGCTACTCATTTTTCTTCTATCATTTCAAGATTTTCTACTTGTTTATGCTTGTCTACTTTCTTTGAAGTGACGTCGCTTATGCCACCTCAAAGAGGGGGAAATGAAGACACCTAAAATATGCTAACACTTGGCATTTCCTCTCATTCGGTCGATTGACGACACTTTGTTAATTCCCCTTCTTCACTCCACTCTCGGATGCCCATTCACGACACCTTCTCGGTCGTATTCCTCCTATAATCATCTAATTTTTCTAATATCTTTCTTATTAGTTAAAAATTCCTCCTTTTGACTATTCAGAACCTCCCTAGATCTCTCTAGACCACTTGTATTGGCTTTGTAGGCTATCTATCAATCACAATTAGTTATCTAGACCTGTCCCAACTCTCAAAAAGTCTCTAATCATTTGTTAATCAAGTTTAACTAGCCTAAACCATAGTTAACTAGCCTAAACCAAGCTTAACTAAGTCTAAAGCATGTTTATCCTAATCTAATCTAAAAGTGATTTTTGAGCTTTAGTCCCACATGCACCCAAAGTTCAAACTCTTCCATTTGGAAAACTATAAATACAAGGCTAAGCCTACCCATACTAACACACACCTTGTTTACATAACAAAATCTCTCTCACATTTGGAGATATTGGCATTAGACCTCATTTGCATTAGCCAAGATAATAGGCATTTGATCTTGGCTATCCTCCATTGTTGAAGCTCCTCCATCTTGCATCCATAACTTCATAGTAGGTTAGTAGGAGGGTATCTAACTTGGCCTTGTAGCCATTTTAGAGAGACCTCTTCACCTCCATTGAAGCAAACAACAAATCTAATTTGATTTCTCATAGGTTTAACTAGGCTCAATTTATGTTTTAAGTAATCATAGAGTAGTCGAGATAAAATGGTAGTGTTTTAGTTTAATTCATTATTGTAGAAAGTTATCTTGTTTAGCACTCATCTTGATGTTTATGATAGGTTTATTTAGACCATGGAACTACTTAGCTAGTTTCTTGTTTATTAACATAACTAATTTGGGTGGCTACTCATTTTTATTCTATCATTTCAAGATTTTCTACTTGTTTATGCTTGTCTACTTTCTTTGAAGTGACATCGCTTATGGCACCTCAAAGAGGGTAAATGTTGACACCTAAAATATGCTTACGCTTAGCATTTCCTCCCATTCGATCGATTGACGACACTTCGTTAATTCCCCTTCTTCACTCCACTCTCGGATGCCCATTCACGACACCTTCTCGGTCCGTATTCCTCCTATAATCATCTAATTTGGCTAATATCTTTCTTATTAGTTAAACATTCCTCCTTTTGACTATTCGAACCTCCCTAGATCTCTCTAGACCACTTCTATTGGCTTTGTAGGCTATCTATCAATCACAATTAGTTATCTAGACCTATCCCAACTCTCAACAAGTCTCTAATCATTTGCTAATCAAGTTTAACTAGCCTAAACCAAGCTTAGCTAAGTCTAAAAAGCATGTTTATCCTAATCTAATCTAAAAGTGATTTTTGAGCTTTAGTCCCACATGCACCCAAAGTTCAAACTCTTCCATTCGGAAAACTATAAATACAAGGTTAAGCCTACCCATTCAAACACACACCTTGTTTACATAAAAAAATTCTCTCTCGCATTTGGAGATATTGGCATTAGACCTCATTTGCATTAGCCAAGTTAATAGGCATTTGATCTTGGCTATCCTCCATTGTTAAAGCTCCTCCATCTTGCATCCATAACTTCATAGTAGGTTAGTAGGAGGGTATCTAACTTGCCCTTGTAGCCATTTTAGAGAGACCTCTTCACCTCCATTGAAGCAAACAACAAATATAATTTGATTTCTCATAGGTTTAACTAGGTTCAATTTATGTTTTAAGTAATCATAGAGTAGTTAGAGATAAAATGATAGTGTTTTAGTTTAATTCATTATTGTAGAAGTTATCTTGTTTAGCACTCATCTTGATGTTTATGATAGGTTTAGTTAGATCATGGAACTACTTAGCTAGTTTCTTGTTTATTAACATAACTAATATTCTCATGCATACAATTTCAACCTCCGCTCTGATACCAACTTTAATTCCCATAATTCGACCACTCAAATTGTAAAAAAAAAGTGGATTTTTTTTTAATTTTTGTTTTTATTATATGACGCATCATTTAAGAAAAGTTGCATTGATCACAAGACACATAAGAATTAACACTTATATTTTCATAAATCCATTGAACACACAGTTTATAGTTTTAATTTTTCATGCATTGTATTTTATTACTTAGAAGTATGATATACACAAAAGAACCAAGAATAACTTTATGAAACACTATTCCATAATACATATAAGGTTAATTTCATTCTAGGATCTATTTTGATGATGGAACTCAAAACATTTCTCTCCCTAAATATTTTAGAACATACATGTCTAATTTAATTCTTAAACACAAAAAGGTTAGGTCCAAGATTGTGTAACTTTGGCGATACCTACAACAAACACTATTCATTGCTACGGAGGTGAGGCGTGCATGGCTAATTTTCTTAACCCATTAAAGGTGTTTCTAACCAACACTACTCTATGGATTTCTAGCTCATGTGCAATCCAACTATAAAAAGAGAGTAGAGTATAATCCAAAACAAATTTCACAAGTTTCATGCACTTTTCACCAAGGTTTTTTATAGGTATATTAAGTGGGTCCAACCATAGACAAATAATCACGCACTTTGAGTCATTATTTAGTCTCGGTCTCATACTAATATTCATATGGTAATAATCAACCCATGTCTTTGGCCATTTTACTTTGATTTTGTCATTACTTTTGATCTTGCACCCACACTTTCCTAGTCTGTATTTGCATTCAATGTTTTTCCTATTTCTCGACTCAGGTGCCCACTCAAAAATGGGGCACTCTAGGTACCATGGTCCCCTCTGGGGTGCTTTGATCCTCTTTGCACTTTACTCTAACCTTTTGGACACTTTCTAGTTGTTTGAGATTTCTATCTTTTTGGTGGTCGACCTTTTCAGGGTTAATTATGAAATTAGAACAAGAGAACCATATAAATATAAAGTTATGTGACCATAATGAGGGACCAAGCACTAAACACTAGCTATCACCACCTAAGTTTCCATCCATCAAAGGAGTATATAACTACATTTTCATTCATCATAAGGCACACAAGGATGATTCATCTACATCACACTTCATAGGAGGGGAGTCTATTGTTTCCATGTACACATTTACTAAATTCTACATCTATTTATTTTCTCACTACTTCACAAAGTACAACTGGAACAAGAGAAACCTAGGGCACAATTGCACACACACACACACACACACACACTAGAAATACATTGGTTCTGAGATGTAGTGCAACACTCAGTGATAATTCCATCAATTTGGAAGCTGATGAAATTCTTACCCCTTCATATACATCTTTTATTTTTTATGGTTTTGATGCTTTGTCTAGGCTTTTGCAGGTGATTTTTTCATTCTAGTTTTACCGAAGTGCTTCACCGATCACACAGTGAAATTCATATGATGGAAGTGATCACAGTGAACATCCAAAGCAACACTCCAGGAGGTTCCTTGGACACTTCTATAGACTAGGGCACCCAGATCTCAGACCAAGGTGCCCATGTGTGCCCCTATATTTCTCTTGGTGTCCCGATCTATCCAGAATACTTAGATTTGCACTTGCTAATGCTCATGTATGAAGGTTTCCTCAACTTTGTTCATCGATTTTGACTATGACACATTCCTAACAAAACATTTAATCGTATAAGGATTTCTTACCCCATCTTACACATTAGGGTTTTATATTTTCTATCTTATTTTTCTTGGGTATCATTTCAGTATTTTATTATTTCATTTATTTATTTATTTTACTGCTCCTATAGAATTAGATTACACTTGAATATTTATATTTTAGTTAATCATTTTAGTGAACCCAACATTTGACACCACCTTCCACTTAGGGTTCTCTTTCTCTTCTTTACTATGGCTCAATCTTCTGAAAATTTTACTAAATCTAGTCTTAAAGCCATTAATGATCATATCGTTGATCATCCAAAAGATCTAGACTTTATTTCATATGTTTCTCATGAGGAATCTATGAACCTTACAGAGCTTAATGCATCTACTGTTATTATTCCCACCACATTTTCTACCCAATCATTTGCTTCTACTCTTCCACATTGTTCATGTTTCTATCCCTACTCGTAATAATCACTATACTCTTCCTCTTATTTCTCATACATGACATCCTTGTTCTAATGAAACTCAAGATATAGCCTCCCTTTATCATGACCTTTAAGCATAAATTCATTAATTACGGCAGGATAATTCTCGTGCATGTCCCTCTTTGGATTTTACTCTATTATTTCATGCTCCATTCACACCCGCTATATCAACTTATCCACTACCACCAAGTTTCGTTATCCCTAAACTACTTTTTTCAATTGCCAAGATGAGCCACAAGAGCACCTCCAAGCAATCCATGTGGCTTGTCTAGATTTTTGGATGATCACATTCTCCTTGCTAATCTCTTTCCTTATAGCCTTTATGATTATGAGATGAGTTGGTTTTACAACCTACATGTCCATTCGGCGACGGTAACCTATTTTACGCATCTAGTTGAATATTTTCTCACTCACTTCTCTTTTAATATCGGCTCTAATATGTCATATGCCCAACTCTCATAACTTAAATAGGGATTTAACAAACACTTCACAAATTACATTTTGAGATATAAAAACAACTTAGCCAAGATTTAAAATATTCTTGTGGACTCGAGCTTTAGGATTTATTCATCCAGAGTCTACTACTCGCACCCCTCTAAGAAAGTGTAATCTTTAAGACCTCTCCTTCATTCGATCAAATTTTTCATACCCTAAAGCTTCATAAAATTAATTGTTTATCCATCGATAATGTTAAGTATCCGAACAAACATCATCATCTACACAATTTCAAATAAATTCAACATTTAAACCTTCACCACAAAACCTACTAACGTAAAAATAATTATCAATGTAGTATCTAATACTAAATAAGTTCATTCACAACCACCTCAACGATACATTCACCAAATTTCCTATTGCCCCACAACTCATATTACAACAACTTCTTGAAATAAATCTTATCACACTTCCTCCACCACTTGAATTAGATCCATCATGACCAAAAGGAATAAATTACAATGAAAACTTTCAATGTGATTATCACCATTGTGTGGGGCACTCTACAAATAGGTGTCTCAAACTCTGCACCATCATCCAAGATCTTATTGATAACAACAAGCTTGAATTTCCAGAGGCTACAAACTCTACACCAATTAACAAAAATCATAAGCTCAAAATATTCAATAACCCACTTCCACAACATGATAAGAAACTTGTTGATTCCTCAGCTAATCATACCTATCATGTAGTACCTCCACCTGCATCAAGGGATATTTATTTCTTAGTTACTAATACCGATGTTTCTCTACGTATCATTTATTTCTATGACCACAACTATCGTGTGAATTTTACTTATAATCATCTGTGTATTAACACCTCTATTGAGTGATCCCCATCAATAATACCAAGGTTGATCCATCCTAGCCCATCAGTGCATGTTCTATTCCACTTCTTGATGCTATCGATTATCCACATTTACAAATATCCTATCTGATGAATAATTCATATGGCATTGTCAAACTTCACATTGTGGTTGGTCCTCTCACTTCACATTGTGGTTGGTCCTAGCATTCAACGGGTGTGACATGCTCTTAGGTCTTAACTAGATTCATAGGTCACAATCTATCATTTCCATGAATCATTTGCATCTAAATTTCATTCATAACAATCAAGTTATTGCTATCAATGGTGTGCCTCCATCCATCTACCCTATGGTCTCACTATCCTCACACGATCGTTAATGCATACCCTACTCCCTTTAGTGTGTCACGAATTCTAGAGCCTAAAGCTCCATCTTCTCCTAGCTCACCTACTCATAAAAAACCTACACGGTCTCATCGCTCTACTAGTCCCACACACCGATATAGGCCCCTTCCTAGGATGGTTACTACATCTAGACACAGATCTCCACCTCACTTCATTCCACATCGGTGTTCATAACCACTGCATTCTAATTTTCGTAGATCTCCATTTCCTACACATTTTGTTACACCACGCCATCTACAATATACTCATCCATCGCATGCACATATACTTCACTCACCTACACAACACCTATCTCATATACCACCACTCTTAGGGCATGGTCACACACCTTCATTGACACTTACATCGAGTGGATAACTATCATCTTTCACTTTCATCGGATAGTCTATTCATCAACACACACTTGGGGGCATGAAATTTATACCACCCCCCAACATTTGATGACATTTCATTCTCTCATCACATATTTACACATTCAGCTTAGCCTACGCATATACATCAACTATTACCCAATGTCACACTCTTGTGCTTTGGTTCACACTTGACTGTTGAGGGAATTCTCTACACATGAACCCCACACACTACATAGTAGTCATTACACCTTAGGAACTACATATCATCACACGATCCTACATCATCTACACATTACACACTACATTATAGGCTATACACATTGCACATCTTCCTACATACATCATCCACATTCTACACATACTACACCATAGTCACTACATATTGTGCATTTTCACACATCATACACGTCATCTTACATTTTACATCCTACACCTTACATATTACATCTTGAGTCTTACATCTACTATGCATCTACACATCTTAGGTCATCTACACATCTTACATTACATCTTAGAAATCACACATTACAAACTTTACATATCACATTGCATTTCCTACACATATTACACATTTCACACATTCTCTTCTACACGCTGCACCCACTACCCGATGATGCACTCTAGTCTCATGGTCCATACTGGAATGTTTAGGTTATACATAATAAATGGACCTTATCATCCTTACATGTCCATCATTCCATATTTTATCATGCGACATACCTAAATTAAGTGATATACGCTTTAAGCTACATGGTCACTTCTTCTACCATCATCTCATAATAGGCTACATCATCCTTTTCACTTACATCATTTAGTGGTATACGCTTTAGGCTAAAACACCACTACTTTCTATTCATCTTGTCATCATGTTATACGCTTAGGTTATAGAGTCACGCATAGTTCATCTCTATGTTGCATTTCATCACTACACACTCATCACATCATGCTACACACAACACATAGTTTGACCATTTCTTGATGACGCACTCTTGTTTATGGTTCATTATTGACTATTGAGGGGGCATAATAAATGAACCTCACTACATACAATTCCATTCACTCGGGGGGTGTGTGGCTGCTATCATTCACTCTACATTCCATTCCATCCATCCACAGCATACTACATTTTATGATTGCATTTACTCTTGCTTGCACTTACTTTTACATGTTCACTTTATTACACATGCTAGATAGGTATCTTGTATGTCATTATCTTTACCATACACACATTCATGTTCATGTCCTTTTCTAGTTGTGATTTCAAATACAAGGCTCCTACATGTAGCATGGATGTTTTGCATACTACCAAATCCCATAGTGGTTCCTAAGGGCATCCTCCTGTTTACACTATATGTGTTATTGTTTCATTTTGTTTCATAACACACTAATTTATCAGTTATACACAATTTTACATATGTTTTATCTTTCTAACATGCTAATGGGTGGTTTATGTGCAACATTTTCTATACAGGGGATATTTACTTCTATACTTGTTTGTTATATTGTGTGGTATATCTTTTCCTTGTTTGCATGGTTTATGACCTTTACTTTTTGTACACACTTATGTTTTTACGGCCGACTTGAGTGTCTTACGACACCGTGAGTGGTGTCCCATGTTTGGAACCCACTTTGTGTGGCCTACATTATCTTCTTGCGTGTTTATATTAGGTTTTTATGTTCTAGCTTACACATTTTTATTTGGATTACACTTGTTTTCTACATGCATTCTTTCTCGTATGAACACTTGTTTCCTATCCACTTGTTTGTGTGTGCCTTGGTATTTACCAAGAACATTACCTATCCCCTCTAGGAGATTTTATGTATATGTGGCCGGTCCTCTTACGGATCCGTATTCTCCTATCCTCAAGATCACATGTGCCCCCAAAAGTGGGGGCATCATTTGGGTTTACACGTGATACCGATACAATTCAATTATCATCCATTATGTAGTGGGTTACATGGCAAGTGAGTTCGAGACCGATCTATAAAACTACATACACAACAGATTTTACAGGGAATATTTTCCTTAGCATTCTAGGGAGTAGTTACAGGATGGAGGAACATCAGAATTTTTCCCTACACTTCTTCGACTAGTGGCATTAGATAACCCAAAAATTAGATAGTACATAGATCTCTTCACAACTCTCATGAAGAAGCTACAGGTTGGAGGACACATCAGACTTGTCTCCCTATACTTCTTCGGCCAGTGGCGTGAGATCACCGAAAAAAATCACATTTCACTGACATTTACAGGATATTTTCTATACCCTTTTTCTCATCATGGATCAGGGCACATGTTCCTTTTTCATTTTTCATACTTTATGGAACTACTTTTTACATATATACATGTGTTTTTAAACACTACACATATACATGCATATTTGAATACTTGATCGTTTTCTCTTTTGTAGGTCCATCCATATGGGAAGCAAGAAATCAACAACACACAATACTAACCATGCAGGTACACTACACACATTGGCATTTACACATGCGCTTTCTCCCTAGGTTCACTCTCATCATTTTTTACACTTTTTGCATCTTTAGTCTCCATGCTCCATGTTTTTATCACTCCACACTTTGTCTAGTCCTTCAACAATCATTCTATATCACTCTACATAGATTATTAGGTATACATCTCTATCTACTTTATGTTACCAATATTTCCACTCACCAACATAAAGTGGGGAAAATGTAGACACAATTCACACACTTTGAGTCATTATTTAGTCCCAGCATACTACTATTCATATGGTTCTTAAGTGAAAAGAGTAATAATTAACCCATATATTTTCCCATTTTAATTTTATTTCTATCGTTACTTTTAATCTTTAAAATTTCCTAGTTTATATTTTCATTTTGTGGTTTTCCTATTTCTGAATGGGGTGCCCAACCTAGACCGGGCACCCTGGCACCCCGGTCCCCTATGGGCGCCCTTATCCTCTTTACAATTTACTCTCACCTTTTGGGCACTTTCTAGCCATTTGAGCTTTCTGTATTTTTGGTGGTCGACCTTTTTGGGGTTAATTACAAAAATATAATAAGAGAACCATATAAATATAAAGTTATGTGACCATAATGAGGGACCAAGCAATAAGCACTAGATATCACCACCTAAGGTTGTATCCATCAAAGGAATCTATAACTACATTTGCATATATCTAGCTCTATCAAAATGCGCACAAGGTTAATTCATTTGCATCACACTTCATAAGAGAGGAGTCTATTATTTCCATGCATACATTTACTACATTCTACATCTATTTATTTTCTCGCTTCACAAAGTGTGACTGGCACAAGAGCAACCTAGGGCACAATTATACACACAGAACTAGAACTACACTAGGTATGAGATATAACGCAATGCTATGTGATAATTCCATCAATTTGGAAGCTAAGGAATGTATGACCCCTTCATATTCATCTTAGGCTCTTAGGATCCTCACACCTTCATTGTTCTTATCTTTCTAGGATCTCTTCATTATGAGTATCTCCATCAACAATTTTTTGCTTATCAATCTTGAATTAAGAGATGAAATCAAAAATCTCATCTCTAATATTTCATTCCTACTAATATGCATCCAGGACTCCATGTATCAAACATTTTTTCAGGTATTTCTCACCATATCACTTTCTGTGTAATCCTAATGCTGATATTTCTATTTTTGACACTAATCTACCCTTACATATCATGATTTGCATTTACAATATGGGTATCAAGCGTACTTTAATTGATAATGGATATTAACTCAATCTTTGTCCTATGTCATTCCTTAAAAGGTTTTCTATTTCTGCTGCCAATATCAGTCCATCACATCTTTCTCTTCGTGCATATGATAGTTATATTCATACATGTGTTGGTCACATTACTCTACCTATCATTATAGGTCAAAAACCCTTAACATGGTTTTATTTGTCATTGACTTTCCAGTTTCATATAATTATTTACTTGGTAGGCCATGGCTTCATTCCATGTAATTGGTTCCTTCTATTGTACATCACTATGTTAAATTCATACATGAGGGCATAGAGTATATAATTCCTAGTGATCATGACCCATTTAAATATTGTGCTCGTGATCCCAATACTACACTCCCTATTTTATGCTTTGATACTACTAATGAACCACAACCCATGGATATGTAAGATCATTTACCACCACTTGAAGGTGCTATTTGCATGATAGATATTGTTTCATCTACATCATCACCTCCACCTACTACTACTACTCTTATGATTCTTTATCGGGGCTTATCCAATCCATGGATTTCGATCAATCGCTTGCACCTCCACATGAGAAATATTCATTAGCATGCCCTCCATTTACATGCACATTTTTCATGAATGATTCTTATTGGGAGAATATTCCATTCGATCCTACTTGTGATGACACTATATACGCATGATGGCTTGACTCAGCTAGGCTTCACTTTCAAGGATCTCTATCCTTTGCCTCATAATCCTCATCTATATCATGGCTTTATCACTATCACTATTTCTTATGGTTTGCATGTATTTCATCTCACAAAGATTTCTTCTATGAACTCTACTTACATTAGGGAAATGTTGGCTTGATTATATTGGGGGCACATTAGACACTGTGATCATATTGATGTCTCATTTCATATGCCCTTTGGTTGTGTGTTCATTTGCAATAGTTATTTTTTTCTATACACATAATCTCACTTGCTGGTATGCACATGGATTCCCATTACTTCCTTTCATTGATGAAGAATATGCTATGGGAATGCATAATGTATGCCTCAGTGGATCCTTATTTGTTCAACCCAACACTATCACCTATCAAGTTTTAAATGCTTCACCATTCAGTTTTGATCATGAAAATGATGACCTATTAGATGACATTACTTAAACACACTCATCACCACATACTTAGGGGGCATCACACTTCTCTCTCCCCCTAACATCAACAAGCATATTATTTTCTCATCACTTCACTTATAGACTTTTATTACGCCATATGCATATCGAAACTCTCTTGTACTATCATTTCTCGATGACACACTCTTGTGCTTTGGTTCACACTTAAATGTTGAGGGAATCCTATATACATGAATGTCACACACATTACACTTCATCTTACAATATACACATTCTCATCACTACACAATCAACTTACTTGCAACTTATCCTTCCTATCATATGTATTCAAAACCCTAACAATACATAATGCTCACAACTACTCATCAAAACCAACTCAACACAGCAACAAGCAATGCACTTTCTCACCATATGACATCACACATTCAACACTATACAACCAACATATCATTTCTTATAGAAAATCAACCCATCGCCTTTTACATTTAACAACTCTCTCAACATACCCATCACACATTACATGTTGCACTACACATGACATAATTTTCATATGTTTTCATCACTATACAATCCAAAAAAAACGTCCATATCTCACATAACCAACACAACATACTACCCGATGACACACTCTAGTCCCATGGTTCATACTTGACTGCTAAGGTTCGAATCAAAATTGAACCTCACCTCCTTACACTTATGTCATTTTACACTTTGATCTCCACAATCAATCATTTTATCATACCATGCGACATTCCTAGCTAGTACCTTATTTCCACATACCGTGATATATGCTTTATGATAAATCATTATGCATTCTTATCCATCACCTTCTTCACACATCTCTTGATATATTCCTTAGGCTAAATAATCAAGATTTCTTGTATTTTACTCAACCAATTTTTGATATATGCTTTAGGCTAAATCATCACATCCTAAAACCTCATTCTATAACTTCGAGATCAATTCACCCAATGTCACATTCCAATCCTACACATGATATCATCTTACAATCTATAAATCAACACTTTTCTTCCATCATATTCAATCTTTCTGAATTGACGCTCTAACACACGACAACACATCACTCAAAAAATTTCTGACGACGCACTCTCGTTTAGAGTTTAATTTTGATTACAAAGGGAGCATAAATAAATGAACCTCGTTACACACATACACATCCACTCGGGGCACATTGCCCCTATCATTCACACTTTATTCCATTCTTCCTCATCCACAACATATTGCATATCTTGGTTACATTCACTCTTTCTTACGTTTACTTGTTACATGTTCATATTATTACACATGTTAGATAGATATTATGTATATCTTTATCTTTATCATACACACGTACACGTTCACTTTCATTTCTAGTTATGACCACAAATTTTACAAATCTATACATGCGGTATGGATGCTTGGTGCGCTTCAGTACTAGTCCCACGAGAGGCTCCTGGGGCATCCAATTTCATACACTACGGGTGTTATTGTTTCATAACACATTAATTTAGCGTATTCTACATTTTTGACATAATTTTTATCTTTCTAACATGTTAGCAGGTGGTTCATGTGTAAAAATAAAATTGCGGGGATATTTTCTTCCATGGTTGTCTCTGTTACATTATGTTCCATTATTTTCTCTTTGTATTCTCTTGTTTACGGGCTTTATTGAGCGAGAAAAAGTATGAAACTTATTAGAAGGCACACAGAAGGTTCACATGTAGGAATAAGGCATGTTCAAAGGCGTGGAAGGATAGGGAAGGAAACACACGTGAAAGATAAGGATAGATTCATACTTATCCATTTTCAGGATTACGGGCTATTTCAGAGATAGCGTGCAAATCACACAAACCAGATAAAGATTTGTGCAATATGCATAGGCTATTTTTGGAAGAGCATATACTAAGCACTTTGCATGGGTTCGAGTTAATAATAGGATTATTACTGCTAGTTAACCAAAAGAGATCTATTATTAGCACACTTGCATGTGTGTCTATTATTGTAAAGGCACATGGCTATTTTCTGCATGTGACCTATTTTGGGAATTATGTAAGTGATGAAGGGAAATTCCCCACCCTTATAAATATGTAGTAATATGCATAGGTTAAAAGAGTGAGTAATGAGCTATTGTTAAGTTAGGATGCTAGATCTGATGCACGCATGAACTTATGGTACTACTTATTATAACACTCTTCTTTGTATTTACTATGTTTAATATAATGGAGAGTATTAACTGATTCAAGGTGTAAAACATGATAGTAAATAGTTCTTGCATGGTTGAGTTCATTATGACTATTTTTAAATCTATTACTCTTTAAATCTATATCTATAATATGCTTTGTACAATGTTTATGCTATTTACAAATCAATGCATCAACTCTTCATCTTGCTAACATCCTACACAAGCAACCCTAAAGAGGGCTTAGTACCTTTGCGTGCTTCGGTGAGTACTCGAGTCTAGGCCGAGTGACCTATTTTGCGCCCGGGTTATTTCTCGTAAATTCTAGGATGCATCATTGGTTCTTTTGTCGGGACCTCTTTTTCAGTTGTTTTAAGGATGGTTCATGATGAATACATACCAGTTGACCCTAGCAAGTGTTGAGGAGTAGATACAAGATCTAGAAGAAGAGTATGCGCAATGGTTTAGCACCGGATCTAAGTTTAATGCACGTGCATGGGTGGAACAGAATATTTATTACAGCTTTTTACGAGAGCTTCTTCACTATTTTTTGTAGAACTATACAAATGGTTGGTTGTTTATGAGTCTAAAATGGACTGGAGGTATCACACACTTGTCTAGACACTAGACGAATTTTAGGCCCTTTATGATATTGATATGATTTGGACACGCATTGTGGATACTTTGTTTTGTGGTGTTCTAAATAGCTATATTCTGGAGTAATCAATTTCCACTTATTCTTTCCCAGAGGCAACGGAATTCTATTTTTATGGTATCCCAAGGGAACTTACTTGCAAGGCATTCCACAGGTGATCAAAATCTTGATGGTGACCCTAAACTTGGAAATCAAACCGATGGCTAACTAAACCCCACCACGTGCGAGGGGAGTAGCATGTTTGGTGAAATATGGCAGACCTAGTAGCAGAAAGGAAGAGAGAAGAAAGGTGGATTAAGTATAATGAGGTACACAAGAGGAAGATAGAGAAACAATGGGATGTTGCAGAGTGAATGGCGTTGAGGAGAGAGATGGCTCGCAAAGGATTTGGAGCTCATGCAAGAAGGTGTGGAGTCAGTAGCATTAGGAACTTCCCCATTTGGGTAAGCATGATAGGGAACCCTCCTCAGCCTCACATGGAAGCACACCAAGAGAGATGACCTAGGTTTTGGGTGCACATCTGAATCTACCTAGAAACCTAGCCTTGTGCGCTTGGTTTTTAAATATCTAGTACAATAAATAGTCAGTAAGCTAAGTTGGGTAGTAGGGAAGTAAGAGTAAGTCACATAGCAAGTACATCGATGGAAAGGAAAATGCCTTTGTTGTTGTTTGGAGGTACATTTTCAAGAGCATCATCTGCGTAAAATGTGAGTGCACAAAATTTTGGGCTCACTTCTAGGATTGGTACCACTTCACAGACCATGGGAGTTCGATGCATAAAGATCTACCGTTGAGACATAGGGAAGTATGTCTTCTCGGTCCACTTTTGGCTACGGGTAAAGGATCGGGAGGTATAGGTGGTTCTATTTCCTATGGATCTAGTGGTTCTCAAGGTAGAGGTAATACTTGGAGGTTCTAGATCGTGTGGGAAAGGTCTACACCAACCCCAGAATATTTACATGGAGATGTCTCTTTGTCTTCAAGATTATAGGGGCATAAAAGATGTTTTTGAACATGTGCACATGTGTGAGATACGATGGCATGCAAAAGGGATTACGACTTCTAAGCACGGGAAAGTCAATTTGTAACTACATTATAGGGACGTGCATAGAGCTGGTATAAAAAAATTGACCTTGATCAGACTTATGTAGACTATGCAAAGCATTAAAATATACTTTCTTTAAAGATTTTCATATCCCTGAGTTCAAGCATAAGAGTATAAATACATTCAAGGATATTAAGAAAAGCACTACCGAGAGTGTTCGAGAGTATGACACCCACTTCAAGATGCTTTTATCTAAGCTCTCTTATGATATTCATGTAAGCCAACATGCACAATGGTTTTTTGGAGGTCTGATCACACCTTTTAGAAGGGCTTTGTCCCATAAGACATAAATTGATCTGTGCGAATCCCTTGAAGTAGCTTTACACTTTAAGGTAGTTGGGATAATAGACACTAGGGTGAGCCCATTTTTGGAAGCATATAATGCAGCTATGGCGAAGCAATTGGAGAAACTAATGGCAAATTCAACACATGAGATGCGCATGGGGATTTGGTGTACATATTGTGAAGTGGAAGGTCACACTAGGGATATTTTTCCCCACGATCAGTATGTACATTGTTGTTTGACTATGATATATGTCATTTAAACCATGATGCTATCCACTTCCCATTATTATAATGCACAATAAGGAAGAACGTATCCTTCTATTGTACGATTTGTCACTCCACAACTCACGATATAGAGGAATGTAGATTGATTGGTCGATCCATGATGTTATAGATAGTGGTGTGCAACAGTAAAGGAGTATCGATAACTCTAAAGGAAATAATGAGCACCATGATCGGATCACAATCAAGAGTGCTATGACCGGAATGAAGGACGTTTTAAAGGAGGTTATGGCAGAAATCAAAGATACCGTGGTGGATTTAGAGGCCGAGGCCGTGGTGGTGGATGAGGTGAGTTTTCTCGCAGACATATTTTACATGTGGATACCATGACCACTATAGGTGTGAATGTTCTCATAAAATTACTTGTTATTTTTGTGGGAAGAATCATAGTTATGAGGAATTCCCATACTTATATGAGCATCTTAGTAAGTAGTATAAACAAGAAAAAAAGGGCACAGGGATGGTTAGGATATAGTGTGTTGTGGAAAATCGGTGGATGTCCAAATTAGAACCGGAATCCGAGGTATTGCTTGTAAAGATCACTACCCATGATGATGTGGTGCGTGCCAAAGAAGCATTACAACAGAATCCTACCATCACTAAGGATGAGGTTCTACATGCACTGCACCCAGATCCTCATCCATCGAAGGAGGTTTATTAGGAAACCATGGAGGTACTCGAAATATTCAGGGTGAAATAAAGTGTTTAAAGGAGAAATCACGGAGGATGGAACATCAAAAAGCAGCAGAGACAAATCTAATGTGATATTGATGACTAAAAGGAGGTGTGCAAAATGTTACACCATGAGAATATCATTCCATTGTTAGGGAATTGGCTAAAGGGAAACACTCCACGTGTAAGTATTGAGACTAGATGATAGATCTTGCATGTAAATCTTCCCCCATAGCTTAGACTACGACAAATAAATCACTCTAAATGTTGTTGTGGATGGATGGCTTTTGAGCAATATATTGATTGATACATGTACGGAAGTCAATGTGCTTACTTTAGATGCATGGGTATATATGGGGAGACCCCCATTACAGCCATCTTCTAATGTGATGTTTATGGCTAATTGAACCAAGGCCACCCCTATTGGAGTTTTAAAAGATGCATCCATTACTATACAAGGGGCCAAGTTCACAGGGGACTTTGAGGTTTTGGCACTTGTAGAATCAGTCACCTTCCTAGCTATACTTGGGCACCCTTGGTTTTATACAAATAATGTTGATCTTCAGTTCAATAAGAGTTATATCATTTTTGAGAACAAGGAGGAAAGGGTTATTATCCCTTTAACCAATGGGAAATCTATGCCCTATGTTGAGCCTTTGAGTGAGGAAGATCTAAATAGGATTTATGTATGCACCATCTAGGACCCGTGTTCTCGAGCCATATAAAGAAGGAATACTTTAGTGGGAAGATGCATAGTCTATTAGCGATACCACATGTTTTGCTTGTGATAATTGGGCTCGTGGTACTTATGAGGTCATAGGGTGAAAAGTAAGAAGTACATTTTTGTGTAATAGTAGACCTTGTTGCGTCAGAGAATAGGTAATAACTCAATACCTCGGTACACTAGAGAAGGAGATCCTATGGTATTTTTTCATGCCATGGAGGAACAAAGTGGATAGACCAATTAGAGAGACGGAATATGCTAGCATATAACCTACACAGATAGCAATGCCTTTGGTGGGTGGTTCACGGGATAATCTTATAGGATGGAATGAAATTAGGAGTTCTCTTTCTACTCAGTTTTCTAGGAGTAATGCACCTACTCAAACATGCACTTATCACGGTAATCAACCCGTTTAGAACCATTTTCGTGAGTGTGAGAGACTCTGACAAAGGGGCAAGAAGCTTTATGACCTTCACTGGGTGCACAAATTTTATTCCACTTTACAAGGCCATGTGTGTGTTTGGTATGTATATGCGGAACTCCATAGAGAGACTGGAAATTGGCAGGATTTTATTATAGGAATGATCCAGACTTTTGAATACATCTCTACTAAACCTCTAGAAGAAGATGCATTAAAGGTTATAAAGCACTTAACTATGGGAGATAGTGCCAAAGCGGAAGAACTCATCTAGGAGCTATTTGGTGGGATAGACTCAGAAGAATGCTTTGATGAAAAATAAGGGACATATGCCACACTACTTAAGCACGCTTTCTTTGAGAAAGAAAAAGGAAAGATGGTCTACTTAGTGGATGATGAAGAAGTAGAAAATCTGGATGTAGATCATTTGATAAGTAGGCGTGAGGTTTTAGATAGTGCAGATAAGACCACACACACCTATCATGAACCTATGAAAACAAAGAAAGTGAATATCATATCGATGCTGAGCCTAAGGAGGCCATAATTGGGGATTATTGGTTTGACTCTAAAGTGGCAAAAATCATTGAGTTACTATGATATTTTTTAGGACTTATTTCCTAGGGGATACCATGAATTAAAAACATGCATGAATCATTATGATAAATGAAGATAAAGCTTAAGGAAGGTGTGTGCCCGGTCAGGAAGAGACCCTATAGGATGAACCCAAAATTATGTGAAAAGGTCAAGGAAGAAATTGATAAAATATTGAATTCTGGAATCATGAAGCCCCTAGACGAGTCGGAATGGGTTATCCCTATAGTGATTACTATAAAGAAAGATGGTCGATTAGCATCTATATGGACTACGGGGAGCTTAATGTTGCATGTGTGATTGATCCCTTTCCTATGCCCTTCACAGAGGAGATACTAGAAGGTGTTTCCAAGCACGAAATCTATTTGTTTACAAATGGATTCTCTCGGTATCATCGGTTAGGATTGCATAGGAGGATCAGAAAATACTACTTTCATCGCTTTGAATGGGGAATTTTTTCATATACTTGTGATGTCATTTGACCTGAAAAATGCCTTTGCTATATTTTTTGTACATAGTTGTCCAAGTGTTCAAGGATTTTATTCATAACTTCTTGTAAGTTTATTTAGATGACTGGATGGTGTATGGACTTATTAAGGATCATTGTGACAATTTATGCTTAATGTTTGAAATATGTCGATAGTTAAGCATCTCTTTGAACATCAAGAAATGCATATTTTCTACACCATTTGGCACATTGTTAGGGAACATCATCTGCAAGGAAGGTTTGTTGGTTGATCCAGCTAAGGTTGCAGTCATTATTGTCCTGGAAGAGCCTACTAGTCAAAGTGAGGTGTGTAGATTCTTAGGTCACATTGGGTATTATAGAAAATTTATTAAAGGGTATGCTAAGGTTTCTGCACCCTTGGAGGAGTTACTAAAAGGAAAAGGGACATTCTATTGGGGAACCGCAGCGCATGCATTCAAGACATTGAAGGAGAAACTTACTACAACACTTATTTTACACTTTCCCTCATGGGACCAACTATTTCATGTACATGTGGACGCTTCTGGCATAACCATTGGTGCGGTGTTGGCTCAACCTAGAGAAGGTATTATAGATCATCCTATCTATTTTTCTAGTAGAAATTTGACTCATGCAGAGTAGAATTATACAACTATAGAGCGTGAAGCTTTGTCAATGATCTATGCGCTACATAAATTTAGACAATACCTGCTAGAAACACCATTTGTATTTTATACCGATCACATGGCATTGAATTATTTGGTAAACAAGCCCATTTTACAAGGGTGCATATGCTGATGGGTACTCTTATTCCAAGAATTTGATTTTATAGTTGTGGTTAAACTAGGAAAAATAATTCTGGACCAAACCATTTATTCGTAATACAAATGAGAAGATGCATAGGCAATTGAAGATACCATGCCCAATTCATAGTTATAACAGGTTACAACATGTTCCATCGGAATTAGAGGACATTTTTGTCTTTCTACGTATAGGTATGGTGCTAGAAGGAATGAAATACTTAAAGAAGAAACAACTTTCCATTCGTGTGGCACCATTTATGTTGATTAGTGGTGACCTATACAAGTTAGGCATGAGATGAAGTATTGCTGATGTGTATTGGAACATGAGTGCACAGATATCATGGAAGAGGCTCATGGTGGTATTGTAGGTGGGTACTATGTAGGTGACACCACTATGTGCAAGATTCTACTCACTAGATTATGGTGGGAGACCCTATATAAGGATTGTAAGGCATATTGTAAGGTTTGTGATCACTTTCAGCGCCTTGGAAAACTAGAAAAAGAGATGAAATGCCTTTACGACCTATTCCAAGTGCATAACTGTTTGAAAAATGGGCTATAGACTTTGTGGGTCCTATTTCTTCAGCCACGCGTAGGACTGGATCACACTACATCATCACTTGCAAAAATTATCTGACAAGGTGGGTAGAAGTAGCACCTACAAAAGATTGTACAATGGTTATAATAGCCAGGTTTTTATGGGAAAATATTATTACAAGGTATGGATGCCCGCTAAGTTTGAAAAGTGATAGGGGCACACATTTTTTGAATGAGACAATCAGATATTATTGGATGAATTTATGATTGCACATCATAAGACTACCCCTTATCATCCTCAGAAAATGGGATTGTTGAGGCTTTCAATAAAATTTTGAGCCAAACATAAAAAAAATCTATGATGTTGGAAGGAAAGATTAGGATGATAAAGTTTCTACCATGCTTTGGGCATATAGAACAACATATAAGAGGTTGAACAAAGCTACACCATTTCAATTAGTGTTTGGCACAAAATTAATTCTTCCTATGGAATTCATGTTACCTTCTTTACATATTGCGCACACTTGAGGTCTCGCTGATGAGTAAGCATTAGAATAATGAATTGAAAATTTGATCAAGCTAGATGAGTGATGATCAATATCATGTTGGAGTTAGAAGCAAGAAAAGGCTAGGAAGAAAGCATGGCATGACCGATACATTAGGGACAAAATTTTGAGATTGCAAAGATGGTTCTTCTTTATGATTCTAAGTTTCGAACCATCCAAGAAAACTCAAAGTACATTGGTTAGGATCATATGCAATCACTTACATACTTTAAACAAGATCTTTTCAGTTAGAGGTGCATAATGGAATATGGTTACCCAATTATTTCAACGGAAGTAGGTTGAAGCCCTACTATAAATAAGTCTTCTTGGTGTTTCTAATAAGGAAATGTTTCCATTTAGCTTAATTTTTCATTTATGTATTCCCTTAATGTATTTTCTTCTTTGTCGTTATTTTTGTCAATTTAATTGGTATTTTGTATAAATAAGCGTGTTTGTGCACCAGAATATAATTACCATTTGCAGTATGTTTATGCGCAGAGGACTGCACATACCATTGGTGTGGGACGAATGTTTACAACTGGGTATAAATCAAAGAGTAAACTGTTACAGGTGTTATTTGAGCTTGGAAAGAAGTTTGTAAGAAGAGAGATTTCTTCTAAAAGATGACCATGTATGAGGATAAATGAAGGAACAGTATAATGTGAGGTAAGTAGTGGCCGTGGAGACTACTAGGAGAAGGTGCAATGGCGAGGTATTCAGAACATGGAACAACGCTAAAGAGAATTCTCGTAGCTAGAAGGTAGGAAGGCACGCTAGAAGGTTATATCTGAGGCACGAAGGTGTACCATGCGGAAATGGTGAAAATGGTCAATTAATGAGATAATTTTTTGTAGGTGAAGGAGCAATAAATGTACTACCTTTTTAAAAACTATTTAAGGATGTGATGTGAGTTCATTCTTCTTGTTGTAATTACAAGATTTTTGAACAAGCTAAGTGCGACCAAGATGAGCAAAGAGTATTGAGGTGCATAGAGTGTGAAACTAGACGTGAAGAGAAGATTTGTGCAAAGAAGAAGATTGTATCCCCATTGGTGAAGGTTTTGGGAAAAGTAGACGCTTGTGAAAGAGCTAGGGGTGTGATTTCAAACTAGGGCATGTAGATTTGGCTAGGGTTTGGACTTGATTGCTATAGAAAAAAAAAAAGTGAAGAGTTTGCACATTAAAACAGATAGAAAGGTGGGATTTTCAGATGACACCAAAGAAAGTACCTTCCGCAGGAGCTAAAGGAAAGAAGAAAGTGGAGGCAGAAGTTGAAGTTGTGACCAAAAGTAATTTTTCATAGATGCAAATGACTAGAAGGTGATACAGTTGGGAAAGAATGGGATTTCCACATCTTTAAGTGTAAAATAAGTGATTACAACCACCGCACATTAGATAACAAGAAGGAGTTGGATGTGTTGTTGAGCATGAAGACCAACAAGCACACAATGGAGGACATACTAGTATATGATGATGCTAGGGAGAATTTGTTAAAGTAGGTTGGAGTCTATTAGTTGTACGAGCTTCCTTATTTTGGAAAGTATGAACCATTATACCAACGGTTAATGAGCTAAGTCCATAAAGAATTCTTCTATTTCACCAGATGGAGGGTTAAAATCACTCGCCACCTTGATTGTAATAATGACAGGATTAAAATGCACATGGGTATACCTAGATGGTGACCTAACTGATAAAGTAGCAATCATGGAGACACAAAAGGAGTGGGGGTACACAAAGGGTCCACGCGGGATGGAGATTGACAAATTGAAGAAGTACCTTGTGGTTCAGAAGTTGTCATCCGTAACAAAGTTAAATGACCAAGAGAGGTGGACGCAATTGAATACAATGTGGTCAGTATATCGCGAGGAGAATATCACGGGAGTGATCTACAACATAGCAAGCTACATTGTAGAGAAAATTATCAAGGAATCGCGCACAGGTGATAAAATTATTTTTGGTGCTATTTTACTTTCTTTAGTATTTATGGAGATTGGAGTGCCCGATGGGCCAAAGGATAAGATATGGGAGTATCCCATGGAGAAAAAATCCCTTGCAGAAAGGTTTGATAAATATTTATGTGAAGGGTTAATGAGTGGGCCATTCAAATAGAGGGTGGAGATGTGGTATGATAGGCTCTCAGTGCAACATTTGAAGAGGAGTGGCACATTCCTAAGGAGTTACCATCAATGGTGGGCAAGGTAATACAATTCGTAGTGTATGAGCACTTTTGTATCACATGATTTTCTATGAAGGATGGGACATGGAGCCCATGGTGTAAACTATTGTATGCCTTCATAGCGCACTACTTCCAAGCATCGGTCTATCATTTTACTGATGCACACCACCTAAATTTTATTGTAGACAAGGTATATTATGACTACCACACTCTGAGGAAGACATATATCTTTCCAGGAAGGACTACCTATGTTGAAAGGCTCATTTCAGACGTTATAAACATGAATCTTGTATGATTGGAAATTAGGGACACTTGAGTAGTGCTCATTTACCTTCAACTTAAGCCCAAGCTGGAGAATAACAAATATGTGGAGAATGAGTTCACGCTCCTAGGGCCACCTAAGGGAAAACATACAATGGAGAACATACCAGCTCCAAAGCCCACAAAACCTATAGAGGTAGATGATGAGGAAGAAGAGCATGAAGATAGTGGCAACTTAGAACATAGGGGAAGGAGGTAACCCATGGATATAATGGAGAATGAGTGTGTAAGTACCCCACCTTAGGTACAAGAAGAAGAAGAGGACTTGGAAGTAGTCCAAGGAGAGCATCGTTTCAAGAGGGTGTTTAGAAGAACAAGAACACAAGGCATGGGAACTCCACAACAAATATCACCATGACTCTCTCCACAGAAAGAGGCAGTTGAGAAAAGAAGGAGAAATTAAAAGCTGAATGAGAAGGTAGAGGAGTCTCAGAGAGCATGGCTGGAACTCTTGTACCACCAAACAATGTAGAGGAACCCAAGGATGAAGAAATAAAGGATGAAGAAGAAGGTGTAAATAAGATAGGAGAAACAACATAAGATACTTCTTAGGACATAGAAGATCCAACTCCAAACATTAGTACTCAAGTTCCTAAGGGGCCAAGAACAAAGAGGGAAAGTGGAGAGTATGTTGCACCAATCATGGGCTATGATGAGGACACAAGTAAAATTTTCTGCGCATAATTCTAGAATACAGTAGGCCTCAAGGAGTTTTATGGATGGGAGTTAATAGACCCATACATGGCTATCAGCACATGTGAGGAAATAGTTTTCATGGTCCATGCAAACTCACATGGACGAGCCTAATTTTGATGTATGTGAAGATTCATGTGTGTCAAGAAGAATGAGAAAGGAACCAAAAATAGGCACATAACTATCAAGCCCATTGTTATGACTGATGAATAGGTAAGTAATGCCTTGGTGAAGGTATCTACATAGGTGGCATGGTGGAATGTAGATAAGGGTGAAACTATTAGAGCACTGAGAGAAGATATCAAAGCTAAAGATGTAGAAATAACATGTCTAAAAGGAGAAAAGGACATAGAGAAAAATAATCATGGGGTTTTCATCAAAGATGGAAGAGGAGATTTACGATCATGTCCCGAGGGAAAGACCGCACTTAGAGTCCAAGGTACCTAAAATTTCCCTTCACTACGCATTATGCATGTACCTTATTTACTTTGGTAATTGAGGATGGACCAATTTAGATGCTAGAACCAAAGGACCCTAAACAGGAAGCAGAGAGAGAAAGGGCCTCAGTAGTTAGAAAGATTTCATCTTATGAAGCCTTGCTCTAGACTTTGTAGGAAGAGATAAAGAAAGCAGACCAGGCATTAAATATTTGTGCAGCTCCAGAAGTAGTTATCAATTAGGAAAATGGTAGAAGACAATGAATTCTTGAAGGTGATGAAAGATGAGACATTAGGGCACGTGGAATGATTGGCACTAGTAAATAAAAAGTGCAAGGCCCTTGCTTGCCCACACAAAACTCCCATAAAGAAAGGCTGGATGAAATTGAAAGCTTATAGCACAGAAGATGGATCTTCTAGAAGGAAGGGTGACTGTAATGTCCAACATTGTTATAGTATTATAGAATGAGAAGGAAGAGATTGTGCAAGAAGAGTTAGACTCTATTACATCGGATATTCCGAAAAGGTAGAAGTTACACTAAGTGATTCAAAAATTTAGAGGTGAAGTCAAAGTGAAATATCTAGAGTTAATTCTTCCATTTGAAATAGAGGACGTTGCAGGGTGAAATTTCATTCTTTGTACAGTAATTCTTTAATTTCCTTTCATTCCCATTCTTTATTATTTAAAAGTATCAAGAGGAAACCATTTTCAAGGCAGCAATGCAGTTTAGTGTGGGGTAATGTTGAGAAGAAAAAGTATGACACTTAGCAGAAGGCACACAAAGGTTCACGACATAGAACAGGACATGTTCAAAGGTGTGTTCAAAGGCATGGAAGGATAGGGAAGGAAACACACAAGAAATACAAGGATAGATTCATACTTAGCCATTTTTCAAGATTATGAGCTATTTTTAGAGATAGTGTGCAGAGCACACAAACCGGATAAAGACTTGTGCGACACACATAGGCTATTTTTGGAAGAGTGTCTACTAAGTGTTTTGCATGGGTTTGAGTTAATAATAGGATTATTAATATCGCTTAACCGAATATATATATTATTAGTGCACTTATATTTTTGTCTATTATTGTAAAGGCGTCTGGCTATTTTCAGCATGCGACCTATTTTGGGAATTATGTAAGCGGTGAATGGAAATTCCCCACCCTTATAAATATGTAGTAATCTATGTAGGTTAAGAGAGTGAGTAATGAGCTAATGTGAAGATAGGCTGCCAAATCTAATGCGTGCATGAACTTATGGTACTACTTATTGTAAGACACTTTTGTGTATTTACTGTGTTTAATATAATGGAGAGTATTGACTGATTCAAGGTGTTAAACATGATTGTAACTAGTTCTTGCATGGTTGATTTCATTATTGCTATTGTTTAAATCTATTACTCTTTACATCTAGATATGGAATATGCTTTGTATAATTTTTATACTATTTATGGATCTGAATGCATAAACTCTTCATCTTGCTAACATCCCGCACAAGAACCGTAAAGAGGGCTCTGGTACCTTTGCTCACTTTAGGTGAGCACTCGGTCTAGGCCGAGTGATGTGTCATCGTGTCTCAAGTTATTTCGTAAATTCTAGGTTACATCAGCTTTTCCCTTTATCTTGTGTGCAAATTTTTCTTCTTATGTCCACTTCAGTCTTGATTGTTTTGCAACATTGTGAGTGGTGTCCCATGTTTACAACTGAATTTTTATGGTCTAAATTATCTTCTTGCATCTTAACTTGCATATTGTCTACATAGCTTACACTTGTCATTTACATGCATGTTTTCTTGCACTAACACTTATTTCGTAGCCACTTTTTTTGTGTGTGCCTTCTTTTCTACCAAGAACATTCCCTTCCCCCTTTAGTGCATAATTTCAACATAGCATTCGGTCCTCTTTTGGGTTACATACTCCTTCAAAGACATCACATGTACCCAAAACAAGGGGGAATCATTTGGGTGAATCATTCACTCCATACAACATTATACACATCATAACATAGTATTAGTACAACACAGTTGTCAATTTTAGATAGGGCTCAGAATCGACTTGGGCCCTTAGCACAACAATGTCATTCCTAGATTCCTATAACCAGGGGAAATTACACGAATTCAGCATGTCACAAAGTATTTTGACAAGGAAGAGATTCCTTTAGCACTGGGCATTTACATTGGGGTAAGTAAAAACCATCTGTAATGGTGTTTTCATTATGGGCAACAATTAAAGGTTAGAGGATGACACTAGAATTTCCTCTCTACACTACTTATTTTTGGTATAGGATCACCCAAAAACTAATATTTCATAGCACTCTACAACTTTGAGAAGCGGTTAAAGGTTGCATAAGCATGATATTAGACTTTTCTCCCTATACTTATTCTTTCATGGCATGAGATCACCTAACAAAAGCACACTTCATTGACATTTTCAGGATCCTTTCTACAGTCTTTTCTCATCATGGATCAAGTGCACATGTTCCTTTTTCACATTTTTAGCATTTTTACATACTTTTTTACACATTTTGATCATATACACACGTATTTGACTATTTGTTCATTATTCTCCTTACATTTCTATCTATATGGGAAGCGGTAGTCAACGTCATTTAACAACATTGATCAATGCCAAAAATGACATCGACATCACCAAGCACATCGTGACATCTACACAGGCAATTTTTTCCCTAGGTTCATTTCATCATCACTTTCTACACTTTCTCCTCCTTATCATCCATGCTTCACATTTTTATCACTGCATGGTTTTTCTAGTCCCTCAACATTCTTTTGTCATCAAATGACATGGTTATCAGGTATGCATCTCTATCTACTTTATGTTACCAATATTTTTCTCGCCAATTTAAAGTGGGGAAAATTTAGACACATAATCTTGCACTTTGGGTAATTATCTAGTCCTCGTTACATACTACTATTCATATGATTCCTAAGTAAGAAAATTACTAATTAACCTAGGTCTTTGGCCACCTTTATTTACTTTATGTTTCTTTTTTCAATATTACACCTTTAATTTCGTAGTCTACCTTTTACACTCTGACTATTATCATCTTAGACACTAGAACTCAACCAAGACACCAATGTCAAGCACCCTCATCCCCTCCGGGTTCCCTGTCCTATTTTTATTGTACTCATACTTTTGGGTCCTTTCTATTTTTTGAGCATCTTATATTTTTGGTAGTCATAATTTTCAAGGTTAATTACGAAATTAAAGAAAAAGAATCATATAAATATAAAGTTTTGTGATCATAATAAGGGACCAATCACTAAGCATTAGTTATGACCACCTAATTTTGCATCCATCAAGGCATCTAAGATCTCCATTGCATCCATCTAGCACCATCACAAGGGACAAAAGGGTTGGTTATTCTACATATACTAAACAGAAGGAAGTTCATTCTATTCCATACGCACATATATTACATTTCACATATAGCTATTTTCCTATTATCAATCAGTGACACGCACAACAAATGTACCACCTATGGTATGATTCAAAGACACACACACACACACACACACACAGAGATAACTACATTGGGTTTGAGATGTAGTGTAGCACTAAGTCCTAAGTTTAAAATTGTGATAACTAACGACAATTCAACCCCTCATTCTCGTGTCTTTATTTTTTGGGATTGGATGTCTATTTAAGGGTTTTTCATGTTCATATTTCATTGTAGATTTATAGTGACCTCAGTGATCTTGGTGTGACCTCAGAGTGAAAAAATTTGACTACAGGTGAACACCTTGTGACACCACAGAGGAGGTTTTATGAGCTTTTCTATAGACCCGTAAAACCCGAGAATAGACCTAGTGCACCCACGAGTTCCCCTGTCCCTCTCCAGGTGCCCCTGTCTAGTATATCTCGCTAGATCTGAATTTTTCTACATCTCTATGTGATGTTCCTGTCATTTTGTTCACCTGGTCATCACTCTGGTATAGTTTAGAATTAATTTGGAATCAACTAAGTACCTTCCTCTCCTCCTTGCAACTAGGGTTTCATATTTTATTGCTTAGTTTTCTTGAGTATCATTTATGTACTTATTGCATATTTATTTACTTCAACAATAGCATCATATTAGGCTCTTATTTCCAATTTTATCTTAATCAATTATTAAGAAGATCACTCACCGAACCAATTGGATTTCTATGGAATTATTTCAACAAAAAGGCTAATTTTGGCACAAAATATCTTATGCACATAACTATGAGTCCTCTAATAACACACTAAGTAAATTATAGCTCACATATTCACATATGAATATGACTTCATTTTCTTGATTGGTGGTCCTAAACCATCCATAGGATAATTTTAGAGAGGGTAATCCATACGCTCATCATTAAGGAAGACTAATCCCTACTTAGGATCACTAAGGTACTCTACCTTATTTATTTAGTAGCATCATCATCTCACGATGCAATTAAAACTTAATAAGACTCACTTTATTTAATCCTTATCTACGTGTGCTACAACAAACCTCTAAGAATGGAACACCTCTCGTAACTATGACCATTTGACACTACAAATACAACTAATTCCTTAGGAATGGTACCCCTTACTTGAACAATATTTCAATTATATACCATGCATTTTATGCCTTATTGAGCCTAAGAGAAAGCTATAACCATAACAATAATGAATATGAAAGTAATGTGTTTAACCATGATTATATGCATAATTCATGATATATTTAATTCAATTAATCCTTTGGTAATAAACATGGACTAAAGGTAACCATGATTCTTGAGAACGTCATAACATCGTAAAGAGATGAAAATGGTGTTGAGTTGTGGAGCTAAATGTATTCATAAATAGCATGTTTTACAAACTTACAGGGTTACACAAGAATCGCATCGGTTAGGTAACTAGCCTCGGTCACTTGGGAGTAATCGGTATCGGTTTGGTAATCGGCATTGGTTTCCTATGCATGAAATTTTTATTTTAAACGTGGGATTACATCCTACCCTTGGTTATAAATGTGATCGGATGGTTATAAACAAATAGCTAAGTCACCCTAATGTTTATATTTTCTTATAAGCTAGAAAGATAGGGTTAGAAGGTGTGATTAGAGATAATTATAAGAAGATATTCTTGGATCTAGTGGAGAGAAGCTTGTGAAGGAAAAGTACTGTACATCCGTGAGAGGTGTGGAAGATTGCAAATATTCATTGTATTTCCTTTGTAAAGAAAATAATAATAGATTGGTTGTTTCTTGGTGGATGTAACCCACACTGGGTGAACCACGTTATATCTTATGTATTTTTCTTCTGGTATAATTTCCGTGTTTATTTCTTGTATGCTTCAATTGAATATATATATGTACAACACTGGTGTGTGTTTAACCCCAAATATTAGTATCAGAGATTTTTTGTTTGAGGGTTTTGTGTGTTGACATATTTACTCACAAAGATATTTCTGATTGAGTGGGAGCAAAACAATGCCATAAGATAATACATATAAAGTGTAGAAATTTGACACCATAATTATCAATTATGGAAGATACATGTGGAAGATTATCTCGTATCGAAAGATATATATTTACCATTGGATGCGAAAGTGCGAAGCCTATTAAGATGACTGATGAAGAATCAAATATTTGTGATAGAAAGGATCTAGGATCTATAAGATTGAGTTTGACAAAGATATCTAGCTTCTAATATTACTTCAAGAAACTACGGAGATTTGATGAAATATTTAGCTAATTTATATGAAAAACCAAGTTCTTCAAATAAAGTTTATTTGATGAAGAAATTATTTAATTCAAAAATGCAAGAAGGTGGATCTGTATCAAGTCATTTAAATGATTTCCGTTCCATTGTAAATCAATTAAAATTGGTTAATATTCCATTTGATGATGAAGTGAAAGAACTTTTATTCTTATGCTCTTTTTTAGATAGTTGGGATAACTTGGTAATGGTTGTTAGTAATACAAAATCTACTACTAATATTTTGAAGTTTGATTATGTGCTTAGTATAATCCTTAATGAAGAAATACACAGGGAAAGTACATAAGAGTCATTTTCTGGAAATGATTTGAATATAGAAAGCCGTGGAATGTAGAAGGAGAGATCCCAGAGAAAGAATAATGGGAAATCCAAGTCAAACAATGGCGGACCTAAATCCAGAGGTAGAGGAATAACCTATTGGACTTGTGGAAATAAAGGGCATACAAAGAAGGATTGTTGGTTTAAGGAAAACAAAGAGAATGTACTAGACAAAGGTAAATAGGAAAATGTTGTAATTGAGGTAATGTAGTATGCCCTTATTCTCTCCTTGGATAATAAAATAGAATCTTGGGTTTTAGATTAAGGATCTTCTTTCCATGCTACCCTTAATAAGGATTATTTCAAATTATGTCCAAGGTAATTTTGGGCATGTTTATTTAGGAGATGATAAACCATGCAATATTATTGATAAAGGGGAATTTCATCTAAAATTATAGAGTGGAAATACATGGATATTGAAATATGTGAGGCATGTGTCAAGCCTCCTGGATAAATCTAATTTTTATAGGATAACTATGTGAATCTAGTTACATGGTTACATTCACATCCAACTCTTAGAAAGTTACCAAGGGATATCTTGTTGTGGCAAGAGGAAAGAAGGTAGGAACATTGTATTTTTCTGCTTGGTATTATCGATTCCTTTTCTGTTCTATCTACTTCATATTTAGATGCAAACATGTGGCATAATCGAATAGACCATATGAGTAAAAGGGGAATGCAGATATTAAAGGCAAAGGGAAAGTTATCATATTTGAAAAATGTAGATCTTAATTTCTGTGAGCATTACATATTTAGAAATCAAAAGAGAGTGATATTTCTTAAAGTTGGGGCAATAATTGGAGTTTGTGCACTCAGATGTGTGGGGACTAGCCCATGTAGCTTCTCATGGAGGACCCCAATATTATGTGACTTTCATTGATGATGCCACAAGAAAGGTATGGGTTTATTATATAAATCATAAATTTGATTTTTTAGACTTTTAAAAGAAGGAAATCCCTTATGGAAAATGAATCCAATTTAAAGTTAAAATGTCTTAGATCTGACAATGGTGGTGAGTATTACAATAAGGTTTTCAATTATTATTTTTAGTGAATGGAATACACAGAGAAAGAACGGTTCCTAGAACACCATAGGAGAATGGTGTGGCTGAAAGAATGAACATGAATTCCATGGAACGTGGATGAAGCATGAGGATACATGTTGGATTACCCTTACATTTTTGGGTAGAAGTAGTAGACACGATAGTATATTTAATCAATCATGGGCCTTCAAGTGCACTGGATGGTGGAATACTAGAAGAAGTTTGACTGGAAAAGAGGTATATCTTTCTTTACTTAGAGTATTTAGTTTAGAATCTTTTGTGCGTGTTAATAAAGAAACTAGGAATGAGTTACATGCTAAATCTAAGAGATGCACTTTTATTGGTTATGGCTCTAGTGATTTCAGATTTCATTTTTGGGATTTAGATTATTCTAATATTGTTAGGAGTCATGATATTGAATGGAATAAAAATATATTGTACATGGATCAGATTTTGATGCATAGGAATGAACCAAAGTGAGATACTTTATGGAAGAAAATTCATTCTTGGATTTAAAATGCAGACACCTATAGGTACCGAGTGTCGATTATATTAGCTGAGTCGATCCCGAATTGGTGTCGGAAACCCGTAACCAACATCAAGCATCAAAGGACCGGAGTTGGTTGTCGAACCAACATCGGCAGCAGTGACTAGCATCGGTCACTTTCGTGAGGTTGATAAAAATGTACAAGATGTACAAAATGAGCCTCCAACACCCAATATTTATGTGACAAGGTCACAACTGGTAGGTTGACCTCCGGGAATATTTACACCTTCCTTATTTTATCTATTATTGAATTATAGTGGTGAGCCCAAAATTTTTGAAGAAGAAATGGAGGAAAACCACAAAAAGTGGGAGTATGGCATGGATGAGGACATGGACTCCTTGAAACATAATCAAGCATGGGATTTGGTTAAGTTGTAAGTAGGTAAGATAAAATTGTATAAAAAATAAGTTTACAGGATCAAGGAAGAAGAGGGTGGACAGAAAAGATACAAGGCAAGGCTTGTGGTAAAATGGTTTGCACAAAAATTAGGTATTGATTTTGGTGATATTTTTTCTCCTATAGTAAAAATGACTTCCATTCGTACTGTTTTGAGTTTAGTTGCAGTAGAATATTTGCACTTAGAGAAACTTGATGTTAAGATGGATTTTATTCATGGCAATTTGAAGGAAGAGATGTATATGTAGCAGTTGGTTGGTTATGAAGTCAAGGGTAAGGAGAAACTTGTGTGCGGGTTGAAAAAGAGCCGATATGGGCTCAAAAAGCCCTAAACAAATGGTATACAAGGTTTGACAATTTTATGCATGAGCATGGTTATATGAAATGTGAATTTGATCATTGTGTTCATTTCAAGAAGCTTGAAAATGGAATCTATATTATTTTGTTAATGTATGTAGATGATATGCTTATTGCATGATCAAATATGTAGGACATTTTTGAGGTTAAAAAAATTAGCTCATACATTTACAATGAAGGATTTCGGAGTTGAAAGAAAATACTTAACATACAAATTCATAGAGATAAGAAGAACACAAAATTTTATCTGTCTCATGAACATTATATTAATAAGGTGTTGGAAAGGTTTAAAATTTAGAATTCAAAACTCAGTAAGTACACCTATGGTTGGAAACTTTAAATTAAGCAAATATCGTGACCTACATCACATGAGGACGTCGAGTACATGGAATGGGTTCCATATGCTTCAGCGATTGGAAGTATTATGTATGTTATGGTTTGTGGGAGTTTTGAGTAGATTTATGGCCAATCCAAGTAAAGAGAAATGGAAAATAGTCCAATGGATACTCAAATATTTGAAAGGAACATCTAACATGCATTTATGTTATGGAGGGTTAGATACTTCTTTATGCGTATATGTTGATTCATATATGGTTGTAGATTTGGATGGTAGGAGAATCACCATTGGATATGTATTCATAGTAGGTGGCATGACAATTAGCTAGATTTCAAGATTGCAGAAGGTTGTGGCCTTGTCTACTACTATAGAGGCTAGAAAGAGATGATATAGATGAGTAGGTTCAAGGAAGAGTTAGGAAAGGAGAAAGAGGATTGTAGATTGTACAATGATAGTCAAAGTGTGATTCATCTAGAAAATAACTTAGCATTTCATTCAAGAATAAAACATATTTAATTGAGATATCACTTCATACGGCACAGTGTTAGAGGATGGGTAGTGAAACTAGAGAAAACTCATAAAAGTGATAACCATGTAGATATGTTAATGAAGCCGTTGTGCAGTGGTTGGATCTTCACTCTACTTCTTTTGGTCTTCAAGATTGAGACTTTAAGAGGAAGAAACAATCCAAGGAAAGGATCCAAGGATGGATTTGTATGGTATAGTGCAGAAATTTATCTCCAAGTGGGATAGTGTTGAGTTGTGGAGATAAATGGCTTCACAAATATCATGTTTTATAAACTTACAAGTTTACATAGTAACCGATGTCGGTTTGGTAACCGACGTTGGTCACTTGGGAGAAATCGGTATCAGTTTGGTAATTGACATTGGTTACTCGTGCATGAAATTTTTTATTTTAAATGCAGGATTAGATCCAACCCTTGGTTATAAATGTGATCAGATGGTTGTAAATGCATAGCTAAGTTTCCCTAATGTTTGTATATGCTTAAAATCTAGAAAGATAGGGTTAGAAGGTGTGATTAGAGATAATTGTAAGAAGATATTCTTGAAGAGAGAGGAGAGAAGCTTGTCAAGGAAAAGTATTGTACATATGTGAAAGGTCCGAAGATTTCAAATCTTCATTATATTTCCTCTGTAAAGGAAATAATAATAGATTGGTTGTTTCTTTGTGGATGTAGCCCACACTAGGTGAACCATGTTATATCTTGTTTATTTTTCTTCTAGTGTAATTTTCATGTTTATTGCTTGTATGCTTCAATTTATTATAGATATGTACAACATTGGTGTGTCTAACCCCAAGAAATGGCAATCCACATCCACTCAAATGAGAATAGTATGATACAAATAGAAAGACTATTAGAAAGGAAAGATGGATTTGTTATGACCATGAACATATGTCCCATGATTTAATTTTTCACTTGACAACACTAAATTTGTGTATGATTTACATGACAACCATCTTTGAGATTCACTTCATTTACTTTTATTCTTCCTATGCTTATTTTTTGAAGTCAAGTCTCCACCCATAAATTCCCATGATAAAAAATTTAGCGACCAACCACTATGTATTTACAACACCTAACACCCACCATGGGGTGATAACTAAGTTTAAATACATACCCATATAAACAAGTCTTTAATTAAGGTGGGTTTCCACACTATACATTGCAAACAATTTCCACGTTTTTCTATTAATACACGACTAACAATGGATAAAGAAAATCTTATTTTCACACTTATGTTTCCTTCTTCTATAATGAAAATCTTATTTTCACACTTATGTTTCCTTCTTCTATAATGTAATTTACTCTTTCACATACTATTAAATCAATTAATATTATTCCTTCACAACATTTAAACGTTATCTTTCTTTCCATTGTTCAAATCCACCATGACATACCCTTATAATCTTGTTAATGCCCCTTTTTATAGTTTTCAATAATTAGCTAACAAGTCCTCGTGTTAGACAATTATGTTGGTTTGGAGTAACTACCAATATTTTTTCTAGATTTTGACACCACAAAAGAGTCACAAAAATATGAGACCACTAAAGATCACCTATAAGTGGAGATATTATCCACCACTAGTTTAAACATGAGTCAAGTAGTTTAACCCATAAAGGATAGGATTGTGACCATAGCCTAATTTATTTAAATACATTATAAGTTGAATTTAAGATATCCATTTTCAATCTCCTTTCCAAAAGTTTTATAACTCTTTTATTTATTTAATTTACCAAATTTCCATTTATAATTTACCATTATGAGTGTTAGGAAACATACCAACCATCCTCCAAGCATTATACTAGGGAACATACCATTCAATTAACATTATAATAGAAGGTGGAGGATTTCAAAGGGTCGGCACAAGTTGTACAATCATTAACATATATATTAGTTTTAATATTATGACACAAAAATGGTTGAAGTTTAAGTTCCCTATCCAAAAATCACACAAAATTACAAGAATTTACCTTAGTAATTGTTATCACCAAAAAACACCCTCTAATTTTTCATGAATGAATGGATGAGCAATCAATGCTTTTGGGTAACATGGGATTATCTCTCAAGTAGTGGGATTTTCTACTTGAGATAGACCTCCAGAGAAGGTTGGTTCCTCTACCTATTCCTAATGCTAAACTAATTCTAAGGAAGGAAATGCAGCTATCTAGTCCTACTCTATGTTTCCAAGGGACCGAGGTGAGAGAAAGGTGCATTAAAATGGTAAATCCTAAGCTAAAGAGAGATGATAACACCAAGAAGATGGTGAAGACACTCTAATGAAGGAAAAGGGATAAGGAAGAGGCCAAATGGAGGTGACATAGATCTAAGACTTCATTCACCATCTATTCTCCATGAAACACAACAAGATGAACCTACAAGTGAGAAATACATGCACAAAATACAACAAGAATGGAGAGGAAAGGAAATGCAACAAAATATAAGTTAGGGTTGAGAGAAACACCACAAAACAAATATTTTATTTCTTTAAAAGTATGCACAAACCATTACATGTGAATAAGAAGGCACAAGAACACATTTCCAAGCCCAAATGAAGGTCTACAACTCACAACTTCTCAAAAAAAAAATTGACAGAGTTTCTTTACATTTTAGAACATCCTCCCTCACAAATGAGATGTTTTTACAATATATAGAAGATGAGAGAGAGATAAAATAGAAAATTTTATTTCCCCTTCCAACCATCAATAATATGCATTAATTCTCTAAAAATTAGTATGGACACCCTATGGAATCCATTCCCCAATGATACTTTGCTTATGGGAGAAGAAATGGGCACCATACTTCACCAAATGTGGTGGTTAAACAACCCAAATATGTATTTTAATGTTGGAGACATTTTTTTATTTTTCGCCCACCTACACTAACCTAATTCAATAGTTATAGTTTACATGATGTAGGGGATGAAGATACCTTTCCAACAGTGCTAATTTTGTCAAATTTGGAGTACGTGGGTGAACATTATGCCCATGTAGATTCGGGGGATCGAGGAGGAACACAGGTTCTCCATATGCTTCTACAATCCACATTAATGCCCCTTTTTCCTTTTATTTTGGGTGGATTGTAGATTGAGGAAAGTGAGAGAAGTATGGAACTTGTACTTATTGTTCCTTTGATTTCTATTCTACCTACAATGGTCTTTGTTTGTGTTGTTAGTTGCAGATTCGAGTTTGGGTGGAACTTAGGAACTGTTCCACCTAACGTATTGGTGCCTACAATCCTTATTTCTCCTTCATTACTTACTCCCCACAACACTCTATCTCCTTATCACTTCATTTTCCTTTTTTTAAACTTGGCATGAAGTACGGGAACTCTTTCCCTGATGGAAATGTTCTTCCCGACGCTCTTTTAGCACACATCCCCGCTTTCATCTGCAATGTTCCCAAGTGCCCATTCTATGCTTCCATACTTTGTCCTTTATTTTGAATGCTCCCACGGGGAACTTACAACCTGACACAACTTGTTTCGTCATTCTTTGACTCATTCTTAATCCCACAACAATTTTTTTCCTTTGTCTTACGATTCCAACACCTCCATGGGGAACTTGAAGTTCCAGGGAACTATTTTGTCTAGGCTTAAAAACCCACAATACACTATAAATGACCCAATTTTCTCAAATTTTTCAAATTTCTAGATTTTCAAGTTATCCAAATTATAAGGGATGCAAAATTGGATAATAGTTTTGTGACATAGTAGATTGAATATATCAAGTAACATTGAAGCATCCATTGCATGGAGTCAACCTCGAAATATGAAAAATGACTTGAAACTTGAATATCTCACCCCCGAATTCACCTTAAGCACTCCCTCGACTGGATCTAATCAATCATTTCTTTAATTGACCATTCTCATTATAAAATTTTCTAAATTAAGTTTTATGAGAGTGGAAAATTGCCTTGAATCGATCTTATCACCATATTTCCCTTACTGATGATTTTTGGGACAAATGAATGAAAATATGAAACTATCCCCAAATATGATTTTAGTTTCTCTGCATTTGTTTTTTTGATATATTCGGCTGATCCTTGAAACCTTAAAACTCTTTCCACTCATACTTTCTCTGGAATATCCCATGAAACATTGTGCAAAACTATTCCATCCAAAAGCAACAAAACATTAATTTCTTAGCAAGGATGAAACATTGTAGAGTTCTGAATCACATGTTGATTTGAAATGGAGTGCATGAATTTGTAACTACCCCAAACACCTTATACTTCCACCATGAAACCCGCATCCTAAAATGGACTCATGCAATTCCAACAAGGAGCAAAAACTATATAAAAATGTAAAATCATACATGTTCCAAGTGGAAACATGCAAAGTGTGCACATGAACATCTTTTTCTAAAAAATATTACACTACCCTACTTTAACAAGACAAAAAAATTGAACAAAACTAAAAACAAACAAGGAGAAAAAATCCTTTTCTTACAACTTTTGACCATATATTTGATTTGGAAATGGAAATGGCCTATAGTGAGAGTGGAAAAATATTTTGACATTATCTTTCTACGATATTCCGAAATTATCAACTGAAACAAAAATAATACCTCCTTTAGTTACTATTTATTTGGATTTGAGAGGCACTACAAACCTGACCTTTGGTGCATTGTAGCTCTTCCTCGTGCTCAATTGACCATGACTTGTTGAAACTCCTTTTTTCTCTAAGATAGCTAGATATTTGATTGGGAAAGGCCTGATCCTCTTGGTTTTCCCATATTTTTCTTTCCTTTTCATGAATGAATTTGTTTGCCAACTGATATGATCATTTTTCTACTTCCAAAAATAACTCTATCTCCTCCATGATTATTTATGATTTTGCAATCAGTTCAACATGGCTCTCCTCATCCTCAAAAAAAAAGTTTGAGAGATCAAACTCATCCACAAAAATAAATTTTTATAAGGAGTAAGGGGAAGAAAGATCTAAAATTTTACCATTTGAAGAAAGCAAGAAGCCTTTTATGATCTGCTCTTCATTCAAAAACTCTAAATTTTATTTTTCCTCCTTCATGGGATGAAGCTCCTTATGAGTGGTTGTAGAATCTGAAGATATTTTTGGTGGATCATTGTAATCTTCCAAAAGTGTGGAAATTTCTAAACATGTAGGAATTCAAATGAAACATCTTGCTCGCTTGGAAGCTTCTCTTCCCTTTCTTTCTTTCCTTTAGTCTCAACCTCCTCAAGTTCTGATTTTTGAATCAAAATAGGAGAGATTTCTTCAATGGGTTGGGCCACTTATTCATCCATTATTCTCTCAGATTCATTCCATTCTTCAATAATTATTTCATGATTTTCAAGAATGGGACTCACCTTAGCTAATTTTGATGAACTTGGAGAAGGATGATTGTTAGGTTATTGGTGATGAACCCCCTTTATTTCAAGTTCATAGATCAAATATTTGAAGCTCTGAATTTAAATTATGTTGTTTAGCTCCTTCCCAATCTACTCCTCTAGGCCTACATGTGTATCTTGTTGTCCAGAAGAATGAATGTTAAGCCTTGATTGCCATGAAATATTCAAGATCTTAAGGAATGGATCCTTAGGAAACAAAGTAATTAGGCCCTTAGTCTGTTGGCTAACCTCCATTACTTCATGATTTACAACTAATTCTTCATGAATTTTGGGCACATGTAAATTTGATTTTGTAAAGTAGGGAAAGGATTTAGCCCTTAGCTAATTTTGCAAAGGTTTTAATGGTGGAGTGAGTGAAATATTTTCTTGTGGAAGATATGGGCTTTAGGATGGATGATGGTAGAAAAATGAAGGTTATGTGGGAGGGAAGAAGATGGAGAGGGTAATCATCAATAAGGGCATTCAAGAAGCTAGGAACATGAAAATCAAGTTGAGATGGTTCAAGTATTGAAGATTAAAAGGGAGGGCTATGAGATGGTAGTATAGGATTTCCCCATTTCTAGGGTTTCCAAACACTATCTTGATGAGCCTCCATTAACTCAACTCACTTTGGAATTTGGGGCATCATCTCAACCATGAATTCTAGATTTCACCGAGGGTTGAACCAGTTTGGCATAGGGCCAATCCATGGACAAGGCTTTCTAAAACCAATCTTGCATGTCTTTATTACACATGTACCTCTGAACTACACCATGATTTCCTCCATTTCTTGAACTTGTCTCTAAAAATCAGAATCTTCCATGGAGTTTCCACCATCACCTGTATAACCTTATTCTTTACAAACATTTTGGTTACAAAAAAACCATATGATTCAGTGAGGGGTGCATTATTTTCATATTCTTTGTGATAGGGCTCATAAAACTGATATTTAGAAGGATTTTAAAAACAAAGAGGTGAAGGTTAATGATACTGCTCTTGGAAATGAGGATTTCATGAGGGAATGAAGTTATGATTGCATAACTTCATGGAAAGGAGATATAGAATGATGGAAGGGAAAGGGAACGGTCTATTGATCAAGGAAATGGATTGTTTGGATCATTGGAGTCATCAAATGTGTTGAAAAAAGAGCTCAAAAGGTTCAATACCACTAAACACACATCAATCCTACTAGTATCAATTTATAACTTCTTTCATTCTTCTATTGAGCATACTAGAACTATTATCACCAAAAACAACACCCTCTGATTTGTCATGAATGAATGGATGAGAAATTAGTGTTTTTGGGTAACATGGGATTGTCTCTCATGTTATGGTACTTATTACTTGAGACAAACCTCCAAATAAGGTTGGTTCCTCTACCTATTCTTAATGCTAAAATATTCCTAAGGAAGGAAATGGAACTATTTAATCCTACTATATTTTTCCAAGGGACCATGGTGAGAAAAAGGTGCACTAAAATGGTAAATCCTAAGCTAAAGAGAGGTGATAGCACCAAGAAGAAGGTTAAGAAACTATAATAAGGGAAAAGGGATAAATAAAATGGAGAAGGGAGAGGCCAAAAGAGGTTACATAGACCCAATACTTCATTCACCATCTATTCTCCATGAAACACAACAAGATGAACCTCTAAATGATAAATACATGCACAAAATACAACAATAATGGAGAGAAAAGGAAATGCAACAAAATATAAGTTAAGGTTGAGAGAAACACCAAAAAACAAAAATGTATTGCTTTCAAAGTATGCATAGACCATTTCATGTGAGGAAGAAGGCACAAGAACACATTTCCAAGCCCAAATTAAGTTCTACAACTCACATTTGCTCGAGAAAACTTTTCGACAGAGTTTTTGACATTTTAGAACATCCTCCCTCACAAATGAGATATTTTTACAATATATATAAGATGAGAGAGAGAGAGAGAATAGAAACTCGAATTTCCCCTTCAAACCACCAAAAAAATGCATTAATTCTCTGAAAATCAGTATGGGCACCCTTACAAATCCATTCCCCAATGATATTTTTCTTGTGGGAGAAGAAATGGGCACCATACTTCATCAAATGTGGTGGTTGAACAACCTAGAACTATGTCTTTTAATACTGGAGACGTTTTTCTCTTTTTCACCCACCTACCCTCACCTAATTCAATATTTCCAATTTCCATGATGTAAGGGGATGAAAATACCTTTCCAATGGTACTAATTTTGTCAAATTTGGAGTACCTAGGTGAAATTTATGCCCATGCAGATTCAGGGGGTTGAGGAGGAACACGAGTTCTCCGTGATGCTTCTACACCCACATTAATGCCCCTTTTTCCTTTTATTACGAGTGGATTGGAGATTCAAGGAAGTGAGAGAATCGTGTAAATATACCTATTGTTCCTTTCATTTCCATTCTACTTGCAATGGTCTTTGTTTGCATTGTTGGGCGAGATTCGGTATTTGGGTGGAACTTAGGAGCTGTTCCACACAATGTATTTGTGCCCTCAATCCTTAGTTCTCCCGCATTTTTCACTCCTCACAACACTTTGTCTCATTATCCCTTCATCACCTTGTTCTTCGGCTCGGTGTGAAGTGTAGGGAACTCTTTCCTTGATGGAACCATTTCACCTGACATCCTTGTGCCCACATCCTCACTTTTATCCATAATGTTCATCGACGACCATTCTCCGCTTCCACACTTTTTCCTTCAATCCGAATGCTCCCACAGGGGAAGTTACAACCCGACGGAAAATTTTCCGTCATTCCTTTTCTCATCCACAATCTGTAACACTCTTTTTCCTTTGTCTTGTGGTTTTAACACCTCCACAGGGGAATGTGAAGCTCCGAGAGAAGTGTTCGTCTAGGATCAAAAACTCGCAATATGCTATAAATGACCCAATTTTCTCAAATTTTTCTAAGTTATGGATTTTTCAATTTATCCAAATTGCAAGGGGTGCAAAATTGGATAACAGGAATCATAAGCACAAATCTAAATGAAATTTAAGACAAAAGTACAATATAGTAATTCATCTTCCCATTAAAATTCATACAATTATCATCCTTCTTCCTACATTAGTAAAAGTACATATGTTAAAATAATTTTTTTCTAATTCCATTCATAATACATTTTTCTTAATAAAAACTTTCAACTTGGATTTCTATTATTTATTCTAATCAATTTTATGCCACCCAAAACCTATCAAGTTAGTGAAAACATGATCGGTGAAAATAAATATTGTCATGGTATTCCCACTATGACTAACATTTTTGCATATATATTACCTTCTATTTACAATAAATTCAAGAACATATATGAAACAATAAAGGGTAAGAGATGTATATGGTTTCACTTTGCTTATCAAGTTAGAAAGAGATAGAGAGGGAAGAGAGAGAGAGAGAGAGAGAGAAACACCATAATTTCCAAGCAATTTTTCATAAAACAAGTGACATGCATGAGTTCTATAGATTCATGTGCTAATTTTTATAGGTTTTCTAATAATTATTCAACTAGGAGAAGGACCCTTGGAAATTTTCTTGTTATTGCAGAAGATAATAAAAATGATCAATTGAGCCCAAGTGGTCCAAAACTGAGTTCAAAATATATTTTCTGAGAATCAAACACACCATGTGTAAATTTCCATCAAATATCCTATCCACATGGAACCCCTTAAAGTTAAAAACATAAATCTTGTGACTAGGGTTTAAACGGTGACCATCCTTCCGGAGCTACTTATTCGAAATTGTGCCGCTTTGACCTTATCACCCAAAACCGGAGGCCTATAAAACACCCTTGTAAAACTAGTTTTTGAGATTATTTTCTTGAAACTAATGATTTTTAATTATTTTCCTAAATAAATACTAGAGGTATAGGGTAAAAAAATTCCATTTCTTGATACCCCACCTATATCATGGCTTAAACCCAATCTAAACTTTCTACTTTTAGCATTTGTCCAACACTAGGTAAAGGTCAATTGGGCTCCTACATGCGCAGCCCAAAAATGACCAACCGAACATCTATAGTCATTCTATAGGTTAAAATGGAACTCCACATAAACAAGGATTAAATTCAAATCATTACTTTTATATACAGGTTTGAAGGATGTTTTTGCATCTTTGAAAAAACGTGTTTCTTTAACTTTATTCCAAGTATATAAATGGAAAGTTATCACTAAGTCTCAAGTTTAAATTTTTATTTTGGAGGATATCCATTATCCTAGCTCACAAACTATGTTTTCCATTGTTACGAGGGATGATTTGGGGAAATATTAAGACTCACACTAGTCTTTTCATGTGTGCAACAAAAGGTAATTTTAAACATTTTCACACTAACAAACATCTAAAAATCCAATATTATCAATACTCTTAATTTGTTTAAAATTATCGAAACCATAGAGGAGGGAAACAATTAAATGTAAAAAATATGTTAGGAATAGGTAAGAAAACCATCCCTGATAGGAAACCAAGAAAATAAATGATGCTTGAGAGTACTTCATGATGGTTCAAATATTGTCATAATAACTCTTATTTTGATATTGGTTGAGAAGTTTCTAGTGATGGAGAGAAGCAACTTTACACCGATCATTTTCACATGCTTGAGAAGTTTCCATGGAATCCCACATTGTCTTTGATCAAAGTAATATCTTTGATTGTGGTATTCCATGATACCACATAGTTGAGATATTTTGTCAAATAATTTACTTGTTTCTATATTTTTACATTCATGCCAACCAAAGCACCATTAATCACAAAAAAATAAAATTTCCCCTTGTCTATTATTATTTGACAGTTTTCCATACTCTTTATATGGCATTCCAAGAATGTGTCTAAATAACTTGCACTCCTAAATCGAGGAAAAGAGTAAGAGACACACATGAATTGAAATACAAAGTGGATATATTTAAAGGGGCTAAAGTGAGTGCTAAATTCACATATCTATAGGGTAGTAGTCCCTACAATAGGTCAACATAGGGTTTCCAATGCCCACATTCAAGATAGAGGAGGGTACCCTACTAATATATCGTGATTGGGTGAGTAGAGGTATGGATCAATGATAGATAAGGAAAGCATGCACAATGTAACTAAAATATGGATAACGAGAAGCTAAGGAGTTGATCATAAATAATACTAAGCTAACATAGCACAATGATGGAACGAGATGAACTAATCTATGTAAAATGAAAAAGATGGTTAGAGCACTCACCTTGTACCTGTAGGGTGGTCATTGATGCATCTATCTCTCTAGGGAAGCAAAGACACTAGTAAGAATCATTATTATGTGGAGAAGGGGAACATGATTCCTTTATCTCGCACAAAAACCAACCAAGAAGAAGAGTTTCCAATCTAATCTAAGAAAAGTGTAAGATGAACCAAGATTTGAGTGAGCGGATGTAGATATGGTGCAAAAGAGAAGAGTAGATAGTAGTTCATAAGGTTTGGGATTCCTTCCTTTAGAATGTCAAAGTGAGGTATGTGTATATATGACACCATTTTCCATGGGCAATGACATCACCAAGAAAAACATAACATCGAATCCATTGCTCATGGATGATGGCATCATCTAAGGATGGTGAATGAGGTGATGTTTCATGTAAAGTGAACATAAGGTGTTGTAGATCATGGATAGGGATGAACAAAGTTCCAAATAGTGAGATACAAATAGAATATCGGGAGTGAAATGTGTGTGATACTTAAGGAGACAAGGATAAATAGTGCAAGGAAAACTAAGGCCAAGACCAAATAGTGACACTCTCTCTGTGTACTATCTCTAACCCATAATGGTTACGTGAATAACCATTCCCCATTCCCGATAGGCCCCTTAAGGCACCCACTCAAGAAATAGATGCATCAGTGACCCTTATCTGCACAAAAGAAATTGTTAGTAATAGGTATGAAAGATGAAAAGTGAAAAATTAGGTGTATACATATGCCCCATGGTTGACCACTACATTTCGCAATAGAAAAATATGGGGTGATCAATGGAATGAAACAATCTGTAACACCGAAATCGAAAGTAAGTACATAAAGAAATGCTAAAAGGACTAGCTGAAATTAAATATACCCACCAATGTGTACCGATAGTGTCGTTCATCCTACCATGTGTGGGTGCAATCAATGCTACAAGAACCCTAAAGAAGCAAAACTGAAAGGAAACATTAATCAATAAAATAAGACATGAATCACCTAACTAGGGGCCCATGGGATGGATTTTGTGTCATAGTGTCAAGAGGTCGTATGATGTCAAAAATAGGAAAAGTTTGAATATCATCAAAAGTATGCGTGTAATAGGTTGAAATAAATGGCATGATATTACATTTGAGACATAATGAACGGTGTGTGTTGTAGAGTTCAAGAGTAAAAATGACGGTCATTTGAAGATTTAGGATAATAAGCAACCGAATTTAAATAGAAATTTTGAGTTTTATAGTGATTTTGATTTTTTTTCTTATTGCTATTTCAAAATTGAGATAATTGGTCTCTGAAATTCCAATTTTGGGTTCATTTCTACGTCATGGCATGAGTACGAGGTGGTGATGGATGACAAGTGAGCGAAAGAACATGGCAAGACATAACCATGGGTAAGTTATTGCATTTAATTTTGTTAAGTAGATTAGGTGTTATTTTGTTATTTTTCTTTTTTTTGAAGTATTTAGCACGTTATTTTTGTTCAAACTTGTGTCATCATGTAGGTTAGGAAAAAATGCAAGTGGGTTTGGGAGGGATTTAAATTTTATTTTATCTTTTTTCACATTTCTAAATTCAAATACTGAAATTTGCATTCACTTTTTGGTCATACGCCATCATCCCCTTTGCGTTAGGAGGTCCGATGGCATCAAGATGGTTGAAAATGGATTCAAGGATGATGGCATCTTCCATAGGGTTGATGGTGTAGGGTAAGGTTTTCTAGGGGGCTAGTGGCATAGGAAAATTGTTGGTATAGGTTTTATGCTTTGGTTTTTCACTCCAAATTCATATTACAAAATTCTAATGTTTTTTGTTGTCATTTTGTGGATGCAAATAGAGCGCATGATTCTCCTATGGTAGAATGTAGATATATTGTGGTTGAGTGTTATGATTTCAGATTGACACATGTAAAGGTGACCCAATTGTAGGGTTGGGGATTTAAGGGTATCATGTAGATGCCCAAGATACCATGGATTTGGATTTACAACAAATGTTCTTATATGTATGGGAGACCGTGTCTAACACCTTTCTATGGTAGATAGGACAGGAAACCATTGAGATGGCATTGAATTTATAGGATGTACATGGTATTTTGGATTTATCGATTGGATGTACCCGTGTGTATTGTGATCTTAGTTCAGATGTTGCACTGTGAAGATCACTAACCATATGGGATACTGGGAGCATAAGCACATATGACAAGAAAATTTTGTGTGTCTAACTCAGCGTAGTGTAATTTGAAGGGATTTCAGATATCTGAAAGGTAGTGATGGGGATTTTTGTGGCACATATAGTTTTCCACAATCCAGATGGATCCATCCCAATATTTCTTATTAGGGTATGAAAAGATGTTGTCAATCATGGGATTTTGTTTAGTTGGGGCACCACCATATCGGTGCAGTTAGTTCATGATTTATACATGGTTTGGCGTTGATGACAGAGGGTCATAGGACCTAAAATTTTATTGACAACATGGATATATAAGAGGTTACCTACGTATAGGATTATGGGGAAAACAAAAATAGTAGTTGTAGATGCCTCGAGAGTTCTTAAGTGGGCACAGGGGGCCGGAAGTGAAGCCACTTCAAGTATTCTAGCCACTACCACATGGGTCTAGGTGATGTTATATGGCAGTCCTACATAGGAATGTGGATCGGTGGCCCAGCTTATCCCGCAGTAGATTTCTTGGACACCATCACCGAGGTAACATGACTTTACGTTTATTGGGTAGAGACCCATGCAGGAAGCATGGTACTAATATAGTTTGGGAAACTAGTGCCAGTGGTGATACCACCATTTCCACCCTATCAATTGCATCATGTCAGAGTGGATATAGGAGTATATGTGAGGGTATAATCACTTCAACCTAATAGGATATAGACAACTGAGACACACATGATTGGAGGCAAAGATTGATATGGTGGAGATACTCATGGCCCACCGCAAATCATAGTTTTTGTGGTTTTGAGGAGGGATCTAGTAGAGGATCCATAGATATAGCTTCACATATCGTTAGTACAAGAAGATTTGGTCCTACTACCAAAGGAGGAGCTATCCAAATAGAACCATGGCTCATATAATTTGGGAAACTAGTGCCGGTGGTGATAACACCATTTCCACCTTATCAATCGCGTCCATGTCGGAGAGGATATAGGAATAGAGGTGAGGGTATAAGCACTTCAACCTCATAGGATATGGACAACAGGCACACATGGTTGGAGGAAACTTCAATGTGGTGGGGATACTCATGGCCCACTATAAATAATAGTTGTTAGTGGTTTGGAGGAGGGATATAATAGAGGATTCATATATATAGCTTCACATATCGAGAGTACAGAAGAGTGGTCCTAGTACTAAAGGAGGATCTATCCAAATAACACCATGGCTCATAGAGCATAATATGTGATGGCCCAGAGGAGGATATTTGATGTTGATTAGGGTACAGATGGTCATGTAACTAAGACATATTCCTAGACCTCATCGTATAGGAGACATGATATTAGTGCCTTGAGATAGGTGGGCATAGTGCATGGGATCCATACCTCATCCCGATGACAAGGAGGAGGTGTTGGGTGGTCACAGAGATGATGAGAACGTCGTAGAGAGGCATGATTAGCCAAGTATGTATGATATTATGGTATTTAGATGATTCTCTAAGAAATAGGTTTATGCCATATTGATATTGTGAGTAACATGTGTCGTATTTAGTTTTACAAATCCAATGGTGGAGTGGTACTCATTGATAGATAATTCCTATCATAAGATCTCATATATAGTGCTATATGTTGAGGATACTATATTTATGGTAGATCCAACAATATTGTCATTCAGGATTCATTAAGCTCATTTCATCTTGTGGGAGAGGCATCTAGGACATTGTGGAGATATTGGGATGCATAGGTGTTAGAATCCACTTTGGCGGATAGATGTGATGTTGCAGAGCTTATTGCAAGTGCAAGTAGCATTGGTTTAAGAGTAGGTATCTCACCTCTCATATGCACAGAGAGTCATGATTGGACTACATCATTGGAGACACAACTAAATAGAGTGTAGGGAGAGGGATCCGGAGCCCGATATAGGGTAGAATTCATTTCCCACACATCATAAATTTACTAAGCATGAACCCATCAACCCAAATCATATATATACCCCCATGGGGGTGAGGGTGCTTAAGCCACTTTGTAAACGGGTCGAGCCATTTTTTATTTTTTCTATGTATAAAACATATATATGATGATTTTTAATGGTATTTGTGTATTTGGTGTTTTCTTGTGTACATTGATTCGTTTATCATTTTCCTATTTTCTAAATGTATGTATGTGATGATACCATGGTACTTAGGAATAATGATAATGTGGTTAGATAGGTAAATATGGTGGGAAGGGGATCGATAAGATATCCCAACCCATGTGATATGAAGAAGCCAAGTGGAAGAACTAGGCCAAGACATTCAATGATAAGATATATAGTAGGATTGGGTATATAAATCTAAGCAAGGCCATAAGCATAAAAAAGGGATGCAAAAATACCACATAAATTCAATAGGGAGACCGAGGTGAATTGGAAATAAAATAGGCATAATCAAGACCAAGGCACTCCAATGGTAGGAGTAACCAAGGCGTACATGGTGATAAATCCAAGCAGAGTGACCAGCCCAAGCATGGATGTAGTGATATATTTGATATAGTGTGAATAACCCAAAGGGGGGTAAAGATCCCAAGAAAAGGTAGGAGGTGTTGAGTAAAATCCCAAGTGGGGCCAAGAGCCCAAGAAAATCAAGGTTCAGGATAAAGAAGGAAAATAAGATGTAATCAAGGTACTATAGATAACTAGTCACAAGGGGGAAAATATCGCAATGTATTAGTGATAATGTTGTCAACTTGATTCAAGATATGGATTCTAGCACAAGTCATGAGGTCCTCAATGACATGTTGTGTAATAACAAATTTCGATGAAATTTAGACCTCATGGCGAATAAGGTGTCATTGATCTAGTCCTCTATTTGGGTGATAATATCACACAAAATGTCACTCATGGGGGACCAGGATCGGGAAAAGTGGTGGTCCATAAGTAGGTTGGGATCTAGTCATTTTAGGGAAGTTGGTCAATTCAAGGAGGAATTGGATTCAAACTTCCAATTACATGAAGAAGTTTTGGTAACGGACACTTGCTCCATAGAACCCTACGCTTGGTGTTAGTGTACATGTAATACCCGTGATGAGAGAAAACGAATAGAGATGAAGTGGAAGGTTGTGTAGCCTTTTTTATTTTTCATTTGACCTCAACTTTAAGCTTCTTCATGTGGCATTGGTAGGCTCTATATTTGGAAACATCATGCCCTGGAGCCTCATGTCATGTGCAATAAAACATGATCGTAGATGACTAAGGACCCATTAGGGAAAGAGGTGGGGGAGGTCTCGTAGATTGCAGAGGACTAGTGAGAGTATCTGATGAGGGTAGTGATGCAATGGGTGAAGATGGAACTGATGGATCAATATGTGTCTCATTCATTGAGGCACAAGATAGGATCATCACCCATGAGATCATTGGCTTCGTAGTCCAAACCAGCAATTCGATCGTCTACTTTTGTAAGCTAAAATGGGTTGGCTAGGTCAATGGTGGTATGTGGAGGTGTGAAAAGTGGAGCAATCAAATGCTCAAGCACCGATTGGGAAGAAATAATGACTATATGTGAAGATTCCTCATGTATGAGGATGAGGTTCACGTCATGAGTGAATTTGGCACAATGGGATTCTTAGTAATGCAATACTTCCCAATCATGAATCCAAGCATAGCTATCTAGGTGAGGGTTATCTAAAGTGTAATCATCATCATAATCTAATATGGAGGCATCCACCACACAAGAATCAACTATGGTCTCAAGTCATACCACATGCTTGAGTGGGGGTTAAGGCGTTTGTGACATGACCGTGGGAAATGAAGGCTCTTTCTTACGAGGACACAAGGAGGAAATTTAGATACAATAATTTTAGGAATATCAGAATTGTTTATCCTAATCATGACCTCGTCGGGCTCTTCATCATCTGACTCTGAGAGATTAGGAGGCATGCACCCAACCAATTCAGGATGACTAGAATTGTCGTGAAGAGTATCTTTAGTACAATTAAAATGATGATATTCTCGAAAGAGGATATGTGATAGTTCATTGAGTGTGGGGATCTTGTATGTATATTTTTTTTATTTGTATCATTTTTCCAAGGGTAGTATCCTTTGAATCTTAAAAATAGCTCCTTGGTGAGCGAATTTTGCATGCTAACATGTGGAACAAGCAATGGTGCACATAAAATGAGTCCAAAGCCACCCTATGAAAATATTGTAAGATAGGGAAAGTTAAATACCATGACTTTGACGCAAATAGTTTTAGGGGGAACGGTGGTGGGTAACTAGATACACCCCATATGAGGCATCTTTTAGCGATCGTATCCTTAACAAGTGTTTCATGTAGATTTTAGGTTATTGATAGAATAACCAAGATCCTTAATGAAGTCTAATGAGGCCACACATGTACATGTCCCTTGGTAAATGAGAACACACTTGATCGTATCAGACTGGGATAAATTTAAATGAAGAGAGTAAGATCATCTACATGAAGGAAGAGATCATCTAGGATCATAGAATCTATAGCAAAATGAATGCAATAATGAGTATCCACAGAAGATCGATATGAATGGAGAACTCCTCACATTATTGACAAATGTTTTCTTCAAAGCCATGTAATACGGGACTCTACCCAAAGAGGGAGGAAACAGAATATTCATATCAAACTGTCTGATCATGGTATGCTCACGATGGTGAGGTGTGACATACATATGAGTTCTAAGAAGGTAAATTGGTGAGGAATTTTGGTTAGTTATTTAAGAGGATCCCACTCATCATGACTGGACATGTAGTAGGCTAAGAGTTTTGGGAATCCTCATAAATAGAGCCAAAAGGAGTAGGGGTGATTAAGGATATTTTTTAAACAAATTTTTACATAGTTTGTATGTCATCATCCCTAAAAGTTTCATTTGCACTTGGTCCGATGGTATCTCTGGCCAAAAATACATTCATAACCATCATCTTTGTAGGAGAATTTCCACAAGGGTGGATAGCATCTAAAGGAGGTAGATTCCTTATTCAGGAGCCTAATTTTTGAGGTACACATGGATATATGACCATGTGAGTCTGAGGCTTGAAAGATATAGGTATTTTGGTTTTACATTAGCCATAACACATTTTACATCATTAATTACAACTATATTTTCAGGAGGATAATCTGTGTCAACTACATTGGTCATAGAATGTTGTAGCTTCTTAGAAATTTCAATGACATTTTTATTAGGAATAGGGTTAGAGAAGATATATAACTTCTCATTTTCCTGGTTGATGGCTTCATGGCAATATTTTTTGTTCTACACCACGAGCTTTGACTTCTTTAGTCAAACGCTCACAAGTAATGGCATCATAGTCAAATTGGGGACCTTATAATAATATGATGGTATTCATTCATAGTGCATGATAATTTTCATAAGAATGACCCCAATCAACATACCACCAAAAAAACTTACTTTCATCATGTTAATAAGGAAAAGGCCGAAAGGGATCCAATCTTGCGGTAAACATCTTAGGTAAGAAATGTTTCAACTCTTCCTTATTCAGTGGTTGATAATAGTTAGGATGGCCTTTATTTTTATTAGGTTGTTGGTCAATGTTAAAAACAATCCTATTTGAAGAAACAATAAGAGGAAGAGTATTACAAACTTTTTCATCTGTCACATTCTTGTTCTTAGAATGTTGAAGGATTTGTACTTGTTATTTTATGTCTTAGGAGGAGATTTCTCAAATTCCCTCATGAGATAGTATTACCTTTTGGCTTGTTCAAAGGCTTCTTCTAGGGAAGTAGGAGAAAAGGACCTCACTTTTTATTGAACAGTGATATTCAAGATCTTGTAATAAAATTTGGAAGAGGCTATCATTACGAATATTATGTTCTACTCATGTGGATAGTGTCTTCCAACGCTTGATGAAATCTTGTGCTGATTCATTTTCAGATTGTTGACAATTGATGAAAGTAGTTTTGGGAATTTTGTGACTATGGAATAGTGCTATGATTAAATAACAAAAAAATCATGCACACATGATCTAAAAAATTCCTCACAAAATCTACAACAAAGGGAAGTATAAACTAGAATAATCCATATCACTCAAAAGTACACACACATAACAAGCATTTACCTTTGTTCACCCAATATGGGCTACGTCCACCAAAGATATAGATCTCATATATATATAATATAATAAAAGATTACAAACCAACTCATCTACACAAGAGTACATGTATCTCTACAAGAGTATCTCCTCCCATCTCCAAGCGGATCTTCCCGAGTACACTAAACCGTCCCTCCATACCACCACTTGTGTCTCCTGAATATCTTTAACCAGATCTACCTGAGTGCACTACAACCGTGCCTCTCAAACATAACCAGATCTCACATACCCGGCTACCCCGCATCTACCACTGCAAGTGCCCAAGCTCTCACCGTATTGTGAATCTGCAAACAAGACCTCTCACATCGGTCTACCATATGTGTAACTATAATCGTGCACCAAGAAGTAAATTTGTCTTTCCATCACTACATAACCTATGCAAACATGAAAAAATCTCCTCTACAATATCTAGATCTACATGGATCAACAATAAAATATGATCTCATGGATCTACAATACAAGACTAGATCTATATAGATCTATAATACAAGATCTCACAAACATCCGGATCTACAAGAAGAAACCCTATGTGCTTTGTATACTATGCAATCCATTACAATGAGGCAATAACTATACAAAGAAAATACAGTAGAAGACGTTACCCTCTTCTCACCATTTAGATGTACCTGGTATTTCCTTTTGTCCATATCCTCTCCATGGAGACTTTTTCTTCATGTAACCTGTTCTTTCTTTTTCTTTTTCTTCTTCATCTTCATCCTCTCAATCTAGGAGAGAATCAAGGATCTAATTCAATCCTTCTCTTCATCCTCTTCTAAACCCTAGCTTTCATGCTTATATAGGAGTATATAAACTTAGGGAACCTTAGCCATGCAATTACATCCAATAGATTTTCTTTAAAATAAAATCTATATTTAAATCCCGTGACTTAAAAAATAAAACACATCGCACAATTAACGCACCGGTTAGACATAACCACGGTTGGTTCCCGTTTTACTAACCGATGTCACCCTACTGACCAATTCCAGCTCCACTTTAGTCAATGTTAGCAATTCTATGTTACCAGTCACTTTCCATTGCATGCTAATTGTGAAGCAATCTAGCTCCACAACCTAACAATCTCCCACTTGGAGATAAATTGTTGAGCCTCTCGTACACTGCACTCAAACCACCACGAAGCTACAACCGATCCATGATAACTGAACTATCTATACATCAATATCCACCTAAATCATAACACCAAGCCTCTCATGCAGCAAGCCATCGTGACTAACACACTGCAAGATCTCCCCCTCAAACTGAAGTATTGAGCTTCAACTGAAACCATAGCCATACCTATAAAACCAACCAAGTTCTCCATCTATATATCCATGTCTCCATGTAACCACCAATGCAATTTACCAAGACAAGTAAAACTAGAATATGCGAAAGCAAAACAAGATCCTGGGTAAAGACAACCCAAATGAGTTCAACCTGCAACAATGGGTGATCAATCCACAAACCTGCATAACTCAAAGAATCCAAACACTGCAATCTACAAATCCAACCCTACATAAACAACTAGCATGTCCAAGACAATCATCTATAGATAACATCTCTCAAGGAGTAACATAGTAATCAAGAGGAAATACAAACATCCCCTACTCATGCTCAAAGCATCCATGTGCAAATCAAACATCTGCATCATCATAGACTCACAAAATTGAATCTATCCAACATGTACAAACTCACCATGTACATCCATCCATATCACCAGCTCTCCAGAAGCTCCAAGTCTACCACCAACTAACTCCAAAGCTGAATATGAATCTTGTGCTCATCAATGTCAATAACAAACATCCATGCTAAACCATGCCACTAATACCAAGTGCAAATACCAGCAAACATGTCATCAACATACTCTACACAAACCAACCAAGATGAAAGAAAAAACAAGGGCACCATCTAAAAATGGTAAATAAACACTATTGTCAAACCTGTGACCAAACTAACCATGATTTCCCCTAACTGACCACGGTCAACTCCTGACCAACCATGGTTACCAGATGACCAACCACGGTTAACCTTAACCAACACCGGTCTCTGTAACAGTCATATTTTCTCCTTTTTCACCCTTCAAACTCTGAAAATTGCTCTATCATCTAAAACCAGCTAAATCTACCATCAATTGTCATCCCTAAGGAATATCCAGGCACCAAAAAATAAACTAGAAGTGACATCACAAAGCAATAAACTCAAAATAACTACAAATCCATGACTGCCCTCCAAAACCAACTTGTGCCTCCTGCCACTCTGAATAGTTGCAATCTCCTCTCATTCTGCATGTGCATCATGTATCCAATCCTGCAATGCCAACAACCATGGCTTGCTCCCATTGAACACGAAATCCCCAACACTGCCTCTAACACCAAGCTCAAAAGCTAATATGTCAGTGAGAAATAAAACCAGATGAAAGAACTATAAAATTGATTCCCTTTCTTCTCTAAGAATACTTCTACATCACAGAAGTTTGGAATTCTTGTGAAATAGGTGAATCACCTTATTTCCATTTGTATATACTCAACATCTCTCGTTACCTGCAACTGTGTCTAACCATGAATTTTCATTGAGGATCTCATCCTTAGACTAGAAACCCTTGTCCTCAAGATTCCACACAACTGGGAAATAAAATTCAAACAACACCAAGAAACCATGGTGTAAATTTGTGCACACAATCCAAACATAATATCAGTTGCTCCAAACGAAAGAAATAAAACATGAACCATATAGAGATACCTGACTCAAAGTCTCAATGGACTAACCGAGCCAACTCCATCCTCTTTCTAATCCAAACCATGAAGTGATCTACACCATCTCTACCATGTACACTCTGTGCAAGAAACTCGATCCTCCAAACTAGGACAAAGAACCATTTGCCCTCTCTTTCTACAAAAACCATGTATAGATAAGTTTCCACAAAGACCAACCATGGTCATCCCCTAACCAACCATGGTTAGTTGACTAGTATCAGTTCCTCTGTGATCGACCTTGGTTCTCAGACCAATGTAAATGTTGCTGGAACGAACCCAACACCACACAATTTGGCATAGCACACCACACCAGGTGCCTACTTCAATCAAGCCAATAGTTGAGCTGAGCCAGTCATTTCAAGAAGCATCCAAATCTCATACAAAAACAATACAACAAATCCATGCAATAAATTGCATCAAGATGAAATACATCACCTTACCAGCACCAAGATACTCAACCACATCTTCAACTGAAGTACATGCTTCTCTAATGGAAGCCTTGTCTTCATTTTGTGCTACTGCCTCTCTACCGAAGCCCATGCATCTAACTGCACCAAGAATGCATACATGTTCCTTTTCTTTGTCTAGATCTACAATCCAAAACCATGCATGTGCAATTAAACCATACACTCAACAAACAAGATACATTCCATGCATCTCTTCATTTCTTCATATCTGTGATTTTTGTTTATAACCAGGATGATCAGTAACCAACCACACTCACTCTGTAACCAACCACGGTCTCACCCTGCCGACATCGGTTGCCACTTAATCGACACCAGTCACTGTGTTCTCCAACAACCTTACACTTCTAGCTCCCACTTGAGATTCAATCTCTTCCTACGATTTTCACATCAGGAAAAATAAACCCTGCTCTCATACATGTCAGTAATAACTACTAACAAAACCATGAAGCAAACCCTTGCTCTGAAAACTAAAGCCATCACTCGATACTAGTTATTGGGAATTTTGTGACTATGGAATAGTGCTATGATTTAATAACAAACAAAATCATGCACACATGATCTAAACAATTCCCCACAAAATCTACAGCAGATGGAAGTATAAACTAGAATAATCCAAATCACACAAAAGTACACACACATAACAAGAATGTATCATGGTTCACCCAATGTGGGCTACATCCACCAAAGATAGATATCTCATATATATAATATAACAAGAGATTACAAACCAACTCTTCTACACAAGAGTACATGTATCTCTACAAGAGTATCTCCTCCTCCCAGATCTCCAACCGGATCTTCCTGAGTACACTAAACCGTGCCTCCATACCACCACTTGTGTCTCCTCTAGATCTCTAACTGGATCTACCTAAGTGCACTACAACTATGCCTCTCAAACATAACCAGATCTCACATACCTAAAGCTACCCTGCATCTGCCACTGTGTAGCCAAGATCTCATTGTATTGTGAATCTGCAAACAAGACCTCTCACATCGGTCTACCATATGTGTAACTATAACTGTGCACCAAGAAGTAAATTTGTCTTTCCATCACTACATAACTCGTGTAAACATGAAAACAATCTCCTCTACAATATCTAGATCTACATGGATCAACAAGACAATATGATCTCATGGATATACAATACAAGACTAGATCTATAATACAAGATCTCACCAACATGTGGATCTACAAGAAGAAACCTCGTGTGCTTTGCATACTATGCAAGTCATTACAATGAGACAATAAATATAAAAAGAAAATACAGTAGAAGATGTTACCCTCTTCTCACCATTCAGATGTACCTGTTATTTCCTTTTGTCCATCTCCTCTCCATGGAGACTCTATCTTCATGTAACATGTTCTTTCTTTTTCTTCTTCTTCTTCATCTTCATCCTCTCAATCTAGGAGAGAATCAAGGATCTAATTCAATCCTTCTCTTCATCCTCTTCTAAACCCTAGCTTTCATGCTTATATAGGAGTATATAAACTTAGGGCACCTTAGCCATGTAATTACATCCAATAGATTTGCTTTAAAACAAAATCTATATTTAAATCCCGTGACTTAAAAAATAAAACACATCGACACAGGTAACTGGTGCCGGTTAGACCTAACTACGGCCGGTTCCCCTTTTTATTGACCAATGTTGGTCCTACTTGACCAATGCCGGTTCCACTTTAACCGATGTCGGTTACTGTGTTACCAGTCACTTTCCATTGCATGCTAATTGTGAAGCAATCTAGCTCCACGGCCTAACAAGTAGTGATATTTTTTTGCGTAGATCATGATATTGGAATTTGTTCACTAGGGCTATCACTAATGACTCTAGCTCAACTATGAAATTAGGAGGTAAAGTATGATACCAATCCAAAGCATCTCTAGTGAGAGTTTTAGCTAGGATTTTTGTGGCAACGTATGAATTGGTTTTGATCCATTCCTTGTAAAGATTACCAAAGGCCTTGATATGAAGGGTGGGATTAGTAGACCCATCATAAGAGATAGAAGGAGAAATGCCACTAATATCCATGTTAGCAATGTAAGGTGTTAAAGGCTCTTGTTGGAATTCTCTCGACACTTTTTGGATAGGGGTTGTATGATGGGAAACCTATTAGGCCCATTTTTCAAATGAGGGGTATGGTGCCCCATGATCCCATCGTAGGGTGGTTAAATAATTAAGCCCTCTAGGCTTGCATTTGGAGGAATTGATCCATAGTAGCATATTATTTTGGCTCATCCTATCAATAAGTTGGAGAATGAGATTAGTAGGGTCGAATTAGAGGCATTCTCAGATGAACCTATTTCGAGACCTTCCTTTTTCTTCCCTATGGTCAAGTTGTTCGGAAATGAATTCAGGAATATGTTTGTTGAGAATTTCTTCTATTTTTTATATTAGGGAAACTAAGATAGAAACTTATGAATCTCATGAGGATGATTAAAATTATCATCATCCTATATTTCTTCTTCGTTACCCTTAGGTGGGCCATTACGGTGGGTAGAAGGATTATTTCTAGGTGATCCTACGATGTAATAGTCCATGTAAAAGGGAAACTCAATTTTAGGATGATATGTTTTAGGAAATGTCTGAAAATGGAGTCATAGGACCCCATGCTTAGATACTCCATGATGGAGTGATGATCTGGCTGAAAATAGGTCTGAAAATGAAGGCTACGACACAATCTATCATGTAAAAAGGTGTACATAGGGGCCATTGGTGTCTGGAAGCATGTCTATAAAGATAGATAGTATCACCATGTAAACAGTCTACACAAGTGGTGGCATTAAAAAATGAGAAAATTTGAATAGACATGATCACCCCCGAGATATTGTGTTTGTGATGACATGTTTTTGAGATTTTATAGGTTTCTGGATGTTTAGATGAGGCTAAAATTATAGATGGGTGATTTTAATTAGTTTTTCTTAATTAGAAAGGCTTATAGGATTCATGTTGGGTTCACCGAGATGTATGATAGGACAATAATGTGTCTTAATAAATTGCACTCCTAAATCATATATTTTATAAGGGTATTGAGGCAATAAGTAGGGGACAAACATAAACTAGTATACAATGGATAGATTTAAAGGGGATACAACAAGCACTAAATTTGCATATGCACAATGTAACTGAAATATGGATAAAGAAAAGCTAAAGAGTTGATCATGAATAAGATTATTATGCTAACTAGTATCAAGACATATGTAATCTGTTTACACAGATTTCATTCCGAATAGAGTTGCTTCTATCCTTTCATTCTCTTGAGAAACAGATAAGGGTTAGGGCTAGGAGGAATACCTGTTGAATGTTGGGAAGGTGTGCGCGTACCGTAGAGAGATCAGATCGATTGTGAAGAACTCCTTTTTGTCTAGGAAGGACTACCTGTAAATAAGAATGCAAGACCACTAGATTTTAGTTAGACAACAAGTGAGGGAACTGCCTTAGGCCCAGGAAATATTAGACTTCCTTTCGAAGGTGGTCAGTTCCCCATTTAATATGAATTAAAGAAAAATGATAACAAAGAACTACAAGATAATACTTACTGGTTCCTGATGAAGATACAGGTCCAAGGAATGTGGTGGCGATAGTAAGGCTTAGTTGGGATGATCCGGTATTGGAAAGTGAGCTGATGAAGCTATCCTCAGTCTTTTCCAATGCTTGAATGAGGGTGACAGTGATCCAGTTGCTCAGTTGCAGTCTTCGGCTCGATGCTCTTCTCTGCAACCTTTTCTGCTTGTTTCACTTCTCTTTCTCCTGCCCAAATGAATCTCGGATCCTTTGTTTTTGGCTGGGGAAGGTCATTTACAGGGAACCGATGGCGGTTACGTAACCGATGGTGGTCGAGTAGGGACCGATGTCGGTTAGGTCAAAGTTGGCTATTTTTAGTAAAATAGCCAACTTTCCCTCCTTTTCTCCCGAGGGATCAGTTGTGGGCTTGGTCAAGTTATTATTAGGTTTGTTTTGATTGCGGTGAGGGGTGATGAGTCATGGGTGTGAGTCTGGACCAAGTCATAGGTCTTAATTAGGTTGGTTTAGGGTTAGGGCTAGGTCATGATGAGGTGGCAAGGTGAGGTGGCAGGGGTGGAGATGTGGATTTATTAATTATATGGTAATTAATAAATAATTAAGTGTGTAAGGTTTAGGTGGTGAGGTATGGTTAGGTTGCGAGGTGATATGCGGGGTACAGGGCGTCGTAAGACCCAAATTTGGTGTCTACATTTGCCCCTTGTTGTCATGTAGCTTGTCGTGTAAAGTCAACTGACAATAATAAGAAGTGGTTGCCCCAGTTAAGGGTATAGGTAATCCCCCTCAAATCTATCACAGATTGAGGCGACGTGAAATCAGGGATAGGGTTGATAAAGGGTGAATGGTGTTGAGATGATGGTAAGATGGTGGGGTAAGTTCAAGGAAGCAGATGCACGTTGAAATGCAGTAGTGCGACCAGGGTACACGATGTGAAGAGAAAACAAGCAATTCATAGGCAAAGGTCGATAGTTTATCCAAACAAGGGTGATATAATCTTGGTATCCAAGGCATAGGAAGTAGCTCCAGGGGATATAACGGGTAAGGTACCGGAACATTTAGGCATGTTCGGTAGTACCAAATGGTTGGTTTGGTTGAGATAAATGACACGGTCTTGGTCTAGGCAATGTTGGTCGGCTGATCAATTCAAGTATCCTAGTTATGCTAAAACACGAACAGGTGAGCTCGATGGAACAAACAGCTACATGATAGAATCGTAAATTGTGGGTCTTGGTCGAGGTACTTAATTGGTGCGGCCTTGGGTCAGGCCGATTGGTTGGTTGCGGCCTTGGGTCGGGCCGATTGGTGGGTGGTGGCCTTGGGTCGGGCCGATTGGTTGGTTGCGGCCTTGGGTCGGGCCGATTAGTGGGTTGTGGCCTTGGGTCGGGCCGATTGGTGGGTGGTGGCCTTGGGTCGGGCCGATTGGGTGGTTGTGGCCTTAGGTCGGGCCGATTGGTTGGTTGTGGCCTTGGGTCGGGCCGATTGGTTGGGTGCGGCCTTGGTCGGGCCAATTGGTTGGTTGTGGCCTTAGGTCGGGCCGATTGGTTGGTTGCGGCCTTGGGTCGGGCCGATTGGTTGGTTGTGGCCTTGGGTCGGGCCGATTGGTTGGTTGTGGCCTTGGGTCGGGCCGATGAATTCAAAATAAGGCTATTTAGCAAAGCCGGGGGTAGGTGAGGTGGTGAAAAATGGAGATTGGTGGATAAGGGTGGGAGTTAGGTTAAGTAAGTAGGTAACCGATATCGGTTATGTGTGACCGATATCGGTCACAAGACCGATACCGGTCTTCTAGGGCGCGCCGTAACCGGCATCGGTTATATGTCAAAACCTATAAAAAGAAAAATATGGCATGTCATTGTCACTTTGTGAATTTGAGTGCCCATTTTTGTCTTTTCTGAGGTGTGAATTAGTTGGGTTGAAATTTTGGGCTGAGTTGGCACTAGTTGAGTGGGGGAGTAAGTTATTGGTAGGCCCCAGAGATCAGGAGACAAAATTTGATTGGTTGAGGACCCTGCTGAGGAGATTTGGAGCCATGGCATAGCCTGGAGGAGTAGGAGGTGCTGGAGGAGCTGGACCACCACCACCTATCCCACCACGACGACGTGTAGTCGTACCGGTAGGCTCTGAACCCCTTTTTGCGTGAAGTTGAAGCATTTAGCTAGGATGTGGGTTTTGGGGTAGGAATCCAAAATTTAATAAAATAATGGATAAATGAAGGTAAATCGTAAAATGGAGTTGGTAGGTATGTTAGGTAGGCCAAAACGGTAGGGTGGGTAAGTTTTTAGGTAATTCTTGTGGGTAGATGGGTAAAAATAGGAAAAAAGGGGATTTGGGGGCGTTGTTGGTCCGGCCCCGAAATCCCACAGTGACCGATGTCGGTCACTAGGCGACCGGCATCGGTCACAGAATAATTGTATAGATTACTATGTTATAGACCGGCGTCGGTCATATGTCGACCGACGTCGAGTACATACAATGTGGTTGGGGACCGATGGTGGTCGAGGGTGACCGGTACCGGTCACCATGGGTAGAAGTTAGGGTTGTGAAATTTGTGGTGTTCGTTTGTTGTAGGCGGGTAGGATAGAGTTTTTTTTGGGGTGAAGGGGGAGAAGGTAGAGTTGCTGGTAAAGGTTATTGGGGTGGGGGTAATTGAGTGGTTGGGGGCCGGTTCGGGTAGGATAGATTAAGTGTTGTGTATGAAGTAGGAGGTGTTAAATTGGCGGGGGTATGGTTAGAGGGTGAGAGTAGAGTGGGGCGGTTGGTAGGGTGTGAGATAGGTAAAGGGGATATTGTAGATGTATAGGGTAAGATAGGTGGGTGTAGATGTGTGTATAGAGTCGGGTTGTGGTTGGGTGGGTGAGTGGGTATAGAGGGTTAAGGTAGTTGTTTGGTAAAGGGTAGGCCTGATGGAGTGAGTTGTTTTTGCAGGCACGCCAGCAGCTGACGATGCGGGATCGGATGCCACCTCTACTGGGGCGGATGCGGCCACATGTGACTACAACGTAGTGCAGTGGCAGTCATGCGAGAGGTTGGACTCGGCGAGTCCAGAGGTATAGGGTTGTGGATAGGGACCACAGCCTGATGGTTGCCCTCATCGAGAGATGGGATCCGGTAACCAATGTCTTCCATCTCCCTACTGGAGAGATGACAGTCACGCTTGAGGATGTGTATCGCATCCTGAGACTACCGATCATTGGTGAGGCAGTGTTCCAGGTGGATGCTGAGACAACGATGGATAGCATCCTGCAGGTATTCGGGGATGCGGCCCCATTGATTACATATCACAGTGCGAGCATCTGCTACGGCGATATGTATCGCGCGCATAGACAGGAGACACGGCTTGCCGTGCTGATGATGATTGGTATCACCTGCTTCGCCCTTCCTGACTCAGAGGGAGGCCGCTTCCCATGGGCTTTGATGGGAGTATTACATGAGATGGTGGAGGAGCACACCTGCTATGCATGGGCACCGGTGTATCTGGTGCAGCTATACAGAGAGCTCTGGGGCTATCGCCGTATGAGGCGATTTGGTATATGTTTGACATTTTTGTTACACTGCTGGGCCTACGAGCATATCATCTATATACGACCAGTAGGGTTGCCCCAGCAGCCAGGGCCATAGGTAGTGTATAGATATGGATTTTAGAGGTGGTTGGGGGTCGTGGGCCAGCCACGAGCAGTGATTGCAGGGTGAGATGTCACGTATTACAGGCATATGTTAGAGGGCCTGACGGCACTAGATATTATATGGAGGCCATACAGAGGCCATCATCCCCGTGGAGGAGCCCGAGCATAGCTACGATGGATCCAGTACATCTTCTGGATAGCTGGACGGAGACCCGGGGAGTATGAGTGGATTCCCCTAGAGAGGGTATGACGACAGTTGGGCCTACGGCAGGATGAGCCACCTCCCTTCCCACAGTATCGGAGGGAGGATGTAGAGGCACCATTGCCTGTACCGCAGCCATTTGACCCAGTCTGGGTAGCAGAGAGGCCGGCCGATGATACGGTGGACGATGCCGGGTGACAGGTTCATTTTTGGTGTGGTGGGCAGGGCAGAGGGCAGTCATGAGAGCACAACCTGCACAGCCAGATTGGTGGTGGCTTATATAGCGAGAGAGGATCATCTCTTGGGGCAGTGTGGTTATTACAGGGGCAGCTTGCTGCTGCACATGCATAGATTGGGGTGCTTTAGGGCGTTAGCCCAAGCAGTACGAGCACAGAAAGGCATAGCACTCGTACATGCACAGCACGCAGCACGCACAGCATAGCAGGGCAGCACGGCACAACCACACGAGGACCACCATAGGCACCACCTCGAGCACGAGCACGAGTACAAGCACACCTCGAGCACGGGGTGTACAGTAGGTCGGGGCCACTTATTAGGAGGCGGGGACCAGCCCCACCAACCATGGTGGCACGGGCCCGATATATGGAGCGAGAGGGATGCGATATTATGACATGCTTTAGATGGTACCGGTGCCGACTATCAGCCATATGCGGCTCACAGGGTGGAGACATCCCGAGTCACAGTCACAAGGGGCCGCAGCCAACGGCCGTGGGTCAGTGATGGGTAGGAGGTGAGATCCGGCATAGGGGCCAGCTGAGAGATGAGCCGAGGGAGGGGGAGAGAGCTGAGTCACCCCAGGAGTAGAGATGGGTATATAGAGGATTTGTTGATAGAGACACCGGTCTGCGAACCGAGTGTGTATATAGAGGCCTGCGTGCCCACATAGGATTTATTTATTCATTTTTGTTGTATATATCGGCCTGCGAGCCGAGTACATTTTGTATAGTTGATACCGGCCTGCGAGCCGAGTATATTTTTGACATGAGAGACCGGCCTGCGAGCCGAGTCAAGATTTTGACAGAGACAGTGGCCTGCGTGCCGACTTTGTATTTTTAGATCACAGAGGCCCCATGCAGGGCAATTTGTATATTTTGACATTGATTTGATGATGATATATAGATGAGTTTGCTCCACATGGTGTGTAAAATTTTTGATTTGATGCATGTATTAGAATGTTTCATGTGTTTTGTCGATGGTATTGAAATTTGATGTATATATAGATGATGTTGATGAAGTTTTGCATATGTGTTGATGGTATTCTGATGATAGATATTGATAACTATGTCGTTATGCAAGGAAAAGAGGTGGGTGCCACCAAAAATTTGCAAAAAACAAAGAAATGGCCTAGGATAACCAAAGGGAGAGAGGTGACCGATATCGGTTAGGTAACCGATGTCGGTAGTCATTCGACCGATACCGGTTAGGTAACCGATATCGGTTATGCTAAAACGAGCTTTTCTAAAAATAGAAAAGCTTGGGAGGCAACTTAAGTTCTTATTTTTAGAGTCATGCAACAAGTTAAATACGAGAATGTGACGTTGTTGATGGCTTATACAGGTAATTGCATGGGAGAATTGAGTGATAAGGAGGAAAGAGACAGGTAAAGTAATCGTGGGCTTAGATTAAGAAGGCAGAAAGGCAAGTTATATTGAAGAGGGTGGTGAACATGGTTGAACAAGGAGAAGCATCCAGTGGGTAGAGAAGAGAGGGAAGATAGGTTCCACCTCAAGCTGCTGCATCCCAAGAGGTATAAGTTTTGGTTGGAATTCAATTCTTGCATGTTTATGAATAGGATGAGAGAAGGTAAGTGGGTAGAGATGAAAAAGAAAAGGTGATAGGCAAGGGTTTGGGATGGGGTGAGTGTTATGGGGTAGGTAATCAGGGGTTTTGGGTATGTTTGTAGGTACAGAGAGGGGTAAACGAGTGAATAATTATCGTAGGTGGTGTTTTTAAGCAGGGTGTATAGAATTGACAGTGACCGATATCGTTTAGAGATAACCGGTATCGGTTAGTGTGTAAAATTCTAGAATGTGATAAAAAACACCTGGGGATTTTATTTATTGATTTGTTGTTTGTTGATTTGATGTATGCAGGTAGAGGTAGGGTTGAGGATGAATGATAGGGTGCCAACTTTGTTGTCACGGGTCCGAGCGGATGTAACACCAGCTGAGTGGGCATTGATAAACCATGTGGGGTTAAGTGGAATCCGCTATTATTCACGAATCACACGCAATCATGCTATGTTGCAGGCGTTGATTGAGAGATGGAATCCAGAAAAGAATACCTTCTATCTGCCAATAGGGGAGATGACAGTGATGTTAGAAGATGTGTTCCAAATTTTGAGACTCCCAATTACAGGAAGACCAGTGTATCAGGCAGGGCCTAACGCGGCGTGGGAGCGATAACAATAGTATTTGGTCCAGCTGCATGAGATTTGACACAACGAGGTTTGACATTCACTTATGGTATAATGTTTGCAGCACACCCTGAGGCAACAAGGTTGGCAGTGGTATTAATGATAGCGGTGGGGTATTATGCATTACCGAGGGTGGATGGGGGAAGATTTCCAAAATCATTGATGTGTATTATTTGGGAAATGATAGAAAGGAGCGTGACTTTTGCATGGGCACCCGCATATCTGGCGGAGCTATACAGGGGTTTATGGGCCTGCAGGTGAAATCACAGGACTACACTAGATTGTGCATACTTATTACATTGTTGGGCCTATGAGCACATTGTGTGTGTGTGACCAATAGGCCGACCAATCCAGAAGGAGAGACAGGAGTGCAGAGGTTGGGATTCAGGCGATGGGTCCAGACAGAGCAAGAGGTGAGATCCGAGGCCGTGACAGATGACGTCGAGTATTATAGGCAGATGTGGGAGATGGTGATGATTGTGGATATCCGTTGGAGGCCTTACGGGAACTATATGGTGACGGAGAACATAGCCGAGGATTTGAGGGGTGTAGAGCGATTAAGGTGGATTGTGGGACACAGGCCAGGTGAGTACGAGAGGATTCCTCTAGATCACGTGTGGCAACAATTTGGATTTGTTCAGGATATACCCATGGCTTATAGACCATACATGAGGATTGACACCGAGGCATCATTCTCACCTCCTGGCCGACACCTCCAGAAGGACCAGAAGAGACAGCAGCCGATCGCAGGGTAATGGATGCAGGAGTAACAGAGTCTTATAGATTATGGTGGGTAGCAGAGCTGCGAGGTTCACGTGAGAGGGCCGATCATCCTGACATAGCTGTGATTATAGCAGAGAGAGATCACCTGCAGGGTTTAGTTCACCAGCTTCAAACGCAGGTGAATGAGACAATGGGAGATTGTTAGCGGTTGCGCAGTCACGAGTGGAGAGACTAGAGGTGAGATTCCTCCATGCGAGAGGGCGTATTCATATGTTACAGGAGAGATTGGTGGATCAGTGGGAGGAACCAATAGCAGTGGCACCTTTGAGGATGGAGAGGCTAGGTGAGCGGTGTCGACGATCACGATCACCACCTGGTTCGGGATGAGGCGCAAGGGTCTAAGTGAATTTCATAGGGGTAGAAGAATAAATAAGGATGCCGACCTGCACGTCGATGATAGAGAAGATGTATTTGTTTAACATCTAAATAAAACTGAATATGTATGTTGATTTGAGTTTACGATAATAATAAGAATGTTTGTTTTGAATGTTTTGAATTGATAAAAGACCAAGGTGAGTGTTATCAATATAAATATGTGAAATCATTTATATTTTAACAACACATGATAGGTTATGGTAGGGGATGGTCGAGCTAACCTTGGGAGACCCCATGTCTCCTAAGTGTTGCCTACATAGCCCATTGCACAAAGCAAGGAGGGGCCTCAGACTCGATGTAGTTCTCCCTTAGGACCAGGGAGAGATGAATTTAGGCAATTTGGTTGTGTTTAGGAAATTTTTGGTTGGTAAAAGTTTGATGTTGGTAGGGTAATGTTGTTGGAGTTGGTAAGGTATAGGTGAAGCGAGGGTTAGCTTACCCAAGCATAAGGGAACCGTGTCCTGATTAAGGTCAACATATAATCCTAGATTCGGGTAAAAGAGGAAAAAATGTCCCATAGTTGAAAAGAGCTAAACAAATCACGTATTATCATAGGATGAGCTTGAATCCCTAGGTACCTTGCATAGGTGAGAAGTCGATAGGTGAAAAGAGTTGTATAATCACAATATATCGGATATACGTCACGTCCCTTGAGTTTTGTTGTTTTGAAGAATGGTGAGGTGAGGTGGATGGTATAGCTGGGGTGCAGAGAACTTGTTATAAGGTGATTATTCTGACGAAAGAGAACCAAACCTGAATAGACAAGTCCATGACTCAAAAGTGCTTTTGAATATTGCTTTTATTTTTCTGGATATAGACTGATCGATGCGGGAAGTCTATATGGGATATGCATTTTGTTGTTCTTGAGGTCTTCACGAAGCTGATCAATGCGAGAAGCTTCTGATAGAGGCTGACTTTGTATAGCTGTCCTTCAAGGGAGTAGTCTATTTATAGTAGCAGATGCGGCTTTTGTGTATAGCTGTCCTTCGAGGGAGCAGTCTATTTATAATAGCAGATGTGGCTTTGCACATAGCTGTCCTTCGAGGGAGCAGTCTATGTATAACTTAGAGGTCTAGATGTCCGTTTGGCATGAAGCATCTAGTTTTGCAGGAAGTTTGACTCAAGAATATCCCATAATTGTATAATTGAGAACGTGTTATTTTGATACTTTTAAGTCATGGACCAGACTAAAAAGGGGAAGGCATCTTTAAGAGGAGGTGATGATCAAACCACGTGAGGTTGATTCTACTTTGAGATGCACGAAACAAACTGTATGAGGTGGTAAATGAGCTCAAGGGACGAGCGCAAGGTAGATAAGAAGTGATGTAACACTAAATTCAACAGTAGAATGGTCGGAGATGCAAGGCATTAAGGGGTTCAGGCTCAGGTTTACCATTAAGCAAAGCTAAATGGTAAGTGCCTGATCCGTAAGTGTGAGTGATAATGTAAGGCCCAATCCAATTAGGAGCAAATTTTCCACGTTTTCTCTTTTCTAGTTTGGTCACATGTTGATTCTCTTTGAGGACAAGATCGCCAATCTGAAAGGTACGCTCATGAATTTGCTTATCATAAGCATACTTGATGCGCTTTTGATAGATTTGAAGGTGGTCAAGAGCTGTAAGACGACGCTCATCAAGAAGCTCTAATTGGGCTAACCGCTCTTGGCGGAAATCATCATTGGTGAGAATATCCTGGAGAGATATTCTTAGGGAGGGGATTTGTATTTCGAGAGGCAAGACAGCCTCGGTACCATATACCAAAGAGAATGGTGTGGCATTAGTGGAGGTATGAATGCTGGTACGATAAGCCCAAAGGGCAAAGGGGATGTGATCAGGCCAATTGTTTCCAGAATCGTTAACGACTTTCATGAGAATTTTGGTTAGGGTTTTGTTAGAAGATTCGGCTTGACCATTTTCTTGTGGATAGTAAGGTGATGAGAAGCTAAGTTTGATACCAAAGTTGTCACAAAGGTCTTGTAACAACTTATTTTTGAAATATTTTCCATTATCTGTTATCAGGCAATGAGGAACACCAAAACGACAGATAATGTGATGGTTGATGAACTCTACGATTTTTTCTTTTTTGGTTGAAATGAGTGGAATGGCCTCCACCCATTTAGTGTAATATTTAGTTGCTGTGATTATCCAACGGTGATGTTGCGAAGAAGGTGGGTGAATCTCACCAATAAGGTCTAAACCCCATTGTGAGAAAGGCCAAAGATCTCGTGCGACCTGTAGCGGGTGGCTAGGAGTATGTTGAAGGTTGGCATGTTGTTGACACATAACACAACGCTTAACATATTCGTAGTAGTCGTTATTAAGAGTAGGCCAATAATAGCCTAGGCGAAGGATCCGTTTGGCCATGGCAAGGCCACTAAAATGTCCACCACAAATTCCGTCATGGACTTGTTGGATGGTATAGGTGACCTCCGCGCCGGTTAGACATCGAAGGAGGATGCCATCAAAGCCATGTTTATAGAGGAGTCCCCCCATGACGACATAACGAGAAACACTTTTAAGAAAAGCATGTTTGCCATTACTAGTAAGGTCAGGTGGGAGAACAGAGGTTGTAAGGTAGTCGTGAAATTGGTGATACCAGGTATCCTGCGAATTAGCAGATACATTATTTACCATACAAACATCCAGGACTGAGTAAGATGGGGCAAAGAGTTGTTGGACCAAGACAAATATGTCAGAGTCAGTTGGTGAGGTAGGAATTTGCGAGGCCAAGCAAGCCATAGTATCCATGCAAATTTATTAGTTGAGCGGGGAATGGTTTGGATAGAATAATGAGTAAATAAGGTCAAAAGTGAATCCACGTAATGTTTGTACTTTTGAAGTTCCTCATTTTTACATTGGTAGATGCCCATAACTTGATTGACTACCAATTGAGAGTCACCGAAAATGTTAATAGACTTTACACCTAAGTGTAACGTAACCTGGAGACCCAAAACAAGGGCCTCGTATTCCACTGTATTATTAGTGCAGGGGAAATCGAGCCGAATGAAAGAGGCATAGGTTCAGCATCAAGAGGAATGAGAACAACGCTTGCCCCTCCGCCCAGCGGCATTTGGATCCATCGAAGAAGAGGGTCATTGGATATGACACCTCACTGAGTGAAAGAGTTGCGATGAGTTCGTCAGGGAAAGTAAAATTGGTAAATTGTTCCCCAGGTAAAGGGGCTTCCATGAGTTGGTCTGCGATAGTTTGTCCTTTGACTGATTTCTGGTGTACAAACTCAAGGTCGAGGTCGGCGAGGAGCATAAGCCATCGGGCGATGCATTGGTTTAGATGAGGTTTGGCATACATATAATGGATGGGGTCAGCATTGGTGATGACAAAAATTTTGTGATTCAGGAGGTAATGTCGAGTTTGGTGGCCACGAATGATAGGGCTAGGCACAACTTTTCTACATGTGTATACCTAGTCTCGTAATCCACAAAAGTACGGCTTATGTAATAAACTACTTGTTCTCGATGCTCGAGAGTCACGATGTGCGAGCATGGCTCCTACAGACATGGTCGGTGGTAGAAAGGTAAAGGTAGAAAGGGCATCATCCTGAGGTGGGACAAGCATGGGTGGCTGCAAGAGATAGGCTTTAAGAGCCTCAAAGGCTTGGTGGCACTCTTCGCTCCATTGAAAGACAATGTCCTTTTTAAGGAGATGATGGAAAGGTTGACATCGATCCGAGAGTTGTGAGATGAAACGCCGGATAGATTGGAGTTTTCCCTGCAAACTACGCAATTGTTTGAGGTTAGTGGGTGGGGGCATTTCTAGGATAGCTTTGAATTTTTCCGGATCAACCTCAATGCCACGCAAAGAGACGATAAAACCAAGGAGTTTTCCCGAAAGGACACCAAAGACACATTTCTTTGGTTGAAGATGAACACAGTATTGTAACAGGTGATCAAAAATAATGGTTAAAACATCGAGATGTTCACTGCGATGTTTAGATTTGCCAAGAAGATCATCGACATAATCCTCAAGGATAGTGTGCATAATGTCATGAAAAATGTAAGTCATAGCCCACTGATAGGTCGCACCAGCATTCTTAAGGCCAAACGGCATGACACGATAGCAGAAGGTTCCCCAAGGAGTAATGAAGGCGGTTTTATGTTGATCGGCCGGGGCTACCAAAATTTGATTGTATCCCGAGAAGCCATCCATGAGAGAAAGCATCTCATGGCCTGCAGTGAGATCAACAAGTTGATCAATACTAGGTAGGGGGAAGTCATCCTTTGGGCAAGCGAGGTTAAGGTCCCGGAAATCCGTACATATCCGAAGTCCCCCATCGCTTTAGTGATAGGTACGATGTTAGAAATCCATTGAGGATAGTCAATAGGTAAGATGAAGGAAACAGAAAGGAGTCGTTGAAGCTCTTCTTTGACCAAGAGGGCAATGCGTGGATGCATTTTTCTCAGTTTCTGTTTAACTGGTTTGGAGTCGGGTTTCAGAGTAATGTTATGGACAACAATGTCAGGATCGATTCCTGGCATGTCAGCGTAGGACCAAGCGAAAGCTTGGTTGCGGGCACGGAGGAAGGTAGTGAAGGCAGTTTGTTCTGATGCATTAAGAGATTGTCCGATCTTCACAATGTGAGGATCGTCCTCTGTGTGGATGTTGATTTCTATAGTCGACTCATTCAACATGGTTTGAGTTTCAGATGGTAAGGTGCGTTGAATATAAGAGTCATCCGCACCAAGGTAAGTGAGGATGGAGTCGTCATCCTGGCACTCAACAACATTAATTGAAGGTGAGTCTTCTTCGATCATGTCTGGATACAGAAGGGGAAGAGAAGATGGGTCTTCATTATCACGTTGATAAGTGAGAGGACCCAGGAAGATAGCATTTACGAAAAAAAAAAGTTAGGAGGGATAGATTCCGGGTCTATCGACTCTGTGGGTGAAGATGGAAAAATAGGTGATGATGGTTCAGAAGAGGTAATGTCATTGTCTTCCCGGATACAACTGACACAAGGTTTCTTTGGTGTAAGTGTTTCAGAAAATCCAAGACCACTACGATCTTTGTGTTTGCGTGTAGTCACGGGAATGATTGTATGTCGGCCTTGTTCATAAAGACCGAAACCAAAACCTTTCCAAGCACAGCTGAGTCAAGAAGGTGAGGGCGAAATGACGATTTGTTAGATATTGAAAATCGGATTGGAAGGGAACCACACCAAGGGGAGGTTCAGGGGTAATGGAGGATGCGTCGACACCCCCATACGTTAGGTTGGTGCGGCAATTAGGTGGTCGTAGGAGATCACCTCCCCCACACGACGGTCGTAGGTAGGATGCGCATGTAACTGTCCATACTCCTGTGGGGTATGGAAAGTGCTAACATTATATAGGTGATACTCCCCCAGCGTAAGGCATTGAAAAACATCTACCAAGGGATCTGAGGTTGGGATGTTGTCCGCGGGAAGGAAGTGGTATTTGCGGTGGCGGTTTCATTGGTTGAAGGTGTAGGTGCGGCTAAGGTGGATGGTTGAGGTGTGGGCGAAGTAGATGGTTGGGTTGGATGAATGGGTGCCTTGACTGGTACAAGCACATCATTAGGGTGATATAACATATTGCAGGTTTTGAAGGGGGGAGCGTCAGCTTTTACGGTGTATGACTTCCCCTCATACTCAAATTTTATGCATCTATGTAAGGTGGAGGGAACGCATCCCATAGCTTGGATCCAAGGGCAGCCTAACAACATGTTGTATTGGAATTCTCCCTCAAGGACATAGAAGAGTTCGGGTAAGGTACATGGCCCTACACGAATGTTAAGGATCACGGTGCCTAAAGTAGAAGTAATAGCATCATTGAATGAACGCAACATGGTGGGGTTGGCACACATGCAGCTAGAAGGGATATTCATTTGTTGGAAGGCTTTGGAAGAGATGATGTTTAGGCTAGCGCCCCCATCAATCATAACACAACATACTCGGATGTCCCGACGTAAGCCGAGATGAAAAGAGCGGGGTCAGGATCTTCTGCACCAAAGATGACAATTTCATCTTCGAGAGAAACTGACAACTTCTTTGTATAGGGACAGAAGTGGTAGATTGTTTGGTGAGAGAAGCAACGTGGTTGGGTGTTAAGATGGAGGCAACGGGAAAGGTTTCGTTAGGTAGGACCTCTATCCCTTGAAGGATTTCAATGAGAGCTTGTCGATGAGATTCAGAGGTTTGAATGAGATCATACAGTGTCATTTTTATAGGTGATTGGTGAAGTTGTTTGATCATGGTATGATGGGAAACTCCATCAGAGACAAGGTAGGCAGGTCCACGAATAACCACTTTAGGTGGTGGTGCGATCGAGATGGCGGATGGAGAAAGAGAGGCCGCAGGTGTGCTTTCTTTAGCTTTCCCATTGTTTTTCTACCCTCAAGTAGCAATACTAATCATGTTGATCTCATGAACACGAGAGGAGGAAGATGGCAGGGATAAGTCATTGTCTTCGAGAGGTGGGGTTGCAATAATGATAGATCTTGGTGAGGTGGGGACAGGTGGTATAGGAGAGGGGATTGAAGCTAAAGGTTTCTCCCTTCGTAAGTTGTCTTTCTTAACCTTTCTATCCGAGATAGGTGACTGACGAAGGATGGCTTTCAAAGCTTTGCATCCCTCTACATCATGTCTGGTGTGCGGTGGTAAGCAGATTTTAGACTCATCATAACCTATAAGTCGAGGTTTAGATGGATCATAGAGTCAGTGGGGGTAGGGAAATGGTCGCATTCTCCACCAACATATCAAGGATCTTGGCGTAAGATCCTTTGAGCGGGTCAAATCGATGAGGATAATGAGGCTATTTGATTGAGTGGGTGAGTTTTGGTAATGGTTTTGGTATGGTTGGTTGCGAGTGGTTCGTACGGGTGGTGGTTTAGACAAGGGGTTTTGATGAGTGGTTTTAACTAAACGTGGCTTCTTCTACGAAAGTCATGTTTAGCTGTTAGATGATGAGGCCCAATGACGTGGTGGCAAGAAACAACCACGGGGAAAGAGGAGCGACAACAAACAAATCCTTCGATGATGGATTTTTTTAGGGTTGGTAGGTGGACGAGATACTTGGGGTGACGGTGTTGATACACCCGTGATCTCTGTGTGGGTAGGGGTGTAAAGGTATAGGTCGTTTAAAGAAGATGTGGGAGGCATGATGTATTGAGGAAAGGTGGAGGGTGAGGTCCCAATATAGAAGGTAGGTGTGATGGTGAAGGTTGAGCCAAGCTTTTAGTTGTCTAGGGAAAGGTTTTTATTATGGAAGAGGTATAGATTGGACTTGAGGAGATTGGGTCTATCTCCTAGGTGGATGGATGGATTTATTTTTGGATAAATCTAACCGTTTAGGTGGGTGTGTTAGGCTGGGTATTGGTGAAGTCCCAAGCGTAGGGAAGGTTTGGTTAGGTTAATAGAGGTGGATGAGGTATTCGGTAGAGATGAGGGGGGTGAAGATGAGGACATAGGCATTTTGAGCTTTTGTAAACACCTCGGGTATATGGTAGAGGTGTCTGGATCGGTCATCTGCATTTGAGTAGAGCATGGTGTACTCAAACGCTCCCATAAGACTCATCTATCTTCTGAGGGATGACAATCTTCACGTGTGAACAGGAACCTTGGTATGGAAGAGAGATGGGTTGTGATCCCGGTCCACTGTGGGTGTGATACAGGGGGTAAATGAGGCGTTGTATCAATGGGTACTAAGAGGTCAACCGGTCGCTGGAAAGATTTAGGTGATGAAGAACTAATAGGTAGGAGGGCATGTTTGAGGGGATCCGTTATGATTAAGGAATTTTGTGATGTAGGCTCGAGGTTTCTCTTCTAAGGATGATAGAAAAAGTGATGATCCTTCTTCTTTTGCAGCAAGAGTGGTAGAAGGAGATGTTTGGGAAATAGATAAGTTAGATAACATCCGCTCACAATCTTGTAGGGATGTGGTGTAAGAAGACTCATTCATGAGAAGAGAACTCTGGTGGTTAATTCCTTTATAGGTAAAGGAATAGCAGGACTATCCTCTTGTCTTGATGAAGGGAAGGGGGTGAAAGTCCTGCGTTAGTGAAGAGGCCTGATTCAGAATTTCCTCGATAGAAGCTTTTGGTTGGGAGTTGAAAATTGCATGGATTTCATGAACACTCTTCTCCTCGGCTGAGGTGTCTTGATTTGTGTTACTGTTAGATGCATGGTTTGGAAATGGTTTGTTGAAAATTTTTAAATTTCGATTAGCGGGGGCATTAGGATTATCGAGAGTTATATCCCCTGCATCAACCATTTCCTGCACTATGTTTTTCAACATCTTGCAGTTTTCGTGACTGTGTCCCTTCATGCGATGGAAGTTCTGAAGTCATTTTTTTATACCAAGAAGAAATAGCATGAATGGAATCAAACCCGGAGTGAGGTTTAACAGGAGGCAAGGTGATAGCTCCTGCTTTAAGCAATTTTTCTAAGATCACACCATAAGTTTCTCCCAAGGGAGTATAGTTGATGGGCTCGGCTTTATACTTATAGGTGGCTTTCAGCTGGGTATTAGACAGTGCTTGAGATTTGACCGTCACTGCGTGTACGGCACCCTTTGATTTTGAAGTAGCCAATGTGTGAGAATTGGTGGTGTTGGGTTTGGTGGTAGAGTCTTGGGTCCGGAAATTTGAGCTTTTGTTGCGTAACCTCAATTTCTCTTCCTCTAAGGCTCAAATCTCTAGTTTTTGAGCCATAGTAAAGGCCTCATCAAATGTGTGGAAAGTTTGAATTTGGAGGGTGGGAGAAATGTGTTTAGCACAGGCCCACGTAAAGAGTTCGATGAGCTCGGCTTGAGGTAAGGCATAAGTAAGTTGGTTGATGAGGCCCCGCCATCGTCCAACGAAATCTGCGATAGACTCATCTTCAAATTGTCGGATGGCATAGAGGTCGGTAATGGATAATTTCTTGGAAATATTGATGGAGAAGTGATCCAAGAAATATTGGGCTAACTGGTTAAAGGAGAAGATTGAATGCTGGGTTAAAGCACTGTACCACTCCAAGGCAGGTCCTGATAAGGACATGGGAAAGGTACGGAGTAGTAAGGCATCATCATGAGCAATCAGATAGTAGGCATGTCTAAACGATCGCAAGTGTTGTTGAGGGTCCTCCTTACTATTAAAGCGAGTAAATTTCGGTAATTCCCATTGAGGAGGATATGTATGAAGGGGGACAGAAGGGTGAATAGGCTCCCAACAAACTTTCTCGTATGTCAGGGTGTTACGACTTCCTGAAATAGAAGCCTCAAGATTTTGCATCTTGTCCATCATCTATTTGATTAAATCATTGGTTGGGTTAGATGATGGTGCTGTCAGTTGTAAACAGAGGAGGATTGGTCCAAGAGCCGCTACTAGACAATGGTGGGATTGAATGTTGATAAGATAATGGTGATGAATGTGTTGGGGCAGCCGAATAAGGGTGTCCTATATAAGAGGTTGAGGCCACTGGATGAATTTGTGGAAATGAAAAGGTGGGTGGAACTTGTGAGGGAAAGCTCGTGTGTATAGGTGGCAGAGAGCAAGTGATGAAAGAGGAAACCTGCGAGAGAGATGAGGTAGGGGCAGTGGATGGTAGTGATATGTGGGGTCCCAGATTAACTAGAGGAAAACCAATCGGTGCAGTATGAACCACCGAAGCTACTGAGCTGGGAGATGGGGCTAAGGATGAAGATGGTGAGGTGGAGTTATTAGGTGGGGAAGGGGCTAAGTGAGCGGTGATACTAATAGGCATACCAACGAGGAGCTGACCGTCGGGTGCACGGTCAGGGGTATGAGACAAATAATATTGTACGGTGCTAGGATTAGCATCCAAAAATTTGGCAAATTCCTTATCTCCTACAGGGATCTTGGGAAAATTGCTGGTATCCGTAGGATTCCCCATAGGATGCGAAGGGGGTGACTCAGGCAAAGGCACGGAACAGGCATGTGAAACCATGGTTGCTGCTTGTTTTCAGTGATAACAACCATGGAAAAGAGGACACAACAGGGATTTAATCAATCCGAATGAAAAAAACAGCAACAAAATGTTGGAATTGATAGGTTGTTGGTGTGTCAAGAACTGTTAAACACAGTAACCGATATCGGTCAGATAACCGATGTCGGTCAAAATGTAACCGGCATCGGTCAGTTAACCGATGTCGGTAGTATGGGACCGGTGTCGGTCACTGTGAAAGCAAAGAGAGGATGTAAGAAGCTGCTGGTTTGGGGATAACAATGCTTAATATACCTACCAAACTGTCTTGAAGTGATCACTGAAATAGTGTATGATAGAGAAACAGAACTAAAAACAAGCAAGATGCACAAGCAAATCAATAGACTAACCCTAGGATTAGTTTTAATCACTTTGGGCTTATGCCTTAGATGCTAGATGATGTCAATCCTAAACAAGAGACCTAAGGGAGATGTCAAGTTTGTTTTGGCTCATAAGGCTACCTCAATCGGGTGGAGGAATACCGCGGGAAGGGGGGATGTTTGAGCTGTTGTGTTGATTATGATGTGATTTGGTATGTGTTGTGCAGTGAGAGTAAGATTAATTTCTCGTCAATACCGTGGATATCACCCCCACGTGTATGACATTACTTAATCTACGTTCACTAGAATTAAAAATAGCAAGCAAGAATGTGATGCACGTGTTTTAAACCCAAATCGAAAATGATATTCGATGAAGCAAAGAAGATGACTTTCACTAGTTCAAAGATTCCAAAGAAAGACAAATTCTTTTACCAAAATGACAAAATATTTTGTGAATATTTAGAAGAAAGAAACAGCAAGTATGCTCCCTATATGAAAGCAAGCAAGAAAGAAAGAAACCCGAAATGGGTCCCACCGGGCATGCCAAAATGTTTCACACAGAATTTTCGTTCTAGAATAGAGTTGCTTCTATCCTTTCATTCTCTTGAGAAACAGATAAGGGTTAGGGCTAGGAGGAATACCTGTTGAATGTTGGGAAGGTGTGCATGTACCGTAGAGAGATCAAATCGATTGTGAATAACTCCTTTTTCTGGGAAGGACTACCTATAAATAAGAACGCAAGACCACTAGATTTTAGTTAGACAACAAGTGAGGGAACTGCCTTAGGCCCAGGAAATATTAGACTTCCTTTCGAAGGTGGTCAGTTCCCCATTTAATATGAATTAAAGCAAAATGATAACAAAGAACTACAAGATAATACTTACTAGTTCCTGATGAAGATACAGGTCCAAGGAATGTGGTGGCGACAGTAAGGCTTAGTTGGGATGATCCGGTATTAGAAAGTGAGCTGATGAAGCTATCCTCATTATTTTCCAATGCTTGAACAAGGGTGATAGCGATCCAGTTGCTCAGTTGCAGTCTTCAGCTCGATGCTCTTCTCTGCAACCTTTTCTACTTGTTTCACTTCTCTTTCTCTGCCCAAATGAATCTCGGATCCTTTTTTTTTGGTTGGGGAAGGTCATTTACAGGGAACCGATGGTGGTTACATAACCAATGGCGGTCGAGTAGGGTCCGATGTCGGTTAGGTCAAAGTTGGCTATTTTTTCTTATTTACGAGACCGATGGTGGTTACGGTGGCGGTAGGGGTCAATGTCGGTTAGGTCTTGGCTATTTTTAGTAAAATAGCCAACTTTCCCTCCTTTTCTCTCTGAGGGATCAGTTGTGGGCTTGGTCAAGTTATTATTAGGTTTGTTTTGATTGTGGGTGAGGGGTGATGAGTCATGGGTGTGAGTCTGGACCAAGTCATAGGTCTTAATTAGGTTGGTTTAGGGTTAGGGCTAGGTCATGATGAGGTGGCAAGGTGAGGTGGCAGGGGTGGAGATGTGGATTTATTAATTATATGGTAATTAATAAATAATTAAGTGTGTAAGGTTTAGGTGGTGAGGTATGGTTAGGTTGCGAGGTTATATGCGGGGCACAGGCGTCGTAAGACCCAAATTTGGTGTCTATAGTAACACTAAGCTAACATAGCATAATGAGGAAAGGATATGAACTTATCTATGCAAAATGAAAAAGATGTTTAGATAACTCACCTTGTACCTGTAGGGTGGTCAATGATGCATCTATATATCCACAAAATCACCACACTTTGAGAGAGAATTATTGTTAAGTGGAGAAGGGGAACATCGTTCATGCCTTGGACTCATTATAGGAACTAAGAGTTGAGCAAGAATATGCAAATACGGAACAAAAGAGCATATGATATGGTCTTTCCTAAGGTTCAGGCTTCCTTCCTTTTGAATGTCAAATTGAGGTATGTATATATAGTACGCCATAACCCATGGGCGATGGCATTCACTAAGAAAAACATAACATCAACACCATCGCCCACAGTTTATGGAGTCGTTCAAGGATGGCGAATGAGGTGATGTGTCATGAAAAGTGAAAATAAGGTTTCATAGATCATGGGTATAGAAAAATAAAGTTCCAAATTGTGAGTTACAACCAAAATTTTGGGAGTGAAATAAGTGTGAGACCTAATGAGACAAGTATTACTAGTGTAAGGACAACTAAGGCCAAGACCAAATAGTGACACTCTATCTGTGTACTATCTCTAACACATAATGGTTGTGTGAATAACCATTCTCAATTCCCACCAAGACCATTAAGGCACCCACTCAAGGAATAGATGCATCACTAACCCTTATTTACAAAAAAATAAATTGTTAGTAACAAGTATGAAAGATGAAAAGTGAAAAAGTAAGTGTATACACTATGTTCAAATTCCCCATTTGCATAACCAATGAGAATGCTAGAAAGGACTGTAGAGTTTGGATTTAAATCATACCATAACATTAAATTAAATGCCTTCATTATATTTCCATCAAATCCATTTTATGCATATTCTGCAACCATTGCGAGTCCATGAGAAACAATTTTTATCTTAGGCATTTTTCGATAGCTCATGTGCATTAAGAAATTTTCCACATCTTTCATACATATTTGTTACACTTATAACTAAAATATAACAATGTCCCTACACCATCATATATAAATAAATAAATAAATTCCCAAATCTAGATCTAAGCTTCTATTTTGGCGCATACCCAATCAACACAAGGCACGCCCAAAACTCATGCATGGGAGGAGTAAAAATTACATCTGGACTTCATTTCACATCCCAAAAAAACTATTTCTTGAGGCTACTCCCAACAATCATTTATGTCCAAAAGATGAGAATTTAAATACTTACACCTAACTCCCTAACATTCCTCCCTGTCCACCAAGTTTGTTCTGAACTACAAAAATTGGCACAAATCTTATCCCATAATGTTTGACGGATACTCATACCAGTTCAAAGGTTCTTATCTTGGCACAAGTAAAAGGATACAAAAGACAAAGTGTTTCTCACAAAGAATTAATACCACTTCACCATATGCATCAAACAAGTATATAATTGGTTTGTCCACATGTTTTCATGGAAAACAAATAGCATGACACATTTAAAAAATTGAGCATGACAACTAAGCCCATAATTGAAAATTATGCTTCCTAGTCACTGTGCATCCTTCCTTTGGCGATCTTGCCTTAAGTCCCATCCCCTTCTAGGCTCGGAGGAAAGTATTAACAATACTATTAAGTTTTTAGTATGCATGGAAGAGTTCCTAATGTTATTGATGGACTACATCGGTTTTGATGAAAGACAACTTCCTTCGAAGGCTTAAAAGGTCATTTTTGCCATTCTACAACCAATTGAACACCCTCTAGAAGCGTTTAGGGAAAATTTGAAGAATCTTAGCGTGATTTAAAATGATATTGAAGGTTTCCAAGGAAATTTAGGAAATTTTAGGGAACAGAAATATTATTCAGGAACAATTTGTTCAACATCGGGTAATTCAGGGTGTAGGGAATGAAATGTCCCCAATGAAAATTGTCTTCTTTAGATGATTTTGAGAGTTCCAAAATGATTTAAGAAGAAAAAAAAGGCATATGGAATATATTAAAATCCTCTACAAGTTGTAAATATCAACTTATCTCCGAGGCTCAAGGATTTATTGAGATAGTTTAGAACTCTGCGAGCTTGCCCCTTTTAGTTAAATATGAAATAGGTCCTAAATTTTGACTAATAGGAATAATTGGGTCTCAATAATGGTTCCATTGATCTCATTAGGTGTTTTAGAGTCAAAATAATATAATTTTTTACCCCAAAACACCGTCATATTCTTTTGAGGTGAAAACATTAGTTGTGGTGTCCCGATTTGGACATCTAAGGCAAAATATGCTTTCCAAATATAGAAAAGTCACACTTTGGATATTCTTTTGTCCCCTATATCCCATAGGGGATAAGAGGGACAAGGGGGACACTAAATTGTGACTTCACTCTCTCCCACAAGTCAAATTTTTGACTCCTAGTTGCCCAGGTTGTCCCCTCTATCCCCATGGGGCAAGAGGAACACCAAAGTGTGACCTCCCTCCTTATCCCATGTCACAATTTGGACATAGATGTGTCCCCTATATCCCCTATATCCCCCTAGGAACAAGGGGACATAAAAGTGTGACCCACTCATCCATGCATCGCCTAGACACCATGCGACCACCTCCAGCTCATTCATGCTCATTTCCCAGCCCTTATATCTCGTCCACCACACACCAAAACCTGCCACTTGTAACCATCTAGTGTAAGTTTCACATTAGTATCACTAGTGTCCCCTTTATTGCCATCACACTAAGTACAACCTCACATCCACTCCATTCCAACCCCATTTAAGTGTTAGAGTTCTAGGTGAGTTAAGAAATACAATAAAATCTCACTAACTCTCCATTTCTCAAATAGTCAAGTAATTTTTGTTGAAAAGTGATGTTGCAACATCCTCCAAAACTCCATTTTAATCCAAACATGCTACTAATTCTTTCTAGACATCTACAACTAGAAAACTAAATATTTGATCATATCTCCTCATCCAGACACATGTTTACCTTTAAATTTTACCTATGATCTCCTCTTTAATACACATTTGGGAAAATTGTCAAAGAAAACCACTTGATGATATGGATTTTTATAGCGATAAGCTGAAAATATCTATCCACAAAACAATTTTTTCATTTTTACGGAGATCCTGAGATATTAAACCATGAAATTTAGAGCAGAAGGTCCTGGAGTAAAATATAAAATTTTGATAGTGGCTTCATTGTAACCTGACATCTGTAAGTGCACTTTCTAAAAATAGCAAGTATTTAGATAAATATGTGTCTATTAATAGTAAGTTTCTAAAAATAGTAATTATTCAACATTTTTGATACTGTGAATGAGCAATAAACCTCAGAATCATAAAAAAGTGGAACTTACTAAAAATAACATCCTTGGATACAACCTACTAAAAATAGAAATTTTCATATGTGAGTTCAGAAAGTTTGTGGTGAATCTTATTCTACATATCTCGGTTTTTAGCACTATGAAATTCAAATACTCGGTTACAGTAACCCATTTAAAACATAATCATTGAGTATCCTAGTGTGGGAGACATTAATGCCACTCACATGGATCTTGGCGACTTGAAAATGGGATGTTTGGTGAACCTCGTGAACTAGTGGAAGTTAAGATCTTCTCGAGCGGGCTATTTTCATCATGATGTCACCCACTTTATTCATTTAGAAAAGTGAATTGGTCTTGGCTTGTACACTACACTATGGAGGTAATTTTAGGATAGTGCAAGTAAAATATAATTTAATCCTTGCAACCCTTAATCCCAAGGGTATCTCTCAATGTTTGTACATTCCTGATAGTAGTAACATGGTTATCATCACCAAGGAGTTTGTATCACAAGAGTGGGCAAAGATTAATTCATATTTGTAAGGCCTCACACTCAGTTCACGGTTCATAAAGGTAATAAAACCTTCTCATGTTCCCAATAACTTGTCCAAGAGTGAATTCTATGAAGGTTATTCAGATGCCCTAAGCGGGGTGATGGGTGAGGAAACGAAAAAAAGAGGTACAAGTTTAGATGGCTCAATTCATCCTTATTACTACTGAAGGGAATGAAGTAGTGGATTGGGGATAGATTATTAGTGACAATATTCATCATTAATTTCTTTAGTTACCTTCCACCAAGAATTTTACCATGACTTCCTACCTAGTATATGCTCTCACCTTCACAAGACCTTTCAAGGGCTGACTATTGGTCTCAATGTATCCCAAAAATCACCTACCTATGAGAAGTACCCATATATCAAACATAGAGACAAGAACCATCACTTTTCCAGGGTGAATTATCCATTCATCATGTTCATCATCAGACTTATTGAGGGGAATCAAGAGTTAAGGATCTCTTCTCAAGTAGTTACACAAATCAAGAAATATGGGAGCTACTTCACCCAGTTCTCAACCTTCACCTACATAAGGGTTTCAAGCTTCAATATTTATCCTCGCGAGGATACCCGGATGAATAAAATATTGAATATTATTTTTCTTCCCTTAATCTCTACTCCTATGCATCTAGTCCTGATTTTTATATCAGGAGAAATGCTAAAATTGCACCTTTCCTGGATTGCACCACACACCTCAAATTGAGGCCTATTGGGATACGCATTGATGAATTTGAATTAAGATAGAAGGACCATATGTGGATGACATTTGATCAAATGAGGGCTCTCCACTTCGATTGGTTTACTTAGGTAACAGAGAGGATGACGAATCAAACTTGTTTGCTCTCGAGTACCAAGTAGTGAAAAATTCACCTCTTCCTCTGATCTCATGGAATACAAAAGAATCAAGTGATATCAAAGAGAGTCTTTGCAGAAAGAGTGATTTAAAGATAAAGAGAATGGTTCAAGAGAAAAATAATTTATTTTATTGATTCCATTGGCCTCTTGACTCTATCAAGATAGGAATCTCACATTTATTTTATGAAGAGATCCAAGAAGACTGCGAGCTCCACTCACTCACAAGATCCTCAAAGAGAAAAATTGTGGAGGAAGAACACATTGAAGATTCTCACCCCAAGAGGCTCCACAAGAAATCCAAAGTCACTGAAATCCCCATTGAACCTCTTGAATAAGGTGAGATTGATTCTTCGCAATCCCTAGTTTTGAATCGGTTCCCAAATGTTTCTTCTTCGGTAGTTGAGTCATGCCACTATGTGAAATATGTGATTACATGCCATGGACCTTAAAGTTCTCCCATACCTGAAATTGAGCCCTCACTGTTGATAATTTCTCTTATATTCAAGAACTAATCAAGAGTGATTCAAGGATAGTGTAGGAAGCCTCCGCACATAACTTTAGAGTTATCTCAAATATCATGAAAGCTAAGAGAGGAAAAAATTCACAGCTTAACCTCTCATTTCTTCATTAGAGCTTCTGGTGACCAATATGTAGAGAGTTCCGACCAAAGGTTACAAAACCTATAAAATAAATGACTCGGGGTGATTATGAGATGACAAGTATTTCATTTGGTCAAGCTACACATGAGGGTGATGCACACATGTTCAAGGAATATACTACCCGCATGCTTTCTCGAAATGAGGAATACAAGAAAACAATGGAATAGTTGGAAGAGCATGTGAGAACTCTCACTACTTATGTGCAATAATTCTTAGATCCTAGTGTAGTACCACCTCCACTTGCACAATTCATCACTCCTATAACTATATTTAACCATGAAACAGTTAAGAAAAGCTCAAGGTTACTCAATGCAGGGAAGGGCTAATGACAGGTGGTTGAAAAGATTCTTGAGAAAGGAAAAACATTGTTGTTATAGATTCTCTCATTGTTCAAGTTTTCCCTCATCACCATTTTTAATAACTGAGGAGATTGAGAAGGAGAAATCTCATTAGGACAATATATTTCCATTGGTGTCAGAAATGAGCAACCTCTATTCTCATTTATTGGTGAGTAAAAATGTGTTCACTACCATAAATGATAACTTGTCTCTTATTTGGTCTCGCACGATGATTTCTTAGTATGACATGTTGAATGATGTTATCTCTTATCTTGATTCTTTTAAAGTTCTCACATCATAGATTTTGGAAAGTATTAGCAACAATGTGCAAAATCTTGGGTCACTTTCAATCAGTGAAAATTCATCGAATGGAATATTTTTGAAATATTTCTATGAATCATTCAAAAAGAGGTGGGATATCCCTTCTCATTCAACAAAGATACTTTGGATTCTCTCACATAAATCATATGTTCAATTTCTAATACTACGAAGGATCGTCAGGGTTTGGATCAATTAATGTAAAACCATTGGAAATGACTCTAAAACCTGGATCAATTCTTTGAGCTTTGTCCATATTCCACAAGTAGATAAAGTGGCACCTGCATTGAGTAGCTCACTTCAATAAGGAATTAAAGGGTGAAGAATTTTCTCCAAGAGAATTCCCTAAGGTTCATCGGTGCGGCTCTTCATCAAAAAAGGCTTCATCTCCATCAAAATGATCATCTCTCCTCTTCTTCCTTTTTCCTTCCCTCTCTCTCCATGTTCTAATTCTTCATTAGGGAGGTACTTTTCACTATTTTTTCCTATTCACTTAAGTGACCTATAGTCTAACATTGTAATGAGTTATTTTTAATTAATGACAAAAGACTTTCTTTTGTTTCTTAAGAATATGAATAGTCACAAGTGATGAGGAGAAGTGAAAATTCATGTGGGGGTACATGAAAATACTTTTGTAAGGCTATAAATTGGAATGACTTCTCCATTCCAAAGGGTTGTTAATTATGAGTAACTAGTAGATAGATTTACATTCCTTTATTTCTTGTATACTCAACTTTGTAAGTATTATGATCTTGTAACACCAAGAAAGGTATTAATTCCTTTGATGAATAAATAAATAGAATTATGTGTCTATGGTTTGTTAGTCTTATCTTGTTCTCAAGGTTAAATTACTCTAATTGAGTGTATATTTACTCTAGTTAATGTTTTGAAAATCTATAAGTGCCTATTCACAAAAGTTAACCCTCTTTAACTATATTCTTACTCCCCTCTACCTCCTTTCACTAAGAAAATTCCTCCCTTGCGGTAAGTGTTGAAATTAACCATAGGTCTATTGGAGTATTCATGTGTGATCCCCGGCTTCACGACCACCCACTAATTTATTTTTCTGCATTCAATAAATGGGATCCTTCCCATTACCAAGAGGAGGGACTTAGTCTTGGAGAATTGCAAACTCACTAATTTTTCCTTGTGACGAATTATTTTTCCAACACCACCCTTGGCATGGGTAGAAAACATGTTGGAAGAGGTTGTAGAGGTTAGTTTTACACCTACCAAAAAAATTGCTTCAAGGTTTCTAAGGTCTTATCAAAAAACCCCTTTTTAGAAGATATAACAACCATTTAAAATTGCATTCAAAATAAATTCAAGTACATCTCACGTGTTGACGAAAATTGGGGAAGTGAAAAATAAATGGGAGGGAGGACATTGGAAAAAATAAAGTGTAAAGATTGACTTGATGCTCTTCCCAAAGTGGAAACATGAAGTTTCCAATATTATTTCCAGTTGTACTCCATAAGACCACGTGAACCCCAAGATTTCATGCCTGCTTGTGCATTTTTAATTTAAAATGTTTATTTTGAAATGCATCATAGTTAATTTATTTATTTATATTTATATGTGTGTGTGTGTGTGTGTGTGTGTGTGTGTGTGTGTGTGTGTGTGTGTGTATATATATATATATATATATAATCCTCGATTGAATTTCAAGGGGAACCAAAAGAAAGAGTGAAGGTACAAATAATTATGAAAATAATTCTCTTTACAATAAAGTTCTTGTAAGAACCTAACCAAGGGTGCTAAAGACAATGCTATTAAATTATCATAAAAAAAAAGGACCTCCGCTCAAGTAGGGATTTATGTTTTCCTCCTCATCTAAGGGCCTTCATCACTTTCTTAACGCTTTGAAACCACTATCAAAATTTTATGTTAACTAAAGTTTAATAATTATTATTATTATTATTATTATTATCATCATCATCTCATGAAATGATTTAACGAGTGTTTCTAATTCAAAAACTAACTCTTCCAGTTACACTCGTGAAACTTGATTACGGTAGGGCATCACAACGATAAGGGTCCACTAAACCTATCAATAATTATGTGTTTTAATACAAGACTATACTCACCAAATGAATAATATTTTATTTGATAGTGAGTTGCAAGATTTATTTACATAAATTTTTCTCTCCTTTGCGAAGAATCGGTAATTTTTGATAAGTTTCAATATTTTGAACATCTATGTTACACTTTGAAAGAATGTGAGTTACATATGAAAAAAATTAAGTATGTTGTCAATTCTCCCACCACATCTACTATTAAGCTTTCAAACAAATAGATATTCAACTGAAATACTAATGATGTTAATATCTCTCCTAAGGACACAATCCATGTTGATTCTCAACTTTATTAAATTGGAACTTCAACCCACAAGATGTCAGTTTACTCATTTACCAAGCCCTCCTCACATTGTATTGAAATAATTTCTCGAATGCAATCTCATATCTCTCCCTCCATCATTTGAGGTTGATATGAGTAAGCCTCAAAAGTAAATTTTTGATGTCAATTCTTATTATGATTATCATCGATGTATTGGTCACCCCACTGATAAATGTCTAAATATTCATCACATTATCCAAGATCTTATCGATTCTAAAGTTATTGAATGGGATGAGCCCATTGAATCTTCCAATCCAATCAAAGATAATGCTAAGTTAAAAATCTTTAATGACCCACTTCCTAAGCATGACACTGACAAATCTACTTTTGAAGTGAACAACACTTATTATGTGGTACCTCCATTGTTTTCTTATGATCACCCTTTGTATACAATGATTATTACTATCACTCACACATTGTCTTCTACACCACCTATTACTTTTTGTGACTCTAATATATACAACACATTTGTTTCAAGCATGTTCTTTGTCTATGTATCTATTAATCAGGTACATATATACGGTGTTTTGGTTTATCCACATAAAAAATATAATGTCTACTCTTTCACTTAACTCCAATATCTTGGCATGCTCACACAAAATATTGCACTTGATATTAATCATCATTATCAAAGCATCACTTTACCTATCACTATTGGTGCTATCACTACATGGGTTTCTTTCTAGGTTACTTCTAATCTTATTTTTGGTTTCTTGTCTTTGAGGTATCCCTTAGCTGCATGCTCTTAAGGTTATTCCTAGATAGTCCACTAATGTGTTGAGTTAATTCATAATCAAAAGGTTATTATAATTAAAGGTGTTCCCCATAAGGATTCCCATCCTATCTTTCCTAGTCCTAGTGCATCTATATATAGGTATTTTATTTTTATACTTGCTTCTCATCGCTTTAGCACTTCTAGGCTCCTTCCTAGGCATGTATTCCTTAATCCTATCTCTAGTCACTCTAGTTCTCTTGGTTATCCTAATAGGCCTTTAATTTCACACACTACATCTAATGGGTCTATGTCTTCTCATATACTAAAACCCCATGCCATACTTCTCACCATCTTCACTCCCTTAAGCTCTTATATCAGTCCTCTAGTTCACATACTACATGCAAAGCTTCTCAACTACATCCTAGTACTCAACACACTCATTCTTCTAGTCCACCACACCATAACCATTCTTTAAATGCTAGTTATGCACCTATTTTATCTCCTAGTTCTTCTTGGGCACATATTACCACTACTAAACCACTGGTATTTGGATCACAATTAAGGTTTATGCCTCCACCTTCCTTGGAATCTACTCAAGCTCTTCAATAAGTTCTCATTGGATAATTTTTATGCTCCCCATTATTTTTGTATATATTTATGCATTACAATACTTTAAAACATTCAAATATTTGCAAAAGTACAAAATCAGGACACGTGCATTTTACTTGAGTTGTTAACACCTTACATTAGACATGTTACATTATCACTTTGGTTTGATAAATAGCATGTCTTCTTATTTCCTCACATGTTTTCACTTGGTATATTAAGCTAAATGAATGGAACATAGATTGATACATGTTTATAAGAGCACTCATCACTCCTTACATTCTTCTCTTGGGGGAAATCCCTCCATCTCCTACATGTGTTATTGTTATATTGTAGTTACTTTTATTTCTTCATTTATGCTCAAATAAATACATTATCTACTTGATATTTATTATACTAACAGTAATATAACCATGTGTCTTGTGCAGCATTGACATATTTTATTTCACATAATTCACCTATATTGACTGCTATATCATGTTATCACTTTTTAACACTCATGTTTCATGCATACTTGCTTGTTGGTGTATATCATTATTTACTTGTTTTCATTTCTTATGTGTCTTGGTTGTATTGTAGCACTGTGAGTGTCCCATGCATGTGGCATCATGCCTATCTTGTTTGTTATTTCTATATTTTTGAAAACTTACGGGTCTTGATTGTCTTGTGCCATGCATGGGTGTTCCATGTTTGCAATATCTGTGTCTTTTGTATGACATTGTTTGCATCCTTATTATCTATGATTTCATTATTGTTGTACTTACATGCATTTAGACTACTCTTGTTATCAACTACATGGTTTCTATCTATTTTTATCATTATTTTTCTTGCACTTGATGTTTGTCACCATGCACAAACACCTTTCTTTTTACAAGTATAGGCTATTCCATGTGGCCACCACTTCATCACTTTACACTCTACTATAACTTCTAAAACATCTCTTTTATTATAATATATTTATTTATTTTGAGCTACATGTTCAACATGATTTTTACACATGCCTCAAAATAGGTGGCATCCATTTAGGTTCATTTCTACACTTATAGTAGACATGAAAAAAATTCTAGGGGGCATAAATACAAACAAGGTGCGGAACTCGTAAACATAGTCAAACATAGAAATTCACACAAAATTCACATGTTCATAACCATATAGATTGGTCAAGGCTTTGATATGGTTTGGAACTTCCCATAGGTTTTTTCCGAAGGGTAGAAACATCGAGTTTAATCAACAACTTGAGGTTCTCAACTACATTCTTAGGTTTTTATTCAATGTCATGTTTAATTCACTCGGTGTATGTCGATGAAAGGGGAATGAATTACTTCACTTCATCATTATGGAATTCAATTTCTAGTACAATTTCAAAGATCTTAGGGGCACGAGTATCCTTTCTCCATCATTATTTTAGCACTTTTTTAGTTTCTAATCAACTTTTATTCAGTTGTTACCAATTGTGTGGCATATGGGGAGATTTTGGGGGCACCTATCCTCTCTTTTACTATATGTCCTTAAATACAAAATTGGATCTATAATTTTCTACATAAGTGTGATCCATGGGGCTATGGAAGGTAACAAAGAATCTAAGTTCTCCTTAGGTAGGATTTCCTCTCCTCTTGCAATCAATGGGGAAGATATAAGAGTTGATGAATAACTTTGATATAGGCTTTCCTTGCCTCTTGCAATCAAAGGGGAAGATATCAAAGTTGTTGAATAACTTTGATACATAGTATTCTTCCTAATAAGGTTGTTTTGGAACTTCATTCTTATTCTTCCCTCTTTGTCATTTTTGTTAGGTTACATGCACCTAACACTCTAGTTTCTCCTTGACATAACTAGGGACTGATCACCCCCAATCATTCGGTAAGTTTCAGAAAAATCAAAATGTAACATCTTCAAGCATAAGAAAAGCATGGGAGTTTCTCCCTCTGCGCAAGCAAATAGGTGTATTCCTTCTTTTTTTGCATCCTTTCATTTCACTTTTATACAAATGAAAATATTTCACATTACAAGTTATATTTGAGTTAAAGTTCAATTATTTATCATGGACATTGACTACACTTTGTGTTACAAGTTTCATCATGGATCATGTTAATACCAAAACACAACATGGACAACTATGAAAACAAACATTCGAGAAAATGAAAAGTGTTTTTACACAATTAGGTATATTTTCCTTTAAACATATAATTTTAATTTCATACTTAAAGGGGGGAAATGTAGACATCAAATTTGAAAATTTTCCTTTTGACAACACTTGATTTGACAATGCACTCTTGTTATGATAAATACCATCTCTCCACTCCTCTGCTTGCACTTCACGAGAGGTTTAAAGTTTAGCTTTTTTATTCTTACACACCAACATGTCGATGAATTTTGAGAGAAAAAGGCATAAAATCCATAGTAATACACTAAATAACGAGTTCCAAACTTCATTTGGCATATTTTCTACCCAAGGCAAAGCCACAATTTGGTCGAGGATTTTATATATGGTCTTGGCTAACTTATACGGTCTTGGATTGACATCAATTTCATCTTTGTTTTCAAATTCATATCTTTTGTTGGGTCTTCTACTTCATCTGGGTTGGCTTGTATTAGATAAATCATCTATGGAGCCCTATATAAGCAAGTAAACACTACCTCATTTGCTAACCTAGAAATCCTATGGCAATGCATTGATACACTCACTTCTTACACTTACAAAAGGAACTCACAGATCCCTAAATCTCACAATAACACATCTATAGTCATTAGGGTAGCACCCAAATCATGTTTAAATCTTCTTACCAGGTCAAAAAAACATTATCTTTCATTTAAAAGCACTAAAACATCTCTCTTTTAAGTATTTTAGCAAGATCCAAAGTCAAAACAAACATTGTCAAAGTGAAAATTGTTACATTTGAGTGTCTAAAATGCCCAAAGACAAAATGAATGATATGATGGAGCTTGATCTAATGAAGGAGACTTTATAGGAAAATAAATTACAACTAAGGAATTCTATGGAATTTTTCCAGGTATATTTACTCACAAATACACCCAAGTGCTCAATTTTGAGCTTGTTGTGTTCTTCCTTGAGCTATGAGCGATATTTTTAAAGCCCAACATGAACACGGTTCCCATGACTCTTCTTCTATGATTCCTAAAACTCATCAATCCACTCAGTTGGTGGTTCCTGTTCCACCCAATCTACCCCGCATCAACACCATCCCCACATCTTCTATCCCCATCACTTCTTCATCTACTTTTGTTATCAATGCCCCTATCCAGAATCCTCAAGAATCTATCTTACTTCCTCCACCACTAAAGAAACCCATTCAAATCTCGGTGCACATCCTTACATCATGTCCACACCAACGTTATTACTTCATAACCTCACCATTTAGAGTCAATTCAAACCAATCAACCCCCACTTCGAAGCACCTTCCAACATATGTTTTCTAATCACCCTATCCAAACATCTCAACCACCTCATCCTACACATCCCCAATCCAATCCTCCAATTATTCATAAACAACCACCTCAATATTTCCCACCTATTTACATCCCTTCTAAACATCACATCTCACAACCCTTTCAATTCTAACCTCTCAATTATCTTCCTCCTTATCGACCATCCCCACAAACTCGTAAGTATCCTCAACACTATCAATCCTATCCATAATCCAACCCATTCACCTCTTATAATCCACAGCCTCATCCATAAATTTCTCATCCCCATACCTCTAATGACCCCATGTAAACCTTGCTAAGTAGGTTGGCCAACTTCAAGTCGCTACTTTGGTTCCTAAAAGATTATTCACTTAAGAACAAATTTGTAATGATCCCATCAATACATATGTCCCTGTGAAACCATATCATCCACACCGGAACTCCTTAATTTTTCTAAATTCAATAGTAAGGAGGACCCTTAACAACACCTTTGTGCCTTTAGGCATGCATGTTATCTCATTTCCCATGACCAAGATCTCATGCTTCACACTTTCCCCATGTCATTGGTCGGGCCCACTTTGGACTAGTATAATGGCATTCCTCAAGTATTCTCTCTTATCTTTCACCCAACCTACGTAACTTTTCTTATAACACTTCTCCATTAACATCATGTATAAGATCACCATTACTGATATCTATGTTATTAAATATTTTAATGACAAATCAATCACATATTTCATCACTAGGTGGCGTGGAATCATCAATAAGTTTTCTTTCTTTCTTCCCCAAACCGAACTCATTGAAATTTTCTCTCAATCATGTGCAAAACACATTTCGTCTACTCTCCAAATCTAATATTTTTAGAGCTTTGAATAATCCTTCACCATGGCTCGCAAACTAGAATTGTGTTTCCTTGAGCAAGGCCATATCAAAATCCACTCCAACAAGCCCAAAACCGATTTCACCAAGTCATCCTTCCCTCGTAATGAAATATTCAAAAATGTGGAAAGTTTCATTGTTGTCAAATCTTCTTCCATGTCCACATCCCATGTTAATTCATCACAAAGAGATCATATACCAACTCCTAACTATACTCCTCTTGGAGAATCCTATAGTTCCATCTTCGATAAAATAATGGTTGTCAACCTTATTCAACTTCCCCATATCTCGACCCATGGATAAATTTCATCCCAAACCCGCATGGTATCATGAGGACAACTATTACAAGCATCATCGAGTCCATGACCATGATATTGAAAAGTTTTATACCTTCAAGGACCTCATACAATAGCTTATCGATCAAGGGGACCTTCAAGTGAACAACCCTAACTCCTCCCAACCAATCATTAGACATCTTTAATCATCCCTTCCGCAATCATCCACCGAATAAACAAGCTACCCTCCTACATCCCAAGATCCTAATACCCATACAATCAATACTTTGAGTCGGGATCCTACATCACCATCCACATCCATTGTACCCCCATCTAATATTTCCGCACTTACTACACCCACATCTTCTAAATCCACTACACACACATTTACTATACCCATATCTACTACTCTAACATCTATTACACTTACACATACCACACCCATACCCACTCCCACATCGAATCCTAATTTTGAACCCATATCTGCACCTATTATACCCATATCCATCACATATACCTCTATCTTAACAATTTTATCTATGTCCATTCTTGTACCCATGTCCACATATTAATCTCGCACCATATCTCATATCTTCCAAACAAACATATCCCATTGAATCTACCATAAGAAGTGTTCCCATCCCATCCTCATATTCTAAAAATTTAACCACTTCTATACCAACAACAACGACATCTAAATCATATAAATCTAATCTTAAGGATGAATTCATCATTGAAATCATTGTCATCCCCGCAAAGAGTAAAACCCCATAGCAAAAAATCTAAAAACCTTGGAGCTCCCATCAAAAATCTACCACCCATCCATATAAGAAATTAGAGCTTCCTCCTTCAAATCCCCATCTATTCAAGCCATCCAACATAAAATAATCTATCGTAGGGCCCCCACCTTCTATTTTGGGACCGTGCCCTTCATCCACAATACCCATCACTAATAAATCTCAATCCAAATCATCTATCCCTCCTCCGAAATCTACACCCAAAGAAAAATTTGAATCTAATGCCACTACAAATCCTCATAAGAGTAAGGAACCTCTCCTACCTTCATCCTCATCCCTTAAACCAAATCCACCCAAATTCCATAAAAAATAATCTTCACAAACCCCCATCAGATCTCATACTGAAATCCTTTAGCGTCTCATCCAAGAATCCACAATCACCCTTCTCCCCATCAAGCCCTTTGACCCACACAGGTCAAATCCCATGTGGTTTGACCCTAAAACCATATGTGCCTACCATCGTTTCCCTAGACATGACACAGAGCACTGTAGGTCCCTCTAAACCCTCATCGACAATCTCATAGAAGAGGATGATCTTCTCATCAAAGAAGACCACCCTCTCCCATCTACAAGCTTGACCCCATATAAGCCTAATCCTCCAATAAATTATGTAACTTCTAAAACCTCTAAATCTCTTCATCCATGTCTTTCATCGTTATCCCATCGTTGATTTCTACCTCTCTTAAGGATGGTCCCCTCTCTATATCGATTTAATCCACATCACCACTTGTTCTCGTCCTCACAAGTCCCAACCATCTACCTTGTCCAAACCAAAAATTTCATCATTTTTCCTTCCTATGATCCCATCAGCATCTCCTTCTTCATGCAATGTTAAGGTATCCATCCTATCCACCTCGCAAACTCAAAACCCCCACCATTAAACAAATCATCGTAAACAAATTGTATTAGGATCCTATTAAGATGTCCTCTATGAGCTCATCCAAATCTCTCCCAATCATTGACAAGATCTCATCAAGCCTTGGAGCATATTTAAGTCTCCTCCAATGAGTCCCAACCTCTTGCCGCCCTTATTGGAGCTCTTATAACTTCCCCCACCATCTCCTTTGACGATTATGAGATTCATGACATCCTACCTGAAGAACATTACCCTCCCCTCTTCATCATAGTTTGCATCAATGACACCTTCATCTGTCGATCTATGATTGACAATGGTGCTAACATCAATATCATATCATCCCATACTTTCAACCAACTTAATCTTCATGACACCATTGTCACCCAATAACCTGTGGTCCTCTAAGCCTTTAATGATGTTATTTCCATGTCCTTGAGAACAATTATCCTCCCCATCCACGTCATTAAAAAAGCCTCCATGAAATATTTAATATTATTGAGGGGTAGTTTCAATATAACGCCTTACTTGGATGCCCATGAATTCATGTCATGCGTTGTATCCCATTTACTATTCATCATTGTATCAAGTATGAACATGAGGGAAGAATCCATACACTCCCTATTAAGCTTCCTCCATTCAAAGCATGATACATGACCTACCAGCCAAATGATGTGCTCATCCTTAAACAAGACCTATTCTTCGCAATATCTACTAGTTCTTCTATATATGCATCCAAGTTACCTCATGATGAATCTCTCAACAATGTGATACAATGTTTCTTACTAGGGAGTATCAACTTCTCATGCTCAATTTTCTTCCCACGCTCAATCAGTTTGGTAGACCTCATAAATCTCCCATGTATCAACCAACTATCGTGGGATATCATTTCCTTATGTCCACCTCATCTAAAAACAATATTGCTTATGGTGGCATCAATTTCCCTTCTTATCACGCTGATGATCAACCTTAAACGAAGCCATACAATAATGTCTTTGAATTCCTCTATAACAAATCCTTTACATATACGTATCTCCACCATTATGCATGGAAGGGGTTTGGTCTTGACGTTACGTGTAAGGAATATATGATCTTGTCTTCAACTAATCCCACAAACCCCATGATAATTTTTTTCTTGGGATTCAAATAACATCCCACTAACTCCCCACACACTCTTTTCCACACCCTCCATCAACATCAAGCCATCATGCCCTTATACATCTAACCACCCCATACACATGGATGATATAGTGTCCCTCCCCCTAACTTTTTTAATCTCCATCATATCCCTCGATCGGTCACTTATCGGGATGAATGTAGAACTCGGTCCTTTCTTCATAAATACCTTTCAATGATATAGGAGGATTCTCATACCATTGATGTTATTCAATGTAGTGATGATGACTCCATTCTTTCCTACATGGGGGAAAAATATTCTCATCTTCATAAGTCCTTACCTCCTAACACATCCACCCTTCTCAACGAATCCACCATTGACATCAATATAGGGACTTTGCAAGAGCCATGTATCCTTAAAGTCATCCAATCTCTTGATCAATAAGATCTAGAGGCCTTTACCTCTTTCTTATCTAAGAAAAACTAGGCCTTCGCATTGTCATACGTTGACATGTCGGCCTCGATCCCAACATTGTCATCCATAACATCATTACCATACCCAACACCAAACCATTCAATAAAAAGTTACATCACTTACATCCCTACGTTTCCCTTCTTGTTAAAGAATATCTGCAACATCTCCTTTCCACTAACTTCATCTATCCTATTAACTATTCGCAATGGGTTTCTAACATCATACCCATTTCCAAATCCTTTAGAAATTTTTGCATATACACCAAATTTTGAGATTTAAATCTCACTTACCCTAAATATGACTTTCCCCTTCCTAACATTGATTAGCTAGCCAAATTAAGAGCTATCCATGAATTTCTTTCTCTTATGGATGATTTTTCTGGTTATAATCACATTCTCATCACACCAGAAGACCAACATAAAACATCCTTCATCGCCCCTTGGGGATCCTACATTATCGCATGATTCCCTTTGGTTTGAAAAATTCAAAGGCCACCAATCGGTGTGTTATGACTTACATCTTCCATGATCGTATCCACAAAACTATAGAGGATTATTTCGATGACATCTTGGGTAAATCCAAATGTCAAAAGGACCACCTTTCCATCCTCAAACCCTCTTTGCACATCTTATTTATTTCTTCCTTCTTCTTAATCTCGCCAAGTTTATGTTTGGAGTTTTAACTGAAATATCCTTAGTGTAGACATAAAATCACGTACTTTGGGTAATTATCTAGTCTCGATCACATACTACTATTCATATGGTTCCTAAGTAAGAAAAGTACTAATTAACCCATGTATTTTGGTCATATTTTGTCCTTTTCTTACTTCTTTCGATCTTACACCTTTACTAGCCCAGGATTTCTTTTCATACTTCAGTTTTACCCTTTCTAGACTAAAGCTCCTAGCTAGGACACCGGCGTGAGTTCCTTCATCACCTCTGGATTCCCATGTCCTCTTTGTACTTTACTCACACTTTTGGGTCCTTTCTAGCCGTTTGAGCATCTTATCTTTTTGGTAGTCATAATTTTTGGGGTTAATTACAAAATTCAAGTGAAGGAATCATATAAATATAAAGTTATGTGATCATAATAAGGGACCAAGCACTAAGCACTATTTATCACCACCTAAGGTTGTATCCATCAAGCCATCTAGAGCCCCATTTGCATCCATCTAGCTCCATCATAAGGGATAAAGGCCACTCATCTCGCATCACACTTCATAGGAGGGGAGTTTATTCTATTCAATGCATACATTATTTACATTCTAAATCTAGTTACTTGTTCATTACTTCAAGTGTAACATGCGTAAGAGAAACATAGGGCACAATTTCACACACACACACACACACACACACACACACACAGAACTACATTGGGTCTGATATGTAGTACATTGCTCAGTGGTAAGTCCACCATTATGGTGGCTAAGGACAGTCCGATCCATTCATTTGCATCTTTATTTTTATGGTTTGTTGCTTTGTCTAGGGTTTTGCAGGTGATTTATTCATTGCAAGTTTACAGCGACATCGGAAATATTACAGCGAAATACACGTGAAAGGAAGAAAACAAGTACAAATATCTAACAACCCTATCATAACCAGGTTTTGGCCATTTTTGCAAACCATGGCATTCGAATTCAAACCAGAGTGCCCTAGGTTCCCCATCCTTCTCCGGTGCCCTAGTCCAGCCAGAATCACTCGATATATATTTTCTTAGGCTCTTCTATGATGGTCACCCATTCTTATTCAAATCAATTTATACTATGACACGGTCCCGTAACCTCTTCAAATCAGCTAAGGATTTTCTAACCATTTTTGCATATTAGGTTTTCTACATTTCTTTACTTAGTTTCTTGAGTTATCTCCTTTATTTATTTATTCTCTATTTACTAAAAAATTGCATTATATTAGGCTAATATATTATATTTTAGTGTACCCAAACACTTTCACGCTTAGGATCCTCATTTTTTCCTCTATCATAGCTTGTAAAATTCCTCAAATTTATATTTGGTTAACTTCAAGTACATCTTGATTTCCAAGTTGTTCTTAAAAAGGCCCTAGACACCATGTATCTTCCCAAGATACACCTCTGCATCAAGTAAGTGCTATTTTTTATCATTTATTTGATGACCCTATTCTTCGTGATCCTCCATCTAATAAACCCATGTTGGATTCAATTCAAGCTTTGCATTCTTTATTTCAAGACAAATTTCAGGTTATGGAATCCATGATTACATCTCTCAAATATGAAATCTAACATCTTAAGGACGCTTCTCAGGCTCATTTTTGTTCTCCTTCTACATCTCATCTTCATTCTATGTCTACTACATGTGCTCATATCAATGAGCCTCAATTCATACCATTACCAAAGCCTCTCACCTTTGATCACAATACTAAGCAACATGACATTCTTACTGAGCTCCTTAGTCATCAATTGATCACTTTATCGTTCTACTCATTGTTATCCTCCGTATCGGCTAGAAAAATATCAAGGTCTTCCATATTATAATTATCATCGAATCAATGGACATAATGACAATGATTATTATGCTTTACGAAGAATAATCAAGCATCTTGAGCATCAAGGATTTATCTCATTCACTACACAACATTTTGTTGCATGCCCATCTACAAATGCTACATCTTAATAGGCTCCTAAATCTGATTTGTCTATATATAATGAGCATCACGCCATCACTTCTAATGGTCAATCTATGAAAAGTCGACATTGCCTAAGAAAATTCCTCTCAAAATCAATATAGCACCTCCTCCTCTCAATACATCTACAACATTATCAAGTCAAAGTACACAACCACCTCTCAAAATAAATCAACCTTCTTCTCCTATCAAGTCTTCTACAGTTTCATCAATACCACCAAAGTTTCCACCATTCAATATTTCTCCCCATCCCACTCCACTTCCATTTCTAATTCATTTTTTCAAAGAAACTGCTCCTTCTACTAAGGGTCAAGACACATTTCAAACTCTTCCACCATCACATGGTCCTAATGTTTCTTCCACCACTAAATGACTACTTAATCCTAGTAGGTGACTTTTCTCACCTCACTCATGTTCTTGTGGTTCTTACATGACTGTTGGGGGCATGACACTTATCTTATCCTCTCTCCCCCCTCTAATCAAAAACATACATATTACATCTTCATCACATCACAATTCAACATTCACTCACAAAAATCACATTTTGACACAAACTAGTATCGACACTACCCAATGACACACTTTTGTGCTTCGGTTCACTCTTGACTGTTGAGGGCATCCTATACACATGAACCTCACACACTGCACAATAGACACTACACATGAAACATCATCACCCATATTGCACTTTAACCATCTTACATCATACATCGTACATCTTATGCTTTATACATCATACACATTCTACACATACCTCAAAACATCTTATATTACATATTATACATCCTACATCATACATTACACATTTCGCATCACGTGACTAATTTTCATCATTGTTTCTACTACACATATTATGCATCCTCTTCATCTACTTATACTCACTACACTCACTACCCTATGACACACTCTAGTCACATGGTCCATACTAGACTGTTGAGGGTATACATCAAAAATGGACCACATCATACTCAACCATTCAATCCTTTTCTCTTGTGACATTCCTAAATTAGTGATATATGTCATAGGCTACATTATCACTTCCACTTACATCATTTAGTGGTATAATATTTAAGCTAAATCACCACTCTTTTTGCTCATCTTGTAGTGATATACGTCGTAGGATACATCATCACTTACTCTAGCATCATCATCACTTCTTCTAACATCCTTTAGTGATATACACTTTAGGCTAAATCATCACTTATTCTATCATCTTGTCGTGATATACACTTTAGAATAAATCATCACACATTATTGTACTTCATATTTATGTCACATATAATCAATATGCATTCATCATAACACACTACACACAACACATCATTTAAACCATTTCCCGATGACACACTCTTGTTTATGGTTCATTCTTGACTGTTGAGGGGGTATAAACAAATGAACCTCACCCCATACAATTCCATTCACTCGTGGGGATGTTTCCCTATCACTTCACTCTACATTCCATCCATCCACAATATACTACATATCTTGGTTGCATTTACTCTTTCTTGCATTTAATTGTACGTGTTCACTTTATTACACATACTAGATAGATATATTGTATGTGATTGTCTTTATCATACACACATGCGCGTTCACTTTCTTTCTAGTTTTGATTGTAGATTATATAGATCCATTACATGAAGCAAGGATGTTTGGAACAGATACTAGTACCAATCCCACAAAGAGCTCCTAGCGGCATCCACTTTCATAGACTACAGGTGATATTGTTTCATTTTGTTTCATAACACACTACTTTAGTAGATTATACAGACTTTGACATACATTTCATCTTTCTAACGTGCTAATGGGTGCTTCATGTGTAGCATTTGTTTTGTAGGACTATTTTTCACCATGGTTATCTATTACATTGTTTGTACTTGATTTTCATTATATGCCTTTGTTTGCGGTCTTTTCCTTTGTCTTGTATGAACACTTGTATACTTTTTTTCTTCACACCTATCTTGTCTTGCAACATGGTGAGTGGTGTCACATGCTTGCAACCCAATTTTTGTGGTCTACATTGTATTCCCACAATTTTATCATGCACATTGATTTACTAGCACACACTTCATCTTATACATGCATGTTTTTCTTTGCTTGTACTAACACTTGTCTCCCAATCACTTTTTTTCATGTGTCTTGGTTTCTACCAATAACATCCCTTCCCCCGCAGGCATAGTTTCAATAGCTTGGCCTTATTTTAGGTCGCATCCACCTACAAATGATGTGTTGCATGTGCCCCAAAATAAGGGGGAATCATTTGGGTTAATCAGTCACCCCATACATAGTATACATAACACAACATAGTATTTGTACAATATAGCCAAGTTCGGGGATCGAATCGACTTGGTTCCTTAGTACGGCGATTCCTTTCCTAGAGCGCCTATAACCAAGGGGTAGTTACACAAACGGGGTTCAAAGATAGTCTCTGAGAACTCTACACAATGTGTTTTATAGGGTAGGTTTTCCTTAGCACATGCATTGGTACACATCATCTGCAGTGGTATTTTATTCTGGGGAATAGTTAAAGGTTAGAGGATAAATCAGACCTTCCTCTCTATACTACTTCTATCGTGATTTCGGATCGCCCAAAAAACCGATAATACAGAGATCTCTACAGTTTTGTTAAGCAATTAAAGGTTGGACAATAAATCATAATTTCCCCTATAAATCTTCGACCAACGACGTGATATCACCCGAAACTCACACTTCATCGACAAGATATTTTATACACTTTTTTCGTCATCATGGCTTAGGTGCACATGTTCCTTTTTCACATTTTTCAGAATTTTATTTTACATACTTCCTTACATGTTTTTAATACATATACATGTGTATTTGACTACTTGATCATCTTCTCTTTTGTAGGTCCATCCGTATGGGAAGAAAGCAAATCAACATCAACATCAAAAAATTACACACATTAATACTAACAATAGGTACATCACACACATTGGCATTTACATGTGTGCTTTCACCCTAAGTTAATTTTTATCACTCTTTACACTTTTCCATCTTTAGTCTCCATCCTCCATATTTTTATCACTTCAAGCTTTTTCTAGTCCCTCGGCATGCTTTCTACATCAATCTACATGGATATCAGGTACGCATCTCTATCTACTTTATGTTACCGATATTTTCACTCACCAATATAAAGTGGGGCAAAATGTAGACACAAAATCACACACTTTGGGTAATTATCTAGTCTTGATCACATACTAGTATTCATATGGTTCCTAAGTAAGAAAAGTACTAATTAATCCATGTCTTTTTCCATCTTTCGTTCATTTATGTTGTTGCTTTTGGTCTTGCACCTTTACTGGCCCAGTCTTTCTTTTCATACTTCGGTTTTACCCTTTCTAGACTGGAGCATCTAGCCAAGATGTCAGCACCAAGTGCCCTCATCCCCTATGGGTGCCCCCATCCTCTTTGTAATTCACTTAGACTTTTTGGGTCCTTTATATCTATTTGAGCATATTATATTTTTGGTAGTTAGATCTTTTAGGATTAATTACAAAATTCAAGCAAAGAAATCATATAAATATAAATTTATGTGATCGTAATAAGGGACAAAGCACTAAACACTAGCTATCACCAACTAATGTTACATCCATCAAGGCATCTAGAGCCCCATTTTCATCCATCTAGATCCATCACAAGGGACAAAGGTTGGTTCATCTACATCACACTTCATAGGAGGGAAATTTATTCTATTCCATGCACACATTATTTACATTCTACATCTAGTTAATTTCTCTTTATTTCAAGTGTGACATGCACAAGAGAAACCTAGGGCACAATCCCACACACACACACAAAAACTACATTGGGTTAGAGATATAGTGCAACACTCAGTTGTAAGTCCACCATTATAGCGGTGAGGACAGTTTGACCCCTTCATTTTTATATTTCCTTTTTAGGGTTTTATGCTTTATCTAGGGTTTTATAGGTGATTTCTTAATTGTATGTTTTCAATGACATTAGCAATATTACAGCGACATACATGCGACAAGAAATGAACAAGTGTGAAGCTCTAACGACCCTATCGTAACTAGGTTTTGGCCATTTTCGCATACCATGGTGCCCATAATTCAGAATAAAGTGCCATAAGTTCCCCATCCTTCTCTAAGAACCCCAATCTAGGTGAATCACTCAGATCTACATTTTCTAAGGCTCCTATGTGATGGTATCTCATTCTGTCCAACCGGTCTTTACTATGACATAGTCCCACAACCTCTTTGAATTAGATAAGGATCTTCTAATCCTCTTTGCATATTAGGGTTTCTACATTTCATTACTTAGTTTCTTGAGATATTTCCTTTATTTATTTATCCACTATTTACTACAAAAATTGCATTAGATTAGGCTAATATATTACATTGTAGCATAATCACTTGGCTTCATCATCTCTATTAGGGGTATTGAAGTTGACCCCGCTAAAATCAAAATGATCTTTGAGATTCCCCCCTCCTTCTAATCTAAAGAAACTTTGTAGTCTCCAAGGCCAGCGTCAATCAGTCTTTCACTTCATCCCAAAACTTTTTATCGTTTCCAACCTTTTCATCATCTCCTTCACAAAAACACTCATTTTAAGTGCGATGAAAATTACCAAAATGCCTTCAATGATCTTAAGTAGTATCTTCTATCTCCACCTGTGCTCACACCTCCACGTAAGGGGGATTCCTTCTATCTTTACATCTCTTCCTCCTATCATGCTTTGGGTGACTTGTTGGCACACTATGATGAGTAGCGTAGGGAGAAGGTCATCTATTATATTAGTCACACCCTTCACAATTTTGAAACCCGCTACAATGATGTTGAAAATTTGTGCTGCGCTCTTATCTTCGCCACTTCCAAACTTCTTCATTATCTTCTCAATCAAAAACCTACATCGTCACTAGATTCAACCTCCTTAAAAACATGCATTCTAAACCTTATCACAATAATCACATCACTCAATGGCTCATATTCATGGTAGATTTTTACCTAGAGTTCATCTCTCAAAAATCAATCAAGGGCTAGGATTTCACTAATCAAGTTGTTAAAGCCCCTCTTCTTAACAATCAAATTTCTCACAAGAAATTTCCCGACGATTCCATCCACATCATCAATCATGAGTATTCTCCCTCAAAATGACACTTTTCTTTAATGGATCTAAGTGTCGACAAGGGGAGGTGTTGGCATCATCATCATTCCTCCTTGGGAAACTCTTATCCCCATTGCTTACAAACTTAACTTTGAGTGTACTAACAATATGGATGAGTATGAGGCCCTTATCTTGGGCCTTCAAACCACTAGCATAATCGAAGTTCAAATTATTTATATCTATAGGGACTCTCAACTCATCATCAATAAAATTAAGGAGTCTATCGGTGTAAAAACAAAGTCCTTCATAAATACAAGGACGTTGTTAATTTTCTCCTCAAATATTTTGACCAATACATGATCCAAACTATCCCTCATTCTTCTAATTGTTCACGGATACCATGACATCCATTTCATCTCTCATCCTTGTAAAATGGAAGAATATAAACTCTCCATTGTTTTTCAATGTATCAACCAACCATATAATACCAAAGCAAGCTTCCTCACGTCAATATTAATGATGCCAATCATTATGCTCTCTAGTGCACCCAGATCTTCGACTATCTTTCTCAATCTAAAATCCTCCTCGACTTATAGAAAAATGGTTGGAGGTATTTTCTTCAATGTGTCAACCGCTATGTTATTATTGGTGGAATCCTCTACAAACGTGGATTTGACAAGATTCTCCTAGGATGAATTAAGTCCCATGAATCTACCTGCACTATCCAAGAATTCCATGATGGCATCTATGGTGGAAACTTTATCGGTTTGGCTATCGCTAAGCGCATTCATTGGATGGGATACTTTTGGCCCACCCTCAATCAATACTTCTTTGAATACGTTAAAAAGTGTGCCAAGTGTCAGCAACATTCCAATAGCATATACATCCCTAGCCAGGCTTTACAACTGGCTCAAGATCTATGGACTTTTTCACAATGGGGACTCAAACTAATTGGCCTCATCAATCCACTCTCCTCTCAGTGCCATCATTATATCCTCACTCCTATTGAATACTTCACCAAGTGGGTGGAATCCATTCCACTCGCATCCACCAAAGCTAGCAAAATTATCAATTTCTTCTACTAAAGACATCATCTCATGCCGCTTTCAGCTGCGTTCCTCATAAAATCATCACGGAAAATGGAAATTCCTTTCAAAAAAATATCTTAAGAATATTTGTGAATCCTTCAATATCAAGCTTAAATTTTCTTCTCCATTTTATCCTTAAGCTAACATCCAAGACAAAACCACACCAACAAGACTCTTCATAATATTCTCACTAAAACTATCGATAAGGAGGGTTGTAATTGGCACCTTTATATCCCCTTTGCTCTTTAGGATTATTGGACTAGCATCTCGCACTCTCTACGAGTGTTACTCCATTCTCTCTTGTCCATGTCTTGGAAGTTGTTCTTCCTCTCAAACTTCAAATTCCATCCTTGTGTGTTTCTCTTTTTGACTTCATCTTTGATGAGGACTATCATCAAGAGCGTCTAACACATCTTGAACTTTCAAATGAACGGCATTTAATCGCCCTTCAAACCCATCATGTCTACTAAGAGTGCATCAAGTGTGCCTATAACAAACATCTAAAGGAACACAAATTTAACATCGGTGACCTTGTCCTCAAATAAAATCATAACGTCACTACTCTAGAAAGGATCCAACATGGAAATTTTTCTCCCAACTGGATTGGACCATATATTATCATGCATAAGTATGGGTCTAGAGCCTATCGTTTATCTTCTCTTGATGGTAAACTAGAAATAGAACCTCTCAACACCTTGCACTTATAGCCTTTCTATTGTTAACACACCTACCAATGTGATCCCATTCACATCAATGATATTATTTCCATAGTTAACCTTCTCCATCTTTGATCATAATTATTTGGAATCATTTGGTCTACCGTCACTATCCTATTTATGACCTTTAATATGGGCAACATGGCTCTATTAATAGCATTTTCCTTCTAGATAAGTTCCTCTGTCTGGGTGGGAGCCCTAAAATTATTACATACATCTCCTTATCTACCTACTAGAACCATGATAAGGTTCTATATGTGTAGCTTGCACATATTTACTTCCCCTCCCCAAGTGGTCTACTTGGCTATCCTCAAATCTCTTGTAAAATTCAAAAGCCAAAACTTGGGATGCTCATATACAAAGTTATCTTATCCAAAGACAGACTACTCTCTCAAAGAACAATTGGTCATATAATGCAAATTTTCAAAATAATATACTAGTCCCTCAAAGGACAACTATCATGCATCTTATCCTACCATCTAAAAAATGAAAAATCAAAATCAAAAGCAAAAACCCAAAATTGTAGACCACTCCCTCGAAAGATGGCTACCTTATTGTATCATGGCAATGAAGTCTTCCCAAATTGATCAACCTTATAAATATCTAAAATCAAAATCAAAATCCAAAGAAAGCATCCTAGGAAGCTTCCCGCATTGATCACTTTGTGCGGTTATCCATAGTTAGAGCATAGACCAAGGAAAACTATCGAAGGAAGACCTACTTGCCCCGCATGAGTTAAATCTGAACCCCTCATCATTTCTACAGGTAGGTGTATAAGAACACCTTCCATCTTTCCCTTATGATCTTAAATGTGACTAATTATTGTTAGTTATGTGTTAACACCTACCATTAGCTACAAGTGCATTTCTTTGTTCGTGTTCCCTTTCACATTTTACCTCCAATCCAGTCTAAAAACACCTCTTCTATGTACACTCATTATGGTGTATTTTCCTTCTTATATACATGGGTCACCCTCTCGAGGTCATGTTTTGTCTATCTCCTCTAATCCAATCCAATCATATCCACCTATTTTTCCTTAACTTATTATCTCTACCATCTAAATCCATCACATTATTTTCATAGCTAACATCTACACTTATCCATCCATTTACTACACCTACATCCATAGCCTTCCATCCAATCAATCACATCATTATGCCCATCTAAATCCAATATCATCATCTAATCATGTCTAACATCTACATCCAATTCATCATATCTATCATATGCCATCACATCCATATCTATCATCTCAATTCATCACATCTAATCTAAATTTGTATCATATTATATCATATCTATCACATCCATCACATCATCCAAATCAACATCTATCATCTAATTAAGCATCATTTCATATCCATAATTTCATCAAACATCAACATCTCATCAAAATATCATCATCACCCATCAAATATATCTAATATACTCATCAAAACACATGTAAATTACATCAAAATCAAATCATATATATATATATATATCATTTAGCCTCTCTTGATAGTAAACCGAAACATAAATTCTCAACACCTTGCACTTGCAGCCTTTCTACTATTAACACACCTACCAACATGATCCTATTCACATCAATGATATTATTTCCTTCATTAACCTTCTCCATCTTCCATATTAATTATTTGGAATCATGTGGTCTACCATCTCTATCCTATTTATGACCTTGAATATGGGCACCACGTCTCTACTCATAGCATGTTCCTTCTGACAAGTTCCTCCGTCTAGGTGGGAACCCCATAATTATTACATCCATCTCATTCTTATCTACCTACTGGAACCATGATAAGGGTCCACACATGTAGCTTGTACATCTTTATTTCCCCTCCCCAAGTGGTCTACTTAGTTATCCTCATCTCTCTTGTAAAATTCACAATTCAAAACTCGGGATGTTCATATCAAAAGCTATCTTATCAAAATATAGATTGCTCCCTCTATCAGCGAGAAAAATTTTCAAGTGGACAAAATTTTGGATTTATTGCCAACACTTTGGGAATCTAAGTCCCTCTACTTAACTGGTGTAGCTACCATATACGCATGCGCATGAAAATGTGGGTTTCTGTGGTGGCCTTTTGACCGTGGGATCCAATAGGGACACTCCACTGACCCTACGAAAAAACTTGTAGATACCTACAAGAGAGGACTTTGTCTGTAGAGAGGGGAAGGGGAGTGAGAAATTAGATAGGATAACTAATGTTGCAGGTAGAAAATTAGATTCATGCATACATCAATTAGAAGTTTTATCACATGCATTAAAATTAGGAGGAAACAACTCTACGCATAAAAACAAGCCCAAATGGAATCTATGATTACAAAGTATCAATAAACCCCTTAGTAAAAAAGGCTCAAACTCCTTCTTCTTGTATTGATTGATTAAACCAAGTTGTCTATAGTATAAGAATGGAGGAAAAATAGAGAGTGGGGGAAAGGAAGAATTTGGCTATCTCCTTTGTTCTCTCAAGGTAGAATGCACTCTTGAGCTTACAAAATTAGTGACCAACCCTTTTAGATGGGAATGGATTTGTAATTTATAGAATGAGAGGTGACTTATCATCTACCCCCCAATGGCTTTTCATATGTCCTTGTGCAACTTAAAAATTTTCAACTTCCTAGGAGAATATTAAGTCCCTTTTTATAACATAAAGGTGACTTATTACATTAGGAACATTAGGACATATGAAAAGTGCAACCCCAATGCGAAATTAGAATATTGGAAAGTGAGAGAAAGTTGGGGGGAAGAGGAGAGAGAAAGAGAGAGAGAGAGAAGAAGAAGAGGAGATGTTGTTCCTGATGAAGTCTATTGATCCTCATTGATGGAAAGATCCAAATGCAGTGAAACTTTGAATCTTCAAACTCCTTGCACACTATGAAACTCCTTCAAATTAGCTCACAAACGCTCGCCAAGTTGAGTGAATTGTTCCACTGATGACCGCAACTCCTATCCTACATATGATATACCTATGACCCGAATTATGTAGTGAGTGTCGAAAAACATTGTCCAATTCCCTGATATGATCACCCCTCTATGTCTCATTTTACCAAACTTTCCCTTTGAGAACAACCTGCTATTAATAGTAAGTGTCCATATGGAAGGCTTACTATTTTTAGTGAGAGGTGATTTTTGCCTCTTCTCGACCATCGTGATGTGATGAACTCCCTCATTCGATCTTGTGCACAGTGCCTTTTCTTCGACCACTTCTTGGGGTGACTTACTATTTTTAGTAAGCACCTATATAAGGGACTTACTATTTTTAGTAAGTGATCATTTTCACTATTTTCTGCTTTGGATAATCATTCTAGCTTCTTGGAGGTCTTTAGTGCACACTTGCCTTTTCCATAGCCGCTTTTGACGAAGACTTACCAAAAATAACAAGCCTCTATAAGAAAACTTAATATTTTTAGAAAGTAGGTTTCCATTGTTTTATTTTTAATGGAACATAATTTTTAGACTTGTCTCGTTGTCACGACCACATCCTCTGAATTTCACATAGTTTTTCTCACTAGAATGCGGGGAAATAAAAATTAAAATTTTCACCTGGCGTGGCTTCGAGCATGGAGTGTCATGGCAGCCATTAATGGAGCTTAAAATTTTCAGGTCTAGTTTTGACTCCGCTTTGCGATGAAAACAAATCCATCACAATATGTTTTTCATTTGGAGCTCATGTGCAAGTTTTTAGCTCGTTTCCATTCTTCGGAATGATGGGAAATCTGACGAATGTGAACCGGTACACAAAGTGAGGATTTTGTTGGAACAAATAATTCTGGGCACCATTTGACCTCTGGTTTATTTCATTTTGATCATCTTGAAAAATTTGGAATTCTACAGAAGACGGTGCCTTGATCCAACTTGTATCTTGCGAGATATGAAGATTTCTTGATCGGGTGACTTCATGGTTATTTGGCAAAAAACCTTCATTTTCTTCTCGTTATTCATTTTTTTAGCACCTTTTTCTCTGATATTGTTGTGTTTTCATGGTGTGGATAGTTTTGTGACCATGAAGGAGCTGGTTTAGATCATTAATGGTGGACCAGGTGTCTGGACAAGCAAGAACAAGGCCATGACATGGTGAGAAGCTATGAAGGAGAAATGAGGGGGAAGAAACGGTTAAGTGCCAGATTTGAATATTCAAAAAATGCTCATGCAAGGGTGGGGCAAAATTTTTCATGTCTTATTTCCCTAACCTTAGGGACGTGAGGGACATCAAATTCCATGGTGAGCAAGAGGAAAACACGTGTCCTTGAACCAATGGCAAGGGATTTACTTGAAAAAACACCAGAAGCACTGGGGGCTAAAAGTCAATCATGTGAATGACCAAAGGACTCCCCATAGGGGCTAGGAATATTTTTCCATGTCTTCTGTCCCTAATCTCAGGCATGTTAGGGAAATCAAATTCCATGGTGGTCCTGGAGTTGACACATGTCCTCGATCCGACGGCAGGGAATTTGAGCTCCAAAAATGCACCTAGGGGATAAACTATCAAGTTTGAAGGTCACATGAGGGTCCCAGAGGTCACATGGGGCTGGGTGAATTTTTCTAAGGTTGGTGTACCTAACCTCAGGGATGTTAGGGACATAAAATCCCGCTAGGCTCCTGGTGTTGACACGTATCCTCCTGAAAATTGACTAACTCCTTAACTGTCTCCAAGAGGGTAACTTGGAACGATGATAACTTGAGCTCCCGATGGAATTTATTGGTGAAATTTTATATGATACTGATTGGAAATAGACTTTTGAATCCAATGGTGGGGATATCATGTCTTGATTCATCAATTTTATCCCTAAAAATCGGAATTGTGATTTGGTACTCCACTTGTGCTTGAGAAAAAATGCCTGCAAACCTGATGCGCAAAAGTGTTGTTAAAAGTATGATTTCACCATAATGTAGGGATTGGAATAATATTTCTAGAGATGTTTTTTTACTCCTAAATCCATCCGGAGCTCTTGGAATCTTCTTCTGAAGCTCAGTAGTTGTTTTAAGCCTGTGTATTACCTAGGCTTGTGAACCCTAATTTTGGAAAAACTGCCCCAACTTCTCTGAGACCTTCCAAAATATTCCTGAATTATTTCCATGATGTCCTAATACCTTTGAATCACCTCCATGTTCACTTAGGATCTTTTTCTCTACTCTGTGAGGTTGCTCCAGCTCTAGGAAGGCTGATAGCCCTTCCCATAACTACATGTAGCTTTGTAAATGGACTCCTAAAATAACCTAGGGGGAATGAATGGACTTTCCTAAATCACCTAGGGGGATGATATAACATTATTCAGAGGTCACTTAGACTAACTAGATAGACCCATGGTGTCTTGGAATGATAGGACTTGAAAAAATTAACACTAGGGTATAGTTTTCATGCTTGGGAATTGTCAATTGCCTTGTTGCACTTTTACACAAGAACACCCTCAAAGGAAAGTTGTTCATATAATACAAATTATCAAAATCATAGACTGACCCCTTGAAGGATAGCTATCATGCATCTTATCCATCCATTTAAAAATTTGAAAATCAAAATCAAAAGAAAAACTCAAAATTGTAGACCACTCCCTCGAAGGATGGCTACCTTATTGATCATGGCAGTGAAGGCTTCCTACATTGATTATCCTTCTAAATATCTAAAATCAAAAGAAAAATCAAAATAAAGCATCCTATAAAATCTTCCCACATTGATCAACTTTCTCATCTATAGAAAACTTCCCACATTGATCAATTTTCTCAAGTGTTATCCAAAGATGGGGCATAGACCTAGGAAAACTACTAAAGGAGAACCAACTTTCTCCATATAAGTTACATCTAAACCCCTTGTCATGTCTACAGTAGGTGTATAAGCACACCTTCCATCTTTCCCCTCATGATCTAAAATGTGACTAAATATCATTAGTTATGTGTTAACACGTACCATTGGCCGCAAGTGCATTTTTTTGTTTGTGTTCCCTTTCACGTTTTTACCTCGAATCCAGGTCCAAAAGCACCTCTTCTATGAACACTCCTCATTACAATGTAGTGTCCTTATATACGTGGGTCACCCTCTTGAGGTCACTTTTTATCTTTCTCATCTAATCCAATCCAATCATATCCTCCTATTTTTCATTAACTTATTATCTTTACCATCTAAATCCATCACATAATTTTCATAGCCAACATCTACATTATCCATCCATCTACTACACCTACATCCATCGCATCCCATCCAATCAATCACATCATCAAGCCCATCTAAATCCATTATCATCATCTAATCATGTCTAACATCTACATCCAATTCATCGTATCCATCACATCTATATCTATCATCTCAATTCATCACATCTAATCTAAATCTACATCATATTATATCATATCTATCACATCCATCGATCATTCAAATAAACATCTATAATATAATTAAACACCATTTCATATCCATAATTTTATCAAATATATCATCAAAATCTCATCATTAACCATCACATCCGTCTAATATACTCATCAAAACAGGTGTAAATCATGCCAAAATAAAATCTTGTGTATGTGTGTGTGTCATTGAAGTGTTTATACATCTCGTGATAGACCTATAATGGGATCTATCTCTAAATATATACATCAAAATCTATATGTAATGTTCACCCACTACTTTTTGAATGCCAAATCATATATTCTAAGCCCTCTTGGTGTAGACATTTGCTTACTATTTTCTCCTCCATCATGCCTCGAACACTCATCGTGCTCCCTAATGTAGCCTACCGAGCTGATCTCCTCCCATCCATATATGTCACATAGCACAAGATACATGAGGTAGTCTCATCATGATAATGCAATAATAATATTGTTCCTCCTCATCTACGGCTTGGTATCTTTTCGCCGATGTCATAGTAGTGATTGGAACTTTATGTCCAACTCCCTATGAGGCTCCCCGAGCCTTGCCCCTTGTTACCTCGGATGCACTACCAAGATCGACATATTTTTTCTGTAGGACCTCTCTTTGCATGTCTCCCTATTATATACCTAGGTCCCTCTCTTAGCGCACCTTATATATCTCTGGCGAGTCGTATCTAACTCCACATGTAGTCAAGTTATCTCATCAACCACTCTTTCATCTCCACCCTCTACTTCAGTAGGCATTGCCATCTCTCCTCCTTCCGGTATTGCTGCCTCTCCTCCTTCTTGTGCCCTCTCCTTGCCTACTTTGGCTTCCCACTCCTACATCATCCACTCTACGAATCCCTCTCCAACTCCCACATCATCATCATCGGTATCCCATGGCTCCCCCTCCACTAATGGGTTAGCCATCACAAGACTGGGTAGGTCCCTTACGCCTCTCCTCTCATCGATATCTAATTGGTGCTCCATGCACCATCCGAACTAACCCAAAATATCTCATCACCCGTGTAATCTACACTTCCTCCACCATCTCGGCCTACACCCTTGTACCCATCTCACCTTCCTCATACCTACTAGATGTATATATGTGTTAGGACATGCAGGGAACCCTCTATATGGCCTCCATCTAACCTCCCCAACATTTCCATGTACCAACCCTCCCCCTGCTCCTCCCTATCTCCATGATCCTTATCACCTCTACCACAAAAATCTAACAGTCACTCTATATGATATCATGTGATCCATAGAATTCCTAGTGTCCTCACCATAGCTACATACTTATAGGCATAAAAATTCAATATAAATCCCACTTCCAACCCCAATCTCCTCTCTAAAACATACATCCATAGTTCATGATATACCTGAGCCAATAAATTTGTCCCAAAAAAACATCATCCTATGCTCCATAATATTAGTTAGTAGCCCTACTAGCGACCATGGGAACTTGTCCCCACTTGAATCTATCAAAACATATCAATAAATTTCCATCATAATCAAACATATCAACCGACTCCTCGACATCATTGGTTGATATCATGCCTCAATGTGAAAACCCCTAAAACAAAAGAAATCTATAGGGCCTCACGATCCAAACACTCATGTCAATACACCCATCATCCCCTCTATTGTAATCGGCACTATCGTTGCCCCCTAAATTGGTAACCTCAAGATGTAATAAGCATCCTCCAACTTTATCGTCATCTCTCCATTCCACAACCGGAAGGTACTGGTCCTCGGATCCCATTTGTCTATCAATGTTATCATGAGCCCCGTATCTTTAGGGTACCCTCTGATAGTGCGAATCTAATAATCCCACTACATTTAGATGATCCCACCCACCCTATACAACATCATCCCAAATCCTTTCAAACATGGTCGGGACTATGTCTCTCAAATATGATTGATTCCTAGCACGAAAAATCACTCAAAAAAGAACCCATCATCATCCAATCATCAAAAATCATCGGTTTATATCTACCCTAATAAATCAAAATCAATACTTATCTAGTCAATGTCGGCCTACCCTCGCCGACACCTTCTTTCCCCGATCGAAACCAACCTTGTATAGGTCGACGCCACTTTTCCCATGTCAACGGTGATCGTGTCCAAACGTTGTTGATTGCCCTCACTTTGCCCATTTCAAGATTCAAAAAATCCAAAAATTAAAAATAAAATTAAAAACTAAGCTAGGGTTTCAAATCTTACCACTCTTTGGGTACTTTGGCACTTCCTTCCTCCTCTTTTGCATTATATATCACTCAAATCTCACACTTCTCTCTCTCGGATCTCTCTATCATCAAACTCATGCAGTTTAAATGAGCCTTATTATCCATCTCCATTGCTCATATAGGTGTGTTTACCCCAGTGTATCGTTAACATGCCTTGTCTTCATTGATCCAAGCCAAGTTACTGATTGACTTACATAGTCACCATCGACCTATCCTATTTTTATTCATTTATCCCATCTCGTCCAATCTCTTCATCAAATTATTCATTTTTCCACTTCAGGTTTGTGTGTCACCCATCATGCACCTTGGTTTATCCTACATAGCTCATTTTTCTATTATTTTGGCCTCTCCATCTATCTTACACATATTTCATCACATCTTGTAGTCCTCTCTGTGGTCATTCTTTATGTCCTTCTTGGGGTACCATCGCTCATCTTAAGCCCACAATTTTGGCCATATTTTCCATCTTCTTCCCGTCATGATACATAGTTATTCACCTCCTTATATTTGAAGGATGGTGCATAATCTCTTGCCCTGATTTTTTCCCGACCATCTGTTAGAGACCATTATCTTGACCATCCTCACATTTATTTACGCATATTTTGATGTTTTCCTTTAACACATTGGTCCCATGGCTTTCTCATCCATCCAAGTAGACTCCCATTAGACTCCTCCATCTCGCAGTGATATTTTTGAATCACAAGGTACATACACCATTAATGTTTCCTCCATCACAATTCATGTTATGCCCCTACCGATGTGTTTCTAAGATCACCACCATACTTTGTTTTTTTACTTTTATTTTTATTTTTTCATTGGTCATCCCCCTTCCCTTTGGGCATATTTTTATTTCTTTCCTATTCTCTTCTCGTCTTTTCCTATTTTTCTCATCTTCACATCCCTTCCTTCATCCATTTGTTTCAAACTCGTAATCAATTCCATTTCGTGTCATCAATCCCTAGTTTTATGGGAACACCTCAACCATCGTCATCTCCGTCCACTTATTATTTTTGTCTCACGGTTCTCTTAACACAAACCACTCTCCAAAAAGGGGCAAATGTAGACACCAAATTTTGGTACCCTTGTCCCCCATCCCACGTTCGCTCCCATTTTTCGTCATTTTATGCATTCATATTTCCCTTCCTATTTTAAATTCCTATTTCCCTCATACTTCCCATTTATTTCCCTCTAAATCCCCATCTTCCCTATCCTAATCCCATCTTAATGTTATCATTATTTATATTCCCTAATCCACATCTAATTACATTTAATTACCCTTAACACCTATCTATTTTCCTAGGATTCTACCCATAAATACCCCCATTTATGGTCCCAGAGGATTCCACCTCCTCATTCAATGCCCTCTTATCCTCTCACTAACATTTATTCCCCAATGCATCACTATCAAGTCAAAATATCTAACCTATGAATATTATCCCTTTTTAGCCCCTTTCATCGAGTAAAACATCATCTCCACCGCTCAAGTGGATGGTCTATCATAGTCATCGGTGACCCATACAAGTCACTTTGTTAACCCTATTAATATGCTTCTACCTCTCCTCTCAAAAGATAAATTTTTTGGGTATTCTTCTATCTTGAGAGCTTGGTCTATTTTCTCTTCTTCTTGTGATCAACAATCATTAACTTGGAGCCATCTTATAACCTTTGCATGTTGTCCATGGAGGTTTAAATATTTAAGGCTTGCTTGAGACATCCCATCATTTTCATCACCTCATTCTTGTAGGTCTGTTGGTTTCCTTAGAGATTTTTTTGTTGCATCTACCATCACCAATCTCCTTCATATCCTTTTTCCCATCCATTCAGCCCATCAAAACTCTAGATCTTTCCCGGTCACTTTCAACCCAGTCCGAGTCATCGTCGAATGATTAGTATCTTCATTGGATCTTCCTTCCTTCACATCATTTTTGTTTCCTCACCATCCTAACATCATATCCAACATCTGATAGTAGGTTCTAATTTTTTTTTGTATATCTCCTGGTTTGCCCTATTACAATCACCGTCGACTCTATCAGTCAATCTTGGGATGTTGTTGATCCAGTCAAGTTTGATTTTTTTATTTTTGTTTACATTATCATATCTTTATCTTAGCACCATTATCTGCATCCTAATTATCCATTATCATCTTTATCTATCTTTTATCAAAGTGGGTTGACATCCATCCCTAGGAAGTTATCACTTCTGGGACTGACCTTGTCAAGAAACCCACCATCTTATCTACTAATAATTTTCTTGTTTATCTTCTCTTTATTGTGCAGGTTATCGAGCTCTCTTCGGAGAGGATATTTTTTACTCATATCATCATCATCATCATCCCCATCAAGAGGTAGCCTTAAACCCTCCCATAGTTTTTGAGTTTCTTGATTTCTTGTATCCCTTTCATTAACTTGAAACAGAACGGGAAATCTCGTCAAACATTCAGCACGCTCGGTGGCGAAATTATTCTTTTTGCTTATATGATTGACATCCCCTTCCATTAATTTTTCTTGCTCCATCCTTAACCTTATTTTTTTCTCCAATGTTTATTTGAGCTCTAAGGGTTTTGTATTTTCTTCATTTAAGTTCTTTCTCAAGATGTCTTATTTTGTTTCATCTCCTTTGGAACTTTTCCCTTTATTTAAATTATTTTGTCTCATCACAAAATCCTATGCTACCTTTCACATAACAAGAAATGCAAAGATGGGGCAGCATTCCTCTAAACATGATTTTTGTATGAAAGTAGTTGGCAAGTGGGGATTCCTCCTATAGACACCAAAATATACACAAAATCATTATTACATTATGATTTTAATACACTTTCATAAGCATGAGTTATAAACTTTGAAGCTAGACCTTAGTGGCATAACCCCTTCTTTTTATGTCCTTTGTTACTTGGTTTGACTGGTCATGTCTTTTGAAATTGTGTTAACTTCATATTTTTAATTATGGATCACACACCTTTGCGTGTGCATGTGCGCATGCATGTATGCGTGTGCGTATGCTTATGCGTATGCGTATGCATATGTGTATGCATATGCGTATGCGTATGTGTATGTGTACATATACATATATTGTATATATGTGTATGTGTATGTATATGTATATGTACTTGATCATGGTACTAGCCTAGGAAATCCTATTGGATACTTTGTCTAGAAGGGCGTTGATTGCATTATTCTAATCTAATTGTGTCTTTCTTGATCTTTGGTCCAAATTAGGATTTTATTGGCACATGTTCCATGTTTTTGGCCATCCTCTAACATGTTCCCCTCTATTCTTCCCATTTCATTCTCTTTTATCATATTCTCTCCTTATGGTTTCTCTACATGCCTCGTGTATTCTCCATTCTCTCATTTACCCCTATTTTCCTTGTTTTCTAGCATTATGGCCAAAACCATTATATATTTATAATCATTACTTAAACCATAACTTATAGTTCTAGAAGCCTTTTGTGTGTGTCATTTGACCCTATTTTGGAGCCCTCATGGTTTTTGGCCCTTTTTGTTGGATTTTCCGTGTCATTACATATCAACATGAATTCTAAAAGTTTACAAATACATATGTGCACTTAGGACAAGTTGTGAAAGCAATGAATTATCCATTTGAGTGATAGATAAGTATCCATGTGCCAAAAGCAATTACAAGCATTTATAGAAGCGTTTAAGGAAACAAGAAGAGCATATAACATTTACTCATTGCATTGATTAAGTCATGTAAAGTGATATGGGTTAGGCACTTACATTAGAATTAATTACTTATTAAGTTACATTATACTTAGTGTGTTGTCTTCACATAATTGATTCCACAAAGGGGCTTGATAATTACTAAGGGATGGAGGGATAACATGATCCTTGAAACATATTTGGTGTTTTTACATCATTGGTTTGACATTACGGTTCTAAGGAAGGTGATTAGCTTTCCAAAGATCCACACATAACTCTAGAAAACAAGCAAGGTTATTGGAGCTCAAGAGCATGTGAACAAGGTTGTCAAGTATGATTTGCAAAGTTCCGTAGTTACCGGAAAAATACCCTATGATTATGTGAAATCGTATGTTTTTGTCAAAGAGTTTCGTTCACACTTAGTTTTTAAGTCTTCTCCACCTTTTTGTTTGGCCTGCATTGCAATGTCTCTACTTGTAATGACCATCTCGAAATTGTGACAAACAAAATATCCTTATAAAAAACCCTTTTGTCAATAATATATGTTTGTAAAATATTCTATTATGCAACTAGATCTAAATTTATTGATTATATATCTATTTAGATTTGAACTAATAGATGTGGTTAGTTGTACTATAATGATAATGTAAAATGACTTTCCACATCTATAGTTTTATATAATACTAGCAGTTGTTCCTCCAAGGGGAGAAGCAAGATATGTAGTTGGTTGCTTTTGAATTTTTTTTATTTCTAGTATGTGCAGCAAAAAGTAATGTTAATGTGTGGAATGTAAGATTCTGTAAAGACTTGTGTAAGCTACTAACAAATAATTATGTTGCGAATTGTAAATTTTGGTTGTGAGTTCTCGAGCCTCTATATGCCATACTCCTATTAAAAATGCTTCTCCTGTCGATACAATACTCATTCCATTCATCCTGGACTTGTTAATGATAATTTGGCATTGACATAGGGGAACTGGAAAAATGTCATTTTGCTAAATTAGAGCTTTAAGGTTTGTCGTCAGTATCTAGTTTACTTTTGTTGATAAAATTGTTTCCAATCGGAGTTCGAGAGAGGAAGAGGTCTCAAAACACTTAAGGCATTTTGACATGGGTGACTTTAAGAGGAGCATTATTGAAGCTTTGAGCTACTACTTGGGAAGAAGAAAAATGATCCAAGGCCTATACTAGGTAACATTTTTACCATACAATGTTTCTTTTGTTATTACATTTGTTTGCAGGAAGCTTCAACAAAAACCATGGCTTGAAAGTCCCTTGATCTTAAACTAAACCAAGGAAAGCATTAAAATTTTATATTTTAATATGGGAACATATGTCCATATTTCACAAGGGAAACTTTTTGGAATAAACTGCAAGATATAGTTTTACTTATATAGATGGAGAAGTGGGAAAACTGTGAAGGTTAAAACAGCCATAGAGAGTTGATCCTTAACGTGTTTAGGCCATTAGGATCATAATATATGAACCAAACATTATTGCATAAAAGTTTTTCTTTTTTTTTTTCTCTGAAAGTTTTGGTTTTTATTTGACTTAAAATACCTAATCTTCCCCACGAGTTAAATTGGAGTAATAAACAGGTAAGACATATTAACCAAATCCACGTAAAAGGAACCATGGTAATTTTTCGGCATTGTAATGAAATATGCATCTTAAAGAGTCTCGCTAGCATTTAGATTTGGAATGCAATGAAAAATTAGTCATTATGGTGGTCATATCTATTTTTGGGTATATAAGATTGTTAGGAAAACGAATCCCATCACTCTAAGTAGGGAGTATGACCGGCCGAAATTGGGGTTGATGATGGTTTGGATTAAAGAGAGCTTATATTTTTGTATGATTTATGGACATTCAAAAGTTTGAGCAATCCCTTACACCGCTTTTACCCAAAATCCAAGTACCATCGAGAAGAAGCAAGAATTGAAGCTTGGGTAATTCTTTGAAGTGCCAAAGCGGATTCTGAATCAAGGAAGCGCTGATATAAGTTTTTCCCATAAAGAACCAAATAAAATCTATAATTTTATTGTAATAAAATATTAAAATTGGAATTATTAATTTATAAAACATTCAAGTGCGGTAGTGTAACATATTATATTGAGAGTCTCAGGAAAACAAAGGGTATTTGTTGAACATTGATGGATGTATTGCAAACAAACAAATTCCATTCAAAACAAGTGGTTTGTTTCACACAACTAAGGCGGTGCTATAGGAAAGTGCATAATGATAATAACATTAATAATCAATTAATTTTTCTACTTTCAATTTGCTCCTTCAAAGAAGATAATATATAGCATATTGTCGTTAAATAATTTCAACACTATTTAAGTTGATATAATATTTAGAGTTCATTTATTGTTGATATTTTCAAATACATGATTTATTTTCGTTATAGTCCCACACACATTTTCTTAAGACATTTAAATCTAAAAGATCACGTATTACTCACCTTTTAATTTTTTATACTAAAGAAATTAGAACAAAACTTTAAATCAATAAATGTAAGTACAATTACAAAGTACTAAAAATGCTAATACTTTTACATTACATAAAGCCCATGAATCATATGGACAAGAATTCACTTAAACTAAAATGAAGCTTTTAATATTGCATGTATCTAACTTAACTTTTCCACAAGGTGCCATTATTCGAAGAAAAAAAGTAGTAGACTTTAAGTGTAGAGTTGTATAGAAATAACAATGCATATGAGGAAGCCACGAGTTGAGGTGGATGCATCATAATGTGGTAGAGAGAATTCGATCTCCAAAGATAAAAGTAAATGTTGAATGCACAAAACCAACAATGAGATTCGCAATTCTAAATACAAGTAGAAGTTGAATGCCCAGTCCAAATGAAGTTAGGAGTAATAAACACGTTTTGACAGGTGGTGGATATTTGAAAAATAATCGTTTACCTTCTCCCTTAAAATCCCAAGCGTGTCGGCCTATCACCCAACATTAATTAGGCACTCACCCGAGGCGCACACAGTCCGAGCCCCTCCTTTATGTGAGCTTCGTAAGAATACTTCACCATTAATGGAGGAATGTTTACAGAAATAGAAATACAAGCATAAATATACTAGATCTAAGCATAGATGCATCATGAAAAGAACATAAGCATTATAACAATACGAAGGAACCAGATTTGAACCATGAGAAAAGTGAACACTAGGGTTTGAACCCATAAACATAGATATATAGAATAACCAATTATATATATTGAAAATCAGTGTTTACAGTAGCCATACTACATCAAAAGGGTCATAAAAGACCAAATAGATCAAGATAATAGCACCCTACAACTAGAAACCCTATATTACCCCTAGAGCCATTACATATTTATCACCACAAATCCATCATTGCATACACTCAACCTCTACACATACCCTCTAATCTCTAACTCTCTACTCCATATAATAATCCTTTTCTAGATCCAAATGCTTCCTTAAATAGGATGGAAGCTCACTTGATCATCATTCTAGAAGAGTAGCCCACATGCCAAATGTCATCATATCCTATATACTCAAGTGTCCCAAGCCATGCAGATGTCAACTAGCCATAACAACCTCCACTTTCCATCCCGTAACCATAAATATTCCTTGAATATTCTTTTCTTGAGCCTCAAGTCTCCATGTAACAACCTTGTCATCATTATGCTTATCCACACCTCACGTGTTTTGCATGTGATGCCCTTTAACTAAATGTGGCTAAGTCCTTAAACCCTTAAACCCTTTTCTTCTCCGCATGCCAACCTACCTCTCCTTGCGCACTTTCACCCACTTATGTTTCTCCATAGTACCTTCCGCGCATGCATCCTTTTGCTTTAGGACTTAGTCATTTTTGGGCTCAACATCACCCCACACTAAACATGTTATCCATCCTCGGAAACAATCTATCCTCCAACAATCAAAGAATAAAGAATGGAAGGAAAGAATAATCTGTACCCAGCTTGTGCCAAAAAAAAATAATTTTACTACTATTGCACAAGGATTGGGAAGTCTTTGTTCAAGGATGCTTCAATTTTATTCCAGGCATCCACCTCACTTTGTGCTTGTTGAAATAAATCCCCTATTAGTGCAACTAACTTCATCAAATGATAACTCTTCACCCTTAGCTTTCAGTGTATCAACAATGTTCTCCATCTGCTTGCTAAGGTCACTCAACACATCCATCCTTCACGTGACTTGGGGATATAATTCCTTTACTTTATTTTTAATTGAGACCCTTAGGCCTTCAATCACCTCGAATTCTTCTCGAATTCCACTATGATTTTTCCCACTCCACCCTATTACCTTTTTTCTTCTCCTGGAACTCCTTTAGGTCCACCTCATGGGTAGCAACCAATACACTTGCCACTTTGTCCTGTCTCCATAGTTTTCATAGAAAACTTCGCCATGTGCATCGTGGTTTTAACTGAGGCAAGGAGCTCGAGTACCGAGTAATGGTCTCTTAATCTTTAACTTCTCATGTTCCCTTTTTTTCACACCAAAAATCCCTCTTCCAACTCTAGTGTAAGTGGTTTCTTCTCCATTGTGATCAAGCATCAAATCCTCCAGGCAGAGAAAATATGACTCATACTTTTTCAGGAGGGGCCAAATCTGGGTGTGCTAGAATGATGGAGTCTGAGATAGTCTCCTCCTTTTTGTAAGCTTCACACACTTTCTCCTTCTCCTCTCTCAACTCAGCCTTTAGTTGCACAAATTATGGACTCCTTCCCTTTTATCTCCCTGTCTCTCTCTATTATCTCCTTATTCTTTTCCTCTAATTCTTCCTCCAAGGATTTGATTATGTTATTCCTCCCAAATAATATGCCTCTACTTCCATTGACACCTTGTTGAGTGCATTACAGGCTTGTTCATCAGTTAGCCATTGAGTATCCACATAGGATTCACCTCATTGGGGTTTTGTGTCTCTATTACTGCATCCACGCCAACTTCAAACTTGGGCTCATCAACATGGGACTCAAAATCCATGACAACATCTTCCTTGTGCATGTGTATGTATGAACTATCTTTCTCAAAAGATGACCAACAAAAAGAGTTGGTCTATGGGCACTTGTGCTCTGAACTACGTGCATAGGACCTTGTTAGGGTCATTGACATAAGTCATGTGTCCTTACACATTGTCATCACCTTTTCCACTAGTGTGTGTTTGCCTTTGGGAAGCTGACCACTAGACTCTTCTCCTTGTCTACACTCTCTTCCACCTCTCTCAATATCTCTTCAATGTTGTGCTCTACTTCGTGCTCCACTAAGTTCTGAATGATGTCTGCCACTTCCCTTTCCACAGTGTCCTCCAACTATCCTTCCACGCCAGTGTGGGGTCTTTTGTGCATTCATCCCTACTTCTTCTTCACTTCCTCCCACATTATGAGCACCCTCCTCATAATCATTCTATCCTCATCATCAAATTCATGTATATATTGTACATAGGGGATCTTCACCTTCCTCACACTCTTCATTCTCCTCCTCGAGTCATCATCCTTCATGCTTTCTATCTCCTCAGAGTCTAAACTTTGCACATCTTTTACTTCTTCTTCACTAGTGACTCTTCCATCATAGGGACATTTCCTTCTCAGGTGACTTCTCCTTCACGGGGATTTCTTCCTCCGAGTGTAAGTACTTGTTCCACACTTGACTCTTGTGCTTTCATGGTCTAAACTATATGCACTCTTGGCACCCTACTTGCTGGAGTTTCTTCCCTTTCTCTCTTCTTTGGCACCACTTTTTTCTTCTACGGTGGGGTCTTATGGGATGGATACATCATCCTCAACATACGTGCCCTTTTTGAAACTTGGGCCTTAGGTGTACATAGACCCTTTGTTGTTGTCTTTCCTGCAATAGGTATTGACACGGATTTTACCATATGTATGTCATGAGAGACATACTTCTCCACATATGCATGCTTCTTAGGATACACTAAGGTTCATGGCACACATGTGCGTGATCCTGATCTACCTCACTTAGATCAAATCTAAAAAAATTTGGCCTCCTTGAACTCTGTTAACCACACTTTTGAAAGTATTACGCTATGAAGGCAAAATGGTAGTTTACACCATGGACTTTTTGCGCCATCTATTAAAGTGAATCTACCTATGCAAAAGTGTTGGTATACCATGAACTCAGCCTCACCATCCACCAAGGTTGGTAGTTTCTCAAGGATTCTCCATTCTTCCCCAGAATGCATCACACATTCACTTTATACCACTTCTCCAAGCATGTGCTTTATATGGAGCAGTCATTGTATCACAAGTGTATGATTCAAACCTCTTAGCGGGGAAGGGTTCTCATCAGGGTATTCCCATACGTAGCTATTCGGCCCATCGGGCACTCCAATCTTAGAAAACACAATGGTAAGAAGGATGTTACCATACATGATCTTATCCCCATCACACGCACATCTATGATCTCCTCTATAATGAAGGCCGAGAGGTTATAGATTGTTCCTTCTGAAATTTTCTTGCAAATGTACAACCACCTCTTGTCCACTTGTGTCCACCACTCTTGTCCATTCAACTTGGTGAGTAAGTGCGTGGCCATCTTCATTGTTGGGTTAGTGATCTTGGTGATATCAAAGTAGCATGAACCCTTCTTGTATTCATATTCCATGGTTGTTTCCTTAATGACATCCTTGTCACCCAAGTCATCCTCCAATGATTCTCTAGTGCAGATAAGCCCAGTGTATCTAGAGATCAACTAAGTAAGTTAAGCACATTCTCCTTCCTGCAAAGTAAAAATAGTCCTCATGCATGTGTGACATCAACCACTAGTATAACCTTTTGGTTTTCTCAAAATATGGAAACTCATAGAGTTGCAAAATTCCAGCCTTCTCTAATGTGGTCTTCACAGAATCATCATACACAAGTTTTTCATCTGTGTTCTCTCTCCAAGTTGGGAGAACTAGCTCCAACACCATCTCCTTCTCTATGGTATCTTTCTTGTGGTTATAATCACTGATAACCATCTTGCACACATGAGAAACCCATTCCATCCCCATCAAAATGTCATTTGGGTATTGCATCTCCATGCATACCACTCCTCGTTAAAACTTGTCGATACGATGGGTTTTCCTTTTCCCTTTCCCTTTCCCTTCTTTGGTGAAACATTTGATCCCTTCCTTGGTGCCATTTTTCTCATCAGTCCTTGTAAATTCTTCCTTGCATCATGCTTTAACACTTCTTTTGTCCCTCGGCTCCACTCCTTCTGTGAAATTTCTTCAAAACCCATGCCCTAGCTCTGTAAACCCTAACCTGGAAAACTCTCCTTCCACAAGACAATGTAAAACTTCATGGGAATCCAACAAAAACCTCCTCATGCACACCCCATGTACTCCATTCCACTCTAGTTCACAAATCCACCAACTTCTCCACTTCACATGTAAATCTTTCACAAATTCTTCACAAGGATGCCCTAGTTCACAAGAGCTCTTCAACAACAAATGCAAGGTAAAAAGAATAACTCTCCCCGACCTTCTATTTATAGTTTTTTACTTTTCCCACATTAACTCCCATACCACCTACCACCATAAAACCACATTAAATTCATATTTTTCCAACACCATCCTCCCATGTGCATTTTTCTAGTGCTTTTCCTTCACATGCAACCTTACGAAACTCCCACAACCTTTTGGCATGCAAAAACTTCATCGACCAAAAATTCTTACACACTCTCATAACACCAAAGTCAATCTTCCTCTACATCTTAAGCCAAGTTCTTGTTACCACCTACCTCAGTTTTCCTTTCTGCTTTTATCCCTATACATGGTTTTTATAAATATTTTGACACCAATCTTCTCCCATGATCACCTTTGCTACGTGCGCTCCTCTAAACCCACACGCTTTTGATTTTCTCATCGGGCCTTCAATCAACATCACTCCCAACACTTGCTTCTTACCACACTATTCACTAAAACTCTTCTTTACACTCTCCACCCCACACTAAATGGATGTGCGGTCCTCTGCACATAAAAACCCTTTAGATCAAACTAGCTACTGGCGCGTAAGTGCCCACAACAAACAAACAAAAGACAAAGAAAAGTGAAGATGAAAGGAAACACATATAAAGGAAAATGCATTAAGGAAATCCTAAGCTAATCTGAAATATTGCCTTATTTACAAACACAAGAAGACTTATTTATAGTAGGGCTTCAACCTACTCCCGTTAAAGAAATCAGGAAACCATGTGTCCATCCATAGCGCTTGTAACTGGAAAGTTCCTGAATCAAGTATGTAAGTGATAGTATATGGTCCCAACCAATGCACCTTGAGCTTCCTAGGTGGCACAAAAACTTAGAATCATACAACAAGACCATCTTCCCAACCTCAAACTTCTTTTTTTAATATGATGATCATGTCATGCCTTTTGTCATGCTTTCTCCATCTTTTGACTCCATCTAGAAATGGCACACCTCTCATCCAACTCCATAAGTTTATCAATGCACTCCTCTAATGCTTGTTCATCATCCAATCCTCCTGCATGCATAATACATAGAGATGGAAACATGAATTCCACAGTAGAACTACCTCTGTGCCAAACACCAATTGAAAGGGTGTGGCCTTGTTCAACCTTATAAGTTGTGTGATATATGCCATAGCACTACAGAGACCTTGTCATCCCAATCCCTTCTTCTAACATCACAAATCTTAGTTAATGTGTGGCTTAGTATCTTGTTAAATGCCTCAACAGTTCCATTATCTTGAGGGTGATAGGGTGTAGTTTTGTGATGCACCACCATAAACTCTACCAACAAGATTCAAATAGTCTCATTTAAGAAATGTGTACCCCTATCACTCGTTAAGCTCAATGGACATCCATACCTACTGATTATATTCTCCCATAAGAACCTAGTTGTTGTAGCCACATGCAATCCTTTGTAGGCACTACTTCTTCCCACCTTGTAAGATAATATGTGCAAGTGATAATATAGTGCAAACCTATCCTACATGCGTGGCTAGGGAAATAGGTCCCAAAAAGTCAATTTCCCATTTTTCAAATGGCTCTACACTAGCAATAGGTCTTAATGGCATTTCATCTCTTTGTCTTAGCTTACCAAGGTGTCTGGAAATGATCACAAGCCTTACAATATTCAATACAATCCTTATAAATTGTTTCCCACCAAAGGCATGCCAATAGATCTTGTGCATGGTCATTCCCCACATAGTGACCTCTTGCAATGCCACCATGAGCTTCCTCCATGATTGTAGTACGCTCATGCTCCAACACACACACGGTGTAGGACCTCATCTCAACCTAGTTTTACAGGTCTCTCTCCAATCAACATATAGGGCATGGTGCGTATATAGCCAATTCTTTTTCTCCAAGGCCTTCATTCCTTCTAATGCCACACCCATTCATAAGAAAACATTAATATCCTCCAAGTCAAGGGAACACGTTGCAATCTAAACAACTGTGCATCTGCATTGTTTCCTCAATTCTCTATGTATCCTCACTTGATTTAATTCATGATAGATGGTTAGGTCCCAAATTTCTCTTCCTGGTTTCACCACAACCATAAACTCAAACTCTTGAAACAATAAGACCCATCGGCATATGCGCCTTTACAAAATGGGCTTGTTCACCAAGTACTTTAATGCCATGTGGATCTGTGTAGAAAATAAAAGGTGTTACTAGAAAATATTGCCTAAATTTTTGTAGCACGTAGATCATCGACAATGCCTCACACTCCGTGGTAGTATAATTCTATTCTACTGGAGTTAACTTCCTACTAGAAAAACACAAGGGATGGTCAACAATCCCTCTCCAGGATTGTGCTAACACTACTCCTATGGCCATACCCAATGCATCAACATGTACGTGAAATGGCTTATCCCAAGAGGGAAAGTGCAAAATGGGCGCAGTGGTAATTTTTTCCTTCAATGTGTCAAAATTCATCTGTTGCACCTCCCCAATGGAATTTACCTTTATGTTTCAACAATTATTCCAATGGCAATGCAAATCTTGGCATAGCCTTTGATAAATTTCTTGTAATATCCCATGTGCCCTAAGAATCCATGCACACCACACTTTGATTGGTAGGCTCCTCCAAACCCAAGATAACAACCACTTTGGCAGGGTCTACCAATAAGCCTTCCTTATATATGATGTGACCAATTAATGTTCCAAATGGAGTAGAAAAAGACACATTTCTTAATGTTAAGTGAGATACTCAACTACCTGCATCTCTCAAACATCAATCTCGATTGTCACAATGGTCCTTACTAACCCATACATCATCCAATCATCCAGGTAAACTTGTAAAAACTTATGGATGAAGTCTTGAAAGGCCTGTACTACAATGCGTGAAAACATAGTAAGTGTGTTCTTCAACCCAAAAGGTCATGACCGTATAAGAAAAAAATTCCCCATTCAGTGGTGAAATTAGTCTTCTCTGGTCTTCCTTCACAATTCTCACCTGGTGATAACCTAAAAATCCATCTGTAAAAGAATAGATCTCCCACCCTACTATTCCTTCCAAGATCTCTTCGTAAATGGGGTTGGAAAAGGATATATGACACACACAACATTCAAGTCCCTATAGTCAACACAAATCCTTATCCTTCCATCCTTTTTAATACTAATTACCATTGGGCTCACCCACTCAGATTCTTCAATTACCTCAATGATACCAGATTCTATCATCTTATCAATCTCCTCTTTAACCTTGACGCATAGATTCAGATTCATCCTATAAGGTCTCTTCCAAACTAGGCGTGCACCCTCTTTTAACTTAATCCTCATTTCTCCTAATGAGTGGATGTACTCCTTTCAATTCATGGTACCCACGTGGGAAAAATCTTGGAATTCGCACTATAGATCAATGATTTTTGACACTTCTTGTTTCGTCCAAGTAATCTCTAATGATAGCTTCCTTTGGCTTTGTCTCTGTATACCAATGTTAACTTTCTTTGTTTTCAAGGGCTCATGGTATGTGTACGCTTTCTCATCTTCTTTATCTAATACTTCATGCATACCTTCTATATGGTTAACATCCAAGTTTTCCACTTCCTCATCGTCTATCAAATAGACTAACTTTCCTTTTCTTTCTCCAGGAAGGCACGCTCAAGTTGTACCTCCTCCATCTCTTCTTTTTCTAGTTCTTCTTCTACGAAGTGCACCCCCAACTCAGTTCTCCTAACAACTCTAGGATTTGGTCCTCAGCCATGGCACTATCTCCCATAGTAAGGCGCTTGACTACCTATAACACCTCATTCACCGATGGCTTTGAACTTTGATACTCAAAATTTTGAATAATATCTGTTGTTAGTTCCTTCTAGTTTCTCATCTGATGATGCATCTCTAAATGAATATACTACATGCATGCATGTAGCCTGCAGGTGGAATAGAACTTATGCACCCATAGTGAAGGAGGAAAGGCTTCCGCACCCATCATCCAGGTTCTCTCACACTCTTGGACATGGAATGAGGTAGACTCCTTCCCATGATATTCATGTATTGCAGAGGGTACATTACTCCTCGGAAACCTAACAAAGAGCACAATTCTCACTTTGCGCCACTCTAGAAGGTTGTCTCGATGGGTCACCCACCAATGCATTGTCATCCCGTGCAAGGTATAAGTTAGTATATTCCTATTTTCTATCTAACATGTCCATTGTGCCTCCATCGCGCACAAAAATACGTCAAGGTTACCCTCTCCAGTGTATCTGGGTAAATTTTTTCCTCCCAGGTGCCTAACCAAGTGTGCCTTAGTGATGCAATTCACGGTTCCCTTCAATTGTCTCCCCTCATCAACTCATAGGTCTCGTGCGCCCAATTGTCACATGCAATGCTAGTTATATCACTCATGGACTAAGCATCTTCCCATTGAATGACTCCTTCTCTTGATGGATGAACAACCTTGGGGTCTCTAATGGTGCGCACATAGATTTTATCTAAGTCCTCTTCTCCCAAGGGCTCTACATAGGGTGCAGACCTCCCATCCATCAGTGGAATAATGACGCACTCCTCTTTGTTCTCGAAACTTATGTACCCTTTATTAAAGTGCAAGTCAACATTATTCTTATAGCACCATGGGTGTCCAAGTAGGGCTGGAAAGTTATCTTCCTCGGCAAGTGCTAAGACTTCAAAGTATCCAATAAACTTTTCCCCTTAGATGGTTATGGATGCATCCTTCAATACTCCGACGAGCATAGCCTTCATCCTATTTGCCATATACAACACATTTGAAGATGGCTGTAATGGGGGTCTTCCCATCTGATTCCATGCATCTAAAGTGAAGACATTGACCTCAACACCCATGTCAATGAGAATGTTACTCAATATTCATCCATCCATAACTCGCATTCAATGTGATTTCCTTGTCATAATCAATACTTTGTGAGGGGGATTAACATGCAAGACCTACCTCTCATGCTCACCTCCAATGCATGGTACTTTTCTCTTAGCCACTCTCCTAATAGAGGGATAATATTCTCCTAGCGCAACATCTTACACACTTCTTTGACCTCATCCATGTCCTTCTGAGGGACCTCAACACTCTTCTTCTGCTCCAACTTCCATGATTGCTCCTTCAAACACTGAATCTCCCCTTGCAAGTTTCTAATCACCTCCATGGTTTCTTGGTAGACCTCCTTCTGATGAGTTGGATCAGGATACTTCCCATGTAATACCTTTCTCTGGTAATGAGAGGCCTTTTCTTTGGTTCTTCCTAGCACGTATGGCCTCCACCCCGTGGTTACTAAGATAGGTTCCAACTCAGAGTCATGCACCACCCTAGGCATCCATAATGGATTAGCTCGCTTCACACTAACCATTCCTATGCCAATGTCCTTCTTCTAGTTCTGGATCATGTTCTCCTTTATCTCAAGGCACTCCTCATACTTATGCTTCTTCCTACACCATGAGAATTGTAACAAATTTAGACACTCACGCTTGTAGTGTTTAGTAGATCCACAATTATAACAAGTTCCACAAGGAAATTCACTCCTAACTCCTTGACTACCACGGCCTCTGAATCCTCTGTGAAATTCTCTTCCTCAACCGCCTCCATCTACGCACCCTTCAAACTGACAACCTTCGTTCTTATAATTGCTTCTAACGTTAGTCTAGTGCACACCAATATCGATAACATCATGGATTTGGTCTATCAATCAAGCAATCCTTTGTATCATGTGTCGTAGATGAGAAAATCTTATAATAATAAGACACATTCTTGCGGAGCACGTGCTGCAATAATGAGCATATACTTGGATCATGATCTTTGTGACAGATCTCACAATCTAATGACATGGCACGCACCATGTTTTGTGGGAAACTGTCATTTATGTGTCCTTCTATCTCACAATCTATGCACCATAGTCCACTGTGAGTCTCATGAGATGAGTTCACAAATAATTTCTCAAGCTGCTTTGCCATGGTAGTGATATGTGCTTCTAAAAATGGGCTTACCCCAATGTCAATGGGTCTGATGGCCTCAGCACGTAAAGTAGCCTCCAAGGCCTCACGCGGATCCATGAAAGTCTTGTGGGAAAGCGCTCGTCTGAAAGGTGTGATCAATCCCCCAACGAACCATTGAGCATGTTGAGATGGATGGATGTCATAAGATAATTTTGACAGAAGAGTTTTAAAGTGTGCATCATACTCCCACACACTCTCTTCCATCCCTTATTGAATCTCCTTCAACACGTTGATGCTCTTTTGCTCAAACTTTGGAATGTGGAACTCTACCAAGAATTCATCCCGTAATGCAAGTATAATCCACCATTGTCTGATGGGGGTCATCCTTTTGGTACAATATATGCACACACCCTTGCAATGTAGTTGCAAACTAAATTGCTTTCCGCTCTCGGGGCGGTGATCCCCTTAGCACACCATAGCAATTTGCACTTGTGTACATGCTCCATGGCATATTCAATGCCCTTGTAATCAAGAAAATGCAGAGACATCTCATAAACACCTACTGATGGTGTTGTGGTCCTTGTCTTCCAGATCCAAGACCTCGATTCCCTCTAGTATTTCCTCCACCACTAGATCCTCTAGGTCCACTAGCTCCTATTCCTCTGGATCCACCAAATTCTCCTCCCGCCGCAAGTAAGGGTCCTGACATAGTTGTGCTCTGTCTACCCACCATTGCATTAAAATGTGTGCCGACAGCCTATCTATGATGTAGAACCACTCCTATAAATGATACCCAAGATTTTTGAACCCACACTTTTCTCAAACGATGTGCCAGAAAAATACCTCCAAACATCGAAATTTTTGCGTGACCATAAATGGGTGTAATGTAAAATGATATCTACCTGATGATAATTGATCACTAACACCAACTGGACTAGAATTACTTGTCTCTGATACTAGAAAACTAAGCGCCTGTGGTTCGGTCACTTTGGGTTGGCTAAGGTGCGCGCGCCTACAACTTTCCTTATTTTTTCATACAATGATCTCTCACCAAAATTCGAGGGGTTTCTCTCCCGTGCTTGTCAAGATAGGGTAGCATAGACTTCTCGGGTCTCATGGCCTCCACACAAACCTTAAATCCTTCCCCGCAATGTTTACCTCCATAAATCCATCACTCTAGCATGTTTGTGATGTCTCGCTAACTCCCTTTCTCACGCTTCATTATACTTGAGCCACCTCTCTTCTCTCTCTACTTCCACCATAGGATCTGTCATCTCTCACCACACCAGCTTCTCGTGCCCCGCGCCTAGTGGGAAGTTAGCCACCATAGGAATGCCTCCATACTCATAGTGATGATCAAGATATTAATGGCTAACAACATAGCACACAATAATTATCCTCTCGGCTCCTGCGTAAGAATTCAAACTCGCTTACATTATACTTAGTGTGTTGTCTTCACAGATTGATTCCACCAAGGGGCTTGATAATTACTAAGGCATGGAGGGATAACATGAGCCCTTGAAACATATTTAGTGTTTTTACGGTATGTTGGTTTGACATTACGGTTCTAAGGAAGGTGATTAGCTTTCTAAAGATCCACACATAATTCTAGAAAACAATCAAGGTTATTGCAGCTCAAGAGCATGTGAACAAGGTTGTCAAGTATGATTTTCAAAGTTTTGTAGTTACTGAAACATACCATATGATTATGTGAAATCGTATGTTTTTTTCAAAGAGCTTCATTCACGCTTAGTTTTTAGGTCTTCTTTACCGTGTTGTTTCACCCGCATTGCAATGTCTCTACTTGTAATGACCATCTAATAAATTGTGACAAACCAAATATCCTTATAAAAACCCCTTTTATCAATAATATATGTTTTTAGATTATTGTATTATGCAAATTGATCTGAATTTATTGATTATAAATATGTTTAGATCTGAATCAGTAGTGGATGTGGTCGGTTGTACTACAATACTAATGTAAAACAACTTTCCACATTTATAGTTATATAATACTAGCAATTTCTCCTCTAAGGGGGAAGCAAGATACGTCGTTGGTTTTTACTTGTTTTTATATTTCTGTATGTGCACTAAAAATTAATAATAATGTGTGGAATGCCGATTCTCAAAAGACTGTGTAAGCTACCAATGATTAATTATGCTACTTAATTGTAAATTTTGGTTGCGAGTTCTCGAACCTCTAGATGTCATACTCCTGTAAAAATGCTTCACCTATCGACGCAATACTCCTTCCGGACATTTTGTACACTGTTAATGTCGCTTTAGGATTGACATAGGGAACTGGAAAATTGTCATTTTGCTAAATTAGAGCTTCAAGGCCTACCAACTCAGGTATCCAGTTTACTTTTGTTGATAAAAGTGTTTCCAACTACAATTCGAGAGAGGAAGAGGAGGAAGAGGTCTCAAAATCTTTAGGCATTTTGAGATGGGTGACTGTAAGAGGAGAATTATTGAAGCCAAAGCTACTGCTTGGGAAGAAGCGAGAACAATTCAAGGCCTATACTAGGTAAGCTTTTTACTATACAATGTTTCTTTTGTTATTACATCTATTTGCAAGAAGCTTCAACAAAAAATACCATGGCTTGAAAGTCCCCGATCCTAAACTAAACCAAGGCAAGCATTAAACTTTTATGTTTTAATCGGGAACATATGTCTACAATTCACAAGAGAAGCTTTTGGAATAAATCGTAAGATATAGTTTTACTTATGCGAGATAGAGATATGGGGAAACCATGAAGGATAAAACAGCCATAGAGAGTTGATCCTTAACAGCTTTTAGGCCATTAGGATCATAATATATGAACCATACATTATTGCACAAAAGTTTTTCTTTGATTTTTCTCTGAAATTTTTGGTTTTCATTTCACTTAAAATACCTAATATTCCCCACAAGATAAATTGGAGTAATAAACGGTAAGGTGTATTAACAAAATCTAGGTAAAAGACACCATGGTAATCTTCCAGCATTGTAATGAAATATGCATATTAAAGAATCTCACTAGCATTTAGATTTGGAATGCAATGTAAAAATCAGTCAGTATGGTGGTCATGTCTGCTTTTTGGGTATATAAGATTGTTAGGAAAATGAATCCCAACACTTTGAGTAATGCAGTATGACCACCTGAAAATTGGGTTTGTTGATGGTTTGGATTAAAGAGAGCTTATATTTTTGTATGATTTATGGACATTCAAAAGTTTTAGCAATCCCTTACAGTAATTTTTCCCAAAATCTAGGTACCAAATGAGAAGAAGCAAGAATTGAATCTGGGTAAATCTCCAAAGTGCCAAAGCGTAGTCCGAATCAAGGAAGCGCTTATACAAGTTTTCCCATAAAGAAACAAAGAAAATCTATAATTTTATTGTAATAAAATATTAAAATTGGAATTATTAATTTAGAAAACATTTAAGTGCGAGTGTAACATATTATATTGAGAGTCTCGGAAAACAAAGGGTGTTTGTTGAACATTGATGGATGTATTGCAAATAAACAAAGTCCATTCAAAACAAGTGGTTTGTTGCCACACAACTAAAGGCGGTGCTATAGGAAAGTGCATGATGATAATAACATTCCTAATCAATTGATTTGTCTACTTTCAATTTGCTCCTTCAGCAAGATAATATATAGTGTATTGTTGTTCAAGAATTTCAACACCATTTAAGTTGGTATAATATTCCAAGTTCATTTATTGTTGATATTTTCAAATACATTATTTATTTTGTTTGTAGTTTTTTTAATATTGGAAAATAGTTTTTGAAAGGGACTATACCCTTGTGTGTACAAAAGGAGGCCTAAAAGCCGAATAAGAGAGAGGAGCAGAGAAGTCAGCTGTATCAAAGCACAAAAGTTCTGACAAAAGAACACCGAAGCCTAGAAACAGCAACACAAACGAGACTTAACAGCAAAACAACGGCAAAAAAACAGCAAGCCTACAGCCAAGAAGCAGTAGTAAAACAGGACTACTTCTTGGCCGCTTGATCAATACTCATCTTTACTTTTTTCCAAGCATGGTACATACCCAGCGTGGTCATATGAGCAGCATCCGTCTTATCGAGCTCCTCTCTGGTTCTTTTACTCTCTTTCTCATTGCCCCAAAGAGTCATCGGGACACCGCTGAGTTGCGAAACACTTCTTGCATGTCCTTCGATGAATTCCTCTATGGCCCTGAATGCTGCAATATTATACTCATGCCTAGTCTTCGTTTTCCCAAGTCGGGAGTCAAGGGAGGTCAGTTTTTTGTATATTTCATCAAGTGGCTGTATTGCTAATGCTCCTTCTCCCTCTTGCTTTTTTTCCTTTTTGCTTAGCAAGATTTTTACCTCATCCTTCAAAGCAATTTAAGCTCGGCCTCTAAGGCCTCCAATCTTCTAGAAGGGTTATCCGTTGGTGCCGCTTTGGGACCGCACTACTAATGTTCAAAGCAGATCACGAGCAATGTCATCCAAAGGTTCATCCCCCTCGCAGTAGACTCAAGGTATTACTCACATCTTCTTAAGACATTTAAATATAAAATATCACGTATTACTCACCTTTTAATTTTTATACTAAAGAAATTAGAACAAAACTTTAAATCAATACAATATAAGTAAAACAAGCATATAATAACAAAGTGCTAAAAATGACAATACTTTTACACTACATAAAGCCCATGAATCATATGGATGAGAATTCACTTAAACTAAAACAAAGGTTTTAATATTGCATGTATCTAACTTAACTTTGCCACAATAGTGCTAGTATTCTAAAAAAAAAAGCGGTAGACTTTAAGTGTAGGGTTGTACGAAATAACAACGCATATGAGGAAGCCACGAGTTGAAGTGGATGCACCGTAATGTGGTAGAGAAAAGTTGATCTCCAAATATCAAAGTAAGTGTTGAATGCACAAAACCAACGACCAAGTTCGCAGTTCTAAATACAAGTAGAAGTTGAATGGCCAGTCCAAATGAAGTTAGGTGTAATACACATGTTTTGACAATGGTGGATATTTGGAAAATAATGGTTGTTGATCTAGACCTGTATACTCTTGTAGAAATATATATTGCATAGTATTACACATTTATTAGAATCGTTTACATACAAAATAGACATGATATATGATATCCGAGGTCCTGTCTAATACTCATGTGTTTTTTTGTCAAAGTCAGAAACAATATCAAAAATGTTAAAATGAAAAATGAACAATTTGTAATTCTCTAGGACACTTGTTTCATGTGTATTGCAGTCATGCTTATAGGATATTTTCTTGTTTTAATGGGCGATCTGAGTATGCGGTTGTAATTTTAAATAAATTGAATACATGATTTAGCCTCGTTTACCTTCTCCCTTAAAATCCCAAGTGTGTCAGCCTATTACCCAACAACACTTGGGCACTCACCCGAGGCACGCGCGGGCGCTGAGCCCCTCCTTTATGTGAGCTTTGTAAGAATGCTTCACCATTAATGGAGGAATGTTTACAGAAAAAGTAGAAGTAAATATACTAGATCTAAGCATAGATGCATCATGAAAAGAACATAAGCATTATAACAATACAAAGGAACCAAATCTAAACCATGAGTAGAGTGAACACTAGAGTTTGAAACCATAAATACGGATATACAAAATAACTTGATATATAAATATATATATATATATATATATATATATATATATATATATATATATATATATTGAAAATCGTGTTTATAGTAGCCATACTACATCAAAAGGGTCATAGCAGACCGAATAGATCAAGATAATAACATCCTACAACTAGAAACCCTATATTACCCCCTAGAGCCATTACATATTTATCACCACGAATCCACCATTGCATACACACTCGGCCTCTACATACACCCTCTAATCTCTAACTCTCTACCTATATAATATCCTTGTCTAGATCCAAATGCTTCCTTAAATAGGATGGAAGCTCGCCTGATCATCATTCTAGAAGTAGGCCTACATGCCAAATGTCATCATATCCTATATACTCGAGTGTCCAAGCCATGCAGATGCCAACTAGCCATAACAACCTCCACTTTCCAACTCGTAACCATAAAGATTCCCTGGAATATTATTTTCTTGAGCCTCAAGTCTCCATGTAACAACCTTGTCATCATTACGCTTATACATAGCCTCACATGTTTTTCATGTGATGCCCTTTCTTGAAATGCAGCTAAGTCCTTAAACCCTTAAACCCTTTTCCTGCTCCCGCGCGCCAACCTACCTCTTCTTATGCACTTTAACCCACGTGCTTTTCTCAGTAGTATCTCCCGCATGCGCTCATCCTTTACTTTAGGACTTAGTCTTTTCCTACCTTGCAAAATGTTTTTTTTGTAGAATGTATATAGATATGAAACTGATCGAATGGTGAGTGGTTGGAAAGTTGTATAAGTGTAACTCAAACGTACATGAAACTATATATCAAAGATTTGGATTTGTAGCTAATAATTAAACTGGATTTGGGAACTTGTTTGTGTCAAATATTGGGTTGTGTTATACATATTTTTAGTTAAAGGTAAAGGAATTTAAAAGACATTGATATTACACCATTATGGTAGGACGCGCTATAAAACTCATAAAACTCTTATATAAACTCTTGTAGCATATTGCAATGCATTTTCAAAGTTACATGTAGGTAGGTACACTTTCTAAATAAGTGAAAATTTATTACATGGGTAGATCAAACTTAGTCATATAAGAAGAACTCTATTGGTATAGCACAAGTGGGGTTTTTAATTCTTGCTAGTCCTAAGTTACAATTTACATCTGTCGTTCAGCTATAGTATTGCTTGTAGGCCTTGTTGCACACAATCTGGTAGGTATCTTCGATGGCGATGATGGTGGCTGCATTAATATTTGGGTCATTGCCTGTAGTTTTCCAAGGGTAAGCTGGAATGTGTAGACGTCTTCCTCGGCTACAGTGTCGTGTTGCGGGTGTGGGCTTTGATGGACTCGCACACGAGTTGGTGAAGGGTGTTAGTGTCTTCTTCGAGCTTGGTTGCTAATTTGTAGAAAATATCACACCCTTTGTGCCGACAAACTTTCTTTGGTGGGGGAGAAGCAGAACCTATGAACAATAGTAGTATTAGTATAGTAAACAATGTTACTAGAGGCAAATTGACTTTTATAAGGTGATCTATTTTTCCTTTAAATGTTTATGTATATGGGCTTGTACCTGAGTGTGTCATCACTGTTGGATTTGGCATGTGGGCATGTTTCGTTGGCAGTTGTAGTGTTGTTCGGGCGCCGGGTTGCACCCGATTTGGCATTGTTCTTTGCGGGGTGTTTTTTGGAGGGTAGTAGATGGACCTACATATAGTAATTATATTAGGAAAATGTGTGCTATAAGTAGTGGTAGGTGTAGATATATTAAAGCATCAGGAAGGAAATTGGACTTGGGGAGGGTAAGACGTACGGGTAGAAGGCGAGGGGGGATGGGAAGTATGGTGGGGGGGTTGGAGTTTTATGAGGGGTTGTGGTGTTGCTTTTTAGGTGGAGTTGGTACTTGGCTTCTTTCCAGTTGGGCACATATTTGTTAGATGTTATGCGTGCATACCATGTGCAATGAGAAGGGAGGAGAAATAATCAAGTTGGAAAGGGCATGTACTTGAGAAATAGCAGTAAATGTGAGCCCTTGTCGGTCGGTGCCACCAATGTCTATTGTGGCTTTCTCGAGAGTCATTCCTTGGGCCTTGTGAATGGTCAATGCCCATGCCATCTTAAGTGGGATTTGTCGGTAATTGTTTTGTGATAGGAGGGATGGGTACGTGGGCTGGTTGTTCATATCCCAAGGAGGACCTAAGTATTCAATGAATTTGAAAATGACATACAGTGGGATGTTGGGGGTTTTTAGGGTGCTTTGTAGACTATGCATACTACTTTACCAATTGTGTCATTGATTAGCCCGAACTTTTATATCCATAGATTTGTTGTTAATATGAATTTTTCTCCTTCAGAGCAGGAGTTGGGCTCTAATTGTGTGGAGGCAACGGTAATGTTTGGGTGGCAGCATGGTGTTGCCTATGGCTAAGAGAAATAGAAAGTTTAGGGATTTGAGTATGCATTTGTTATGGACTGATGCTAGTTTGTTGGTAGCATACATGTGTGTGTGCATTTTAAATGTTTGTTGCTCCTCTTTTGTAATATTTGGTGGGGTTATGTTCATAAGAAGCTACCAATCACCTCTATTTACATCTACGTTGTGGAGAGGTTTGAAAGTAGGGCTCTGAATCGGGCCTGTGTAGGTGTACTTCCGGCTTCCAAAAATTAGTGTCTAGCACTATTACAATGGTAAATTTGTTCCACAAGGCATGGCCAACCGAGCTTCTGCATACATAGGCACATCATTAATTAGTGGTAGTTGGGCGAGGTCACCGACGAGGATGACCGAACACCCACCAAATTCTTTATCTACAGCCTTTGGGAAGGCTTGGCATAGCGTGCGTGTTGATATCATTCAACATGCGCGGGCCAATGAAGCTCATTTCATCAATTAATATGTAATTCACATATTTCATCTTCTCTTGGAAGTGGAGCAGTGTTTGGCCCTGAAGCGGTTGTACATCATGGATTGGAATTGAGAGGGTTACATGGATAGTGGTGCCTTTAATATGGAAAGTTGTGACACCTGTTGGGGCTAGGAGTAATAAGCGGGGTGGTGTGCAGGGGAAAGTGATTGTAGGATGGATGAGATGTGCCTGATCAGATATGATTTACCAATGCCATTTGTGTCATAAATAACCATTTTGAGTGGGGTGCAATGCAGCGGGGTTTGTAGTGGCATGGCTCCTAATGATTTGTAGAGTGGCTTGTTGTTGAGTAGATAACAAGTGTGGGTCGGTATTGGGTAGGGATGTATGCATCAGTGGGGGTATTTGAAGTTGATTTGTTTCGATAAATTTGGGGCCTGTTTCCTACAAGGCATGGTCCAGTTGGTAGTCTCCCCAACCATGTGTGGTGTCAACTCTCGTAGGTCGAGCATAGCTAGGTCATCTATCTATATAACACTGATTGGGTGGATGTGAGAAAACAATTCCCATTCTTCCATTTGTTCTATCTCGGAGTTATCCATATCAGTGTCGGAGTTGTTGTTGTCTGCAAGAACATCAGTTTCAATGGATGCTCTTTGAACATGTCATGCCTGATAAGTATGTTGAAAGAGTTCCCATTTTTGTAGATTTCAAAAGTTGTAGCACCTATGTCAACTTGAATACTTCGAAATGGCTTGTACAAAATCAATTCACTAAATAGAACGCTTCATATGTTGATGAGTCACGGAGTGGAATAACTTAGTATTGGGGGTAGACACGTACTATAGCTATTTTGGGTCGTGGTCGCCATTGGTTGGCATTCTTGATTGACATTCCTATGTGCATTATAAGACCAGGACCTACACACTTCTATGAGTGACAAGCCTTCCAGGGATGTCGGTCGGTGTATGTAGGACTGAATAATTGTTGGGGTTGCGGTGTGCTCTGTGGTAGGAGTTATGATGTGCTTGAAATACTTTTTGGCCTACTTCGCTAGTGACAAGAAGAGGTGGTTATAGAAAAAGGGGAAATTTCTGCAACATGTGGCATGTTTCTTGGGCCCGATGTCGCGGTCTACTAACATTTTGTTAAAAACTTGTTGTAGGCAAGTGTGTCGAGTTGTGTAGTGAGGCGTCATCTGAAACTCTGGTCAGCATGTGGTGATAGCTTTTAGATATTTTCTCCGCTTTAGCTACATATTTTGCTATATAACGCAACATTTTGCATGTTAAGAAGTTATCGTTGATCAAGGTTTACTCGCCAAATGCACAACATATTAGCATTATGAATGTTGACTTTGTCATCATTGTGTGTTGGTGTGTATGTAGGTTGTCCTTTTCCATTGTAAGTAAGATGGAAATGGCTTGTAGGGGCCATGGTGCTTTGTACCAACACTACACTATAGATGGGGGCCTATTTTCTCAGCATGTAGTTTTGAGCATTTACTATGCCTTTGAACTCGATTGAGAAGGTCATTGTAATCAACTTTAGCACAGGTTGATTGAATAGCTGTGGTGTCTAATAAATGGGGTCATCGAAAGGGTCGTAGTGCATTCTGGGTACACCTTGTGGCCCTATCTTTGGGTTCCATGTCATGACGTAGGTGTCAAAGAATGCCTTTTGACATGTACCTGAATGGGGTTGGTCCAGTCTAATGCACCCATGTCTGGTGCATTTTCCAGCCATAAGAAGCCATGTATATGTGGTGAGCCTCTATGTTTCCATTCATATCTACATGGAAAATGGGCACTGAGGTTTAATGTGTTAATTGGGCATGGTAATGTAATGAATAAAATTAAAGTGAAAGGGCGTTACCTGTACCAATAATCTTGTGCATGGAGAGTTTTTTCCAGGATTTCCTCACGAAAGTACGTGAACTTTTGTTCCATATATGCAACAACAAGATGTGGATATGTAATAATGTTGTTAACTCTCCAGGAGTGAGTTGTTACTGCTGTTAGAGGAGGTGTACCAGGCATAACCCTGGAGGTCCGCCATTTGGTGTCCGGCACTTAGAGTGAAGAAAAGAGTCGGTGCTCCCAATTATAGGATCATGTCTGTTAACTTGGCTCTACATTTAGACCATTACGCTCTTGTGCCACGTAAGTTAGCACCAAACCACATGAGTTGTGTAGCTATTTTCTCATCTGGTCTGGTCTTTTAAGTATTGGCGGAGTTCACCTACTATGTTTGGTAGGTCATCATCGATGTCTTTCTTGGAAAATACAATGAGGTTTCTTGGTATGGTGTGCATCATGAAGTTCAATAAAAATATCGAAACCGTGGGTGACTGCCAAACCTATTATCATGGTACCACATTAAGTGTAGCGCATACTCATGCATAGCTACAACACATTGGCGAGGTTACTTCTTGAACATTGCTACACCTTTTGGAAATAGAGTAGGAAATGCCATAGAGAGAAAGCCTTCTTCAGTATACTCATTGATTGGCATTGGGCTAATAGTAGGCCAATCAATAGAGAGAGTTGAGCTAGTTGTTTCTTGCTACAAATATTGTTGTATTTCCTCAACCTCTATGCACGCACATTAGGGAGAGTAGGTATGAATGATGAGCCAGGAACAGTCTCACTTTTTGGGTCTTCATTTGCATTGGATATAGCTTTGGCCACACTAACAACTGCAAAAATGGTAGTAGTGGGAGCTGATGTAACCTGCTAGCAATATTTGTGTCTAGCTCGGGTAGTAGGGAGAGCGCAACTGGCCTCATCAATCTATGACGTCTTGGTAGTAAGGGTCATGGGATATTTTGTAGCACAATGCAATGCACTGACTCGAGCCCTATTTACGAAGCACTCATACATTTTGTTTTATAGCCCCTTTCCTTTTCAATACTAGAATGTCTAGGTCTTCAATATGATGGGGTAGAAATTTTAATATAGATGAGATGTCCTGTGAGAAAGTTGATGGTGTGGCCACTATATTTATATTGGCCACCATGGGCATGTGTTACCTATATTATTGGGTTGATTCTTATAATTAGCATCTCTTCAACTTGTGTTAGCCTAGCCAAGACTTCGGTCATGGGGCCCAAATCCATATTGTTCCACGTGGAAAACTAGGTTTCCAACATGTTCATTATTGCACCTAAGATAAATGGTGTTCCCATCACGAGTCTTAACTTCATGCTTGGGTAGGATTCATGGCATATAAAGCAGATGGACATATCCCCTAAAGCATCTATTTTAGCACGAAAGTGTGTATGGGCATTAGCAATACCTTTTGCAGCCGGGTTTTCAAAGGGGTTTTTTGCCTACTCACTCTATACATGTTCCCGTAATACATTTGGCTCTTTTTCTAAGCTAGTATGAGCTTCGATGACCTATTTAATTTCATCTTTGTTCTCCCCATAATGTTGCCTACGTGTAGCATTGTCACAGTCCTTACTCTCATCAAAGGTAAGCTTTGTTTTACCATGGTTGCAGTTGTCCGCCATTAACTTGAACAATGTATTACCAAACCTGCACATAAGATGTAGAAATTAGAACAATTATTTTGGCAAGGTTGTATAACATTGTGTGAATTTCTTTAATAAACATAACAATTGTAAGGCAATTTTGTTTAGTTGTTTTCAAAAGTGTACAATGTTTAACTACAAATCAATGCATATTCTACTGAAGCAAAATGAAGATATGCGGGTGTTTTTCTAAGGGGATATTAAAATGGAACTAGTATGTTGTTAAAATAGTTTACATGCAGCTGCCTGTAATTGACCATTTGTTATGTAGTAAAGGTTTAACATCATTGCCCAACTCTATTTTTCAGATAATGGTTTTTTTGATGCACCTCTTAATGGTGTATTGTACTTGGAGTAGAACAAAAAAAAGTAAAATAAAAAATAAAAAATGACACCAATTAGTCATGCTCGCACTGTAGGACTCCTTATTTGTAAAGCTAAAACTAAATCTTCTTGTGTAATTTTGGTACATTTGGGAATTGGTTTTATAAAAATAGACTATATGTACACTAATTGTATATTAACAAGACGAATACTACATGAGCCCTACTGTTTTCTCAGATATAGTGGTGAACCCCTTTGTTTTTTAAAAATATTTTTGTTTAGACCAAATTATGTTCCAAAAAAATCACAATTTAATAGGATTGTGTACTTACTTTTTGTTTTATTAGTATGTTCATAGAGTGATGATGCAACGTGGGACACCTTTCTTTAATAAACATAATTTTACCCTGACTTCAAAAGTGTCTGAGTTTAATTACAAATCAATGCATATTCTACTAAAGCAACAATTTGGGTCATTATGATCATTAATTGGGCTAGTTTATGTTGGTATTGTTTGTTTATTCTTGTTAAATTCTTAGTGACTATATGGTGCTCCCTAAGGAGTTGTTTTTTAACCCCCTTTTTTGTAAACCAAACTGAGCCACTTAGAACTTATTATGTAACTGTAGGACTCCCTATTTGCGAATAGATGTTCCTGTGTATACGTACATTTTGGGTTTTGCTTTATAAAAAAATACTATATACCCAAATTGTATATTAAAAATACAAATGTTATGCAAGCCCTACTATTTTCTTAGGTTGGCTCCATTGTTTATTTTAAATCTTTCTCTTTAGACCAAATGATGTTTTAAAAAAACCATTTAATAGGATTGTTTACCTACCTACTTTGTTTTATTAGTATGTTCATATAGAGTTTGTTTAGTTACAATTTGGGTCCATAGGATCATCAATTGGTCTGATTTATGTTGATATTGCTTGCTTGTTTGTTTCTTTTGATTTCTTAGTGACTTTTTTTCACTTTACTCAATAATATTGAAGAAAGGTTTTTATGAAAGGTAGCATACGTAAGTTGTACTTATTTAAAGTTGCACACACTCCAAAAGAATGTGGTGAAGAGTGGTGGGCAGATATAGGATTAGGGATGCAAGTAGCAAGTGGTGAGAAAATATGGGTGGAGATAAACAAAGGTCCTTAAGAAATAGAGGTTGCTAAAAAATGGTTGTATGTTAAATTTATTACACGGGGAAAAAGTACTAAAACCAGTCATCTTGAATGTATCTCCCATTGAATTTGAGCTTTATTCTATGGAGTTTTGTTCAAAGAAATGTAACAATACTATTTTTTAAGATTTTTTTAAAGATTAAGTAGCAACTATCTATACCCAACTATTGCAGTTCTTCCAAACCTAGTTGTCTATGTCTTTAAAAACATATATCCGTGTGATTTTATTTATGTTGAATAAATTACAAGGGGAATGCCATAGTAACAAGAGATTGCTTTACATATGCACCCTTTGTATGTGTTGTCGCATTCCAATGGTAGCTGCTACAGATTTACATGGCTTGGAGTTTGTTAAACAACTACAAAGCTTGACACTATGTTGAAGCAAAAGAAAATATATACACACGACACCAAACCAATAGAATTGTTTGTTTGTTATCCTTCATTGTGTTCATCCTGCAACTAGTGATTGTTGTTATCTTATCATGTTTTGGATTTGAGGTGATTTATATATTGGCGTGTAGTCAATCGATGACGCTTTTTTTTGGTGGAGTCATTTCAGGTTTAGTATCTCTATCATATCCTTGCCTCAAGATTCTCACGTATTCTTGTGTCTTCATATATCATACGTTGGATGTCACCTTCACGTGATATTGCATCCACAAGGAAAGTTTTTTTGTTTAAAAGTAGCTAGTTGGTGCTTACCCATGTCTCCATTGATCAGGCACACAAAATTTGGGAAGAATACAACTCTAAACGTGTTGGTCTAATAAAGAGTTTGGCACAATTTTCTCATAATTTTGCCTGCGTAAACACAAACCGATGTGGATTTAGGTAGGTAGGTTCTACACAATAGAACATTAGGTTTGTGGTGCAGAAAGAAATGCCTATATTGAGTTATGAGAGCTCCATTACAGAATCTACAAAACACAAATGAAATACAGGGGTAAAAAAAAAAAATCCCAAGAACAATACAATACTAGCGCAATGTAGCACCCTAACTTGGTTGCAAGTTAGAAAATAGTTTCCTAATAAGTTACACATACAAAATTTTAGCATTTCAAATTAGCAATCTTGTCTACTAATTGTAATTAATAACAAGTCAAAACAAACCGATGTCGAATTAAATAGGTAGCAATTTACTATCTGATACCAAATGGAAAGTATAGTCTATATTGATTTATGAAAACTCTATTTACAAATTTACAAAACATAATCAATATTAAGTGGGTAATTAGATTTGTGTTGCTAATAAGATGGTTTATACTTGTAGACCAGATCATAAAGTTTTCCCAAAAAGTTGTTATTAAAACCCGCAAGTAGTGGGTAAGAAGCACATTCCATTTTAGGGAGTGGAGAACATTTATTTGGGTACTACGTATGGCAATATCAGACCATGGTGAATGCCCAATTTTATGATGACATGGTGCGGATGTCTTTTTTTTTGGGTTTTTCCAAAACCAAATCTTTACCATTTGTATTCAATAGTAATTTTCCCTTTCTTTTAGAATACAAATGTGGTGCATGTGCTTTAATTTCCTTAGAATGTAGCGATAGTGTAGTCTGATTTTATTTGCCAAGAATGAATACAATTCTTTCCTTATGACAAGAAAAGCCAACTATAAGGTGGATATAGATTATTATGTAGATTACAGAAAAGTACATTAAATTACAAGGTAAATGTAATACCAACAAAAGGATGTTGTAGGTGTGCACCCTTCTCTATATGGGCACATTCCAAGGAAGTTCTAGTACTAAGTGTACGTGCATTTATTTAACATATTTACATGTGGAAAAACCATAGCCAGTCAAGGGGTGCCGACATTTAGCAAAGCATCGACAAAACAACATCATGTGTGGGCGAGTCCATTTTTTGAGAAGCATGTATTATAGTACACTTGATATTTTCATTTCCATCATATAATTCCTTTTTAGCCAATAAAATGAAATCATACGTACAAACATGACATATTCAAGCACTGTAGGAAGCTGCCCAGATGTTTGGTCCATGTGGTACAAGGCCTATGCAAGATATACCCATTACACTCGTACTAACATCCTCAAAGTAGTTTCCCATAGTGTACCGTGGTATCTTCCAGTAATACATTGAGCGCATATATGTACTCACATTGTGGGAAGTCTATGTTACACTTTGGGAATGCCATGCATTTCCATCTATTGGCACCACTTTTTTGACACTGTTTACCACTTTACCACGTTAGTGCACGATGCGTAACAAAAATTACTCATATTGACATGAATAATAGTAGCATGCAGTAAAATCTTAGTTGTTATCTGCAATTGTGCTAGTTCGTGAACACTAGCAATATCCACAACTTCTAGTTTGGCGTTGCTCAGGGCCAACCGAAATATGCTTGTTGGAGCTTGAGGAAACCAAAGGCGCAACTCCTCAGCTTCTAAAATATCGGATTGATGAAACATTGGGAGTTCAACCCGGTTGAAAGTGACCTACCATTAAATGAGGTTACCTTAACTCATTTTAGAGCTAAAACTAGCCCTTCAGCTGTGCCTATGTGGTGGAGGTCATTCAATAAGTTGCCTTCAGTTTTAAAAAACACTCCCCATAAAGTAACGTCGATAGAATGCTCAGAAGTGTCATATATGGATACGGTGTGTTTCTTTTTTTCTGTTCCATCCCCTCGGTGGATGGATGAAGTTTCAAACATAACACCCACTAGTCCAATCATGTCTATCTGTGTGTTAATAGCTATTTCTTTAATAGTTGTTATCTTGGTAAATTGAAAGTTGTAAAGTGGTATGTTGCTTTCCTCATCAGAACACAAGTTGAAGCATGGAGTTTTTGTTTAGTATTATTTCCCACAAGCTATCGCATTGGCTTAATTGTTGGTTGCACATTTTAAGCTACCATTAGATATATTGTAGACCTGCCCGGTTGAACCACCTCAAAGAAAGTAGTTGCAATATTTCCAAAGGTTGTTAAAGCAACATTATCCTCGACAATATCTGAAACACTAAAATTGAACACCTGACCCGAGCCCCCTATTGTTAATGAAGTGGTGTACATTCCCTTTCCTTGTCACATGACCTCTAATAGTCCACTTTGGTTGGTATGGACTTAATTTTTTGATAGGCGTGATCACGGGGGCCTAAGTAGGAGCACAAAAGTTTTCCTCGAGCACTTGGCCCAATGCTTTCAAGGTCGAGCTTTGGGGTATGCGCCGAGCTAGTACCAACCATTTCCAGTTCTAGGGTGTTAGAATGGGTCATAGAAAAACTGTACAATGTACATGCAATTGTTAATACCATAAAATAGGCCAAAACATATAAAACAGAGTATAAACAAAATAAGTGATGTATAGCCTGGGGAAACACACCTAAGAAGAGATACAATTATTTATAAGAAGCTAATGTATTACAACATGATAGAACGGTATACATAGGTACATGTAAATGTTAAGGTCAAGGTAGGTGTGGGTTGTAGGAAACCAACAAAAAGTCATTGCTAAATAAGTAGTGTTTGTGACAAGCTTTAAGCATTTCATGTGATTGGGCCCGGTAGTCAGACCACTCAAAAAAAATGCATCCATGATTGGTCGACACGGGGAAACATGTTCCCAAAGCCTCATTAGCTATCACATCATAATTGGTCGGAAAAACAAGGGCAAGAGATTGTATTAGCTCGCCTTCATTATGAGGTGCCTCTGGTGGTGCTCGTATGCATCCAAAAAAATGTCGAATACGTTGCCATAACCCCATTAGTGTAAACAACACTACAAGGTACAATGAACTGCACAGGCACATTTACGTGCACCGCATAAATGACACGTACTATATGCAGGAAACACGACCAAATACAACCTGTAAAATTCACAACCAAAATGGAGGCACCTGTAAGCAAATCAAATATCTAATGCACTCGTGAAAGAAGACAGATGTAAACCTAAAACACATTGGAAATTATGTAGCATAACATAGCCTTTGGAACCATGAGTGGTTTTAAGAACATAGCTTCGAACATTGAGCTAATACATTTCCATAAGTGATCTTAACTGGTTGTTTTACTAACCGACCTAATAATGTTATGTAACTGGTTAGCATACAGCATGATGCTACACTCAAAGTTGTACTTATCTATTTGTCAATCTTGTTTCTGATCTGCATATTTTGTGAGGCAAACTAACCTACATATGAAGTGTCATTTCTGGATGTATGTAGCTTGGTGATACAAAAGTGCACCCTCATGGAAAAGAGTGGAAATGTATTGTTTAATGGTTATATGTTCCTCTGTGTTCCACAATATAATCATGTAATTCTTCATCTAGCTCTTATATGCTTTACGAATTCATGTTTATCATAGTAGGCATGCTCATTAAAAGAGAAAAAAAAATCCAAAAAAATGGAAAACATATACACAATTTAAAATTGGGAAAAATGGAATAACTAAATACAGATTATTTCCCACAAATATCCCAAAGCATGTACAACTTAAATCATATAGTCAATCTAGAGGCCATTTTTTTGCTATCATATTGATGAATTTTTTTTTGCAGTTCTTAACTTTGTGAATGTGGGGTCTTTGTTGTTTTTAACATGAAGCATGTCATCTTCTTCTAAAGAAGCTAACCAGTTTGATCCCAAAGATTACCTTGACCTTCATGCCCTTATGCTTTTCTTAAGAAAATTTGAATCTCTTTTTGTTTTTCCTTTGATATTTTCTGCTTCTTACTAGTGTATGTTAAGAATTAAGATTTACAAACTTTTTTAAATCCCATGACCTAATCATTTTTATTGTTTTTTTTGTGTCTCTTATACCTTGAACCCAATATTTAGGTTCATTCAGTTGTGAATAACACATAATTGTAGTTATTTAACTATGTCTTGATGGTTTTCAGTGACTATTTGTTGGTAAACAACTTCCTAGTCTTTCTATATAACTCTAATTTCTTATGATCACCTGTCTTTGTGAACATAGCTCTCAACTTGTCTTCTATGACTCTATAGATTAAGGCCCTGTAAAATGCCTCATGAAATGGTGTTTAGTTGTAATTTATAATGTGTTATTTTCCTAATTATAAAAAGTGGGGTCTAGAAGAGAGATCCAAAACATTGGTAATTAAAAAATGACAGATTTTCCAGAAATTTTGAACATAAATCTTACTCTATGTTGACTTGTTGATATTGTTATTATCGATGGTGAAACGGATTCTTCCCACGGGGTACACAATGAGAAGGCAAGAAGCATAAATACATAGTCGAGGACAAACAGTAGGGCCTAGGCACTAGTTTTCATCGGCTAGTAAGTGTGCACTCGATATGGGTACTGATTAGCAATGAACATGAAGTTGGCCTCTAAAATGTGAATGTATTATTATGCTCCTGGCCAGAAAAACACTTCAGTAGTCCTCCAAATTAAAAAACATCTTCAACTATTCATCCGATAACTTGTGCAAAACATCAACTCTTGGGGTGGCAATTTGGAACTCATTTTTTGACAAGCATCAAAAATGCAAATTACAGATCATATGTTGCTTGTCAAAAATACCCAGGGAAAGTAATATGTTTCCTGCCCATTAATGAAAGAAAAATACAGTTGTGGCTTGCTGAACAAAATTCCAGCGAAGGATTCATTCCCACAGAGTCAAAGTGCACCGAGACCTAGGGGTGGAACTTATAACAACGGAAATTAGAGTTAGCAGTTAAACTTATGGCAATGTGTGTGACGGCAACGCAGTCAAACTTATGGCAATGTGTGTGCTTGTGCCCACTCAGGTTCTTTCCAGCCCTTCCCTTTTTGAAGTATGTACGAAACACTTACAACGTGGATGAATCGTCCTCAAAACCCCGGACGCAGGGATTTGATTGCGTATAGAACAATAATAATATTATACAATGTTCCTATCACCCTACGGATTGAGGTTTAATGGTCTGTTGCCAGTGTAGTGTGCTAAATTTGTGGAGTACAGTGACCCTCCCCTCACTTTTCTTTGTTCGCATTCACCATTCGATCGGAAGCGTTCAGAATAGTTGTGTTCTGCATTTTTTCCAGCTGAGGGTTTCTTACAGAGAAAGTAAATTCAAACAAAAACATTCAAATGATTAGAGAATCCTTTCAAAGGGGAAAAACATGTCTGTTTCTAGGAATAGTTTTAACTACCAACCACTGTAAATAGTAGTCACCAGGTGGGCGACAATGAAAAAGGTTACGGGTATTTAATATATTAAAACAGTCACCTAAAAAAAAAGAACATCTCTTCTTAAAAAAACAGAGGACCAGTTAAGTACCTGGGAACAAACAAACGGTTCTTCAGTAAAAATAAAAATCAGGGTCTGTAAAATAGAAATTGCCTGCTTCTACACCTCCCTCTTAGAACAACAACTGACGATCACCAGCAAATAAAGGAAAAACCACATCCCTGTTTACACAATTTTCTGTTAAATAGCAAGGTGTTGGTTGAGCAGCCAACGATGACGGAGGAGGCTAGGCGCAAACCTGGAAGCAGCAGGTGCAGGCAAGGCCAACGGACAACCAGACACCCACCACTGTGCACAACCTGAAGCGTGGCTCCACAGCAACCTAAACGGGCCACCCAGATACCACCGCACCAGTAGCAAACTGGATAATAAAACGCAAACAGCACCGCCCAGGAACCAATGAGAAAGCAAAACGTAACGGAACAGGAGCCAACACTCAACGGCTTTGGAAAAGCACGACGACAAAAACGGCGCAAGTACCTCTCACCAAAAAAACACCCGAAGCTTAATAAATAGGCACAAAATTTGAATATAACATCTTTAGACAGCTGAGATTAAAGCGGCGGTGAGCAGCAGCTTTTCAGTTTTTCCTACGCTAAGTTCTAGCGAACGTTAAGAGGAGGAAAGTGAGTTAAATTTGTGTAAATCCAGATGGTTTTGGAGATGGGCATTGGGATGTATCTCTTTTAACTTCTTTATGCCTGTTTCATCATGAACAGATGTTGCCTCTTTGATGCGGTCTATTGTTGCAATGGAGGAGACAAATTAATTTGATCATAATAGCATCCATCACATATTGTAATTGATTTGTATTTAATGCCGAATTAATCTTCTTCTACCACCAACTACCAGACCAAATGCATTCACGTACTAATTGAAATCCATAACATTATGTCAATCAGATTTGAAAACCAAAACTACAAATGGAGAAAAGGAACAAAACTACATGCAATTATAAGATCGCGCAGGGCCATTAGAAAACACGGCCATTGGCTCTCTATCATAAGGCCACATCCACATCTCACCTATTTCCTTTTTTTAATTGGAAAGAGCCAAACAGGCACTTATTCTACCTCAATTACAGGGAAGATTTTTAAGGTTAGCCTACACCATAAATATTACTTAAAGCCAAACATTTCAAGCCCTGTCAAGGCTTTATTCATATTTTATGCTACAGTCATCTTTTTCTTTTACACAAATTGTCATCAATAATCCAAAGGTGGGTACGGGCTCTACCATGAAAACAGTGGCAGAAGTCATTGCAGCCTTTGGTTGAAGGGTCTAGAAGTGGTCGAAAGAAAACATAATAGTCTTCTATAGACTTAGCAAAAGCTGGATCAACGGCTCAATTGTCCACCCATATAGTCTTCTATGGACTTGATTCTATTCAGAAGATCTATACTACTGTGATCAGTGTTGTCAAATGACTCCATGTCATCATTCACCCCAAGCATTGCAAGACTTAAATGACTTTGAATATCAGGGCTCTCGTAGTTTTCTCCATCCTCATCATCTGCAGCGTCATTATTATCTTTGGACATTTTCAGTCGGTGCCTTGCCCAGTTTGTTTGTTCGTCCCCATCTCCTTGCAGTAACTTCAAGATCTGCATCAACACAGTATTTGATAAGGTCTTGCCACAAGCCTATTACTATCAATTTGATAGAATTTTGAGTAATGTAAATGTTGGACTCTTTAAAAATATGCAGGAAATGAAAAAGCAACATTAAAATCTCTTGAATCACCCATCTGATATATCTGCGATGCATTATAACAGTTTTTCATGTACTCTTGTTGTAGATGGATTGGGGGTAGTTCTGACTACACTGTGACCTAAAGCATGACCTTTACTTTTACACCCAAGATGGTATAGCCATTGTACAAGATCAAATAAATATTAAATTGAACATCTTGGAGTAGTGCTATGCTTAATGTGCGACTCATTGTGATCAAGTTTTTGCTTCTTTTCTGAAATGACGGAGAGCTTGAAATATAGAAATCACTAGCTATACTGATAAACAGTGTTTCTGTATTTGTTAAATAGATTTACACCAATTCAGAGGCGCAGGTTTACTCCATACTCAGTCAAATGGATTAGGACTGTTGAAGTATGTCAGTTTAAGTGTGTCAAGTATCCTACTTCCTCACAGTTTCAATGCTTGAAGAAGAAACGGAGAAATGAAGTTACCTGGACCATCCGAGGACGAAACCGAGGAGCCTTTCTTATACAAAGAGCAGCAGCAAGCACCATTCTTTGCATTTCATGTTCATCATAAGCATCTTCCAAATTTTGATCCACAAGAGCTCTAATTGACCCATCTTCCAGTAATGGCCTTGCCTATATTTCAAGGAGATCAATGCATGAGATCTAGGAAACAAGAAAACCCATACTATGATTTCAAATGCATAGAAAGATAAAAAGCCTCACCCATGTCACCAGACTCTCATGGTGATTAGGATCTCTTGTATGAATTGGTTTTTTCCCAGTTATTAGCTCAAGAAGAACCACCCCAAATGAGTATACATCTGTCTTCTCATTAACTCTGCCATACATGAAATACTCTGGAGCCAGATACCCAAAAGTCCCACTAACATCGTTGCATATTGTACACGAGGAAGATGTTGGTGCCCATTTGGCCAGCCCAAAGTCTGACAACTATTCACAACATCCACCAATTAATCCCTTTGTTGAGTCCACAAAATTCCTCAATAATATAGAAATCTACATTGTACATTCTGCAGACATAAAAACGAAATTGGATACTACATGTTGAAATTTTCCATTTGCGAAGACCATACGTGGGGTTCAAAGTCTTCTGAAAGTAGAATATTGGAAGATTTCACGTCCCTATGAATGATGGAGCGAGGACATCCATCTTGCAAGTAATCCAATGCTTTTGCAACTCCAATAGCTACTTTCAATCTTTCTTTCCATGCCACCACAAACTTGTCCTTTCCTCCTGCAATGTAAAAGCCAGCAAGAAATTATCTCAGATCAGATCATGAAAAAATTAACCTACAAGACCTTTTTGCAACTGCATACCATGGAGGTTCTCTTCAAGGTTCCCTCTTGGGATCAAGTTATAGACCAGAAGGCATTCCTGGCCATATATACAGTAACCAATAAGTGAAGTGATGTTCTTGTGCTGCAACATCAGCATAATCTCAACTTCCAAGAGCAGCTCTTGCTCAGCTTCTGGAGTAATGTTCAAACATTTTACTGCCACTGATTTCCCATCAGGAAGAATGCCTTTGTATACTCTGCTGCACCCTCCTTTTCCAATAAGATTCCCTGTAAAGAAAGCATGAAAAGTTAAAAATAGACTGGCTAAGCCAACATAAATGTTAGAAAACAAGATCTTGTCAGCAGGGCATTGTTTCATGGGTAAGTCCCTGCAGCAGAGTTCAAAACCAGCGGTAAACTGTCGTATCCAAAGAAAATATGAAGCAAGCAAAGGAATGCAACCCAATGTAAATCCTTGGAGACATCAATGAAACAGATACCTCTCTGCCCTAGCATCTAAGCAGACTTAGCAGAGGGATATCCGTACTATACACTGTGTTTCCTTGAGCATATTAAAACAAAAAAATAAAATAAAACAATTCAACTACAAAAGTAAAGCGACGGCTCCAAATCCAACCTGTTGAAAAGTTGGAGGTTGCACACTGCAACACCTTACATGCAAACTGCTTGCAAGTCTTACTTTTGCAAAGGAGCTTTAACTTCTCAGTCAATGAAAGGTTTTTCTTCCCAGTCTCTATCTGATCCTTCGAGTGCTTATGATTTGGACTCTCAACTTCACCGCCTTTGTAAATTGTCTCAATAGTTGCTTCTGTTATGGCTTGTTCACGCCTGCCAGGAAGCCTCAGTGCCCACTCAACAACAGACATTTCTCGGGCATGACTATGTGGACTGAGTACATCATCCACTGAAATAGCCCTGTTCATGAGTGGCCATCCAGGGGATGATTTTATGTGCACGAGGGGAGATCTAGGAGATGGTTTCTCCCCAGAAACAGGTTCTATAGTGGAACTTGATAATTTAGGTTGTTTAGGAAATTCATACGATCTCCTTGCCTCTTCTCCTCCTACGGAAATTTTGTGAGAAACATCAGATTCAACCATCTGGAAAAAATCAGTTGAAGATAACAGAGACTCTGGACTGTCGGTTTGAGATTCAACATGGTGCTCGCCTTGGCTATCTTCCTTGTGTTTATTGTCACTAAGCCCGCCCAAAAGAGATACTGCAAATCCACCATGATCCGATTGTATATCAGGCCTGTAGCTATCTTGTGTAGAAGCATCATGATCTCTAGGAGAAGGTGTAGTTTGAGATTCAAAATGGTTATTTTGTTCAACATCTTTCTTGTGTTTACTGTTATTAAGCACGCCCACAGGAGATTTTGCAAATTTACAGTGGTCTGATTCTATATCAAGCTTGCACCTATCGTGTGTACTAGAATCATAATCTCGAGGATAAAATATTGTTGTTTCTGGAGGGCTTTCTTTAATATACAAAGATTTATGGACAAGCTTACAAAGTGGCATGATTCCTGGAACTGATGAAACAAAAACTACCGAGTCAGCATATTAAGACACTAGAACCTGATAATTTTGAGTACTGCACTCTAAGGACACCTATCTATTTTAGATTATATGATCTATAAGGGCAATATAAACAGAATACAAACTTGAGATTGGCAGTACTCCATCCTTCTCAAAGGCCACCTTTCCATGATCAACAACCACTACAGAGGAAGTAGATGGTAATCGTTGGACGCAGTACCTAGCCAATGAAATTGGTGACCTGAAACAATTCCATCATGGATCAAGTCAAGATAATATTCTTCTGCCTAAGAACGCGTGTTTCTTAAATGAGCCAGTTCTGAAGACTGGTGAGATCATACACTAGAGCATTGTGCTTGCTTGTTCCTAAGATCAGCTTTGAAGCTCCACATTGTTTTGTTTCTTCAAGCAACACCTTCCTTACCGGGCCATAAGAGATTTTGACTTTGAAACCTACCTGAGAAATGGACAAAAATAATGATAAATCTCAGTTGAGAGACATATAATTCAATTGTATCACTCCATTCTAAACACAAAAGATATAGTTATCAGACATATATCATTTTAGAGATAAAAACCTTTGGGGAAAATATGGATAATTTCATACATTTAAACCTAAACATATACCTGCCTTAAGTGCAGCTATAATCTCACTGCATTATCTTGCAGGAGTAACCCTCCTATCAAAGTGGGAATTCCATCTAATACGAATGTGCATTTAATCAAAATTAGAAGAGCAGAATAGATCACTTACTTCTTTCAAGCTGCAGACGGTCTCATACACTCCAATTACTGCATCCAAGCTGCTAGCCAGCTGTTTGTGGGGGTCTTCTTTAGTTCCCCTGAAGAAACTGTTCAAGAAAACAACCTTAACATGTTTTAGGCACTGTCTCTTACACCTCTAAAAGATATAAAAGTGAAAGATGCAAATAACAGAGTGGCATAAAGGGTAATGAAAAATAGTCAATTTTGTGAACATCATTCTGCATTCTCAAGGATCTGTATGCATGGTGTTGATATAAATTAAATAAAGGAAGCCATAGAGGCCTTAAAATGGTTGAAGGATGAGAATATATAGAACAGGCTCCATCTATAGAAGAAGGAAGAAACAGTATCACCTGAATCGTTGGGTGAAGAAGAGCCAACGTGGAGGGCAATCACACGATCTCCAGGGCGGGCAACTTTCATGAGCGTCCATGTCAATACCTCCCTGCTCGCTGTAGCCAACTTCACACCCACCACTAACGTCTGACTCCGCCCATTCTTATCTACTTTCATCCTTTCTAACCATCAACTCCTCTTTATCGACTTGATTGCAATGGCGAATGAAACACAGTGACTGCAACTACTGCTGTGACCTCTTCAATTACAGGTTATTTGAAGGAGATATGAGCGTTTCAGTAGCATTTAAACTCACCCATAACATCATCCCCGTTGCCCATGGCGCACAACTGTTTCGCAGGGCTCTCGCTCCTGAGATTACTGCCAGTGCCAAATTACCTTGGATTATGGAACCTTCCTCGGCGTCCGCTTTCAGAGAGTCTCCACCTTTTTGCACGAAAAAGGCATTCTTTTTCGGAAAATTGAAAGTAATTTTGTTATTTCTTCTCTGTCAAATCAAATTGCAAAACAGCATAAGAATGAGCTATCAAATAATCCGTTAACAATCTGTTAATTAAGATGTAACGGCGTCGGTGAAAAGTGGCATTGACATTAATACGAAAATTAACACATGAAAAGGCAGTCCACGTGGGTACGGGTTTGCCATTATGTTGAGTGGGACAAAGGGCTCCCAATCACATTTTATTCACGTGGTCAGAATACGGGATGGCCCCCGGCCCCTCTTGGGCGAGGGCTATTCTCCCCACAAAACGCACCAAATATATTAAACCAACCATACATAAAGTGCAACCATAAAATGTACCATGCAACCATCATGTCCATTCGCTCTCACGCGGTGCACGGTTTAATACTTAACTTTTTTTTTTGTAATTTTGGTTGAAAAACACATTCTATTCAAACTCATGACCTCCTTATTATTAGTGTATGTTCCTAACAACCCGCCTAGCAACGACCACATGCAACCATTTCATTTCAACATTTGATTTGATCACTCGACGTATGGGCCCACCCATGCATGGGTATGCATCTCTGTATGGTATGCTTTATGGGTCTTTTGATGTATGATAGTGCATTCTGTGTGGAGAATAGCCTCTGACCCCATCTTGCACTAATAAATGCATTAAAGTAATCATCAATCTTAAACACATTCTATTAAACTTGAATCCCAACTTAAGAATAATATGTTAGAAAATTGTTTCAATTATTTTGTATATTTTTGTGTTATCTTTTATGATTATTGAAGTAAAGTTTGTATCATTTTTTCGTGTCAATGCAAATTGTGCCACTATATTTCGTTAATTTAAATGACAAATCCTTCAAAAGATTTTAATTCATGTTGGAACCTTCTTTTTTGTTATATTTTGTGTTACCTATAAAACCTTGATGTTTAACACATCTTATTCTCTTACGTGCACATTTTTTTAATAGATTTGTATCAATGCAAATCTTGACACACTTGCACCAAATTTTATATAAAGGATATTTTCTTTGTTTTGGATCTCATTTATCATCTCTTTCCACAATCAATATTCAATGTTAATTAAGCCCTATGCAACCTAGGTAGTTGCCTGGGCGCTAGCAGTGATATAAGGGTGGTTTTCCTACACTTTTATAGGTCGGTTGTTCCCAATTCCATTCAAATATTATCAATTACTATATATTTTCAATCAATGACGAGAATGAGAGTGTTTTTGTTAGTTGTTAAACTATTGCTAAAATCCTTAATTGTGATGAGTAATTTTAAACAAGTGCAATCTCATTATGTTGCTCCACACCAACGGGCACTCCTACAATGCAAATCTAATTGTAGAATTCAATCCAATCTCTTTGTGGCGAAATTGCACACACCCACAACACCGAGATGAGATCATATAATATCACATTGTTCGGGAATGTGTAGTTACGAAATATTATTTTAAGCCGAAGGCCGGACATTAAAATGGCACGAACTTGGTGTTTTATGCACTTTAGAATGTTATTCATGTTGAAAGTTTTCTTTAAATTGGAGGCCTATTAAGATGTGTTATATTTTTTAATTTTTATTTATACTTTTACATTATCCAAAAAAATTAATCCATTCAATTATAATTCAATGTAAACAATCAACTACATTTAAATTTAAGTGGCATTGAGGAAAACTATTCCATTTAATCTATAATCACCAACAACTCCCTATCTATTAATAAATATGTTGATAAATATTGATATTGGAAATAAAATTATTATCAAAGGGATAATGGTATGCAAATTTTAAATTTAAAAATTAATAATACATTAGGTGTATTCTATGTAATATGATAGTTTATATCTAAAAATGTGTTACAAACATTGTAGTCAAGATAATATATCCACATATAACTAATTAATTATTATAGAAAAACCCATTACCCTTTGAGTTTTCTAAAATTTTAATTTTAATTAGGGGGCATAGGGAACCAATGTTGTTGAACTAGGGGCATTAGAAACCAGTGGTGTTTTACGTATATAGGGAAAGCTGAAAGCAACGAAGAAGTAAGCAAATAAACAAATGCAAAGCATCTTTTGAGTCTTCTTGCAACCTCATATGAGATAGTTGAAGTGTTATTATACTTGTTGGATCTCATGTGATAGTTTGATTGTGGATGCTCCAATCTTGTCTCCAAGTGGAAGAGGAGTGCTACGAGTGATCACGTAGACGGTCTTTCGATATGCAAAGTCAAATGGAAAATGAGCAGAGTTTTGTTGCAAATACTTAAAGCTTCTAAGGATGAATTTTGAAGGATAGAGCCTCATATTTATAATTGATGGAGAGGCCATGGATTGTGGATTAAGGTTTGAATGAGTTGCAGAGATAAATGAATGCATTTTCCTAAATTACCAAGTTGATTTGGCATGTGCGGCTAGATGGTTTGGATATCATTTAAGGGCGGTGAATATTTGGTTGGCTTTTGCTTTTATTTGAGAAGGTGGTTAGTACGTGCATATTGTTGCTTCCACCTTTGTAGGGTTCTAGAACTTGAGTGGAGTGAGCTAGTTCAACTTGAGTGAGTTAGATGGTGAAGTGGAGATGAGTGGAGGGTGAGTGGATAATTAGCTATTTATTTATTTAAATAGATAATTAAATTAGCCAAGGGATATAAGTGTATGGTTTAAGCATGATAAAATTAATTAAATTAATTCTAAAGGGATGTGGGTGACTTCTAATGGAATATGAAAGGGTAATGATCTAGAATGCATTCTAGAACTGATTTGCATATTATGCAAAGGATATGGATAATTAGGAATGGCTAGAAATAGGTATGTATTTTTAGGGTGTCTACATTTTCCCCTCTTTAAAGTGTTATTATGAAGTAATAACATTTTAAATATAGTAGACACATGTAGATCAATAAGTGGATGACAGGGAAGCATGGTGAACTTGCTTAAAATGCCCTGGTGAAGCGGTTGGATGCCCTAACAGTATGGATGCTAAGGGAATGTCGCCTCGAGCGGATGGGTGATGCAAAGAAAGTGGTGGTCACTACTTGATAGGAAGAAGGAAAAGGCGGATGATTCAAGGAGTAGAAGGATGATGGGAGGGATTTTTCTCATAGCATGAGCTTCCATTTAGATAGTGAAAGTTAGAGCAACCTTATTTTGTTGTTGCACAATAGAGTTATCACCATGATTATTAAAGAATCGTGATGTTTAACCCATTACACACACACACACACACACACACACACACACACACACACACACACACACACACACACACACACAAAGATAAAAATTAAAACAAACCCAATACACTCACTCAATATATACACAAAGGTTATATATGAACCAAGATGATTAAAAAAACTAGTAATTGGTCCAAAGAAAAACAACGGATAAAAAGGAAACAAACAAACCCAATATACATTGTAGATGTATGCACCAAGGCTATAAACGAACTAAGATGATAGTAAATTACTTGTAATTGGTCAAGAATTAGTAGCAACAATGCAACACAAGTATAAATAAAGATAATTAACTATGCCCTTAATGTGTTCCATAGTGATAATTAAGTAGATTTAGATTTCCCCAAGAAAGGATATTGACATGCAAGGGGATTTGATCGATCAACAAGTGGGGTCAAGTGACACTCTTTGTTGGATCTGCATTGAAGATTGATCTAAGATTGAAAAGGGTCATTGCCCCTAAACAAGGATATTGATATGCAAAGGAGAGAATGAGAGTCGATATTAACCCAAGCAAGGATGCACACAAGTGATAAGTTTGATTTGACATGCCCCAAGTAAGGATACATGAAAGGGGTTAGATGATATGTTGTGATAGTCATAAAATGGTTGGAACGATCATTAGGATAGGATGATGCACCTAGAATTCAGTGATACAAATCCAATAAAACCCTAGATGCGCTGGCACATCACTCAGCCTAGACCGAGCACTCACCCGAAGCACGCAAAGGTACCAGGTCCCTCTTTAGGGTTGTTGTCACAGGATTTTAGCATGATGAAGACTTAACACATATGGTTCCATTACTAACACATCATTATACAGAGCATATCAGATCTATCTCTAAGGGAGAACAAAAATAAATATTAACCATGATGAGATCAAAGACATACTAGATTCAGATACACACAGAACTAACACTTAGATTCAACCAATATCCTCCATTAGATTCAATGCAACAAGTATAAAGAAGCTTCATTACAATAACAGTAGTATGCACGTAACAGCTTTAGCAAGATAACCTTACTATGTATGCATATCTTTATATATGTCCCTCTCTCTATTACATAGTTTACTACATACTTATAAGGGTGGGGACTTGCCCTTCACCGATTATCTATTCCCAAAATAGGTCGCATGCTATTACTGTCTACGTGTCGTTACCAAACTACTCACACATGTAAGTGCGCTAACAATAGACTACTGCTAGCTAACTAACAGTAGAAATCTATATCTGGCTTGTGTCCATGTAAAATGCTTCGTAGTTAATCCTCCAGAAATAGCCAATGTGTGGTGCACATGTCTCTGCCTCGTTTGTGTGCTCTACACGCCATCTCTAAAAATAGACCTTCATGAGTGAAAATGGTTAAGTCCCAAAAATTGAACTTCGATCCGCGCGTGTTCTCCCTATCCGTTCATGCCTTTGAATATGACCTGCTTTCCCACGCGACTTCTTGTGTGCTTTTTGTCAAGTGTTCTCTGATCAACATTACCCCACACTAATTTCATTGTCACCCCGACAATGGTCATCTCCAAAACTAAAGTAAAGAATAGAAGAATGGAAAGAATGAAAGAATGTTTTTACTCTGTAGTCTCTTCTTTTGCAACTGAACAACTAATTCAGGATATTCCTGTTTTATTTTGGCCTCCAAGGTCTACCACTTCAGTGAGTGCTTCCTCTGCTTTTTCTAGAATGTCCACAACAATGGACTCTAGTTCATCTTTCGCGATCTCTCCTTTCTCATTCTGCAAGACCAACACAATGTTGGACATTGCAGTCATCCTTCTAAAGATCCATCTTCTACGCAATGAGCTTCCCAAGCTCTTCTAGCCGATTCTTGTGTGGTTCTTAGGTTGTTACCAGGGCCTCACACTTCTATTTAACCATTGATAATCTTTCAGCATGGCCCAATGTTTTGTCCTTCATCACTCTCTAGACTTCATTGTTCTCCTCCAGGGTTTTTATGTTAATGAGCACCTTTGGAGCTGTGTAGATTTTCAAGGCTTGGTCTGCTTTCTTCGATTCTCCTTGCAAGACTTACAGCAGCGAGTCCTTCATAGGATGTAATCTTCTACATCACTGAATCCTTCTCTCATTCTGCATCTTGTGCTGGATCTTTTGGTGCTAGCATGCACAAAGGTTCATCTTCAAGCACTAGGTCCACCAATGTACCTACATAGTGTATTACCAAAGGAAATGTCTTTGGTACCTTTGGCTCTAAGTGTGGCCTAGCTCTTATGATATTATCACCAATTTCCTCTACGATGCTGATAAATACAACGTTCTTCTTCTGTGCTAAGTCTCTTTCCTATGTTAGGCACGCTATTTCCCCATCCTTAGTTTTAATCTCTTCCCTGAGTGCCCTAATTGTGGCAGCCTTGTCCATATTCCACCTCGCCACCTTTGTTGATACTTTCACCAATGCATTGCTCACTTATTCATCTGACATGACAGTAGGCTTTACTTGTCATGTGTCTATCCTGAGGTGTCTTTTTCAACCTCCTTGATACGCATGACTCCTCACACACATCAAAATCTAGTTCATCCATGTGTGTGTGCATGGACCATGATAACTACTTCCTTGTGCACACTGTTGCCATATCTTCATCCATTAATTCCCAACCATATAAGTCCTTTTGTGTCAACATGGCTCTCTAAACGGGCGCGGAGACAATTTACTGTGTCCTCTGCATAACCTATGCCGGTGGAATGTGCTCTCCACTTGTTCTTCTAGACCTAGGTTGCTTAGAAACCCGAGCTTCCAGTTTGGGAATTGTTTCTCCATGTCCCGAGCAATATCTCTGTATCTATCTCATTTGTTCCCTTTTCCTCCTCTTATCCTTCATTTCATTTCCTCATCTTTTTGTTCTTTTATGTCCTTGGAGGTGTAGGAGAATTAGGTGCACTTTTTCCGACTCTTCCGCCTCCTCATTCAACTTCGCTTCCTTCTCCTTTTCATGGTTGTCTCCTTCTATGGAGAGATTTTGGGTGATCTGTGCACTATTTACGGAGTAGCACCTTGGGTCCTTGTTCTCCTGAACACTCTCTTAAATTTGTGCTCTCCTTGGGTCATATCAAATTCCTCATCATCCCCTCTCTTGTGACTGAGGTGGTGTAGTGGTGCACTCAGCTTCATCCTTATTCTTAGGATGTCTTCTACCTCTATGATCCAAACCACCACTATCCTTGAACTCATCTTCCTCATCCTATACTTCAATTGGCTCTGTGGGCTTAGGCATTGGGATGTTCTCCATTGTATGCTTACCCCTCGGTGGTTCTGGAAGTGTGAACTCATCTTCCACATACTTGTTATTCTCTAACTTGGGCTTCAGTTGGAGGTACACCAATGCTGCTCCAATATCTCCCACAACCAAACTTACTTGGTTTAATGCTCAATACATCTGAAATGAGCCTTTCAATATATGCATCATGTCCTGGATACACATTTTTTTCTTAGCATGTGGTAGTCACAATCTACCTTATCCACATTGAACGTTAAGCGCCACGCATCTAAGAACTCGTGTCTGCGATGCCCGAAGTACCTTGTTGTGAAGGCATATGGTAACTTACACCAAGGGCTCCATGCTCCATCCTTCATGGCGAACCACGCTATGCAAAAATGTTGGTATACAGGTGAACTGAATTGCCTTTCCAACCACCGAAGGAAAGTCTTTGGGGATGCGTCATTATTCTTCAAAGGCCGTGTGGAGCCTATCGTACCACTTCTCAGCCCTTTTCTTGACCTATTCTATCATGGATCCTTCACACAAGTACTTTTTGAAGTGTTTTGTAGGTGACTTGTGCTCCATGGGATACTCCCATATCTTCTCTTTTGGTCCATCAGGTACTCTGATCTCCATGAACACCAACGACAATAAAATAACAGCCCCAAAGCTGATCCTTCCTCCTGTGCACACTTCCTCAATGATAGTTTCTGCAATGTAACATGAAATGTTTTAGACTACCCCTTCAGACATTTTTTAGCAATATGCAGCCATATGGTATTCACTTGTGACCACCTTTCCTGGTCATTTAGCTTCGTAACAAGATAAGCGGTTACTTTTACAACTAGATACTTTTTTAGCTTATCAATGTCCATGACGTATGGGACCCTTTATGTACCCCAACTCCTTTCTGGTCTCCAATAGTTCAGCCTTGTCTATTAAATCATCTCTCAAATCTTCTCCTATGCCTTTCAATCTCGTTATTGTGGAGATGAGTGCGACTAAAATTTTGGCTCTACGTCCTACAAAGTAAAAAAACTCTCCGTGCACTCTGCTCCTGAGCCATTGGTACAAGGGCTCATATTTATCAAAGTAAGGGAGCTCATATAGTTGGTAAACTCCAATCTTCTTCAAGAGCTTCTCGCTAACATCGTCATACACCGGCATGTCTTCCAGCGTCGTGTGTTTATTTGTCTTTGTGTTCAACAAGGCATCAAGCTCCTTCTTATTCTCTGAGTATGGTGGTTGTACTCACTCACCTTGCTTTTCCTTATGTGAGAATCCCACTCTTGGCCTACGATAACCCCTCTAGATATTGCATTTCAGAAAAATTACTTTCGGGAGCCATCTCCTCTTCTTCTTCGACCACCTTCTTCTTTCCCTTCACTCCTACTGCAACTACTTTCTTAGGTGCCATTTCTACCTTGCAATCCTTTATAGATCCTCACCTCTTGAATTATGTAATGTGTGAATCAAACCCTAGCTCGATTTAGTGTGCCCTAGGTGAAATCACATGCCCTTTCTCCTCTTTATCACCTTGCTTTGTGTTCAAACCCTTCACCACCAGGGACGCAAGCTCTTTCTACGCACAAATCTCTTCATCACGACTGGTTACACACCTCTCGCACCTCAATTCGATCACTCGGCTATTTGTACTTAGCTCTTTTCAAATACTTTTCAATTGCAACGGTAAAAATGAACTTGCATCCCATCCTTATATAGATTTTCAAATTTTTGATGCATTCATTTCTCCTTCACCTACCAAATATCCTCTCATTAATTGACCAATTCCATCCTTTTTGCGCGTTACATCTTCGTGCCCCAACTATAACCTTCTAGCACACCTTCCTACCCTCTGGTCATAGACTTCTCTTCAAACAGCCGCACTTCCTTGCACCCGAGTACCTTGTCATTGTGCCTTCCACTAGTAGTTGTTATATCCTCTGCTTACCTCAAGTTATACTTTACCTTCATTCATCTCCATCTTTGGTCACTTTTTAGAAGCAATCCTTTGACTTGAAGGGCACCCATAGTAGATTATTCCTTTAACCTTTAAATTCCCACAATTTTATAGTTGGATACTAATAATATACCCCACACTATCGATATGTGTAGTCTCTGTGCATAAACATGCTTCATATAGTAATTAGCTTCATGCGCATATGCGCTTATTACACAAGAACAATAACTAAATTGACAAAGCATAACGAAAAAGAAGGAAACACATTAAGGAAATGCAGAATATAAAACCTAATTTAAATGGCAATACTGCCTTATTACAAACACCAAGAAGGATTATTTATAGTAGGGCTTTAGCCTACTCCCGTTGAAGTAACCAAGTAGTTGTGTTCCATCAAGTGCTTCTAACTAGCTAGCGCCTATTTTAAGGATGTAAGTGATAACATACGGCCCCAACCAATGTATCTTAAGTTTTTCTGGATGGCGCAAGAACTTAGAGTCATAGAGAAGTACCATTTGTCCAATTACAAAATTCTTGTCCCTTATGTTTCGTCATGCCATGCTTTTTACCTCGGCTTTTTCTTGCTTCTCACTCTAGTGTGTTATCACTCGTCACTCATCCAACTGAATTATCTTTTCAATCCATTCTTCTAAAGCTTGTTCATCAATGCTAGACCTCTAGCATGCTCTATACATAAAGAAGGCAACATAAATTCCATAGGAAGAATGAATTATGCGCCAAACACTAACTGAAATGGTGTGGCTTTATTCAACCTTTTTGTATGTTGTTCGATATGCCCAAAGTACTCGCAGATACTTTATCACCCCAATCCTTTCTTCCAACATCACAGATTTTGTTAATGTTTGGCTCAAAATTTTGTTGAAAGCTTCAAATAGCTTCCATTTTCCCGAGGATAGTACGGTGTAGTCTTATGGTGTGCAATCATGAACTCATCTAATAAAAATTTGATTGTCTCATTAAGAAAATGTGTTCCCCTATCACTGGTCAAACTTAAAGGACATCCATACCTTGTAATAATATTTTCCCATAGGAACCAAGCTACTCTAGCTACTATATAGTCCTTTGTAGGTGTTGCTTCTACCCATCTTGTCAAATAGTCTATGTAAGTTATGAGGCAACGTGATCTAGTTCTCACCGCATGCTGGTGAAATAGGACCCAAAAAATCTATAGCCCATTTCTCAAACGGTTCTGCGCTAGCAATAGGTCTCAGAGGCATTTCATCTCGCTGACCTGGTCTTCCAAGACATTGACAATGGTCACATGCCTTACAAAATTCCTTACAATATTTATAGAGGGTCTCCCACCATAATCCAGTGAGTAGAATATTGTGCGATGTGGCATCACCTACATAGTGGCCACCTACAAATCCTCCATAAGATTCTTCCATAATACTCGTGCACTCATGTTCCAATACACAACGACACAATACTTCATCTCAGCCCAATTTTTATAAGTCACCACTGATTAACATATAAGGTGTGCATGTATAGCAAGTTGTTTCTTCTCCAAGGATTTCATTCCTTCTGGTGCCATCCATGTTCGTAGAAAGACAACAATGTCCTCTAGTTTTGATGGCGCGCATTATAACCTATATAACTGTGCATCTGGCATGGTATCCTCAATTTCCCAGTGCTTCTTCTCCTGATTGTATTCTTGATAAATGGTCTGGTCCAGAATTACTTTTTCCTAGTTTTACCACAATTGTGAAATCAAATTCTTGAAATAAGAGCACCCATCGACATATGCGCCCTTGTAAAACATGTTTATTTACCAAATACTTCAATGCCATGTGATCTGTATAAAAGACAAATGGTGTAGCTAGTAGGTACTAGTGGAATTTATGCAGCACATAAATCATTGACAAAGCTTCGTGTTCTGTAGTTGTGTAATGTTGTTCTACAGAGTCAAATTTCTACTATCAAAACATATAGGATGATCTACAATAACTTCTCTAGGTTGGGCCAACACCGTGCCAATGGCCATGCCAGAAGCATCAACATGTACATGAAATGGTTTGTCCCACGAAGGAAAATGCAGAATAGGTGCGGTAGTAAGTTTCTCCTTCAATGTCTCGAATGCGCGTTGTTGTTGTTCTCCCTAGTAGAATGTACCTTTCCCTTTTAGTAACTCTTCTAATGGTGTGGCAACTTTGGCATAACCTTTGATAAAATTTCTATAATATCTTGTATGACCCAAAAATCTACGCACCTCACTTTGACTAGTAGGCTCCCTTAGGCCTATAATGACTACAACCTTTGTTGGATCAACCAACAAACCCTCCTTACAGATTATGTGTCCTAAAAGTATCCCAAATGGTGTAGCAAATATGCACTTCTTGATGTTCAAAGAGATACTCAACTGTCTACACTGTTCAAACATTAAGCATAGATTATCATAGTGATCCTTAACTAATCCATACACCGTCCAATCGTCTAAATATACCTGTAAAAAGTTGTGAATGAATTCCTTGAATGCTTGGACAACTATGCATGAAAATACAACAGGCGCATTTTTCAGACCGAAGGGCATTACAGTATAGGCGAAGCTACCCCATTCAGTAGTAAATGTAGTCTTTTCTTGATCCTCCTGGGAAATCCTAACCTGATGATACCCAAAGAACCCATCTATAAATGAATAGATTTCACACCCTACAATTCCTTCTAGTATATCCTTAGTAAACAACATAGGAAATGGATCAATTACACATACATCATTCAACTCCATGTAGTCCACACATATTCTAATCCATCGATCCTCCTTGATATCGACATGCGATCACCATTGGACTAACCCATTTTGATTCATCAAGAAGCTTGATAATTCCATATTTCAACATGTTATCAATCTCTTCTTTGACCTTTTCACGCAAATTGGGGTTCATTCTGTAAGGCCTCTTTCTAACTGGGCACACACCCTCTTTAAGCTTTATCTTCATCTCCCATAACGATTCATGCATGCCTTTAAGTTCATGGTAACCCCTATGAAATAAGTCATGGTAATCCCTTAGTAACTCTATGATTTTTACCACGTCAGAGTCTGACCAATAATCTCTAATTATGGCTTCCTTAGGCTCAGTATTTGTTCCAATATTCACCTGCTTTGTCTTCATTGGTTCATGATAGGCGCACGTGGTCTTATCCACACTATCCAATACCTCACACCTCCCTATTGAATGGTTTATATCTAGATTATCTACTTCTTCATCATCCACTAAGTAGACCATTTTTCCTTTCTCTTTCTCAAGGAAAGCATGTTGAAGTAATGTTACATCGGCCTCTAGTTCTTTATCAAGATGCGCTCCTGAGTCTTCTTTATCTAATAACTCTTGAAGGAGTTATTCAACCTTGGCACTATCCCCCATAGTTAAGTGCTTGATAACTTTAAATGCTTCTTCTACAAGAGGCTTTGTAGAGAAGAAGTCAAATGTTTGGGCCATTCCTGTAATTAAATTTTTCCAATTTCCAGTTTCTCTATGGAGTTCTGCATATACATACCAAGCACACGCAACCTTGTAAAGTGGAATAAAACCGGTGCACCCATAGCGAAGGTGGTAAAGCTTCCCCGCCCTTCCGTCCCGCAGTCTCTCACACTCCTGAACATGGTGCTTTGAAAAGTTGATTACCAAGGTAAATAAAAATTTGAGTAGGTGCATTGCTCCTAAAGAACCTAGTAGTAAGAGAAATCCCAATTTCATTCCATCTCGACAAGATTATCCCTATGGACCACCCACCAACGTGCTACTATCCCACATAGTGTATATGCTAGCATATTTCTTCTTTCTAGTGGGTCTATCCATTTTTCTTCCATGGCACACAAGAATACCATGGGATCCCCTTCTCTTATGTAACAAGGTACCGAGTTATTACCTATCCTCCTGACATAACGCGGTTTTGTGCCTTGAGGGAATATGCTCTTTACTTCGTGCCCTACCAACTCATAAGTTCTATGAGCCCAATTATCACATGCAACACTCATAGTATCACTAATGGACTATGCATCCTCCCACTAAATTAGTCCTTCTTTGGTTGGTTCAATCATCTTTGGATCTCGGATGGCGCGTACATAAATCCTATTTAGATCTTCTTCACTTAAGGGCTCAACATAGGCGCATACTTTCCATCTATTAAAGGGATAATAACTCTTTCTTCTTTATTTTCAAAACTGATATAGCCCTTGTTGAACTCGAAGATCAATATTATTTGCATAGCACCAAGGATGCCCCAATAGAGTTGGGAAGCTATCTGACTCTGCTAGCTAAAACTTCAAAGTCTCCAGTGAACTTGGCTCCTTGTATGGTAATGGATGCATCCTTCAAAACTCTTATGGGAGTGGCCTTAGTCCGATTAGCCATGAATAATACATTAGAGGATGGTTGCAATGGGGGTCTTCCCATTTGTACCCATGCATCCAAGGTAAGAACATTAACCTCCATGCATGTATCAATTAGTATATTACTCAACAACCACCCATCCACAATAGAATTCAGAGTGATTTCCTTGTCATAATCTAGGCTATGAGGAGGGAGATTTGCATGTAGGATCTGCCATCCATTCTCAGTACTTACGCGTGGAGTGTTTCCTTTTAACCAACTCCCTAACAGTGGAATGATGTTTTCCTGGCGCAAAATTTTACACACTTCCCTCAAGTCATCTATATCAATTTGGACCATCTTTGATGCTTTCTTTTTCTCCTTTAAAGTACTAGATCTCACCCTAAAGATTCCTTAGGACTTCCATGGTTTCCTAATAAAACTCCTTTTGATAGGTAGGATCTAGGTACCGTGTATGAAGAACTTCCTCTTTAGTGATGGTAGGCTTCTGTTGTAATGCTTCCTTGGCACATGCTACCTTAGCGTGGGTCATTATTCACTTGTAGTGCCTCAGATTCTGCTTCCATCTTGGGCATCCATTGATTGTCAACAATGCGTTGTATCCTAACCATCCATGTGCCTTTGTTTTCTTGTTTATGTTGCTTACTCAGATGCTCATATAAGTTTGGGAACTCTTCATAGCTATGGTTCTTTCCGTAGAAAGAACATGTAATATTATGAGGACATTCGCGCCTATAGTGGTCAAGGGATCGCATGTATAACATTTTCCGTGAGGAAACTCACTTCTTCCACTACCATGGCCTCTTCCTCCGAATCCACTACGGTATCCTCAACCTCTACCATGAATTCCTTCAAAATACCCCTCATTCCGATCGTAGCACGCCCGATTGTGCTCCACGGTCCCGATTCTCATTCTTGCCCTTAGAGTTATCTAAAACTCTTATCTATCATACACCAATATCTATAGCATCATGGATCTATCCAATCAACCGTGATCCTCCGTGTCATGAGTTGTGGACCTACGATTTTATAGCAGCTTGAAACATTCTTCCTTATCATGCGTTGTAATAATGGGTAGTGGTTGACATCATAGCTTAAGTGACATATTTCACAATCCATTAGCAATGAACGTATATTTTTCGAGGGAAAATATCCTTTGTGTGACCCTCTACTTCAAAATTTGTGCACCAAATCCCTATGTGTGTCTCATGTGCTGAATTTGCTGATAATTTCTCCAACTATTTTTCCATTGCTGCTCTTTGTGATTCTAAAAATAGGCTCACCCAAGATCTATGATTATAACCGCCTCAAAGACATAAGGATGCTTCAAGTGCTTTGTGTAGATCGGTGTATGTCTTATGTGATAATGTCCTCCTAAAAGGGGTAATTAAGTCCCTAACAAACCATTGTGCATGATGTCTTATGTGTATGTCATAAGAAATCTTTGATAACAACGATTTAAATCGTGCATAATACTCTTTAACACTTTCAGTAGTGCCTTGCTTAATATATTTGAGCACACTTATACTCTTTTGCTCAAACTCAGGGATATGAAATTCCTTAAGGAATGCATCCTTTAAAGCTATATAATCTACGCAAGTTTGATCAGGGTCAAAATTTTTGTACCAACTGTGTGTGCGCCCTTGTAACATAGTAGAAAATTGGCTTGCCCTACGCTCAGAAGTTGTGATTCCTTTTGCACGCCACAATATTTCACACATATGCACATGTTTAACAACATCTTCTATGCCCCTATATTCGGAAGATGAAGAGACATTTCCATGTAAATATTCTAGGGTTGGTGCAGACCTTGCCCACTTGATCTAGAACCTCTTGTGTTTCCCCGCCTCCAAAACCACTAGATCCACCTGAACCAGAGCTACCTATGCCTCATGATCCCAAACCTGTAGCTGGAATAGGTCTTGTAGACGTACTCCCATGTGCTCCGACAATAGTACTATACTGAACCCCTATGGTCTGTGAAGTAGTTCCACTTCCAGAGGTGAATCCAACATTCTGTGTGCTCATGTTTTGTGTGGATGATGCGCTTGAAAACACACCTCCAAATAAAAATGAAGCCATCTACCTCGCCATTGATGTTCTTGATCTCTTACTTCCTAAACGTACTTGTTGATTACTTGTTGTACTAGATACTGGAAAGCCAAGTGCAAGGGATAGGCCACAGGGGTGGATTTAGATGCATGCCCGTGGCCTGGGTAGTCTTTGTTGGTGTGCTTCTAAGTGAGGCCGAGGGGGATCCTTGTCATGCTTTCCAAGATGGGGGAGTTCCTGATGCTCTGGCTCCATGTCTTCTATGTGAATTTCAAATCCTTCATGAGTCATCTCTCTCCTCAATGCCATACTTTCTGTAATGATACGATGCTTTTCTATCTCCCTCTCACACGCCTCATTATACTTAAGCCGCCTTTCCTCTCTCTTCCCGTGTCTACCTTAGGTTTTCCATCTTTCACCAATCCTGCTCTTACCCCCACGCATGGTGGGGTTTAGTTAGCCATTAGTTTACTCTCCAGATTCAAGGTTACCATCAGGATCTTGATCGCTAGAGGAATGCCTTATAGGTAAGCTCCCCTTGGATATCGTAAAATTGGAATTCAACTACTTCTGGACACGAATAAGTGGAAATTGAGTATTCCAAGATATAACTGTTCAAGACACCATGAAACCACATATCCACAGCTCGAGTCCAAATTAGATCAGCATCATAAAGGGCCTGGAATTCTTCTTATGTCCAAACAAGTACGCAATACCTCTAATTCCATTTAGATGCATAAGCAATCAGCCACTCGTACAATTCTACTGGAAAGATAGCGAAAAATATCTCATATAAACTGTCATACAGATTCTGTTCCACCCACACGCATGCATTAAACTCAGATCTAGTGTTGAATCACCATGCATATTCTTCTTCCAGATCACGTATCCATTCTTCAACACTTGCTAAGGTTAACCGGTATGTCTTCATCGTGAACCATCCTAGAAACAACTAAAAAGAGGTCCCAAAAATGGAACCAATGATGCAACCTAGAATTCAATGATACAAATCCAATAAAACCCTAGACGCATTAGCACATCACTCAGCCTAGACTAAACGCTCACTCGAAGCGCGTAAAGGTACCAGGTCCCTCTTTAGGGTTGTTGCATGATGATAACATGATGAAGACTTAACACATATGGTTCCATTACTAACACATCATTCTACATAGCATACCAGATCTATCTCTAAGGGATAACAAAACTAAATATTAACCATGATGAGATCAAAGACATACTAGATTCAGATACACACAGAACTAACACTTAGATTCAACCAATATCCTCCATTAGATTCAATGCAACAAGTATAAAGAAGCTTCATTATAATAACAATAGTATGCGCAGTAATAGCTTTTAGCGGCGATAACCTTACTATGTATGCATATATCTCTATATGTCCCTCTCTTTATTACACGCTTTACTACATACTTATTAGGGTGGGGACTTACCCTTCACTGCTTATCTTTTCCCAAAATAGGTCGCATGCTATTATTACCCATGTGTCATTACCAAACTACTCACACATGTAAGTGCGTTAACAATAGACTACTTTAAGCTAGCTAACCTGATAGTAACAAATCTATATCTCGGCTTGTGTCCATGTAAAATGCTTCGTAGTTAATCCTCCGTAAATAGCCAATGTGTGGTGCGCATGTCTCTGCCTCGTTTGTGTGCTCTGCACGCCATCTCTAAAAATAGACCTTCATGAGTGAAAACGGCTAAGTCCTAAAAAGATGAACTTTTACTCCATGTGCGTGTTCTCCTATCCATTCGCACCTTTGAATATGACCTACTTTCCCACACGGACTTCTTGTGTGCTTTCTATCAAGTGTTCTCTCGATTAACATAGGAATTAAAAGTTTGATTTAATTGAGTTTTGTTGATTTATTGGAATTTTTATGGTTTTTGTAAATTGTTAGGATTTTATAATTAGTTTAATGTTTTTTTTTTAGATTATTTGATTTTGCCTTAGAGTTTTGGGATGTTTTGATTTTTTTGTTTTAAAATGTTTAAGATTTTCAAAATGTTTTTTGATTTTTTTATGTTTTAAAATGTTTTTGTATTTTTGAAATATATAAATGCCAATGAGAAAGACAAGGTGGCCCTAGACCATACCAAACATTATACAAATGAATAATCTCATTGAGACCAAAGGATGTAATCTGAATTGATGCAACCGAACATGGTTGTTGTATGTATGAGATACACATCCTAACTAAAATGAACACACAACAAAAATGTTGTGGAATGATGTAGCAAGTGGAACATAATGAATATACGAAGCAAGTGGTTGTTTCTGTGGGTACGTGCATGGAAATGGGGGGCCAAAAGGGAGTAAAAAAGGGACACCTTTTTCCTGAAATCAGCGAAACCTGAACTTCATTGAATAATTCGGCATGCCTATGCTCAAAATTTGACAAAGTGATAAGAATAATTACAATAGATCTCGGAATATAGTTTCTAAACTACCTATTTTTTTAAATGGTTGAGATTAAGAGGATTAAATGTGGTGTGCACACAAAGTATGTCTATTTTTGTGTCAAAAAGATAAGAACCTATTGTGTGTGCATCCCCCCAGTTTTTTGAGTTCTATATTTTTTTCAAATCCCTTTGGTATAAAGTTAGATAAAACCATGTATGAGGTTCCATTAATTTTTCATAATTTTTGGATGAATGTATAATTTTTATTAATTTTCAAAGTGCACATATCTTGAAAATGAAATATTTGTGTGTGCACCCCCATAACTTTGAGAAAAGGTCATTTTTAGTTTTTTTTGAGTGTGTGTAGAATGGAGTTTAGAAAAATCACTTTTCTTTTTAATTTGGATGAAAAAATCATAAATAGTGCACCAAAATGTATGCATAGGTTTTGCAAGAAAACAAGGCACTAGTAAACGAAAATATGGATGAAACCCTTAAACTAATCGATTTTAGAAAGAATTATATCGTCATCAAGGTAAAACCGAGTTTGACATCGTAGTAGAATTTATTTTTGAAGATTACATTTTAATGCATGAGATATTGGGGTGCACACATGAATTTTTGATGTTTTTTTGTCAAACACGGTTTTAATCATGTAGAATTAGTCCAAATCTTTGGTTTATTAATCCAAGGAAAATCCAAGCCTATGGATTGGGAATTTCAAACCCAAAAATGGTGAAACACGAGCACGCTATAATGGACTTGTGTTATAATGTGCTCACATTATAACGCGCTCGCGCTTCACCGTGTTATGTGGTATATGTGTTTGTGGCATGCTCTATGTATATGTCAAAAGCAAATGTTTAAGTATAAGTTTTTCTTTTATTATTATTTATATTTTATTCTTATACTTTTAACAATAAGTTTTTATTTTATTATTATTTATATTTTATTATTATAATTTAAATTTATTTTAGTAAATATAAGAAGTTAGGGTCACTTTGCACCTTATGGAACTAGTCTCACAACTCCATCTGTCACAATTTAGAAGATAGTTTTTCATATTCTAATCTAGTCAGTACATAGGTATTTTTCAGGATTTCAGTATTCAACATTCAAGCTTTTAGGGTTTAGATTATACAATCGATATCTATTTTGTGAAAGAATATAGTCATTGTTTAGGTTTTGGGGCCTTTTGGATTGGTTATTGACATTTGTAGGAGTGTTTAGGAAGATTTAGGAAAGGTTTACTCATTCAAGGGAAATCTTCTCAACAACGAGTTTTCTAGGTGCAAGGAATAAACACTATAATGGTGAAATTTTACTTCTTCAGATGATTTTGAGAGCTACGTAAGGAGTTAGTAGGAAAATAAATAGGCACTGGAAACATATGTGAATCCTATGCATTTTGGTAACATTCATTTTTCTCTAAGACTTGAAGGTTTCATGAAGAATTTCAAGATAATGTAGCTACCCCTTTCGGTTCCAAAAAAAAATGGCCCTAAATTTGTAAGCACTAAAGATATGATCACCACATGGTGATAGGTTAATATTTGTAAATGTTGATAAGTACCTCTAGGAATGGGTACTATCATAAATAGACTATTGTTTACCATGGGTAAGGATATCATGAGGATGGGGCCAATTTTGTGAGTTGAAAACACCTTCCTAACACCCCAGATTGTGTTTTTGAGTGACGAAACTTCTAACATAAACTTTAAACCCTAAACCCTAAACCATAAGCCCTAAACCATAAACCATAAACTTAAACCCTAAACCCTAAACCCTGAGACATAAACCCTAAACCCTAAACAATCAACCCTTAACCCTGAGCCCTAAACCCTAAACCCTAAACCATCAACCCTTAACCCTAAACCCTAAACTATGAACCCTAAACCCTGGGACCTAAACCCTAAACCCTAAATACTAAATACTAAACCCTCAATTGTTAACCCTTAACACTAAACCTTAAACATTCAACCCATAACCCTAAGCCCTAAGCTATAAACCTTGAACCATGAGCCCTAAATGCTAAACCCTAAACCCTAAACCCAAAACCCGAAACCATAAACACTTGAATCCTAAACCATAAACCCCAAATCCTACAAAATAAACCCTAAACCCTAATCCTTGAATAGTTCTGAGCTAATCAAACGCCCTCTAGGATATTTCAAGAAATATATTAAGCATCTGGAGGTGATGTCAGAGAATCTTAGAAGTGTTGGAGGTAATTTAGGAAGATTTAGGAATATGGTTTATGGCTTAGGGTTTAGGGATCACGGTTTAGGGTTTAAGGCTCAAGTGTTTAGGGTTTAGGGTTCATGGTGATAAAATAGGGTTTAGGGTGTGTTGTCCAAAATGTCATCGCGTGGATGATTTATGGATGTAACGAGCCAACAACAGTGTTGCAGGGGCTTAGCCCCTCTTTGAGACAAAGCAAGCGAAACTCGGTTTATTGCTATTTCTACTAGCAGCAACCTATGCAAGTCTCACAGATTCTCACCTTCGGGGTTGGGATCTCATCCCGTAGAGTATTCCAGTGCGAAAAGAAAGGAATGAAAGAGAGAGAAGAGAAAGAACAGATCCGAAGGGAGAAAAGAAATGAATTCCAAAGCGTAAGGTCAAAAATTTATGTTTTTAGTTTGGTAGTAAAATGAGAGCCAAACCTACTTGCATAAATAAACAAAGCAATACTGATAAACAAATGACGGAAAAGTAGATATGAATCCAACAGATTAAACACATACAGATCTAACGTAAGAAAGATCTAATGTATAACACAGCTATTGAGCACAAAGTCTGAATAATTGTATTACTGTTCTTTTCTGTTACAAGAAAGCTCAAAGTCTTTCTCTCCTCACTTCTATTTCTATCTAAAAAATGTTCACCCTGAATACAATAAGTATTCCAATATTTATAGAAGAGAGGAGAAGGAAAGAAGGCAAAAAGGAGCCAACAAATATTTACAAAGATATTTAAAAAGTCAACAATTGACTTGGGCAAGTTTTTGGATGGCAACATCCCATGGTGCAACATGGATGAAGTCATCGTGTATGCCAACATGCTTTTTAAATATCTTACAAAAATGATCAATGGATCCCAAGAAGAAACCACTCTTGTGTAAAATGGCGCACTTTTCAGCATGTCGACAGCAACTTCTCAGCGCCTTTGGAAATGGGCGCACTTATCAGCATGTCGACAGGAACTTATCAGCGCCCTTTGGCGCATTCTTCAGCATGTCGACAGGAACTTATCAGCGCCCTTTGGAAATGGGCGCACTTATCAGCATGTCGACAGGAACTTATCAGCGCCCTTTGGCGCATTCTTCAGCATGTCGACAGGAACTTATCAGCGCCCTTTGGAAATGGGTGCACTTATCAAAGATGTCGACAGAACTTATCGCGCCCTTTGGCGCATTCTTCAGCATGTCGACAGGAACTTATCAGCGCCCTTTGCGCACCTTTGTTGTGTTAACATGAAATTCCATGCGCCTTTTGGCGCACCGTTTGGCATGTCAACATGAACTTCCTTGCGCCTTGGCGCACCATTTGTCATGTCAACATGAACTTCCTTGCGCCCTTGGCGCACCATTTGTCGTGTCAACATGAACTTCCTTGCGCCCTTTGGCGCACCATTTGTCGTGTCAACATGAACTTCCTTGCGCCCTTGGCGCACCATTTGTCGTGTCAACATGAACTTCCTTACGCCCTTTGGCACACTTTTCAGCATGTCAACAGGAACTTATCAGCGCCCTTTGGCGCACTCTTCAGCATGTCGACAGGAACTTATCAGCGCCCTTTTCTGAAAAGACTGAAAAATGGCTAAGTCCTTAAAACTTGATTTTCGGAAGAGAATTTTGGGCTTCTTTCGAACGTTGTCAAACTTCCTTGGGGCCAAAACAAAATTTTTGGGTATGGTTACCTGCAAATTTCCCTTGACAATTTTGCAGGATAACAGCTGGCTCTTTCTGGGGACTATCTTTGAGTGAAACTCGGGGGTAGAGAATCCCAGATCACATGTGCCTATCCATTGGGTACGGAGTCAAAAACAAGGGGGACCGGAGGGAGAACAAAGAAACACACACAACAAACGCAAACACACGACAAAAGCAAACACACAACTAAAATAAACTGTACAAAGAAGAGAGCAAGCTCTACTTCCTGAAGATCTTGAGATGTTGCCCGCTATAGGGAAGCGGGAGCTCAGCTCCATCCAGATATGAGAGATAGAAACTATTCTCTCCATTGAGTTGCTTGATTTTGAAGGGCCCTCTCCATAGGGAATCAAATTTTCCGTGCATGCCCTTTGGTTCTCTTCGCTTGTCCCAAAGAAGGACGAGATCTCCCACTAGAAAATCTCTCTGCTTGGCCTTCTTGTCAAAAAGCCTCTTCACTTGATTCTGATGTTCAGTGATCCTGTCGACCACCTTTACTCTCTTTTCTTCAAGTTCTGCCAAATACATGATTCTCTTTTCTAGAGAACTCTGAAAAGTTTCATCTTCGATTGCTCGTGCCAAGCGTAGAGCAGGAAGTTCCGCAGAAATGGGAAGTTCGGCATCAGTGCCATATAACACTTGAAAAGGTGACATGCCGAGAGATCTCTTAGGAGTAATGCGGTCCGCCCACAAAGCATCGTACAAAGACTTGTGCCACATCCGCTGATTTTCATCTACTAATTTCCGTATGATGGTCACCAAGTTCTTATTACTGGATTCCGCCTGACCATTTCCCTGAGGGTAATAATCCGAGGCATGTGCTAAAGTTATTCCATATTCATAGCAAAAACTAATAACTTCCCGCGAAGAGAAGTTAGAAGCGTTATCAGCAACGATTTTGTCTGGAACACCGAACCTGACGATGATATTTTCTTTGATAAAACTGCAAACTACCTCAGAAGTGGCGTGCTTGACAGGTATGGCTTCCACCCATTTAGTGAAGTAATCCGTTGCTGTGAGGACATAGCTATGTCCAGCACTCGATTGAGGATTGAGTGCACCAATAAAATCAATTCCCCATTGCCTGAATGGTTCATTGATAATGACCAGCCTAAGGGGAAGGGCAGCCAACTTGGGCTTGCCGACGCAGATTGTTGGAGGTTCACACTTTGCCACCTGTGCAGCCGCATCTTGAAAGAGCGTCGGCCAGTAGTACTGCTCCAAATGATCTTGTGTGCGGTCACGGAAGAAGAAAAATGGCCTCCACAGGCTGAATTGTGAAAACTTTCCAGCAGTTTTACTTGCTGGGGCTTGTCAACACATCGCAGGAAGACACCGTCTATCCCGCGCTTATATAAACCGTCATCCCAGATGACATACTTAGCTGCCCTGAGCTTTATAGCACGCTTCTCCTTTGCAGTTAGGTGCATCGGGCATTCGCCGTAGGTAAGGAAGAAAGCAATGTCGGAGTACCACTCATCACTGGTCGCAATAAATAGAACCAGAGGCAGAGAATCAGGCTCCTCTAGAGGGCTTTGCTCTTTGTCGGTATAATTCTCTCTTTCATCAGGATTTTCTGAACCCCTGTTCTCAGCCATTAGCTGACACAGGCCTTTACCCCTTACCAGCTTGGTGGGTTTAATATCCAGGTCATATTCCTGGACTTTTGCGATCCAATTCCCTCTCAAACTTCCTAACTCCTGCTGAGTTAGAATTGATTTCACCGCGGTGTCGGGAACCAGCACCACCGTATGCGAGTTCAGAATGTAATACCTGAAATTCTTCACCGCTTTGACAACGGCAAAGGCATGCTTTTCCAATTGAGTCATTTTCAGTTCGTGAGGCTTGAGAGGAGAACTCATGAACGCGATTGGAGATTCAATATCCTCCGAGTTCTTTTGCATTAGGATTGCAGACACAGTATGTTCGGAGGCGTAACTATACATAATGAAGTCTTTGGAGAAATCCGGACATACCAGGACCGGTGCATGAGCAACAGAAGTTTTTATCTCCTCAAACGACCTTTTCCCCTCTTCACTCCATCTGAAAGTGGGTGACCCTTTCATCATGTTCAGTATGTGGCGGGTCTTCTCAGCAAAATCAGGGACAAAACGCCTAAGAAAGTTCACCTTTCCGAAGAAAGAATGAACACCATTCTTGCTTGTAGGCAGAGTAAGGCTTTGGATAGCCTTAACTCTTTCGGCATCAATCTTCGTTCCTTCTTTGCTAACCACATGGCCTAGCAATTTCCCTTCCGTAACCCCAAAAACAGACTTTTTTGGGTTAAGGGAAATCCCATGTTCTCGGCACCTGGCCAGTACTTGCTCCAAGTGACCACAATGATCACTTCGTTGTTTAGAGAACACGGTTAAGTCATCTAGATAAACTACAATGACTTTTCCCATCATGCCTTTAAATGCGAAATCCATGGCCCGCTGAAAAGTGGCACCAGCGTTAGTTAGGCCGAAAGGCATCCTGCTATAGGCAAATGTACCCCATGGAGTAGTGAATGCTGTTTTGAATTGATCTTCAGGCGAGACTTCAATCTGATTGTAGCCTGAAAAACCATCAAGCATAGACAGCATTTCTGATCCAGTTACTGCTTGCAGAACTTGATCCATTATCGGGAGAGGGTAGTTGTCTTTCAGCGAAGCTTGATTCAAGTTTCGGAAGTCCACGCATATGCGTATCTCACCGTTTTTCTTGCGTACTGGCACAATGTTCGCCACCCAAGTGCTGTGATGGATAGGGAAGATGATTCTCGCATCCAGCATCTTCTGAATTTCGGCTTGAATGGTGCCCGAAATCTTGGGATTATAATGCCTTTGCTTCTGGCGAAAGGCTTTGGCATCTTCTTTCAGCGGTATATCATGCTGAACGTCCTTTGGCTTGAAGGACTTTAAATCTGCATAGGACCATGCCAATACATCCATATATCTTTTCAGCAACTTGACAAATTTCCGCTTTTCTTCTGGCGTGCAACATTTCCCGATGTTCACGAATTGCGGGTGTGCCTCAGAACCTATATTGACTGGTTCTGTCTCTGGAGATGAGTCAGGATCATCTCGCCTCTTCTTTTTCACAAAACGATCATGTCTGTCAAACAGGCGCTCCAGAGAAACCAGGCCCTTTGGGATTTTATTTCCTTTAAGCTGACAAATGCCATCGTTCTCCTTTGTTTCGTGGTTTTGACCGTTGATTGATTCACGGCATGTAGAGGTGGATCCTTCGAAATACAACTCGTCAAAATTTTCTGATTTTTCCAGAAAGGCAATGAGGTGATTATCATCGTTGAATACCTGCCAATGCTGAGAGTTGTCTGGCACGCTTGGGCGGAAAACCACTTCAATGGTGTATTTGCTCGTTTTCAAACCCGGGTGCGGGAGCATGAGAGATGCTGAAACAGCCAACGAATCAGCCATGTCGTTTTGGGCTCTTGGAATTGCCTCTATTGAAAAAGCGTCAAATTCCTCAATGCTGTCCCATACTGCATTACGGTAGTGCCTGAGCCTTTCATTTTTCACTTGGTAAATCCTTTTGACCTGATTTACAACTAGCTCAGCATCGCCTTGTACCTTTAGATTTTTAATTCCTCTTTCCTTCGCAGCTTGCATACCGAGCAAGAGAGACTCATACTCAGCAGTATTGTTAGTGTTGAAAAACTGCAATTTGAAAGAGAGAGGAATGACTTCTTCCTCAGGAGATATCAGCACAACCCCAGCGCCACATCCACTAGTTGCGCAGCTGCCATCAAATTGCAAGGTCCAGATCTCATTAAGATCCTTTTCTTGAACGAAAACATCCTTTGTATCCGCCTCGGTGGATAAGAAGTAATTCCCCAACCCTGATGATTCAAAAAGGATTTGGGCTTTGGGGTCTTCAGAGCTAGTGACCAAGTATTTCTTTTGGGATTCTGGCTCCAAAGTTTGCATTACGCCTTTGACTGGAATTCTAGCTTTAGACCAGTCCATGTGAATTTCTCCACCAACTTCGCTGCAAAAGCTCCTTCCTAGCAGAATTCCATAGGCTGCCGGAATGTCAGCGACAAGGACGGTCATCTTTACTCTTTTATCCGGGAAGGCTGCAAACGCAAATTGTGCGTCTTTGATTTGGCCAATCAATGGCACTTGCTTGGTCTCCAATGAGTAACATCTGCCGAAAGGCTTGGTAAGAGTAAGGCCCAAAGCATGGGCGACTTTCGCCGGCATAACGTTGTCGGAAGCTCCGGAATCAATTATACAGTTGCTCAACTTATGGCCGTTGATTAGGAGAGAGAGATAGAAAGGTTCTATCTTGCCTGATGCGAGATGTTGAAGCAACATTTATATGGGATTCAGGGGGAGTGGAAAGGATTCCTTTAGGGGAAGCCTGATTAGATATAACAGCTTGACTTTGGATATACTTAGTCAATCTTATAAGCTGTTCGGGGTTTGACTGAAGATACTCAGCTTCAGACATCTGGATCTTGGTCTTTTTTGCATGATCTATTATATCGAATGCGGCCAAGGGTTGCGTTGGTAAAGGAATGAGTCCCTCACCTCGCGATGATGGAATAGGGTTACTGATCTTGATAGGAATATGAGGGGGCTGATTCGGAGGAGAGATGGGCGGGAAAGACTTCTTTGCAAAAGACTTAACAGGGAATTGAGTAGGAAGAGGATTACCTCTTCTAACAATGGTTGGAGGCACGTTTGACACGACCTTCTCCTTCTGCACATGGGCAGCAACTTCCGCTTCCTTTCCTTGCGAGCGGGTAAAAACAGCATAGGATTGTCCGCTTGCATAGCCCTGAGTACTCTCTTCTTCATCAGATTCATCCTCATCAAATTCCATGTATCCAATAGTGGAGTCGCCAGTCGGCTCACCGACATCTTGATCATCTTCGTCTTGAGGCGAAGGTTCTTCATAGTACTGCTCTTCCTCTTCTATTTCGGCCAAAGCATTGACCGGAGGAGCTTCAAGCGCCAACCGTGGAGCGGTTGCAGGTAAGCGCGGCCTTTGTGAAGCATTGTTAGGAACAAAATTCCTCCGCGGGGCATCCCGGTACGAGGAACTAGGAGAGGCCTGGGCCAGCTGCTTCTTTAATGCGAGCAGATCATTCGCCATCTTTTGGAATGCTGGATCAGACGAAGTAGTAGGCGAGGGATCTGAAGATTTGGACTTGGATGATTCCTTTTTTAACTCGCCAGATATTATCAAATTGTCTTCTATCCGGATGGCAGCAGCCTGAGCGAGAGGTAGAGTAGCTACTCGCTCTTGAAGGAGCAAGAAGCTGACTTTTGAGCTCATGGCGTTCACGAAGAAACACTTCTGATTCTCCGGTGTTGGAAGCATGGCAGTGGGGACACGGTTGATTAATGCATTGAACCGGGCGACAAAATCGCGCATGGTCTCATTGACTTCCTTTTTTAGGTGGGTGATCCGTGATAGCAACGCAAATGCATCTTCTGAAGGCTTATATCTGTCTTCAAAAGCTTCCCGCAAGGTTGCCCAACTGGTGATAGATCCGGCCGGCAAATGCTGAAACCATTCAGCTGCGGGCCCTTGTAGAGTTTCCAGAAAAAGGCGAACCGACACATCTTCGTGAGTCACGTCCAAAATACTGCATGACATAATGAAAGCAGATATGTGGGAATCCGTGCTTTGATTTCCGCTCCCGTCAAATTTAGGAAAATTCTTTCGGTTCCCATGAGGGAGCGCGTGAACTGGATGTGGCAGTGCGAGAGGACCCATAGCATTTCCCCATGGTACTGCCATTTGAAAGGCTGGAAAAAGCACACGAACTGGGAGGGTGGTTCCACTGAGCAGCAAAGCACTACAAAGGGATGTAGATGCTCCTTGTAAAAGACTTTTTCTTCGTGGAGGTGAGACACTCCTGGATGACCACCTAGCCGAGCTTAACGCTGAAAAACGTGCCGGTGTTACGCTGAAATTGTGCCTTTGAAGCAGATCGAAAGTAGGATCAATTTCTCCACGGGCTCTCCTGCTGCGCGTAAAAGGTTCACTTGCCAGTGTACCTTCCAGATCTGCGATATTAAGGCGCAAATTTAAACTTTGTTTTTGGGTGTACTTGCTGATTTTCTGGTTTTTCTGTCAAAAACCAGCAGCATGCACTTTTCTGAATATTTAAAAACTATCCTCTTCGAAAAACCGATTGCGGTTAATGACAAATAATAACGAGGATAAGATGGCAGGGAAGATAGTAAGCTGATTTTCAGATCTGATTTTTACTTTTCAGAGGATTTCAAACTTTTTTAGAAAACAGTCAAAACTCAGATCTACGGAAAAATAATGATTTTGATAAAAACTCAGCGAACTAAAGATCTGTAACTAGGCCCGATCTATGACTCTCGGAAGAAAATTTTTCGATTTGAGCACTTTTGCAAATTTTTCGGATTTTTATAAAAAAATTCAGGTTTGCAAATGGGCAGCAATCTTTTGATTTTTCTGATTTTTTATCTTACTTACCAAAGCATAGATCCGATGACAGATCTATCCGTTCCCAAATGGAGTCGCCAAAAATCATTGTCCGAAAATGCATCGCGTGGACAGATTTTATGGATGACGAGCCAACAGTGTGCAGGGCTTAGCCCCTCTTTGAGACAGCAAAGCGAAACTGGTTTATTGCTATTTCTACTAGCAGGAACCTATGCAAGTCTCACAGATTCTGCCTTCGGGGTTGGGATCTCATCCCGGTAGAGTATTCCAGGCTGCGAAAAGAAAGGAATGAAAGAGAGAGAAGAGAAAGAACAGATCCGAAGGGAGAAAAGAAATGAATTCCAAAGCAGAAAGGTCAGAAGATTTATGTTTTTAGTTTGGTAGTAAACAGAGCCAAACCTACTTGCATAAATAAACAAAGCAATACTGATAAACAAATGACGGAAAAGTAGATATGAATCCAACAGATTAAACACATACAGATCTAACGTAAGAAAGATCTAATGTATAACACAGCTATTGAGCACAAAGTCTGAATAATTGTATTACTGTTCTTTTCTGTTACAAGAAAGCTCAAAGTCTTTCTCTCCTCACTTCTATTTCTATCTAAAAATGTTCACCCTGAATACAACAAGTATTCCAATATTTATAGAAGAGAGGAGAGAAGGAAAGAAGGCAAAAAGGAGCCAACAAATATTTACAAAGATATTTAAAAAGACAACAATTGACTTGGGAAAGTTTTGGATGGCAACATCCCATGGTGCAACATGGATGAAGTCATCGTGTATGCCAACATGCTTTTAAATATCTTACAAAAATGATCGATGGATCCCAAGAAGAAACCACTCTTTGTGTAAAATGGCGCACTTTTCAAATGATGTCGACAAAGACTTCTCGGCGCCTTTGGAAATGGGCGCACTTATCAAAGATGTCGACAGAACTTATCGGCGCCCTTTGGCGCATTCTTCAAAGATGTCGACAGAACTTATCGCGCCCTTTGGAAATGGGCGCACTTATCAAAGATGTCGACAGAACTTATCAGCGCCCTTTGGCGCATTCTTCAGCATGTCGACAGGAACTTATCAGCGCCCTTTGGCGCATTCTTCAGCATGTCGACAGGAACTTATCAGCGCCCTTTGGCGCACCTTTTGTTGTGTTAACATGAAATTCCATGCGCCTTTTGGCGCACCGTTTGGCATGTCAACATGAACTTCCTTGCGCCCTTTGGCGCACCATTTGTCGTGTCAACATGAACTTCCTTGCGCCCTTTGCGCACCATTTGTCGTGTCAACATGAACTTCCTTGGCCCTTTGGCGCACCATTTGTTGTGTCAACATGAACTTCCTTGCGCCCTGGCGCACCATTTGTCGTGTCAACATGAACTTCTTTACGCCCTTTGGCGCACTTTTCAGCATGTCAACAGGAACTTATCAGCGCCCTTTGGCGCACTCTTCAGCATGTCGACAGGAACTTATCAGCGCCCTTTTCTGAAAAGACTGAAAAATGGCTAAGTCCTTAAAACTTGATTTTCGGAAGAGAATTTTGGGCTTCTTTCGAACGTTGTCAAACTTCCTTGGGGCCAAAACAAAATTTTTGGGTATGGTTACCTGCAAATTTCCCTTGACAATTTTGCAGATAACAGGGTGCAGGGCTCAAGGTTTAGGGATCAAGTTTTAGATTTTAGGGTTTAGGATTTAGGGTTTAGTGTTTAGGGTTCATGGTGGTAAAAATAGGGTTCATGGTTAATGGTTTAGGGCTCAGGGCTCATGGTTTAGGGATCATGGTTTAGAGTTAAGGGTTTAGGGTTTATAGTTTATGGTTTAGGATTTAGGGTTTAGGATTTAAGGTTTAGTGTTTAGGGTTTAGGGCTTAGGGTTTAGGGTTTCGGGCTCTAGGTTTAAGGTTTATGATTTAGGGTTTAGGGTTTAGGGCACATGATTTAGGGTTTAGGGTTTAAGGCTAAGGGTTTAGGATTTAGGGTTTAGGGGTTAGGGTTTAGGGCTCAAGGTTTAAGGCTCATGGTTTAGGGATCAGGGTTTAGGGTTGATGGCTTAGGGTTTAAGTTTTAAGGTTTAGGGTTTAGGGTTTAGGGTTTTGGGTTTAGGGTTTAGGATTTAGGTTTTAGGGTTTAGGGTTTATGGCTTATGGCTTTAGGGTTTAGGGTTTAAGGTGGTAAAAATAAGGTTTAGGATTTAGGGTTTAGGGATTACGCTTAAGGCTTAGGTGTAGGATCAGACGATACCTTTCTAGGTGCAGCTCCCCTCTTGAGGATCATATTCATATTCAATGTATCACCGTCGAAGAGGGAAGCTCCCCTGTCAAATCGGTTATTCAATATGACGTGGAAGATGAGTAAAGCAAATGAAAGCTGGAGAATTAGATTTCATTGGTAATTAGTACTAAGTATTAACAAGACTAATATGGCTTTTGACTACTCGATTAGGAGGCCATGACAATATTAGGACCATATTTCCTAGTCTCATGCTTAACCATCATCAAGTCTCGTTTGTGCAAAATAAATGTAGCGATAGGGGTATGTCTAAGAACATAAAGGAGTTATCAATCACCTAGTAAATCTTTCTTATTTAGTTCTGAATGGGATTCAGTTGGCCTATGGCTTAGTGACATTCCATTCATTGATAATTCCTTCTATGATAAACCCATGGATGCTTTCAAAAGTTCCTTAAAAAGATAGGGGTAGTCATCAAGCCTAATGAAGGTTGTGATGTGATGTGTCAAAACTATATATTCACAAGAACCTCTTCTTCCTTGAAAGTCCCTGGTTTGTCTTAGTAATGATGTCTCCTTGTATCCAAGGATCGAGGGCTACTGGGTCTGTGGCATGATTGACATTCATGAATCATCGATTGTCTAAATCACTAAAACACTAAACCCTAAACCCTAAACACTAAAACCTAAACCCTAATTACCAAACTTTGAGCCCTAAACCCTAAACCCTAAACCCTGAACCTTGAGACCTATACCCTAAACACTCAACCTTAAGCCCTAAGCCCTAAACCTTAAACCCTAAACCTTGAACCCTAAACATAAGCCCTAAACTCTAAACCCTAATCCCTAAACTCTAAACCCTAAACCCTAAAACTTAAACCCTAAACCCTAAATTTTAAACCTTAAACACTAAAAATACTTGTTGGAAAGACTTTTAAAAAATATACTAATGAGAATGATTGAAATTGGTATAAAAATTTCGAAGGAGGGAAATTTCAGATATCCAAAAAAATTTGGTACAACCCTTTGTAAGCAACCCCTTCCCCCGTGGGAAGCTTGCACAAAGAAATGTCACCCAATAGAGCTATCTTCTTTTCCCATCACATGGGAACTATTTCACTCACTGTAATGTTTTGTGTCTTACCCATTCTTATTAGTATTGATAGAGAGTATTCAATTGAAAAGGGTTCATCTGCTTCATAGGCATAACATTCAAAGAGAGTCATCACAATTTGATGTCTTTCATCTGCTGATATTTTGAAGGAGGGAAATGCCAAATATCTAAGATTAATTTGGTACAAAGAAATGTTACCCAATACAACTATCTCATTTTTTCTATAGCTTGTGAAATATTTGGAGCTCCAAGAGTGTTATAAATAGTGCAAGTATATGTAGAAGATCAAGAAACATTCAATAGTGAAAGTATATGTGGGGAGAAACATGTTTGGAAGAGATGTGTAATATATAAGGTTTGTCGATCCTTATAGTGCAGAAGATCAAGAGCAGTTTTCACTTTGTAATCACTACTGTAGACTGAAGATCAAGTGCATAAAGATCAATACCATTAGAGTGTTTGTTCCCTAAACACTGAACCCTAAATCCTAAACCCTAACCCCTGAGCCCTAAACCCTAAATCATGGACCCTAAACCTTGAACCCTAAAACCTTAACCTTTAACCCTAGGCTCTAAACCCTAAATTATAAACCCTAAACCCTAAACATTAATCCCTTAACCCTAAACCTAAACCTTAAACCCTAGGCTCTAAACCCTAAATCATAAACCCTAAAACCTAATTATTAATCCCTTAATCCTAAACCACAAACACTAGACACTAAACCCTAAACCCTAAAAACTAAAACCTAAACCCTAAACCATGAACCATGAACCATAAACCGTGAACATTGATCCCTAATTTCCTTAAACCATAAACCTTAAACCCTAAACCCTCAACCCTTAACCCTAAACACTCAACCCTTAACCGTGCAACATTACCAACAAAGGAGTTTATACTGGTATTATGGTTGGATGAGGGTCGACTCTCGAGGATCATATTCATATTCGGTGTATCACCATCAAAGAGGGCAACTCCCCTGTCAAATCGGTTATTCAATATGACATGGAAGATGAGAAAAGCAAATGAAATATGGAAAATTATATTTCATGGGTAGTTAGTACTAAGTATATACAAGACTAATATGGCTTCACTACTTTGACTAGGAGGGCATGACAATGTTAGGACCATATTTACTAGTCTCGTGCCTAGAACCATCATTGATTCTGCGTGTATAAAATAAAATAATAACATGGGAATGGCTAATAACACATAAGGATTATCAATCACATAGTAAATATTTATTATTTAGTTCTAAATGGGAGTTAGCTGACCTATGGCTTAGTGACCTTCTATTCATTGATAATTCTTTCTATGATAAACCCATGGATGCTTTCAAAAGCACCTTCAAAAAGAGAAGGTAGTCATCAATCCTAGTGAAGGGAGTGATGTGATTTCTAACCAACTTGAAATTCATACAGATTTAGAGGTCATAAAATGAATTTACAAATATATCTATCGTTATAAATGGAGGCCAAGTTACAATGTCTCCATGTATCGAAAGATCAAGAACTACTGGGGTCTATGGCAGGATTAGACATTCATGAATCATCGAGTGTCTGAATAAGAATGTCATTGCATCTGGATAAAAATTCTCAAACATTGGATTAATGCATCTTGGAAAATAAAATTGAACCTTAGAAATCCTCTCAAATTGCTAGTCTAGGTCTTGGTCTAGGTCATGTTCCTAGTCCTATTTCTATTTCGAGTTCTGGTTCTAGTTGTGGTCATCAAATATGGAAGTTTCAGAAAGGAATCCACACTTGAATAATTATTCCCATTTAGATTGTTGGAAATGCCAATGGTAGTGACAGTGCTTGTGGAATTTGGTTGGTGGAAGGTGGGGTTGTGCCCTTGTTGGTTTTTTCTCATGGTGTCATAGGTAGCCTTTCTGGTATTATCAAAGAGAACTCCCATGCTTGTGTGATAAGTTTAAAATCTCCTCGGATCCTGGGAACTTGTTTTTATCAGGATGCAATAACAAGGCTAGTTTTAATGGGTATTAACAGAAAAAAAGAAAATAATTTTGATTGGAATTACTTATGAAATGCATTCCTTCACTTTGATCTTATCTTTATAAATGCAATTCGGCTTTCCAAGTTCTCCATATTTTCCAAATTTGGGTCGAATTGACATTCTGGACCTCTAAAAGTGTGAAGAAAATGGTGAGTTCATTTCCCCCAACCTTTCTTGAAGCGAATTTAAACGAAATGAAATTTGGAATTTGGAGGTGGCACATGGTAGACATTGATTGTCCTACCACATATTTACTTATTGATGATTAATTGTTATTAGTTGGATTTATTTTCCATTATTATAATAAGTGTGTTTATGATATTGCTAAATCACTCACAGTTTATTCATGAGAATAAAATTATTTTTGTGGTATGGTTGATGCAACTCCTTAAAGCCTCCCATAATTACAAATACCTCTCCTATGGAACCCCATACAAGTGGATATATGTTAACCAAACTTGTCATACCTCCTTGAGATTGAGAAGGGTGTTTAGGGATGCTTTTAACTTGCTTAAAGAGTTTGCAGTGTAGAAAACCAAGAAGTGACCAAAGTGAACCTTGCTCTCGTGCAATGTAAGGGTAATTTGTGTAAAGACAAGTGAGAGGAGTCTTTGGATGAATGTTGAGCAACTAGATGAGTGAAATAGGTGGTTTAGTTGTTTGAGAACATGATGGAATCCTAAAACTCCTACAAATATCAATAACCAATCAATAACACATCTAAAACTCCTACAAATATCAATAACCAATCCAAAAGGCCCCAAAACCTAAACAATGCTGATATTCTTTCAAAAAATAGATATCAATTGTATAATCTAAACCCTAAAAAATTGAAGGCTGAATGTTGAAATCGTGAAAAATACATATGTATTGACCAATTAGAATATGAAAAACTATCTTCTAAACCATGAAAAATGGAGTTGTGAGACTAGTTCCATAAGGTGAAGAGTGACCCTAACATCTTATATTTACTAAAATAAATTTAAAGTATAAATTTTTATTTTATTATTATTTATATTTTATTATTTCTTATTATTATTATTTATATTTTATTATTTCTTATTATTATTATTTATATTTTATTATTTATTATACTTAAACATTTATTTTTATACATAGAAGCATGCCACATATACCACATAACACACAGAGCGTGAATGCGCTATAATGTGCTCACTTTTAGGCTTGGTAACAACCAAACCTACTAATTCAGAACATGCTCACGCTTTAACCAAACGCGCTTGTGTTTTACTTAAAATCAGATTTATGTCTGCTTTTTGGTCCCCCATCTTTGTGCATAGGCCATGCGATATGCCCCTAAGCACAAGGTATAATTTTAAAGGATTCAGGAATAAAGCTTCTTCATCTGAACCACATTCATGAGTTCTTTGAGATCTTTATCATCTTCAAAGGATAACTTGTATACACTTGACCCAAATTTAGCAAAGAACAATGTAAGGTACCAAAAATTAGGTTCAAATTTTCCTTATTTTTCATAATCATTGGTTGTATTCTTATGATTTTATTGGGGTACAAGATCATTGATTTAGAACTATCTTGGTTTTATTCATTTTTTTGTAGTTTCGGTGGAGTTGGTTCTGATACACTTTTAAATTATCCAAGGCACAAACCTCGCTTCTCATTTAAGAGTTCTAATTTTTAAGGCACACTTGTTTGTAATCATCTTCATGAACAAGGTGTTGTAATGATATGTGAAGGGATGTGATCTTAACTTCTATAGGTAATACAAATTTAGAGTCGTATACAAAGGAGAAGGGAGTGGCTCTAGTTGGAATACGAGATGATGTTCAATAAGCCTAGAGAGAAAGATATAGTTGTGTATGCCAATTTCAACCATGCTTATCAACAATATTTTCCAATATTGATTTGATCATTTTATTAGATGCTTTGACTTGGCCATTACACTGTGGATAATATGGAGTTTCCCACTTGAGTTGGATATGAAACCATTTGGATAACTCTTTGACATTTTTATTTTTAAAAGATGTACCATTGTCTGTGACAAGGAGGTAGGGACATATGATATGGTTAAAGATAAACTTGGATATATTTGACCTAATGACATAAGTTAAAGGCATGGCCTTTATCCACTTGGTAAAATATTTAGTTGCAATGATTATGAAGGTATGACCATCGAAGATGTGGAATTTATTTTTCCTACTAATTCAAGCCCCCATCAAGAAAAAGGCCAGGTGAGGTGATAGGATAAAGGGATTGTAAGGGTGCGTGAATAAGATTATCATGCTTCTAGCATACTTGACACTTATTGATGAAGTTGCATGTATCAGACTCCATATTGGGCCAATAATAACCCACACATAAGATATTTTTGTATAAGATCATGTTGCTTGTGTGTGCACCACAAATACCTACATGTACTTCAACTAGTGTTTGGTTAGCTTCATCCTGATTGAGACATCTTAAGAGAGTCCCATCATAGCCTCTTTTGTATAGGGTGTTGACGAGGATGGTGTAGCATGAAGCACATTGTGATAATGATATTTTTTTGTAGGAATTAATATTTGTAGGGTAGGTTTTATCTCGGATAAAGGTGTATATGTCATGGTACCAAGGATTTTTAGGACCAACTATCTCACATACCATGGTTGACTCTAGAAAATTGTATGCATGAACTAGAAGAAGTTCAACGATAAACTCACTGTGTATTTGATTAACATCGAATCCGTGAAGGGTCCTTAACCTAATATTATCCATTGACTTGCTTAATGATCAAAAGAGAATCCCCATAAATTGTTAATTCTTTGAGCCACCAAGATATAGAAAATTTTAAACCTATTATAAGGGCTTCATATTCAATAATGTTCTTTGTAAGGGAAACCAATGTGATAAGACTTTGGGATAACATCACAATCTAGTGTGCATAATAGAATACCAGCTCCTAACCCGTGAATGTTGCAAGAGCCATAAAAATAAGGTCCATGAAGTAATTGTGTCAACAAGCAATAAGTCTTCATCTATGAATTCAAAATGAAGTGGTTCTGAGCTTGAAATGGTGTTGTGGAAAGTTAATTTGTAATAGCTTTCCCTTTTATCACTTTCTAATTGAAAATTTGATATCAAACTCATTGAGGAGAATCAACCAGCTAGACATTCGACCTATTAGAACAAGAATGGATAGTAGATATTTAAGAGGATCTACTTTAGCAATGAGTTTAGTCATATGATTAAGCAAGTAGTGATGTAACTCAGTGAAATATGAATGTTACTACCAAACATACTTTTTCAACTCCGTGAATAATAAGATAGGAGATGGATGGTTCTCTCCCTTTGTCATTGTGTTATGCAAGCAATGCCTATATGACATGTTATGTAGCAGATGTATAAAGAAGCATAGGCTTATCCTGAATATGTAACATTAGTACCAATGGAGTTGATAAATATTCTTTCAACTTGGTGAAAGAATATTGACATTCCTGTCCATTTGAACTAGACATCTTTCTTGAGAAGTTGATTGAAATGGTGACATTTATCTGCTAGTTGAGATATGAAACACTAAATAGAATGGATTTTTCCTTGGAGCCCTCATAGCTGATGAATATTCTGTGGGGGAGGCATCTCCATGATTGCTTTAACTTTGGTGGGGTCAAATTTAATTCCCCTATTTCACTATAAATAAATAGCAAGAGATTTCCTGAAGTAACACCGAATACACATTTCTTAGGGTTAAGGCATACCGTATGCTCTCACAATCACTCAAATATTGGGCACAAAATGGTTGGATTATCTACTATGATTTTTGATTTAGCTAGGATATCATCTACATAGTATTCCATGATGTCATGAAGTAAATCATGGAAGATGATAGTCATTGCGTGGTGATAGGTTATCTGGTTTTTAAGGCCAAAAGGCATGACCTTATAACAAAATGTGCCCCATGGTATTGTAAATTTTGTTTTATGTTGGTCTTCTTATATAATTTTAATATGATTATAACCCAAAAATCCATCCATTAAAGATAACATTTCATAGTTAGCTATAAAATCTACAATCATGTCAATGTTGGGCAAGGGAAAATCATCATTCGGATAAGCCTTGTTGATATCACATAATTTTGTGCAGATTCATATCACTAATTCATTTTTTTGTGATGGGTATCATATTAGATATCCATTATGAGTATTCTATTGAATTGATGAAGTCGACTTCTAGTACTTCATGAAGTTCTGCTTTAACCAACAATGCCACTTTTGGGTGCATTTTCCTAATTTTTTACTTGATTGGTTTCCATTCTTTCCAAACCACAAGATTGTGCACTATGAGGAAGGATATAAACTTGACATGTATTTGTATGACCATGTGAAAACATCCTGAAACTCAATAAGTAGTGTCGTGAATGCTTCTATCTTTGATTCTGATAAACTTGCACCAAGTTGTAATAGTTTAGGATTCTCATTTGTGTCAATGTTAATTATGAAACTATATTCTACTACCATTTTGGATGTATTTGTTTCCTAAGAGGATGTTGTAGGTTGATGTAGGTCACCTGTTTGATATGGAAGTGAGTCTCCTCTCTAAAGACCTCGTAAATGTTTTCACTAGAGATGCGTTCTTTTCATTTTTTTATTTTTTTCTTTCTTTTCTTTTTAGTGAAAAAAAAATGATTTGGAGTTATCCAAGGAAAATTGTGTGGGACACTAAACATTGTTTTTAACACGCACAAAAAAAACCCACTTGAGACCCAAGAAGCAACCTAGGATTAGTTAGGAAAAAATTATGGAATATTTTTTTTTGTTTAAAAGAGTCTACAACTAGGTTACAAGGCAAAAACTATCACTAACAAGTTCCAAAACAATTCTAATCCACTAGAACATAATTTTATTTTATTAACAATTATTAGAGGTCATAAGATCCAAAATTTAGGGTTAGAAGGTTCAATTAGGTTCAGAGGGAAATTCCTCATCATACCCACTCTCTAACAGATTAAAGATTTAAATTGATTTTTATCACACCCAATGAATTAAAATGTTCCCTAAATTATTCCCATTGGATAGGAAATTTCCTCACCTTTCCATTGATATAAATAAGTCCTCCTAACTCCTCATATTTCTCAAGTTATGGGCCGACGGGCCTTGGGGTGAAAATTTTCCCCAAGAGCGGGCTGCGGGCCTAAGGGTGAAAATTTACCCAAAGGGTGGGTTGGTGGGATGCGGGGAGACCTTTGGATCATTTCCCATGTGAGGTGAAAAATTTACTTTACGCCCATGCGCCCGTGGTCCGCAAGTCCACAAGGGACACGTGGTGCTTCTCAAACCAACATGGGGAGAAACGAGGTGCGAGAGATATTTTGAAAAATTTCGTGCATGGGGTGAAAGCCAACCTTGCACTCTGTAAGTACACAAGCTGCAAGGGACATATGGCATCACCTAAGCCAATGTGGGGAAAGCAAAATGGCGGGGAGAAAATTCGCTTAATGCCCCAAAGGGCTAAGATGATAACAAGGACCCGTGCCTCCGCCGACACCTCGTGATGCCACATGGTAGCTCCGGATTGGTTGCGGGCCAGGGGGACGACGGGGAAAAAATGGAAAATTTTCTAATTTTTTTTAATAAAAAAGAGGAAAAAGAGACCCACTCCACCGCCGATGCCTTGTGACACCACGTGGCATCACCTGATTGGTCGCAGGCAGCGGGGAAAATTTGGAAATTTTTCCCAAAATTTTCTCGGGAGCGCTAAGTTAAAAGGAGATCCGTCCCACCGCTGACACCTCATGGTGCCATGTGGCAGCCTCTGATTGGTTGTGGGCGGGTGGTGGGGAAAATTTGGAAAATTTTTCCCAAAAATTTTCCTAAGCTCTAAGGGAAAAATTCGGGCCGGGCCCGCCAAGGAAAATTTTCCCCTTTTTTTTTTATGCCAAGGAAGAAAAACTTCAGAGGGCCATAACTTTTGATAGAGAGCTTAGTTTTGGACAAACAAGGACTTTATGGAAAGATCTTGATGTCCTCTTTGCATAGAGATCATTAATTTTTGATTTTGATAAATTTTAAGGGGTCAATTTTAAGAAAACGGCTACCAGGCTTTCACAGTGTGAACTGGTAAATTTTAACTTGTGAGATTTATTCAATTTGATCTTCTTCCACTCTCTACATGTCAAATAGACATGGATAATTTTTCTTAGATGGATCTAGGATAATTTTGTGAGGTATATCTATTTGATTGAATTCCAATTTGAAAATTTACCATTTTGACAGCAAAACGACTGTAAAATGGTTGAGCCCGATTTGGCTAAGTTTTGAAATATTTCCTTTAAGTGTTTTTGTCTATTTGAATTCGTTTAGGGCCTACTGCTTCAATTTAATCATTTAATTTGTTATTTTATTGTTGCAGGTTCGAACTATGCATTTTTTTGTTTTGATAATTGCCAATTTGAAATTACAAAAAATCAGGATCAAATTTTAAAGGATCTATTTGACATTTTCATCTTCTAAGTATTAAAATTCATTCCAATTCTAATCTAACACATTTATTTGATTAAAATAAAACTATTCTAAACCAAAATGCAATTCTAATTTCCAATTTTACACATTTCAAAAGACAGAGTTATGTATTTTCCTCACACACATTTCTTCCTTTCAAACAAAGATTTCAAATACATTTCAAAGCAGATTTTAAACAATAGTAACGTATTTTGTAAATTTAGAACACCATATATTCAGTTGGAATGATTTATTTTACAACTTCTTCATTTACAATGATCAAATACAACTTACAAAGATATAATATTTCTTTTCTTTCATTCAAAAACAGAGAACAGAGTGCATCACTTTCACATTTCAATTACAACTTTCATAATCAAATACAAGCATCTTTCCATCACCAAATTTATTACATTATCATCCACTTCAAGTGGGAACAAGGGCTTTACAAAAGAACTCTCACAAGGGACTGTCACAACTGTCTTTTCCTTTGCTCCAGAACAACAACATGCCAACCATCATACTCCGATTTTGATCACAACAAAGGCAGGGGAAAGGCAACACTCTCCACCCAACCAAGACATCCAATGAAAGGAGAATCCATCCTTCTTCATTGGCCCCGAGCCCCAACCACAATGCAATAAGAAATGTATTTCAACTCATGGCAACAATAGGCTTCCACATCACAATGCAATCTTTCAACATGCACATTTCAAATTAAAAACACAGTCCAAAACAAAATAGTAGTTTTACAACCACATGAAAGACATCACACAAAACTCAGGCTTCATCATGCAAGCCAAAGGAGCAAGAAACTATGGGGGATGCTACTTATGCCTCCCAAAGGGGAAATGGGTATCACCACCTGAGAACAAACCACCAAAACATTTATCATTCAAATCCCTAACATACCCTTATGCCTCCCCCAAGTACCCCTTATTCCTCACATTTCCTTATGCCTCCCCAACCTCTTATGGCACCCCATAACGAGTAAAGAAATGCAAGCTATTTCTTTTTACAAGGTGGAACCCAAAACCCAACTCCCTCCACACTTATACCTCCCCAAAACACTTATGCCTCCCTCAAGAGTACCCCATAGTCTTCTCCTACACCATCCCTAAGCCATCTACCCAACAACCCACAACAATAACAAACATACCAACATTTACATATTCATAAAAGGGAAAAGAAGAGCATTTCCAAGAGCCAAGCTCTTACCTCTCCATGATGGAGTTTGTTCCAAGTTCAAAATAGCAAGCTCCTTCCAATGCAAGCAATCCAAAAATCAACCCAACACAAGTATCCAAAAAACTTCCCAACTTCTCCAAAAGCAAGAGCTCTCCAAAACCAAAAGGAAGTCTCCCAAAATGAAGTGATAAAAGTGAAGCAACCCAAAAACAAGCTAAAGAATTTTAATTTATAGAAGAGGGAAGAGAAGAGGATGAGGTGGATCCATGTAGGATGCCACTTCACACATCCTCAACTTCCAACACATAAGTCAACTTCATTCTCCAATGCATAATCAATAGGTGGGTGAATAATATGACAGATTTACTCACACAATCAAACAAGCCCATACCCATAATGTAAGAAAAGTGCAATTACAACATTCAACTTGACTTGTAAAAATGCATAAAAAAGGTCTAAATCTAACCCTCCACCCATAGGAAAGGTTGGTATGTAAATTTAAGAGGTATGAGATAAGTTTAACTTGTTCCACAAGCCTCCAAATCAGCCTCCAAGGACAAATTCGAATTTCCAAGAAGGTGGAGTGTTTCACACTCAAAATTTAACTTACACATCACTTACAAGGTCACTTACACATTACTTACTCATTCTTACAACACTTTAAATCATAACCAACAACCATATTAATTACATTCTCATGATATCTTTTAATTAATTAACTTAACAACATGATTACTCACAATATTAACACCACATTAAATAAATAATGAAAGGGTAAGTGCACCACATAAAACACATGAAAAAATTAAACAAAAGGGACCAAATAAAAGAAAAACATAAAATCCCTTGGTCACATTTAAAGGTGATCCCCCATGGGAATCCCTAGCACAAACAAACACACACAAACAAATACAGTTGCCATGGTGACCTTGTTGAATTCATCTAGAATTCCAAAGTGGTTGGTCTCCAATCCCCGATGTTTGTTGTGATATTTTTAACTTGCAAAAATACAAATACCTCCTTCGGCCTCGTGGCCATATCAGAACATCCAAAATAATATAAATATAATTAAAATTCCAAAATCATCTAGATATATGAATCACAACAACATCAAAGCAATCTAACAATATCATTTATAGTTTTGTCAACAACTATATCATCATCCATTTTAATCTAATTTTCATTTTCTAGGTCTAATCAAAATATCCAAATATCACAAGTCTGAACAACATCCATCATATAACCATGTCCAACAATATGTCATCATCAACATATAAAAGTGTCTCTAATAATCATCATGCACCATATAAGAATCAAAGTCAAAAATAATCCATGACCAAATATCTAACATCATACTGAATCAAAACTATAATAATGTCCATAATATATTCTACAATGTCATGATTAGTATCAAAAGGGTGTCAAAGGGAAGTGGGCACTACATTGTTACAATGTCTTCCAAGAAGTCCACTATTAACATTTTATTCAATTATTTCAACAATAATACCTCCACCCATATGGTAAAATAATATGTTATTGTTAAATTCTACTTGTGACCAATAATGGAAAGAGGGTTCACTATGCTTGATGATATCTAACCCTCATAGGATCATAGATAGAATAGATACTCACTACAATTTTTTGAAGAATAAGGCCTACTTTTTCTACATCTTGTGAAACATAAACATTCCTCGCAACTTCTTATTCACTTGTGACAATCGAAAAACATGGTGGGCATAAAATTTCATATTTCAAGGAAAGTTAATTTTTAGAACTCTTGAGTCCCTTTTAATGTCTCTCGGTTCAACACATCAAATCATAACACCATTAATGTTTTTATTGAAGATAAATCCATCAATCAGTTCATAATGAATGTATTACAACATTATATGTCTCCTTTTGGATCCATAAAAACACTAGATAGTTCTCCCGTTTGCAAATAATTCATCATGTTTTAAAACCAAGTGTTTTCTACATTTCCTCTTTGCAATATCTTCTAGTTGGATACACACTAACTCTAGAGAAGGACATATATATTTAACTAAGTGGTGAAAAATAGCTCTTCTTTTGATTAACTTGGTGGATTTGATTTCCACATCAAAATCCATGGATTTTTGTGATCTAGGAATCCCTTTTCTCACTATGAACTACATGCTCATAAAATGCCACTTTATGTTAGGATGGGTGATTTTTTTATTTTCATGTTGGATAGTAGATTCCTAAAAGTTTGAAGGGATCTTAGGATGGTAAATGTTTGTTTTTAAAATAAAAAAATGTATTTGAGTTCACAGTCCTTGAGATTCGACTTGAAAATGCAATAGACTATTCCAAACATTTTTCTTGAGTGAATATAGTAACTGCTCTATTGGATCCCCTAAATGTGTAGGGATTTAAATCCTTGTCAAAATATTATTAATTAGAGTAGGATCCTATGTTATGAAAATATTAATTTGTTTGAGTATGCCATTTCATTCTTATGTCCCAACATTAAAGTGACAGTCTCACTAAGTTTGAAAAAATAGTCATGAAATTCCTTACAAACCTTATCTTACCCAATAATGATTGAAGTGCATTTTTGTGTGAAGGAAAATACAAGGGAAAGATAGCTATAATTCGGTTAGGATCTATAGAAAACCATCCTTAATGTGACCCGAGAGTTTACCTTTGGGGAAAAATATGTATTTTTTCAATTAAGGGAAATTCCAAACTCCCTACATATGTTGAAGGTTTGTTTAAGGTGATCCATATGATTCTCTTGTCTCTTTAAAGAATAGTAATACCATCTAGATAGACAAGATAATGTTGTTTGTCAAATCTTTGAAAGCCAAGTCCATGGCTCTTTAGAAGGTGGTCTTGACACTCGATAATCTAAAAGTAATTTATTGTGAGAGAGTATGTCCCCATTTGGTGGTGAAGGTTATTTTATACTAGTCGGGATCTTGGAAAAGGATATGATTATATCATAAAATCCATCCAATAAAGAGAATATTTTAGCCCCTATTGTTATTTTACAAAATTTGATCCATAAAAGGTAAGGGATAATGATCTTTAATGAAAACTTTGTTCGGGTCCCTAAAATCCACACATAACTTGATTTCTCGATTCTTCTTCCATACCAATACTATATTGGAAACCCAAGAGGAATGCTTAATAGGAAAATGACATTAGCTTTGATTCAATTTGGTAAATTCTTTTTCATCGAGACTCAATTCGGGGTTCAATGGCCTTTGATTTTTCCTCATGTGTTTTGAATTGAGAGAAAACTCAATCATGTGTTGAATAATTTATGGGTTATACTCTTTGAGGACATTACACTGCCTATGCAATAATATCATCATATTTTTGGCATAATTCTACAAATACACATTGTTGTTCTAAAGTTCATACCTTTCCTAATTTGAGTTATTTTTCGAGAGAGACAACTACTTCATGGTAGCATTCATCTTTTATTTTCATATTTCATTTTTCTCCCATCTACTAATCTTAAGGTGTAAATGCACTTTCCAACATAACTAACCCCTTTGATAGTTTATTCATTTTCAATTTAAGATAATTTGATTGTAATAAATTTCTTGCAATTCAAAGTTACAACTTAATGAATTCGGTTCATATGTATATATTAATATCAATAAAATCAAACATAAAAATTAACTCACAATAGTAAATTTCTATCTAATGTAAATTCATTAGGGACTTACATATATGTAGGAGAGACAACTTTGATTTTCATGGAGGTTTGTCCAACAACTCTCCCCAATATAATCTCCCACACTCATATATTAGTGAGTTGGTTTATCAACCAAATCTCATGTACAAAAAAATAATAAACTCCTAAATAAACATTATTGTTACATAACAATGATATTACTTATTTACCATATAGTAACACATTAATTACTATGATAATTAATTTCCTAACATTCCCCCTTAGTAAACCAAGGTTAACACATTCAACAACATATTTCTGCTCGGGTGGCATGCCCATTCTTGTGGCTCATGATCTTGATACAAAAGAAATGAATCTCCTTCCATGGTATTTATAAGGTTTACCACAAACCTAGACATGAACAAGGCCCATCAAATTGTTCACGTCATGTAGTTTTCTAGATTTCCACAAACCTTTTCAAGACACATGATTTGCATCTCTAGTGTTTTTGTTCTCTATAACATTACTATATCGGGAAGTACATAATAATCACTAGTTACTTATCACAAAATTGAGTAGGAGTATACTTCTATTTTTATTATAAACACAACACACCATAGCGAGAAAGAAATAGACAACTAAGAATTAAACTACCACAAAATTTGTTGTGTGGCCCCATCGTTGATGACTAATGAGAGGATATTAGTTGTCCTCCATCCTCTTGTGCATCCATCCTCCAGCTTGATAATTCTTTAGTTACTCAAAAATGAAAATTCAAGCTCAATAACATATTGATTATAAATTAGAAATTGGTGATCTTGGAAATGCATCCATAAATATTTTTTTACTTTTCAAACTTTTAACAACGACAAAAAAATGAAACTCAATGACTTATTAACTTATAAATTTGACATTCACAATAAAATATAAATGACTTTATTGATACTATAGACTCAAGATTTCAACTCTTTGAAACTAAAACTCACATAGGTTCTTTAAACAATGAATTGACTTTTATGTGGCTAAATAAGAATGATCTAATAACTAAAGATGATTAGAAAAGACAATGACAACGAAAACTAATATTCACTCGATAAATAAATTCTAATTAAAGATAAGATATTTACCACTGTAACTAGATGCAAATAGAATGGAACATGGAAGCACGACTGTAACTTTGACATGTGGATGGAAGAGCACGAACAAATAGAAGAAGGAGAATATAATGAACATCCAAAGGCATTGGAATATTCTATCTAAAACCATTTGCTTTGCTAGAGTCTTTTTTTCCTCGTAATATAGAAGTTATTTGATTTTTCATTTCCTAGCCAATTTTGATGTGTAATACAAGAAGGTTTAGTGCGCAAATGCGAATTACAATGCACAGGCAAATGCGATTTGAGGTGATCAAAATTCACAGTTCTAATCTGAGAACAAGATTTAATTCTGTAATGCGCAATGAGGTTGAACTCAGACGTAATTCGAGACGAGTGAAATGTGATCTCATCCGATCAGATCAATATTTATATAAACCCAGTCATGTGAAGTAGATCATTACAAAGGATCAACTCAAATGTCTTCCAATGATGAAAGTTCATGAGAATATCTGATACAATCAATACAAATCTTCAAATGCTAAGTGTGTGAATCGACGCCTGGTTTTGATGGAAAAAACAGCTTCATAACATAGATATCACCATTGTAATGCATACATCTTCAATAGAGGATGATCAAATGCCTAAATATATATTTTCATAGATATGTAGGCTAAGTCACTCACTCAATTCTCAGGGACATCAACGTACGAACATCTCACTTCGCAAAAACTAAACAATACATATTTATTTTAACAAATTCAACCTCTTATCCAATGAGGCTCAAGAACCAAAGTGTTTCCCCTGATGGGTTTTGCTACTCCATTACAAGAAAATGATTGAATTTGATCTGATACCAAATAATGAATTTGGTTCGGATTAGATGTTAAAATCAATAAAATCGAACACAACATTTAACTCACAATAATAATTTTTTTATCTAATGTAAATTAATTTGGTGGTCTTCTAATGTAAATTAATTTGGATGATTGGGTTGTCTTCTTGAACAAAGATCATGCAATTTGTATTGACTACACTTGGTACATAATGCACAATATGATATGCAACAATGAGATATGACCTTAAAGTTTCTTTGGTGCCATACTTGGTCTTAAAATCATGTGAGACTAGTCAATTGATAAGTACCCTCCAATTTTTGCTATAAAATCTCTAGAGAGGAAAAAAGCAAAGAACGGAGGAAGAGCAATAATGAAAACATATCAAGGGATATAAAATTTGGGGCATGTATACAATTTGAGGATTGAACCTATGATAACTATAACAGCTTCCTACTATTGTTCCATCCAACTAAACCACACATTTAGAGAGAGATTCATATTCTAATCTAAGTTGTTCTACTATTTGTTCGGGAATAACTAAGTTGATGGCTCTTGAATCAATCATACACTTATGAACTATGTGACTACTAATGATTAGAGACACATAGAAAGGTGGTGGCCTAAAAATCTTGCTTAGTTGATCATCCTTTGGTTAAGGTGAATTAGTGATCATGACCTTGGCCTACTCTTTGGATGATTCATTTAAAATGGAGAGGTCGGCCATGACGACTTGCAAAATATCACTTTGTTCAGAATAGCGTAGGATTCCCACATTGAAATTTTCACATTATTTTTTTCATTTCCTCAAGAATGTTGAAGGAAGTACCTGCTATTTTTTGCAATATAGGAGTGACATTCTCTTTCCTCGTTTGTTCTATCCGCGAGTGTTCTTTGGATGGTGTATTCTCCATGTTTCATGGATTGGCCATGAATAGCGATTTTTGTTTTCCCTATGGAAATTGTTTTCCATGCAAATCCACAATGTTCCATGGGTAGTGTATTGTGGGTTTTTAAATTCCATGGATTACTCGATGAAGCCCGAATTCTACTCGAGCATGAGGATTGTCCATCTCTTAAATGAATACTGAGTGAAGTAAGAGATGGAGAGTTTACTTTCATTTGTCTCTTTTTATACCTAGTGTTAGCTGCTACACTGAAGGAGAAACTTGATTATGCCCCTCAATACATTTCATTCCGCATAATTTTTCCATTTTTCAATTCACAAATGAAGCATGATTTTATAGCCTTGGGTGGCCTCTTGTGGTGGATGTCTCTCTACTAATGCGGGTTGAGAAAAAGAAGAAATTTGTACAATCAAAGCTTGGTTTAGGAATTCATCCGGTAGAGTTGCTTGATTATGGGGTTAATTGTAAGGTAAACACCATTTATAATCTTGCATTATATTGCTTTGGATTAGAACCATTACTTTAGATGAGCTGGATGCATTAGGATTGTATGATTGGAATGGTTTCACATGGGTAATTTGGCCTTGATTTGCATAATTTGCTTGGTATGACAATTTATTGGGCTCATAAGGTGGTTTGTTTGGTTGATAAGCTCGGAATGTTGTGTTTGTTTCCTTTTCAATGTTACTAACTCATTTACAAAGTTTTACAAAGGTGGTTCATAACTTCGTATAATTACAATTTGTTAGGGATACTTGGGAGAGTAATAACTTGACTTGTGGGATGAATGGCTAGTGTTGGAATAAGAGCTATTTCATTTATTTGATAAGGCACAAATGATCCTACCTATGGGAAGATAGGCATTGGAGGCCTTGGTGTGGTCTTCCTAGCACCGAATAAGACTATTTTCTTCCCTAATGGCAATATCATAAGAATCAGGGAGAGTTATACCTCCCATAGATTGGATCATGATTGAAATTTCACTATTTAAAGCTCTCAAATAATGTAAAATGGAATATTGAGGTGTAGGCCTTACCATTTGTGGGATTCTATCCCAAGTTCTTTGGAATATAATATTAAAAACATACATTAGCTCATGTGGTGTCATCTATTTTGTAGTCATCTATTCCATCAAAGACAAATGGTCGACTTTATGTTAAAATTTCCTACAAAGGGCTCTCCTAATTCATACCAAGTACCAATATAGTTAAACATTAAACTTCTATACCATTTCATATCTTTTCCCTTGAAAGAAGAAGCCAATAATCTAATTACTACATTCTCTTGTGTGACATGATAAAATAAGCATATATTTGCTACATCTTTGATGTGTTTAATGGGTGTTGTTGCATTTTCTCCAATAAAGAAGGGAACACTTTTAAGAGCTACAACTGGTATATCATCATACTGAGCTAAATTAGAAGGGATTCCTCCATCAAAGGTGTCAAAATCTTGCTTTATTTGATGATACATAAAGCTGATGGGTCTTCGAACCCTATACGATGATGACAAGAAGTTCCTCCCAGAAGGAGGAGTGGAGAGATTTTTGTTTGGATGTGATGGATACATTTGTGTTGATCTTCCTCTACTTGTTCTCCTTGGCGAAAGCTATAGATAATCAAAGGACTCTCTATTCGCTAATTTTTATCTTTATTGAACTTGTCTCATGAAGGGGTGATACTGGAGTATTTGAAGTAAGAAAAACTAAGCACGGAAGTCACTAGGTGTGTAGAAGTGTTGGAGCTCAAAATTGCACCTTGCCCCGAGTCATAGACAACTCGGGATTTTGAGGCAACATGGGACTGTCTCTCAGTTGTGGGACCTATAAACTGAGATAGACCTTTGGAGAAGGTTGACTTCCTAAACCTATCCTAATGCTAACACTACTCCTAATATTGAAATAAAATCCTAACCTAAACATGCCAAGGGACCAGGGATAGAAGGAGATTCGAAAAGGGAAATCCTAAGCTAAGAGGGGCAGCAATAGCACTAGGAAAAAGGTCTATCACTCACCACGAAGCGGAAGAAAAGAAGAAAAATGTAGGTGAGATGGCAGAACAACCGTACCATAGACAAGAACCATGTAGATCCAAATTTATTTGCATGAACAACACATGAAATGGAGCCTGCAAATAAGGAGAACACACAACATGCCAAAAATGTGAACAAAAGGTAAGACACAATAAAAATGAGAAAAGGGTAGACATAAGTGCCACAAAACCTAATTTTATTGCTTGAAGGATACAAAGTCATTACATTCATGGAAAGAAGCGAGATACATTGTAGAGACCAAATCCAAGGTCTGAAACTTATGAGAATTCGACCACCATTTTGGCATGGCACTATTATAACAAAGAGGGATCCCCTTTAATGAGAATAACTCTATAATTTATAGAAGAAGAAGGAGAGAAGAAGAGGAGAAAGAGAGGGAAACTTGAATTCAAATTTCCAACCACCAACAACAAGAAATAAATGCCTTGAAAGATTTGGGCACCTCTAATTATCCACTACCACACACATTTTGCCTTGTTGGGCACCCATGCTACATTAAATTTTGGTGGTTGCACTACTTGTAGCATATATTTTTCATGTTGGAGAAGTATTCCACCTTTACACATATCTATCCTCAATAAAATTAATAAATCTAGTTTCCATTTCATAGAGGACGTTGAGACCTTTCCATCGATATAAGGTTTGTAAAAATCAAATCATTAGATCGAAAGATATGGCGATTTTAGTCTCCCACGAAAAAACCGTCATTTTCCTTTGATACACAACTTTCTTCTTTTAGTTACGGGTGGATTTTGACTTCCACGGATTTTCCTTGTGTATTGCGGCCTTTTCCAAAATTCCGTGGCTTTCACAAATTCCCTGCAACATGTTCTTTATCAGCATGCTTGTCTTCTTCTTTCCACCGATTCATCAACTTATTTGTTGGACCCGCGACTTTGATTTAGTATCTGCGACCTCTTCCAATTTGGCGTGGATTTGAATCAACACATGCGGTTCCTTTTCTTCAATCAAAATACTTCTATTTTGCATTAGTGGACCATTCCTTTTGTCTATGGCTATATTCCATTGCCCGCGGCTCACTCAAATCCCTCCGCAAATTTCTCCTTTTAGTCTTTGAAACTGTCCAAGCTCAATTTTATCAAATTGACCAATTTTTGCAAGGGCGCAAAATGGACAACATGAAGATTACCTCCAAATGTTGAAACTCACTAAGATACACACCAAATCTTAGGAAAGCAAAACACATTGAGATGAGATAATTCAAACCCAATCCCATTAGGTGTGCCAAAACTATTAACGTAAAAATAAAACCCTTTAATTTGATCATGAAATATCAATAATTTTGGCTAACATAGGAATATATCCAAGGTGTGGGGCTGTAGACCCGTTTTTCGTCACCCTAGGTAACCCTCCTACACCCCGCACACACACATTAAATCATTAAAACTATTATAATCCAAGTCACTACCCTCAACCTTGTAAAATCACATGTTTATCCCGTGTAAACATCACTTACCCACATTAACCTCCATAAAACCTCCTTAACCACCCCTAACCCATATAAACATGATTTTATCTCCATTACCCAACTTATTAACATCCTAACCACATTACCTCGCATCCCCACCCAAGAAATCCTAACTTGGAGGTGGTTAAAATAACTTCCAAACTATTTTCCTAAAATTTTGGATCACCCGCGATCTTAACAAATTGCCAATGATTATAAATAAGAACTCGAGCTCCTATTTTAGGGATCCAAAATAGTTACACCGAAGCTCTATTGCATTAGAAAATAATACCACATTATCACCAAATTCCAGACGTCCTCGAAACTCCTGTCAAGCCATCGATATCTTATAAATATCCTACTAGAATCAGTAGGTATTTTCACTCCATTATTGTATCCAAGGTAAAAAGTCATCATTTGAATTTGTTTTTCAAGTCACATCCCTATCAAGTCAATTGAAGTTGTTCTTCCAATCTCAGTGGAAGAATAAAATGAGGAATGGAAGGTGGTGGATAGAAAAGAAGGGATACACTAAATCTAAACCTTCCATTGTCTAAGGAAAGGCATGAGTGTGTCCTATTGTGTGATTTCATCATTGGATTTGGGTTGTAGGCCTATTGTGTTGCTGATGAGAAACTGTTGTTGTTGTGAAGTTGTTGTCTATTAGTTGTTTTCTAGCTGTAGGATTGCTGGTTTTTGGTTGTGATCTTGGCAAAAGCTTTCTGCTATTGGGCTGATTTGATAAATCTAGATTGTGATCTTTTTTTGTATTGTTGAATCTATAAATATGGATTTTGAGCCCTGTTGTACAAGGGTATAGTCCCTTTCAAAAAACTATTTGCTAATAATAAAAAAATAAAAAAATCATTTGAATTTGTTTTCATTTCATTTACATATAACACAGAGCCAAAACAATTATTATAAGTCTCTATTTCTGCATCAAAACATCTCTTTTTATCAATATATCAAATTTTCACAGAGATCACTAATGATATGTCTGATAGTTAATGATATGTATGATCACCCATGATCCATATGAATCACTCGACGATCTATTTCTATTTCAAATTTAAACATTATACAAATTATTGTCATAATCAACATTTTCATCCAAATTTATTTTGGTCTAACAAGTTATTTACAAGATGTATGTTTTGTAGATGACTGCTTCCAGTCCATCACACCCAATTACTACCATATACAATCTTTCAATCATCCAATAACCGTTTGTATGGGAAAATTTTGATATTATCCACAAGATTAGCTTATGCGTCATTGCATTCATGCTAAACATCAAATACATTAAGGATCGATCGAAATCATCTAAGAAGAGTGAGAAGTTATTGAAGAGTTTTGGTATGACTACTTCGAGGAATTCGAGCTTTCCACTACCCTAGCTTGGGCAACTTACGAAGTTGAACAAGGTCTCACTATCCATATCGAGTTTTAAATCATTTATCATCATTGTTTATCTTATCATTGTCAAAATAACTTAATTGTATCAAACGAGTTGACACCCTTAAAGGAAGTCCTTCGATTCCTAGGATCGAATTTTTCTGAGAAACTCGTTATCATCCTTATCTAATATCCATTTTTAAATGTCATTGCTTATAGGTCTTCTCGCTTGGTGAAAGGAGGATCTCTTTATATTGTCTATATTCCATCATCCCGACATTACAATTATCGGTGTAGGTATCAAGAAACCACTCTTATTTGATTTTTGTATATTCCACATTAATAGAACCTAACAAAAAACCTTAAAAGTACCTTTTTCCTTGATACATACCTCCGGAGAAGGTTGCTTCCTTCTATCTTAGCTCACTATAGACTAACCTAAACAACTTCAAAATAAAACTACCTAAATCTAATCTAAAATTTACTAGGATCCAAGGTTAAGAGAGAAAAATGTTACAAAATGAAAGAGGTGATGCACTAAAACTAGAACATGGATCAATTATGATATTGAGAAACATATATAATCACACATGTCGAATATAAGGAAAACACAAAACTATGAAAGAGATAAGTGAGAAAAAACAAGGATAAATAAGAGGGTAAAGCATCCACATCAAATATAGAGGCATTAAAATGGGTAGACAACATTTGTATTACTATCATAAAATTTTCACTTATATTTTTAGACTAGAGGTATGGAATTATTGCAAAAAAATTTGTTATAAAGGTATGAAGGTAAAAATGCAAAAATCCAAGGCAGAGCTTCTAAATAAAAGGAACCCTTTCATCATGCAAAAACACTTACATTTATAGAGAATGAGAGCGAGAGAAGGGAGAGGGACCTAACAACCATAAATGTCCCATTTACACCTACCAAGGATGAAATGCCATCATTCATGTAGAACAAAGCATGCGTACCTATCATTCTTCAATCACATGCCATTGGGGTTACATGACAAGGCACAGGGGCTATTAAGTAATAAATTGGGTAGGTGGAATTGTTGGATGCCCAAAAAGTAAATTGCACTTTTACCATGTAATCCTGTGTTTTCATGGTTTCCTCTTGAAACGGAATCCTCTTCTCGCATTTCTTTAGTAAAAATGTAGCCCTTGGAGAGATGATACGAACATAACAATTCTTATATAATTTAGAGCTCCCAGTCAAAAGTTATGGATAAGAAACTAGTACACGCTTAAGGGCATAAATGGTAATAAGCTCCATGGCTCTTTAACCTCCATGGGTTCTCTGTTGTGTGGATTGTGAATGTTCCATGACAAGTTAACCTTTGTCAACCAAAATAATACTATAGGTGACCTTTGTGACCTCAATTTTAGCCTTCATGGATTATTCCTTTTTGCACTGATTTTTAAATCTCCAAGATTTAGCCATTTGATGTTCCCGCTATGTTGCGCATGTCTTCCTCCTCATTTTGAAACACTTCTACCCATGAATGTGTGCCTTTGTTCCATTGATTTTCAAATTTTGTAGAACAATACATTTGGGAGACCCATGGGGTACTTGAGTTAGTGTTTCACATCCTTTAACCTTAGTCACTTCATAACCTAATTATCTTTCATTGCTTGATATAAGTGGCATGTATTTCTTACATTGTGGCTTATCCCAAGTAGAACCCATGTTTTATCTCCCATCATGAAGTACTAACATTTCCCACCTTCGTCGCAAAGGACTTAACTTATTTTTTTTACACAAACTTTGCAACCATTCTTGTGTATATTTTCTTACTTATCCAATTTTGAGCTTGTAAATGAAAGTATCCAATCCAAAATTTAAAACTGTTAAGGCTCTTAATACATACCTACTTATGCCATAAAGTATAAAACTTTACATTGATTTTTTTGAGTCTTCAAGAGTGTATCCACCTAAGTTTGAAACTCTTATGAATTGTTCAAAATAACACGGGGGGTACTATTTTGGAGAATAGGGATTTCAGAGAAAATTTTCATGTTGCATTTTAAATTCTTGGAAAGCACGAAGTATGCGCCGTAACATGTAATTTTTCGTATTTAATCATTCTCCACCACTTTGTTTTCTTTTTTCAAGCTCTTCTTCTTTTCTTGAAAAAATGCCACATGAAATTTCTTGGAAGAATTGGAAAATAATAGATTTATGATTATTTTCTCAAAAAAAAACATGAGACACATTTTGGAAACACTATGAGTAGCCAAAAGTTTTAGGAAGGAAACATCTTATGATAAAAATGGGAATGCATCGTAATTGACAAGTCTACACTTCTAATGAGATATAATGTAGTGTGAGAAAAAATGATACATGGAGCATGCAATTATTCCTACAATCTGCTCAAACTCTAAAGGTAACCAAAAGATGAATAACTATTTGTTAGATGTCCAAGTGTAAAAAAGAATTAATGTTAATATAATTAGGGTATTAAATAATTAAGATGATATTACCATCAAAATAAGATGCATATAGTCCCTAAATCGTATTCGTAAATTCAATCAATTACATTAACATAGTGTTGGCTTGAAATTTTTAAACACCTAAAATTTGAAAAATTTGAAACTTTTTACATCATGATGTCTCCCCGAACAACCTTTTCATACCATTCGACGAGATTTATTTCCCTCCATGGTCAATTATAGTAATATTGTGTCTTCGTAATCACGTCATCATCACTACCTCATTTATTTCCAAATCCTTTCGGCCTTGCAAAATATTTTAAAACTAGCAATCGTACGTGAAATGTATGACGTGAACGCCGAAATGGATATAGTGAAGAAGAAAAAGTGGGTGAAGAGGAATAATCAGAAAGGAAGAAGGGTGTAGAAAATGTCATTCGAGGGTGGAGAAGTGCAAGGGGAAGCAAGGAGGAATAGAGGAGACAATGTGAAAATGAAGTATCTGCGAAGAGCATGACACATATGTCAATGGAAAGAAGGAGAGAACTAACTGTGGGAAGACGTAGATGAAACTACAGAGGACAATATCTCAAAATGAAAGTAGTGGAAGAGAAATGTTTCTGAGGAGAATACTTGTTTGAATTTGCACGTCTAGACTTTATTGGGTTGTTAGAAAAAAATAAACGTAAGTGGAATTTGAATGCATGTTTCATTGAGCTGTTAGGGAAAGGAAGTCGTACATTTTACGTTGAATGGTCAAGTAGCGAATCGATGCAAAATTTAGGTTGATGTTTTCCCCCAACTATCAAGTTGATGATTAGGGTAGTGTAGTTTTCACATGAGTGCAATTTATGTCCAAAGGGGAAAAATAAAAAGGGAAAATCCAACATGTTCCAACTTTGGAACTCTGACCGCAAAGAATATGGTATGAAAGAGGTCGAGGAAACATTTTTTGGAGATATTTAAAAAGAAAAGAGTGATCAATCTATACTGCCGATGTTAATAGTTTTTTATGTAATTTTAGCTCTTGCACTTTATAGGTAGTTAGAATACAAATAAATGGAAGGGGAATTCACTTATGTGTGTCAAGGGTTAATTTAGAAAGAAGGATATGTGGTGTGAACTTAAAATTCAAGGGTAGGGGTTGCATACACAATTACAATGAGGGTTTATTTGTAACTATTATGACATTGAACAGGGTTTATCTCTAGCCATGGGGCATGTTGTTTTGCTAGGTGTGGATAATGGAGGTGAAGTACACAAGGAAACATGAGGGGAAAAGCAATGTGCTTGTGGCCAGGGTGATGCTTGCAACTTGGAGGTAGGTCTACCAAGACTGCAACCTGATAGTTGGAATTACTCCCTTCGTGTTTTAATGGATAATTTAAAGATAAGGATATGTCGATTGGACCTAAAACCAAGGGGTTGGGGTTTCATACACAATTGTGAATAGGGTTTTTGTATAGCTATAAACAAAACAAATATAGTTTTCCTCTAACCGTGAGGCACATAGTTTTTGTAGATGTGAATGACATAGGGGAAACACACCTTGGATGCGTGAAGGTAAATGGAGCACACTTTAGGCAATGGAGTTTCTCGGTTACGAGTGGGAACCTAGTAGTTGAAATTACTTCCCTGGGATCAGGTAGCAAGGATGTATAAAAGGAATGTTTAAGGAAGACATACATGAATTGAAGGTCTGAAAAAAGTGCTAATTTAATACATGCATGCCCCACAATTATTCCACAAGTTAGATTGTTACCCCCAAATAATATATGATATATGCTCCACTTTTTTCTTGATATCTCTTGCATTATACACATGAATGCAGTTCACAAAAAAATCATGAACATAATCTCCTTTGTCAAATTATACTAATATATATATTTCATTCAAAATTGACCCTTCTCACCCTTCCACTATTCACTCTTCTACCCAAGCCATTTTAACATTCATGTGATCACTAATCATATTTAAATAAACGGAACCACATAATATAATACCTTATTTACAACTTAAATATTATATATATTTTTCTCCTCGTGTGAAAAACCAACCATTTTCCCTACTCGATAAATGTAGCATATATTTGTGTTTTAAATTGTTGCACTAATAAATTAATTTGGAAAAAATCTTAGGGAGCTCGTGAGTTGTCGAATGTTATAGTTGTACTTACATTGCTTGCTCATCCCTATCACACAAACTATTTTTTTAAGATAACATACATTTTATGACAAATTACAAATGCAACAAACTTTACATTATCATTCTCTCCTCTAAGTTTACAACTCATGTGCAATTGCTAGTAATAATAATTTAGTAATTTGAGGGGTGGGAGGGGTCGGCCTTACCGCACCCCACCATATTTAATTAAAGAAAAATAAAAGACAGTAATATAACTTGAAAAAAAGAGGTGGGTTGAGAATGAATAAACAAAGGGGTTTCACGCACAGGAAGAGAGAATGAGACAAATCTTACAGAGAGAAAAGTGGGATAGCAGGAAAGGGGACTTCAATATTACCTTGCCTAATGAAGTGCCTCTTAAACCTTATTCTTTTCTTTCGTTTTACTACGAATAAAACAAAGGGATGCAGTAGTTCCTCTTACAGACAATTGAATCCGTTTTGATTCAAATACAAACCCAGATCAATCAATTTGTTATAGTAAAATAGGAGATATTAGGGATGCAGATTTATCCCCACATATAGGGTCAATTTAACCCATATTGGTACTGATTTTAGGACAGCTACTAGCGAGAGTTACGTTTAGCACAGCTCCCCGTAACCTTGGCTGCAACTATTCAACTTCTGCTAAATTTAAAAAGTTAACATGGACAACGCCTCTGGTTTTCAAATAAATCCATGAAATCTTCACTTAACGCCATCAAATTCCCGACTGCAGAGCCAAACTTTCCGCGAAAATAGCCAAGAGATGTGAAAACGTCAAAAAGGCTGTCATAACCGTTATTAAGGCAAAAACGTCCAAACGAACGTCAAATTTAACATAGTCCGAGGAATGACCGCAAAGGCCTTTCCCATAGGAGAACGCCTTTGACGTAATGATAAATTAATGATTTTAATTTAATTGTTTAAAATTTATTATTAATAATATTAACTTAATTAACATTGAATAATTAAATTAATATTATTAATTATATTTTAAATTTTAATAAATATTAGTTAATTAAAAGTTGATTAATTGTTCAAACTCATAGTTAAGTAAAAGTTAAGTGGGCATACACTTCCATAGAAACACTTCTAGACCACACTACTACAAGGGGGAGTCATTTGAGACAAAAATATAATTTCGTATAAATTTTTTTCCCCTTTTACAAAATTAATAACACATTGAAGTTATCCTCTCATGAATGTTTGATGGGGTACTTCCATTTAAAAAATCTGAATGCAAATCACATCGAAAGGTGAATACGATTGCAGAGCACAATGGTGAGAAGCAAACAACGACACATGGTGGATCTTAGGAGCTTAAAAAAATTACAATATATTTTTCTATGGGATTTTAAAGAGGGGTTTCAGGAACAACTGTTTGATAGAGGAGATGATTGTGGGAAGCCATACAAAGGTTTTTGGGAGAAAGATGAACCAGGTGAAAATATTTGTTGGTCAGCGAGCCCTTGCAAGTTCTCTTCCATCTCTTCACAGAGGGAAACTTTCGAAAGTGTGGGTAGAGCTCTACACCGTTGAAAGCCATGCCTAAGGGAACCTTTGTAGGGCATTATGTCAGGTTCTCTATTCAACTTCGCTAGGTTGAAATGGAAAGGGAACTTGAAGTTGAAAAGGAGGCTTATTTTAGAGGCAACAACTTCTGGACCAACCATCCCACCTCATTTTTCTCTAGCACATTAATCTATGGCCCCAAGTAATCGCTGTAGCGGATTGTTTGGTACGGATTGGGGTTTTAGGAAGAGCAACATAGATAGGGATTATGATTTTTTGTGGAAGCTATGATGGAGGGATCATAATGTTGATTTTTGGTAGAAGCTATGTTGAGGCATAGGAACGGTAGATGTGTTTCTACTAGTGGAGGTGTGGTGGTTGGGGGATCTAGCCCAGATCAGCTCGTAAGACCCTATTCCTTTCTCCACTCTTCTTGGATTCTATGCTCCTAAGCTTGCCCATTGTTTCTCATTTGGGTGTTGAGGGTTCTACTTCGGGGAAAAAGCTGGATCGGGTTCATCCTACCTGAGAAATAGTTTGGTTTTAGATGGATGCACTTGACCAGACTCTGCAACAAGAAAAACCCACGATGATCCCCTATAACTAATTTGTAGTATCAACACCAATTTTGGCTTTGTAACTGTCTGTGTGGAGTATTTGAGTGAGACACGCTAAGGGAAAAAGAGGAAATAGAAAAAACTGTAATGAAGGCAGAGAATATTAATCACATTGGTCGGTGGAAGAGATGACTTGAGCTGCTCAGAAGCATTAAACATGGGGTTTTCAGTTGCATATTCAGGATTGTGTTTGCTGGTATTTCTATGTTTTTTTGCCTGTGGTGTGGATTTTTATGAAGATGGAAAGGTTCTGTTGAAGCTCAGATCCAATCTGGAAGACCCACTAGGCCACCTCCAGGACTGGAGATTAGATGTTGTGGGGACATATTGTAGCTGGTCTGGAGTTAGCTGCAATGATGAGGGAAGAGTTGTAGGCCTTGATCTGTCGAGGATGAATCTTGCTGGAAATGTGTTTGATGATATTCAAATGTAGAGAAGTCTTAAAAGCTTGAAGCTGGCCTCCAATGCCTTAGCTGGTATGCTGCCTGAATCCATAGCCAATCTCACCCAATTGGTTGTTTTGGACAGTAGTATATTTTTTTTAATGGGGGATTTTCCAGTGGATTTTCCAGAGCAAAGGGTATGGTGTACATTTCTAAACATTAAAGTATTATGGAAAGTGGGAGCGTTTTCCTTTTTCTAGTTTCTGTACCCAAGAAAAGATAGATCCATGCCCAGTCATTTCACCGATTCGTTAAGGGTTCACAATGAATTTATGCTAGCCCTATTCTTCACATGCACCAACTCTTGCTCTGTGATGGAAGTTTATTTCCCTCCCGTGATATGGTTTTATTTTTGTTTATGAGGGTTCCGATATTGTATATCAAATGACCCTGTCAGCGTGTAAAAGGGGTAGCAAAAGAGGGATTTAAAGACATTTCTTGTCTATAAGAAGCGGTGAAGTTGGATGCTGAGTTTTTGGGTTACAGGTAAAGAAGTTCATAGTCCTAGGATATTCCTCAACCAGAATCAAGGTACAATGACATTACTTTATTATGCACTTTTTATTCTATTGTTCAAAAATGTGGTTGGCTATGATCAACAGAAAACACTGATACAATGGGTCTGGAGAGGGAAGTGTTGTAAAGATTTTTAGAAAGTGATTTACTATTATTTTTAGCACGGATAAATAATTTTGAATTATACCTGTTCTTGTTGGAAACGTCCAATAGGAATTAACAAAGTTGCAAATTGTTTAATAAAATGTCTCAATAGATAAACACCATAACTTGGCAGTAGGCATAAACCACACAACATCTTAGGCCTGGGTTTGGACGCGATGAGCTATTTAGAAACCTTTTTGTGGAAGCTTCTCAGGGATGTAGTGATGTGAGGAAGGCCCACGTGGGATTATGTGGAAGAAAACGATGCTCTGCATTTGCAGGTGGACACGTTGGTCCTCGAAAAATAAGACATCAAAGTTTATGTTGAAGAGAAATCACTAGTCATCAAAGGGAGGCTCAATATGATGTTGAGTTGGATGGGAGTGGGTGAAAGGACAACAACCGCATTGACCTACCTCCCAAAGTGTTTAAACTTGATCAGATCAAAAACAGATGAAAAATGGCATGCTCCAAGTTATGGTGCCCAAGTTTAAAGAGGAGGAGATTAAGAATGACATTAATGTAAATGTGGAGTGATGATGTATGGTTTGACTAAACTGACTTGCAAGATCGTTGTGAGGGATCAAGGTTTGCAAGGGTGTTTTTTAATTAGCACCTTATGTTATTAAGGTGAGAAACTAATCTTCAGGTGTAATGGACACTACGAATAAATCCAAGTTGGGAACTCCTTGATCTATAAACACCGTCATATTGATAAAGTGCATATCAAATTCTTAATCAATAATAGATTCTCTATTTTTCCTACATTTTTTTCTTCCAAAGAATGTGTTTTTTTATATACGTTCAAAATAAAAATACACAGCCAATCAGTCTCTCAAAAAGTGCATCAGGGATCTGTAGAGTGTAAAGGCTCAAGGTGTTTTCCGGAATGGATATTCCTCAAACCCCACATCTAACTTAAAGAAGACTGCATTAAATCCAAGACCTTCAATAAAAATATGTACATTACCTATTCGCATGGTAATTTCTCTCTCAATAGTTGAGCGACGGTGAGAGAGAAATTTTTACATCCACCACGATGGGACCAATACACTAAAATTGAGACTTCCAGCAAAGATGTCAAAAAATACAGTTACGAAAAATGTCATCAATAATGCTAACAAACATTTAAAAATATCACGAAGTTCGGGTTGACTGTGGAGTTGAGATGCATGAAATTATTCATGCGCAAATACATATTCCTGCTAAATCCATGTGAATTTCTGATTTTCCTATCCTGTTTTTCCTGTTCTACATAGAAAATAGGAAGGAGATGAAGAGGTAAAGACCTGTGCTAAGAACATGTTCCAAAACTAGTGGTACCTGGGGAACACTAGAAATTCATACCCCCGAGACAAATTTTGGAACCTATTTTCTTTGCTTTGCATGGAAAATGGCCTCCTCAATAAGATGTTGGGTAGGATCTCCATCGTGAAAAGATGACATAAACCATTCTACATGATTAATCACCTCTTCATAAAGTGGTTGAAGGACTCAGTCTATGATATGATGATAAAGAGTAAGAGTGTAGGTGATGTATGGAGTTGTGCCCGCATAGTTAATCCTAATTATCTCGAGAAGAGCATCATTCCATAGTACCATACCTAACATTTTAAATTTTTGTCATTTTAGCTAACTGCACTCCAGATCTGTGCGAAAAATCTAGGTTTAAGGTATTACATACTTGTAGATTGGATCAAATACCATGACCCAAATATAATTCAATTTTTTTATAAGATACTAGTAACAAGTACAGTTTGAGCAGGTTCACAAATTTTGACAACGTTTCTCTAGGACTGTTCATTTCTACTAGCTTGATCAAACATATGCAAATGATCAAATCTTGATCATTACATCTTTAGTAGGGTATCAACTGATATCTTAGTCATCTTTCGTGTTTGACCATCACATACTCTTGGTTTTCTTTCCAGCAGTGTAGTACACTTACTTTCCAAGATTGACATATGCCATTATACGTATATTATGCTTTATGGTCTTCTGATTTTATGTTTTCCTGGAGTGATTGATTATTTCATCCTTGTGGTAACCTCTGTTGTTCGCCTTATTAGTTTCATTGAAATATATACAAGAGTGAAAAACTTAGTTGTTCTAATGTGTACACAATACACATCTACAGTGGTGAGAAATGGTTAAACTAACTTGAAGGCATCTATAAAGGCAAGAAAAGAAACTTTAAAATTGATTTGCAAATTAAAAAAACATTAATTTGTCTAGTAAACAATAATTTGTAGATGGAATAAAAATGTGATCCAATTTGCATCGATTCTTACCCAAGAAAGGGAAACATCCTTGTCAATCACCGTGATCTAATTTTATTTTTCTCGAGTTGATCCATTTAGGAATTTTTATGTATATGTGTTATTATATGATGTATTTATACACTCTTTTTTGTTTGGTAATTTGCTTTCTATTTTGTGTGCCACCTCCAAATTGTAACATTTATCTTAGGAGAAAATAGGCATGGCTTGACGACATTTAAAGCATCATATTTAGAGCGATGTAAACCTTAACAAAAGATTGAAGGTATGCATATCGTAATTGGAGTTCACTTCTATTGTACAATATTTTTTAGATTGGGTTAAGTTGGATCAAGATACATTTGTTGGAACTCTAGGTATTTCAACTTTTATTACTGAGATTTGTGTCTAAAATTGGTTTAGTTATCTAATATGCAGATATAACCTCCATGAAAGACATTGGAGTGATGTAAATCTTATCAAAAGATTGAAGGTCCAAGCTGCCCAAGCCACCCAACCTGCTAGAAATGTTTCCAGCAGACAAGGTAAAAATATTTGCAAGCAAATGTTGACACTATTTTTACTCCAGCTATATTTCCAGCAGGTACTAAACTTCTATGCTCTGGTCATTGCTTCCTCAATTTCTTTAGTGATGGTAACTGCGAGCCTTTTTCCCAAGCTTCATTCTCGTCACGATATAAGAATTTGGAACTTGGAATTTAAAGCATGATTTTATTTAATTGTAATTCACTTCCTTCAAGATATTCTAGAGAATACCCAATTCTGAATTACTATTTGGGGGCTTTCTTGTTGCTCCTCATGGGTCCTTTATTCTTAAGTCAATTTGGAAGGCATGGGAACAAGTGAAACACTTGGTGGTTGGGTAGCATGTCTTTTCTTCATTTGACACTAGGTGTCAACCATACAAATCGATTTCATTGAATCTGAAATATAATGACAAGATCCTTTCCTACAAGAGGTTGCTCTACCCTCCGTTCGTTTGAGAAAGGAATTAAAATATTTCATGACTTTTATAGATACTCTGATGCCCTTTTAAATAAATGTCTTAAATCTGAAAAATGTCATTACTCTTGCTGATAGTCAGACTGTTTACACTGGAAGGAGTAATTTGGCTGGGGTAGGCATTTAAAAATACCTATTTCAAGAGGCTGGTTAACTGAAGTAGCATCCTAACAAGTTTTAGTGCTCTCAAAAAAACTGAATTCCTTATGCATCGTGGTACCTTGTGAGAGTAAAGGCTCATTACCAACTATATAATTTGGGATCATGTATAACTGATTGAATCTTGGGTCAATTTGAGTTAATATGCATCGTGGTTAATGCCATTTATATAAATCAAACCATATTAAGGTGTTATCCCTCATCATATAGTTTTTCTTTGATAACAGGGTAATATCCTGTACTTGCTGGCAGCTGCTTATTATTCTGAATCAGTAAATACTAGTCTTCAGAATAGTTTGCATTTAGTTTCTAAATGGCTTCATTATTTTCCCCGTGTAGTAATGATTGGAGAGGTAAGTTTAGTACTTTTAAAGAAGTCATTTGTTTTTATGATATCATAGTTGAAGATCAATTTTCTTTGGCCTCGTTTGGTAGCATTCCCTAGGGTGTTTGTGAAGTCTGGTGCTATTATTCTGAAGAAATAAGACTGTGTTTTACTTCTTTAAAGTATTAACACCAGCCTTCACAAACACCCTGGTGAATGCTACCAGATATTTTTTAGGTGCACCACTTAGATCGGAAGGAGCTACAATATACAAAATAACAATGTATGTAAGTAGAGTTTCTTACTTCTAGCTTGATAAAGTTCAATCCTATCTTTAGAAGCCTATCTTTTCTTAGCAGCCTATCTTTTCTTCCTTTGACACTAGGTGTCGAGCATACAAACTGATTTCATTGAATCTGAAATATAATGACAACATCCTTTCCTAAATAAGAGGCTTCTCTACCCTCCTTTAGTTTGTGAAAGGAATTAAAATATTTCATGACTTGTACAGATACCCTACTGCCCTTTTAAATAAATGTCTTAAATATGAAAAATGGTTCTACGTCTCCCAACAAAGGGCCTTTATTTTCTGTTTGGTCTCCTATTTTTTAATTTGTCATTGGGGTTTGCCACTAAAAATGCATTTCCTTTGTGTGTGATACGAATTTTTCTGCTTTGACACCATTTTATCACATTTTTTATAACTCCAATCGATTAGAGGGATTATCGTGCATACAATACCTTAATGCATTTTTCTGCGAAATACAAAGACAAGTATATCTTTAGGATTACATTAGTCTGTATTAATTTTTGTTTTGTTTTACACAATCAACAAAATCACTATTTAAAATTTTGATAGTTCATAGTTCTATTTGACTGAATGATATATCCCATCTTATCTTTTGCAACATCCTTCCCAACCTTCTTAGGAACCTATTGTCATTCTTTTTCCTTTTTTCTATTTCATTTCTTCCCTTCCCTCTCTTCCGTTGAGATGGATAGTATAGCTTCTAATTTTTGACTTTTTCAATGCTTGTCTGGAGGAATCATCTGTTAATTTGGGTTTCTGCTTTGTTGTTGAGTAATGTCCTATGTTTTAAACTCGTATTTTGGATTAGAGTAATAAATTCTAATTTTTCTACACATTATACAACTTGAAGCAGTTTATTATCTTCAATAACGATGTCAAGTATTCAGAAAATAGTTCCAGTATGCAACTTTAAGTGATGTGATAGTGATGAAATAAAATTGTGATTCTGAGAAGAAAGGCTCAAGCTAAAAACTCTTTTTTTCAAATTTGTTCTTCAGTTTCACAACATGGACACAAAATATTTGCTGACATCCAAAGACGGGATGACTTATATCTTTTTGGTACCTGGTATTGCAGAGAAAATGGCTATTATATTTAAGGTTTGGAGTTGTCAAATTTGATTTAGTTTTCTGTTCAGCATAACTACAATTCATTTACTTTTACTTCATTGTTTTTTAGGATTGAAAGTGGTGCTCTAGAAATTGTTGTAGACCTGTATTCCTGCTAAATATAAAGTATCTGTCAATAGAGCATATCTACCTAAAATCAGAGGGGTTGATCTTACTAGATCCTCCATTGGTTTTTGTTTGTCATCTATTCCTAACTCTTATTATTTTATACTATACTTGAAGTTAATTGTACTAATGCTCATGGAAAATTGAGTAATGCCATTTTCTTTCTCAAGTAAATGATAATTGAAGATTTTGTTATTTGAATGAGATAGTAATTCAGTACCAAAATTTCTTGATTATGTACAATGTAGATAGTGTGGTGATTAAACCAAAAAATTGATTCCGATTCTTACTTGTTATGAATGTTATTTGTAAGTTGATTCTTTTCTCATTTATTTTACTAATATGTATGTTATTATGTTGGTTTTGAATTTGCAACTAAGTTTACACTTATTTTATGTGCAAGGTTGGTGTTCAAGATGTTTTTCTTGATGTGGCATCAATAGTGTGGCAAGAGACTTGTAACTCGACAAAATCGCAAAGTCGCTCAAAGTCCACTGCTCCATAAAATGCTGATTAAAATAACTCAGCGTGTTGGGCTCACATACTTGCCACCTGACATCTCTTGTAGGGCATCAAACTTTCATCAACTATATTAGTTTTTTTTCATTCCATGTTGTGTGTTAGGGGTATCTTGTACCTATTAATTCAAACACTTCATGTGATTTAATGTCATCTTTGAGAGTAATTTGTTGAAATTTTAGAAGTATATAATATTCTTATGCACATATTTACACTGTAGGTTTTGATACTTTGCTAATTTTTACAAGAACCCTCTCATTTTTCTCCTTCTTGTCCAGCAATGATTTGTTTCTTGTATTCTTAATTTTTTTCGCTACCCTTTGAAAGCCATTTTGTCTTTAATTGAGAGCTTGCACAATTATGTTTTTGTAGGCTTTCTCTTTGGCATCGACAACTACTTGTAAGACACCTTGGGAAACCATACTTGTTCTACAATGTAGCATTCAGTTTGCAGAGGACCTTGTGAGCCTGGTTTGGATTTTCTTAAATTCGTTACTATTACACATGTTTTAAGCTTAATGAAACAAATTAAAATATAAAACAACATTTGCATAAATTCGTTACTATTACTCAATGGAAAGATAAAGACAATATATTTCCTTTGTATAACCTACCGAGTCCTCACTTTTCAACTTTCAATAAAATAAGATCTATTTAGAATTACTCCTCGACGAGTTTGAATCAATGCTGGGAATATTGGCATTTTTAAGTTAACTAATTTATTTGGATTAGATACTTCATGGTAGAATACTTTTGCTTCTTCAATTGTTTCTATGAACATCATAGATCAAATAGAAGCTATGTAATTACATGAATGATCTAATAGAAGCTTTTATACATGTGATAATACTGAGTACGTCTCTGTGTTTTGACATTTTGGACTGATTGTGTAAGAAATGACTAATGAAATCTCAGAAAAATAATAGTACTAGTATTAGGTGCATATGATGTAATAATAGGGGTTCCCTTTACATAGTACTAGGTGCATATGAAGTCATAAGTTTCTAACACACACAGGACAAACTTTATAAAATGAACCAGACATCTCACTAATTTCACAAGTTGCACTTGGAAGGAAGATATCCTATGTATAATGAATTATTTACTCATGGAGATGTATTCACTGTAGAGTGTAAACCACCACAGTTGTTCATCAAGTCCATTAAGAGAAGGGGGAAGGGAGCTTATCTTATCAACCTATAACAACTCCCAATTTTCTTCCTGTAAGTTCTGTGGAGAGCAAGAAGAAACAAAGTGTAAAGGCTCATATCCCCTTAGGCAGTATGTTCTTGTTATGTATTTTGAGTGTGTGTAGAAGAATAAATGGAAATCCAATATGCAGTGTTTGGAAGATGCAACAAATGTTAAATATTTCATGCTTTAAAAAACATTTCTGGTATAAATTATTGCTCAGGAGAGTGTTATTTCTCAGGAGAGTGTTATTGCTTAGGAGAGTGTTATGATTCTCCTCCCAAGTTGAATGTGATGCTGGAGCTAGGTTACTATCCTCTCAATGATGAATTTTAGCCTTGATTCATCTTCCACTGCAGAAAGGAATTCCATGTAATTTGTAATCCTCGTCTCTTTTCCCATCTTCATTCCCATCACCCGAAGGATATCATGAACAATCATTGTATTTGAGTCGCTTCTGTTTGTGTCACTTTTGTTTACCAACTTTCTCTTGTGAATAGTTTCAAGTGTACATGAACCCACAATGTGACCAACAAGTATCCATTTACAACCATTAAAATATATACAAATGTCGAGGAATGCCTTCTTAGCATCTTCTTCCTTCATTTTATGATACACAAACAAAATTATTTCACTCAGGTGCTCTTCATCGGAAAAGTTGTCGAGGTTTCCCTCTCGAAGAGGTTCGAGAGCTTACTGGTAAGTAGCCCAATCCCTATCAATCCTCAAGTAGTTTCCAAAAATAGACAGAAGTAGCGGGACACCTCTGCATGCCTCTGCAACCTCATACATTAAACCATCCTCTTCATCAAACTTGTAGTAGAGTGCTTAACTTTCATCACTTAAAATTGTTTTTCGGAGGATGATTTTGGCTGCCTTGTCATAGAGTTCACTCACATGGTATTATTTGCACTCTTTCATGAAAAGCGCTCATCTCGATTGTTTTCTCGAGACATTATGAGGATCCTAAGCTTGGTTTCTTTCACCCCAAGCTTGGGTTATTTCACCCCGGCCTGCATTGAGCCCACATTTCCATTGGATTTCTTCCTGGGATATAAATTATTTGGTAAGAAAAGTTTGATATATTCAACATCAACCACGTTGTCAACATAGAGAAAACAACATTTTCCCTGCACTACTTCTTTCAGTCATGTTTGACCTTCCTCTGGGTCTTACAGATCCAACTTTCTTAATTTAAAATCACAAATTATATCTTTATGTAGCTTCTGATGTGGGATCTCATATCTGCGTGTTCTCATCAATTATCACAATGGAAAATTTGAAATCTCATATCTGGTGTGTTCTCGTCAATTATCATTATAGATGTTCAATATTTGTTTTAACTTGGCTATTTGATATTATATGGAACTGTCATAACTTGATCTCCAATAACTTGATCTCCAATAACAAACTCTTTTTATGAGGAATGCCAATCTGCCTGTGATTTCATCATAGCTTGAGTTGTTTTTAGATTATCTTTATAACTTGTAAGATCTATTGACTCTCCATAATGTCATCTCAAGCTGTTGGTAATTTTGTGAAGGGTGGTATTATACCATTTCTTTGTTGTGTGCAACCACCAAAGCCATGTCCCCTATAAATCATCCACATGATTCCATCAAAACCCTTCAAGGTATTTAATTCAAAATTTCTATTTTCCAACTAGTTTGAGGGTGGTATCTACTATTGAAACTTGCAATAAACCCATAAAGCTCCTTCCAAATTTTTCTATTGACTTTCGGATCCCTATCACTAACAATTCTTAACTGAGATTGAGGAAGCTTATAGAAAGCTTTAAGGTCTGTCCATTCCATCCACTTCCCAAATCTGTACAAGTCATGAAATATTTTAATTCCTTTCTCAAACCAAAGGAGGGCAGAGCAGCCTCTCGTCAAGGCATGGATATTGTCATTATATATTATAATGACAAGAGTTTATTCCAGTTTGTTGTTATGTTACTCCTATTAATCTTTTCAAATATAGCCTATCTTTGTGCTCAGAGAATTTTCCAAACGTAGGAATAAGTTACAGTGCGCTCAGTTGTAAGTCTTATACCATTAAAATTGTACTAACAAGGAGGCACATTAAACAAGCGTAAAGATAGTTTGGGTCAGAATAGTAGGCTAGAAAGGTGTTTTGAGTCATTATATTACTGCTCCGTAGAATAGAATTTTCCTTTGGAATCCTCAATCAAATCAATGCAATGAAGCATGTCACAACTATAATTTTTAAGTATGGATGCATGACAGATGATTATAATATACTGATTTGTCTTATTTCTGTGTATACATTGCAATATTTCCACACTGTAATTGTTCTAAGTTTTATAAATGAATATCATGACATTTGGCATTGAACGATTGGTATGTTTTGTAGTTATTTAGCTTATTTTGTTTGCTCTATACATACCGTATGGTTAATTTTATTTATTTGGCTACTTTTTTTGAATATTTCTAATATAATATATATGTTTTGTACAATTGTTATCTTTAATTTATATCAGAATACGATATGCTCTTTTATATTAAACATGATTTTTGTAGGGGGAAAGGAAACCTTCTTCCAAGAAGATTACATGCATATTTGTTGCAAGAATTCCACCCTCTGTTACTGAGGAGATGTTTCAAAAGTCAGTTTTGTTCCTTAACTATGAACTAGTTTTCTCAAATTATTTTGTGGTGTTGCAACATTTATGAATTCACTTGCTTCCTATAATTATCTCAAAAATGTGCTTTATTTAAATTTGTATAATGTCCCTGTAGGTATTTTGAAGAATATGGAAAGATTGAAGATTTATAACTACCAAAGGTGAAATACCCGTATCTTATGGCGATGACAACTCCCTCTAAGGACCTTAAGGACACCTTAATGATGTAAGAAATGCTTTGTTTAAATTCTATAGGAAACCTTGTGACTGAGGGGTTTGTTGTAGTCCATGGAGACAATGTCAAGAGAATTTGAGAGGCTCTAAAGGAGGCATGGCCCTTCATCACGGGTATGTTGTGGTATTCTTTCAATGTGCTTATTAAGATGGCAATTACTATTTTTAGGAACCTAGCAGAGCAGTCCTACCTATTATAGTTGAATAGAGTGTTCATTTTGCATTGAAAGAAATGTAATTAAGCAACCAACTGCCGACTATTACCTGGAATAGAACAATCTTGATTCAAGTTAATATATATACCCACACCAGTCTTAAGTCACGTAAGAGTTCAATCCTAAAACTAAGAAGAAATTTTAACATCCACAAGGCTAGTTGCACTTTGTTCAAGTACTAACAAATTTAAAAATTGGTTACAAATTTCACTTCAATCCCCAACTATTGTCATTCTTGACTTCACAAAATTAATACTAGAATCAACTACTATTCCTTTTTTTATTATGTTAGTTCAATCCTCCAACTAGGTGGAAGTTCATCACAAGATTAATATTGGACCTTCATTTATGCTTTTCCATGTCAATATGACTTGGGATCATGCAAGAAAACATTTAAAGAGAACACAAACCCAATAAGAATATTATTCTTTTCATTTATCTCTATTTTATCTACAATTAAGTAATCTTGGTCTGAACTACACATGATGCTCTCTGTCCAATGTAGAAAAATTATATCAACACGAGCTTGCTTGATGTCATTTGATCCAACTATTTTTCTTATGGAACCTTATACAATTAGAGCAAAGCTACAACATAAGAGTGTACTACTACTAGTATCAGAAGTGGATTGATTTAGCTTTGACGAAAACATTCCTCTTGGGAAAGTGGAAAAGGAACAAAATGCCCAAAAGCAATTTTTCCCCTTCAAAAAGAAATTCAAGCAGCACCATAAGAGTCCACTACTACTAGTATTGGAAGTGGATTGATTTAGATTTGATGAAAACATTCCTCTTGGGCAAGTGGAAAGGGAAAAAAATGCCCAAAAGCCAAATTTTCCCCTTCAAAAAGAAATTTGGGAACACTTTTATCTATTTTAAGGTTTCTGCAACTTCTGTATCAACAGTTTCCATGACTGCGTTGTTGTCTGCTTTTGATAGAATCTGTGTTGGATCATGGGACAACCCATGGATCAGAACTTTCAGATTTTTAAGACTGCTACACTCTTTATCACAGTTATTGTGGTGACATTTATGCTTTAGGTTAATCCCTAACTCCATGAAATTGGTTTTATGTTTTCTTGACATATTTATCTATATTTATTCATGTGCTCCTTGATGTTTGAACAGGTCAGCCATTAGGGTTATAATAACTTGATATATTTCTCTATAGGATGGTTGGTTTAAACACAATTATGGTTTTCATATTTCTTTTCAACTCGAGATCAATATTTGACTCATTCCCTTTCAAATCAACCTTATGCAAATAAAAATCGAAGTAAAGAAAGTCACTTTATATACAACACTATCTTATGTAAACAGATGCAATCAAATAGGATTGATTTTGTCAAAGTGGGATCTTGAACATACAAGCTAGTTGAGAAGTTCAAGTAAGAAGAATTTATTTGGATTCTTTTAAGTGATCTGGCTACGCGTGCAATTTCTTTTTCTCAAGTTGGAGATTTTTTTTTTGCTCAAGAAGAAGGCCTAAGGGTTATCTTTTTTATTACAAACAATGTATACAAGATCTACAAAAGAGGCCTGCTTGTTGAGACTTTTTGACCAGTCATAAGCATACTCTTCTTCTCTGCATTTATGTTCCCCACCTAACATTCTTATGCATTTCCTTTAGACAACCACCATTAATACTAACAAGAATTATATTCAAAATGAATAGAAACAAAGATTCCAAAAGATAGCAGTTTTGGCCAACATTGTGACATTTTCCACTCTGCAACAGAATAACTATTAGTCTTTGTGCATTTCCTTTATACAACCACCATTAATATAGAAAACACATCTATTGAAGAAGAAGAGAATCAAACTATAGAAGATAGTAGTTTGGGCCAACTTTGTGGCATTTTCTACTCTACAATATAATGACTAACATATAACACGGGCCGGTAACAAAATTATACACAAAAAATCCAGACTAGTATCTTAATGAGCCCATTTCATGGTTGCAGATTCCAGCTTGATCTCTTCTTGTTGGTTGTTGATATTGTTTGTGTTTCTAAACAACTTTTCTTAGTAGATTATCATTCCCTTTAAGACCAATTAATATTAGGCTTCTCCATGATCCATGTGCAGCTGCACAGTCCTGCGCACCCTCATCTTAAGTGCTAGGCTATCAGGTTTTCCCAACTTCTTCAAGTCGAAGTAGAGACAGTGCCTTCTATTAGCAGTTTGTAGCAAGCAACCTTACTTGGATCCTGCATTGGGAACATTTGTGCAGCCTCAATCATGTAGACTTCCTATTTTAGACCTTCACCAACAGATGAATACAATGAACTTGACTTGGTACCATATGATGGAAGAAAAGCACCTTAGAATGCAGCAGGAGTTAATGATCTTGTAGCAGGCCCATGTTCATCCTGTAGCTAGCCTCCCTTATCAGATAGGGGCTACTTTCACTGGAGATGCTTCTAACAGAACCTTTAGATGAAATGATTTGCACTCCACTATTCCAAATGTTCACCTTGAATCACCTTTTAGAAGCTCCCAATTGCAAGGAGCAGTCTTCAATGAAAGGGACTTGGGTACAAATGTAGTACCTAGTCCAGTGGGCATGAATAGTTTTTCAGTTCGTCTAATGCTAAGTGGAGATGCATGTCAATATCATGCCCAAGGTTTCAACAATAGAGGGGAAAGTTATCCCTTTTTCAATGGTAAATCCAATGGAATCATGGGTAGTAGAAGTTGTCATTCTTTTTTCTGTTCCATATAGGAATCATCAGATGAGTGGAAATTTAAGTCGAGATGGTAAAATTTTTTTCCCTGAAAATATATTGGCATGAATTGTTTCCCAGGGCATAAAATCTGTCACAATGATCAATAATTCAGGAGGACAAAAGGAGATTTTAAATAGTGGACATTGCAATGAAACATCAGTGCTAAGTGATTATTCACTTTTTGGGTCATTTCAAATATTAGACGTTAACAATCATTTAAGAAGCATTTCACCTGAGATTACAGAGTCAAAATTTCATCTGAGATCCTTGATGACTTCTCAACAGCCATAACCTACATATTCTACATTGGAAGATGTCGAAGGAAAAATTTATATCATTGCAAAGGATCAGCATGGTTTTCACTTTCTGCAAAAGAAATTTGATAATGGTTCTCCAGAGGATGTGCATAAGATATTTCTAGAGATTATTGGTCATATAGTTGAGTTGATGACAGATCCTTTTAGTAATTATCTTGTCAAAAGCTTTTAGAAGTCAGTAATGAAGAACTGAGAATGCAAATTCTTGATGTGCTGACTAGGAAAGTAGGTGAACTTGTCAGTATCTCTCTCGATATGCATGGGTAAGTAATGATTATAGATTCTACTTTATATTAGCTTTGTAATTTAATTATTTTGTTAATTATTAACACTTGGTCAGTTTGGGCATGCACAATACATTAAGGCTTCAAATGTTGGTGCTTAAGTGACTTATAAGTCTAAATAGTATTTGTGCAAGAGACTATTAGCTACTTTTTGTATTAACTGTGTTCTATTTCTTTCCTTGTAGTACTCGAGCTGTACAAAAGCTGATAGAGAATCTTAAGACTCCACAACAGGTTTCTATGGTTATATCCTCCCTTATGATAGGTGTTGTGACTCTTATAAAGGGCCTTAATGGAAATCATGTTGTACATTGGTTCTTGCAATGGATTTGCAGTGAGGATAATCAGGTGATGTAGATGTTATTCAACATTATTAGTACTTAAATATTTTTCCATCTGGATGGCATCTCAAGTTTTGTCTATCGTTCCCTTTTTTCTTTTCATTTGGGTATTGTTTTCCTAAATTTTTGTTTGTTACTTGTTTTCTCTTTCAATCACGATGCAACAACTAAACAAAATACAGGGGTAGCATAAATCTATGCTCAAAATTCATGTAGGATGCAAGTAGGATCATATTGATAAGAGAAAACATGAAATACAAATCTTTAACTTGTTGTCTAGAACCCATGTAAAGGTATCATTGCTTGGAGCTTTATAAATGTGCAAACTTCTGGTCACACACCCACTACTGCCAATTTTTAACTTCATTAATTATATATGATATTCTGTTGTCATTAAAATCCAGCTCTCAATTAGTAAGAGTGATTGGGGAGTTATTTTTTTCAACTCATTTGATAATAAACATATCCCTTGATGCGGTGGATTAGAAATGCCTCCACTTGAATAAAATAGTACAAATGGCATTTTTAATTCATCCACAAGCCTTGTTTAGCATGCTTCATCATATGGCTTACTAGTGTAGTCGCTTTACATTGTTGTCTCTGGTCAGAATATCAGGTAGAACGTTAAATGCACTTCAGGTTTATAATGAAGTTTTTCATTAAAAAATATCAGATGTTTGCTTACTCTTACTCCTCAAATTGTTACAGTTTCAAGTGCCCTTGTACAAATGTGCACACACTATGGAAGAATACAGAAGGCACATGAACTGTTGACAAAATGCCTAGAATAGCTGTAATGTCCAATTTGTTTTCATTTGTGGTTTGCAACCTCTTCTTGTGGAATATCATAATTGCAGCGAAGAGAAGACATGGGCATCCTGACATAGCATTGATCTTATTTCACCAAATGCAACCAACAATTGTCCAATCCATTTAGTTCACCTTTGCTAGCATACTACTAGCATGTTCAATAAGTGGTGCTTTGAAATTGGGCTACACAAAATGTGGTAGCATGCACTGTTCAACAAAATGTCAAAATGCCTAAAAGAAATGAATTTTTATGCTCAATGCCTAATTTTATGGTAGTCAACAATGCCAAGGTAATAGTTAGATATAAAACAATAAACCAATATATTGAGAATTTCAAGTCTTTGGTACATAGCTAATGGTTGAAGTCGGTTCCAAATTGGTAGTCAATGTTGAACTAAACAATAGATTTAGCTAAGAAATTAATGACTGCAATGAGAAATTTGTAGTATCTATTAATACAATGTTAAGTATGGGTAATTATAATTGTTAAGTATTAGGATTATACTACTAATGGTGTCCTTCCTGTATAGGTCCTACAATTTCTCTTCTAAGAAATTGTCACTCAGTAGTAAAAGTAATGTGATAAGGTTTTGTAGACTTTGGAGGTAGTTCTAAAAGAGGAAGGCCCTCAAAAAAGGCTCTTAGATCTAAGAGAACTGAGAGAGACATTGCAGATGGCATTCAAAGTCAATTGAACCATCAGAAATCCCAACTCCCAATCATTCCAAATGAAGATTATTTCTTGGAACATCTCGAGGTCTAAATGGAAACTCCAAGAAGAGAATCATCAAGGAGTTACAGGATTCTAGTAGTCCTAGTATTTTGATTTTGCAGGAAACTAAGATGAAAGCTAAGATCCTTGAAACTAATAAAAAGAGTTTCTGGGAAAATTCTGAAATGGTGGCTGTAGACTCTCGGGGGCCTCTGGAGGACTGGCTACTCTTTGGGATAAAAGGCATTGTACTGGTATGGTTCTTAATGCTAGCACTAATCATCTTGCAATCAAATTTCTGGCTATTGAGAATAATGGTGAATGGATACTTTCTAACATATATGCCCCTAATACAGTGAGTGGGAGAAGAAAACTTTGGGCTGATCTTAAAACCTTTAGAAACCAATATAGTACAACTAACTGGCTTATAATGGGTGATTTTAACTCCCCTCTTAACCCAGGTGAAAAGTATGGAGGAATCTCCAGCTTTTCTACAGGTATGGAGGATTTTGCTGATTTTATTGCTGAACATAATCTTTTAGATGTGGATCTCCATGGGAATAAATACACTTGGAATAATAGAAGGTTGGGAAAAGATCTTATCCAGGTAAGATTGGATAGGGCACTGATTTCAGCGAGCTGGATTCTCAGTCAAGACTTTCACCTCTCCTCCTTGCCCAGAGTTGGATCGGATCACAATCCGATTGCTTTAAATCTTCTCAATTGGACTAAACCCATCAGAAGCTCATTCAAATTTGAAAAGATGTGGATGGAGCATGACAACATCTATGACAAGATAAAAGAATGGTGGGGATGGAATGGTGAAGGCACTGCACAATTTAGATTGATTCAAAAGCTCAAGAATGTTAAAAAGCAAGTTAAAATCTGGAATAAAAGAGTTTTTGGCAATGTGTTTGATAATAAAAAGAAGTTAAAACAAAAGCTCCAGGATTTGGAAATTAAAATGGATACAATGGGGAGATCTGTTGAAGACCAAACTAATGAAAAGAATATTCTTTCTGAGTTGCATACGATTTGCAGCAGAGAAGAATCTTTATGGAGACTTAAATCTAGAGCTATCTGGCTTAAAGAGGGAGATAGGAACATGAAGTTCTTTCATATGACCATGCTGAAGCATAGAGCTTGCAATAGGATCATGGAAGTGGCTAAAAGTAATGGAAATACTATAAAAGATCCCATTAGCATCAAGGAAGAAGCGCTTGATTTCTATAAAAAACTTCTTAAGGAGAGGAATATCATCAATGCTGAGGCTATTTATTTTATGTTGGAGGCTATTCCCAAGGAAAATTGAGGAACAAAGATTTAGAAATGTCACCAAAGTTGTCACGCTTGAAGAGCTGCAAAAGGTTGTTTTTACTTTAGAAGGTGACAAGGCTCCAGACCGGATGGTTTCTCCATTAATTTTTTTCAGAAATTTTGGGAAATTTGTTCGGATGATCTTCTCAGAGCGGTGAATGAATTCTACAGAACTGGAAATCTTTTGAAAGAGCTGAACAACACTCACATTGTGCTGGCCCCAAAAAAAATGGATGCTAAAGACTTCAAAGACTTCAGGCCCATCAGCCTTGTGAACGCTATCTACAGGATTTTCACCAAAATAATTGCTACAAGGCTCCAACTCATTATGAATGATTTAATCTCTAGGCAGCAGAGTGGGTTCATCAAAGGCAGGATTATTCAAGATGGAGTGATTATGGTTCATGAGACCATTCATTCTATGGAGAATAATAAAAAAGAAAATATGGCTCTTAAGCTTGATATGAATAAAGCCTTTGACAAGGTTTCTTGGGTTTTTCTTGACAAAGTCTTAACTAAATTTGGTTTTCGAAAAATTTAGAAAAATTATTAAGGCTTGTATCTCTACGGTCAGATTTTCAGTGGTGGTTAATGGTGAGCCTGTGGGTTTTTTCACTAGCAGTAGAGGGCTAAGGCAAGGGGACCCCATCTCCCCCCTACTCTTCATTCTTATGGCTGATAGCCTTAGTAGAACAATTGGTAAAGCAGTCAATGACGGTCTTTTGAAAGGCTCAAAGCCCACTTCCATCAGCCAAGTTGTCTCCCATCAACAATTTGTGGATGATACTATCCTCCTTCTTTTGGCTTCAGTCATTGAAGCTAAGGCTACCAAGGCTATTCTGCAGCTCTACGAATCTGCTTCTGGGCAAGAGATCAATTATGATAAAAGCTCCATTTTCTTCTTCAACACTCCTGAAGAAAGACAACTTAAAATTGCTAAAATTCTGGGCTGTAAAATAAGCGTGTGCTTCCAGCCACTTACTTGGGCCTTCCTCTCGGCACTAAAAAAGTCTCTAGCAAGGTGTGGGATGAGCTATTGGAGAGATTTAAAAAAATGGCTGGTTGGAAAGGAGCCATTTTGTCTAGTGCTGGTAAGTGCCTGCTCATTAAAAGTACTCTCCAAAATCTGCCCATTTATATCATGTCACTCTTCAAGATCCCCTCTTCCTTCAGAGAAAAGATTGAGAGGATTCAGAAAAAATTCTTATGGCAGGGCATGGAAGAGAAGTTTAAATTTCACTTAGTTGCTTGGGATAAGGTTTGTACCAAATCTATGGGAGGATTGGGTATAAAAGACATCGAGAAAATGAATGAGGCTCTCATTGCGAAAATGGGCTGGAGAATGCTTTCAGAGAAACAACCCTGGATTGATTTAATCAAAGCTAAATACCTAAATCAACAAACTGTCTATTCTTTCCTACAAGATGAGCACCTCCCCTATGGTTCCATTTTTTGGAACAATCTGGTTAAGAGTAGAAATTTCATTAAGTAGGGTAGTAAATGGAAAGTGGGTGATGGTTGGGATATAAATTTCTGGGAGGATAACTAGTTTAATGGCAATCTTATGGACAATTTTGGGATTGTTAAGGACAATCTGGTAAACAAATATGGCATTAAAATCAAGGATTATATTGAGGGAAATGGAAATAGAAAGAAATGGAAAAAACTATCAGTGGAGCGAGATGATCTGGTACAAATTATTTCCTCCCTTCAAGTTCAGTTAGATCTTATTCCCTTAAGTCAACTGGATACTAAGGATGAGCTGGTCTGGCATAATTCCATTGATGGGGACTATTCTGTCAAAATTGGATATAATACTTTCTTCGACAGTAGTCAATCTGAGTTCAATTGGAATAGGATTTGGATGGCTGAATTAACTCCTAAAATAAATTTCTTCCTTTGGCTGGCTATCAGAGGCAAGATTCTTACCACTGACAACCTGATGAGAAGAGGTTTTATAATGCCTAATAGATGTCATCTTTGTAAAAAAGACTCTGAGGATATCAGTCATTTGTTTATCCATTGTGATTATGCTACCAGAATATGGAGTTTTTCCCTCTCTAAATTTGAAGCTCTATGGGTGGTGCCGAAGGATTTCAATCAGCTATGGACTCAATGGAACCCACCCTATAGGCATTGTGTTGTCAGAAGGATCTGGAAGCTGGTTATCCCTCATATCATTTGGAGGATATGGAAAGATAGAAATGATATTATTTTTAGAAATAAGAATCAGAACTATAAGCTCAGTATTGGTAAAATTTCTAATGATATCAAAGAGAATATAGCTAGATTTAAACCCCCCAAGAATAAGAGTTATCCAGTAAATGAAGAGTATGTCTTATCCAACTGGCAGATTGGAGCTGTCAATAGCCGTAGCAATCCCAGTAATAGTATTGATAGATCTTTGATTAAATGGCATCCTCCTAATTTTAACTGGTATAAGTTGAACTTTGATGGGGCCTCTAAGGGTAACCCTAGGACTGCGGTAGGGGGAGGAGTGATCCAGGATCATAAAGGTAATCTGATTGTTGCGTATGCTGGAAAAATGGGAATTCAAACCAATCATTTTGCCGAAGCATTATCTGCTTTATGGGGCCTGAGAATTGCCCAGAATCATAATATCCAAAACCTCATTCTTGAAGGGGACTCCCTGAATATCATTAATCACCTTAATCAGTGCTCACCTCCAAGTTGGAACATCAAGGATTTTATCTCAGAGTCCATAAGTATCTGCCAAACATTCACTAACATCCGGATCATACATACTTACCGGGAGGGTAACAAGCTGGCAGATGCATTGGAAAATTATGGCATTAATGTTAACCACATTGTTTGGGATAATAATAGCATTCCTAAATAGCTTCAAAGCAGCATTCAAGCGGATATCTATAAACATGCAAATTCAAGATTTGGGATATGATCATTGGGAGTGGATTAGTACTAATAAAGCTCCCACACGTGCTGACTTTAAAACTAATCTTATACATTTCTTGTCGAACAATCAAGTTTGTATGAAGAATGATGGAAAGTTCAAGTGGATTTATATTGAAAGGAAAGTCACGCATGCGGGAAGCATTGTGCTCTATACAATCTGGCTGCAAGTCTCTATGGATCCCCAAGACAGAAATAATGTTAATGATGATAGGGAGCGGGCTAGAAAAAGGGCCGTAGTTCCCACATGCGAACTTCCACAGGTTCAAATCAGCAGTCACGCGGGTATTTGTGGGAAAAGAAATGGCTATTCTCATCAGTATTTTCACTGCGCGAAGAGTAATAGTAAAAGGCGGACTGGTATTAGCACTCTTAAGGTTTCTAATATTTTTTGCAAATAGTTAAGCACGGTGACAATGGGGGCCCTCCTTGCCAGATCGAGCCTAGCGCGGATCCGGATTGGAGGGATAATGTGGAGCTTTGGAATATTCTAAGCTAGGGAGGCATCACCAACTTTATGGAGAAGGTTCAGGGCCATGATCAAAGTATTTCAGTGCATTTTGCAAAATATTGGAAGGATCGCACTATTGAGTATGGGGGCAGAAGATTGCGATCAATGAGGAGCTGATAGCTGAAGCGACTAGCCTTGGCATGGACGGATACCATTTTTTTAATAAAAGGGTTGATAGAGAAGCTGAGGAGAGGAGATTTGTTGAAGGAACAGAGAAGCTGATCTTTGTCACGGCGGGCCTGCTTGTTAATTCGATCCCCGCCCTATGATGAGGTTACCCGAATGATGGTGCGTTTCATTTCTTTGGAAGGGAGGTTCGTCACTATTCCTACTAAACATCTTGTCTTCCTCAATCACTTCCGCAGGAATCACATGGTATGTTTCCCCCATTATCTAGCTTAGCTCTCTTGAGTGCTCCATTTTGGAGTTTCAAAAGCATGCTCATGTTGTTCCTTTGCACCAGGGGCTAATTTTCTTGCTGCATAAATTATGTCTTCTTCGGTCTCCTAGCCTCCCTTCCTCCCCTGGCTCTGTTCCCCCTCTGCCCATTTCTACGGCCGCTAGCCCCATCTCTCCACATTCTGTCCCGCCACCGCTGCTTGTCACCCCTCTCCCAGCCTTCCCGGCTCCATCTCCCATTCCCCCCACCTCTGCCCCCACCCCCTTTGCTTCCACTTCGGCCAGACCGGTTACCAGGTCCTCTAGAAGACTGAATCTTGATACCCCTGTTGTGGGGAAGGGTCCTCAGGAGATTGAAACTGCCCATAACCTCCTTCATATTAGCAGTGCTAGTTCTCAGGAAGCACATATGGAGAGCTCCACAAAAAGGCTAGAGGCCTTAGAAGCTGATATGAAGCTGTTGAGGGAAGAGGTTAAAAACATGGCAAAACAAAAAGGTAAGAGGAAGAAGGAGGAGGAGGTGGCTATGGATAATAGCCAGCTTGAAGATATTTACAAGAAGCTGAACTCCTTAGACTCCCGTTTAGGGAAGGCCAAGACTCGCCATGATTATAACATGGCCATTTTTACTGCTATTGAGGAGTTCATTGAGCAGCATGTCTGAAGTGTCTCCAATCTCAGCGGGGTTCCGCTACCCTTTGGGGCACTGATAAGGAAAGCAAAAGGACCATTGCTCAGCTGGATGTTACTGACTCGCCCACATGATGACCTTGGGGATGTTCAAATCTTGGCAGACTATCAAATCCAGCATCGACAAATCCGCCAAGAAGTAATTGGGGGTTTTTTTTGCACTTTTGTGTAATTATTGCTATTTTTTTGCTGTTGTTTTTGCTTTTCTACGCTTTTCTCTGTTTTGATTTTGTAGTGGTAGCTGCTCTTTGGCTACTTTGGGCTTCATTGTCCCATCTAGATTTTGATCCTTTTTGTTCTGGTTCTCTTTCCTATTCTGGCTTCTAGGCCCTCTTTTGTTCTCAAGGGTATAGTCCCTTTCAAAAAACTATTTGCCAATAATAAAAAAATCGACATAATTTTTGTTCCTCATATGAGGAATTTTTTTCTAAAATTAGTTGTTGGTGCCAACTTATTGATTGCGTAACCAGCTTCCATGAGGCCTCCACTTCCGGAATCTCTAGGATGTCCCTGTAATGCTTTTTGATTGCTACCACCTTAGACATTGAAGTGGTTCAATGTCTGATTTTTCTAATTTTCTACCCATGTATAGACTATGATGCATCAAAGGATTTCTTTTGGGCTCAATTGGGGCCTTTTCAAATCTTCTATATTTACCTCACATTCCAGACTTCTCTGTTCATTACACATTTTTTTATCACCTTAAGAATTTCGGTTGCTCGTAATAAACTCAATCAATGTGCTCATGTATGTTAGTGCAAATGATTGACCAGGAGGCTTACATGTGCAATAGTTAGTATGTAACTATATTTGTTTTTTCAAAGTCATATTATAAGTTGTTTTGTGAAATCCCACTCTTGGTTTTGATCACTAACAGTATGTATCACATTATTTATGATTATATTGCAGGTTGGGGTTCATCATAGACTTTCTGCCACATGCAACTCTAATAGGGTTTATGGCTGGAGCAGCTGTAATTGTATCTCTTCAGCAGCTAAAAGACATTCTTGGACTAAAGTAATTCACTAAAAAGATAGACATAGTGTTTTTCATGCGTTCTATATGGAAACAAACTGACAAGGAAAGTTTATATGCAATAATGTAGCAGTGTAAAATTTCAATTTGAATGCATTTATGCTAGTAAATTAATTGTTGGAGGATCAGTTAAGTGCATTACTAATTTTTTTGTCATGTTACTTGCAGTTAATATTTTCTTGCTGCACACGTACAGATCCAGACAGTTATTGGCTAGATTTTCATGCGTGATCCTCTCCATTTTTATGTATGCCTCCCCGATGAATTTTTTGGTAGGTATTTAGTCTTATTCTCTTCTTAGTATAGATTGCTATAAAATGTGTACAATGATTATTTCAAGAAGGTTGATGATTTTGTTTCTTATTTTAGGGACTTATTATTAGAACCAAAAGTGTCGAGTATATGCCATTTTTAACATCCTTATTTAACACCCTAAACACATTGTTTGATATGGATACTCTCTAGTTACTAGAGATATGTTTTTAGCAGTACACTTCTCTTATTTCTCACTACCATTTTAACAATGTTTTTCTGCAAGGACTATGAACAAAGAAATAAATGTTTTGCTTGGTTGGCGAGTACAAGATGATCACCTGGATATTTATGTGTTGGGAATGACAACAAAACATGGATTTTATCATATAGGTATATGAGTGCGTAACTTAGCTTATTAGTTTTGTGTGAGGTTTTAATTATTGTCCTGGTTCAAATGTAATTTGTGAATACTTTTGGAAGAACTGAAGTAAAATACGTGTTATTAATATCTCATAACCCAATGCACCTTCGCTACTAATGATAGTAGAGAATTGTATCAAAGTTGAGACAATCAAAGCGAAGAACATGAAGATGACAAGCACATGGCGGAGGCGGTTGCTCAAAATAAAAGTTAAGAAAAATAACGTTGAAGTAACACTAGGGAAGCAAACGGATCACTTGAAGCTGGTGGTGGAGAGGTGGTGTGAATATTGTATGTCAAGGGTTAATGACATTTAGGCACCCTTTTGTATTTTATCATTGTATTTCAAGGGTTAACAACATTTAGACACCCTTTTGTATTTTATTTTATTTGATATTAATAAAATGTTTGACCCATTTGTTGGGCACAAGATTCAAATCAAATTGTTCTTAATTTATAATATTAATTACTAGTCCACTCTGACATCATAGATGATATGTAGCCATTGACTGCACTATATAATATTTGGTTATTATTTATTCTTGAAATTCATATTTTTCATTCTTTAAATTCGTATTGTCTCTAGAGAGACAATAATGATATTGTCTCTAGAGAGACAAAATATGTATCAATGTATATTGTCTCTAGAGAGACAATATTAGAGACACCCGCTTTGAGACAATACACAACTTTTTTATCGTCTCTATTTGAGACAATTTGGTCAAGTGTTGTCTCAAAACAATCCTCCTTGTAGTAGTGCCAGTTGAAAATAGAAATATTCCCGTATTCACCCATGCATGAAATGTTTCCAATTGTTCCATGGGTAAGGCTAAATTTCGCAAATGGAAAAACTTCCCCACTTTCTCCTGCACCCACTTTTCAAATTTGGAAAATTGTTAAACTTCCATGTTTCCCCCACTTCCTCACCCCTGTGTTTAATTCACGTGTATGTGAGGAAATTATTCTCGCATGCACAACTCAAAATTTCCAGGTTGTGGTGAAGAGATAAAAGAGCTAATTTAATAAATATTTTGTGAATAAGAAGAATTCACTTATAGGAAAAATATCGAAGAAGTTACATCACAGAAGCACCATGCATCCAGGAAGGAGGAAATTAGTTTCATTTGGCTGGTCTGCTAAAGGGAAAGATTGATATCTAAATCTGTGCATATAAGGAATGAATCGACCCTGATGTATCCTGTTTAAAGGTTGACCTTGCTCAAGAACGTGGATGCCATAATTTTATTTCTAATCATTCATACCTACGCACATGATAAACTATTTTTACTTTTGCTGAGAAATGCCAATGACATCTAATATTTTTATTTGGTTTGATTTGTAAAATAGAAACAATTAGGAAGCAATGCGTATGAGTAGTTTCTTGATTTTAATGCTTGGAATATCCACATTGCAGACCCACGTGTGAGGAAGGAGGATGGTGGGAAGTTTGTGAGCAGCATTACTAGGTGAGTAGAATACACATGCCAACAAACTTAACAAGCATTAGGAAGGAAATGATAGCGCATTAGGAGATAGAAATCTTGGCAATACGCCATCCATCATTGGAATCCACGTTTCAGACAAAACATGTGCATGGAGGAGATTATTCAGACTTGCGGGTGAATAAAAACAATCAGTTCCAAAACCTATTTGGAGAAAATTGAACCTGGGCAACCATACGAAGGAGTTTAAGATCACAACGACCACACATGTAGTCTAAGGTGACAAAGAGATCAATAAAATCACGTGAAACAAGAAAAGAAAATTGCAGGCTTGCATGAAGAAAGAATAAAATCAAAAAAAGATATTTGGGAAAAGACTTAAAGTTGAGCTTGAGCCTGTAAGGTAATGAATGTAGCAACCGTGCGTCCATTCATTTGTTTTCCTAGTTTTTAATCTGATAAAAAAGTTCAAGATGTTAAGGCCAAAGATAAACAAGCTCAAACTCTCAAAGAAGAGAACAATGTAGAATCCATAGTGTGGTGCAGCTATGGAAAATTTTTTTATTGTTATAGGAAGAGGCTCACATTGTTCATGTGGCCGAGGAACTTGCGCATGAATACAAAATAGTAAGATATGAGACTGTTTTAATGCCCACGTGGAGAGAAAGCTTGAAAAATTCTGTGGGTGAGGAAAATAAGAATTTAATGGCACAACCAAGCGCTAAAAAGGAAACATAAACATGTGCTTTTGAGATAGAAGACAAATCAGTGTGAGAATTCTAATGCATGAAAGAAATAAAAGTATAATTATCAGGGAAAATAACTTTTTAAATCTGCACATTTAAATTGAAGTTAATAGTCAATGCACCCAAAGGCCTGCACAGAAGATTGGCCAAGTGCAGATGGAACCGTGTCAACATAAAAAAATCAATGTTAAAGTATGAATTTCAAGGTGTCATACCCTTATTGATTAACTAAAAATAGAATTCTAGCTATTGTAAGAGTTAATCTAAATAGAAACTAAATACTATATTGGAATGTAAGACCTATCTTATTTTTAATATTTGAATATATCAAAATAATGGAACTAAGAGGGATATGGTACTAACCTATAAAATAACTTACCTCATTATGTGTTGGACTGCATAGATTAGATTGGTATGTAGACTAGGCATGCTATAACCGAATGACCTCGGGAAGGGAAGGATCTCGAGTGTTTATCTATCTTGAGGGCACTGGGAGGGTACTGGGGCCCCGGTTTGTAATCTAGGTGATGTAGGTCGCAGAAAAGCTTAGAACTTGAGTTTGACAGTGTCGTAAATATCTCTGTAACACCTTCGCTCCTATCACACTTTGGTGTCATAATAATGTTCTCTATGTCGTTGTGAATGTCGTATGAAGATCTACTTGCAAAACCCTATCCAAAGCATCAATTCCTAAAAATAAAAATGCATATGAATAGGTCGATTGACCTCAATTGCCAAACTAGTGGTCTTACGATTGAGCACTGCACTACATTTCAGACCCCATGTAGTTCTATGTGTGTGTGTGTAATTTTGTGCCTAGGATGCCCTAGCGCTAATGACGTGGTAGTAGGGGGGAATAACTAGATGTAAAAATACAAATGGTGGATGGAATAGAAAGAATACAACCCTTTCCCCCTATGCGTGTGTGATGCAGATGTAGAAGATGCCCAAATACAGTCCCTTGCCTTAGTAGATAACTTCCCTTGATAGTAAGATGTTTTCCCATAATGTAGTGAGTATGTTATGTTTATATAGGGATCTCTTGTTCAAATTTTGACACTAGTGACCCAAACTACTGACTATGACCTAGGGGAATGCATAGGGTAACCATTAGGACCGACCTCAAACAAATAAATTAAGACCACAAATTATGACAACACGGGCACCTAAAATCACGGATTGGGGCACCCCAGTATAACCCTAGGCACCCCAAGTATAGGATTGGAAATGACAAATGAGGAAATTATGACACCTAAGACCTTTTAAAAGGCGCCCAAAATTGTATAGACAAGTGATGACTGAACTAGACAAATAAAAATGAAGAGCCGAACTAGACCAATAACAATGACGATTGAATAACGAGCAACAAGATCAAAGGATGGGTCACTAGTGAATACTTTTATCACGTAAGATCCATATATAAAATAACATACCCGATGGTATAAATGTAATATTAAGTGCATGATTTTGTGACTACATTTTCCCCCACTTTATGTTGGTGAGTGGAAAGCTCAATAACATAAAGTAGATAGAGATGCGTACTTGAGAAAAATCGGAGAAGCCCATGTTTGTAGAAGAATGCACAAATGTGTAGTAGAAGTGTGCCGATAGAACTATAAAAGTGTGTTGAACCATGGATCAACGAGTTGATCCATGCAACATAAAAATGTAAGTGTCACGATGAAGTGTGGGAAATGAAAATGATGATTAGGATTTTGGATGATTTCAAATGTGGTTTAATAATGAATAGGTGGGTAGGGAGTGATCAGTTCCCAACCCAAACGCTTGTATATGAATGGAATAATTGGAGGATTTGGGCGTCTGCCACCAGAGGAAGAGTGTAGGGAGAAAAGTGTGTTATTCTCCAAGATTTAACTACATCCTCAAGATCTAGCCGCTGTAGAACGAACTCAGATCAAAATGTTGTGATTTTGGATCCAAATGATTTTGATTAAATAGTTGACCCATATAGGAGTGATAAAGGAAGGCACTCTTGCCCCCACTCCACGGTGTCGTCCCATAATGTAAAGGCTTCCAAGTTGGGTCATCTAGAAGTGAACATGATAGAGAGTGAGACAACTTCCAAGTTAGGTCATCTGGAAGCAAAAATGCGATAGAAAATGGGATGAATTCCAAGTTGGGTCATTTGGAAGCGAAACATGGAACATAGAATAAAATCCCAAGTTAGGTCATCTTGAGAGCGAACATGTGAATATAGAATAAAATCCCAAGTTAGGTCATCTGGGAAAGAAATGGTGAATGTAACTCCCAAGTTAGGTCATCTAGGAGATGGAGAACACTGTAGATTTTTGAATGATATGATTTGATTTGAACACGTTGATTTTTGATTGGTTGATTGATTGATTTTGATTGGTTACTCATGGAGAGGTTTTTCACTAATTGCCCCCAGGTTAGGTCATTAGGGAAAAGTTTACTAGAAAATTGATGAGATGTCGCGTAAAAATATTTTTAGTTATTTATTGCCCCCAAGTTAGGTCATTAGGGGATTGATAGGTTATAACATGTGATCATGTTTGGGAAATGTTAAATGATTGTTGCCCCCATATTAGGTCATTAGGGGATTGATGGTGAAATGTCATGGTATAAATATAAGGTGTTGGATTCATGATATTTGAACACATGGTGACATAAGGGGGATTATAGGGGACCCCCAATAATATGCCCCCTTTCGATGAAAGAGGGAGTGATGAACAAGAATGAACTCTAAGCTAAAAGTAATGACAAGAGGTTAAAACATGTGTGTAGTGGATATGAAGAAATGGTGAAGGGATACAATGCATGTGAAATGTGTACAATATGGTGGTAGGTGGAATTATGAAAATGAATGCTAAAAACGAGGTGTAAATCAGAGTACAAACACTCAAGATATGAGCGAAACGGTATGTAGTGTGTATTAGTTGTGGTTATAAGCGCTAAATATATATCCATAGTAAAGGTGGTATTTGTAATGTGATTATAAATAGTAAAGTGAAAAGGTAACTTATCACTTCATTTGTCTTTATGTGAGTGTGAGAGTGTATACGGAGTGAGTAGAGATGCCTCAAGTGAGACCATTACATCTAGCTAGGGTTTGAGAGAGTGGCGACTATTGTGGCATTGCGTACTACGATGAGGAGTTGGTAAGTGTATTATTTTTGCAAAAATGTAGGGTGTAATAGGCATTTGAGTTGAATTTTTGAAAATTTAGGGTTTTTGAGTTTTCAACGTTTAGGACTCGGACAAGAGCGGTGAGGGTGCTAGTGACCCTTGGGATTGGAGCACCCAAAACCTGGGCGCTAGTGTCCTGTCTACTGGGGTGCCCTATCCCGCATTTGGGCCCTGTCTAGTTTTGTTTTTAGTGAATAATGTTAGGAAGATGTTTTTAATATGTTGAATAATGGGTTGTATTTGAATGTGTAGGTGTTTTAATGTTACTTTTGTTGTTTTCTGGTGTTGTGTAAAGGGATATCCACTCGAGGGAGTTCCGTGGTGGTCATCACTTGAGTACATTATTGGGATTGGGTTTATCAAATGATGATTGAGATGTGATGGATGTTCCGGCCTACGGTATATAACACGGATGGGGATGTGCCCCATAATATGCCCATGTTGACTACATTATGTGAGAGGTGGTGTGTACTATACATGCACATTTTGGTTTCTTATAGGGGAGATGATTGTGATGTTGGAGGATGTATATCACATATTGTGATTTCTAGTTATTGGAGAGAGGGTATGAGTGATGGGAGTAGTGGATATGGAGTGGCATATGTGCTTTCGGCTAATGATATTTTACGAGGGGACTGGTACCTACCAATGGCCCATATCAATTTGGATGTGATATTGCAATCTAGGGTTCCATGATTGTAAATTCATCACAGTGGTGATTGTATCATGTATAGCCTTGAGGGGGAGGAGGTTTGACATCTTATATAAGATGCACGACATATGTCAATAGATAGAGGAGGATGGGATGAGATATGCATGGGCACGATGTGTGTTGGCCCATTTATACAGGGACTTGTATCGGTTTACGCAGGATGAGCATGGTGGGGGTATAGGGGCCACCACACTGCTACATGTATGGGCATATGAGCACATAGTCATATTGAGACCAGTTGCAGGGCCACGAGGAGAGTGGGCTTGACTTGAGATATATGCTTGATGTTGGGTTGATATTCACAAGTAGGAAGATGGATACAAATAGTTTTAGAGCCCTAATAGATAGGATGGGGCCAAATTCAGTTATATGGAGGCCATATCATGATTATGGGGATGGTTTGAGGATGCTATAGAGTTGCGATGTATTTGGAGGACCATGTGGCTAGAGGACCACTTTCTAGGTGTGGCGAGTTGTTTTAGGTGGAGAGAGTATCACGACAGTTTGGTATGGCGCAGATGTGCCCCGAGCCATACATATGGGTGCAAGCTATTAGATCCCCTAGGAGGGTAGGTGCTAGGCCAGGGCCCATAATAGAGCAGCTGATACCACCAAGGCTAGATGTGGTAGACCCAATGATAATAGTTATAGATGGAGATGACATGGGGTGCACGGAGGATTATCAAGTGTGGTGGGAAGCACATTGGTGGGTATTACTATACCCAATATTTTTGGGTGTGATGGAGTTTCCACGAGAGGAGCGGTGAGGAGGTGTCCCTAACCTATAGCGGAAACTATTACAGGCGAGAGCGTAAGTATTTATATATGCTATATTATATCGTGAATGAATTGTTTATGTTGTGTTGTATATGGTTGACTAACATGGGGTTGTATGTTGTGTATGCAGGAGACACTTATTGGTCATTGATAGTAGACACATTGATCTACACATTGACATGAAATGTGCTAGCGATGTGCTATGTGGTGGGATACTAAAGCACGTGGACAATATTATAGGTGAGCATGCCCATCTATTTGAGCCAGTGGCCATAACAACGATGACATGTACAATGCTACTTAGCGAGAGGAATGAGGCACATGAGGAGACTCGATGTTCCTAAGAGGAAGTAGGTGGTGGTCCTTGCCAAGACATGTTCACATGATATGTAGTGCTTACAACTTCAGTTTTCAGAGAGAGTACATGATGGCTTTCCATGTTACGTAGGTAGGTGGAGAATTTTTGGGGCCATGAAAAATGTGGTGCGCCGCATTAGTGGTGAGGCATCCAGTTCTAGGGCTCTCATGATACATGAGAGTGATAGTGATGATGAGGTTTGATAGTGATGATTGTATATGATGTGGGGGCCTTTCCCCCCAGTGATGAAACATGTTTTTGGGATGATGATTATATGAATGCGATATATGTATGGACATCTATTTTTGATATATATTAGATCAATGTTAAGATGTTTTGGGATTGTGATGTAATGGATATTGTATGGTTCTATGGTTATTGTTCTAGCATGTGTATTATATGGTAGGTGATGAATATAAATGTGCATGATGATGTTAGTAATGGTAGATAAAATATGCATGGTAAATGATGATGTAGATAACTAATGTAATGTGATTGATGAGATGAATAAAATATGTAGCACGTAGGCAATGTAATGATGATAATAGAATAAATGTGGAAATAGATGAGTGTATCGTAATGAATATGTGAGAATGTAATGTAATCGTAATAGGATAAGGTGATGAAAATAGGAGGGGGGATTAATGATGCTCCCCAACATATGAATGAATAAGGCTCATGTAATAAGACCCCTCAGTAGTCAAGTATGAGCCACGTAAGCAAGAGTGCATCATTGGGAAATGATTGAGGTGCACTAGATGAATGACGGAGTGCATGGTGAAAGGTTCTTAGAATTAATCCCTCAACATTCGTGTAAGAATTGTAAGAACACAAGTGCATCATCGGGGGTAAGGTGATAAGAATCACCTACCAAAGACCAAGATGACGAGTGGCGGTGGAGACATGTGGAATGGATGGAGCATGAGTGTATGAACCGAACATGGATATCATGTGGAGTGACGATAGGGTATGCAAGAACTAGAGGAAAACCATGAGATGTAATAACATGAAGTGGTGGATAATGTGAATGTAATGGATGTAATGAATGTGATGGTGGAAATGATGGATGAGGTGTAGAGTGAACATGTGATGGTGGAGCATGAAAAAAACTAAGCACCTGGTGGAGAGGATGTAAGTGGGGTATTCCTATGCTTTGATGAGGGTAAGGAGATAATGAGCACTCACGAGAGGCAAAGGAGATGATGTCAGAGTCCACAAGTTGTTGTATCTTTTCACACAGGAAGGAAATCATTGTCCCTATGGCCAGAAATGTGATGGTAATTACAATAGTGTTGGTCACGCTGACATTGTAAGTGGTGTGGAGGGTGATGCTGATTGAGGGTAACTAAATCAACCACTCATTAATTAGTATGTGAAGTACATCATATGGTCGAGTGTGAGGAGAGAAGGACAAAGGCTCTCATGAAGGAGGCATAGTGGTGGAAGTAGGAGCGCGTTGTGGGGCCGGATGAGAATGTAATGGAGGGGAAGAAGAGGATTGAGTTTTCTTAGAAGGAACCTTAGACAATGGTGGAGGTAGTTGTGGATGCTCAATGGATGGTGAGGGGAGAGGAGAAACATGTGGAACTGGTGGAGAAACTAGTGTGGGTGTAATGTCATGTGAGGATGAAAGATCTTGCTCGAGGTCGATAACCTTATAGCACAAGAGAATGAAAGACTCACAAGTATCATATTGGAGCCTTTGTTTAAGTGGAGGAATAAGGCCATGAAAAAAGATGAATTGTTTTTCTAAGTCAGTAGGCTATGGAAAATGAGCTGGTGTATACAAGCATTGAATCATAAGATATAATCCTTGATAGGTTCAGAGGAGCCTTGATGTAATGTCGGAAGGTGGTCATATGTAACCCTAGGGCCATTATTAAGAATAAAGCGACAGAGGAAAGCATCCTCTATGTCATAGAAAGTGCTAATGGACCCAGAGGGTAAGTGGGTGTACCATTGTAGTGCTTCATCAGTAAGACTATAGCGGAAGGCCTTAAGCAACAAGCGATCATTAGAGTAGTCAGCCATAAGTGTGCGGTAATGTAGGATATGAGCATGAGGATCACCAGGTACCATCAAGCATGTGAAATAGGCATGACAAAATCTTTTGGCAAAAATTATGAATATTTTTAGGAACATGATTTCCATGTAAATATTTTTTGTTAATAGAGGAATAATAGGCTCTAATTTCTAAAGTAAGAGTATGAAATTACAATTGGAGTTGTCCTACGACATGCATGAGAGAGAGAGAATATCCTGTGAGGGGATGGTAGGAGATGGAAATAATGTATTAAGTGGTTGAATTTTTCCATTATGAGTGATCATAGGGATGTCAAGAGGTGATATAGTGGAGTTAGATGCTAAAGGAGTAATGGTAGATGATGATGTAGGAGCTATAGTATGACTAGTATCAACATAATCCCTAGTAGGTGCGGTGAGCAAGGAAGAAACCTCAATAGGTGAAGATGCATTAGGGGAGGTAGAGGATGTGGGGATAGAAGAAGAAGAAGCCATAATGGGGGGTGACTCATGTACAATAGTAGATGTAACCTCAGGAGAGGACAACAATGGAGTAGGGGAGTCACATGCAACAATATGAAAAGAAGGAGACCCATGATGCTAATTAGTAGAAGATGGGGTTCCAGAAATAATGCTATGGTCATCATAAGAATCAATAGGATCATCAATGTAATACAAAGGAGAATGCATGCTCGAATGAGATGTGTGAGGAGTACTATCATAAGTGGTAGAAGATAGAGGAGTAGTTATAGGAGTGGTTGGAGTAGAGGTAGGAGGTACACCTGATTGGGGATCAATGCCTAATAGATAATCAATGATAGAGGGATCTAAAATATCAGGTGGTGTATCGGAAGAAAGATAAGAGGATCATATGCAACTAGATGGCATGGTGTACAATGAGTGAAAGAAATAAGGTCATCAACAAGGCATATACCTATAGGAGAATCGACAAGATTAGTTGGCACACGTTGTTGGCCTTTCAAGAGGGCTTGTTGAGTATCATCAGGTAAGATCATAGGAGCACTATATAAATCCTTAATCTCAACTATGACAACCTCATCATAAATAGGGTTGATACTAAAATGAGACATGATGAGGAAAGGTAGGAAAGAGGATCCAAAAGCAAAATGTTTGAAACATAGGGTTCACCAAAATGATTAACTAAAAATAGACTATTCTAGCTATTTTATGAGTTAATCTAAATATAAACTAAATACTATATTGAATGTAAAATCTATCTTATTTTTAATATTTGAATATATAAAAATAATGAAACTAAGAGGGATATGGTACTAACCTATAAAATAACTTACCTCATTGTGTGTTGACTATAACAAATTGGTATGCAGACTAGGCGAGATATAAGCTGAATGACCCGGAAGGGCCGGATTTGAGTGTTTGTCTATATTGAGGTGCCCTAAGGTGCCTTGCCTGTTTGTAATCTTGGCACTTAGTAGATTGCAAAAATTCTAAGAACTTGAGTTTGAAAATGTCGTAAGATCTATGTAACACCTTTTCTCCTATCACACTGTTGTTGTCATGATAATATTCTCTATGTCGCCGTGAATGTTGCATGAAGATCCACCTACAAAACCCTATCCAAAGCAACAATTCCTAAAAATAAAAAAATGAATATGAATAGGTCGGTATGACCTTACTACCAAACTAGTGGTCTTACGACATTTCGAGTTTCTATGTTATGTGCGCGTGTGTGTAATTTTGTGCATAGGATGCCCTAGTGCTAATGACGTGGTAGTAGGGGGCAATAACTAGATGTAAAAATGTAAATGGTGGATGGAATAGAAAGAATACAACCCTTTCCCCTATGCAGTGTGTGATGCAGATGTAGAAGATGCCCAAATGTAGTCCCTTGCCTTAGTAGATAATTTCCCTTGATAGTAAGATGTACTGCCCATAATGTAGTGAGTATGTTATGTTTATATAGGGATCTCTTGTTCAAATTTTGACACTAGTGACCCGAAACTACCGACTATGACCTAGGGAATGCATGGGGTAACCGTTAGGACCAACCTCAAACAAAGAAATTAAGACCACAAATCACAATGACATGGGCACCTAAAATCATGGATGAGGTTTCCCAAGGCACCCAAGTATAACCTAGGTGCCCTAGTATAGGTCACGGAAACAAAAATGAGGAAATTACGACACTTAAGACCTTCTAAAAGGAGCCCAAAACTATTATAGTCACTTTTTCCACCTACTTAAATACTAGGTGTGCTGACATATCACCTAGCTTGACTAGGCACTCACCCAAGGCACGCGCAGGCGCCTTGAACCCCTCCTTTATGTGAGCTTTACATGAATGTTTATCAATAATGGAGGAACAATGCACAATCTTAAATACACACATCTTCTAAAAACTCTAAGTGAACTAGATCCAAACACAGATGTAATGCAATATAGAGGAAAACATCATAATAATAGAGAGGTATCAAATCTGAACCACGAGCATTATTAAGAACACAAGGGTTTTGAACCACAAGCATAATAGAAACACACAAATTAAGATCCATCAACTCAAATATTTAGAAAAACCCCATTGTATTAATTCACCAACATTATAGTAGCCAATCCATCAAGAAAACCCCTCAATGGAACTAATACATCAACAAAGTTTCAATACTCTTCCTACAGTGGTTCCATTACAAAAGTTACAATAGATATTACCCACATATTTTCCCAGCTCTCACTTTTCCGCTCTATCCCTATTATCCACACCTTATCCATATATCTCTCCCTTTGTTTCGGTGTAAATCAATACATAAAGAGGGGACTGGAAGGAATCTCCTCTAACCGCTCCATCATTACGCAAGAACATGCAAAATATCATCATGTCTTTCCATACTCAAGTATCCCCTAATGCAGATGCTTTAGGTAACCATAACTAACTCCACTTTTACAGCTCCTAATCCTTTCATGATAAGCGTAATGATACCTAGGAAGATTCTCAGTATAAACCAAAATTCTATTTTTGCAATCTTATTGCCAAAATGCATGCAAACCACTCCTATTCCTCCCAATTCCATTATAATTAGTAATCTTTACTAATTAACTAACGTTCTTACCACTTTATCCAATTAACAATGCTTTTTGATTGTGGAACCCTTTCGCATTCAAGTTTCCACTTTATGGCAAATTGTAAGCCAAAATCCTCTTCAAAACAAACAATTAGCGTTTACTAGCTAATTAAGCCCATTTTCCCCTTGTTTTGGTCAATATACCTTAGTATTGACTCAAACCCCTCTTCCAACCACTCAAAATCACCCCATTCACCTCCAAAATGTATCAACAATTTTCAAAAGCTTATCCTAGTCTCTTAGTTGACCTTAAGTGGTTGATTAAGGCTCCATACCTCTTAATCACTTGGTAATTCAATAATTGTAATTAGAAAGGCCTAATCATGATTATAAATTCTAATCTAATTTGGGGCTTTTAGTCCCACATTCACCAAAATATAAGTTTCTCCCAAAGGAAAACTATAAAAAGGGTGCACCTCATTCCTTAATATTTTACACCATGCTTTGATTTGCATCTCATATAATAAATATGATATATAACCTAGTTCAATCCTTACTTAAAGCCTTCAATGGGCTTAGTAGATGGATATCCAAAATGACAAAGCAGTCATTGGGAGAGGCCATTTCACGTTGTTTGGAGTATGACCATATCCATTCGATTTCCCTCTTAGGTCTATTTAGGCCCATGTTAGGTAATTCAAGGATATTAGTAGGCATGTTTAGTTAGATTTTGTATTATTTTCATACTAGTTAAAAATTCTTTTAAGCTTCTATCTTAATGTTACATTCCTAGACTTAGAACCTTGACTAGATGGATGGCAATGGTGTTAGCTTTCTTTGTTTAGTCATGCAGTTCACTTTGTAAAGTTTAGGGTGTCATCATTTGCACACTGGTGGGACCATACCCCATTACATTCTTTTTTAAAGCTTTTACAATTAGTTTCAAAGTTTTTCATTTCAAGTTTATAGATTAGTTTCAGGTTTCCTAGATTAATTTCAAGTTTTCTAGTTTACTTTCAAGCTTTCTAGAGTACTTTCAAGCTTTTTAAATTAGTTTCTTAAGATTTTAGAATAGTTTCAAAGTTTTAGAGTAATTTTCAATTTATAGATTAATTTCCATAGATTAGTTTCAATTTTACTAGATTAATTTCTATTTTCCTAGTTTACTTTCAAGATTTCTAGAGTACTTTCAAGCTTTTTAGATTAGTTTCTCAAGATTTTTAGATTAATTTCAAAGTTTTAGAGTAAATTTCCAAGTTTTATAGATTAATTTACATTTTTGAAAGTTGTTTCAACTAGATTGGTGTTAGAAGTTATGTTTTCTTGCTTTTATAGGATTCGAGGAGGCGAAGCCCTATCAAAATTATCAAAACTATTTTTGCCCTCAAAATCCCCCTTCATTTTAAAAGTCAAATTCAATTTTTTTGAGCTCATGGCCTCCAGAAGTGTTCAAGTAAAGTTGGAATTTTGAAAAGATAGAGAAATTCATGCTTTGAAGTTGTTTAAACTCTCCAGTCTGTGTGGTTTGATAAATTTTCCATTTCCCCATCTAGACGTGTGAAAATTCTATTGTTTTCCTCATTTGAATGAAATTTTCAATCTTTCTATGGCCATGGATCGTCAAACCTTGTATTGTTTTCAATCCCTTGGTTCATGAAATAAATTTGAAAATCGGGTGCGAAATGGTGGAGTTTTCTTCTTCTCTGCATTTTTCCACAATGAATGATGGGCATTTTCTTCCCCATCAAATTTTGGCCCCATTATCCATGGGTACATGGACATATCTAATTAGAGGTGGGCCGGTGGAGAAATTTGTGTTTTTGATCCTTTTTGTAAAAAGGGCTAAAATTCATAAAGTGACCCGCAACCCCGATCATGCTATGAAGGAAAAAGTCAAATGTTGAGCCCGCATCAAAAGAGTCAAAGCGGGGAGGCGGATCGTCGGGAGATTTGAGAATTTGAGCCTTTTTCATTAAAGGGGCTTAAAGTTAAAAGTGACCCACAACCTGCCAAACACAAAGGAAAAAGTCAAATCTTGGGCCTGTCGTTGGAAAGTCAAAGCGGGGAAGCGGGTTGGCAGAGAAATTTGAGGTTTTGAGCCTTTTTGTAAAAAGGGATAAAATTCATAAAGTGACCCGTAGCCCCAATCATGCTATGAGGGAAAAAGTCAAATATTAAACCCGCATCGAAGGTCAAAGCGGGAGGCGAGAAGACGAGTAATTTGTGTTTTGAGCCCGCATTGAAAAAAAAAAAAAAATTATAAAAGTGACTGCGACTCTATCTCCACTTAAGGAAAGCCATGTATCGAGATTATATCAAAAGCGAAAGGGCAGACCAAAAATGTAAAAAATGCCAAATCTCTATAAAGTCACAAAATGCAAAAGGCATCCTCCATGCCCACTCCAGTAAATTTCTCCCACGTTGATGGCTCTGGTTTAAAGTTTCAAGGCAAGATGAACGGTTTAAATTCAAAGTTAAAAAACAATTGTAACAACCGCATTATGAAAAGTTTACTTTTTTCACCATTGGTGTTTTCTTTGCAAATCAAGAATCTGAATGGATGTGAATGATTGAAAATATTTTAAACCGTTTCTTGCTAACAAAGAAGAAGTTGTAACCATTTCTTGTAAGATATTTAATGGCTTCTTCACGCCATTGTACGGGGTTGGTGATTGATCTTATAAACTCAAGAGTATATTTTACTTTGAGAGAACAAAGGAGATAGCCATTTTTTTCCATCCCCCTTTTCTCAATTTCCTCCATTCCTCCACCGTGTACAACTTCTATTTAAGAATCAATATAAGAAGAAGGAGTTTCTAGCTTTCTTTGACTAAGGGATTTAATGATACTTTGTGTTCATCAAATTCTATTCGGGCTTTTGCCATTTGTAGAATTGTTTCCTCTATATTTAGCGCATGTGATAAAGTTTCTAACTAGTGCGTCTTTGGAATCTCATTTTCTACCTCAACATTAGTTCTCATACCTCTTTTCTCACTCCCTTTCCCACCTTCATAGAAAATTCCCCCCTTGCAGATAACTGCAAGAATTTTCCAGGGTCAATGGAGTGCCCCTATTGGATCCCCGACTGAAAGGCCACCACAAAATCCACGCTTCCTCATGCATGCATACATGGTAGCTACATCGATTAAGTAGAGGGACTTAGATTTCTAGAGCGATGGCAAGGAATCCACAAGTTTTCCACCCGAAAAATTTCCTCACCAACATTTTTGGCACCCACCATGGGGTAAATTTAGCAAGACATCTGCACTTTGAATGCGATCGTGCAAGGTTAGAAAATTCAAAACTCAAAAAAGAGAAAAAAATTCTAGAATTTGAATGGATATAAGAACCACATGGATTCAAATCATGGCTATTCAGGAAACCCTCCGTTGAATGACCTGAATTTCTCTTCCACATCTAAGAAAATGTTGCTTGATTTGAGGAAGCTATCGACATAATAGACAAAGTGCCAATCACTACTTCATTGCCATGAGAATTATGGACCTTGAAGAAGAACGTGGTACTGAATTGGAGAGGCAAAGAAAAATTCCAGCACTGTAAAGAAGAGCATAGATTTTCAAGCTAGGAGATAGAAGATACACCCGAAAATAGAGATAAGGAGGAAAAAAATTGATCCCATTTTTGAGGAACTTCAAAGGAGATAAGAGCTACTCGGAATTTAGAGGCCTCCTTTTCAAGAGACCGAAGCCCAAACCACGTTGGGAACTTGAGTGTTGCCAATACTTTGGATGGTGAATTTGCATACATCAATGATAACCTTGAAGATTTCACCAACGTAGAGACTAAAGAAGAAGTTAGAGAAAGAGAAGCGAGAGTCAACGAAGAAATAAGGGCTCAAATCGAAGAAATTGAGAGAATTCAAGCCGAGGCGAGATGAAAGAGCAGCAACGAAGCCTGAACCTTAGGAAAGTTGGAAGTTAAAAATAGAAATAGAATGGGGGATCGTGAGCGTGAATGTGATCATGAGGCCCATAGGCCTAATGTACCATGGGGGAGGAAATACTGGTCCACTTTGGCTCAACTACTCCATGAGCTACTAAGAGGCTTTAGAAAAACTTCCCAAAATTCGGAGGATGGTTCTCAACTCCTGAAGAGCATGTAGTAGCATTTTCACTACTTACGGTGTGTTGGGTGTTGAGGATTAAGATGTGTCAGTCTGACTCTTTGTGGAGTCACTTCAAGAGAAAGCTGCCGAATGGTTCTACATGCTACCCTCGAGGTCCATCACCTATTAGGAGGATATAAGAAGTGCATTCAAACACAGGTTCAAGAGCACAGAATATTGTCAGGATCTTTTGGTCCGATTGGTACAAATGAAGAAAGAAACCTCAGAGTCAATGAGGGAATTTGTAGCAAGATATGATAGAGTGAAAAGAAGGATCCCTGAAGATGTGGTGCCTTATGAAAATAATTTGAAGAGGTTTTTCATCAGTGCTTTGCTATCAGAAGTAGGTTTCTTCCTCAAAAGAGCCCAACCAAGAACATTGAGGGAAGCCAGGACTATGTAATAGAAACTAATGATGATCTAATCCTTTCCAAAAAGGTGAAAGGCCCCAATGGAAAGCAAAAGGGTTAGAATTCAAACTCTATCACCATAGATCTGATGTTCCAAAAAATGGCAAATGACTTGGTTGCCTTGAAGAAGCAGCTATCTCAGATCACAATGCGAGAATGATTCAAGGAAACCAAACCCTCTAGATAGGCCAAGGATTGCTCCACCTCCTCATTGGATTTCTCTTGAAGCACCACTAGTCAATGCCATCTATGACACCAAAGAGCCGGAGGAGGAAGTAGAAATTGATGAAACTGAAGAAGAAAATATGGAAGACTATGAAAACTATCTTGAGGTCGAGGAATTTGATATGCACAATGGCCTAGTTGAGTATGTTAATGACGAGGATGAGGATGATGAAGAAGCTCCAAGTTTCTCTTGTGCTATTTTCACTCGTGCACAATCCAGGAAAGGTGCTTCATCCTCAACGATTGCGGTGAAGCATAAGAAGAATAAATAAGATTCTCCTCTAGAGGTCACACAAAATAAAATCATCAATAGAGGATCACCATTACCACCTTCTATGGAGTCGTCCAAAGAAAAATCATAACCATTGGTTGTTAGGGATTATGCTACTATGCCAAGTAAGTCATCTAATTCTTCTCCCAGCTCAAAAGTTGCTAAGAACAATTATCCTTTAAATTTTGTTCCTTCAAAAACATCTAAGGTTCAATCAAAACCTACACCCTCACCCCCTTCTAAGCCAATTGCTACACCCCATAAGGAGAATTCAACACCCAAAGTAGCAAAGCCTCTACCATGTAAATATTCCTCCATTTCCGGAACCTCTTCCTTGCTCACCATAACCCCATTTGACTTTGTGGAACATGCAAGCAAAACCAAAGTCCAACTCTCAGAAATAGAATACCTACAAACACACCCAAGCTAGTTTGATAGGTTCATTGATACAATTCGTGGTGGTAACCCTGTATCCTCAAGTCCTAATTATAAAGGTTTACTACCCACACCATCCACACCACCTTACAAAAACATGCTAGTCCTCAGTGCCTCCAAAACCAATAGGGTTGAATCTTTCTACCTGTCACTCCTCATTAAAGGCTTCTAGCTAAATAATTGTATCATAGATTTTGGAGCCTCAGACAATGTGATGTCAGCGAAAGTTGCAAATGCTCTAGGCCTCACCTTGACCCAGGTAAATGGCACATGCTACTCAATGGAATCCAAACAAGTGCCATTGGTAGGAAGAATAAAAGATGCATAGGTAGCACTAGCTGATTTTCCAAACAAGAAGGTGCTCCTAACCATACTAGTAGCAGAGACATCCCAAAGATCCTTTCGTATGATATTGAGTAGGAGTTTCAGAGAGATCTAGGTGGAGAGATAAAAATGGATTCTTCATCTATAACTATCCCAGTAAAAGGTGAGACAAAGAAGTTGTTACCAATAAGAAATATGAAGTTCACAGTATGAAGGTTTGATGATCCGAAAGCAAACATTCTCTTTCAAGATTGTGGGTTAGGAAACTACTTCCTCACATCAAGAAAAGAGGAGAACTTGCCACTTCTCATGGAGGAGGAAGAAGCTCAAATTTTGGACAATGTAATTTGATGGTAGTCATTCCAGGGTGGGCTCGGGAGTTGGTGTAGTATTATACTCTCCTTCCAATGAGTTGTACCCATTTTCCTACAAGCTACAATTTGATAATATAAATAACAACTGCAGAGTATGAAGCACTACTCTTAGGCATGAGTACAAAAGAGGACATGGGAATCAAGAAACTGAGATGCCAAGGTGATGTAGATGTTGTAGTAAAGCAGGTCCACCAACAATATCAGGTGAAGAATCCAAGACTCTGGCATTACAAAAACAGAGTGGGGGACTGCATTGAATATTTTGATGCATATTCCATTGAAGATATTCCAAGGGAATAAAATGAAAAGGATGATTCTCTTGCAGTTTCAGCTCCCCTAGTGACGCCTCATCCTTCTTTTAGTAAAGAAAAAGTGACCATTGAAATGGTATTCGGGCCTAGTGTACCCAGACAATTCAAATAATTGGCAAGTCTTCAATGATGATAGCCAAATTCTAGCCTTTTTAGAGCAAAAGGATAATTTCAATAATCTCTTCTTTGAAGGAGGTGAAAATCCACACCGAGAAGCGAGTCCCCAAAGAAGAGAAATAAGGAATTACAGGATTGATGATGAGGAGTAATCAAATTGAAAGGGAACAAAATTCCCAAAGGCCTAGTCTCTTTAGAAGACCTCTTTGACAAACACGAAAAATTCATTCAAGAGAAAGAAAAGCAGTCTTCTTGGTGCCCAACGGATTTTGATAAAGAAAACATTGGTACCGGAGGAGCCAAGGATGGTCAATATTGGAAAATGTTGCTCGCTCGAAGAAAAAGAATGTTTGTTGCATTACTCAAGAAATACTCAGATGTCTTAGCCTACTCTTATGATGAACTCAAATCCTTCCAGCCAAAGGAAATGTATCACTCAATTCCTTTGAAGTAGGGTGTTAAGCCCTTTAGGAAGAAACAAAGGCCATACAACCCAAATATTTTTGATACCATCAAGGAGGAGGTAATGAAGATGCTTAATGCAAGGATCATATTTGCCATCCACCATTCAACGTGGGTGGCTAACTTTGTGATAGTGCAGAAGAAGAATGGTGAAATAAGGATATGTGTAGATTTTCGCAACCTGAACCACGCATCACTAAAGGAAAATTATCCTCTTCCTATCATGGACCATATCTTACAAACATCCTTTGGATTTGAAATGCTTTCATTACTTGATGAATTCTCAAGATATAATCAAATCAAAGTGGCGAGAGGAGGACCACACCAAGACGACCTTTACAACACCTTGGGGCACTTTTTCCCTACTGACGAGAATGCCTTTTGGCCTAATCAATGCATGAGCTACATTCGAAAGGGCAATGGATTTGGCATTCAAATATCTTAAGATTTTCATTTTCATCTATCTTGATGATCTCACGGTATTTTCAAAGAAGAGGGAGATCATATCTATCACTGGAATAGGTACTTGCAAGGTGTAGGAAACATGGCATATCCCTAAATCCAAAAAAGTGCATTTTTGGAGTCACAGAAGGAAAGTTATTTGGGCACATTGTGAAAAAACATGGAGCATACATTGATCTTGAGAGGATTAGATCCATTCAAGCATTAGCCCTGCCCACAAGCAAGAAAGGAGTTCATTCATTCTTCGAAAAGGTGAACTTTCTTCGTCATTTTGTGCCTGAGTTTGCTGAGTTGACAAAGCACATCACTTCCATGATGAAACCAAAATAAAAATTCAAATGGAAAAATGAAGGGAAGGTGACATTCGAAGAGATCAAGAAATCCATTGCCAATGCTTCAACTCTTGTATCTCTAGATTTTAACAAAGAATTCATCATGTATTGTTATGCATCAGAACATACACTATCTTCCGTTCTTGTTCAAAAAAATGATGAGGGTGTGGAAGAACCTATTGCTTTCATGAGTTTTCCTTTGAAAAATCATGATCTAAAATATATCCAATTGAAGAAGCATGCCTATGTAGTGGTCATGGCTATAAAAAACTTTAGGTTTTACATCCTCAATTCCCATATGGTGGTGATGGTCCCCGGCAGTGAAATCAAGTCCATTTTGACACAACATGATCTCAGAGCTAAAAAAGGAAATTGTATTGCAAAGACTCAAGAATATGACTTGGATATTCAACCCTCCAATCTGGTAAGGGAAATGGCTTGTGTAAGTTGATTGCTGAAGATGAAGCAGTCAAAGTTCAACATGGAAAAGAAAGCTGTGCATGCTAAACTTATTGAGAAGACAACCCACAGGTTCTCTTTGTCACCACTACTATTGAGTGGTATGCTGATATTTCCTATTACGACTTATGAAGAGTTCCCTTCCCATCTTGATTATAAGCAAAGGAGAACACTCAAGCTGAAGGAAACCAAATTTTTAATCTAGAATCATACGCTTTACAAAAGAGGCCTGGATGGTTGTTTCCTCAGGTGCATAGATAAAGAGCAAAAAGAAAAGTTTCTTAAAGCATACCATGACCAAGCATGTGGTGTACATTTTTTAGGAAGGGTTACTACACACAAGATCCTCCGAGGAAGGTATTACTATCCCACCATCTTTGCAGACACTCAATATTGGGTTTCTAAATGCAAATCATGCCTACGGTTTGTTAGAAGACCACAACTCCCCGCATTACCACTCGGGCTTGTGGTTATTGAAAAACCATTTCAACAGTGGGGGCTATACTTCATTGGTGTTCTGAACCCTCACTCAAGCGCAGAGAACACCTATGTACTCACAACAACAAACTACTTCACCAAATGGGTGGAAGCCATTCCGGCCAAACAAGCCAACATTGAAACAATATGTAACTTCATCAAGGAGAATATCATAGTCCTTTTCGGGGTGCCACAAGAAGATAATAGCAGATAATGCTACCTACCTATTCTCTTCAAGAGAGCTGAATGTGTTTTGCTATAGCTACGGAATCTCCCTATCTCATTCTTCTAACTACTATCCACAAGGAAATAGATAGGCCGAATCAAGCAACAAGAACATTGTGACCATTGTCCATGCAAGTTGGTAAATGAGAATCAAAGGAATTGGCACAAAATGTTGTACGAAGCATTATGGGTGGGTATGATCACTCCCAAGAAGGCAATAGGTATATCACCATTCCAACTGCTATATGGAGTCGAAGCAGCGATTCCTCTCACGATTGAGATGCCATCTCTCAAGCTGCTACAGAAATAGAAGATGGCTAGTACAAGGATTCCATAGACAAGAGGATCCTCTTTCTTGAGAAACTGGAAGAAAATAGACTTCAAGAGGTGGATCACATTAAGGACCACCAATTGAAAGTGAAGAAGATTTTTGATAAGAAGGCCAAGGCAAGAAAATTCAAAGTTGGAGACTTTATCCTACTATGAGATAAGAGAAGGGAACCAAAAGGCAGCCATGGAAATTTTGATTCATTATGGCTCATCCTATTCCAAATTCATGAAGCTTTCGGTGAGAACAATTTTCTTCTCTCATATTTGGATGGAATGCCGTTGGAATTACCTCATAGTGGGAAACACCTGAAATTATATCGTCGAGTCAAAGCGGGTTGTCCCCACCTTGTACCATAGGTGATTGCTATGTGTGTTTCCCTTCTGTTGTGTGTGGTGTGTTTCCTTCCCACTGTGTGCTTGTGAGTTTCTTTCTTCGATATTTATTTCTCAAAGTTACATATGACTCTACAAGGCCCGATGGATAAGGCACTGGTCAACGAATTACATGGTCTAGATATTGAGATTCTAGATTCCCATGTCATGTCTTCACTATCTTTGAGTCCATGTCATGTCCCCAAGCTAGAGCAACTGTTGTTACCCTCAAAATCCCCCTCTCATTTTAAAGTAAAATTCAAAAATTTTGAGCTCACGCCCTCCGAAGTGTTCAAGTAAAATTAGAAGTCTAAAAAGATAGAGAAATTCATACTTTGAAGTTGTTTAAATTTTCTATTTCCCCGTCTAGATGTGTGAAAATTCTATTATTGTCCTCATTTGAATGAAATTATCAATATTTCTATGGCCATGGATCATCGAACATTGTATTTTTTTCAATCCCTTGGTTCGTGAAAGAAATTTGAAAATCAAGAGCAAAATGGTGGATTTTTCTTCTTTTTTGCATTTTTTCCACAGTCGTGAATGATGGGCGTTTTCTTCTCTGTCAAATTTTGGCCCCATTATCCATGGGTATATGGAAATATCTAATTAGAGGTAGGCCGATGGAGAAATTTTTGTTTTTGAGACTTTTTTGTAAAACGGGCTAAAAGTCATAAAGTGACCCACAACCCTAATCATGCTATGAAGGAAAAATTCAAATGTTGATCCCGCATCAAAAGAGTCAAAGTGGGGAGGTAGATCGTCAGGGAGATATGAGAATTTGAGCCTTTTTCATTAAAGGGGCTTAAAGTTAAAAAGTGACCTGTTGTCCCACCAAAAAAATAGTTAAAAGTCAAATCTTGGGCCCACTATTGGAAAGTCAAAACAAGGAAGTAGGTTGGTGGAGAACTTTGAGGTTTTGATCCTTTTTTGTAAAAAGGGCTAAAAGTCATAAAGTGACTTGCAGCCCTGATCATGGTATGAGGGAAAAAGTAAAATATTACACCCACATCAAAGGTCAAAGTGGAGAGCGGGCCGGCGAGTAATTTGTGTTTTTGAGCCCGCATTGAAAAAGGCAAAATTATAAAAGTGACACGTGACTCTATTTTCACTCAAGGGAAGCCACGTGTTAGGATTATATCAAAAGCGAGAAGGGCGGACCAAAAATGTAAAAATACCAAATCTCTATAAAGTCACAAAATGCAAAAGGTATCCTCCACGCCGCTCTAATAAATTTCTCCTACGTGGATGGATATGGTTTAAAGTTTCAAAGGAAAGATGAATGGTTCAAATTCAAAGTTACAAAACAAGTGTAACTGATGCATTATGAAAAGTTTGGTTTTTTTTCCATTGGCATTTTCTTCGCGAATCAAGAACCTGAACGGATGCGAATGATTGAAAAGATTGTGAACCGTTTCTTGCTAACAAAGAAGAAGTTGTAACTGTTTCTTACAAGATATTTAATGGCTTCTTCATGCCATTGTATGGGGTTAGTGATTGATCTTGTAAACTCAAGAGTATATTGTACTTTGAGAGAACAAAGGAGATAGCCATTTTCTTCCATTCCCCCTTTTCTCAATTTCCTCCATTTCTCCACTATGTACAACTTCTGTTTAAGCATCAATACAAGAAGGAGTTTCTAGCTTTCTTTGACTAAGGGATTTCATGATACTTTGTGTTCATCAAATTCTATTTAGTCTTGTTGCCATTTGCAGGGTTGTTTCCTCTAAATTTAGTGCATGTGATGAAGTTTCTAACTAGTGCATGCAGGAATCTGATTTTCTACCCAAACATTAGTTCTCCTACCTCTTTTCTCACTCCCTTTCCCACCTTCATAGAAAATTCCCCCCTTGCAGAGATAACCTGCAAGAATTTTCCCAGAGTCGACGAGTGCCCCCTGTTGGATCCTCGACCAAAAGGCCACTACGAAATCCACACTTCCTCATGCATGCATACACGACAACCTGCCTTGGTTAAGTAGAGGGACTTAGATTCCTAGAGCGTTGGAAAGGAATCCACAAGTTTTTCCACTTGAGAAATTTACTCACCAATAAAAACATACCAAATATTTTAGCTTTTAAAGAAATTCTTGTCAAAACTTGAATTTTTTCCACTTCTAGTGAAGGGGCATGCGGTGTTGAATCAGGATAATAGGCATTGAAGCGATAACACAAACGTTGATAGGAGAGCACAAACTTCAAAATAGACGCACACCCGCTTCTCTGGGAGTGCACACGCCGGCTCATTTTTTAATTGTCAGTAATTTTTACAAGGGGGAGCACACACGTCAACAAGGGAGCGTAGGTGTTGAAACAGGTGTGCACCCGCTTCTCTGGGAGTGCACACGTTAGCTCATTTTTTTCAACTGTCAAATTTTTTTACAAGGGGGAGCCTTGGTATTGTGAGAGGTGCACATGTGTTGAAACAGGACTGCACATGTTGACAGGGGCATGCAAGTGTGTCTATACAATTTTTTTCCTACAAACTCAAAATTTCCATTTTTGGTTTTCAGGATTTCTGTTACTTTTCAGAGGTTTTTAGATGCCATTTTGATCAATTTCATAGATTTAGAGTAATTTTTCTCATAAAATCACTTATGGTTTGAAGGAACTAATCTTATTTCCATGCGTTGTATGAGTTTGGTTAAGGTGTGTATGCTCTTCTCTTGCACTTCGTGTGATCTAGAGAATCAAAAGCACTCTTAAACCTTCTTTTGCTATCATTAGAGTAAGTAGGAAAATTTGTTAATCATCTTTTAGTTTAAATGCTTTTTCACTTGCTAAATAACCAAGGCTAGAATTTGTGTATGCTCTTCCCTTGCACCTAGTGTGATCTTGGGAATCAAAAGCAATTTTAGTCTTTTCATTAAAAATCACTTGGATGAATTGGGGATAAACCTTGTTTTTGTAAAATTTGATAGTAGTTAGTTGATTTACTGGGCATTTTTCATGGTTATTTTCTTATGATATTGTGAATTTATTTTGAAACTACTAACCATTTTGCGAAGGACCTAACGCTAGTCAAAGAAAGGAGGACCTATTTTTTTTCTAACTACATGTGTGATTGTAGGTTTCCAAAAGGAGTACGACAAAAACCACATTAAGTCTAAAAGATAAAAATTACACCAAAATCATCACATTGTATTTACGGGTTTACATAAGAGCTATGACTCTTTCGCTCAACTAGGACATAACCCCTTTGGCATAAGCATTAAGCTACAACAATGGGGGTGGTACTAAGAACCCTAAATTAGTTCATGCAAGGGGGATCCTTGTGAAAAAAATAGGAAAGTGGTCCACACTATTGACTTGTCTAGTATGCCTTGGTGAGATTAGCATCAAAGATATCCATATCGCGACCCCAGTGAAAGTATAACTGAATGCACTTCAGTTCTCATTATATTGAAGGGGGTAAAGTAAAGCCGAGATAATCCCAAATTAGTCAGTGTGACTTTTGGGTAAATCGAGCTCACTCCTAGATATCTTGTGACACCTAGAGAGAGAACCACCTAGGAAGATTGCTGGCTTGGAGCCATTGTTTTTGTCTTAGATAGTATACTTGAGAGCTCTCAAAAAGTGAAATTTTTTTAGATTCAAACTCTTATTTTTTGAACAAGGAAATAATCTCTTAAATTTGAAACCGCGTGACATTTCATCATGAAATCTACTTCATGTCATTTTTGTCCTAGTTTTTCACTTGTCTTAAGACAAGGTGAAACTCTACCAAAATAACACCAAGTTTATTTCAACACCACTTGGTATACTGACCTTGTTTTCTTGTTTCCCATTTTTGACACAAAGGAAACAAAATATGTAGATACCGCTAGATATCGTGTGTCCACCAATTTTGTATTCTACTTGTGCGACTAGGTTGCAATGCTAAAGCATAAGTTTTGAAAGTGTGCATGGTACGTACTCACAATCTAGTAGGCCCCCTTGTCTCAAAAACCCATATTTGAGACTTATTATCATCATAGTTAGGTGATTACATCCTTGTCCTCTTTTGAGTTGTTACCCTACCCACATTGTACCCATACAATTGAGATATTTACGTCTTGTTTCTATTATGAAATTAGGCCTAAATATCTATAATGTAGAGTTACGCTATTCGCACGCATAGAAATTTATTTTTATACTTAGTCATAGTTTTTAAATCCTAACTTTGTCTTAAGTTTTGTGAGTGTTGAGGATACATTGTTGGCATCACGATAACATCATTTTGATAATAGAAATCTTGCTTTCTTGAAAGCTTGGTTCACATCTCCAAATAGTGTCATTACGCTGCTCACATTGTTATCATCCATTTTACGAGACTTGAATTTTTTTAGTGTTTAGAAATTGGTTTTTAGTACATCTTGTTAGAATATCGCGTCAACATTCTCGTTATCATTTAGGCCTCATTTGTTGTAAACTTGACCTAATCACTGATATTGTGTTGACAACTTGTTTAGTTTCAAACCTATCTAGATGAAATATTAGAGAGTAAACTATTTGGTGTAACTAATTTTTGAGTGTTGTATGTCATTGTATTATCCTAAGGAAAACTTATGTCATATATTACCTTGCTTAGGGTAGATTTTTCAATATTAGTTAGTTCATACGTTTGCTTTGATCTTTCGATTTTGTGGCTATTCTATAATAACCTTGTGTTGGAAAATTAGTGTCGTTACACTACAAAAATTTGACTAGGGTCCCTTGTTAATAAACCTTAGTGGAAATATTTCGCGTTGTACCTTCTATTCTAAGAAATTCCTACTATGAGAATGGGGTCACGAAATTTGGCAGCCAATATATTTGGAGGTGACAACCCTCTTTTGGAGGATAATCTCATGGTTGACCATAGTGGTGGAGAGGAGGAGTCTCCTCGCGTGGATGTAGAGCTTCATTCCGCCCATTTTGATGACTACATTTTTCATAACAAACATGAAGTTCTTATGCGGGTTGTGGAACTAGGATCCAAATTACCTTCCACAGTAGACCCTTCTCTTATCATCGACATGGTTCGGGGAGAAGAAGAAGTAGACCTCCCTCGTCACACTCTTAACGAAATTTTAAATCTAGGTCATGCCTCTACTTCTACATGGCAAAATAATGAGGAGATACCATTTGAAAACGATGGAGACTATCATTTTCCTCCTATTAAAATTCATTGCGAAGACCATGAAGAACATGTTCATCATGCACAACCTCCTCCTAAAGAATATCATCATGAAATACCTATTAAAGAGGTTATGTTAGAACAAGAGGTCTAAGCCCTCACTCGTCAATTGGAAAGTTTGGCTTTGCATATACAAAAGGAACCACCAAAAGTTGCGAAAAAGTTTATACCAAAAGTGAAAAATAAAGCTTCATTTTATGAATTCCCAATAAACACTCCTTGACGGGAGGCACAAAGAGATCCTTATGAATATATTCTCACAAAAAAATTGGGATGGAAATACACCAGGCCTAACCCTTTGTATAGACCTACGCCGCCACCCACACAAGATCCACTTTTTAATCAAGAGTGGTCAACAATGAAGAACACCCTTCAAGCATTACAAGAGGGACAAATAGGTAGCAATAATAAAAGTATCGGTTTGATGAGTTATGTCCTTACCCATTTGACAAAGCCATGATGCAGGTACCTTTCCCAAGACATTTTGATTTTCCAAAATTTGATAAATATAATGGAAAAGGTGACCTTCGTGATCATATAAAAGACTTTTATATGGCATGTTAAGAGGTGTAATTCAATGACAATTATCTTATGCACTTATTTCCACAAAGTTTAAGAGAAACGATGCTAGAATAGTTTGTACATATCCCTAAGGGATCCATATCAACATGGCCAAAACTAGAAAAGAGTTTTGTATGACACTTCTCTTTCAATATAGAAAATGATGTTACCATGTTATATATCCGGAATACCAAACAGCAAAACAACAAAAACTTCACTACATTTTAACAAATATGGAGAGGGTTAGCTAGTCACTTTCCTTACTCCCTACCCGAAAAGTAGCTGATAGGCATATTTATTCCCAACATCTATCCAGACATTACATTTCACTTGCAAATACATTGTGGTAACACGTTCAAAGAGGTAATAGAAAAAGGGAGTCAAATTGAAAAGACATTGTTAGCTAGGGGAATCTAAAACCTTTCTCCCATGAACACAATGATTCTAAATCTAATGATAAAAATATTTTTTTCCTAATAGGAACAAAAATGTCGTTAGTGATGGGATAGTAGACTCTAAACGGGTGCAAGTTGTGCAAGAACCACACACCTTTGAAACTTGCAAAGGGTAATCCACCTATGGATTATAAAAGCCACGCTTTTACTCCTCTATTTGAATCTATATCATCTATAATAAAAAAGTTGGAGGCCATTAACATGGTTAAGTACCCTGAAACGTAACCATACGGGATGATACACCCAAACCATCATGGTTTAGGGAGAATGAATTCTATGGGTTCCACCGCATAAAGGGTCACAAAACTGATAAGTGTTTAAGATTAAAACACTATATTCAAGACCTAGTCAATAGTGGTGATATTGAAGTAGAATCTGCTATTGCTACAAAATCTCCAAATAAAAACTTAGGGATCTTCAAAGAGCCTTTTCCTAATCACGAAAAAAGGAAAAATCTAGATCGAGGACAATCATCTCAGAATAAAAATGCTAACTATATGTCAAACAAAGACCATTTTGATGCCTTGATAGGTTGTGTTGACCCACTCATTGAGAAAATCAATACAATTAGAATTAAGACAAGAGAGTGCCTTTGTGGAAACACGACAAGCTCACCTTATTATAAATTCTAAACCTACTCCCCCTCCTCCTCAAGAGAGTCACTATTATGTGTTAGATCAACTAGAAAAAACTACAGCTAAGATTTCCATCTTAGACCTTCTAAAGATATCTAGCGTCCATAAGGATATACTTTACAAAACCTTACAGGGATCAAGAGTATCCATTGATGTTGACCCAACACATTTGTAAGCCATGGTAGCACAACTTGTTCCTTTGGAACACATAACCTTTAGCACTACAAAATCCTTAGTTGAAGATCCTTCACATAACCTACCATTGCATATTGAGGTTATCATCAAACATAATAAGGTTAAGAGAGTGCTTGTGGATGACGGATCGGGTCTTAACATATGTAATCTCAAACTAGTCCACCAACTAGGCTACACAGAAGCTGATCTGGAAACAAAGGTCATCACCATTAAGGCATATGACAATGAAGAATGACAATCAGCTAGAATGATCACTTTCTCATTAGAAGTGGGTCCCATAATACATGATACAAAGTTCCACGTCTTGGAATTAGAACTCCTTACAAATATATTTCTCGATCGCCCATAGATTCACACCATGCAGGTCGTGCCATCAACGTATCATACGTGTTTAAAGTTGTAATATGAGGGAAAAACACTCACCATATAGGGGGACCCTCAAAATTTTTCTCATTTTAAAGTGTTGTCAAGATTTTTCCCTATAATCTATGAGTGTCCATCTACAAAGATATCTATTCCTATCCAGTCAGAGGACCTCACTTCACGAGTGGATCCAGATACCCTGGCTATCAATGAAAATGTTGATTTCACCTCAGAAACTCCTTTTTCTACATGGGAGATGAAGGTCAAACCAAGTGGTTGTGGAGAGTATGATCTACAACAATCCCTAATGGTTCAAAATGGTCTGCTATCAACCCAAGTGCATGGTAGGCCATGTTTCAAAGTTCAGAGATCAAGAGAGGCTTGCCCTTTCAATAATTTTACTCCTAGCAGCTTGATAGAAGATGAAAGGTTTCTTATGGATATTGTATTCCATCTAGATGATGATGACATGGCTACATGCTATAAATCACATACGTATCCCATTCCTAATTAGATAATTCTTTCCATGGGGTATAAAGGAAGTGGCTGCGACTACCAAGAACAAGGCCCATTAGAAGCTCTTGTAATACCTCGGTGTATAGTAGGTAAATCAGGTATAGGAATCCATTTATATGAGTCTCACTCTTCAGATGATGAGTATGCTTCTTCTAAGAGTGAGGATAGTTTGTTCGAAATGAAAGTGAAACAAATTATCGATGTAGTCTTTATGAAGACCTTGCCTCTACAAACCTATTCGCCAATATGGCTATCCTTACTATAAACCCTATTATACCAACCATATCCCCTATAAATCAGCCATTAACCCTCACCTACCCATCACTCATGGATTGGGATCAAAACAACACGTACCTATTGACGTGTTTCGAAGGATGCGGCCATTGGTGAGTTCCTTGAATTAGAGATGACATTCTAAGAAATGATCACAAGAAGGGGTTCTCCATTCAACTTAACACATGTGCATACTTTGGAGAGGAAGTAAAGTTGTGTGGGAATCTAAGTAAATAAGTGAGCAAGGAAAAAGTTCCAAAGAAAATCCTTGTGGAAATAAAAAGGGGAAGTCCTATAATGAAAACCTTTTTGAGGCACTTGTGGAGAAACAACAAGAAAAACATATGGAAAAGATAATGTAACCACTTCAAGATGAAGAACTTCTTGAGCCACTCGTGATAAAAAAGGATGTCAATCTCCCCCGATCCTACATGCATGGGGGATGAATCAAAGTTATTAGTGGAATATACAATAGATATTAATATCGGCACAGAGGAACTGCCACAGATAGTTAATTTGGGAGCTTCCCTCTTAGCCAAAGAATAAAAAACATTCACAAGAATATTAAGAGAGTATGCAGACATATTCGCTTGGTCTTATGTTGACATGCCAGGACTTGATCCTACACTAGTGGTGCACAATCATGTGGTACACCTAGATGCCAAGCCCATAAAAAAATGTCTGAAAGATACATCCTCACGTTGCCTTACTAGTAAAGGTAGAGCTAGAAAGGTTACTAGAAGTAGGATTTATCAGGCCTATCGACTACTTAGAGTGGATCTCCAATGTGGTCCCGGTTCAAAAGAAGCCAATTGGTATTAGAGTGTGTAAACAAAGCTTGTCGTATGGATGATTTTCCTCTTCCAAACATTGACATGATTGTTGATTCTACAACAAGCTATGAGATGATTTCACTCATGGATGGCTTCTCAGGTTACAATTAGATAAATATTGCAGAAGAAGATCAACACAAGATAAATTTCACAACCCCATGGGGGATGTTTTGTTACCAAGTCATGCCTTTCGGCCTTAAAAATGTAGACGTTACATATCAAAGGGCAATGATTGTGATCTTTCACGATATGATAAGTGACATCATGGAAGATTAAGTAGATGATATATTGGCTAAATCTAGAACCCACGAGGAACACCCAGAAATTTTACGGTATATCTTTCAACACTTAAGGGATTACAAAGTCCAACTTAACCCAAAGAAGTGTGTCTTCGGTGTGCTATCTGGGAAGTTACTAGGATTCGTTGTGTCACAGAGAGGAATATAAGTGAACCCTGCAAAGGTCATGACTATTACAGAAATGCCTCCCCATAAGAATATCGACAACTACGTAGCTTATAAGGGAAAATTGAGGCCATTAGAAGGTTTATTTCACAGCTAGTAGACAAGTGTTATACATTTACACATATTCTTAAGAAGAATGTTAATTTTAAATGGGGACCAGAACAACAAAAACATTTTCTTTTCTAAAAGAATACTTGGCCAACCCCCCTATTCTCATGCCACCCATGACAGAGAACCCTTTTTACTTTATATCTCTGCCACACATTTTTCAATTGGAGCACTATTGGCCCAGTATGACAAAGAACATAGAGAAAAGGTTGTATACTATTTGAGCAGGACATTGGTAGCATATGAGCTAAACTACCACAAATCGAGAAATCTTGCCTAGCATGGTGTTTGCTTTCCGAAGCTATGCCACTATATGTTTAGCAATAAAATAAAGCTTATTTCAAAGGTTGACCCTTTGAAGTATTTATTTTCCAAACCAGCACTAACTGGAAAGATGGCTAATTGGATCATCTTATTAAGTGAGTTTGACATTGAATACGTTCATCAAAAGTTAGTAAAGGACATGTGTTAGCAGATCAATTGGCATAATCTCTACTACCGTCACTCGAACCCTTGAGTTTGGAACTACCAGATGCATCCATTATGTACCTTGAAGAATCTATAGTTTGGAAAATGTACTTCAATGGCTCTTTTACCTTTCATGGTTTAGGTGCCGAAGTTGTGCTAATCACTCCCACAAGAGACTTGATTCCACAGAATTTCAAATTGGATTCCCTTACATGAACAATATAGCAAGATACGAAGCTCTTATTTTAGGAATGAAGCTAGCCATCAAATGGGACATCAGAAAAGTAAAATGCATTAGTGATTCAATTCTTATTATCAAACATGTCACAAATGAATATAAATTTAAAGATGAAAAGTTACTTCCATATAAAAGAAAGGTCGATTCCTTGAAAGAATTATTTTAGAAGATAACATTTGAGAAAATACTAAGAGCTCAGAATAGAGTAGTAGATGCCATGGCTATGGTAGGATCTATGTTGAGAATTCCACCGAGAGAGAAATGATATGCCATTGTTTGTTGAAAATCTAAGAACATCGGCATACGACATACTACACTCTTATTTAATGTGTGAAGTTGTTGGTCCCTTTGCACCATGGTATGCTGAAATATTTAATTATATTCATGATGTAACCTTTCCTATGAAAATTTCCTATGCTGAAAAGCACAATGTCATCAAATGTATAGCCCACTATACCTTACTTGGGGTACCCTCTTCCGTCGAGGCTACGACGAGAATCATTGTGATATTTAAATTCGATGAATCTATCCAAACAATCAAGGAGGTGCACGAGGGAATTTTTCGAGCTCATACTAATGGGATTGTCCTTGTAAATAATATACTTAGAGTAGGTTACTATTGGCCTACCATGGAGCATGATTTGTTGTCAACATGTAAATAAGTGTGTGGATTGTCAAAAGTATGACAATTTGATACATGCATCGGCATAATCCTTGCAACCAATCACGAAACCCTAGCCATTAATAGGGAAACTTAATCCTGTCTCCTCGGATGGCCACAAGTTCATTATAATGGCCACTAAATACTTTACAAAATGGGTAGAGGTAGTTCCTCTTACTTATATAGAAGGTCCCCAAATTTCAAAGTTTATAATGAATCATATCATCTGCAGATATGGTATCCCTTCTTCCATTATCATTAATAAATTTAATTCATTTAAAAATAAAAATGTGAAAGTACTCTACAAACGCTTTCAAATTTCCCTTAATTTTTCAACCTCTTATTACCCTCAAGGTAATGGGAAGGTGAAGCTTCCAATAAAACCTTAATTCACATTATGGAAAAAATGGTGAATACCATAGGTTAGAATCGCATATGCAAATTCACCTGCCCTCCGGGCATTCAAAAATTTTATCCACACCCCTACATGTGCAAATCCATATTCTTTAGTATTTGGTTTTGAATCCATCTTGTATTTAGAGGTCGAGATCCCTTCTTTCGTATTGAGCTAAGGGATTGCACGAATGAAGAGGATGACTATAGAGTAACCCGATTGGAAGAGTTAGAGATATTGGATGAGAAACACCTTCGCACCCTCAATCACCTAAAAGTATATCATGATCAAGCATGGTGAAGATACAATAAGAAGGTCATACCTCGTTAGTTCAAGGTAGGAGACATGGTGTTCAAAGAGAATCCACAAAACATCAACAAAGGTCAAGAAAAGAAAGGAAAATTTGAGCCCAACTGGTTAGGACCATACATTGTGGTTGTCAAGTTTGGTTTAAGTGCATATAAGTTGGACTTTTCGAACTACCAAGAGCTTCAAGAACCTATGAAAACAATGCATCTTAATCACTTTTATGCTTAAGTATGGGGTATCTACAAAATACCAAGAAAAGTTAAACAAAAAAGTATAAAAATATAAAAAGATAAAGATAAATAAACATGTAGGTCCAATAGTGAAACCCATGCAATGGTGGCACTTTGGGAAAGTATTTTGGTGAAAACCAGCTTCCGTCACCAAGGGAGGGTCCATTGTTCACAAGTAGTCTAGGTTTAAGGAGTACAGAAACTTTTCCCTAAGTTAATCTTTACCTTCATCTGAGCCCCTTGTGAGCCTATCCTTTTTGCCTTGATCCGACTACTCTAAACTCTTAAGTGCGAAGAAGTTAAAATTAAATGAGCCCATCTCACACTGGGGGAATCTTTACAGCGTCACTACTTCCGCATATACCACATGGCATTCTACCCTTATACATCCCATATAACGCTAGGGGCATCCACGTTTCTTTATTTCCTTGCACGTTTTCTTTGGAAAACGTTGAGAAAACATCAAAAACATTTGTATAACTTTTAAAAATACCAAAAACATATAGATATGTCCTTTGAAAAAATCAAAACATTCAAATAAGTTTCTTAGAAAACTCCAAAACAATAGAAAATTGTCTTAGAAATAAAATCAAAAACAACAAAAAACATCCCAAAACTGTCCCACAAAAACAAAGTAGTGGTTCACTTACTTTTAGTTGTTTGTATGGTTTTGGTTGCATTACTTTTTCATATTATATGATTTAAATTGGAGTCACTTGATTACTTAGTTTGAATATCAATTTAGTTGATTGTGTATTGTAGTGAGTCCATTTTGTATTGCATACTTGTAAATAAATGTGTTGCTTTGATTAGATTTGTTTAAGCTTATGCTTGTTAATTTACTTGTACATTGTGTTATAATTTCATCATCATATCACACATATCCATCACATCTATACATCATATATAAAAAAATTCTAATTCTACATCATGCATGTATACTAAAAGCTAATCATCAAATATTGTATCACCAATGGGGCAAGAGGGGTTGCGCATGATCACAAATCTATCCCTCCCACACCAATATCAAAAATATAAACATGTACCTCAAAGGTATCTCATTACACATACAAGTATGGAAATTTTTAAAAAATAAAATAATAAAAACAATAAAAACCCAAAAATTGATAAAATCGCTAAAAATCCAAGAATTGGTAAACAATGAGATACACAACTAAAGCTTTGTGTCAATTCAACATTCTCGAACATTGGAATGTGTCTTACAAAAGTGTCTTTCCATGTTTCTTGATTGTTTTGGTCTCAAACGACTTGTAAATCATCATGATCTACCTCCATTAACAAAGCTTGGCCGTATACTACGCGGTACTCCCGTCTGCAATAAGTTGTTGCGCTGAGATCGTGTCGTAGTGCACAAAGATTTTCCATAGGACTATTTGTGTCCTTAATTTTTCCTTGCATGTGTTATTTCTTAGGGCATCGTTTCTAACCCTTGTCATTACGACACAAAAATTTGGGAACTACATCTTGATAACAAAAACAATGGTGTAACTATCTTAAACGTTGTATTTTTGAGTACGTGTGATTGTCTTAGTTTCTCTATTAGGATAGATGGTTTACTTTCTCATATTGCATTACATTTTTATGTTGCATAGAGCTAAATATCATTTTACTTTCTCATATTGCATTGCGTATAATGTATGTTGCATGGAGTTACGTATTTTTAGTAGTAAACAATTTTTAGTAATTTAAATTTTCATGTTATCTTACACTTTTATTTATTTTAAATAAAGTCCTGATGATGTAGACCTAGGGAAAAATGATATAAACAAGTTGCTTATTGAAAGGTTGGATACAAATATTGGGCTTGTCCTATATTCTCTATTAATCATTTCTTCTCCATTATCATTTATTACCATTACTATTTTTCTTTTAAATCGGCGAGGCAATAAACAACCATGTTTATCCCTATCCTTATTCTGTTAGCATAATTTAGCATAGGCATATTTATTGCATTTTATTGCATTGTCTTTTATTTAATAATGTGCAACATGTGCACTCTAGTCTAGTGACTTGCATTCAATATTGGTATTAGTAGTAATTACATGTGCATGTGAGATGGGTCTTATCATCTCGTAGTTGGTGTCTCTTTAAGTGTCATGTCTATCCATATGAGGCTGTCTAATATCTATAAATATTACAGCTCTTGCATTGTAATGTAATCTGATTTCATGATCAATAATATTTGTGAGGCTTCCGTCCCTCTTTGGTCATTGCAATCTTATTCTATTCTATCATTTGGTATCGAGCAGAGTTCTATCCAAGCAAGGTTGAAGAGGAGCACTATTGGAGAGGATCCATTAGAGAAGAAGATCTGCATCAAAGGAGAGCCATTGAAGCATCCTGCGCACTCCATTCCTCCCAAGCATCCATCAACTAAAATTTGACCTATCCACTTATTTGGAAGGTAAAATTTTATTTATTAGTCATTGGCATAGTCAATTGATCTAACATATTGGCGGAATATTTCAGATTTGGAGATCTTTAAAAAAAAAAAAAAAAGATTTGTGAAAGATCTTAAAAAAAAAAAAAAGGAGATCTTGAAATTTTTTTTTTGCAGATCTAAAAAGAAAAGAAAAGAAAAAAAAGATCAGATCTGAAAGTGGAGGTGTGAAGAATTCGGGAGCAAAAGTTGAAGCAGTCTCGTCAACAAAATTCCAGCAGATAGCTCTTAGAAAAAAGACGTAACTTTTTCATACAATGTCAGATTGATGTGCCGTTTTTTTTCTGGAAAGATAAGAAGGAGGCACACAACTTTGCAGTTTACATCATCTTCAGATTCGGCCTCTACATGTGACGAAAAGTCTGTACAAGTCGGATCATTTTTTTCAAAAAATCAGATCTAGCTGGTAAATTGGTAAGATCTCAAAAACCAAGATTCTGATTCTTCTGAAATTTTGTGGGTTTCAAGATAAATATTGTATGATGCTGCTGTAAAAATTTTAGAAAAACCCAGATCACGGTTTGTGAGAAAAGCTGAAAACAATATTCAGATTGTTTGTTTGGATCTTGGGAACAAACAGGTCAGCGGTTCGATTCCCACTCTCTCCATATTTTTTATTAAATTATTTTTTTGGAAAATTTGGAGAAATTAATAATTTTGGGAGATTTCTAAATTTAGAAGCTCACCAAACACATTTAGAGCCACCGCTAAATTTAGCGGAAAAACACCTATTGGTGGGTAAAAAATATTTTTGGCCTAAATTGTGTATTTTGTGATTCTAGACCCTTTTTTGTAAAGAGGGGGGACACAAAAACTTCATTTTTATGTAATTTTGGAGCATGTTGTAGTAATCTTGGTGCATAAAGTGAAAAAAAAAAAAAAAAAAGTGTAAAATTTTCATTTTATGTTTGGTTCTATCACACGAGATCTTTGATCTCATAGCAGCGTTCGGTATATACGGTGCCTCTGGGAAGCGCTTACGGGTGATGCCGTCGCGACTACTACTGCACTTAATGCCTAACACAACTGCCTAAACGTCGTCTAGGCATCGACCCTATAAAATCGACGGGGAGTAATAAGGACACAATACACACACATTTGAGCCCTCCCATCCGTTTGTGCTTGCACAAACCCCTCTCCGTATTGTCTAAGTACCACATACTAAATTATTTCACGTGCGTTAACACCTCTTTCCGTACTGACGGGTATATTGAAAGGGTGATCTTCTTCCACATACCGACGGGTATATCGAAGGGAGCGTATATAGAAAGGTTTGGTATATCGGCCTGACGGTATATTGAGAGGAGACCTTAAACTCCGGAGTGATAAGAGCCTTACCCTTTGTCGAAATTCGAGTTTCAAAATTCAGATTGCAAAATGGGTGCACAAGCACCAAAGTTCTTCTTGCTGATTCTACAACCGCTTAGAGGAGACAACTATGCTGCATGGAAACCCAAGATCAAGACGTTACTTGAGTTTGAAGACCTATGGACGATTGTAAATGGACAAACAACAAGATCACTTGATGATGGAAGACAACAAGCTCAATTTGACAGGGCCAATCAAAAGGCCAAGTTGATCATCTTGTTTGGCGTAATGATTTACGATGTGCAACCCCACATTAGAGATGCCACATCGGCCAAGGATGCATGGGATAAGTTGAGCACAGTCTATGAGGCAAAGAACAAGAATGCCATCCTCAACCTACTATCACAACTGCATACTCTCAAGTTCAAGCACAATGAGAAGGTTGAAGTTTTTTTGAGACGAGTTGCTACTTTGAGGGCATCTTTATTGGCATTGGGAAAAGAGATAAGTGATGAAGACCTCGTACTAATTGTGTTGCGAGCACTTCCTCCTTCCTACTGAAATCTTTGTGACAACTATCAATATGAGTGAACACACAGTCACCTTTGAGAAGTTGGTCAATCTACTTCAACAAGAAGAGGCAATGAACAACAAAGATCAGGAAGATGAGCAAGCACTATCTTCCAATCATAAAGGAAAGGGAAAATTTCAGTCCAATCACAAGAAGTCCCAACAAAACCAAAGTCAACGAGACAACACCAAGAAGTGTCCCATTTGCAATAGAGGGGGACATGACATCAAAGATTGTTGGTACAATTCCTACAAAAAGGGTTCATCAAGTAATTCAAAACCCAATAACCAACAGGGTAACAATAATTCAAATAAAGGGAAGTCCAACAACAATAACAATCAAGGGCAGAAAAATGGTAATTGGCAAAGAAAACCCAAACAACAAGGGTACATCGCCGAACATGAGGATGATTCAGATGAAGGACACCACATGTATTCTGCTCAATTTGATGAAGAAACCAAGTCCACGCAAGATATCTGGTATGTTGACTCGGGTGCAACTCGACACATGACTGGACGTAAGGATTGGTTCTACACACTATGTGACTCACCTAACAAGAACCATGTGTCATTAGGTGATGACTCATCATACAATGTCAAGGGGATTGGAAACATTTCACTACCTCTTGGAAAGCATGACTGCAAAATCACAAATGTATTGTATGTACACAGGTGACCAAGAATTTGCTATCGCTTAGTCAACTCCTCGATCACAACTTGAAGTTAGATTTTGATAGTAATAATGGAAAAAAAGTGTGCTTGATAAGAGATAAATCAAGAGGTTCCAAGATTGTAGCAAGAGCCTCCAATGTGGGACGCATGTTCCAACTTGATTTTGTCCATAAGGATGACCAAGCTTTAGTGGCCAAAGACACACAATCTGTAGAACTATGGCATCGCAGATATGGTCACATCAGTTTTGGCTATCTCCAAACACTTCAAAAGGGCAACATGGTGAAAGGATTGCCTACACTCAAGCACAACACTGACAAGTGTCACAATTGCCTAGCTGGAAAGCAACACAGAGTACCCTTCCAGAAGAACACATATAGAGCTAAGGGAAAGCTTGATTTGGTGCACACCGATCTTTGCGGGCCCATGCAACCAAGTCATTCTGGATGTCAATACTTCATGCTTTGTGTTGATGACTACTCAAGAAAGATGTGGATATATTTTCTAAGAAACAAGAGTCAAGCCTTTGAGACATTTCAGAAGTTCAAAGCACTTGTTGAGAATGAAGTTGGTCGCAAGATCAAAACTCTCCGCTCAGATCGAGGGGGGAATTCACAAGCAATGAGTTCAAGACTTACTTGGAAGCTCATGGGATTTGTCGACAAATGCCTCCTACTCACACACCACAACAGAATGGTATAGTTGAGAGAAGGAATCGTACTATCATGGAAATGGTGCAATGTATGATTGACGACTCAGGTTTAACAAAGACATTTTGGGCAGAAGCTGCAAGAACTGCAGTCTATTTGTTGAACAGAGTGCCCACAGTAGCTCTTGAAGGAGTGACACCTCAAGAAGCATGGTCAAATCGAAAACCATCTATTGCACACCTAAGAGTATTTGGGTGTAAAGCTAGCATGCACATACCCAAGAAGAACAGGGAACAAGTTGGATATGAAAGCTGAAAAACTCGATATTCATTGGATACAAGTGAAGAAGCACTTGGGTACAGATTATGGGATCCGAAAGCAAAGAAAGTATACACAAGTAGGGATGTTGAGTTCTTTGAGAAGAAACAAGTAGATGCTCCACTCAACGACTCAACAAACATGCAAAATACACCTCTTGTGAAGACAGAATTTGATGTTCCCACTGAAGATGACAGTGATGAATTGGATGATGGTGAAAACTTGGATCCACCACAAGCCAATGGAACAGCTAAGAAGTTACCTAAATGGTATACTCAATTAATAAGAGATGCAAATTTGGATGAAGCACCTAGCACATCATCCAATCCTGGACCTAGAACTCATAGTCAAGCTCGTGAAGAGGTCAATTATGCCCTAATGAGTAGAGTTGTTGAAACAGTTGAGCCATCTATAGTTCAGGAAGCCCTACAATCAAAAGCTTGGAAAGATGCCATGGATTCAGAGTATCAGTCAGTGATGAAGAACAACACATGGCAACTTGTTGACCTTCCACCAGGGAAGAAACCCATTGGATGCAGATGGATATTCAAGACTAAGTACAAATCAGATGGGACTATTGACAAGTATAAAGCAAGGCTTGTAGTAAAGGGGTATGCACAACAAGAAGGCATTGATTATGAGGAGACATTTGCTCCCACAGCCAAGATCAAGACAATCAGGATGATCTTTGCTCTAGCTGCACAATTTGGTTGGAAAGTCCACCAAATGGATGTGAAAAGTGCCTTTCTTAATGGAGATTTGCAAGAAGAAGTCTATATGACTCAGCCAGAGGGTTATGTAATACCAGGAAAAGAGATGATGGTATGCAGACTCATAAAATCTCTATATGGCCTAAAACAGGCACCCCGGGCATGGTACATCAAAATTGATGAGCATCTCATAAGTCATGGATTTGAAAGGAATCCTTATGACCCCAATCTCTACCTCAAAAAGCAAGGGGGGGAGATTGTCATTGTGGTTGTTTATGTCGATGATCTAGTCATTACAGGTAGTTCTGTGAAGATGATCGATGCAACAAAGAAGGATTTTAATCGATCGTTCGACATGACAGATCTCGGGCTCATGCACTATTGTCTTGGGTTGGAAGTATGGCAAAAAGAGAATCATATCTTTGTGTCACAGTTGAAATACACCAAGACAACGCTCGAGAAATTCAGGATGATGGACTGCACTCCTATTGCTACACCTATGGAAGCGAGACTTCAGTTATCTCGTTCCGATCCATCACCACCGGTGAATGCAACTCTCTATCGGCAGTTGATCGAGTCTCATTTACCTGACATATACTAGACCAGATATCAGCTTTGCAGTCAGCTATTTATCACGCTTCATGCAAGAACCAAAAATATGTCATTGGAAAGTAGCAAAGAGAATACTAAGATATCTAAAGGGTACAATTGACCTTGGTCTAGAGTACAAGAAGAACAACAATTTCTTCTTGACAGGATATTCAGATTCAGATCATGCAGGAAACATGGATGATAGGAAGTCAACATCAGGCTTCGTCTTCTTTATGGGATCTGGACCGATATCATGGGGAAGCAAGAAACAAAACTTTGTTTCTCGCTCTTCTACAGAAGCAGAATATAGAGCTGCAGGTGAAGCTGTTTGTGAAGCAATATGGCTACGCCGAATACTGGAAGGAATTGGTCTACCACAACAGAAATCTACTCCAAAGTATATATTGATAATGAAGGAGTTCGAAGCTTGTTCGCAATCCAAAGATTTCATGAGAGAACCAAGCATATTGAAGTACAGTTCATTTCATACGCGAGCATGTCTTGAAGCACAACATACAAATTACTCCGATTACATCCTACAAATGGTGAACGAAGGCGATGTTTTCACTAAGTCACTTGCACGTGACAAATTCACCTTTGTTCGAGAGAGTTCCTCTCCACTTCATTGAAACTATGCAAAATTAAGGGGGAATGTTAGCATAATTTAGCATAGGCATATTTATTGCATTTTATTGCATTGTCTTTTATTTAATAATGTGCAACATGTGCACTCTAGTCTAGCGACTTGCATTCAATATTGGTATTAGTAGTAATTACATGTGCATGTGAGATGGGTCTTATCATCTCGTAGTTGGTGTCTGTTTAGGTGTCATGTCTATCCATATGAGGTCATCTAATATCTATAAATATTACAGCTCTTGCATTGTAATGTAATCTGATTTCATGATCAATAATATTTGTGAGGCTTCCGTCCCTCTTTGGTCATTGCAATCTTATTCTATTTTATCATATTCCTTCTCAATACCTAAGGGTTTTGCACCCATTCGATCTATTTTCTTCTATCCATTTCGATCATATTTTTTTATTGTCGATTGACTTATTTAATCACCCCATCGACACTCGAGGGGCATCCTTCATCCCGCCAATTTTTCTTCAAAAATTTACCTGTTTATGCTTTTTCTACTATGTTTGAAGTGAAGTCACTAACTTCACCCCAAACAGGGGAAAATGTAGACACCTAAATTCCTCTTTTACAATATTATTTCCAAAATGCACACAAACCACTCCTATTCCTCCCACTTCTATTATAATTAGCAATATTTGCTTGATTAACTAACATTTCTTACCTTTTGCCAATTAACAACACTTTTTGATTGCGTAACCCCTTTCACATTTAGGATGCCACTTACTTACGACGGCCGAATCCTAAGTCAAAATCCTCTTCAAAACAAACAATTAGCGTTTATTAGCTAATTAAGCCTATTTTACCCTTGTTTTGGTCAATATACCCTAGTATTGACTCAAACCCCTCTTCCAACCACTCAAAATCACCCCATTCACCTCCAAAATGTCTCAACAATTTTCAAAAGCTTATCCTAGTCTCTTAGTTGACCCTAAGTGGTTGATTAAGGCTCCATACCTCTTAATCACTTGGTAATTCAATAATTGTAATTAGAAAGGCCTAATCATGATTAGAAATTCTAATCTAATTTGGGGCTTTTAGTCCCACATGCACCAAAATAAAAGTTTCTCCCAAAAGGAAAACTATAAAAAGGGTGCACCTCATTCCTTTATATTTTACACCATGCTTTGATTTACATCTCATATAATAAATATGATATATAGCCAAGTTCAATCCTTACTTAAAGCCTTGAATGGGCTTAGTTGATGGATATCCAAAATGACCAAGTAGTCATTGGGAGAGGATATTTCACCTTGTTTGGAGTAAAGAACATAACCATTTGATTTCCCTCTTAGGTCTATTTGGGCCCATGTTAGGTAATTCAAGGATATTAGTAGGCATGTTTAGTTAGATTTTGTATTGTTTTCACACTAGCTAAGCATTCTTATAAGCTTCTATTTTAATGTTACATTCCTAGACTTAGAACCTTGGCTAGATGGATGTCAAATGGTGTTAGCTTTCCTTGTTTAGTCATGCATTTGCTTTGTAAATTTTAGGGTGTCATCAGATTCTTTCCTTGAACTGTAAGTCTTTATATTTATCTTTATCCATAACCGATTTTGGTCACCTTTCCACATGTTCCTCTATCGCGACTTTATCCATGGTCCAAAAAGTGACTAAGTCTTGAACTTATTATGTCTAGGCGTGAACATTCATGCCTTCCCAAAATTTACTTCCATGCGAGCCTTTGTGCCCTATACTTCGCACACCATAACCCTTCACACCTTAGGTACTTGGTCCTTTTAAGGGCTCAACATCACCCCACACTAGCTCAATTACCACCCATGATAATCCTTCGCACTCCTTGAAAAAAATTCTTCAACCAAAAATTTTGCTAAGGAAAAAAGAAACTCATATACTTGTAACCACCTAAACGACCAAGCTGGAGTAACTCAGGGAATTCTGCATCTCTCTCCCCTTTTAAAATTTTCCATGCCTCCAGATATGTCAAATATTTCCCTGATGCCTCCCCTACAATGCTTTGGGTACTTGGTCGGTGGGATCTCTTTCATCTTCCCCTTCAGATCCTGAATCACTACCACCAACTTTGCTTAAATACCTTGAACTCATCCATACGTTCGGTGATGGAGTCTCAAAGTTCACCAATCCAAAACTCTAATTTTTCATGCTTGATATTTATCTTGTCTTTCTGCATAGTAGTGTCAACAATCAACTATACACATTCAAACTTGTTTGTTGGGACCTTCTCTTACAAAGCTTTGAGGTTTTCCTCCTTATGCATTACCCGCGCATGAATGATGGGCTCACATTTGTGGTAGGCTGGTGAATCCCGTATTTGCTAGTATATTTTCTTCCTTGAGTTGGGTATGAAAATCCTCCAACTCAGTGATTTGGGATTCTAAATAAATCTCGTTGTTTTGTCTTTCCTTGCGAGCTCCTCGGTGGTAGGCCTGTGACACCCCGATGTTGGCTAGCAACATCCCTACTAAGTCCTCTAGGTAATCAATTTCATCACCATAGTCCGTCCCGGCTTAGGTCACAAGTGCTAGAAAATGTCTTAAGATGATTTTAACTAAGGCACCAACTTGATCATAGGCCTTCTTGGTTCATGATTTCTCACCTTTCAATCCTTGGTGTAATCTCTCTATCTCCTTCTTCCCCTTCTTCTCTATAACCAAGGTTCAAACGGTTGTCCTTGCATTCAAGCTACGTCGTACCACTTTTGAATACATCTTTTGTAGTGCGTTGCAAGCCTAATCATCAGTGAGGTGGATCATATCCACCACCTTGTATGTTTCCCTTGCCTTCTTCTTCAAGTGGATGGTCTTGATCATGTGATCATTGACCTCAAATTCAGGATCCTTTGAATGATAGTGTGGGTTCTACCTTATCATCTTCTTCGTTCTAGTCACAACCCCATCTTGGTCTAATAGATCCAAACCATGTAGCTTCTACATGGAAAGTGTACTTTGGAACATTGTGTGCAATACCTTTATGGGGTATTCCATGAAGTCCATGTGAGGGGACATGGGTTTCCACTTCTTCCTTGTTTCCTTGCACTTCAAGCATTGCTTCTTTGATGCTAGAGTGAAACGCTTATCCTCCCTTATGAAAGAGGAGTGCCCCTTATTTTAATTCTCTTTTAGTTTGGTGGGTTGGGTAGGAGAATCCTCTCGCACTAGGCTCTTCTCAGGTTCCTCCAAAGAATGAACTTTCTCCTTGGCGTGTGCATCAACCACCACCTTGGTGTCTTCCTCAATCCTTCTTTCTTATTTTGCCTCAAGTTATGCCTTGAGTTCCTCTCTGAAGGCCGTGTTATATCCTTCTAATCCCGTCTCCATTCTTGAACTACCAAATTCATGTATATTCTTTTTCTTCTATTTAGGATCTTCATCTTATGATATCTCACCTCCTCATTCCCCACTTGTGAATCCTTGAAACTACCTTGTTGTGAAGTTCTCGAGCCCCACCGATACTTCGGATCATATAGTACTTCATCTTCTTTGACGTGTCCAAATTTCCTTCATGCTATTCTTCTTATATTACTTCTTCTCCTTCGCATGGACCACTTTCATCGGTGGTATCAATGTTTCACATGTCTTTGGGAAGGTAGAGTATCTAACTTCTACCTAAAATCATCCTTGCGTATTGGGGAGAAAATGTACAAATATCCTATGGATGTAGCCCTTGAAGGTAACATTGATTTATGAATGCAAGATCTAGAAAGTCAGGCTCCAAGGTCTCCACATACGCTGGCCTTGAGTTATATCTATAGGTCATGCACATGGTGTGAATGTCAACGTCCAATTTATCCATGTCAAAGGTCAACTACTACACATCCTTTAACCAGTTGATGGTGCACTTCATCTATTTAGTGGAGAATGCAAATGAAGTTTACACCATGGCCCCATTTCTCCTTTGGCCATCATGAACCATGCCAAGATGAAGTGTTGCGTAATAGCAAGCTTCACTTGTTCCCCAATTTCTTTTTTTGCAGCTCATGTGGGATGTGCCATTCATTTTCAAAATCTTCACATAGTATCTCATACAACCTATTCATCTGCACCTTGTAAGTGTTTGAGATGGACCTATCATAAGTAAATTGTGCAAACTACATTGAAGAATATGAGTGCGTCGGTGAGTGAACCCATATATTTTCTTTTGGCCCATCTGGGACACTAATTTCCTATAATACAATTAATAGGAGTATGGAAACCCACGTGATCTTCTCTACCACCTCATTCTACACTCACGCTTGCAATGATACTGCTGCTTGCAATAAATTAGGTGAAGATGTAATGTGCCCTTTTAGATACCCTATATGCAATGTACATGAACATCTTATTAATGTCTTTCCACCGCTGAGATGCACCCCAATTGCAACTAATGAGTTGAGTTTTGACCCTTAATGCTGGGTCTAGTAGATCCGCAATGACTTGAGCTCTTCCCCCTTTCTCATAGTTTAACTATTTAGCTAACTCCTCCACTTTTGTAGTGGCACCAAAATTGAGGGCCATATCCTCACCAGTGTTTTACAAGCCCATTACCCTATTAATTAGATGGCCCAGTAATCCTTATTATCCTCCACAAAAAGTAGAATAAGTCCTCATGCACCTGCAAAATTAACCACCTAAAGAGTGGGGTAGGTTTGGTGAAAAACAACAGCTCCCACAACCGCAAAACCCCAATCTTTTACAATTACTTTTGAATCGAGTCATCTACCCTAGGGTTTCTAAGCTCATCCACCCCTAGAACATACTTCACTAAATCTTCCCACATTGACTTGTCGTGTTCATCCATTATGTGGTTAAATTCACTAATTTTGCATCTATAAAGCTTTGAACTCCACTTCTCATCCCTTAGTAGATCCGGAGGTACTTGGATTTCGAGTATGCCTAGATGGGTTCCTCCTTCTCCACCTCTAGTTTCTTATTTCTTCCCTTCTTTGGTGCCATCTCTATTTCATTCTTCCATGCCCTAGGTGTTTCTGATTTTCCCCTACCTGCCCAAACTCGATGAATTCAAATGATTCTCTTTCATGTAACCCCCTTGCTGCTCTAGTGTCTTCTCCTCCCTTTCCTACACCATAAGATCTTACCGAGTTCAAAAACTTTAAAAGTTCATGACGAGTACCTCACTTCCTTATCAAAACCTTATCTCACTTCAAGTTTGGGAGTAAAATTTTTTTCTAAGGCAAGGTAGTTAAAATGACTACCTTCACCCCCTATTTATACTTTTTAATAACCTTGACGCATTGATCCACATGTTTTTAAAGTCACTTTTTAATAAAGTACTTTTACACTTAAATAAACTTACACAACCTTCCATTACGTGCTACATTCGTAACCTTATGGCACGCCAACACTAATTCACTCGCCATGAACCTCCGTCATGTGCCTTACCATCTTGAAGTACATAACCTCTCGTATTTTCCATCAAGTAGTCTCCTATGGTGCTGTTGACCTCATATTACACTACATGACTATTTTCCCTCTATGTGGTATTTAATTATCTTCATTTTCCTTATAACACCTCTCATACAACATGAACCAATTTTCTATTTTCATGCCAATCTTCCAAAAATATTTTTCAGTCAAACTAATCTCCCTGAGAAAGGTGCTAATCATTTCCACAATCTATCTCTACCCCACAATAAAATTATGTGCGGTCCTCTACGAATGAAACCACTTATGATGTAATTATCTACTAGCGCACCAATGTGTAACATAAAATAGAACAAAAGGAAAAAGAAAGCAATGATGAAAGGAAACACATATAAATGAAAATGCATTAAGGGAAATCCTAACCTACATGGCAATATTGCCTTATTTACAAACACACAAAAGAATTATTTATAGTAGGGCTTCAACCTACCCCCATTAAAATAATCGAGAAACCATGTCCCATCCAATGCTTATAACTGAAATCACCTGAATCAAGTATATATGATATAACATACGGTCCTAACCAATGCACTTTGAGTTTCCCAGGATGGCACAAAAACTTAGAATCATATAGTAGAACCATCTTCCCAACCTCAAACTTCTTGTTCTTAATATGACGATCATGTCATGCCTTTTGCCTAGATTTCTCTATCTTCTGACTCCACCTAGCAATGGCTCTCCTTTCATCCAACATCATAAGTTTGTCAATGTGCTCTTCCAATGCTTTCTCATTAGCCAATCCTCTTGCGTGCACAATACGTAGGGATGGTAACATAAATTCAACAGGTAGAACAAATTCTGCTCTAAACACTAATTGAAAGGGTGTGGCCTTGTTCAAATGTTTATAAGTCATACGATATGCCCATAACACTACAAAGACTTTATCATCCCAGTCCCTCCTTCTAACATCACAAATATTAGTTAAGGTGTGGCTCAAATTTTTGTTAAAGGTCCTAGTTTGTCCCATTAGCCCGAGGGTGATAGGGAAAAGTTTTGTGATGGGCCACCATGAACTCTGCTAGTAAGATGATAATAGTTTCATTCAAAAATTGAGTACCCCTATCACTCGTTAAAATCAGTGGGCATCTACACCTACTAATTATATTCTCCAATAAGAACCTAACTGTTGTTGCCACCGTGTAATCCTTTGTAGGTGACACCTCTACCCGCCAAGTAAGATAATATGTGTAAGTGATAATATAATGCAAACCTATCCTATGTGTGAGTGGTGAAATAGGGCCCACAAAGTTAATTACCCACTTTTCAAAATGGCTCTACACTAGAAATGGGTCTTAATGGCATTTCATCTCTCTTCCCTAGCTTACCAAGGTGTTGGTAATAGACACAAGCCTTACAATACTCTATACAATCCTTATAAACCGTATCCCACCAAAGGCCTCGCCAATAAAATCTTCCACGTGGTATTATTCCTTGTATAGTGCCTACTGTAACACCATTGTGAGCTTCCTTAATGATTACAATATGTTCATGCTCTAGCACACATCGGCGCAAGACCTCATCACGACCTAGTTTGTACAAGTCTTTGCTAATCAACATAAAGGGCGTGGCATGTATAACTAACTCCTTCTTCTCTAAACCCTTCATTCCTTCGATGCCACACCCGTTCACAAGAAAATAATAATGTCCTCCAAATAAGAGGGCGCGTGATACAATCTGAAAAACTATGCATATGATATTGTGTCCTTAATGCTCTGCGTGTCCTCTCCCCGAGTTAATATGTGATAGATGGTCAAGTCCCAAATTGCTCTTCCCGGTTTCAAAATGACTAATAAATCAAACTCTTGGAATAATAAGATCCACCTGCATATGTGCCCTTGTAGAACATACTTTTTCACCAAGTACTTGAGCACCATATGATCCATGTAAAAGATAAAAGGCGTTGCTAGAAAATACTACCTAAATTTGTGTAGCACATAGATCATCATCAATGCCTTGCGCTCTGTGGTAACATAATTATGTTCTCGCTAGAGTTAACTTCCAACTACTAAAATACAAGTGATGGTCAATATTCCCTCTCCAGATATGCTAACACTGCTCCTATGGCCATACCCGATGCATCAACATGTACGTGAAACAACTTATCCCAAGAGGGAAAGTGTAAAATGTGCATAATAGTACGTTTATCCTTCAAGTTCTTAAAAGCCACTGCTGCACCTCACCCCAATGGATTTTACCTTTATTTAACAATTCCTCCAATGGTGTGGCAATCTTGGCATAGCCTTTGATGAATTTCCTGTAATATCTCATGTTCCCTAAGAATCCACGCACCATGCTTTGACTGGTAGGCTCCTCTAACCCTAAGATAACAACAACTTTGGTAGGGTCTACCAATAAGCCTTCCATGCATATAATGTGATCGAGTAATGTGCCAAATAGAGTAGAAAACACACATTTCTTCATGTTTAGGGAGATAATCAACTACCTACATCTCTCAAATATCAACCTCAATTTTTCACAATGATCCCTTACTAATCCATACACCATCCAATGTTCCAGGTAGACTTGCAGAAATTTGTGGATGAAGTCTTGAAATTCCTGAACCACGATGCACGAAACACAACATGTACATTCTTAAGCCCAAAGGGCATAACGGTATAGGAAAAAATCCCCCAATTTATCGTAAAAGTTGTCTTGTCCCGATCTTCCTTCAAAAGTATTACTGATGATATTCGAAGAATCCATCGTGAAAGAATAGATCTCTCACCTTGCGACACCTTCCAAGATCTCCTCGAAACGGGGTTGGAAAAGGATCAATTAAACATGAAGCATTTAAATCCTGTAATTGATACAAATCCTTATCATCATATCCTTCCTTATACTAATTACCATAAGGATTAGCCACTTATATTATTCAATTACCTCAATTATACTAGATTTTATCATCTTATCAATTTCCTCCTTAACCTTTACGCGCAAATTCAGGTTCAACTCGTAAGGCCTCTTCCGAACCGAGAACTCACCTTCTTTTAACTTAATCCTCATTTCCCCTAAAGAGTGGTGAACGAATTTAATCTCATGATACCTGTAGTAATTTTTATGCCCTTAGAATAACCTTCTAATCCCATGCACGTCGACCTATCACCTAGTGGGAACTAGGCACTCACACGAGGCACGTGCGGGTGCTTTGAGCCCTCCTTTATGTGAGTTTTGTGAGAATACATTGCTTAAGGATATAAAATTAGATGTAAAAAGGTAAAGTACCAAACGTTCATTCTAAGAGCCTAGGATGAGTTATTATATCAATACACTCATTCAGAATCAAAAGAAACATCATATAAATAACAAATCTGATCCATAGCATAAGGAAATGGCACTAGGGTTTGCCTCCATGAACATTATATTCTTAGAATAGAACCATATATTCATATTGATCATAGTTCAATAACCAAATTACATTTAACAAGGCCATAACAGGCCAATGCATCAATGCAGATAAGACTCATGCATTAGAAGCCCTAACTATGATTTCCATATTAGAAAAATTGTTACAGACCCATCCTCCTAGATATGTTATCACTCCTAAAATCCTCTTAATGATAACCCCAACCCTTTGGAACCTCCTATTATTTCTGTAGAGGTTCAACCTTCATTCACTCTATGATGTCCCTTCTTGTCTCCCTTGATAGTGCTCCCTTTTCTTCTACTCGAGCATCTCTATATATAGCTTTATCATCCACCGCCATGCCTTTCTTCAGGAGTAGATTGCTTTCCAAGTGTCCATGTGGTCCGCCAATGGAGCATGCTTACTCTGATTTGAGCTCTCTAATTTCTGCAATGATTTCTTTCTGGATCCTTCCATCGCATGGAATATTTCTTTCTTGACCACCAAGTCGTCAGGTTGGCACCTTATCCACTTTACATGCTTATTCGGGTCGACTTTTCTCATGTTATTCTTGGAATGCTGAATATGGCTAAGTACTAAAACCCTTTTCTTTGCCTTGCGTGCACGCTGTGGTTTCTACTAAACCTTTATAAAAACCTTGTCTTGCACACTTTGCCTTGTGCACCCTTCTTCATATTGGTCCTATGCACATACGTGCCCTTGGGGACTTAGTGAATATTCTAAGGCCCAACATCACCCCACACTAAGCTTATTCTCCATCCTCGAAACATCCTTCCTTTAAAGAATGAAGAATGGAAGAACTCGAATAGTTGGAATAAAGAATGAAGGAATGAAGAATGGAAGAATGAAAGAATGGAGGAAAGAAGAAGAATATGTTTATTTCTAAAAGAGTGGAAAATCCTTCCTTATATCTACCTCAATCTTCTCCCAGAATCCACTTCACTCTATACTTCCTTGATTAGGTCACCCATGAGAGTGCTTAGCTCATCAAAACTCATCTCATCCCCCTTTACACCCATTGTATCAACGATCCCTTCAAACTATTTTCCAAGATCATCCAACGCATTCATCCTGGGGGTGATATGGGGATATAACTTCTTCATCCAGTTTTTAATCGAGCCTCTTAGGGTCTCAATGGATTCAAAATTATTCTCCACCTCAACCAGGATCTTATCTCATTCTAATATATTTCCCTTATTCTTCTCCCCGAAACTCTTTGAGCTCGCCTCATGTGTAAAAACTAGGATTCTTGTTACTCTAGCCCCGGCGTAATTGTTGTAAGAAGCTTCGAGATACTGCGTGAAATATTTTATAGTGGCAAGGAGTTTGGTGTATTGGGTGACTATCTCCAACACCTTCATCTTCTCCTCCTTCTCTTGGCATGCAAGTGCATTTTCTGCTGAATCTAGGGCGAGTGGCCACCTTTCCATTGTAAGGATGCAAGTTAAATCTTCCAAGCACTACCAGGTTGATTCATATTTTGTTTTGGGTGGTGCTAGGTTTGGATTCTTTAAGATAATAACATATGTAATCATTTCTACCTTCTTGTAGACCTCTCACACCTTTGTCTTCTCCTCCCATAGCTTGTGCCTTAGCTGTGCACTGATAAACTCTTCTTGCTTTAGGTCCTTGTTCTTTTCAACAAGCTCCTCCTTTTTCTTCTCCAATTCCCCTTCTAAGAATCTCACCCGGTCATTCCTTCCAAAAATTCTTACCTCAAATTCCACTAAAACCTTGTTGAGCACATTACAAACTTGTTCATCAGATAATTGTTGAGAATTTACCAGCGGGTTTATTCCTTTTTCCTCTAGCATATTCATCAGCGCTCCTTGGCTTACTACGAACTTAGGTTCATCAATGTGGGATTTGAACACCCAAGATAACATCTTCCTGATTCATGGGTATGTGGCTTCCTCATCAAATGAAGACATCGCTAGGATTTGTTCTATTGACACGATGCTTTGAAAGAGTGCGCGTAACACCTTACTGGGATAATTGATATAGCCTATTCCCTGCCCTTGTGCTACAACCATACTCTTCCCTCCTATGTGCGTGCCCTTTGGAAAGCTCACCACTAGGTTGGGATCCCCTCCCATGCTTCCCTACTCCTTTCCAACACTTTCCTCTTCTATCTCCTTGAGTATTTCATCTACTCTCCACTACACCTATTGCTCTACTAACTTCTTTATTATGCCCGCTACTTCTCTCTCTACAACCTCTTATATCTATTCCTTCGTGAGGTTGGGGGTCCTTCTGATACTTAGTGGTTACTTCCTCGCTAACCCCCTTGCCTTGAGTGCCTTCATCATCTCCATTCTTCTCTTTATTTCTTTCCTCCTCTGAATCATTTACATCATACATAGGATGATTATGAACTTCTTCATCCTCATTGTCATCCTTCTCACCCCTGTAGGCCTCCAAGCTCTCTGTCTCCTCCAAGTTTACCCTCCCCACTACCTTCTGTTTCTTCCAAGCTGGGGATTCTTCCTCTTCCTTAGTAGGTGATTCCCTACTAGGTGACTCTTCTTATTCTAGAACCTCTTCCTCAGGCATCTTCTCCTTCTTCTTGATGGGAGACTTCTTCCGCATGCATATGTGCTTATCTTGGAGCCTCGACTTTGGCGTACCCATAGATTGTGCTATCTCGCATACTTGGTGCTTTATTTCCCGACACTTATTTTTCTAGGGTCTCTTCCCTTTGTCTCTTCTTTGACATGGAATTATTACTACCGGTGGGATCCTCTAGGATGGAGACATCATTATCAAAGTAGGTTCCCTTCTCAAACTTAGGCTTGATGTGCAACTACACCCTCACTATAGTTCTTCCGAAATTGGAAGCGACGTGGTGATTCCCTACTAGGTGACTCTTCTTGTTCTAGAACCTCTTCCTTAGGCGTCTTCTCCTTCTTCTTGATGGGAGACTTCTTCCCGCATGCATATGTGCTTATCTTGGAGCCTCGACTTCGCGTACCCATAGATTGTGCTATCTACATACTTGGTGCTTTATTTCCTAGCGCTTCTTTTTCGTGGTCTCTTCCCTTTGTCTTTTCTTTGACATGGAATTATTCCTACTGGTGGGATCCTCTCGGGATGGAGACATCATTCTCAAAGTAGGAAACCTTCTCAAACTTAGGCTTGATGTGCAACTACACCCTCACTACAGCTTCTTCCGAAATTGGAAGCGACGTGGGTTTCATCATATGTACTTTGTGGAAGACATAATTCTCCACATACACACACTTCTTTTGATATACGAGCTTCCCGCACAAACTTGCAGTGGTCCTGGTCCACTTCGCTAAGGTCGAACCTTAGCGTTTTAGCTTCCTTGAAGCAGTTGACCCCTACTTGGAAATACTACGTGGTGAAAGAGAATGGTAATTTACATCATGAACTTTCAGTCCCATTTGTTAGAGTAAATCTACAAATGTAGAAGTGCTTGATACAACAAAATCAACCTCTCCTACTAGCACAAACTACATTGTTAAGGTATTCTCCATTCGCCCCAATGTATCGCGCATTCTCTTGTACCATTTCTCCAGGCATGCCTTGTGGGCGACTGTCATGGTATCGCAAGTATACTTTTAAAATATTTTTACGGGTGAGGGATCTTTTTCTAGATACTCCCATACAAACTTCTCTAGCCCATCGGGCACTCCAATCTCTCGAGAATAAAATGATGTGAAGGAAATTTTTGAACATTATCTTATCCCCTTCTGCGCGCAATGCTTTGATGATCTCATTTGCAATATAAGCGCACGTGGTTGTAGATGGTTCCTTCTAAAATCTTCTGGCATATATTCAACCATGCCTTGTTTACCTACGTCTACTCATGTGACCATTTATCTTGGTAACTAAGTGCACAACCATCCTCATTACAGGTCGTGGATATTTGCAATATCAAAGTAGCATGAACTCTTTTTGTAATCATAGGCTTCCACAGCTTCGTGATGGCCTCCTTATCCTCCAAATCATCATTTATGGAGTCCTCTTCACAAACTAAGCCAAGAAAATTTGATATGAGTTTAGGAGTTATGCACATTTTACGGCCCAAAAATAGAAGTGGTCCTCATGCACACATGACATCAGTCATTGGTACAGATGCTTGGGCTTGCCAAAATAGGGAAACTCATATAGTTGCAGTAATCTAACCTTTCCCAACTTCACCTTTACCTTATCAATGTAGATTGACATTCCTTCTTATGTCCTCTTATCTATCGGATGAACCAGCCCAACACCATCTCCTTCTTTGTGGTACTTTTGTGATGATTTTAGTCACTCATGACCATATTCCTCATGTGTGATACCCATTCTTTCCCTAGCAACACTCCATCCGGGTACTACATCTCTGCATGCTACTCCTCATTGAAACTCACAAAGTGATATTTATTTGTTTTCCTTTTCCCTTGATCTTCTTCGATGAAAAAATTACCTTCTTTGGTGCCATTTTACTTGTTGGGTTAAAAAAACTCTTCTTGCTTCTCTTCCTTTCTCTACTCAATCGTGGCTCAAATCTACGAAATAATCCTTCTACTCCCATGCCCTAGCTGTAGAACCATAACCTGGAAAAATTCTTCTACGATGGTGTAATCCTCTAAAATTTCCTTCCCTATGGTCGTGTTCTCCTTCCACTCTGGTTCGCAGATTAACCTAGTTATGTATTAGAACTTTATGATTCTTCCTTCACATAAATATTTCTTCATGGATGCCCTAGTTCACAGGAGCTTCTTCAATCTTGTAATGGTAAGGTAAAATAATAATGTGCTTAACTTCATATTTATAGTTTTTGTTCTCTTCTCTCGGAAATAAATGCTATGCCACCCACCAATCTGCTTAGCATTAAATGTGGTTTTTTCCACTAAATCTGTCCTTACGATCCCTTACCCATGTGCCCAATAATGTGCAAAAACACTTCTATAACCTTTTGGCATGTAAAAATCCTTACCGCTCAAGAAGACTCTTGCGCGCATGTCTCGCAGCACCAAAGGCACTTCTTCACAGTTGCCCCGATTTTTGCCCTCACCTACCTTATGTTTTTCCTACGCTTCTCATCCTTTATACTTGGTCTTTGTTAAGATATCTTGATAAAAAAATTCTTGTCCACCATTTCCCCATGCATTCTTCTATCTTTCATGCCTTTGATCCTTAAACCCGTGCCATACAACTTTCACTACCAAACTTGTACCTCACTTTGCACTACTCCCTACCACCAGTACCTCACCGTGCACTACTTCACCCCACACTAAATCAGATGTGCGGTCCTTTGCGCATACACAACCTTTTGAAAGTAATGTGGTTACTGATGCACAAGGCACAAAACAACATAAATAGAAGGGAACAAGAAATGAGAAAGGGAAACACAAGGAAAGGAAAATGCATAAAGGGAAATCCTAAGCTAATTGGAAATATTGCCTTATTTACAAACACAAGGAAGGTTTATTTATAGTAGGGCTTTAGCCTACTCCCATTGAAATGGCTAGGTAGTTTCATCCCATCCAATGACTTGAATTGGAATGCGCCTGACTCAAGGATGTACGAGATGATGTATGGGCCCAACCAATGGAATTTCAACTTCCCCAAATGGCATAGAAACTTAGAATCATACAAAAAACCATCTACCCAACCTTAAACTATTTATTCTTGATATGATGATCATGCCATGCCTTTTATCTATCCTTTTCATTCTTCCAACTCCATCTAGCAAGTGATAACCTTTTGTCAAACTACATTAATTTTTCAATCCTTTCCTCGAGTGCTTTTTCATCACCAATCCTCTTACACGCACTATACACAAATGATGGTAATATGAATTCAACCAAAGAAAAATAGCCTTTGTGAAAAACACTAATTGAGATGGTGTGTCTTTATTCAGGTCTCTTGTAGGTTACCATGTATGCCCATAGAACGACTAATACCTTGTCATCCCAATATTGTCTTCCAACATCAAATTTTTTTGTCAATGTGTGACTTAGTATCTTGTTAAGTACCTCAGATGTTCCATTCGCTTGAGGGTGATAAGGAGTAGTCTTGTGATGGGCCACCATAACCTATGCCAAAAAGATCTTGATTGTTTCATTCATAAAGTGTATACCCCTATCACTTGTTAGAATCAACGGACACCCATACATGCTAATTATGTTTTCCCATAAGAATCTTGCATGATGTCGCTACTTCGTATAATCCTTTATAGGTGCTTCCTCCGACCATATTGTTAAGTAGTCAATGCAAATGATGATATAACACAAACCACCCTTCACACAACAGGTGAAATAGGTCCTAAAAAATCAATCACCCATTTTTCAAATGGTTCTACACTAGCTATAGGCCTCAAGGGAATTTCATCTCTTTTCCCTGGCTTGCCAAGGCGCCGATAATGGTCACATGCCTTAAAAAATTCAATACAATCCTGGTAGATGCTTTCCCACCAAATCCCTGCAAGTAGGATCTTCCATGCAGTTGTATTTCCTACAGAGTGTCCTCCTACAATCCCACCATCTACTTCCTCCATGATTGTAACGTGCTCATGTGCTAATATGCATTGGTGAAGAACCTCTTTACGACTTAACTTGTACAAATATCCACTAATCAACATGTAAGGTGTGACACCTATAACCAACTGCTTTCTCTCAAAATATTTCATTCCTTGTAGCTTCACACCCATTTTAAGAAACACTGCAATATCCTCTAATTTAGAGGGTGGGTGCCATAACCTAAATAGTTGCACGTTTGGCATGGTATCCTTAATGCTCTGCACATCCTCCCCTGAGTCAATTCTTGATAGATGATCGTGTCCCGAATTACTCTTCCTTGGTTTTACCACAACCGAAAAATCAAATTTTTGAAACAACAGACCCAAAGACATATGCGCCTTGCAAAATGAGATTATTACCAAATAGTTCAATGCCATGTGATCTATGTAGAATATAAACGGTGTTGCCAGGAGATACTCTTGAACTTATGCAACATGTAGATCATTTAAAATACCTCACGCTTAGTAGTAGTGTAATTCTGTTCTGCTAGTGTCAACTTCCTACTGGAAAAACAAAGGGGGTGATCAACAATCCCCTCATTAGGTTGTGCTAGCACTTCTCTAATGGTTGTCCCTAAGGCATCAACATGCACATGGAAAGGATTATCCCAAGAAGAAAAAAATAGTATGGGTGCAGTAATAAGCCTATCCTTCAAAGTGTCAAATACCTTCTGCTGCACCTCTCCCTAGTGAAAGGCACTCTTTTGCTTAAGCAATTCCTCCAAGGGAGCGGTAATCTTGGCATATAATTTATTAAATTTCCTATAGTACCTGTATGCCCAAGGAATCCACACACTATGCTTTGACTAGTAGGCTCTCCCAATCCCACAACAACAACTTTGGCGGGATCCACTAACAAGCCTTCCTTACATATAATATGTCCACACAGGGTTTCAAATGGAGTAGCAAAGACACACTTCTTAATGTTGATGGATATCCTCATCTATCAACATCTCTCAAAAATCAACCTTAAGTTGTCACAATGGTCTTTCACTAACCCATATACAGTCCAGTCATCCAGGTAGACTTGAAGAAACTTATGGATGAAGTCCTAAAATACTTGTACCATGATGCGCAAGAATATAATAGGCACATTCTTCAATCCTAAAGGCATGATCGTGTAGGAAAACTTCCCCATTCAAGTGGCAAACATTGTTTTCTACTAGTCTTCCTTTGTAATTCTAACTTGGTGGTACCATGAGAACCCATCCGTAAAAGAATAGACCTTGCACCAAGCTACTCCTTCAAAAATTTCTTTAGTGAAGGGGGTTGGAAAAGGGTCAATAAGTCCCTATAATCAACACAAATCCTTATCCTCCCATCCTTATTAATGCTCATGACCATTTGACTTACCCATTCTGATTCTTCTATAGCCTCAATGATATCTAATGCTATCATTTTGTATATCTCCTCCTTGACTCTTATGCACAAGTTTGGATTCATCCGATAAGGTCTCATCTGAATCGAGCACGCACCTTCCTTTAACTTGATCCTCATTTCCCCCAAGGAGTGGTGAATGCCTTTAAGCTCATAGTATCCACATGGGAACAATTCCTGAAACTTGCGTAGTAGGTAAATAATATTAGAAACCTCTTTTTTGACCAATAGTCACCAATGATAGCTTCCTTAGGTTTAGCCTCCGAACCAATGTTAACCTTCTTCGATTTCAAGGGCTAATGGTAGGCACACACTTTCTCATCAGCACTATCCATGCTTTCACATGTACCTTCAGAATGGTTAGCATCTATATTCTCCATCCCTTCTCCATCCATCACATAGACCATTTTTCCTTTTTCTATCTTAATGCATGTACACTCGAAGATGTATCTCTTTAGATTCATCTTCATCAAAACGCATCTCCAAACTAGGTTCACCCAAAAACTCCAATATCCTATCTTCTGCCATGACACTATCTCCCATAGTAAGGTGCTTGACTACTTACAATGCCTTATCCACTAATGGATTTGTACTCCAATACTCAAAAGCTTAAATGAGATGGCCGCTAACTCCTGCCAATTTTGTGTTTGATGGCATGTTTCGAGTGAATATACCATGTGCACACATAGCCTTGTAAGGTGGAATACAACTTATGTACCCATAAAAAGGTGGTAAAGATTATATGCCTTCCATCCAGGCCTTCTCACATGCTTGGATATGGAAAGAGGTGGGTTATTTTCCATGGTAGTCTTGTATAACAATGGGTGTGTTGCTTCTATAGAACCTAATAGAGAATGTGACTCTTACCTCGCGCCAATATAGAAGATTCTCACGATGTGTTTTGCACTGCTGATTTGCAGTCCCAATAAATTTTTAGTTGAGCATAATTATCCTTCCATCCTCATTTCTCTACCGAGCCTCCATCTCTCGTAAGAAATCATCAAGGCTTGCTCCTCCGAGTAACTTGGTAGCTTCTTCCTTCCTAGGTACTTGACTGAGCACACCTTTTTCACCCTTGTTACAGATCCTCTTAACTATCACCCAATTAACTCATAGGTCCCATGTGCCCAATTGTCACATGCTATGCTGGTTATATCACTCATAGATTGAGTGTCTTCAAACTAGATAATTCCTTCTGTAGGATGAATTACCTCAGGGTCTCTAATAGAGTGCACATAGATTCTGTCAAGGACTTATTCTCCTAAGGGCTCAATATAAGGCACTGACTTCCCATATGTTAAAGGAATGATGACCCATTCTTCCTTGTTCTCAAAACTAATATACCCCTTGTTAAACTATAGGTTGGCATTATTTTTGTAACACCAGGGGTGCCCAAGTAATCCTGGAAAGTTATCCACCTCGGTTAGCACTAGGACCTCAAATTCCCTAGTGAACTTGGACCATTGAATAGTGATAACCGCATCCTTCAAGACACCAATGGGCATTTCCTTTGTCTTATTCGCCATATACAACACATTCGAGGATGACTATAATGTGGGCCTTCCCATTTGATGTCATGTATCCAAAGTGATAACATTGACTTCCGTGCCTGTGTCGATCAAAATATTTCTCAGAATCCATCCATCTACAACAACATTCAAGGTTATCTCTTTTTCATAATCAAGGCTATGGGGAGGAATATTAGTATGCAACACTTTCCTCTTGTGCTCTCCTTCAAAGATGTGGTACTTTCTCCTATAACCATTCTTCTAGCAAGGGAATGATATTCTCTTGCCTTAACATCTTACATACTTTCATGATCTCATCCAAGTCCTTCTACGGAGCCTCAACATTCTTCCTTTGTTCCAACTACCTTGATCGCTCCTTCATACACTAGATCTCTCCTTGTAACCAATGAATCAAATCTGTAGTCTCTTGATATACATCTTTCTAATGAGCAGGATCTAGATACATTTCATTTACTACTTTTTCTATCATAACCAAAGTGTTCTTTACCTTGGTATCTCCTCAGGCGTGCATGGCCTCTACTCACGTTATCACCAACATAGGTTCTTATAAGAACTCACGTGCCACTCTTGGCATCGACTGTCGGTCACCCTTCTTTATGCTCACCATCCCAGTTCCTTTATCCTTTCGGTGATGGTGGCTCATGTGTTCAAACAACTTAGGAAACTCCTCGTACTTATATTTATTTCTGAACCATGAGCATTACAAAAGATCGTGACACAAACATTTATAATTCTCTGTCAACCCATAGTTATAGTAGGTTCCACATGGGAACTCACTTCTTCCTCCTCTGTGGTTATTGCAATAAATATATCCTCCATGAAAACCTCTTCCACACGCTCCTCTATCTACGCATCCTTCATAACAGCTATCATCATCCTTATAATCATTGCAGGATAGTCTCGGCACACACCGAGATCAATGACATCATGAATCTAGTCAATCATCCTACAATCCTTGGTGTCATGGGTCATAGAGGTACAAATATTGTAATAGCAAGACACATTCTTGTGGATCACACGTTGCATTAGAGGGAACCTACTTTCATCATTTTCCCCATGGTAGATTTCATAGTTTGCTATCATGATGCGTACTCACCTTCCGGGAAACTATCTTTTGTATGCCCTTCTACTTCACAATCTGTGCACCAAAGACCACTACAAGCCTCATGCGTTGAGTTTGTAGACAAATTTTCCAACCGCTTAATCATTATAAAGACTTTTTAAGCTTCCAGAAAGGGATAACACTGTATCAACACAACCAACTACATCAAGCATGCGGGTAACCTCCAAGGCCTCTCATAGGTCTCAGTGAAAGTCTTGTGCGACAATGCTCTTCTAAATAGTGTTATCAATCCTCCAAAAACCATTAAGCATGTTGAGAAGGGTGAATGTCATAGGATAATTTTGATAAGAGAGTCTTGAACCATGTGTCATACTCCCACACACTCTCTACCATTCCTTACTGGATCTCCATCAGAGTGTTGATGCTCTTTTGCTCAAACTCGTAGAGATATTGAACTATCTGGGAAGGTATTTTTTAGTGCAGTGAAATCCACCACTATCTAATACTTGCGGTACCAAATGCTATACATGCGCCCTACAATGTTGTTGCAAATTTACTCACCTTCGCTTCAGGGTAGTGATCCCCTTTGCATGCCATAATAATTAACACTTGTGCACATGCTCTACAACATCCTCAATGCCTCTATAGTATAGTAGGTGCAATGAAATCTTGAAAATACTTGCGGAGGTGGTGAGGTCCTTGCCCGCCTAACCTGTAACCTTGGTTTCCTCCGGTATTTTCTCCACCACTAGATCCACTAAACCAACTAGGTCCTGTCCCTTCGATCCACTAGATCATATAGATCTGCTAGGCCCACTAGGTCCTTTGGCACCTACACCACCATATCCACTTCCTGTAGCTGGAAAAAGGCATGAAGTGGTCGCGCCTAGTCTTACAACCATCCCATTCAATGGTGTGCCAATGGTTTGTAATATTACCCCACGCTGCAAACGTGTGTCCCATGACACTCGCGATACCCAAACTTTGTGTACTTGCACCTTGCCCAAAAATTTCTCCAAACACAGGAATAGTTTGTGTAGCCATAGATGTCCCAAACGAGAAGTTATATCTACTAGGAAAATATCGACTACCTCCTCCGATACTAACTAGGTTAGCAATGCTTATCTCTTGATCCGGAAAACTAAGTGCTAGGGGTTGGTCACAAGGTGGGTTTAGATGCACGTGGATAAATATCCTTTACTCACATGGCAAACTCTCATTAGAAGATGAAGGGGTATCTCTCCCACACTTTCCGAGATGGGGTAGTATAGACTGCTCAGGTTCCATGTCCTCTGCATGAACCTCAACTCCTTCCCGTAATGTATACCTCCATAGATCCATCACTCCCGCAACCTCATGTTGTCTAGCCATTTCAATTTCATGAGCTTCACCATACTTGAGTCATCTCTGCTCCTCTCCTTTTCTACCGCAATGTCTTCCATCTTCCTCCACCCTAACTTCCTCACCCAACACTCGAGAGAATCTTAGCCGGCCATAGGAATGCTTCAAAACTTAACATAATGACCAAAATCTTCATAGCCAATGGGATAATACATAAAAATGATCCTCTAGGTTCCCTTAGAACTCAAACTCAACAATCTCATGACAAGAATATGTAGAAATGAAATATTCTAGGGTATAACTGGTCAACTCCTCTCCACCAACGATCAAGAACACGCGTCCAAGAAAAATCTATGTCCTATAGCCTCTGTAGTCATCTAGGGCCCACACACTCAATCTATAGTACCAACTCGATCTGGATGTATATACTAAAATACATTCATATAATTCTATTGGAAAGCAGAAAAATAAGGTCTCATACAACTCATGATACAAGTTCTCTTCTACCGAAATCTACGTGCATCAAACTCGGTCAAATACTAAATCATTGAGAAAACGTATCCTTCGAGCTCTTAAAACAAGATTTGACATTTTCCAGGTCAAGCGCTCTATCATCACGTGTCAAGGGAACCAAGATGTAACCATTTCTCACAACAACTTTGAAAAGAGGTCCCGTCAATGAAACCAAGATGTAGTCATTTTTATGTCCTTAGAATAACCTTCTAATCCCATGCGCACTTCACCCTATCACCCGGTGGGTACTGAAACTCACCCGAGTCATGTGTGGGTCTTGAGCCCCTCTATGTGAGATCCGTGAGAATACATTGCTTAAGGACATAAAATTAGATGCAAAAATGTAAAGAACCAAGCATTCATTCTAAGAGATCGAGATTAATTATTATATCAATAGACTCATTGAGAATCAAAAGAAACATCATACGATAAAAATTCTGATCCATAACAATAGGAAATGGCACTAGGGTTTGCCTCCATGAACATTATATTCTTATAACAGAACCATATATTCATATTGATCACAGCTCAATAACCACATTACATTCAACAAGGCCATAACAGCCAATGCATCAATGCAGATAAGACTCATGCATCAAAAGCCCTAACTAGGATTTCTATATTAGAAAAATTGTCACAGAACCATCCCCTAGATATGCTATCACTCCTATAGTCCTCTTAATGAGAACGCAAACCCTCTGGAACCTCCTATTACTTCTACAAAGCTTCACCCTTCATTCCCTCTATGTTTTTCCCTCTTCTCTCCCTTGATAGCGCCCCCTTTTCTTCTACCCGAGCATCTCTATATATAGCTTTAGCATCCACCGCCATGCCTTTCTTCAGGAGTAGATCACTTTCCAAGTGTCCATGTGGTCCTCCAATGGAGCATGCTTACTCTGATTCAAGCTCTCCACTTTCTACAATGATTTATTTCTGGATCCTTCCATCACATGGAATATTCCTTTCTTGACCACCAAGTCACCAGGTTGACACCTTATCCACTCTGCATGCTTAGTTGGGTCATACTTTTCTCGTGTGCTTCCTAGAATGCTAAATATGGCTAAGTCTTGAAACCATTTTCTTTTCCTTGCATGTGTGCCATGGTTTCTACTAAACCTTTCTAAAACCTTTTTCCCACGTGCTTTTCCCCTGTGTGCCCTTCTTCATATTGGTCCCGTGCGCATACGCATTCTTTGGGACTTAGTCAATATTTTGAGGCCCAATAGTGGGAATAAATCTTAGAAGTCACACAACAACTTAAGTATTTTTGAAACCTCCCGGTCGACCCGGTAATATCTAATGATAGCTTCCTTCGGCTCTTCCTCTATACCAATGTTAACCTTCTATGTTTTCAAGGGCTCATGGCAAGAGTAGTGCCCTTTCTCATCCGCTTTGTCTAATAATTCATGCATACCTTTTGTATGGTTAACATCCAAGTTTTCCACCTCCTCACCATCTATCAAGTATACCAAGCTACCCTTTTCTTTCTCCAGGAAGGTGCACTCAAGTTGTATCTCCTCTGTCTCTAATTCTTCTGGCTCTTCTTCTATGAAGCATGCCCCTAACTCAGTTCTCCTAACAACTCAAGGATTTTGTCCTCAGCCACGGAACTATTTCCCAAGGTAAGATGCTTGACTATTTGCAACACCTCATTCACCAATGGATTAGGAGATTGATACTCAAAAGTCTGGATAATTTTCACTGTTAACTTTTGCCAATTACTTGTCTGACGGTGAATTCTGAATGGATATACCATGAATGTGCACAACCCTGTAAGGTGGAGTAGAACTTATGCACCCATTGTGAGGAAGATAAGGATTCCGGGCCTAAAAACTAGGCTCTCTCACACTCCTGGATGTGGAATGAGGAAAAATCCTTCCCAGCATATATGTGTATTGTATTAGGTGCATTGCTATGGAGAAATCTGTTATCCCAAATGTGCCCCCTGCTCATTTTGTGGCTAAATCCTTTACATATTTCCTTCTCTTGTGCCTTAGTCAGAATATTTTGTTTTCTAGGCACTCAAAACCTTCTGGAAATGGCACCATTGGATAGATCTCTCTCTCGCTTTCTAGAAAGGTAAAGTTTTCCTCCTAACGCCTCATATTTTTCAAGTTATGGCTCGGGGAGTTTTTGTGGGAAATTTTCCCTTAGAGGGCGCGCATCTAATCAGAACATGCCATGTGGCACCTGGAGTGGCGGAGTGCGGGGAAAATTTGAAATTTTTTTCCGAAGACCAAACAGGTAAAAATTCAAACTTTTTGACCGCCGATCCAATTTTGGCCTGTTTTTGCCCTAAATTTTCAAATTGCCATATCTTTCGATCCAGAGCTCAAATTTTTGGTTCTTTATATCAATGGAAAGCTGGTGAAATTATCTACATGATTATGGGGTCAATTTTGCATTTTGGTTAAGTTAGGAGAGATAAAATCAAGAAACATCTCTCGTGTACGTGGTAATGGCCGTAAATGACGCTTTCAACAACCAATTTTAATGCAAAATGGGTCGCATTCTTCTTCAAAGATGGCCAAAATGTCGGGGCATGGGTCTGTAAGGACTCCTATGCTATTTTAATGCATCTTCATTCAATGGGTAATGGCTCCCATGTTTTTTACATGTTTTCTCTCTCCTGTGCTCAACCCATGCATTGTAAAAGCCGATTTGGCTCATTTTTGAGTGTGGAACATTGTTTTTGGATAGCAAGCTTCTTCTTTCACCTTCAACAACTGATTTTTGCAAGTATCGACCTTCTTCATGATTGTAACAGGTTTCTACCTCTTTGATGTTGCAAATGAAGGATTTTGACAGTGAAAAATGAAAATGTAGACTATGTGATCAATTTTCAAATCCTTTGTTTGTATTGTCTTGCTTCATTTCAGACCTCTAATTGCATCTTATCACCTTGTGTATGATGTTTCATGTTGCATTTTATGAAATTGTGTCAATTTGAATGAACAAGAAGTGTTCACCACTCCTTTGGTGTATCACCTATTAGTTTAGTTTCAATTTTTGCACTTTCTATCTCTGTCTCCTTGGAATTTAGAGTAGGATTAGGATTCAAACCTCTGTAATTGTGCAAATAATAGATCTGATCAGAGGAGTTTGAGGAACCAGCCTCTAATCTGAGATTCCTCTCTCATTTTACAAGTCCCACACTTGGAGAGAGGTTTCAATGTTGTGCAACCACACTGGATGCCCGAAACATCAACTTAGAAACCCGATTTGCATCCAGGGTGCCGCTGATTTGCAACAACAGCTTTTGGCACACCGAGTGGGACCTTAGAGGTCTCATCTTCATTGCAGAAAAATTTATGTGCATTTGTTGCAAGTTTCTTGCTTTAAAAGAGCTATAAATTACACATCCGCACTCCAAGGAAGAAGAATCAGCTGGTTTTAGCAGTGCAGACCTGAAAACTCATGAGAAGAATCAACACAAGGTCAAGAGCTGGAGAGGAAGAGGTGCTGTTTGAATATCTACAGTTATCTCCAAGAATAAGGCAAAGTGGGAGGAGAATCCAAAGGTCTCCATCTCCACCAAACAAAACTCTCTCAACTCCTCCACCTGGTAGGCCTTTCATTCAATCAACAAGGGTTCTAAGACCAATTAGAATGGCACAAAACAACCCCTATGTCAATTTCACTGGCAGCAGCCCACTTGCTCTCAATGCACAAAATCCAATCCTAGTTGTAGCATTGAAGAACATTCCATACTTCACTGGAGAAAATCAGACCTCACCTGGTGATCATGTTAAGGATATTGCTAACATTTGTGCAATCCATGAGATCAAAGAGATGCAAGTTCATTGTCAAACTATTGGCATCTTCATTCAAAGGGAAAGATTTTCAATGGTTCAGGAGTCTTGCCTCAGGTTCTATTCAAAATTGGAATCAGCTATGTATAGCCCTCCATGAGCAGTTTGGGGAAAAGGGAGACAACTTGTCCCTTTTGGAGTAGGCCGACAACATCAAAAGAGCTCCCAATGAGCAAATGACTGATTTTAATTCAAGATTTCAAAGGACTTGGGAGAGAATTCCAGTGGCGCAATGTGCCAACAAAGGTGAAGGTGCTTTTCTTTACTATCTCAAAGCTCTAAATTTTGATATTTCTATGTTGATTCAGTCCATGGGAGGCATAACTATCCCTATGGCTTATAGCATTGCCATTAGGGCTGAAAATTGTTTGATCCAAGCTGGAAAACTAGCCCCTAGACCTCCCATGCCATTGTTTCCAAGTTTAGAGAGCCCAAACACTAATCAAGCACCTAATTTGGCTCCTTCTCCCACTCCTAGAAATTAGAGTTCAAATGAAGCTTCTACTTCATCTCCAAGTGCCCCAAATGAGCTTCAAGAAGTCATGAAGTAATTGCAAAATTTAGGTAATGAACTAGTTACTCTCAAGAGGTAACAAGCCCAAATTTTTAGACCTTCCTTCCAGCCTCAAGCTCAGCCTAACAGGCAGCCATATCAACCTCATAGACCACCCAATCCAGCTGTAAATCTAAATCAAGCAAGGCCTCCTGCCAACAGACCATTTCAGCCCTATAATACAATTGCTATATCTACCTCTAAGGCATTGGTGCCAACACAAAAAACAACATTGCTCAAGTGTATGATTGGTGTTTTCCATGCAATGAACCTCACAACCAATCTATGTGCTTCAACAGTGCCTTGAATCAAGAATTAATGGTGACAACTACTGGTGTGGAGGGTGAGGGCAGTAAAGGAAACAACCAAAAACAAGAAACATTCCAGCAGCAATCAGCTCCAAATGACACCACACTTGTGAACTGGCAGGCAGAGGATTTTTGTGGCATAAATCAAATAGTCTCTCAAGGTGTTATAGCCAACACAAGGTCAAAAAGAAGGAATTTGGGTGAAGAACAACCATTAGCTCCAACCAATCCACAACCTTTTATGGCTCCACAAATGGTTGGCAAACAAAATCCAGTAGTAAATGCACAAGGGCAAGCCAAGAACAGCTCTCTAGACCAACTCAAATACCAGTTGTTGCTGCCCAATGCAAGGGATGAATATGCAAACTAAGGGACAAAAAAGAGATCCTTCATCACCATTTAGTATCATTGATCGATGAAGAAGAAAATGTAAATATATCAATGTGGGAATCCCTATCTATCCCAGGCCAGAGAGATTTGCTACAAGCTGCCATGAAGGACTGACCAACTTCGAATCAGCAAGTCCAAATGCAAGAGAAGATGCTCACAAATGCTGCCCAGCCTAAAGGGAATTATGGAGGACAGCAAGGTAAAATGTTGAAGCCCCCTCCTTTTTATGTCTCATTAATCATTGGAAACGAATTAGTGCACAATTGCATGATTGATTCCGGGGCAAGTAGCTCAAAGATGCTCAAGCAAATAGCTGATCACCTAGGACTTCAATATGAAACCATATCCAAAGGGGTAGTGCAGTGGATGGGACAACAAAGAACAACACTTGGGGTGATTAGAAACTTGAGTCTTACCTTGCATGCATGTCCAAATGTTGTTGTTTTACAAGATGTATGAGTTATAGACCTTCCACCACTCTTTGCCCTATGTTTGTCAAGAGATTTCACAAAGAAAGATTGGAGGATATTTGTCTCACCGATTGGTCACACATGATGTTCGTAACGAGGTATGGAAACAAAGCTACAATCAGGTTTGAACCTATTACAAACTTCCACATTGAGCCCTACACTCCAAGTCAGATCAATGCCAACTGTTCGGAATTTGATCAAGAAGATCACCCAAGCACTTATGAAGCTGACACCAAGGTTGGAAGCATCCCGGATCTAACTCTTGATGAATGGGCAAACAAGGTGCATGCTTTTGATCCTTATCAAGAAGTAGAAGAATATGAGCTAGGGGTCTATTGCATACATCAAGAAGATCAGCCCATTCCTAGCATCACAAAGCCAAACCACAAGGATGACAATGAGGTATGGCAGCATTTTTTTGATGGATCAAGGAGTAGACAAGGTGCAGGAGGTGGAGCTATGCTTATTTCACCTCAAGGAGTAAAGTACTATTCATCTTTTAGATTTCAGTTTGCATGCTCCAATAACACTGCTGAATATGAAGCCTTGGTGCAAGGGATGCATTGGGCAATAAAGAGAGGAATAAAGAACTTGCAAGTCTTTGGTGATAGTGAATTGATTGTAAACCAAGTTAAGGGGCAGCATGCTGTCAAGAATAATCTTCTCAAGTGCTACAAGAACAGGGTGTGGGACCTCATTGAAGATTTTGAGGGCTTTAGCATAAAATCCATTCCTAGAAAAGAAAACCAAGCTGCTGACAAGCTTACAGCAGTTGGGGCAGCCTTTGATATTGTGGAAAGCATTCAAAAGGACAAGGTACAACCAAAAATCCATGTGATTGTGAGGCCTTCAGTGCCGGATAACAATGTAAGTTGGCAAGTGTTTGAGAATGACCAGCAAATCATCCATTTCTTACAAGAAGAAGCTGAGTTCTCAGCTAAAAATCAGGAAAAATTGGAATAGCAGTATGGTGACCAAGTGGTACAGCTGAGAACTAACAAGCTGCCCAAGGGACTTATCACTTTGGAGTCCATTTTCAATCCCAATGATCAGTTTAGGAAAGAGAAAGAAAACATTCAGGTCAAGAGAGAAGATTCAGTATCCATCTTGGTGGAAGAGAACAAACCATTGCAAATTGGAAAGATGACAACTGAACAAGAAAGGTATGAGTTCATACAGCTATGTCAAGAGTTCCCTAATGTGTTTGCTTGGAGCTATGAAGATTTGAAAGGTTTCAATCCCAAGTTAGCTCAAGGACACCATTGAGTTGGATCCAAATACTAAGCCCATCAGGTAGAAACAAAGGCCACCAATCCACACATGGAACCTCTCATGAGGAAGGAATTGAACAAGTTGATTGAGTCAAGAATCATATTCCCAATCAAGCATTCTAGTTGGGTTGCCAACTTAGTTCCAGTCAGAAAGAAGAGTGGAGAGATCAGATTGTGTGTTGATTTCAGAGATTTGAATAGAGCATCTCTCAAGGACCATTACCCACTTCCTTCTATGGAGCATATTTTACAAGTTGTTGCTAGCTCCGAAAGGTTTTCATTGCTTGATGGCTACTCAGGGTACAATCAGATTATGGTGAAGGAAGAAGATCAGTTCAAGACAACCTTCACAACCAAATGGGGAACTTATGCATACAAGAAAATGCCATTTGGGATGTCCAACGCTGGAGCTACCTTCCAAAGAGTAATGGACATGGCGTTCAAAGGTTTGATTAACAACATGGTGCTGATATATCTTGATGATATCACTATTTTTTCAAAGAATGCAGCAGACCACCACTCTCATTTGAGACAAGTCTTCCAAAGGTGCAGGAGATTTGGAGTGTCTTTGAATCCTAAGAAGTGTATCTTCCTAAGACATGAAGAAAATCTCCTTGGCCATATTGTCTCGAAAGAAGGATTAACAATTGATCCGTGAGAGGTCAGCCATAGAGCACTACCATGAAGCCATAAGAAGGCACTTCGAGTTTCTTCGGGAGAATAAATTTTGTTCAGAGGTTTGTCCTAGATTTTGTAGCCCTTGTCAAACCTATCATCAAGATGTTGAATAAAAGCATGGCTTTCAAATGGACAGCAAAAGGCAAGGAGAGTTTTGAAGCAATCAAAGAAGCCATCTCTCAAGCACCAACTCTCATCAACCCAAACTTCTCCAAGGATTTCATCCTCTATGCATTTGGGGGTAATGATACCATTTCTGCCATTTTGGTACAGCAGAACAAGGACAATGATGAGCAGCCAATTGCTTTCTTCAGCCAAAGCCTAGATGACTATGAGGTGAGATATTATTTTATTGAGAAGCATGTACTTGCAGTAATCAGAAGCTTGAAGAAATTCAAGCATCTAGTCTCAAACAACAAGGTTCAGTTGTTGGTCTCTCATGCGGGAGTAAAGGAATTCCTCCTCAACAAGGATTTGAATGAGAAAAGGGCAGGTTGGATCACTTGTGTCATGGAGTATGACATTGAGATCAAGGTCACCAAGCTGGTAAGAGGAAAAGGATTGTGTGAGCAACTGATTCTGGGCAAGCAAAAAGGAGTATGCAATAAAGAAGAGGCTGTTTTGACAGTTCAAGACAGCCATGTGCAAGGTAGCACTCAAGAAGAGGATAATGCTGTCCCCACTCGTTGCTGGACCCGAGGTATAATGCACTTCCTAAGCATAGGCCTATGCCCTCCAGAGATGAACAAAACCCAAAGAAGACACTTCAGATTGCAGGCTGTCCCATATGCCATAGTAGACGGTGTTTTGTTCAAGAAAGATGTGAATGGAGTGCTTTGCTGAGATGCATTAGCACAAATTAGATTCATAGGGTGTTGGAAGAGTTCCATGGTGGACCAGCTGGTGGTCATTTTGCACCAAGAGTGACAGCTCTAAAAATCATGAAGGTTGGTTATTATTGGCCCAAGATTTTCAAAGTGATTGCTTTGCATGGGATCAAAAGGTGCAAGAATTGTGCATTCTTCACAGTAAAGAGAGGCTTGCTTCCCTTCCATCGCATCCAATTTCAGCTTGACCAGCCATTCATGCAATGGGGTTTATACTTCATTGGAATCATTAATCCCAATTCAAGCCAAGGGCATAAGTGGATTTTGACAAACACGACTACTTCACCAAGTGGATCAAGAATTAGAACTCAAGGAAGCAAATGAGTCTAGCATCTTAGACTTCTATGAGGGGATAATAACTAGATTTGGCATACCTGCTACAATAATATCGTATAATGTATTAGCATTCATTGGATCCAAGGTGACCGAGTGGGTTGACAAGAATGGGATCTACCTAAGTACTTCATCAAACTACTACCCTCGTGGTAATGGCCAGTGCAATCTACAAACAAGAACTTGTTGAGGATCATTAGGAGGACTCTTGATGAGAATCGAGGTCTTGACATACCAAACTGAAATCAGCCTTATGGGCTGATAGGATAACTCCCAAAAGATCCACATGTAACTCTCTATTCGTGCTTGTTTATGCAAGAGAGGAAATCTTGCCCATGTCACTTGAGTTGCCAACATTGGAACTCATGAAGCAGCTTAGAGTTGCTAGAGTTTGGGCCCATGGAGGTGAGATATGCAGAGTTGATGGAGCTCCAAGAGATCGAGATCGGGCATCCCAAGTAATGAAGAGAAGGATCAAGCTTTGATCAAGAAGACCTTTGATAGGAAGGCCAAGAGTAGATCTTTCCAAGTTGGAGATCTAGTGTTAAAATGGGATCCAGATAGAGAAAAACCGGGAAGGCATTCAAAATTTTATGCCATTTGGAGTGGCCCATACATGGTCACAAAGTGTAAGGACAACAATGCCTTCCAATTATCTTCATGGATGGCGAAGAAATGCAGATTCCAAATAATGGAGTCTATCTAAAGCATTTCTACTAAAGGGAAATTCTCCACCTTGTAAATATTATCTTAGGTTTTCATTCCTCCAAGTGCTTGTGCACATTGTTTTGTCTTGTAGGTTGTTTTGCTTTCCCTAAGTACTTTGGCACAGCTTGCTTGTCCCTCGGAGATGTTTTGTAGTCCTTACTTTCATCAGTGTGATTTTCCATCTTCCTCTTTGTGACGTTCTAGTCGCTTGGGTATTAAATAGAGAATCAAGTGAGTCCATGCCCAATGGATTGCTTTAGGCAACTAGTAACTTCATCCAAAGCAGAGATGACCCTCCGAGTCGCCAAAATTTTTATCCCAAATGTGCCCTGTACTCATTTTGTGGCTAACTCCTTTACATATTTCCATCTCTTGTGCCTCAGTCAGAATATTTTGTTTTCTAGGCATTCAAAACCTTCTAGAAATGACACCATTGGATAGAGCTCTCTCTCAGCTTTCCACAAAGGTAAAGTTTTCCTCCTAACTCCTCATATTTTTCAAGTTATGGCTCGGCAGAGTTTTTGTGGGAAATTTTCCCTTAGAGGGCCCATAGCCAATTAGAACATGCCACGTGGCACCTGGAGTGGCAGAGCATAGGGAAAATTTGAAAAAAAATTCCAAAGACCAAACGGGTAAAAATTCAAACTTTTTGCCCGCCGATCCGATTTTGGCCTGTTTTTGCCCTAAATTTTCAAATCGCCATATCTTTCGATCCAGAGCTCAGATTTTCACGTTCTTTATATCAATGGAAAGATGGTGAATTTATCTACATGATACCAGTTTCAATTTTGAATTTTGGTTCAGTTTGGAGAGATAAAATAAAGAAACTTCTCTGGCACGTGGTAATGGCCAGAAATGACGTTTCAACAACCAGTTTTAATGCAAAATGGGTCGCATTCTTCTTCAGCATGGCCAAAAATGTCAGGGCATGGGTTTGTAAGGATGCCCATGCTATTTTAATGCATATTTATTCAATGGGGAATGGCTCCCATGTTTTTTACACATTTTCTCTCTCCTGGGCTTGACCTATGTGTTGTAAAAGCCAGATTTGGCTCATTTTTTGAGTGTGGAACATTTTTTTTGGATAGCAAGCTTCTTCTTTCACCTTCAACAAGTTATTTTTGCAAGTATCGACCTTCTTCATGATTGTAATAGTTTTTTTCCTCTTTGATGTTGCAAATGCAAAGATTTTGACAAAGAAAATGACAAAGTACAGCACTCGTGATCAATTTTCACCCTTTTTGTTTGTGTTGTCTTGCTTCATTTCAGACTCTAATTGCATCTTATCAGCCTCGTATGATGTTTCATGTTGCATTTTATGAAATTGTGTTAATTTGAATGAACAAGAAGTGTTCACCACTCCTTTGGTGTATCACCTATTAGTTTAGTTTCAATTTTTGCACTTTCTATCTCTGTCTCCTTGGAATTTAGAGTAGGATTAGGATTCAAACCTCTGTAATTGTGCAAATAATAGATCTGATCAGAGGAGTTTGAGGAACCAGCCTCTAATCTGAGATTCCTCTCTCATTTTACAAGTCCCACACTTGGAGAGAGGTTTCAATGTTGTGCAATCACACTGGATGCCTGAAACATCAACTTAGAAACCTGATTTGCATCCAGGGGTGTTGCTGATTTGCAACAACAGTTTTGGCACACCGAGTGGGACCTTAGAGGTCTTCATCTTCATTGCAACAAAATTTATGTGCATTTGTTGCAAGTTTCTTGCTTTAAAAGAGCTATAAATTACACATCTGGCACCTCCAAGGAAGAAGAATCATTTGGTTTTAGCGGTGCAAAGACCTAAAACTCATAGAAGAATCAACAAAAGGTCAAGAGCTGGAGAGGAAGAGGTGTTGTTTGAATATCTACAGTTATCTCCAAGAATAAGGCAAAGTGGGAGGAGAATCCAAAGGTCTCCATCTCCACCAAACAAAACTCTCTCAACTCCTCCACCTGGTAGGCCTTTCATTCAATCAACAAGGGTTCTAAGACCAATTAGAATGGCACAAAACAACCCCTATGTCAATTTCACTGGCAACAGCCCACTTGCTCTCAATGCACAAAATCCAATCCTAGTTGTAGCATTGAAGAACATTCCATACTTCACTGGAGAAAATTAGACCTCACCTGGTGATCATGTTAAGGATATTGCTAACATTTGTGCAATCCATGAGATCAATGAGATGCAAGTTGCTGTCAAACTATTGGCATCTTCATTCAAAGGGAAAGATTTGCAATGGTTCAGAGTCTTGCCTCAGGTTCTATTCAAAATTAGAATCAGCTATGTATAGCCCTCCATGAGCAGTTTGGGGAAAAGGGAGACAACTTGTCCCTTTTGGAGTAGCTGACAACTATCAAAAGAGCTCCCAATGAGCAACTGATGATTTTAATTTCAGATTTCAAAGGACTTGGGAGAGAATTCTAGTGGCAGTCAGGCCAACAACAGAAGGTGCTTTTCTTTACTATCTCAAAGCTCTAAATTTTGATATTTCTATGTTGATTCAGTCCATGGGAGGCATAACTATCCCTATGGCTTATAGCATTGCCATTAGGGCTGAAAATTGTTTGATCCAAGCTGGAAAACTAGCCCCTAGACCTCCCATGCCATTGTTTCCAAGTTTAGAGAGCCCAAACACTAATCAAGCACCTAATTTGGCTCCTTCTCCCACTCCTAGAAATCAGAGTTCAAATGAAGCTTCTACTTCATCTCCAAGTGCCCCAAATGAGCTTCAAGAAGTCATGAAGCAATTGTAAAATTTAGGTAATGAGCTGGTTACTCTCAAGAGGCAACAAGCCCAAAGTTTTAGACCTTCCTTCCAGCCTCAAGCTCAACCTAACAGGCAGCCATATCAACCTCATAGACCACCCAATCCAGCTGCAAATCTAAATCAAGCAAGGCCTCCTACCAACAGACCATTTCAGCCCTATAATCCAAATGCTATATCTACCTCTAAGGCATTGGTGCCAACACAAAACAACGTTTCTCAGGAGTATGATTGGTGTTTTCCATGTAATGAACCTCACAACCAATCTATGTGCTTCAACGGTGCCTTGAATCAAGCATTAATGGTGACAAATACTGGTGTGGAGGGTGAGGGTAGTAAAGGAAACCACCAACAACAAGAAACATTCCAGCAACAATCAGCTCCAAATGACACCACACTTGTGAACTGGCAGGCAGAGGATTTTTGTGGCATAAATCAAATAGTGTCTCAAGGTGTTACAACCAACACAAGGTCAAAAAGAAGGAATTTGGGTGAAGAACAACCATTAGCTCCAACCAATCCATAACCTTTTATGGCTCCACAAATGGTTGGCAAACAAAATCCAGTTGTAAATGCACAAGGGCAGCCAAGAACAACTCCTAGACCAACTCAAATACCAGTTGTTGCTGCCCACATGCAAGGGATGAATATGCAAACCAAGGGACAACAAAGAGATCCTTCATCACCATTTAGTATCATTGATCAGATGAAGAAGACAAATGTAAATATATCAATGTGGGAATCCCTATCTATCCCAGGCCAGAGAGATTTGCTACAAGTTGCCATGAAGGACTGGCCAACTTCGAATCAACAAGTCCAAATGTAAGAGAAGGTGCTCACAAATGCTGCCCAGCCTGAAGGGAATCATGGAGGACAACAAGGTAAAATGTTGAAGCCCCCTCCTTTTTATGTCTCATTAATCATTGGAAACCAATTGGTGCACAATTACATGATTGATTCCGGGGCAAGTAGCTCAATGATGCCCAAGCAAATAGCTGATCAGCTAGGAATTCAATATGAAACCATATCCAAAGGGGTAGTGAAGTTGGATGGGACAGCATAGAATAACAATTTGGGTGATTAAAAACTTGAGTCTTACCTTGCATGCATGTCCAAATGTTGTTATTTTACAAGATGTATGAGTTATAGACCTTCCACCACTCTTTGCCCTATGTTTGTCAAGAGATTTCACAGCCAAGATTAGAGGATATTTGTCTGCTGATTGGTCACACATGCTGTTCAGAATGAGGTATGGAACCAAAGCTACAATTAGGTCTGAACCTATTGCAAACTTCCACATTGAGCCCTACACTCCAAGTCAGATCAATGCCAACTGTTCGGCATTTGATCAAGAAGATCACCCAAGCACTGATGAAGTTGACACCAAGGTTGGAAGCATCCTGGATCTAACTCTTGATGAATGGGAAAACAAGGTGCATGCTTTTGATCCTTATCAAGAAGTAGAAGAATCTGAGCTAGGGGTCTATTGCATACATCAAGAAGATCAGCCCATTCCTAGCATCACCAAGCCAAACCACAAGGATGACAATGAGGTATGGCAGCTGTTTTTTGATGGATCAAGGAGTAGACAAGGTGCAGGAGGTGGAGCTATGCTTATTTCACCTCAAGGAGTAAAGTACTATTCATCTTTTAGATTTCAGTTTGCATGCTCCAATAACACTGCTGAATATGAAGCCTTGGTGCAAGGGATGCATTGGGCAATAAAGAGAGGAATAAAGAACTTGCAAGTCTTTGGTGATAGTGAATTGATTGTAAACCAAGTTAAGGGGTAACATGCTGTCAAGAATAATCTACTCAAGTGCTACAAGAACAGGGTGTGGGACCTCATTGAAGATTTTGAGGGCTTTAGCATAAAATCCATTCCTAGAAAAGAAAACCAAGCTGCTGATAGGCTTGCAGCAGTTGGGGCAGCCTTTTGTGGAAAGAATTCAAAAGGAAAGGTACAACCAAACATCCATGTGATTATGAGGCCTTCAAAGGCCGGATAACAATGTAAGTTGGCAAGTGTTTGAGAATGACCAGCAAATCATCCATTTCTTACAAGAAGAAGCTGAGTTCTTAAAAATAAGGAAAAATTGGAAGCAGTATGGTGACCAAGTGATACACTGAGAACTAACAAGCTACCCAAGGGACTTATCACTTTGGAGTCCATTTTCAATCCCAATGATCAGGCTTTAGAAAGAGAAAGAAAACATTCAAAGTCAAGAGAGAAGATTCAATATCCATCTTGGTGGAAGAGAACAAAATGTTACAAATTGGAAAGATGACAATTGAACAAGAAAGGTATGAGTTCATACAAATTATGTCAAGAGTTCCTTGATGTGTTTGCTTAGAGCTATGAAGATTTGAAAGGTTTCAATCCCAAGTTAGCTCAAAGACACCATTGAGTTGGATCCAAATACTAAGCCCCATCAGGTAGAAACAAAGGCCAGTCAATCCACACATGGAACCTCTCATGAGGAAGGAATTAAACAAGTTGATTGAGTCAAGAATCATATTCCCAATCAAGCATTCTAGTTTTTTTGCCAACTTAGTTCCAAATAAAGAAGAGTGGAGAGATCAGATTGTACGTTGATTTCAGATATTTGAATAGAGCATCTCTCAAGGACCATTACCCACTTCCTTCTATGGAGTAGATTTTACAAGTTGTTACTGGCTCTGAAATATTTTCATTGATTGATGGCTACTTAGGGTACAATGAGATTATGGTGAAGGAAGAAGATCAGTTCAAGACAGCCTTCACAACCAAATGGGGAACTTATGCATACAAGAAAATGCCATTTGGGTTGTCCAATGCTAGAGCTACCTTCCAAAGAGCAATGGACATGGCGTTCAAAGGTTTGATTAACAACATGGTGCTGATATATCTTGATGATATCACTATTTTTTCAAAGAATGCAGCAGACCACCTCTCTCATTTGAGACAAGTCTTCCAAAGGTGCAGGAGATTTGGAGTGTCTTTGAATCCTAAGAAGTGTATCTTCCTAGCACATGAAGGAAAGCTCCTTGGCCATATTGTCTCCAAAGAAGGATTAGCAATTGATCTAGAGAGAGTTGAAGCCATAAGAGCACTACCATTGCCAAGCCACAAGAAGGCACTTCAGAGTTTCTTGGGGAGAATAAATTTTGTTCGGAGGTTTGTCCTAGATTTTGTAGCCCTTGTCAAACCTATCACCAAGATGTTGAAGAAAAGCATGGCTTTCAAATGGACAACAGAAGGAAAGGAGAGTTTTGAAGCAATCAAAGAAGCCATCTCTCAAGCACCAACTCTCATCAATCCGAATTCTCCAAGGATTTCATCCTCTATGCATTTGGGGGTAATGATACCATTTTTTCCATTTTGGTACAGCAGAACAAGGAAAATGATGAGAAGCCAATTACTTTCTTCAGCCAAAGCCTAGATGCCTATGAGGTGAGATATTATTTTATTGAGAAGCATGTACTTGCAATAATCAGAAGCTTGAAGAAATTCAAGCATCTAGTCTTAAACACAAGGTTCAATTTTTGGTCTCTCATGGGAGTAAAGGACTTCCTCCTCAAAAAGATTTGAATGAGAAAAGGGCAGGTTGGATCACTCGTGTCATGGAGTATGACATTGAGATCAAGGTCACCAAGTTGGTAAGAGGAAAAGGATTGTGTGAGTAGCTAATTCTCGGGTGAGGAAAAAGGAGTATGCAATAAAGAAGAGGCTGTTTTGACAGTTCAAGACAGCCATGTGCAAGGTAGCACTCAAGAAGAGGATAATGCTGTCCCCACTCCTTGCTGGACCCGAGGTATAATGCACTTCCTAAGCATAGGCCTATGCCTCCGAGATGAACAAAACCCAAAGAAGACACTCAGATTGTAGGTTGTCCCATATGCCATAGTAGACAAGTGTTTTGTTCAAGAAAGATGTGAATGGAGTGCTACTGAAATGCATTAGCACAAATTAGATTCATAGGGTGTTGGAAGAGTTCCATGGTGGACCAGCTGGTGGTCATTTTGCACCAAGAGTGACAGCTCTAAAAATCATGAAGGCTGGTTATTATTGGCCTAAGATTTTTAGTGATTGCTTTGCGTGGATCCAAAGGTGCAAGAATTGTGCATTCTTCACAGTAAAGAGAGGCTTACTACCCTTCCATTGCATCCAATTAAAGTTGACTAGCCATTCATGCAATGGGGTTTGGAATTTATTGAGTCATTAATCCCAATTCAAGCTAAGGGCATAAGTGGATTTTGACAAACGTACTACTTAACCAAGTGGATCAAGCAAGAGCACTCAAGGAAGCAAATGAGTCTAGCATCTTAGACTTCTATGAGGGGATAGTAACCAGATTTGGCATACCCGCTACAATAATCTCGTATAATGCATTAACATTCATTGGATCCAAGGTGACCGAGTGGGTTGTCAAAAACGGATCTACCTAAGTACTTCATCAAACTACTACCCTAAGGGTAATGGCCAGTGAATCTACAAACAAGAACTTGTTGAGGATCATTAGGAGGACTCTTGATGAGAATCGAGGTCTTGGCATACCAAACCGAAATCAGCTTATGGGCTAATAGGATGACTCCCAAGAGATCCACAGTAACTCTCCATTCAAGTTTGTTTATGGAAGAGAGGCAATCTTGCCCATGTCACTGAGTTACCAACATTAGAACTCATGAAGCAATTAGAGTTGCTAGAGTTTGGGCCCATGGAGGTGAGATATGCAGAGTTGATGGAGCTCCAAGAGATCAGAGATCAGGCATCCCAAGTAATGGAGAAGGATCAAGCTTTGATCAAGAAGACCTTTGATAGGAAGGCCAAGAGTAGATCTTTCCAAGTTGGAGATCTAGTGTTAAAATGGGATGCAGATAGAGCAAAACCGGAAGGCATTCAAAATTTTATGCCATTTGGAGTGGCCCATACATGGTCACAAAGTGTAAGGACAACAATGCCTTCCAATTGTCTTCATTGGATGGCGAAGAACTGCAGATTCTAGTCAATGGAATCTATCTAAAGCATTGCTACTAAAGGGAAATTCTCCACCTTGTAAATATTATCTTAGGGTTTCATTCCTCCAAGTGCTTGTGCACATTGTTTTGCTGTAGGTTGTTTTGCTTTCCCTAAGTGATTTGGCATGCACTTGTTGTCCCCGGAGATGTTTTATAGTCCTTGCTTTCATCGTGTGATTTTCCATCTTCCTCGTTTGCAACGTTCTAGTCAATTGGGGTATTAAATAGAGAATCAAGTGACTCCATGCCCAATGGATTGCTTCAGGCAACTGGTAACTTCATCCAGCAGGTAGATGACCCCTCTGAGTCGCCAAAATTGTTATCCCAAATGTGCCCCTACTCATTTTGTGGCTAACTCCTTTACATATTTCCTTCTCTTGTGCCTCAGTTAGAATATTTTGTTTTCTAGGCACTCAAAACCTTCTGGAAATGGCACCATTGGATAGAGCTCTCTCTCAGCTTTCCAGAAAGGTAAAGTTTTCCTCCTAACTCCTCATATTTTTCAAGTTATGGCTCGACAAAGTTTTTGTGGGAAATTTTCCCTTAGAGGGCCCACAACCAATCAGAACATGCCACGTGGCACCTGGAGTGGCAGAGCATAGGGAAAAATTGAATTTTTTTTCCAAAGACCAAACGGGTAAAAATTCAAACTTTTTGCCCATCGATCTGATTTTGGCCTGCTTTTTGCCATTAATTTTCAAATCGCCATATCTTTCGATCCAGAGCTTAGATTTTCACTTTCTTTATATAAATGGAAAGCTGGTGAAATTCTCTACATGATTCCAGGGTCAATTTTTCATTTTGGTTCAGTTTGGAGATAGAAAATCAAGAAACGTCTCTGGCACATTGTAATGGCCAGAAATGACATTTCAACAACCAGTTTTAATGGAAAATGGGTCGCATTCTTCTTCAGCATGGCCAAAAATTTCAGGGCATGGGTCTGTAAGGATGCCTATGCTGTTTTAATACATCTTCATTCAATATGGAATGGCTCCCACATTTTTTACATGTTTTCTCTCTCCGGCTCGACCTATTCGTTGTAAAAGCCGATTTGGCTCATTTTTTGAGTGTGGAACATTTTTTTGGATAGCAAGCTTCTTCTTTCACCTTCAACAAGTTATTTTTGCAAGTATCGACCTTCTTCATGATTGTAATAGTTTTTTTCCTCTTTGATGTTGCAAATGCAAAGATTTTGACAAAGATGAAAAATGACAAAGGTCTGCAGACTCTGTGATCAATTTTTAGTCCTTTGTTTGTGTTGTCTTGCTTCATTTCAGACCTCTAATTGCATCTTATCAGCCTCTGTATGATGTTTCATGTTGCATTTTATGAAATTGTGTCAATTTGAATGAACAAAGTGTTCACCACTCCTTTGGTGTATCATCTATTAGTTTAGTTTCAATTTTTGCACTTTCTATCTCTCGTCTCCTTGGAATTTAGAGTGGGATTAGGATTCAAACCTCTCGTAATTGTGCAAATAATAGATCTCGATCAAAGGAGTTTGAGGAACCAACCTCTAATCTGGAGATTCCTCTCTCATTTTACAAGTCCCACACTTGGAGAGAGGTTTCAATGTTGTGCAACCACACTAGATGCCCGAAACATCAACTTAGAAACCTGATTTGCATCCGTGGTGCTTGATTTGCAACAACGAAACCTCATAGAGAACGTGATTCTCACTTTGTGCCATTCGAGAAGATTATCTCGATGGGTCTCCCACCAACGCATTGTTGTTATGTGTACGTTATAATTTTGCATATTCCTCCTTTTTTTTTTCCGATAGGTCCACCGTACCTCCATTGTGTGTAAAAATCATAGGATTACCTTCTTCAATGTAACTAGGTAACTACCTTCCTTCCGTGCACCTAACCGATTGTGCCTAGCGATGTGAATCACAATGCCCCTTAGTTGCTTTCCGACCAACTCATAGGTCCCATGTGCCCAATTTTCACATGAAATGCTAGTTGTATCACTCATGGACTAAGCATCTTCCAATTAAATGAATCCTTATCTCGATGGATGGACAACCTCGGGGTCTCTAATGGTGCACACATAGATTCTATCTAGGTCCTCTTCTCCCAAAGGTTCTATATAGGGTGTATACTTCCCATCCGTCAGTGGAATAAGGACGTGCTCATATTTGTTCTTGAATCTTATATACCCTTTGTTAAAGCACACATTAGAATTATTCTTATAGCACCAGGGGTGTCCAAGTAGGGCTGGAAAGTTATCTACCTCAGTAAGTGCTAAGAATTCAAAGTCTACAAGAAATGTTTCCCCTATGATTATGGATGCATCCTTCAATACCTATTGGGAATAACATTTGTATTATTTTCCATATACAACACATTTGAAGATGGTTGTAATGGGGGCGTCCCCATCTAACTCCATGCATCTAAAATTAGAACATTGACCTCAAAACCCATTTCAATCGAATATTTCTCAAAATCCCTCCATCCACAACTACATTTAATGTGATTTATTTGTCATAATCAATACTGTGAGTGGGAAGATTAGTATGCAAGACCTACCTCTCACACTCACCTCCAACATGTAATACCTTCTCTCTAGCCACTCTCATGATAGATAGATGATATTCTCCCGGCACAACATCTTAAAAAATTATCTCGATCTCATTCATTTTCTTATGAGGGACCTCAACATTATTTTCTTGTTCCAAATTTCATGATTGCTCCTTCAAACACTGAATCTCCCCTTGCAGGTTTCTAATCACCTCCATGGTCTCTTAGTAAACCTCCTTCTAATGAATTGGATCAGGATACTTCCCATGTAATACATCTTCTCTTGTAATGAGAGGCCTTTACTTTGGTTTATCGATGGCGTGTGTGGCTTCAACTTGCGTGGTTACTAAGACAGTTCCAACTCGTAGTCATGCACTACGCTATGCATTGATTGCATGATCAGCTCACTTCACACTCACCATCCTTATGTCCTTGTCCTTCCTCTAGTTCTAGCTCATATGCTCATATAATTGAGGGAATTCCTCATACTTATGATTATTCATACACCATGAGCATTGCGAGAAAATCCAGCACAATTACGCTTGAGTGTTCAGTAGATCCAAAATTGTAACATGTTCCATGAGGAAACTCAATCCTACCTCCTTGACCACCACAACTTATGAATCCTCCAAGAAAACCTTTTCCTCAATCGCCTCTCGCTGGTCCGACACACACTAATATCAATGACATCATGGATTTGATTTATCAATTGGCATTAATTAGTATCATGCGTTGTAAATGAGAAAATATTACAATGAGAAGACACATTCTTGCAGAGCACATGCTACAACAACTATCATCTTCTTGGATGATGATCTTTGTGACAAATTTCACAATCTAATGACATGCCATGCATCATATTTTGGGGAAACTATCCTTTGTGTGTCCTTCTATCTCACAATCAGTGTACCATATTCCACTATGAGTCTCATGAGCCGAGTTCGTAGAAAATTTCTCTAGCTTCTTTGCCATGGAAGTGATATGTGCTTCTAAAAATGGGCTTACTCTAGTGTCAATGCTTTTGACCTCATTGTGTAAAGTAGTTTCCAAGGCCTCACATGATCCATGAAAGTCTTGTGGGAAAGAACTCGTCTGAAAGGCATGATCAATCCTCTAATGAACCATTGAGAAGGTTATGAGGGATGGATATCATAAGAAAAATTTGAAAAATATTTTTAAAGCATGCATCATAGTTTCACACACTCTCTGCAATACCTTATTGAATCTCCTTCAACATGTTGATGCTCTTTTTCTCAAACTTAAGAATGTGGAATTCCACCAAGAATTCATCTCCCAACGCAATATAATCCACCACCATATGGTGGGGGTCATACTTATAGTACCCAAAGTATGTGCGTACTCCATGTAAAATAGTTACAAAATGAATTTCCTTCTCCTCCAGGGTAGTGACACCCTTAGCATGCCATAACAATTCATAGTTGTGTACATGATCCATGGCATATTCAACACCCTTGTAATCAGGCAAGTGAAGAGACATCTCATAAAACACCTACTAATGGTGTTGTGGTCCTTGCCCACCAGATCCAGGACCTTGATTCCTTCCTGTATTACTTCCACCACTAGATCCACTAGCTCATATTCCATTAGAACCCCCGCATCTTCCTCCTCGTTTGTAGGTAAGGGCCCGACATAGATGTAATTTGTGTACCCACCGTCGTGCTAAACTACGTGCCGATATTCCGTGATGTGGAACAACTTCTAGATGTGATACCCAAATTTTGTTTACCCACACCTTACCCAAATGATGTTCCGTATAAGATGCCTCCAAACACAGAAATGTATGTGCTTCCATAGAAAAACTAAATAAAAATTATATACATAATGTTACAATAAATATTTAAATAAAGATTACATCATAACATAAGTAAATAAAGAAATACTTACATGAAATAAATAACACATGTGACACAATATTTATAGTGGAAAACCCAATAGGGTAAAAACCACTTTGAAAATAACCTTTTACTTCAGAGAACTTATTTTACATCCAATAAGATCACCTCCTCCTTTAAAACCCTATTTACCAAGGGTAAAACCAAATCACTTGATTTGCACACCTTTGATATATTTCCCAATATATCAAATGAGGACCTAAAGTCCTTTTTATATAAGGTGATCGGGTATGTCTCCCGACCCACCTTTTCAACCTAAAATGGTTGACACATACACCTAGGTTTATAATATTTAATATTAGAAATATAATCATTTCATGATATTAAATATTTAACCTAAAGTATATACCTAGGTTAGCATATTTAATAATAGAAATATAAATATTTCATATTATTAAATATTAACCTATATATTAGTGATGGACCCATATACATTAAGGGTTGGCCAGACCACTTAATCATTATGTTCCAACACTCCCCCTTAATGTTAAGTGGGATAACATAACATATGCCAATAGATTACCTACCCATGGTACACTACAAGATTTACAATCCTTAAACCATAAAGGTTTTAGGCTAGCATATCGGTTGAAGGAATTATAACACCTTCATCATACTCAATTTACCTTTTGGTACAAAAAGATTTGGAATCCCAAAGATCATCCCATGATCAGTGGCTAAGTATGATTTGTGAGTTTTACATGTTCTCACAGGTTCTCATAAAAGGTTATTGAACCCAAGCATATAGAGCCTTTTACAACCAAGGACCTCCTTAACAATATGCTTGTACTGGATGTTTACCAATAAACTCAATAACACTAAAGAGTTTACTGAAGACCACCTTTAAGATCTTTCTACACTTCTTTCTAAAAAAGAAGTCGAGGAGGTATACATGCCCGAAGGTCTTTTTACACTTTCCCGAAGGTCTTTTTTTACACTTTCCCGAAAGGTCTTTTACAAATGCCCAAGGTATTTTTACAAAAACCAAGTTCCATTAGGAGGTGACATTGTCATGCACACTCCCCCTCAATGGAAACTCCGACAATCCAAGATTTTCACGAAAGTGACAAAACTTTGCAGCACTCAGGACTTTGTGAAGATGTCAAACACTCTGTTCTTCAATCAACATGAACTTGAGATTTATCTCATCACTTTACACCTTCTCACGGGTGAAGCGTATATGTATCTCAATGTTCTTCATCCTCTGATGTTGAACTAGATTCTTAATCAAGAGTAATACAACTCTGACCACCACATAGAAGATAAATACTTCCTTTAGCTTCCATGTGTATCTCTACCAATAACATTCAGCAGCCACATGGCTTCTTTACTTCTTCCATTGTACTTCTCTACCTCAATAGAAAAAATGGAGACTATTGATTGTATTTTTGTTCCAAGTAATGGTTCCTACACCAAAAAAATTGAACACATATCCAATATATTTTATAACACAACATCAATATGGTTAGAATCACAAAATCCATATAAGATAGCATTTTCATTCTTATTATAATGCAACCCATAATTGATTGTTCCTTTCAAATATCTAAAAATTCTTTTTGCAAGATTCCAATGATCTCTAAAAAAGGTTCCTACATAAACCTTGAAGTAATTCCTACTGTATAGGAAATATCTGATCTAGTTATAGTTAGATAAATCAAACTATCAACTAACAACGTATATAAAATAGGATCAACCTTTTTCATATGCAGATTTAGATCAATATTTATTCCAACTTCCATTGAAGTAGAAAATGGTTTACAATCAATCATAAGAAACTTTTTCAATACAATGGTTGCATATTGTGTTTTGAAAAATAACAATAGAATGAAATACAATCATACAAATAACATGATGTGAGAGACCTAACTCATTCATTTCAAAGTACTACTTCAATTTCTCTTTAATCCTATGAATTAAATCATAATTGTCACCAGACATAAGAAAATCATCAACATATATACATATAATGATAATATGTGAGCCTTATTGCTTAATGAATATATCATTGTTAGAAGAACAATTAACAAAACCTAACAGTTTAAAGAAGGAAACAATTTTTTCACATACCAAGCTCTAAGAGCTTGTTTTAAACCATACAAGGATTTCTCAACTTACAAACATAGTTTTCTTTACCAGTTTCTTCAAATCCTTTAGGTTGAAACATGTAAAGTTCTTCTTTTAAATCACAATTCAAAAAATATTTTTCTTATCCATTTGGTGGATTTCCCACCCAAATTGAGTGGAATTGCAAATAAGGCCCTAACAGTACTCATTTTAGCTACAGAAAATGTCTCAACATAATCAATACCAAGTTTCTGAGTGAAACCTCTAGCAATAAGTCTAGCTTTATGTTTGTTAATACTACCATCACCATTATATTTTACTTTGTATATCCACCTAGACCCTATAATACTTCACGGCTCAGTTCATACAAGGTAATTAATGCATGGTACATATGATGGCTTCTGGTCATTTTCCTAAGGTTAATAGGATTTGAAATTTTTAACATAGATTGAGCCCAATTTAATTTCTTATCTAGGAAGATAAGAGTTTCAAAAACATCTATAACATCAAAACATCATCATGACCATTTACTAAATCAAAATCAAAACCATCATTTAGAAGCATTTAATGAAGTAACTTCAAGAGAAGAAGACAACACATGTAAACCTTTCACTAGATTATATCTATACATTTCATATAAGCTTTGATAATTAACATGTCCTAACCTTTCATGCCATAGTTTTGAATTATTCAAACTTTGAGATATAAAACAAGATGCAGAAGAGAAATCATCAAAAATATATAGATCATTTCTTTGAATTCCTTCAGCTATTATACTCTCATTACTATCCTTGATATACCAAGTATCCTTCATGCATGGATTCTAGTTGTGTCCATACCTCTTTCGGATGTTCGATATTACCAATGTGTAGAAGGTACTCATCATTCACATTGCATAGAATCATAGAAAGAGCATCTTACATTCATTGCAAGAATGCATTCATGTTATCTACAGTTGCTTGACGACCGGTGGGAGCAACCTCAGATCTAGAAACAATCATCTAGAGTTTCCTCACCATAAATTTTATTTTGACCCAAATGTTGTAGTTGGTTTCATTCAGATCTAGGTTTTGTCAAGACAAAAATAGTTGACGTCATTGTTTTCCTAAACTTGTAAAACACACCCCATTATAATATACAATGTACCACAGAGTTAGATACATATTTATCGATAAAAAAACAACACTTTTAATAGAATCATATCTAAATTTTATAGATCTAAAGAAACTATTTGATCATAACTAATTATTGTCATTACAATGCATACTAATTAACCTCCCATGATCAAAATAATAACCCACATTATAAAGGGCTCTTGCATTATACCCCAGATTTATATAAAAATATTTCCACCATATAGAAGTGAAGAAGAGACCCCTAAGAATGCATAACAACTTCAAATTTCTGAAAAAAATTAATGTAGACAAAAATCGGCCCTTAAATTTGACGTCTAAATGACCGTCATAATGGCTTATTTTTTGGTCTATCGTGATGGTCATTTGACCATCAATTTTAACACAAAAGTTTCCTGGAGAACCTACGAGCTTAAATTTGACGTCTAAATGACCATCATATTGTCTTATGTTTGGTCTACCATGACGGTCATTTGACCATCAAATTTAATGAAGCCAAAACTTGTTGTGTATTTCTAGAATGTGAAATTCTAGAATTTCTTCTTCTATATAATATTAGGAGGTTATATTTTAACACATTATAATAACCTATTATAATTTATAATGTAAAAATATATACACTTTTTTTAAAAAAAATGTATATAATTTATAGAATGTAAATAAAAAACAACATATAGTTCATAAAAATTATAAACTATAGTATATTTTTTTTATATAAAAAACACATAACCCTTATTAAAGGGGTTTAAAGGACATAGACCAAGTTAAAAGAATTTTACCAAGTGCAAGTAGATTTATGAGAGTATAGATTAACTTGCATATTTTACAGAGGGGACAAGTAATTTCACCCGACCAATGAAATAAATTGAAATCCCTATTTTCATGAACCTTGTCTCCTCCCTTCATTTACTCTTAATTTTACCCCACACACATTTAAAACTATGGAAATATTGTAAAATATTTTATATAATTCCTTACAAGCTAAAAACTTTAAAACTTTTATGTGGCTATAACTACCAATATTTTAATAAATATTTACCACACTTCACGTGGGCCACCAATAAACTAGCCCCCTTTTTTTTAATTCTCCATTTATACTTGAGAGTTCCACATTTATACCTGAGATATTATCTCATTTTATTCTCCACTCCCACTCTTATATAAAAGAAAACCTTTAAATAGGTTTATTTATATAGTTTTTATAAACTATAAGATATAAATGAATGGGGCCGCCCCTTACATGGATAATATAAATGGTTAGGGACACATGTTAGGTTTTATTTAATAAGTATTAAGATTTAAAAAGTAATCCCTTCATGGCCAAGAAATAAACACGGCCCCCTTACTAAAAAAAGTAAGCACTTTAGGTTTTTTTTAAAACATATATAAACCAAATCTAATAAAATTTATATTTTAAGCGGTTTAAAATAACCATATATATAAAATATGATTCAAACTTAGGTTTGTTTTTTTTTTTTTTAAAAAAACTATATATGCCTAGATTTATAAGTTAAGTTTAAATATGATTTAAACTTAGGCTTAGAATATGGTCTGTTGACTCTTCCCTCAATCCCATGTAATTTTAATATGGTTTAAGGCTTTTAATATATAGTTTTTTTTTCAAAACTATATAAATTTTAATATGATGTTTATATAAATTATTATATAAACCTTATTCTATATTATATATATTTTTATTTAAAAATAATAATATAGTTTTCAAATTATATAGGATATAGTTATAGATTAACTATAAACTATAGTTTTTCAAATCAAATCCTTTTAGAGGGGACCAAAGAACACGGGTATGAATTTACCTTCCAAAATATTTAACCTACAAACATTTGAAATTATAGAAAACATGAAAATTATTTCATATAGTAATAAATCCTTTCTTTTTCTATATGTGATTTTCACGCAGGTAAATATTTGAAGCCCCTTTCACCTGTGCACACATCAATCTCCAAACAAACATTAATTCCATATAATTTACAAAATGTAAATGAAATTAAGAATCATATCATATTACATCTCCCCCCCAAAAAAAATTAGGGATTTAAAATTGAAAACCCTAAAAATTTTACCGAGAGTTTAATTGCACAAATGTAATGCCAAAATAAATTGGGGAAAAAAAGAAGGGGACCGATACTTTTAAATACCCTTTCGGTTGGTTGAAAAAAACCATACAAATTAAATAAATAAAATACAAAACATTTGATCTTAATTTATTTAATTTACCTCACTTTGTTACCATGTTAGAATTTGAGGATTCTAATAAATACGGATTTAATCAACTTACATATTACATAATGTTACAATAAATATTTAAATAAAGATTACATCATAACATAAGTAAATAAAGAAATACTTACAGAAATAAATAACACATGTGACACAATATTTATAGTGGAAAACCCCAATAGGGTAAAAACCACTTTGAAAATAACCTTTTACTTCATAGAAACTTATTTTACATCCAATAAGATCACCTCCTCCTTTGAAACCCTATTTACCAAGGGTAAAACCAAATCACTTGATTTTCACACCTTTGATATATTTCCGAATATATCAAGAACCACTTAATCATTATGTTCCAACAAAGAAGAACGATCCTCTTGGCTCCCGCAAGAAATCAAGCTCAACAATCTCTGGGGAAAAATACGTAGAAATCACATATTCTAAGATATAGATAGTCAACACTCCACTCCACCAATCATGAAAAACACGAGTCTAGATTAGATTAGCATCATACAACCTCTGATACTCTTCTTGGGTGCAAACAAAAGGTCTATAATACCAAATATTCCTTGATGGATATGATGACAACCATTCGTATAATTCTACTGGAAAACAACAAAATAATGTCTCATAGAGCTCGTGATATAAGTTCTCCTCTACCCATTTACATGTGTCAAACTCATGTCCAGTATTAATTCATTGAGAAAACTCATCCTCTGTGCTTTTAAGCCAAGTATCGACATTGTCCAAGGTCAAGCGTTGTGTCATCACACACCATTCTCACAACAACTTCAAAAGAGGTCTCGGAAATGAAACCAAGATGTAATCACTTTTACACGTACTTAAATCCTAGGTGTGCTGATATATAACCCATCTTGACTGGGCGCTCACTCGAGGCATGCATAGGCACCAAGCCCCTCCTTTATGTGAGATTTGTAAGAATGTTTATTAAAAATGGAGGAACAATGCACATACTTAAATACACACATCTTCTAAGAAAGCTAAGGGAACTAGATCCAAACATAGATTAAATGCAATATAGAGGAAAACATCATAATAACAAAGAGGGATCAAATCTGAATCATGATAATTATCAAGAACACAAGGGTTTTGACCCACAAACATAATAGAAAACACAGATTAAGATCCATTGACTCAAATATTTAGAGAAACCCCATTATATTAATTCACCAACATTACAGTAGCCAATCCATAAAGAAAACCCATCAATGGAACTAATACATCAACAAAGTTTCAATAATCTTCCAATAGTGGTTCCATTATAGAAGTTACAATAGATATTACCCACACATTTTCCTAGCTCTCACTTTCTCGCTCTATCCCTATTATCCACACATCATCCATATGTCTCTCCCTTTGTTGCCATGCAAATCAATACATAAGAAGGGACTCGAAGGAATCTCCTCTAACTGCTCCATCATTACCCAAGAACATGCCAAATGTCATCATGTCTTTCCATACTCAAGTATATTCAACATGTAGATGCTAGCTTACCATATTCAACATGTAGATACCAGCTAACCATAACTAAATTCACTTTTATAGATCCTAATCCTTTCATGATAACCATAATGATACCTAGGAATATTCTTTCCTTGAGCTGCAAGTCTTCATATTTATCTTTATCCATAACCAATTTTGATCGCCTTTCCACATGTTCCTCTATCGTGACTTTATACATGGTCTAAAAAGTGACTAAACCCTGAACTTGTTAAGCTTGGGCACAAACCTTTGTGCCTTCCCAAAATTTACTTCCATGTGAGCCTCTGCACCTTGCTTCCGCACACCACAACCCTTTGTGCCTGAGGTAATTGGTCATTTTAAGGGCTCAACAAATGTATAGACAAGTGACGACTGAACTAGACAAATAACAATGATGACTGAATAACTGACAACAAGACCAAAGGATGGGTCACTAGTGAATACTTTTATTACGCAAGATCCATATATAAAATAACATACCCAGCGATATAAATGTAATATTAAGTGTGTGATTTTGTGAATACACTTATCTACACTAGTTTCGATAATGACCATATAATTGACATGAATTTGGGTCATGTTATTTATCAGTCAATTTTTTGATAGGGATAAGTCTAAAGGCCATACATTATTTCCTCAAAAACTTGTACTACAGAGGTTTTCTATAAGAAAAAACATTTCTAGTCTCCATTCAGTGTTTGGAGCTTGTCATCACTTGTGGTGAACATTATGATCATGAGAAAAGAGGATTTTTTAACCACAAAAATGATCCCATCCTACTAGTCACACCTAAACACATTGGGAACTGCCAGATTCCATAAAATGAAGAAAATCCTTAAAGCACTAAGGAGTCTACACAACAATATTGGGATGAAGATCTAACGAGATGCTCTAAAGTGATGAACAAGATTTGGCTGGTAAACAAGAGATTACATACTAACAAAATTCCTATGGAGTTTCCCCACATTGAGTTCCGTGATGAGATTAGAGACATGATCACCTTGTTAAGTAGAGTGTTAGGAAATTCCTCTACATGATCACCTTGGATGTATAATGTTATTTGTGTTATTTTGGATCAAAAACATGACATGGATTAGGCCACAATCATCAACAATAATTTTCACAAACATTTGGTCAAGTGAAGATGACTGCTCATTTTTATATGACTTCCTACCTAGTCTATAAAGTGACATGAAGAAGGATTTTCACTAGTCTCGAGATAAGAGGCACGATGACACCTAGGAAAATGGTGTTTAGATTATTATCTATAACTTGAGTTTAAATACAATATATATATATATTCCATGTCGGTGATGTATTTCTCCTCTATGTCATAAATATTCTCAAAAACAATTTATAAGAGAGACTCTCATAACAAGCTAAAGAGGTGATCTCATGATGGGGCTCATGGCTCATTCTGTTTCCACTTTCTCTTACATTTGAGTTGACAAATTTAACAAAGTTCCTTATAAAATGCTAAAGTATGTAAGTGAAAAATGGGCCCTCATGGACCTTTCATGACAACTCGGCATCGTGAACCACTTTATAAGAGAAAAACACCATCATGGGGTTTGTTTCCCCATCTCAATTGGTGTGTATAAATATCCATCCTTCCACATGACCGAGATAATGGATAAGGAGATGATTGTTGTGACATTAGGTAAGTGCATGGAAATGGGGGCCAAAAGGAGGTAAAAAGAGACACTTTTTTTCCCGAAATCGGTGAAACCTGAACTTCATCAAATAATTCGACATGCCTATGCTCAAAATTTTAAAAAGTGACAAGAATAAGTGTCGTAGAGCTTGAAATCTAGTTTCTAAACTACTATTCTTTTTGTGAAACTGGTTGATATTAAGAAGGTCAAATGTGGTGCACACACAAAGTATGTCTATTTTTGTGTCAAAAAGATAAGAACCTATTGTGTGTGCCCCTCCTTTTTTTGAGTTATATAAATTATTTTTCAAATCCCTTTGGTATAAAGTTAGCTAAGACCATGTACGAGGTCCCACTAATTTTTCATAATTTTGGATGAATATATATATTTTTATTAATTTTAAAAGTGAAGATATCCCAAAAATAAATTTTTTTTGTGTTCATCCCCATAAATTTGAGAAAAAAATTCATTTTTTCTTTTTTCTTTTGAGTGCGTGTAGAATGGAGTTTAGAAAAATCAAATTTTTAAAAAATTTGGATGAAAAAATATTAAATTGTGCACCAAAACGTATGCATATGTTTTTGCAAGAAAACAAGACACTTGTAAAAGAAATAATGGATGAAATCCTTAAACTAATTGGATTTCAGAAATAATTATATCACCATCAAGGTAAAACCAAGCTCAACATCATAGTATAATTTATTTTTGAATATTATGTTATAATGTATGAGTTTTGGGGCTAACACATCAAATTTTGATGTTTTTCTATCAAACATGGTTTTAATCATGTAGAAACAGTCCAAACATTTGGTTTGGAAATCCAAGAAAATCCAATCCTTTGGATTGGGTAGTCCAAACCCTAACAAGATGAAATGTGAGAGGATTATAATGCACTTCACGTTCCTGTGTGTTATGTGGTATATGTCCTTGTGGCATGTTTCTATTTACAACAATAAGTTTTTTAAGTTTTTCTTTTAATATAAGATGTTAGGGTCACTCTACGCCTTATGGAAATAGGCTCACACTCCATCTCACACGGTTTATAAGATGGTTTTTAAGACTCTAATTTGGTCAAGACATAGGTATTTTTTAGGATTTCAGCATTCAACCTTTAAGCTTTTAGAGTTTAAATTATACAATCAATATCTGTTTTGTGAAAGAATATAGACATTATTTAGGTTTTAAGAGTGTTTAGGAAGATTTAGGAAAGGTTTACTCATTTAAGGACAATATTCTCAACAACAATTTTTCTAGGTGTAGGGAACAAACACTCTAATGGTGAAATTTGACTTCTTTGGATGATTTTGGGAGCTCCGTAAGGAGTTAGGAGGAAAAAATAGGCACTAGAAAGATATGTGAATCCTATACATGTTGGTAACATCCATTTTTCTCTAATACTTGAAGGTTTCATGAAGAATTTCAAGATAGTGTAGCTACCCCTTTTGGTTCTAGACAAAAATGGCCCTAAATTTGTAAGCACTAGAGAGATGATCACCACATTGTGATAGGTTAATATTTGCAAACATTGATAAGTAACTCTGGGATTGGGTACTATCATAAATAAACTTTTGTTTACCATGGGTAAGGATCTTAGAAGGATGGGGCCAATTTTTGTGAGTAGAAAATACCGTCCTAAAACCCCAGGTTGTGTTTTTGAGTGACGAAACTTCTAACATGAAATTTAGACCCCAAAACCTAAACCCTAATCATTAAAACATAAACCATAAAATTAAACCCTAAAGCTAAAACCCTAAACCCTAAGACCTAACCCATAAACCCTAAAACCTTAACCCTGAGCCCTAAACCCTAAAACCTAAACCATCAGACCTTAACCATGATCCCTAATCCCTAAACCCTAAACCCTAAACTGTGAACCCTAAACCATGGGCCTTAAATCCTAAACCCTAAACCATACACCTTCAACACTAAACAATAAACCTTGAGTTGTTAACCCTAAACCCGTAACCTTAAACATTCAACCCATAGCCCTAAGCCCTAAACCGTAAACCCTAAACCCTAAATGCTAAACCATAAACCCTAAACCCTCAACACTAAATCCTAAACCCTAAACCCTAAATCCTAAACAATAAACCCTAAACACTCAACACTAAACCATAAACCATAATCCTTGAACCATGAGCCCTAAAACCTAAACCCTAAACCTTAAGAATTAAACCCTAAACCCTAAATCCTAATCCCCGAACCCCGAACCCTAAACCCTAAGCCCTAAACCGTAAACCATAAACACTAAACAATAAACCCTAATCCTTGAACCCTAAGCCCTAAACCTTAAACCCTAAACCATGAACCTTGAGGCCTAATCCCTAAACCCTAAAACTCAACCCTAAGCCCCGAATCCTAAACCTCAACCCAAAACTATGAAATATAAACCCTAAAAAAATTTATGAGTTTGACTGGATTAGGATACTGACAAATTTGATCATTTTTAATGATCTTTTGAATAATTATTTTAGTTAAAAGTTGTTGGGAATGAATATTTCATTCATAGAGAAGAGATTGATATGTTCAAGTGCTTGTGTAAGCTGGTAATTTGAGAGGATTTACAAGGTTCATTTTTATTGAAATTCAAGAGTGCAATACATGTGGGGAGAAACATGTTTGACAATTTGATGTTTCATTTGCTGATATTTTGAAGTAGGGAAATGTGAAATATCCAAGAACAATTCGGTATAAAGAAATGTTACCCAATACACTTATTTTAATTTTTTCTATAGATTGTAAAAAATTTGATCTCCAAGAGTGTTATAAATTGAGAATAACAAGTCTAGTGGTATTTATAGGTCTAATGTATTAGGATACCACTTTAAATTTGATCATTTTTATGCTCTTTTGAATAATTATTTCATTTTTATAGTTTGGACTCCAATGATGAACATCTATGTGGGGTAAAATATGAGAAATGTGAAGTTTGTTTCAGAGTGTGAAGAAATTGACATTCAATAGTGCAAGTATTTGTGTGGAGAAACATGTTTGGTAGAGATGTGCAAAGATATGAGGTTTGCTGATCCTTGTAGTGCGTAAGATGAAGAGAAATTTTCACTTTGTAATCACTAATGTAGACTAAATTTTAAGTGTACAAGATCAAGACCTTTAGAATTTTTCTTCCCTAAAAACTCGAAACCTAAAGTCGAAACCCTAAACCCTAACCCCGATCCCTAATACATAAATCATGAACTTTAAACCTTGAACCCTAAAACTTAAACCTTAAACCAGAGGATCTAAACCCTAAATTTTAAACCTTAAAGCCTAAAAATGAGCCCTTAACCCTAAAAATGAACATTAAACACTAAAACCGAAACACTAAAAACTAAACCATGAATCATAAACCATTAATACTGATCCCTAAGTTCCCTAAACCATAAACCCTAAACCCTAAACTTAAACCCTAAAACCTCAACTCTTAACCATGCAACATTACTAAAAAGGAGTTCTTACCGGTATTATGGTTGGATGAGGATAAAATTTCAAGTATCATATTCATATTCGGTGTATCACTCATCGAAGAGGCTAGCTCCTTGTCAATTCGCTTATTTAGTATGACATGGAAGACAAAAAGAAAATGAAAGATGGAGAATTAGATTTCATGGGTAATTAATACTAAGTATAAAAAGACTAATTTGGCTTCGACTATTCACCTAGGAGGGTATGAAAATATTAGGACCATATTTACTAGTCTCGTGTCTAGAACCATAATTGAGTTTGCTTATAAAAATTAGCATAACAACAACATGGGAATGGCTAAGAACACAAAGGGGTTATCAATCACCCGGTAAATATTTCTTGTTTAGTTCTCAATGGGAGTCACTATCCTATGGCTTAGTCAAATTCCATTCATTAATAATTCCTTCTATGATAAACCCATAGATGCTTTCAAAAGTGCCTTAAAAAGATAGGGGTAGTCATCAATCCTAGTGAACGGATTGATGTGATTTCCAAACAACTTGAAATGCATATAAATTTAAAGGTCATAACATGAATTTACAAATATATGTATCGTTATAAATGGAAATGAAGTAACAATGTATACCCGTATCCAAGGATCGAGGACTACCGAGGTCTAGGAAGGATTGGACATTCAGAATCGAAATGTCATTGCATCTAGAGAAATATTCTCAAACATTGGAGTAATGCATCTTGGAAAATAAAATTGAACCTCAGAAATCCTCTAAAATTACTAGTCTAGGTCTTGGTCTAGGTCGTGCTCCGGTCCTGCTTTCGCTTTTGAGTTATGGTTTTGGTTGTGGTCATTGAATATGGAAGTTTCAAGAAAGGAATCCACACTTGAACAATTATTCCTATTTAGATTATTAGCAATGCCAATGGAAGTGGCATTTCCAGTGGAATTCAGTTGGTGGAAGCTAGGTTTGTGCCCTTGTTATTTTTTTCTCATGGTGTCATAGGTAGCCTTTCTAGTATTATTAGATAGAACTTCCCATTATTGTGTGATAAGTTTAAAGATCCCTCGCCTCTAGGAACTTATTTTTATCAAAGATCCAATAACAAGGCTATTTTTAATGGGTATTAACAAAAAAGAAAATAAATTTGACTAGAATTACTTACGAAATGAATTCCTTCGCTTTGACCTTATCTTTATAAATAAAATTCATCTTTCCAAGTTCTCCATATTTACAAAATTTGGGTCGAATTGACATTCTAGACCTCCTCAAAGTGTGGAGAAAATGATGAGTTCATTTCCCCAACCTTTCTTGAAGTGAATTTAAATGAAATGAAATTTGGAATTGAGTTGGCACATGGTAGACATAGATTATCCTACCACCAATTTACTTATTGATTATTAATTGTTATTAGTTGGATTTTTTTCCATTATTATGATAAGTACATTTTTAAGATTTCCAAATCACCGTTAGGTTTATTTGTGAGAATACAATTATTATTGTGGCATGGTGGATGAAAATCCTTAAAGCATCCCATAATTTAGGGTTTAAGGTTTAAGGGTTAAGGGTTTAGTGTTAAGGGCTCAGGGTTTAATGTTTAGGTTCATGGTTTAGGGTTTAGGGTTTAAGGTTCAAGTCTTAGGGTTTAGGGATTTAATTTTTAAGGTTTATGGTTTAACATTTCTAGTTTAGAGTTTAGGGTTTAGGGCTCAAGGTTTAGGGTTTAGGGCTCATGGTTCATGGTTTGGGGTTTAGGGTTTAGCGCTTAGGGTTCAGGGTTTGGGGTTTCAAGTTTAGGTTTTAGGGTTTAGGATTTAGTTTTTAGCGTTAAGGGTTTAGGATTTTGGGCCCGGGGTGTGTGGTTTAGGGTTTAAGGTTTAGGGTTTAGGGATCATGGTTTAGGGTTTAGGATTTAGGGTTCAAGATTCACATTTTATGGTTTAGGTGTACTGGGGTTAGCACACTGGTTGTATAGACAATATATAAGATCTAAGAATACATGCAAATAAAAGAAGATATTCTACCAAAAGAAATATACAAAACAAGAGACATAAATCAACACTAGATTTAACGTGGTTCACCCAGTGTGGGCTACGTCCACCAAGAAACAAGCTAATATATTATCCAAAGCTTTGACAAGATATACAATGAATATTTACAATCTTCCACACCTCTCAGATTTTCAGTACTTTCTTTCTTCAAGCTTTTTCTCTACCACCAATAATTCTCTCTCACCAAAATTTTTCAAGTTCTTTCTAATTCTTGTTGATCATCATCATCTAAACCCTATCTTTTGTGCTTATATAGTCATTTATAGACTTAGGGCACTTAGCCATGTAATTATAATCAATAAATCTATTTTAATGCTAAAAAAAGATATAATTCCTAAGAGTTAATTAAAAATTCGTCACACACAGTAACCGACGCCGCTTCTTCCTAACTAATGTTAGTTCCTTACTTGCTGACCGATGCGGTCATACCTAGCCGATGCCGGTCCGCTCTGACTCGACGATCTTTGTTCTTGTATTTCTAATAAGTTCCAATTACATGCTAAAATGAAGTAATTAAGATTCAAAACTCAACAAGGTGTTAGGGTTTAGTGTTTAGGGTTTAGTTCTTAGGGTTAAGGGTTAATGGTTTAGGTTAGATTTTAGGTCTCAGGGTTAATGGTTAAGGGTTTTGGGTTTTGGGTTTAGGGCTTAAGGTTTACTTGTTTAGGGTTGAGGGTTAGTGTTTAGGGTTTAGGGTTTAGTTTTTAAGGTTTTAGGTTTAATGTTTAGGGATTAGGGCTCATGGTTTAATGTTTAGGGATTAGGGTACATGGTTGAGGGTTTAGGGATTAGGGATCGTGGTGTAAGGTTTAGGGCTTACAATTTAAGATTCGTGGTTTATGGTTTATGGTTTAGGGATCGTGGTTAAAGACTAACTCGTTTAGGGTTTAGGGTTTATGATTTAGTATTTAGGGTTTAGGGTTTAGGGTTTATGATTTAGTATTTAGGGTTTAGGGTTTAGGGTTTAGGGTTTAGAGTTTAGGTTTCAATGTTTCAGTTAAGGGTTTAGGGTTTACGGTTTAGGGCTCGTGGTTAAGGGTTAAGGGTTTAGGGCTCAAGTTTGGGGTTCAAGTTTTAGGGTTTATGGTTTAGGGTTTAAGGTGTAGGGATTAGGGTTGAGTTTTTAGGGTTTAGGCCTTAGGGTTCGGGTTAAGGCTGAATCCTAAAACCCTAAAAATACCTATGTACTAACCATATTGGAATCTGAAAAACTATCTTCTAAACCGTGATGATGGAGTGGTGAGACTAGTTCCATAAGGTGAAAAGTGACCCTAACATCGTATATTTACTAAAATAAATTTAAAGAATAAGTTTTTCTTTTATTTTATAATAAAATATAAATAGTAATAAAAGAAAAAATTATACTTAAACATTTATTTTTGTAAGTAGAAATATGCCAAAACACATATACCACATAACACAAAGGAATGAAAGAACGTTATAACGCTTGCGTTATGGCTCAAATTTACAAAACCATAATGCAATCATGCTATAATAGACGATCGAGACATAACACAAACACGTTATGGAAAAAATGGCCAAAAACGGATTTGTGACTACTATTGGTTTGGTCATGTGCGATGAATTCAAATTTCGGTGTCATGTGACTACTCCACAACGACCATGGATCTAATAACCACTTTTAGATTAAAGAATGTCCCTAAAAGAATCACTAATAATGGTGTTAATATGGTTTATCCTAAATCAATTCTATCACATCATCATCTCTTCCCAATGTAATTTTTCCATACGAGATGAAATGTCACGTGATGATAAAATTCAACAAGTGATTAAGAGAAGTCTTACTTGGTATAAGAAAATGTTGGATCATTGCATTACATATAAGAAAAATGCACATGAATACCAGAGGTAAATTAGTCAAAGCAAGAAGATAAATGTACAAGCTACTCATTCATCCTCTCACCTCACAACATAAGTTTCATCACACACAAAAAAGGAAGAAATAATGAAGGTAAAAATCAGCCTTCAACAATGAGAAAACCTAAACAATAAAAAGAAGAAGAAGAAGGAAACAAGCTTGATTTTGGGATATCAAAATAAAGATATGATTCCTCAAATCACAAAATTTCACATTCTTAGGGGTTTATTGAAAATACCATTCTATAATTTGTGCTATCGATCATGTGCAAGTTCTAGTAATCCAAATTTTCAACTCACTTGAGCCTTCTCATCTCAAGGATACTCTATAATATTATCCAATTCACAATGAAGACATTGTGACATCATATTAGTGACCAATGATTTCCCTTCCCATAATAGTGAGATAGGAAGAATATTGGATGGATGGGTAAGGCGTTAATCCTAAGTTTTATGTTGGATCTTGTTGGTATCAAGATTTAATCTCCTTCACAACTTGAATAGCATCATAAACTTACACAAGAAACTCAAGGATAGATAGATGTTTTGTATGTCATTTGTAGCCATGGATGCACCTATGTGCTTGTTTGCATTCGTGGAATTGAGGAGTGGATAACACCTTCAAGAGGGTTTTGATCTAACCCTCACTATTTTAGGTTATGCCTATAACCCAAGTCAAGAGAACCTATATTGCAGCCCTTATATGGTAAAGAGATGGAGATATCCTTATGTTTTGCATATGATATAGAAGAGACTTTGTGAAAACATAATCAAGTATCCATTATCCAAACTCAAAGGAGTTATCACTATTAAATGATGGAAATGTTTTCAAAACAAAGCTAGAGTTGCTAAAGACATGATAGAACCCTGATCAACTTTGTGCATTTTAGTGAAAGGATTAAATTCTTTTGTGGACACACAATGTAAATGCAGGGGTATTGTAGGTAGGATGAGTTAGTTTAAGATGAAATTATGATGAGAGATGTTGGGACAGGAGTAGCTAGAAATCATCACCTTCTTTGGGAAACTTTGCAAATGAATAACAACACCTAAACAACAGAGATGTTTCAATGAATTTGAAGTGCTCTTTCAACTAGGATGTGTGCACACATGGATGCCCAAATATGCACTATTCCACACAAACTTTGATAACCTACCACAAAAGCTTGAAGCAAAATATCAATGAAGCATCTAGAAACCCTTATTTGATCATGACCTGAGGTACACCCAAAGGTTTACAAACACCCTCAATATTCAAGGAAAGTAAGATGAATTTAAATCTGTTTATCTTCACTCAAATGAATGCTCTTCTAAATGAAATATTGTAGATGCCTTCAAACCCTCTACAAGAAATGAGACCATGTATGATCAAAAGAGATCCCAAACACAAGATTGCAACATGAGCATGAAACACAAATTGAAAACATACTGAAATACAAGTGTATGCAAGCTTTGCCAAGAGATAAAACCAGTTAATCCAAGAATTTGATCAAATATATTAGCAGGGAATGTTATTTAGAAAATATCAAAGCTTTTTGATGGATTTATAGCTGAAACCAACTCAACATGATGAACATTTGATGCAAACAAGAATAAAAATGGCTCTCAGGTAGTTTCTCCAAAAGGAAATGGACTTCTTCCAGCTTTTCCACATGAAAATTATTCTCTCCTTCTCAAAAATTCTCCACCATCCCTTTCAAAATACCTCCAAATTACATAATATACCTTGTGCCAGCTTGGATCCTTCCATCCCAAGCAAAGAATATGCTCAAGGAATCAAATTTGTTACAAAATTCTTATCCATTTGATGAAAAATGATATAAAATTGGAAAACAACTCGCAAAATGCCGAGATGCACAAATATTGCATGGATTTGGATCCTTATCCATCCCATGGTCACATTTTTGGCATTCGGACATGTCAAGATCCTTTTCGCAATCATTTTTCACCCTTTACTTCATAATTTTTACCTCTGCAACTTTAATTTTTATATTTCACGTGTTTTACACGGCCGAGAAAAATATTTCATGAAAAACATCATAGGGCACCAAATTAGCTCAAATGGATGATTCCATTGCATTTAGAAGGCTGAAGGGATGCAGAATCGTATAAAATTTCATGTGATTTGGTGCAAAAATGACAATTCCAAGTTCTTTGGAGCTCCAATGGTGGCCAAAGACCAAAATGCATAGTTACCGTCGATTAAATCAATTTTAAATCTCTGCCCTCCATGTGTCCGATGGGATTCCACACGCATAAGCCAAAATTACCTTTTTGAACTCTGATAGGGCTGGACATGTGTCGCAAGACGATTGGCTCGGGCTATGCCTCTAAAATTACATTTGAAACCTTTTTTGAACTTTGGTAAAAATTTGTAAATTTTCCCTTTGAGCCTCCTAGACATGCCACGTGTCGCCCTATGGGCCCCACAAAAACCGTGGGCCAATTTGATGAAGTTTGCCACTTTTTTGAGAAAAGGAAAATTTTCTCCAAATTTTCTGCGGGCCTAAACACCCGCCACTTCTTCTGCCACGTGGCGGTCTCCCATTCATTACAGAACCAACCCTCCAATTTCACCTTCAAACCTCCACCACCACAAAATCCTTAGCGGGCCCACACTCTCCATCTCTGCTCTTTGAAATGTGCTATGTGTTGCCCCCTGATTGGATGCAGGGGGACACATTCACCTTTTCCAATCGGGGCCACGGACAATTTTTGGTTTTGATATTTTTTGCCAAAATTTGTAAATTTTTCAACATTTCTTCCACCAAATCCAGGACACGTGTCCATTTTTCATTGGAGGCGGGACTCTCGAGCAAAATTTTTCTTTTTACCTTTTGAAGTTAAAAACTTCAAATTCCTCCAAACCTCCACCCCTCCATTTCATCCCCCTGCATACGTGTCACTTTCCTATTCATTGTGGGCCTTCGGTAGAAATTTGACCTTGAGAAATTTGCAAAAATGAAGGCAAAATTTTTAAGTGACCTCCGCCACCCGCCTGACCTTCCTGGACACGTGTCACCTTCCCATTGGGTGCAGGCCCTCGGATCAAAAATTGACATTGAGAATTTTAAAAATTGAAGAAATTTTTTTAGTGACTTCCCACCACCTAGTCGGTCCATCCGACCAATCGAATCATGCCATGTAGGCATACTAGGCAAATGTGGGGCCACAGAGCGAATTTTCCTTTTGTTAAAATTAAAAAAATGACAAGTTATAACATTTTTTCGACCATCCCCGGCCAATAGGAGCCTGCCACGTTAGCACAAATGTTGCAATGATAAATTTGATGGGCGAGTGACACCCGTATACCTGTCAAAAACATAAAAAACACACGGGGTGCCCCTGAAATCATAATTTTCACAAAGAAAGTGAGTTTTTTGGTTTTGAATCCAATGAAACATGATTTGACAATGATTTAGACCTGGGAGTGAGATTTCACCTTCACAAAAATGGAATTCGGTCAAACACGGTTTCTTTTACATTTCACCATCGAAAAATAACACACCCCATAAAAATGAAGAAATTAGGACACTAAAAAGGGGGAAACATGGAAATTGTTTCAAAATAGGGAAAAATAACAACATTATGAGCATTTTCAAATCATTCAACTGGAAGAAATGAGTTACATATCACCCACTCGAGCATATAAACATTTTTTGAGTAGATCAACATGGTAATTAGGTCAAAGTGTGCAAAGTGAGTATTTGCACCAACAAATCTATGTGTAAATATCTTGTTTATGTGTTTTTATTTCATTGTCTAAGTGGGGTCCACATGAACTAATGAAGGAGCATCAAGAAGGAGAGTCAAATTGGAGAAAGAGTCTTAAACATGATTAGGAAGGTCCGACAGTCAAATGTAATGAGTTTGAGTCATTTAGAGGTCATTAGAACTCATGACATGTTGAGTTGTGATGTTTAGTATTAAAAATTCAAAATAATGATTTCCCTCCAAAAGAGACATTTTGAATTGTTAGGATTTCTAAGCCACTTTTGGCATAAGATGTAAATATTAGTTGGTTAGAATGATGGAGGGACCTTGTTTAGTGATCAATTCATGCATGTGAAGGATCCAATGATGTATTCTAAGGTTAAAAATGTCTTAAACCATGGGTTTTGAGTCTTGACATGTGGAGAAAAGTTGGTTAGGGTTTTACATAGCATGTATATGTGAATAATATCTCACTTGGGGGAGTTAGTTTCTCAATTGGAGTGAAGGGGCTCATTGAAAGGAGTCCGAGAAGCAAAATTTTGTAAGATAATATAGTTATGAATGAGATACACTTGTTTTGTAGGGAAAAATACCTAGTATTTGACAAAGACATTGCATGTAAGTGTGGAATAAGCTTAAGAAACTACTGTCTCATTTGAATATAGAAATACATCATGCTTTTTGTAGACAAACACGAGTATTCAAGCATGGTATTGTTAAGTTAGTCTCTGAAAGTGAATAGTAACATGATATGATAGAGTATGTCTAAGAATGCACTAAGTCCTAATTACATTTAAATTTTTTTAAGTAATTCAGATTATGATATAGTTTTCCAAAGATCCTTTGATTGATATGAGATGATCTCATTAATGCTTAAGAGTGGCATGTGTAGAATCTTTTAGTATATGATTGTTAAGTTTCAAGAATGTAAATGTGTATACAATGGTGTATAGGTTATGGAAAGAATATTTATCCCTTGTAAGTATGAAACGATATTTTATCAAAGTGTTAGAGTGATTTTTTAGGGATATGAATCCAAGACTAAAATAAGTGATGATCTTTGTCTAAACTCTATGATGTATAAAAAGAAAGGAAACCCCGATTCTTCACAAACTATGACTGCACACGATGATTAATTTGAATTTGAGTGATTGGAATTGTGATAGGTGTATGATATATAAGTCATCTTAATGGATTTCATAAGGGAATAGGAACTCACACTATGGACAAATTTTCCTCAAAATAAACTTGATTTCCTAATCTAATAGTTGAGGGTTTCAATTCTCCGTTTTCAAGTGCATGCAAAGTTAGAGATGATAAGAACAATAAAATTATATAAGAATATTTTATTCAACTGTTAGATTGAAAATTGGAAGAGTTCAACCTCATCTCATAAATAAAGATTTGGGACCTTGAATCAAAGGTGGAAGAAAGATACACTAAAATTTGTGTTTCTTGGGTTGTCTCTCGTCCTCTAGATAGGGTTTTGCGTAAACTCTTTCTTTAGGCCTTAAAACTTCAAATTTTGAATTGAAACTTTGTAGATGATAATTTGATAAACCTATTAGGAGGATTGAGTAAGAAAAATGTAATTTTGTGGTGTAGTTTTTAGCAGTTCGTGATAGTCTTCTTCGATACCACATCATAGTTTTGATGACTAATATAAAGGGCAATTTAACAAAGGAACCTTGCTAAAGGATTAGATTGAGACCATAAAACTTTATAGATACCTAGAAATCATTAATATTTTTCCAAAATATCTTCTTTGTGCATTGAAAATTCTCTCATGATGAGAAAGGACTAACAATCCACCAAGATGACCTACTTGAGGGTTAATAAGCAAAATTACTAAGGGAGAAGTCTAGAGAGTAGGGTAAAGAGTTGAAGTTTGAAAATTTCAGCACATATCAGGATAGTCAAGATAAATATAATGAGGCTTTCAAATCCTTCTAGGTAATAGTAAAAGGCTAGGGGCATAGTGAATCCAAGTGGCAAGGTCTTAAGGAGCATAAAAGGAAGCTACAAGGTAAGAAGGAAAGACAATATGTAGGGCACTATACATGCTTTTGAATGAATGAATTAACATAAATGGAGTGTGCATGACATAGGTAAGGGTGGAACATCACCAAGTTCAATCACAAGACCAATTTGGCTAAGATTTGATTAAGACTATTTGTGGACAAGAAAGTGCCTTTAAGAAAAAAGGAAGATGATTAATCATGTTTTTTTGATTTCGGGAAAATGATGACAAAGTGAGGGATAAGAATGGGATGAGAAAAACATGGTATGTGCATGATTTAAGTATAATGGTACATGAAGAATCTAAAATTTCCTATTAGAGACAAGTTTGCAATCCGCACAAGATTGTATAATGAATGAAGTGGTTGATATGTGATTATGTTTTGACAATTAGTTGAAGTTATTATGGTCCTCTCGCATCATGTACCCACTCTTTTGATATACTTGAAATAATTTAATTAAGTCACTTGGATTATAAATTATTTTAATAAAGTGAATCAAATTATTAAAAATTAAGTTAATTTATTAATATGACTTAATTTAATCCTAATGTAATGTCATAAGAAACCCTAACTACTTTGTAAAAAAAAGTTGGGTTATAAAAGCAAGTTAGAGCCCATTTGTAAATACATGTTAATTATGCTATTCAAGTAGTGAAGTATGTAATATGGGTGTGTATTGTCAAGATGCAAATTTTGTTTATATAAATCAATGCCATGTGTAACTCAAAAAGTTTACATCATAAAAGGTAGATGGAAATTATCATAGCTTCCTCAAATGACAATTATCACTTGAATTGAAATAAATCGAATTAAGGTAAAAATATAATATCTAACAAGTTAGTATTTCATAAGAAGTAACCCTTCTAATAAATATGTCCTCATGTACTTACAACTGAACATAAATGTAAACTTGCATAATGATTTGGTAACAAGTTCAGTTAAATAAGTCTAGTTTATGTACTCATCTCCTAAAATATGAGATGGTATGGACCACTTTGTAGTACTTATAATCTCAAGTAATGAGAATTTGAATAAGGATAATTGATGCAATCAAGTGAGATAATAAGTAATACCTAGAGATCATATCAATGGATGATAAAATATTATTCTTAAGTGATGAATTATACTTGATGACATTGGTAGGACATGTATATAATCCATCTTATATGATTTATCATCTTAGGGAATATTATTGTCTTCAATGGAAAAAGAGTCTTACCCTTTTATGGATTAAGATGCATTGTCATGTAGACTAATAGGTCAATCCAAATAGGTTTTATTAGCAATTTTTGTACTATGATGACACATTAAACTAAGTTAGAAGATGTATGAATAGTTATCAGTCATATGTGTAATCGTTAATTGTATCAATGATGTTAGCAATAATATACCATGACATGGTTGAGTAATTTTTCATATTAGTAAACTAAATCAACGTAGCAAATAGGTTTAGACTCAAATGAATGCCTAAGTAGTCAAATATGAAACATAATAAGATGGAAGGGAATCTATATAACAGAATTGGGTGAAAGACAAGTTCCTAATGATGAGTGTGCCATCACGGAATTGAGCATGGCATACATGACTCTGAACCTTTGATCAAAGTAGTGTAAGATGTTGATTACACTGTCATGATTTCACCAAGGATCTAAGATGCCTGATGCCATGATGGGATTCAATGACTGAGTTCTAGGTATGCACTTAGAAAATTATACTTGATTTTCATTACGTGAAAAAGGAAACCAAATGATACATGATGTATTGACTCGCAAAGAGTGTTGGAGGGGGATCAAGAAGGATCTATAGACTCTCATATAACTGCACATGGTTTCATGACTATTATCGATGGATTCAATTTTAGATTTATGTTGGAATTTAAATATTGGGTATTTAAATCAGTGAAGCATGAAGTTAAAGAGATTAAGATTATGCTGGGTTTAAATATATGGGTATTTAAATCAATGAAGCATAAAGTAAGATAAAAAAATCCCTAGAATTGAAGTGACAAAAGTGGTTGTTACAATATCATGATTGCTAATACTTCAAAATCAAATAAATTTGATCCTTTCTATGTCTCTCTTTTTATCAACAAGGGAAAGATAAATAATTGTATAATTGATTATGGACCATCGATAATGTTATACTAGATAATGTAGTACATGCCCTCAAAATTACTTGTAGACAAGATCATTTAGAAAGTGCTATTCAATAGAGACAAAACAAGTTCCTTTAATTGGGAAAATTAAAGATTCTCAAGTTTCTTTAGTTACCCACCCACATAAGAGAGTTAAATTGAATATATTGGTAGAAGACATCCCAACATCATATGGAATTTTACATAATAGAAAATTTTGCAAATATATCGAGGTGAGATTCTCGATGGATTGGTCACATGCAATTATCCCAGTCATGGGATAAGTGAAAACTTTAGAGCCTAAATCTGAAGCCAAGTATACGGTTATCACATAAGATGATCCTTGTGCTAAATTATTATATGGATATGAAGGAATTAGAAACTATTTCATGACATTTATAAGTGAAGATTAAGCTTCTAAAGTAATATAATGAAATATTATCTACATTTGGACTTTGGAATTTGATAGTATTTGTTTCTCAACTAGATTTGGTGTAGGAGAGGTTCTTATCTCACCAGGTGGAGAGATGCTTCCATTATTTTACAAACTTCATTTCTCAAACATGAAAAATACTCCATAATACAAATGTATGTTTCTTGGCATTCAAGATCCTAAAGATAAAGGAATCAAGAACGTAAGAGCACAAGGTGATGAAGATTTGGTTGTCAAACAAGTCTAAAATAAATTTCAATTAAAGCATTATAATTTGAAGCATTATAGGAATAAAGTTTGCAAATCCATTGAAAAATTTGATGAATTTTCAATTAAATCCATCTTGTGAAATGAGAATGATAAAATCATATTCCTTGATAGCCTTAGATTCATTAATGATTCCTCATCCAAGTTTTAAAAAGAAAAATTCACTATCGAAATGATATTTTGACCAAGTGTACCGACAACTCGTAGAACTAGTAAGTGTTCAATGATGATAAACATATTAAATCCTTTTTAGAGAGGGTCAAAAATATTAGCAGTCTCTTTTTTTAAGGAAATGAGTTAGCTTACAGAGGACCCAATTCTTCATCATATAAAGAGGGAATTAAATGTGACAAAACAAAAACAAGGGCTATACAAAAATGTACAACTGTGCATACCTCACATGGGGATTTAATCTAAGAAATGTTTTAAATGTCTCGCCATTAACAGCGGCTCCAAGAAATCCCCATCCAAATCCTTAAGAAAAAATGTATTTTCTCCAATCCTGATATCAATGGCATAAGGGCCCATCCATAGAGCATCAAACTTGCCATGCTTTCCCTTGTCTTCATGCCTACTATCCCACAACAAAACCAAATCTCCCACACTGAAAGCTCTAGGAGTGACCTTCTTATCAAACAAATTCTTTAATTTCTCTCTAATTTGATATGCCTTTGGTGAGAAGCTCTTCTTTCTTCATCCAGCTCAATAATTTGATTTACCCTTGATTCATATGGGCCATGTTCTTGATCTTCTAATTGCTAGGCAAACTAAAATGTGGACAATTGCAAATGTAAGGGCAACAATGCTTGTGTTCCATAGACCAATTCAAATGGACTTTTACCAGTTGCTCTTTTTGGAGTTATTCTATCAGCCCAAACTGCAAATTTCAATTTCTCTCCCCACTTCTTCTTGTTGATTTCCAAGGTTCTTCTAATAATCTTGAGCAATTTCTTATTACTGGACTTAGCTTGTCCATTGCCTTCTAGATTGTAGTTTGAAGAATAAGTCAGATTTATCCCATATTCATTGCACATTGCCATCAAAGGCTTGGATTTAAAACAAATAGAATTATCAGATACAATCTTAATCGGGACTCCAAATCTACATATGATATGATTCAGCAAGAAATCCATCACCACTTGGTGTGTTTCCTTTCTAGATGGAATGGCCTCAACCCACTTTGTGAAATAATCAGTTGCAACAAGGATCCATTTATGACTAGCACTAGAAGGATTTGAAATCTCACCTATGAAGTCCATTCCCCATTGTTTGAAAGGGGCTTCAATTGATATAGGCTGCAAAGGAAGGGAGCTTGAAGCCTTCAATATTCTTGAGAAATGTTGGCAACTATCACATCTTCTAACTACCTGGTTTGCATCTTTAAAAAGAGTTGGCCACCAATAACTGTATCTTAAAATCTTGTGTGTTTGTCACTCTACCTACTGTAAATTCCCCGCACAAACTCCCCATGGAAATCAGCAATCAAATTGGGAGCTTGATCTTCAGTTATGCATTTCAAGAGGACACCTTCAGGGTTCTTCCAAGCTAGCCCAAGGTCTGTTATGATATATTTCTGAGAAGCCAGCTTGAGGGCTCTTTTCTTATTTTTATTCAAGTGACTAGGATAACATATATTCTTGAGGTAGAAGATCACATCCTTGTACCAATCAGAATTCATCAATTTGTCAAGTAGATCTGCCCTTTCTTCCTCTAGCTGATTCACTTCTACATTTTGCAAATTACTCTCAGCCATGAGCCTGGCAAGACCCAAACCTCTTACCAGCTTTGTAGTTTGAATGTCCATGTCATATTCTTGAAGTTTGTTAACCCACCTACATCTCTTGCTTGAGATTTCCATGTCAGATAAGATGTCTTTGACCATTGTATGAGGAACATAGGCAACAACCTTTGAACTCAAAATGTAGGGCCTAAAAATCTTTGTTGCCTTCACCAATGCAAATGCCTGTTTTTCCATGATTGTATACTTCAACTCAGCTACTTGTAAAGCCTTTCTAAAGAAAGAAATAGGCCTCTCAACTCCATTCTCATCCTTTTGTAACAAAACTGAAGCAATAGTAAATTCAGATGCAAAAGAGAAGATTTGGAAAGGTCTCTTGTAGTTTGGAGCTGCCAAAACAGGTGCATGCTTGAGTGCATCCTTTATTCCTTCAAAAGATTGGATGGCAGCCTCTTCCCACTTAATAACTTGATCCTTTCTTAGCATGCTTGTGATTGGGAGAGTTAGCTCAGAAAAATTAGAAACAAACCTTCTAATGAAATTGATTTGGCCAAAGAAAGATTGAATACCTTTCTTGGTTCTTGGAATAGGCACCTTGTTGATTGCTTCCACTCTCTCAGGGTCTATCATAACACCTTCCTTGGACACAATATGTCCCAAAAACTTGGCCTTTTGCACACCAAAATGACACTTATTTGGATTAAGTGAAATGCCATACTCTCTACATCTGATCAACATCTTCTCTAGGTGTTGCAAATGGTCTGCTCATTGCCTTGAAAAAATAGTCACATCATCTTGGTAAACTACAATAGACTCATTGATATAACCAGAAAGGCAACATCCATTTCCCTTTGAAAAGTAGCACCAACATTCATCAATCCAAAAGGCATCCTTACAAAAACATAAGTCCCCCAAGGAGTAGTGAAGGTTGTCTTTAATCTTTCTGATTCTTTGACAACTACTTGATTGTATCCAGAGAAACCATCCAAAGTTGAAAGCATCTCTGACCCTGTTACAAGCTATAGCATATTCTCCATGTTTGGCAAGGGGTATTTTTCCTTCATAGATGATTTGTTTAGATTCCTGAAATCCACACAAAGTCTGATATCTCCATTCTTCTTTCTAACTAGGACAAGGTTTGCCACCCAAGATGAATATCTAGTAGGCTGAATGATACCACCATATCTCAATTTCTTCAACTCTTCTTGCATTTTCATGGAAAGTAATGGGTTAATAGGCCTTTGTTTTTGTCTAAATGGCTTAGTCTTGGCCTCAAGGGGAATCTCACGATGGAACAAATCTTCTCTATATGCCTTCACTCTTGAATAAGACTAGGCAAGGCAGTCTTGATACTTCTTTAAAAGTTGGGCATAGGACTATTTTTCTTCTTTGCTGAGATGGCTACCCAACCAAATCTTCCTTGGTTTATCCTTGGTTCCCAAGTTGTGCTCTTCCACATCCCTTGAAGAAAACAAGTTTCTATTAATGATACAATCAGCATTGCTAAAGTTGGATTCAAGTGCCACAAGGCCTTTAGGAATGGTGTTTGTCTTCAATTGTATTATATCCTTGTCAAAAAAGGTTTATTTACCTTCATTCATGCACACCATTGGTTCCCAATCAATATTCTGACCAAAAACTCACCTTGGCACTGTAAGAATCTCAATACTTGTGCATCATCATCAAAAATCTGCCAATGTTTCACATTATCCGGGATAGCTGGCCTTGTTAGCACTTCAATGTTATATTCAAAAAAGGTGAAATGGTGCAATTGTCAAATCTAGAACCAAGGAAAGCCAGCCTATCAGTAGTAGCATTAATACTTCTATCATGGTAAACAATGTTAAAGGAATCAAACATTTCAATCAAGTCCCAAACAACATGCTTATATTGTTTCATACGCTGATTTTTTGTGGCATATAAATTTCTTACTTGCTTGACAACCAGCTCTGAATCCCCCTTGGCAACAATATCCTTCACTCCATATTTCCATGCAATCCTTAATCCTAATAATAATGCCTCATACTCAGCAATGTTGTTAGTGCATTCAAAATTGAGCTTGAAGGAGAAAGGAAACTCTTCCAAACTAGGAGAAACCAACACTATACCAGCACCATTTCCAACTTTAGAGCAAGCTCCATCAAATAGTAATGTCCATGGAGAACCTACCATACCAAGGCACTCTGATTTGTCCATCTTATTCTCTTTTCCATCAGCAAAACCAATGAAGTTGTCAACATCTACATCAGCAAACAACACTTCATAAGAAGCATTGTTGGGATCTTTAATCAAGTGTAACATCTTCTTTTCACCATAGAGTTTGATAAGGCTTCCCTCAATGGGAATGGTGGCAAAATACATGTCCATCTGAACACTACCACCAACACTAGCAGCCCATTTTCTTGACAAAAGCATACCCCATTTGGTAGGGCAGTCAACAATTACAACATCAAGTTTTAAATTCTTACCCGGATAGGCTGCAAGTTACACTACTAAACCCTTCACACAACCAACAACTGGAACTTCCCTTGAATTCATGGCTATCAATTTCCGATATGCTATTTTCACCTTGATATCTAACTCATTCATGACTTCTAGAGGCATGACATTGCATGATGCACCGGAATCAAACATGCAATTGTGAAGCAACCTATCTTTTATGAGAAAAGTTGTGAAAAATGGATCAACATTCAATTGGGAGTCAACCAAGGATGTCCCTAAATACACTTCAGGTGCCTCTCTAAGATCTTGCATCAGTGGTGGTGTTTCAAGGCTAGCAGGTGATTTGAAGAAGATTCTCAACAATATTTATATTTCTACTTGGTATACTCTTTTCTTCCTTCAATCCCAAGTATTCAAATACTCTTTTCTTGTGCTCAGGTATTCTAAGAAACTCAATGATGGGAACACTCACTTTAATTTGGCTCAATACCTAGGCTATATCATATGGAACATTATTTGGTAAAACAACATTGGAAGAGAAACAAGAAGGTTCATCAGATGGAGAAGTATTCTTGGAAGCCTGGGCATGAAGAGGACTGATATTTTTGCATGGGAAAGCATGGTTCTTGGAAATTGTTTATTTTCTAGGATTATCTTTAGGAATGCTTGTGAGCAAGGGTGTCTTTGGTTTGGCTTGAGGACCAACTCCTCTAACAACTTTACTTCTAGTATTGTATTCTTTCTCTTGACCAACCACAACATTCATTAACAATTGTCTATCTTCCTCCGAAGGAATACCACCATCATAATTCTTGATCATTAGAGCCCTTAGATATTCAAAGTCATTATTAGGAATTTCAAAGGCCTGAACTACATATACATCATGAGTTTGAGGAAGAGAAAGAAACAGAACCCTCTTTATGAAATCCCAAAAGGCTGCAATGTGTCCTTGCACTTATCACATATGTTGATGTTGTTGCTTGTTGTGAGCCCGAAGAGCTGCCCATCATACAAATTTCATCATCCATTTCATTCTTGTTATCATCATCAATATCTTGCTGGTCCATTTCACATGGTGGATGAGGAAGAAAAATTTGTCACACCAACCCATATCAGCAATTTCTTGAACAACAACAACTCTTACAGTCAAAGGGTTAGGCACCACTCTATTTTCATGTGCTTGGGGTTTTCTACTTGCAAATCCAACAGGCCCTTTACCTCTATCATCTTGTCTTTGATCACCCCTAGGATGATTGCCAAATCTATCATGGTTTTGAGTTCTTTGCTATCCTTGTGAACTTTTCCCAATTCCTTTCTCAGCCGGCTAACTTGTAAGAAATTTCTTTAACAACCCCTGCCAAAGTCTTGACAACATCTTCCAAATCAGCACCCTTGCTAGCTTGAGGCTTCTTAGGGTTTATCAGCTTCACACCATCCCTCTTAAGTGGTTTACTAATAGCTTTGATATTATTTTCAATTTTAAGTGCCATGGTGAAAGCTTGTCTCAAGTTTGTAGGATTTTTGTCTCTCAAGTAATAGGCTTTCTTTTTATCAAATGCATCTACATATTTCATCAAGCAAGATTCATCACAAGGCCTCAAAATGATAGGAAACCTTCTCCATGTTTTATTAAATCTTGTATTAAAGTCATGAACGGTCTCATTAGGGTTCTTCTTGATGTTCTCAAACTCGAGATAGAAGGAACCTTGGATCTGTTTTGTCTCCATATTGTAATATGAATGCATTACTCATCTCAGTCCATGAATCAATAGAGTTATCAGGTAGAGCTTTGTACCAATCTCTTGCATCTTCCTCAAGTGTATGGATAAACAACTTAATATACACATCCTCAAATTCTATCTCAAAATCTTCCATCATGTTAACAAAGAGTTTGAGATGCTGATCTCTAGTTATGGCATTGTTACCTTGGAATTTTGGTAACCTATTTCTCACATCTTGTGGGACAACATTTGGATAACCATCCATTCCTCCAAAATTTATAGGACCAAAGGTGTTAACAACAAATGGAGGTCTAGGCTGAGCCATATTGTTTGGTGGGGGTGATCTTGGAGGTGAAACAAGCTGATGAGGAGTAGTAATGGGTCTGATTGGAATAGATGAATGATCTCTAAAATGACAACCCCCAAAGGCTCTCTCTCTTGATAAACTTTAGCAAACTTAGAAACCACATGAGCAGATCTAGGAGTAAGTTTTTTAAATACACAAGAAGGTCCCTCACCTGATGGAGAATGAAAATCAGCAAGAAGATTGCCTGAATCAGATCTACTTGAAGAAGAATTATAATCTTCAATAACAGGCTGCTCTCCTTCAAATTCAACTATGGGGATTTATTTTCTTCTTTCCAAATCACCAACCACTTTCCAAACTCTTCTTCCTTCTAGTTATGAACTTCTTGATTCGGTGAGCAACTTCTTAGAAGAGTCCTTGATGAAGAGGGATCTCCTTCCCTCCAACTTGACAGATTTAAACAAAAATTTCAAATGACAAAAATGTGTTAGACAATTGGTATTTCAATATCTCAACAAGGATGGAGTCGCCACTAAGGATTTCCACCTTAGTTGTGTAAGAAAGCACTAAAATATTCTATCAAATGTATGCTATGAATGAAAACTTTGCAAGGGTTTACAATTCAGATCTTCTTCTTCTTGAGTCCATGAAAAATAATGCATCCAAATCATATAAAACTCACTGGTAAGTAAGAGGATCAAGCTGAGTTTGAAATCCTTTTACCCAAAACATGCAGATATGAAGTATGAAATGATATCTCAAGAATGTAACAACTCACAAACTTGATCACACAAATGCTCAAAGCTTTCAAATACTTCAAAACCATCAAGAAATCCCAATAAGTCCCTAGAAACGGTGCCACTGGGTGTTGGTATCTAGATTTAATCTCCTTCACAACTTGAACAACATCATAAACTTTCACAAGACACTCAAGGATAGATAGATGTTTTATATGTCATTTGTAGCCAGGATGCACCTATCTTGCTTGTTTGCATTCAAGAATTGAGGGAGTGGATAACACCTTCAAGAGGGTTTTGATCTAACCCTCACTATTTTAGGTTGTGCCTATCAACCAAGGCAAGAGAACCTATATTGCAGCCCTTATATGGTAAAGAGATGGAGATATCCTTATGTTTTGCATATGATATAGAAGAGGCTTTGTGAAAACATGATCAAGTATCCATTATCCAAACTCAAAGGATTTGTCACTACTAAATGATGGAAATGTTTTCAAAACAAAGCTAGAGCTGCTAAAGACATGATAGAACCCTGATCAACTTTGTGCATTTTAGTGAAAGGATTAAATTCTTTTGTGGAAACACAATGAAAATGTAGGGGTATTGTAGGTAGGATGAGTTAGTTTAAGATGAAATTATGACGAGAGATGTTGGGACAGAGTAGCTAGAAATCATCACCTTCTTTGGGAAACTTTTCAAATGAATAAAAATACCTAAACAAAAGAGATGTTTCAATGAATTTGAAGTGCTCTTTCAACTAGGATGTGTGAACACATGGGTGCCCAAGTCTACACTATTCCATAAAAATTTGATAACCTACCACAAAATCTTGAAGCAAAATATCAATGAAGCATCTAGAAACCCTTATTTGATCATGACCTGAGGTACACCCAAAGGTTTACAAACACCCTCAATATTCAAGGAAAGTAAGATGAATTTAAATCTGTTTATCTTCACTCAAATGAATTCTCTTCTAAATGAAAGATTACAGATGCCTTCAAACCCTCTACAAGAAATGAGACCATGTATGATCAAAAGATATCCCAAACACAAGATTGCAACATGAGCATGAGACACAAATTGAAAACATACTGAAATATAAGTGTATGCAAGCTTTTCCAAGAGATAAAACCAGTTAATCCAAGAATTTGATCAAATATATCAGCAAGGGAATGTTATTTAGAAAATATCAAAGCTTGTTGATGGCTTTACAACTGAAACCAACTCAACATGATGAACATTTGATGCAAAAAGGAATCAAAAATGGCTCTCAGGAAGTTTCTCCAAAAGGAAAATGGACTTCTTCCAGTTTTCCACATGAAAATTCTTCTCTCCTTCTCAAAAATTCTCCACCACCCCTTCAAAATGCCTCCAAATTACATAATATACCTTGTTCCAGCTTGGATCCTTGCATCCCAAGTAAAGAATATGCTCAAGGAATCAAATTGATTACAAAATTCTTATCCATTTGATGAAAAATGATATAAAATCAGAAACAACTCGCAAAATGCAAGAGATGCACAAATATTTTAAAATATTGCATGGATTCAAATCCTTTTCTATCCTGTGGTCACATTTTTGGCATTCGAGACATGCCAACATGCTTTTGCAATCATTTTTCACCCTTTACTTCATTATTTTTTTCCTCTGCAACTTTAATTTTTTACATTTCATGTGTTTTACATGGGCCAAGAAAAATATTTCATGAAAAACATCATAGGGCACCAAATTATCTCAAATGGATGATTCTATTGCATTTAGAAGGCTCAAGGGATGCAGAATTATATAAAATTTAATGTGATTTGGTGGAAAAATGACAATTCCAAGTTCTTTGGAGCTCCAATGGCGGTTAAAGACAAAAATGCATAGTTGCCATCGATTAAATCAATTTTAAATCTCTGCCCTCCACATGTCCAATGGGATTCCACACACATAAGCCAAAATTACCTTTTTGAACTCTGATAGGGCTAGACATGTGTCGCAAGATGATTGGCTCGGGGCTATGCCTCTAAAATTGCATTTGAAACCTTTTTTGAACTTTGGGAAAATTTTGAAAATTTTCCCGTGAGCCTCCTGGACATGCCACGTGTCCCCCTGTGGCCCCACAAAACCATGGGCCAATTTGATGAAGTTTGCCACTTTTTTGAGAAAAGATATATTTTCTCCAAATTCTCCATGGGCCCGAACACCCGCTTCTTCTTCTGCCACATGGCGGTCTCCCATTCATTGCGGAACCGGCCCTCCAATTTCAGCTCCAAACCTCCGCCAGCACAAAATCCTTTGTGGGCCCGTGCTCTCCATCTCCGCTCTTTGAAATGTGCCATGTGTCGCCCCGATTGGATGTGGGGGACACATTCACCTTTTCCTGTCGGGGCCACAAACAATTTTTTGGTTTTGAGATTTTTCACCAAAATTTGTAAATTTTTCAACATTTCTCCACCAAATCCGAGACATGTGTCCATTGTTTATTAGAGGCGGGACTCTCGACCCAAAATTTTATTTATTACCCTTTAAAGTTAAAAGACTTCAAATTTCTCCAAACCTTCACCCCTCCAATTCATCCCCATGCATACGTGTCACTTTCCTATTTGATGCAGGCCTTTGGGTAGAAATTTGACCTTGAGAAATTTGCAAAAATGAAGGAAAATTTTTAAGTGACCTCTGCCACCCGCTGACCTTCCTGGACATGTTTCTCCTTCCCATTGGGCACGGGCCCTCGGATAAAAAATTGACATTAAGAATTTTCAAAAATTGAATAAAAACTTTTAGTGACCCCTGCCACCCATCGGTCCATCTGACCAATCGAATCATGCCATGTAGGCATACTAGGAAAATGTGGGGCCACGGAGCAGAATTTTCCTTTTGCTAAAAGTCAAAAAATGACAAGTTATAACATTTTTTCGACCATCCCCGGCCAATAGGAGCCTGCCACATTAGCACAAAGGTTGTAATGACAAATTTGACGGGCGAGTGACACCCGTATACCCATCAAAAACATAAAAAACACATGGGGTGCTTCAAATCAAATTTTTCACAAGGAAAGTGAGTTTTTCGGTTTTGAATAATATGAAACATGATTTGACCATGATTTATACTTGGGGAGTGAGATTTCACCTTCACAAAAATGGAATTCAGTCAAACACAGGTTTCTTTTACATTTTGGCCAAGGAAAATAACACACACCCATAAAATGAAGAAATTAGGGCACCAAAAAGGGGGAAACATGGAAATGGTTTCAAAATAGCGTAGAATAACAACATTATGAGCATTTTCAAAGCATTCAACTGGAAGAAATGAGTTACATATCACCCACTCGAAAGCAGATAAACATTTTCTCGAGTAGATTGAACATGGTAATTAGGAAAAGTGTGCAAAGTGAGTATTTGCACCAATAAATCTGTGTAAATATCTTGTTTATGTGTTTTTATTTCATTGTCTAAGTGGGATCCACATGTACTAATGCAGGAGCATCAAGAAGGAGAGTCAAATTTGAGCAAGAGTCTTAAACATGATTAGGAAGGTCTGACGGGTCAACTGTAATGGGTTTGAGTCATTTAGAAGTCATTAGAACTCATGACATGTTGAGTTGTGATGTTTAGTATTAAAAAATTCAAAATAATGATTTCCCTCCAAAAGAGACATTTTGAATTGTTAGGATTTCTAAGCCACTTTTGGCATAAGATGTAAATATTAGTTGGTTAGAATGATGGAGGGACCTTGTTTAGTGATCAATTCATGCATTTGAAGGAGCCAATGATGTATTCTAAGGTTAAAAATGTCTTAAACCATGGGTTTTGAGTCTTGACATGTGGATAAAAGTTGGTTAGGGTTTTACATAACATGTATATGTGAAGAATATCTCACTTGGGGGAGTTAGTTTCTCAATTGGAGTGAAGGGGCTCATTGAAAGGAGTGTGAGAAGGAAAATTTTGTAATATAATATAGTTATGAATGAGATACTCTATTTTTGTAGGGAAAAATACCTAGTATTTGACAGTACAATGCATGTAAGTGTGGAATAAGATTAACAAACTACTATGTCATTTGAATACGAAATACATCTTGCTTTTTGTGAGACAAACATGAGTATCAAGCATGGTATTGTTAAGGTAGTCTCTCGAAAGTGAATAGTAACATGATATGATAGAGTATGTCTAAGAATGCACTAAGTCCTAATTACATTTAAAAAGTTTTTAAGTAATTTAGATTATGATATAGTTTTCCAAAGATCCTTTGATTGATATGAGATGATCTCATTAATGCTTAAGAGTGGCATGTGTAGAATCTTTTAGTATATGATTGTTAAGTTTCAAGAATGTAAATGTGTATACAATGGTGTATAGGTTATGGAAATAATATTTATCCCTTATAAGTATGAAATGATATTTTATCAAAGTGTTAGAGTGATTGTTCAGGGGATATGAATCCAAGACTAAAATAAGTGATGATCTTTGTCTAAACTCTATGATGTATAAAAAGAAAGGAAACCCCGATTCTTCACAAACTATGACTATACCCGATGATTAATTTGAATTTGAGTGATTGGAATTGTGATAGGTGTATGATATATAAGTCATCTTAATGGAGTTCACAAGGGAATAGGAACTCGACTATGGACAAATTTTCCTCAAAATAAACTTGATTTCTCTAATCTAATAGTTGGGGGTTTCAATTCTCCATTTTCAAGGTGCATGCACAGCTTAGAGATGATAAGAACAATAAAATTATATGAGAATATTTTATTCACTGTTAGATTGAAAAATTGGAAGAGTTCAACCTCATCTCATAAATAAATATTTGGGACCTTGAATCAAAGGTGGAAGAAAGATACACTAAAATTTGTGTTTCTTGGGTTGTCTCTGTCCTCTTGATAGGGTTTTGGGTAAACTTTTTTTTTATGCCTTAAAACTACAAATTTTGAATTGAAAATTTGTAGATGATAATTTGATAAACCTATTATGAGGATTGAGCAAGAAAATGTAATTTTTGTGGTGGATTTTTTAGCAATTCGTGATAGTCTTCTACAAGTACCACATCATAGTTTTGATGACTAACATAAGGGGCAATTTAACAAAGGAAACCTACTAAAGGATTAGATTGAGACCATAAAAATTTATACATACCTATAAACCATTAATATTTTTCCAAAAATATCCTCTTTGTGCATTCAAAATTATCTCATGATGAGAAAGGACTAACAGTCACCTTAAGATGACCTACTTGAGGGTTAATAAGCAAAATCATGCTAAGGAGAAGTCTAGAGAGTAGGGTAAAGAGTTGAAGTTTGAAAATTTGAGCACATATCAGGATAGTCAAGATAAATATAATGAGGCTTTCAAATCCTTCTGGGTAATAGTAAAAGGCTAGGGGCATAGTGAATCCAAGTGGCAAGGTCTTAAGGAGCATAAAAGGGAAGTTACAAGGTAAGAAGGAAAGACAATATGTAGGGCACTATACATGCTTTTGAATGAATGAATTAACATAAATGGAGTGTGCATGACATAGGTAAAGGGTGGAACATCACCAAGTTCAATCACAAGACCAATTTGGCTAAGATTTGATTAAGACTATTTGTGGACAAGAAAGTGCCTTTAAGAAAAAAAGGAAGATGATTAATCATGTTTTTTTGATTTCAGGAAAATGATGACAAAGAAAGGGATTAAAATGGGATTAGAAAAACATGGTATGTGCATGATTGAAGGTATAATGGTACATGAAGAATCTAAAATTTCCTATTAGAGACAAGTTTGCAAACCAGACAAGATTGTATAATGAATGAAGTGGTTTATATGTGATTATGTTTTGATGATTAGTTGAAGTTATTATGGTCCTCTGCATCATGTACCCACTCTTTTGATATACTTGAAATAATTTAATTAAGTCACTTGGATTATAAATTATTTTAATAAAGTGAATCAACTTAATTAAAATTAAGTTAATTTATTAATATGACTTAATTTAATCCTAATGTAATGTCATAAGAAACCCTAACTACTTTGTAACAAAATTTTGGGTTATAAAAGTAAGTTAGAGCTCATTTTTAAATATAATTTTGGAGTAAGGAGAAATATCATTTGTAGAGAGATAGTAAAAAAAATTGTGTTCTTGTTTGATGAGGAATAAAGGAGCATTTATAGTGAACTTTGTGTCTTGTATTTGTTTCTTTTATTAATAATTTTTATTCTTATGTCTAATAAAAGCAATAACTCTTACTCTCTATAGATATGATATCTTATATTCAACTATCATTCACTATGTTTATTTCTAATGTGTATATGAGTTTATGATTTGCATTTACTTAATCTTCTACACACCATTTATAAATTTCTCATTCATTATATCTTACATTATATTCAAATCATTTTTAATTCTTTATTCCTATCTACTTCTTTTATTATAAAACCACAAAAATACTATTTTGAATGTGTAGTTGTACATAAAATTTTGGTTTTCAATAAGGGAAACCTCACTCTTCACTGAGGAGGTATTTTTCCCCTTTACACTATTGGCATATTTTTCACACATGCAAAATTATATGCCAACAATTTTGGAAACTCTAATGAGGATTACAAAATTTGTACTAGTGCTAAATCTTGGTCATAATATTTTCCTTTGCATGTATTTGGTTTTTCTGCATTAATGAATGATTTTAGAAAAATATTATTGTTGAAAATTATCCTATCTTGTAGCCTAATACTCTTTTAATATCAAAATGCATAAGAAGAATCAAATCTTAAAGAGTTTCTCACATTAATTATTTGATTTATGAATATCTCATCAACTCAAGTTCTAGTTTAACAACCCATTCTTTCTTTTGAAGAAATAACTCAAGAATATATTACAACTAACCTACGAGTCTTTACGTGGGAGAATAATAAAAGTTTTAGAAAATATTTGATAGTTGAAAGAGTCATTGATATTGAAGTATATTGTGTATAACTTGCAAACAAAACTTCTGAACTTGTAGCCAAAAGAAGACCTAGAAAAGTTTTAGTATGAGTTGTTCAAGGTTCTACTCTACAACCTCTTCAACCTATACAATAATAAGTTTGATCACTTCTTTCAAGGTCACTGAGAAAATATTCATAAGAGAGGATAAATAAAAAAGGAATTAGTGACCCAATATTTGATTTTCAACAAAATTTTTATTTTAAGATCACTCCCACAAAGAAGAAAAGTTCAAGGAAATCAACGAGTCTTACTTCAAGTCTAGAAAAAGAATAAAAAAGAAGGTAATTTAACTATTCAATGCCTTCTTCTCCATAATCTAGCACTTCTAGTATAAAATATTTTCCCTAAGATGAATTTTGTACCATGGGGATCTATTATTAGTCCATTGAACTTGGACAACTTCTTGACCTTTGTAAAGGTTCCCGGAAGAATATCCCGAAATTCAATGGTGATGATAAAACATCCCACTATGACCACATTGTAACATTTTTATCACTATTCTAAGTCACTGGAATCGGGCATGAAGATGTTGTTTTTTGTTTCTTTGTTTGTTGAGACTCTACAAGAAGTTGTTGCTGATCAATTCTATCCTTTAGAGGAGGCACAATTAATAGTTGGGATGCTATGAAATAAAAATTGAGGAAACATTCAAGCCCACAAAGGATGAACATGAAATCTTGGAAAAAATATCCCAAATGAATAAATAACCATATAAATCCATGTGGTACTTAATTACTAAATTCAAAATCTTTTGCATAAAATACCTTAAGGAGCTCAACCTACAATAAATAATCAAAAGTGTTTCTTCATCAACGCACAACTACTAGAAGTTGGTTTTCTCTTAAGGAGAGCTAGAGTTGCAAACTTGGACCTTGCACAAACTCAAGCCATTGAAATAAAATATGATCTTATCATGGTGGGAAAATTAAAGAAGAGATCAAGTAAAATCAAAGGTAAATATTCCATTCAAGACACTTCCAAAGCTCTCATTTAAAAATTGAAAAATTATGTAGTAACATTAAAGAAGCAAGTTGTGCAAAACAAAATGACACTTCTACTATATAAAGGTGTTCCAAGGAGGATTTTTTTCCCAAATCAAAACTGAATTTTGGATCCTCAAAAAGATTGGAAATTGAAAAGGAACCTACAACCAATTCCAAATGTGAAATCATATAAGAAAGTGATGATGAAAAAATTGAAGCGATCAAGCTAATTAGGAAGAAAAATCAGCTATCTATAAAGGTGAAGATGAAGAACCTGAAGGTGATAATACCATATTCTTCTTTGAATATTTATTTGATGACAAATATGATGAACAAGTTGAAGACATGAATAGTCATTCCTATGCAGTTTTTACAAGGTCACAAAACAAAGAGAGAGACCATATAAAGGAAGAAGGAAATAAATATGTAAAAGTGGAAGATAAGGCTAAAAGTAAAGAAACTAAAAAGGGGATTTATAATAAAGAAGCCATAAAGATTCATGTTTTGAAATAAATTATGAAGAAACAAACTCTTGCATCAAGTCAATCTGAAGATAAAGTGACTTTAAAAAGACAATTTCAACATCCACTTCCTCTCCTTCCACTATTGTTGTTCCAAATGTTCCTACATTTTCCAAAAGCAACCCCTCCCAGATTCAAAAGGAAACATCCATTGAAGTTCAAACTTTGAATATCATAGCCAAGTTTGATATTATTGATCATATCAACAAAACAAGGATTCAGATGTCTTAAGATAAATACCTAAAATATAATACTAATCAACACGAGAGATTGATCAAGTTTATCAAAGGCTCTAAAATAACTTTAAAAATAAATTTTAAAGATCCTACCAATTCAAAGGATCATAATATCTGTCACATCCTACAATTTCTATCTGTTTCATCAATAAGAATAAGTCATCAATGGTGAGTGAGTTACAAGAGATGGAAGACAAGTTATGTTGCGTAGTTGTATAAGCAGCCACATGAGCATGTGCTATCCCGAAAGGATGTACACATTGATGTGAATTTCTCATAAAACCATGTAACGGTGCTTGTCATTCAACACTCATAACACACTCAACATTTACGACATTTTACTATGTGTCCTTGATGTTTTTACAAAATTATCATGCTATGTGTGATGATTATGGTACATGAATTCAATATCAATAATGAATAATGAAGATGTGCATCTTGCTTCGTGTGTGATGTAAGTTACTAACTTGGATGAAGAGAATTATTCGATATAAGGGGTAATGCTAGATGTACTCACTTTCTCGAGCTGGTTAGTATGATACATTACTTGACTATAGGTTTCCGTATACGCTTTTACCTACATTAGCGCTTGATAAAGATAATTTTGAGCTCGTTTATGAGTATGAGGTTTTTGATGATCATATCAATCTTCTCGTGCCTTTGTGGATTGTTGTTTTACTTTGTTAACATGTAGAGGATTATACTACTTATAATAGTAAGAGAAGTTGCTAACGTTAACTATTTTGTCACTATGCAAGATCTTGGTATTAGGCATCGTGTTATGCACGCAATGAAAACCAAAATATATGGCGACAATTAATTAATCTTTGAAGGGATTCTTATAAACGCTTTTTGATCATATGTATTAGGTATCCCTAGTAAATAATAATCTAATTGAACCTTGACCCTACAAGGATGTTAAGGTATTTTCCATACTTTGAGTCACTTACTTTGGGAAAGGACCATGGAGGTGAGAAATATATGGATCGTATGCAAATGGGTCCCCACCCCACACTCTACTCCCTCGAGATAGATAACCATAGATAATAATTGAAACATGGTCATTTTTATTAACATTTTAATTAAACAAGTTAACCTGGATCTCGGGAGATCCATTTAAGGACTTCCATGCAAGTCTTTGGTTCTAAGATTATTATTATACTATTGTTTGGTTAAGGCTGATTATCCATGCAAGACAAGGTAATTTGATATATTTTTGGAACCCTACTAAGTTTAGAGGGTGATCTGGAGGGTGAAAAAGTTTCCTAAACCACTATCATGGTGAGTGTGCATTAATGAGCCTTTAATTTCTTGGAAAGCATGAAGCTTCTTTGAGAAGATAAGTGCATGCTTGTATTGCTCATTTCATTTTTCCTATGCATGTTTTGGGAGAGCTTGGTTGTGAATTTCTGTTGCATGTAAATTGAACTTTTGGAAACATTCAGTTGGTATGTAAGGACTCCACTATTTTTGAGATTCGATGCTCTAGAGGCATAGTTATTTAAACTTGTATAAACCCAAATGGAATTTGTGAGAAGGATTTGGGGACTCAATGGGAAGGAAATTAGAGGTTTGTTGATGATTACTGGTAAATTTTTTTCTGGAATGTTCCACCTATGGAAGAAATAAAGAAAAGACAATGGAGGGCTTATGTGAAAAATCACAGGCATGGATTCCCAACTTTTACCTTTCTACATTTATTTGAACTATGGTTATATCACATGGCTTATTATTCTTATTTGAATTAATCTATGCTTGCTTAAATATATGATATCTTTTATTGAGTGGAAAACTGGTCATTATGTGTATATTTGATTGGTTGCCTTCTGAACTATGGTTTTGGATGCATGTGTTTTCTACTATGAAGACTATGATGAGTATGTAAGGAAAATAAATAACAATAATCTCACCAGTTCATAAGCCCATCTTGGTTAATAAAAGGCTAATGGGATTTCAAATTAGTTAGTAGAAGGCTATACGACTAGGTCTTAATGGGTTTTGAGAGGCCTTTATTTGTTTGTTAATAGAAGTTGGTTCACTCAATAACCATTATGTGAACTCCCTGTAATTGAGTTCTAGGGTCAGAGCTCGTTTTTAGTAGATAAGATGAATGTCGCTCATAATTTTTAGTGGGTTTCTTCCAACCATTAATTCTTAGACTTCGTTAAGTGGTTTTACAATCCTTAAACATATCGAATAAGATTGATAGTAGCAATACTAAGAAGTACAAGCTTATCCCTGGTATATAAGGAATTTAATGGGTTCCTTATAATGACTCATACTGTGATGTTTCAAGCTTGAGTAAAATTGGTTTCATTTTACTTGAGGATGCGAGTGAGGATTGATTATTGACATAAATCAAGGGATAATGAATATCCTAACAATTTATGCTTGATCTAGTAAGATCTTGAATTATATACTTGCGTAAAACTTGAGTTATCTATTATTAGGTGAGCTGTTTTATTGTTAATCGCTAGGAAATATAGAGGACTATATTAACAGCTTTTACGTGGATGAAGATGTTTACTTGATCTTTCTCATTATGAAAGAATGAAACAAGCTGAAATTATCAACTGATAAATTAGTTGAAGTAATTGATTCATGTTGAATGAAGTGTTTGTAATGTGATTAATGTTGAATCGTGATTATAATTAAATTTAAAGAAAGAAAGAGGTTGAGTTCACAAATTGATAGAATTTCCCGAGAAAATAATGTCTATCGAATTTAGTTATTCTATTCATTACTCATGATATGTTGTTGATTTGTACTTATAATAACTTAAAAGGAAGGATAGTTAGCATTTTCATATTCTTTACTTCAAATCAATGCATTGAGATTAAATTTTTAACTCCATGCTAGTTCCAAAGAGAACTAACCATGTACATTTTTGTACATTATCTTTCTAATTGCAGGGGTGAGTGGATTGTTGAACCGGCATAAAAAGGAGATCATGACTTACATTGATAAGTTGTACCAAATTTCATGCATGATAATAATGTATTGGTGTGAGAATATAATATAAGAACTTCCTTGAAATTATGGTGGTTGCTAGGCCTAATTTAATTTACTTTCTTGATGACTTCTTCTTGACTATGCGATTGGAGTTATAGCTGATGTTATTAGAGGTTTTAGAGGGAAGGATTTATTTATTCAGCTTAAAAGGGAAAATAGGACAACAGTAGTAAAAGATCATAATCATTAGTCAAATTATGACTTTTAATATGAGCTATTGTTTGTTGTTTCAATAAATAAAATTAATTGGATCATTTAAATGTGGATTAAATACATGTTAATTATGCTATTCAAGCAAAGAAGTATGTAATATGGGCTTGTATTGTCAAGATGCAAATTTTGTTTATATAAATCAATGCCATGGTGTAACTCAAAAGTTTACATCATAAAAGGTAGATGGAAATTATCATAGCTTCCTCAGCCACCATTATCACTTGAATTGGAAATAAATCGAATTAAGGTAAAAAATATAATATCTAACAAGTTAGTATTTCATAAGAAGTAACCCTTCTAATAAATATGTCCTCATGTACTTACAATCGAACATAAATGTAAACTTGTATAATGACGTGGTAACAAGTTCAGAAAATAAGTCTAGTTTATGTACTCATCTCCTAAAATATGAGATGGTATGGACCACCTTGTAGTACTTATAATCTCAAGTAATGAGAATTTGAATAAGGATAATTGATGCAATCAAGTGAGATAATAAGTAATACCTAGAGATCATATATATGGATGATAAAATATTATTCTTAAGTGATGAATTATACTTGATGACATTGGTAGGACATGTATATAATCCATCTTATATGATTTATCATCTTAGGGAATATTATTGTCTTCAATGGAAAAAGAGTATTACCCTTTTATGGATTAAGATGTGTTGTCATGTAGACTAATAGGTCAATCCAAATAGGTCAGTATTAGCAATTTTTGTAATATGATGACACATTAAACTAAGTTAGAAGATGTATGAATAGTTATCAGTCATATGTGCAATGGTTAATCATATCAATGATGTTAGCAATAATATACCATGACATGGTTGAGTAATTTTTAATATTAGTAATCTAAATCAACCTAGCAAATAGGTTTAGACTCAAAAGAATGCCTAAGTAGTAAAATATGAAACATAATAATATGGAAGGGAATCTATTTAATAGAATTGGGTGAAATACAAGTTTATAACAATGGGTGTGCCATCACGGAAACGAGCATGGCATACATGATTTCGAACCTTTGATCAAAGTAGTGTAATCTGCTGATTACACTATCATGATTTCACCAAGGATCTAAGATGCTTGATGCCATGATGGGATTCAATGACTGAGTTCCAGGTATGCACTTAGAAAATTATACTTGATTTTCATTACGTGAAAAAGAAACCAAATGATACATGATACATTGACTGGGAAAGTGTTTTGGAGGGGGATCAAGAAGGATCTGTAGACTCTCATACAACTACACATGGTTTCATGACAGTTATCGATGGATTCAATTTTAGGTTTATGTTGGAATTTAAATATTGGGTATTTAAATCAGTGAAGCATGAAGTTAAAGATATTAATATTATGTTGGGTTTAAATATATGGGTATTTAAATCAATGAAGCATAAAGTAAGATAAAAAAATCCATAGAATTGAAGTGACAAAAGTGGTTGTTACAATATCATGATTGCTAATACTTCAAAATCAAATAAATTTGAACCTTTCTATGTCTCTCTTTTTATCAACGAGGAAAGATAAATAATTGTATAATTGATTATGGACCATTTGATAATGTTATACTAGATAAGGTAGTACATGCCCTCAAAATTACTTGTACAAGATCATTTAGAAAGTGCTATTCAATAGAGACAAAACAAGTTCCTTTAATTGGGAAAATTAAAGATTCTCAAGTTTCCTAGTTACCCACCCACATAAGAGGGTTAAATTGAATATCTTGGTAGAAGACATCCCAAAATCATATGGAATTTTACATAATAGAAAATTTTGCAAATATATTGGAGGTGAGATTCTGATGGATTGTCACATGCAATTATCCCATCATGGGATAAGTGAAAACTTTAGAGCTTAAATCTGAAGCCAAATATACGGTTATCAAATAAGATGATCCTTGTGCTAAATTATTATATGAATATGAAGGAATTAGAAACTATTTCATGACATTTATAAGTGAAGATGAAGCTCCCAAAGTAATATAACAAAATATTATCGACATTTGGACTCTGGAATTTGATGGTATTTTTTTCTCAACTAGATCTGTGTAGGAGAGGTTCTTATCTCACTAGGTGGAGAGATGCTTCCATTATTTTACAAACTTCATTTCTCAAACATGAAAAATACTCCATAATACAAATGTATGTTTCTTGGCATTCAAGATGCTAAAGATAAAGGAATCAAGAACTTAAGAGCACAAGGTGATGAAGAGTTTGTTGTCAAACAAGTCTGAAATCAGTTTCAATTAAAGCATTATAATTTGAAGCATTATAGGAATAAAGTTTGTAACTCCATTGAAAAATTTGATGAATTTTAAATTAAATCCATCTTGTGAAATGAGAATGATAAAATCATATTCCTTGATAGCCTTAGATTCATTAATGATTCCTCATCCAAGTTTTAAAAAGAAAAATTCACTATCAAAATGATATTTCACCAAGTGTACCGACAACCCTGAGAACTAGTAAGTGTTAAATGATGATAAACATATCATTTCCTTTTTAGAGAGGGTAAAAATTTTGCGAGTCTCTTTTTCAAGGAAATGAGTCACCACAGAGGACCCACTTCTTCATCATATAAAGAGGGAATTAAATGTGAAGATCAAGGAGATGAGAATATTTAACTAAAATTGAATAAGATCCCCAAGGGTATTACTTCACTTGAGGATGTTTTTGAGAAACATTATATATTTATCAAATATAAAGCAAAAGAGTGATCCTAAAACTCTTTGGATTATGAAAATTTAAGTTTGGAACTCATGAACAACCCCGCATGATAAATATTAGAAAATGTTGCTCACTTGAAGAAAAAGAAAGTATGTTATACTCTTAAAAAAATATATAGAAATTCTCACCTATTCATACAAATATTCTAAGCTCTTCAAAGCTGAAAGAGATGCAACATATAATCCATCTCAAATATAACAATGTTCCCTTTAGGTAGAGGAAAATGCACTATAATCCAAAAATATTTTGGACTATTTTTCAGGAAATCAAAAAAATAATAAAGGAAAGGATCATTTTTCCTATTCATCTTTTAACATGGATAGTGAACATTGTTGGAGTACATAAAAATAATGGAGAGATAATAATTTGGATTGATTTTTGAAATCTAAATAAAGCATAACTCAAAGATAATTATCCCCTTCCAAATCATAGATCAAGTGTTACAAAACATCACAATATATGAGATGATGTCCATGTTTGATGGATTCTATGGATATAACTAGATTGAAGTTGCAAAAGGATACCAATATAAAAAAATATTCACTACAACATAGGGTACGTTTACATAGAGAAGAATGTCATTTGGTATTATTAATGTAGGGGAAATGTTTCAAATAGTAATGAATATGGAATATTTTGATTTCAAGAACAAAATCACAATTGTTATCATCTTGATGAGCTGATTGTCTTCTCAAGGAAATGTGAAGATTGTCTAAAACATCTTGAGCAAGTGTTTGAGCAATGTCACCTCCATGGGATTTACTTGAATCCAAAGAATTCTATTTTTGGAGTTACAAAATAATTTTTGTATGAAACATCAGTGTCTATAGAAGGAATAAATATTGATCTTGAAATATTTTAGGCCATCGAAAACCTATCCCTTCCTACTAGCAAAACTGGGTGTTCATTCTCTCTATGGGAAAGTAAAAGTTTTTGAAAATATTTGTGTCTAATTTTTTCAAACTCACAAAACACATTACTGATATGATGAAAGGAAAAAAAGAAATTAAAATGAAACAAAGAGGTAATTAATCCTTTGAAGACATATGAGGGTCATTGCAAAAAGCATTGACCCTCATATGTTTTGATTTCAAAAACATTTCATTATCTATTTTTACTCCTCAAAACATACTTGTATCGCTATTTTAGTGTAGAGGAATGACTAAGACATTGAATATCCCATTGCTTTTAGTAGTTTTGGATTAAAATATCATAATCTTAAATACTATCCAATCCAAAATCATGCCTACATAGTGGTTAAATTTGGCAAGAAATTTAAATATTACATCTTGAACTCACATACGTATATTAGGTCCTTGATACTCGCTATCAAATAAATCTTAACACAAAAAAATTTTGGATCTAAAATGGGAACATGGGTTGGTAAGGTCTAAGAGTATGATTTGGAAATCAAGATGACCGAATTGAAATGTGGAAGGGGTTTGTGTAAACTCAATGTTTACGAAATTGAGAATAAATTTGTTGAGGATTTAGATACCAATTTTTTTTACTAGTGGTAGTTTTTCATTCAGTAGATGAATGGTACTAAAATATTGCATATTTTTGACATATGGAGAATGTCTTGAGCACTAGAGTTCTAAACAGAAGAGAGGCATTCAATTTAGAGTAAAAATTATGTCATTTGGGATAACACATTGTTCAAGAATAGCATTGATGGATTTGTATTAAGATTTGTTGATTAGGAGAAAAAAGGATCCTAAAAGCTTTCCATGATTAAGTATGTGGAGGAAATTTCTCAGCACCAATTACTACCCAAAAATCCTAAGAGCACACTACTACTAGCCAACTTTGTTCAAAGATGCACAAAAGTGAGTTTCAAAATGTGAAGCTTGTCAACAAATATTTGGAAGGCCTAAGCTTACATCTCTCCCATTAAAACCAGTCATCATTGAGGAACCATTTCAAATATGGTGTCTCAATTTTATCATAACTTTGAATCCTTATTCTAGTGTTGGGCATACTCACGTACTCATGACGTCATATTAATTCACTATGTGGGTGGAGGTGATTACCACCAAGAAAACTAATTCAAAGGTGGTTTGTAATTTCATCAAAGAGTACATATTAGTTAGATATGGTGTTCCACAAAATATTTTTACAGACAATACATCCAAATTTTCTTCTGTAGAGCTTATTGGTTTTTGTTATGGTTATGGAATTTCATTAACACATTCTTTATATTATTATCCACTGGGAAACATGAAGGAAAAATCTAGTAACAAAAAAATTATTACTGTGTTTGAAAATTTGTTGATGAAAATAAAAAATTGGCACAAGAAAATTTATGATGTATCGTGGGCCTACTGCATCACACCAAAGAGAGTTATCAAGATGTCCCCATTTCAGTTACTATATGGAATAGACGCTCAAATGCACATATCCTTGGAATTTACAACATTGAAATTAGAAAAATAAAATGAAGATGGAAGTTTTAACAATGTCATTGATAAGAGGATCATGTGTTTGAGAAGGATCAAGAAGAAAGGATTTTTGTTGTTGATCAAATCATGGAACATCAAGCAAGAGTTAAAAATTCATTTAACAAGAAGTTAAGAGAAAAGAATTCCAAATCAAAACCTTGTCATATTATGAGATAAGTGAAGAGACCTACATGGAGCCATGGATATTTCATTCATTATAGATCACCCCCTTCAAAATAAGGAACTTTTTGGAGATAATAAATATTATCTCACATATCCTGATGGTACCTGTTATCCATAATGTGCCCCCGCTCATTTTGTGGCTAACTCCTCTTATTATTCCCTCTCTTGTGCCCCAGTCACCAAATTTTGATTTTTAGGCACTCAAAACCTTCTCGAAATGGCACCATTGGATAGAGATCTTTCTCAGCTTTCCGTAGAAGGTAAATTTTTCCTCCTAACTCCATGTATTTTTGAAGTTATGGCTCGACAGAGTTTTTGGAAAATTTTTCCTCAAAGTCCAACGGCCAATGAGATGCCACCATGTGGCACCTAGAGTGGCAGAGTGTGGGGAAATTTTGGAAAATTTTCCAAATGACCAAAAAGGTGCAAAAATTTGAATTTTTGCTCACCAACCCGATTTGGCCCCTGGTTTGCCTAAAAATTCAAATCGCCATATCTTTCGATCCAGAGCTCGGCCATGTTCTTTATATCAATGGAAAGTTGGTGAAATTATCTACAAGATTTCGAGGTCAATTTTGCATTTTGGTGGATTTTGGAGAGAGAAAATAAAAATGCTTCTCGGCACGTGGTCATGAAATGTAAGTGATGTTTCAACCACCGATTTTAATGAAGAATGGCTCGCATTCTCTCCCAAAGATGGTTAAAAATGTCAAGGAATGGGTCTTTCAGTCGCCCATGCTTTTTTTGATGGCATTTTGGTCAATGGTTGAACCCCTTGCACGTTTTCCCACGCTTCTCTCTCCTGGCTCATCCTCAGACCGTAAAAGCCGATTTGGCTCATTTTTCGAGGTTGAACATTTTTTGTGTATGGCAAGCTCCCTTTTCACCTCGAAGTGATTTAGTGGAATAATGCACCTTTTCTAGAAACCAGTAACTATATTTTTGCCTTTCAAGTGTTTGAATGCAAGTGATTTTGATGTTAAAATAACAATACAGCCCCCGTGATTAGTTTTTATCCTTTCACGGGTGTTGTTTGCCTAATCTCTAACACTTCATTACAATATCGCTTTGTGCATGTTGTTTTTGTTGCATTTTATGAACTGTGTCAATTTGCAGAAGTAAAAAATGCTCACCACTCCTTTGGTGCATCACCTATTAGCATTAGTTTTAGTTCTTTCTTTTTGCATTTTCTATCCTTGTCCCTTTGGAATTTAGAGTAGATTTAGGAGTTTAAACCTCTGCAATTGTGCAAGTAAAATAGCTGATCAGAGGAGTTGAGGAACCAGCCTCTAATCTGGAGATTTCTCTTCCATTTTTGCAAGTCCCACACTTGGGAAGAGGATTCAATGTTGTGCAATCACACTGGATGCTAGTATGATCAAACTAGAAATCTGATCAACATCCAGGGGGTGCTGCTGATTTGCAACAACAGTTTTGGCACGCCTGGTGGGACCTTAGAGGTCTTCCACTTTATCTTTGATAGGTTGGTGTGTTCCTGTTAAAGATTTAGCCTTTTGGAGGCACTTTCAAAAGCACATCTGGTGACTCCATCTGGTAAACAACTCATTCTCTAAGTTGCAGACCTATTTTCCATTCATTTCCATCCATTCTTCTTTCCATCATTTTCATTCTTTTCCATTCCATGAAGTTGTGCAATCATGACTTCATTTCCATCATGGAATTCATATTTACAACAACAGTATATCACACCTCCAACATGTTTTACAAATCCTCCAAATCAGCATTTTGATCAAATTCAAAATCAGCATGTCTACCCATATGAGCAGCAAAGTGCAAAGTCGCTTGGATATGAAGCCCGTCAAGCACAAGGGTATGCTGGTTGTGAGGGTAGTCAAGAAGAAAATGTAGATCTGCTAGAACAAATCCAAAAGATGGAGGTAAACATGGTGCAATCTAGGGCTCAAGCACAAATGAAAGCTTTCAGAATTGGTTGCAGGACTCCTTGTCCATGGGGAGGCCCTTTTCCAAGACACTTCAGCCCTCAGGAGAAGATGGACTTCATGATGGAGATACTGCCCCAAATTGCACAATGGATAGAAGAAATAGAGGCCTATACACTTGGTGTTGAACAACCTTGTCAATGGGTAAGTTCTACACCATCATCTAGTTTTTCTCTTCCCATTACTCAAGCAACATCATCTCATTTGGAATTTCAAATTCTAAATCTAGTCAATGCTGCCCCAGGAGTTAGTTCCATTTCTCCATTCCCTAGTCTCCCACCACACCTCAATTCTTCTTTCCCCTTTCCTTTCAAACAGCTCATCCCCTCCACAAGAGATAACAAAAATACCCCCTCCTCCAAAGAAACAAGAGTTTCTACCTCCTCCACCACCACAAAAATTACAAAATCAATTGAGTTACAATCCAATTTTGCTCTTTCATTCCCAAATCCATGTTGGGAGGATAAAAATCAGAATGCCACCAAGGAAAACAACAACAAAAAGAAAATGCAAACAAAGATGAAGAAATTCAAATTCTCAAGAGTTGGGTTTTTAAATTCGGGATTACAAAAATCCCGTTGATGGTTAAGCGTTTAGTTGGAAAACAAGTGGTGGTTAGGACTGAATTTGCTGCAGTAGGAGAAGAGAAAAAAGAAGAAGCATCAGCAATCAGTTTGCTCGTAAAGTAGTGTCCATGTTAGCATTCTATTTGAAGAGAATGCTAATTTAATTCAAGTTGCACAATCAGCCATAGAGGAAGAAAGCTCAAGAATATATCAGCAGTCCCAACTTGTCCTCTAAAGCAAAGCAGATTGAAGAGTTTGGCTTGACAAACTTCATGCTAGAAGAATATTTCTATCAAGAGCAAGATTGTCTTCAAGTAGTAGAGGAGGAAGAAGCTGCTCCAAATCCAAAAGAAGAGGAGCACATTCTAGTCAGTGGAGGATAAAAGTGCAGATCCAAGGGGTTTGAGCACAAAGCAGGCTACAAGAGAACCTTCAGTTCTTCTTTCTACTTCATCTCTCTCGAGTTCTAGTGCTGAAGAAGAGTTTGATCTCTCAAACTCAATGTTGGAGGATGAAAGAAACCATGATGATCAAGTTACGTATCAAGAGGACACCATGGAGGAAGTTAACCATTTGCAGCAAGACAACAATGAGGTAGTGTATCCGCAGATTTGGAGGACTGCTTTGATAAAGAAGAACCAGCTTGAGTTTTCATCATTCTCTCTTTCATCTTCCACGCCCCAAATACTTGAGCCTACTGTCATGAAGGAGAGCATTCATTTGCAGTAGAGCTCGCATCTTATAAAGAGATCTTTGGAACCAAGATTGGAAGATTTTAATCTTTCATGTTCTTCATCGAGGAAGAGAAAGGGCGTAAAGGTTCTACCATTGCTTCCACACCATCCATTCAAAAGGGTTTACAAGAGAACTCCATTCTTGAGTTGAAAATCGTGGCAATGGGCATACTCAAAGGACCATACCTTGCCCAATCAGGTATTTGACTTCATTGAGTCAAAGGAGAAGTCACAACCAGTCATGCTTGCTTCTAAGCATGAGGGTGAGCTACCAAGTACCAAGGATCAGCTGTCATACCTCTTCAATCCAAATGTAGAGCAACTAAAAAGGTATTGGATTTGTTTTCAGTTGACACCTTGATGATTTGGGTAGAAGACCTCGCTTCTTGTTGATTTTTTTCCACTCATCCAATCAACCATGTTCAAGCCAAATCAGTTGCATGGTTGCAACTTTTGAGAAAGGGAAGCTATTTCTCCTAACCAATTCTGTGGTTTGTTTAGCCCACTTTTACTTCCAGCTAGAGTAGGATAGATAGTTTTTCTTTCAAAAAAGAAGTGCTTGTGCACACTCGCATGTTCCATTTTAGAGCATGTGTGACCTTTAGTTTTGTACATAGTTTTTGTGGTGTTGGTTTTGCTCTTGCACTGCTACCCATTTCAAAGGTTTCAAGTGGCTCGTAGAGGAGGTTTTCAAAGTTCGATCAGTTTACAAAGCTACAACTCATGACTCCATCCCCAATGGATGCTTCAGAAATTAGTAACTTCATCCAAGAGGCGATGACCCTCTGAGTTGCCAAAAAATTGTTATCCAAAATGTGCCCCCTGCTCATTTTGTGGCTAACTCCTCTCATTCTTCCCTCTCTTGTGCCTCAGTCACAAAATTTTGCTTTTCAGGCACTCAAAACCTTCTGGAAATGGCACCATTATATAGAGATCTTTCTCAGCTTTCCAGAAAGGTAAAGTTTTCCTCCTAACTCCATGTATTTTTGAAGTTATGGCTCGGCAGAGTTTTTGGAAAAATTTCCCTGAAAGGCCCGTGGCCAATGAGATGCCACCACGTGGCACCTAGAGTGGCAGAGTGCAGGGAAATTTTGGAAAATTTTCCAAATGACCAAAAAGGTGCAAAAATTCAATTTTTCCCGCTAACCCGATTTGGCCTTGTTTTGCCCTAAAACTTCAAATCGCCATATCTTTCGATCCAGAGCTCAGTTTTTCACGTTCTTTATATCAATGGAAAGCTAGTGAAATTATATACAAGATTCCAAGGTAAATTTTGCATTTTAGTGGAGTTTGGAGAGAGAAAATCAAAAACACTTCTAGCATGTGGTCATGAATAGAAATGACGTTTCAACCACCGATTTTAATGAAGAATGGCTCGCATTCTCTCCCAGCATGGTTAAAAATGTCAGGGAATGGGTCTGTTAGGTCACCCATGCTGTTTTGATGGCATTTTGGTCAATGGTTGAACCCCTTGCATGTTTTCCCATGTTTCTCTCTCCTGGGCTTGTCCTCTTGCACCGTAGTGCCGATTTGGCTCATTTTTCAGAGGTTGAACATTTTTTGTGTATGGAAAGCTTGCTTTTTCACCTTGGAAGTGATTTAGTGGAATAACAGTATTTTTTAGAAACTGCAACTATATTTTTACCTTTCGTGTGTTTGAATGCAAGTGATTTTGATGTTAAAATAACAATACAGGCCCTATGATTAGTTTTTATCCTCTACTAGTGTTGTTTGCCTAATCTCTAGCACTTCATTACAGCTATCAGTTTGTGCATGTTGTTTTTGTTGCATTTTATGAACTATGTCAATTTGCAGAAGTAAAAAATGCTCACCACTCCTTTGGTGCATCACCTATTAGCATTAGTTTTAGTTCTTTCTTTTTGCATTTTCTATCCTTGTCCCTTTGGAATTTAGATTAGATTTAGGAGTTTAAACCTCTCGCAATTGTGCAAGTAAAATAGCTGATCGTGAGGAGTTGAGGAACCAGCCTCTAATGTGGAGATTTCTCTTCCATTTTTGCAAGTCCCACACTTGGGAAGAGGATTCAATGTTGTGCAATCACACTGGATGCTAGTATGATCAAACTAGAAATCTGATTAACATCCAGTGGGTGCCATTGATTTGCAACAACAAAGAATAATATGTCATTTACATATAGTGGGAAATATCTCAAACATTACAATCAGTGATGGTTAGTGGTCCCCAACCTTGTACAAAGGTTAATTAGGATTTGGTTGTGTTTTTCCTATTTTCTTGGGTTTTGTTTGTGTCTATTCTCCTTTTCCTCATGATATTTCATTATGAAATTATTAGAGATACACATTTTTGTCAATGTTTAATCTAGGTTCATTCCTTCATCCTCACGAGTCCTTGTCCCCAATTAAAGCCGGTTCTTGTCCCAAAATTTGTAAAATGCCAAAAATTGAAAATTTCAAAAAAATTCACATCAAGATGTCTCCTTAGATTACATTTTTATACCATTCGATGAGATTTATCATCCTCCATCCCTTCAATGGTCTATTTTTGTAATATTGTGTCTTCATAATCACATCATTTGTTAGGTGAATTATTATTTACCTTTATAAATTATGCATTGCATAAAAATTAGTTTGTTTATTTATTAGTTATATGGTTATTTTTCATTATAACCATCTAATTGTCTTTAGTATACATATGGGTGTTGTTATATTGTTTTAACAATATTATCACAATATTCATTTGTGCTTCTCATATGATATTTTGGAAGCTATTGGAATCAAGGATATTGTCAGAATCGTGCGACTTTTTTCCTATGAGTATTCAAACAGTACAATACCTATAAGTATTGTAGCTCATACCAATGTAAGTCTGGTTGATTGAGTTTAATATAAGTTATAAGACTTCGCCCTTGTTGCTCAATTTACATTTGGTACTAGAGTGAATCAAGCTCCCGAAAGGTTAGAGAGAGGTCAGCAGAGGAAGAATAATCGTGGAGAAGAAATGTACTTCTTCTGGAGAGCCAAGTGTTGCCTCTAGGAGCTTCCCACATCTCCTCAGCAGTCACACAACCTCCAGGTGAAATCCAAGTAAATGTAAAGAAAATTGTTTTTGCCTTGGTGCCCTCATCACAAGGAGAATTTGTTTGCTGGAATTTACAAAATAATTTTTTTTCCCCGTCAGGGGTTTTGTCTTTGAATTGTTTTAGTTATAGATAATTTATCTGTACTATCAAATTTGGAGGACAGTGTTGATGTTTTATTCTGCTCACCGATACCCCACTGTGACCAAGCTCATTCTGAGTTGAATCGAGTTACATTCAGGTTACAATATGTTGGTTGCTTGCTTTGACTGGTTGAGCCATTAAAATACAAATCCCAAGCCTTTGTATCAATCCATTATAGGACCTGCATACTCTTCACAGTGAGGTACATTACATCAAGCCATCCCACCAATCTATCTTCATTCTCCATGACCAAGCCAAGAAGGTTACAGAGGTTGTGTGGGTTTGACTCACCATAGCTCCCATCGAGCTCCTTCTCACCTGCAATAGTTGAACCTACACACAAAGACTCCATGTCCAAATAATGAGCAATGAATAAAAGGCCATAGGGTCCCTATACACAGCTACCCTATGACCTGTGTGAACTACTCCATCGCCCGCAAATAATGACCTACACACAAGCGAAAGTTGTGAGAAACTAACGTAGTATCAACAAAAAAATCATAGATCTTATCAACAAGGAAATGTGTAAGAAATCAAAAATGGTGAAAGAAAATAAAAACCGAGGGCATCAATTTCAATGCTCTAATCTACACAAAGAAAAGCTAGAGGAGTATAGTAAAAAGGAAATTAATAAATAGTGGTTGCGAAGAGATAAAAAAGAGATCCGCTTCATGTGAAAAACCTAAAACTCACTCCAACTCTACCATGCATGCAAATCAGCCGCATGGTCTCCTCCAAAGGCGCCACACATTCTTTTAAAAGGTTAGTCAGATTTGGTTTTGTTTAAATATAATTTTCTTCACTTCAATACATAAGCGCTCATAGAGCCTAAGTGGATAAGTGGAAAGACTTGGGTGTGTGAAGTAAATGGTTCAAATCCCACCCCCAAAGTGTTTTTTAAAACCAATTTGATTTTAGCAGTAAAACATGGAGAAACCGCCATAGTTAGAGAGCCATTTGTTGGAAAAACCACCTCTAAATAACCTATTTATAAATAAATTGGCCTCTAAATATTTTAGCGAGAAAACCCTAATTTAGGGCAATTTTTTTTCTCCTATTAGGCCTGTTTTTTGATTTCGGACAACATTTGCTAAAGGAAGACTAACTAAAAACTTCATTTTGAGCTATTTTTTAATGGAGTTTTGCAAAAAGGTCGATTGTGCTTCTGAGGCCACCAGGCCCGTAAAACAAATGTTTTTACTTTCCATTCAATTTTTCTAATTTTTGAATGTAATTGCATGCTTCAATATATTGTACTAATTTGTAGGTTGCCATAGTCAATCGCAAATATTGTAACTGCTTAAACTGGCAGAGAATTGTAATACAAAATAGTAAAATTTGGTTCTAAAACACTCACGAGATCCTAGATCTAATTCACAGCATTCGGTATATACGGTGCCTCTGGGGAACACTTACGGATAAATTCGTTACAACTACTACTGCACTTAACACCTAATATAGCTGCAACAACATTGTCTAGCATCGACCCTTTAAATCGACGGGAGTAATAAGGTCATAGTGCACACACTATGAGCCATCCCATCCGTCTGTGAATGATTGCATGACATAAATTTGGACTAAGAAATTATCCAAGTATATATCAAAGTTACATGCATGTATGAAGATATTTATTTGAGCCGGTTTTAATAATCACACATACCCCTTTCAAGATCTTGTCTTGGTACGACATATTGAATTATTTCTCATACGTTTATGCCTCTTTCATGTACCACCAGTATATAGAAAGGGCAAGATTCTTCCATGTACCGATGGGTATATCGAAAGGTGCGTATATAGAAAGGTTCGGTATATATATAGGTTGGTAGAGCTTATACCTAGAGTGATAAGAGGAAAACCCTGCGCTGATTTCTGCAAAATGGGCACCAATGGCCCCAAATTTTTTCTTCCAGATTCACAACTACTCAGATAAAACAACTATGCTACATGGAATACTAAAATCAAGACACAACTTGAGTTTGAAGAGATTTGGACTGTTGTGAATGGTACTCTGACCAAATCAACTACTGATACAACACAATAACGACATTTTGATAAAGTAGATCAGAAGGCAAAACTCATCATCTTTTTTGGAGTGTCCGATGATGTGTAACCCCACATTCAAGATTCCAAAACAACCAAATAAGCATGGGATAAATTGTGCACAATATATGAGGCCAAAAACAAGAATGTCATACTAAATTTATAGAGTCAATTACATACACTAAAGTTCAAGTAGAATGAGAAAATTGAAGCTTTCTTAAGAAGAGTTGTAGATTTGAGGGCTTCACTTCTAGCCCTGGGAGAAGTAGTCACAGATGATGCTCTTGTTCCCATTTTTCTGAGAGCACTCCCCTCTTCTTACCACATTTTTTTCACAACACTAAACATGTTAGATACGATAGTTAGTTTTGACAAGATGGTAAACCTACTACAACAAGAGGAAGCCATGCACAATAAGGATGATGAAGAGGAGCATGCACTTTCTTCACATCAAAAATGGAAAGGAAAAGGTAAAGGAAAACCTAATTCCTATCAAAATTCCCAACATCAGAATTAGTATCATGGGGACAAACAATAGAAGAAACAATGTCTAATTTGTAAAAGAGGACATGAATTAAAAGATTGTTGGTATAATACTTACAAGAAAGGTTCATCTAGTAACTCTGGACCTCCACAAAAAAAATATTACAAGGGACATTCTAACCAAAATCAAGGGCAGAAAAAGGGGAACTGAAAAGAAGACCCCATCAACAAGGTAACATTGTTGAGCAAGAAGAAAATTTAGATAATGAATAATTCTTGTACACTTCTCGATCAAGTGAACCATCCACGTCATCTAGTGATATCTGATATGTTGATTCAAGAGCCACTTGACACATGACTGGACATAAAGACTGGTTAACCTCAATGAGGGACACGCCTTCAAAAAACCATGTTTTGTTAGGTGATGATTCTTCATATAAAGTTCAAGGGATTGCTAATCTGCGGACTATCGATGTCTTATATTTTCATGGGTTAACAAAGAATATGCTTTCAGTCAATCAACTCCTAGATCACAACTTAAAATTGACTTTGATAGTCATTTCAGCAAGAAAATGTGTTTGATTCAAGACAAATCACGAGGCTTGAAAATAGTTGCAAAATCCTCCAATGTGGGATGCATGTTCTAACTTGATTTTTTCCACAGAGATGATCAGGCACTTGTGGCTAAGAACTCTACCTCAGCATAGTTATGGCATTGGAGACTTGGTCATGTTAGTTTCAAGTATCTTGAGACACTTTGTTGGTGCAATATGGTACATGGGCTACCATCTCTTTAGAAGGATACTTGACAAGTTTCCTCACTTCCTAGTAGGAAAATAACATAGAGCTTCATTCCATAAGAGTACATATCGAGCTCATGGTAAGCTTGATCTAGTTCATACCGATCTTTTTGGTCCGATGCAACCAAGTCATTCTAGATTTTAGTACTTCATGCTATGTGTTGATGACTATTCAAGGAAAATGTGGATTTTTTGTCTTCGCAAGAAAAGTGAAGCTTTTGAAACTTTCAAGAATTTCAAAGTAGTTGTTGAGAATGAAACTGGTCATCACATAAGAAATCTCCACTCATATCGAGGGGGAATTCACCAATGTAATGAGTTAAAATACTACCTACAAACTCATGGGATTCATCAAAAATTCCTCCTCCACACACACCGTAGTAGAATGGTGTTGTTGAGAGAAGAAATCGTACTATCATGGAAATGGTGTGATGTATGATCGATGACTCTAGACTTGCAAAGACATTCTAGGTAGAAGCAACAAATAAAGTAGTGTATTTGTTGAACATCATGCCCACATTTTCTCTTGACAGAGTAACACCATAAGAAGCATGGTCAAAGTGGAAACCATCTATTGCACACCTTAGAGTATTTGGGTGCAAAGAAAGTATGAAAATATAAAAAAAAATAGAAATAAATTGGACATGGAGTCACAAAAACTCATCTTCATTGGGTACAATGAAGAGACTCTTGGGTACATATAGATGGATTCAAAGAGTAGAAAATTCTACACCAAGAAGATGTTAAGTTTTTTTAGAAGAAGGAAGAAGAGTCTCCTCCTCTAGACTCACCTAATGTAGATTCTTCACCAGTTGTAAAAATTGAAGCTGATGTTCCCACAGATGATGAAAGTGATGATGGGGATGATGGTGTTGATATGATAGAACCACAACCCATGGGAACAGTTTAGCGTATGCCCAAGTGGTGTACTAGCACATTATAAGATGCAAGAATGGATGCTCCACCAAATACATCCACCCCTACACCAGGGAATCATATTAAAGCAAGAGAAGAAGTTAAATTTTGTTTGATGAGTAGATTTATTGAGTTTGATGATCCCTCTATAGTCCAGGAAGCGCTACAGTCAAAAGATTGGAAAGATGCCATGGACTATAAATATCACTTAGCAATGAAAAATAATACTTGGTAGCTTATCGATCTTCCACCAAGGAAGAAATCCATTAGATACAGATGGATATTCAAAACAAAGTACAAAACAGATGGGAAAATGGACAAGTACAAAGAAAGACTTGTAGAAAGAAAGGGTATGTACAAAATAAGGCATTGACTACGAGGAGACATTTGTTCCCATAGCCAAGATCAAGACGATCAATATGATATTTTCTCTAGCCACATAGCTTTGGTTGGAAATTCCATCGATGGACGTAGAAGGGCATTCCCGAATGGATATTTACAAGAAGAAGTCTACATGAATCAACCTCGAGGGATATGTTGTACCCGTCAAGAATCAAAGGTATGCAGACTCAGAAATCTCTGTATGGTCTTAAACAGCACACTTGGCATGGTACATAAAAATTTATGAGCATATCTATAACATTGTTTTGTTAGAAATCCATATGATCCCAATCTTTATGTCAAAAATAAAGGGGCGAGATTGTGATTGTAATTATCTATGTCAACAATCTAGTCATCAATGATAGTTCAGTGAGGATGATTGATGCAATCAAGAAGGATATTAATTGATCATTTGACATGACATATCTCGAGCTAATGCATTATCGTCTTGATTGGAAGTATGACAGAAGAGAATCACATATTTTTTTCTCAGATGAAATATAGCAAGACAACACTTGATAAATTTAGGATGATGGATTGCACACTAATTGCTACACCTATGGATAACATATTACATTTATCTCATTCATATCTATCTCCTAAGGTAAGTGCCACTCTCTATTGCCAGTTGATTGGGAGTCTCATTTACTTGACATAAACTAGACTAGATATAAGCTTTGTAGTGAGCTATTTATCTAGGTTCATGTAGGAACCCAAAGTTTGTCATTGGAAAGCAGCAAGGTGCATCTTGAGATATATCAAAGGATTAATGGATCTTAGTCTAGAATACAAGAAGAACGAAAACTTTTTCTTGTCAGGATATTCGGATTCAGATCATGTAGGCAAAATTGATGACATAAAATCCACTTTTAGATTTGTGTTTTTATGGGATCTGGACCAATATCATGGGGAAGTAAGAAACAACACTTTGTTTCACGTTATTATACGTGTTTGAGTATCATTCTACAAGAGAAGCTTTATGTGAAGCGATTTGGATATGTCACATACTAGAAGGACTTGGAATACCACAGGACAAACCGACCACCATGTATGTTAACAATGAAGGTGTTGTCAAAATTGTTTGCAATCTAGTGTTTCATGAAAGAAGAAAACATATTGAAGTATATGTTCATTTCATACGTGAGCATGTGTTGAAGCACAACATTTAGCTTCAATTTTTTCAACAACTAAACAATGGGTAGATATCTTCACGAAGTCACTTGTATGTGACAATTTTGAATTGTTTAGAGAGTTCCTCTCCTCATCCCTTGAGACAATGCACAATTAAGGGGGAATGTTAGGTTAATTATTATTTACCTTTATTAATTATGCATTACATATTAATTAGTTTATTTATTTATTGGTTATATGGTTATATTTCATCATAACCATCTAATTGTCTTTATTATACATATGGGTGTTGTTATATTGTTTTAACAATATTATTGTCACTATTCATTTGTGCTTCTTGTATGATATTTTGGAAGCTATTGTAATAAATGATATTTTTGTGGCTGTGCAATTTATTTTCTTATGATTATTCAGCTGTATAATACCTATAAGTATTGCAGCTCATACCAATGTAAGTTGGTTAATTGAGTTTAATATAAGTTATCAGGCTTCCTTTGTGTTGCTCAATTTACATCATCATCACTACCTCATTTCTTTCTACATCCTTTTGGCCTCACAATTTTTAAAAAAAATATAAATTAATGATTTTAATTTAATTATTATTAATATTAACTTAATTAATATTATTTAATTAAAAGTTAATTAATTCTTCAAATCATATTTAAGTGGGCATACACTCCCACTTAATCGTCTCAAACACTTCTAGACAAATTGAAGATAGAAATCTTCCTATATTCACCTATGCAAGAAATGTTTCCAATTTGGTAAATGGCCAAACTTACCCACTTTCTCCCATACCAAATTTTCAAATTTATAAAATGGTTAAACTTTCATTTTTCACCACTTCCCCATTCCCACATTTATTTCTAATTCCCAAAATAACAAAAGCAATTATTGAAAGTAGTTATTGAAGGATTCATTTCTTCTACTCTTCTCCCCATGTACATGAGGTAGTTATTCTTGCACACACAACTCAAATTTTCCAATTTGTGGTGAAGAAATAGAAGAGCTAATCTAATAAAGATTTTACGAATAAGAAACATTCATTTACGTGGAAAGAATATCAAGAATTTACATCACATAAGCACCATGCATATAGGAAGGAGGAAATTAGTTTCATTTGAAAAAAAATGTTGTTTGGTCTACTAAATGGAAATATTGATATCTAAATATGTGAATATAAGGAATGAATCAAACTGCTATATCATTTTTAAAGGTTAACCCTTCTCGAGCACGTGGAGAACATATTTTTATTTCTAATCATTCAAACCTGTGCACATGATAAATTATTTTTATTTTTACTGAGAAATACCAATGATGTCTCATATTATGATTTTGTTTGAGTTGTAAAATAGAAATAGCTAGGTAGCAATGTGTATGAGGAGTTTATTGATTTTAGAGCTTAGAATATCCACATTACGTACCCAAGTGGGAGAAAGGAGGATGGTGGGTAGTTTGTGAGTAGAAATGGGTGTATCACCATGTTAGTAGAATATGTATATAAAAAAACTTAACAACTAGGAGGAAATGGAAGCACATACATTAAAGGATATAAGCATTGGTAGATAGAAATCTTAGAGATTCAATACACCAGCTATATTTGGAATCCGTGTTTAATACCAAACATGTGTATGAAGTAAATTATTTAGATCTGTTGGTGCCCATAATTTTCATGCCCTATTAAGGTATTGTGTCACGAAATTTGTTCCCATTTTTAAGAAAGTGGTTCCTTGTTCATTTCTCATGTTTTCAAGTTCTATTAAATCCTTTGCACTCATTTGTGAATTATCAAACTACTTGTTTGTGTCCTTTTCTATAAAATTATTGATTGTGAATATTGTAAAGAATGATGGCCGACGTCTTCATTTATTCCCGTAAATTTTGACTAAATTTTCAGCACTAACATGTTTTATGTAAAATGTAGTTTCCTCCCCGACGCCCATGAAAGGAAAATATTAAGAGGGATCTAGATGATGTAAGAAAATTCCAAGGATGAATTTTGTATCTTTTACTTTTTTTTTTTGATATGCAAGTTATGTTCTGAGCCCATGAATTGAAGGAAATATATAAGGTGGGTGATCTCGAACGAGGGGTAACAATTTTGATACACCCGTGTGTTTGTGAAAAATGATGATTTGTTCCAAAGCTTGAAAAGGTATGTTTGGTCAGACCCAACATGTAGTAACTTATTTAGGGCCTGTAACTAACTTTGCATTTTAATTTTCTATTTTCTAAATGAAATTTGTGTTACAGGCCCAAAATCTTGGTCTTTTTGCTAGATAAATATTTGGTGTCTTTTGCATGTCCCGACATTTAATGAAATTCTAAGGATAGTTTATTTTTTGTGACAAGGCCCGAAATCAATCAAGCAGTCAGTGGAAATTTATTCTTATGGGTGAGTTCAAAGATTGTTAAGTGGCGCATGCGCTTTATGGTATTGTTCAAGAGTTTGATTGCACATGGGTTCATTTTATGGTAGAATGTATGGAATTTAAAGTGAATTATTATATTTTTAATGAGAAAGAGAAATGTTGAATCAAGAAAAGATGATATTTCATAAAAATAAAAACAAAGTGAACATATTAAAAATAATGTTTCTTGTGAACAAAATGGGGTGCTATTTAAGGGGCCCACCCTTTGTTAATACATATACAAAAAGAGAAGTAAAATTTACATGTATTAAAAAAAGTGTTAGTTATAAATGTCCAAAATTTCTCCTAGGAATTCCGCAGATGCATAAGAAGCAGTCCCTACAAAGGTGCATGAAATCCTCATCAAATATAACACTAAACAAAAAATGAATGTATTTCCAATTTCGGTTGAACCATTAATGGTAGCATTATGTATCTTTAGGGGAGGATCCTTAAGTGCCACTGTAGTATGAATTTCAACCATGAAAAATTTTAGTGCTGAAATCCTCTCTTTTGTTCCATCTACCCAATGACCTAGGGGTGGCTTTCTGTTTGTGGTGTGGGCATTGTGGCCGTGTTGGAAATTTTTGTTTCTAGAAGAGGAGGGGCATAGTAAGCGCTATATATAAGCATATGTTTTTCATGAATTCGGGAAGGTGGGTGGACTAGTGATTTTTAGGTGTTCTATATTCAGTGATATTTGGGAAGGATGAGATGGAAATGTAGGGTTTGATATACTGCAAGGGATGCACAAATCTCAATGAGTCTCTTCGAAAAAAGATAAGACTAATACATTTTGGGAGGAGACATTTGGGGGATTGGCTTGGATGTTTAGGACATTAAACATGAACCTAATGAATGCTTCATTTGGTCTAGCTATTTGGAAAAATTCACCTAGAGTTTCAAGCTCTAAGATTGATGGATTTTCTCCTAATAATACTAAGGTCATGACAAATGGATTGTGTGCAAAAATGAAGTATGGAAAGGTATGTGAAACTTGGCTAATAACTTGTGACCCATTGGAATAATAAGTCATACTTAAATAGGTAATTTTCTTTGGGTTGGTATGCAAAAACCTTTGTGTCACCATTAATTCTCATATCTCTCCGGATCAATTGGCACGAATTGGATTAAATCAAAACAAACCATTTATAAAAGGTATATCCTCAGGAGGTGATTTAATCTTCATATATTTAAATATAGGTATTTTTCAATTTAATGCCTTTATTTTCCCCATCAAAATTTGGTCTCAGGTGGAAAATCAAATCAGCAATGGATATGACACGTAATTATTTTCACTTGGTCATGTTGGCACGATAGTGACAAGGCAGGGATGAGACAAAATTGAAGGCTGTCAAGGAGGAATATTCCCTATTATTCCTTAGAGGTTCCGAAATATGGATTGAGTGTGAATTAATTAAGATTCTAATGGAATATTCACTTAAACCCTGATGTGGATAACATTGTATAAGAAGATGGGGTTTTAGCATAGAAAGAGGAGATGGTTTTAAGGGAGGGGTTTTTTTCTTAGTGAAGGAGAAAATCCTCGGGGTACTCTGCGAGGATCAAATGTGTGTTTCGACTATGGGAATCCATACCTTTTGTCTAATAATTTTTAGACTAACCTTTTGTTTGTAATTCATACTAAGATGGTCAGTATTGTTATAACCATTAGTAGGATTTCGAGCATTCATATATGTGTCCCTTGTTATTCCATATAAATAGGTTTGTTAAAAATAATCTACTGCAATTATTTTATCATTCTCCTTTGTTAATTGATTTTGGAAGTTGGATGATGTATGATTTTCTTTATGAATCTCATGTGAGTTATGTATAAGATCTTGTATGCGAACACCCTGTTGATGGTTAACTATTTTGGATGGTGAAGAGAATGATGTCCTTCAGGGGAACTTTCAAGAATCATCATTATAACCTATAAAATCCCTTTCTAATCAACAAGAACGGATGATATTTTTATGTATCTTGGGGGTCCCTTATTTCTTGAACATTTATCATATTTCACAAGTGGATGTTTAGTCTTGAGGGTCTTGAGCTGGACTATTGGGGATTTTTGGGTTTTTAATCTTTCTCAAAGGTTCCATGTTACAAATTTCCCCAGGAAAATTTCCTTCATATTGCTACTATGTTATGAGATGATAGAGATGTCATGGTGTGATGATTAATATATTTTTGATCCCCCATACCCTTTGATTTTTAGGTTCTTCCTCTTTACAAATCCATCCCCACTTTATAATTTCTCAATGATTACCCTATTTACCTTATATTTCCTACAGATTTCATCTTCATTGCATATCCCTCATGAGATCTGCTGGTGAGATACACACCAAATGTGCATACCTCTAGTGTGCTCATCTTGTCATTCATTGTTAAAGCATATTCAAAATTAATATGAAAGGACACATGCAAACTCTTAGGGGTTGATGTTGAGATGAAATTAGATCTATCTCTGGTAGTGTATGTTAGAGATTCCAAGTATTTACAGTGCTTCGTGACTACTCTTTCAAGTGAGAATTGCATTCAGTGGTTGCATCTAGCCTCTGATTGACCCAATCAACTCGAGTTCAATTTTTTTGGGATCATCACCAATCCCTCCTCTCAAGTTGCACCTTGGGTCCTCTCACCCTAGCCTAGGTAGAGTCGAAGCGGTGAGGTGCTGACACACCCTCTATCACATGCCTCCTTGCCACTCCCAAGAATTCTTGGTCTTAGCATGCGGGGTGAGACCCCTTCCCCACCTAAAAATGACATAATACAATGGGCATCCCATTTACTCCTGCACCTCTACCCCCTTCCTTCTCATGGGTGTTAGTTTGGGAGCCATCACAACAACTAGTGTCATTACCCGGGACTTGTAGTTTCAATTTGATTCTTAGTGTTCAATTTTTGTGATCTTGTGAATGGTGGGTTAAATCATATCACCTTTGGTATTTAATGGATAATTTACTTTTCTAGAGTATTAGATCTAGTGGTGAATCTATTTTCATGTGGTTGTGTTAGACTGGTGTTCTTCATAGATATACTATATTGATGATTTACCCTCGTATGTTTGAATCAATCTCATATCGTTGATCTTGTTTGAATTTTTGGGGCAAGTCCTCTTTGATATGTGTTCCTCTTGCATGAATTTTTATTTGGAATAATTTATTAATGGTATGGCATGTTATTCTCCTAAAGTCCCTTTCATAGCTTATGCTTTCATACATATAGAATTCAAGGGATGCCTGGTACCCACTAAAGATCCTGATGGAATCAAGATTAGGTTGCATGGCTTTCAATGTTATGACATGACCGATGTAGAACAAATTTTTGTTTGTTTGAGGAAATAATGCAATAATATGATATAGAGCATGAGGATTTTTTCATAAAATTATTCATGCACACATTGAAAGAGGAGGCTAGGGATTGATTCAACTATATATCTTTGGGTTCATTACAGATTTGGATGAAATGGTAAAAATGTTTAGAACTTAGTTTGACAATGACCTTGATTTTTATTTATCCGAATATCATAGAAATGAAATAAAAATTGGTTAAGGGAAATGTGACCGATCATCTATCGATGAAGAGGTTGGAATCACAAAATAATAATTTATCGCAGGTTAGTTGGTTGAGTATGATATCCGAACAATTGGTAAAGCTATTGACCCATTAGTGAAGCTTCATCCTCTCGATGAAAGCAAATGTGGTAAGGAATCAATGACATTGGGGTAGAATGTTTTGGTTAGTATTGAAAAATGTGAGTTGATATTTGACGGAAATCACATATTGGGAAATCGGAAGTTTGCAAGAGGGAGGTGTCTTCAAGTGATATTTTATGTGCTAAAACATTGAATGAATTTTTGGTGGTTATCTAAAAAGTATGTTATTCTCCTTTGAAGGGTAATGGTATAATGAAGTTATACCAAGGTCACAATTCTATCAAGTATTGAATCTTCTTGTGTAGGAAACGTGATGATTTTAAAGTTTTGGAACTTGAAAATTGAATAAGTCCCAAAGTAGAAGAGGTGCACTCAAGGGGTAAGTAAGTAGGAAGGTTTGCGGGGAAAGGCATGTGGGAGAAGATATTGGTGTGCGAAGTAGAAGAAGGTTTGGGGACTTAGCCACATTTTGAAGGTGGTATCACATGGAAAACACGTGAGGGCTCGAGTAGGCATGATGAGTGGATAAGGTGCTAGCTTGGAACCTTGGAGATCAAGAAAATAATATTCCACATACAATATATTTCCAAGAGGATCATTACGCTTAGTAGAAGCCCTTATAAGTGGTATAAGATATTGATCGATCATGGAGGACCACACTTCCACTTGGCATGTGATATGATCATGGGTGAAGCTATGGTAGTGGATCCAGATTCTATTTAAGGGAGTTCTTGGGCCCAAACTAAAAAGAACAAGAGAGGTAACAAATTGTTGTAAAATGTTGTTACTAGGCACGATGAATGTGCTCGAGTCTAAATAAGGGTCAGTATGGGAAATCATAGCTAGAATCTCTGTTCAGAGTAGTTTTAAAGGGTTAGAATGTTATTTCATGGTGTATATAGTCTTAGATGACCCCTTTTGATGTAATATGGCTACTGTAAACAAATTTAATCAATATATGGAGATCTCTGCTTTGTATATTTCGTCTATAAACTAAACCCTAGTGTATTTTCGTGTTAGTCACATTTTAGATATGTCTCCACTATGTTTTGTGATGTTTATGCTTATCTCATGGAGCATTTATGCTTAGAACTAGATCTACTACCTCTATATTAGATTAAATGCATGTATTCTTGTTTTGCAAACCTTTCCTCCATTAATGGTGGAAAATTATCACAAATCTCACATAAAGGAGGGGCTCGTCCCCTACGCTCCTTGGGTGAGCACCCAATGCATACTTGGGTGATAGGCCAATGTGCTTGGGGTAGAAAGAAGGTGTATGAAAGGTGACTACATTTTGGTTCCATTGCTGGGACCTTTTTTGAAGTTCTTGTGAGAATGAGGTGTGATGACAGAGCACTTGACCTTGGATAATGTCGAAGCATTGATTAAAAGTACAGAGGATTAGTTTTCTCATAGATTTAACACCGAACTGAGTTTGATGCATGTAAATGGGTAGAAGAACACCTATATGATGACCTATATGATTTTTTGTTATTTCCCTATGGAGTTGTATGAATGGCTATCAACATATGCATTAAGGTCAAGTTGGTATTATAAACCTTGTGTATGGACCCAGGATGAGTATCAGAGGCTGCATGATGTCAATCTGACTTGGAATCATGATGTTGATCACTGGTGGAGTAGAGTGTTGATGAGTTATACCCTGGAATACGTGATTTATATGTATTCCTACCCGAGGTTACTGAGTTTGAGTTCTTAAGGGATCCTAGAGGATCATTCTTGCATGTTATTTCACTAGATATCAAGATCCTAGTTATTACTTTGAGTTTGGAAGCCTTCCCCATGATTGGATAAACTCTTGCTAGGCATAGAGCATGGAAAGTAGCATTGTAGAAGATGGAAGACCTTGTGGCTGAAATAGAAAGAGAGGAAAGATGAATCAAGTACAATGAATCTTGGGAGAGGGAGTTGGTGAGACAACGTGAGGTTGTTGGAGTGATGGATTTATGGAGGCAGATGTTGTGGGAAGGATTTGAGGTTCACGCAGAGGGCATAGAATCTAAGCAGTCTGTGCTACCCCATCTTGGAAATCATGGGAGAGATACCCCCTTGGCTTCTAGTGAGAGCTCATCATTTAAAAAAAGGAGAGTTGTAGGTGTGCATCTAAGCCCGCATGATGACTGAACCCTGACGCTTAGTTTTCTAGATCTGGAGATAAGTATTGTTAACCCGGTTGGTCTTGGTATTGGTGGTCGAGCAACACCTAGGAGATATAATTTTTCATTTGGTACATCTATGGCCACACAATCATTTCCTATGTTTAGAGGGATCCTATCTGGTACAAAATTTGGGCAAGGTGGGGGTACGCAAGGCTTGAGTGCCACATCTAGGAGTGGGTAAAATTTGTAGACTATTAGTGCACGCTTTAGCACAATGATGGGTTCAGAGGGTGCAAATGTGTTAGGCCCCTTACCTGCGATAGGAGGAGGTTCTAGTGCATCCAGAGGGGTTGGTGCTAGTGGATCTAGTGGTGATAGAGGTGGTGGAAATATTAGAGGAGGCCAAGGTTTTGGATTTGTAAGGAAAGGGCCTCGATAATCTCGGTAGGTATTTTTGAGATGTCTTTGCATTTTCCTAATTACAAGCATGTGGAAGACACTACAGATTATGTGCATAAATGTGAGTTGCTATGGAACGTGAAGGGTATCACTTGCCCAAAGAGGAAGATGAGATAGTTTACAACCACGTTGTAAAGGCACATGCATAATTGGTATAGGAAGTATGATATACACCATACAAGTGGTGGATCACATCACGCTCGTGATGCATTTTTGAAAAAGTTCCACATTCATGAGTTTGAACCAAAGAGAATCAGGCTCTCTAAGGAGATTTAGAAAATAATGAAGGAGAGTGTGTGAGAGTATGATGCATATTTCAAGACTCTCATAGCTAAGTTATCTTATGAAATTCATCCTTCACAACATGATCAATGGTTCATCAGAGTGATGATCACACAATTCAGGAGGGAACTTTCAAATAAGATCTTCACAGATCCACGCGAGGTCCTATAGGCTACCTTTCATGCTGAGCATATGGGAAGCATTGATACATGAGTTAGTCTATTTCTTGAAGCCTAGATTGCTTCCATGGTAAAATAGCTGTAGAAACTATCTGCAAACTTGGCTCATGAGACTCACAGTGGGCTATGGTTCATAGACTACGAAGTAGAGGGATATATAAAGGAAATTTTACATGAAGGTTGGTGTCTGCCATGTCAGTAGACTATGATATTTTCTATGAAGATTATGATGCAAGTAGGTGTCTTCTCACGCTGCATCGCACGATTCAGAAGAATGTATCTTGCTATTGCAATATTTGCACCTCTACTACTCATGACACAAAGGATTATAGATTGATAGACCAAATCCATGATGCCATTGATCTCATTGTGTGCTAGACCAGCATTGGGAGAATCTCCAAGGTTGAGGATTGTTTATATGAAGGGTGTACAGATAGAGGAGGTTGAGAAAGATTCTTTTATGGAGGATTCGGAGGTCATGGGAAATCTCGGAGGAGGAAGAATTGAATTTCCTCATGGAAACTACTATAATTAGAGACAAGAGACAAGTCTTACATGCTAACCTACCCCCTCACAACATTGATTATGATAAGGAGATCACACTAAATATAATTGTTGATGGGTGGATCCTAAGTAATATATTGATTGACATAAGAGAGGAGGTAAATGTCATTACTCTAGATGTATGGAATCAAATGGGAAGGCCGCCATTTCTGCCATCTTCAAATGTGTTGTACATGGCTAACAAGATAAAGGCCATTCCTCTAGGGGTGTTAAAAATTGCATCCATTACTATTGAAGGGGCAAAGTTTGTTGGGAACTTTAAGGTTCTATAGCTCACTTAGGATGATAGTTTCCCACAATTACTTGGGCACCATTGGTGCTATGCAAACTATGTGAATGTATTTTTCTTAAGCTAAGTTACATGAATACGAACTACCACCTAAATAGCTCTATAACAAAGATAAGTCAAAATCTAGGCACCATCAGGATGAGAGCTAAACAAGACCAAGACTAATCATAATGCATTAACTTTGAATTAACATGCTAAAGTATTCAAACCTCTACTCCTCTAGATTATGAACAAAAATTAAATGGACCTATGTAGACTCCATGGCAATTAAATTGATTGTTTTGATCTTCAAGAACCTAGGAATGAGAGCTCATCAAAGCTTGGCTACAAGACCCTTTTACTATCCCCATATGACCCAAGCACTTGGCTAGAAAATGCAAGAAAGGAGGCTTAGCTCTTCAAATGGTGAATTTCTCAAGAATAAAAAAGAATCTTATAGTCTATTTGCTATGTTATTTGCTTTTTTCTTCTCAAGGAATTAGGTGTAAGTGTAAAGGTAGGAGGAGGGCTCTTTATATAGCCTAATCGATAAAGCAATCTTACATCCCTTTATATGTGGGATAATAGATATGTTGAGTTAGTTGTGGATAAGGGGGGTTTAAATAGGGTTGAATTAACTTTAGGAGGGTTTATCTTGTCCTTTAGTGACCCATGTGGATAAAGGGGATCATTAATTAATCAAGATGATTTAATTAATAGATGTGTAAGCTTATAGAATATTTTAGAGGAATATTAGCATGATTTAGACTATAGAAGGGGATTAAATCAATTAAATATTGATTTATTTGTTTAATGAAAGGGGAAGCTAATTAATTAATAATAATTAATTAGTCTAGATAGAAGGAATGATTAATTAACGGAAGGTCGTTAATTAGGGTATTTTGTGAATAGAGGACTTAATTAATTGACGTAATGTAATTAATTAATGATGATAAGAGAGAAGATGAGAAATATTGACGATATGTCACCAATTTTCTCGGAAAGGGATAATTAACACAATTTAAGTATTTAAATTTTTTAGGCTAGGTTATAGGTGTCTACACAAACAATGCTGATTTATGTTTCAATAAGGGATACATCAGTTTTGAAAACAAGGAAGAGTGTGTAATCATACAACTAACTGATGGATGTTCTGCACCATATGTGGAGCCATTGGGTGAAGAATAATTAAACAAGATATATGTGCACACCATCAAGGACCCAAAGTTCATTCAACCATCGAAGGAAGGGGTAATTCAATGGGATGATGCACAATCCATAAGTGATAAAACCAGAGTTGCTTGTGACAACTAGGCACATGTGACTTACGAGTTGGTTAGAAGGCATCTGAAGGATACTGAGACTTGAGTTGTTAGAACATGCTCAGTTAGGAACTTGGGAGGAAGTAAATTTCCACAAGACATTAGAGAAGCCAACCCCGATGTATTTCTAAGAAAATGGAGACCCAGTAGAAGTGTCAAGTGGAGAGAAGGAATATGATTACCTATAATTTACATGTTACAACAACATGTTTGTGGGAAACACATTGAGATAATCTTCTAAAGTGGCATGAAGTGAGAATCACACTCTCTGTTAGGTTTCTTTGAAGAAATACACCATCTTGAATTTGTGACTATGATGGGAAGGGATCTCGCCTCATGTCATGTTTAGGAGTGTGAGAAGACTTAGATGGGAGGCACATAAGATTACCCCCTTCCTTATGGGTAAATAAGTTATATTCCACTTTAGAGGGATGCGCGCACACAATCGTATATTCATTCGTAGTTGCAGCAAAAAAACAAGGAACTTGTAGGAGTTGACGACGGACTTTGTTCAAACATTTGAATATTGAAGTACTAATCCATCGGTTAATGAGGCATTGTAGGTATTCAAGTGCCTTACCTTGGGAGATAGTGTCATGGAAAATGATAGGATTCTATAGATGTTAGGTGAACTAGAGTTTGGGGTGCTCTTCATGGAGAAAGGATAAGAGGAAATACAACTTGAGTGTGTCCGCTTGGAGAAGGAGAAAGAAAATTTGGTCTAATTGATAGATGATGAAGAGATGGAGAAATTAGATGTTATCTCAGTACATAAGGTATATGTGAAGTGTTAGATAATGATAATGAGCAAGAATTTTTTTACCAAAAGCCATTGAAGAAAAAAAAAGGTTAATATTGGTATGGAGGCGAACCAAATGATGCTATTATTGGGGACTACTTTGGATAGGCCAAGAGGTCCGAAAGATTATTGAGCTTCTTCATGATTTTCGGATTTATTTCATGCAATTACCATGAAATTAAATTAGTTCACCCCTCACTAAGTGAAATGTGAATCAAGTTAAAGGACAATGCACGCACGATTCATAAGAGACCTTATAGGATAAATTTGAATCTACGTGTATAATTTTAGGAGATTGATAAGATGATAACATATGGGATAATAGAAGTTGTTGAAGAATCGAATGGGTAATTCTGATGGTCATCAACATTAAGAAGGATGGGAGGATAAGGATTTGTATTGACTACAGGGATTTGAATGCGGTGTGTGTCATTGATACTTTCCCAACCCCATTCACCGAGGAGATCCTATAAGAAGAAGATGAGCACGAGATCTATTTTTCACAAATGAATTTTTGAGATATCACCAAGTTTTAATTGCAAAGGAAGACCAAGAGAAGATAACGTTCACAACTGAATGGGAAAGTTTTTCCTATACAGTAATGCCTTTTGGACTGAAGAACACGCCTGTTGTGTTTTTGCACATTGTGGTTCAAGTGTTTCAGGACTTCATTCAAAAGTTTCTTTAATTCTACCTAGATGAATGGATGGTTTACGGATTAGTAAAATACTATTGTGAAAATCTATCATTGATGTTTGAGATATGTATGCGATTGATAATCTCCCTGAATATTAAGAAGTGTGTTTTTGCCACTCCTTTTTCACATTATTGGGACACATTATTTGCAAAGAAGGCTTACTGGTAGACCTCAAAAAGTTCTTGTTATAGAAGTTCTAGAGGATACTACTAGTCAAAGGGTGGTGCATGCATTCCTAGGGCATACATGGTACTATAGGAAATTCATCAAGGGCTATGCCCAGACTTCCTTGCCCCCGGAAGAGTTATGGAAACATTAAAGTAAGTTCTATTAGGAGATGCATATGCAGTGACATTTGACATGTTAAAGGAAAAGATTACCACCGTGCCCATTTTGTATTTTTCCTCTTGGGATAAACCTTTTCTTATGCATGTTTATGCATCCAAGATGATGATTGGGGTAGTTTTATTACAACATGGAGAGGGAATTTTTGGCCATCCTTGTGTTTTGCTAGCGAGTAGCTAACCCCAAGAACAAAATTATACTACCACGAAGCATGAGGCATTGTCAATGATCTACGTCTTTTGCACAAGTTTAGGCGAGTATTTTACAGCAACTTCCTTTATTTTCTACATAGACCACATGGCATTAAAATACTTGGTGAAAAAACATGTTTTGTAAGGGTGCATATGCCATTGGATAATATTGTTTCATGAGTTTTAGTTTACGATTGTGGTGAAACTAGGAAAAAATGTAATCTGGGACTCGATCATTTGTCAAGAATTACCTCGTGAGGATACGATGCCATATACACAATTGTTCAGCCGGACACCCTCTCGACTTTGAAGATATTTTTATCTTTCTATGAATGGGTGGGGCGCTAGAAGGGATGAATGCATTAGAAAGGAAGAAATTAGCAATATGTACTACGTCCTATCTATTAATTGGTGGAGAATTATACAAGCTAGGCCATGACGAGGTTTTACTCCAAAGCGTTCTAGAGCATGAGTGCATAGTAATCATGGAAGAGGCTTATGGTGGAATTACATGAGGACACTATGCGGGGATCGCAACCATGCGTAAGATCATTTTAGTTGGCCTTTGAAGGGAAAAATTTTACAATGATTGTATCGAGTATTACAAGGCCCGTGACCATTTCCAATGCCTTACTAAACCAAGAAAGAGAGATGAAATTCCATTAATTCCTATTCTAGTGCAGAGCCGTTTGAGAAATGGGAAATTGACTTTATATGCCTTATTACCCCGTATTCGCAAAGGACAGGTTCGTGCTATATCATTACATGCATAGACTATCTTACACAGTGGGTAGAAGCGATGCCTACGAAGGATCGCATAACTCGCGACAACAACTAGATTCTTGTGGGAGAATATAATCAACAGGTATGGATGCCCATTGAGTTTAACAAGTGATAGGGGTACTCATTTTCTAAATGAAATGGTTAGAATCTTGTTGGCTGAATTTGTGGTGGCCCATCACAAGACTACCGCTTATCATCCACAAGCTAATGGGACAATGAAATATTTTAACAAAATTTTGAGTCACACATTGACCAAGATTTGTGATGTTGGATGAAAGGACTGGGATGAAAAATTTTCTGCCATGTTATGGTCATATCGGACTACTTATAAGATATTGAACAAGGCCACACCTTTTCAATTGGTGTTTGGTGTGGAGGCTATGTTACTTGTTGAATTCATGTTACCATCACTACATATTATGTGTGCATGAGGTTTAGTTGATGAACAAGCGCTTGAGGAAATAATTGACAAGTTAATGCAGTTGGATGAGTGACATACCATAGCATGATGGAGTTAGAAAATGAAAAAATCTAGGAAGAAGGCATGACATGATAGACACATTAAAAAAAAGAAGTTTGAGGTTGGGAAGATGGTTCTGTTGTATGATTCCAAGTTTTTGTGCCACCCAAGGAAGCTTAAAGTACATTGGTTGGGTCCATACATGATATTTCATATACTTGATTTAGGTGATTGAAATTTACAAGAGCTAGATGGAACAATGTTACCTGGACATTTTAAGGGGAGTAGGATGAAGCCCTATTGTAAATAAGTCTTCGGTGTGTTTCTAAATAAGGCAATATTGCCAGCTAGCTTAGAATTTCCTTTAATGTAATTTCCTTTCTTTATGTTTCCCCTTTTTGTCACTTTGCTTTGTCTTTTTTTGGTTTGTTATGGTGCATTTGTGCACTGTGTGCATTACTATATAAAGGGTTTTCATACATAGAGGACTGCACATCTATTTAGTGTGGGGTGGAGTGAAAAATAGAACTTCAAAGAAGGACATGGTAAGTGCTGAGAGAAATTTTGGATGGTGGCCTAGGTTGTCAAGTCAAAGGAAAGGATGAAGGAAGGTGTATAACAAAAGTGTTCATGATAGAAAAATGGTGTCAAAAGGCTTTGAGGAAACCACGTACAAGGATATAAGTGTAGAGCAACATGAGGTAGGTGAAGGAAAGAACTTGGTAAAGGATGTAGAGGATGACATACTTCGACACGAGGGGTGCAGCGTAAGTGAGTATATTTTCAAAGAAGTCTTGCGTGCTTTAGAAGGTTGTGGAATTTTTTTGTGAGTGTGCCCGCAAAGGGAAAGCATTGGAAAAAATGTGTGGAATGATATTGTTGGAAAAATCCAAATTTATTGCATTCGTACATCGGTAGGTGGCATTGGAGTTTGTGTGGGAAAAAAATCTATAAATAGAAGTTCGGGGTGAGTTATTCTTTCACCTTACATTTTGATATTGAAGTTCTTACGATCTAAGGTGATTCTTGCGAAGAAGTTGTGAAGAGTAGTGTGCGGAGTTGAAGAGATCAACGGATTTGTGAACTAGTGTGGAAGTAGAGTACATGACTGTACTTGAAGGAGGTTTTTTTTTGGATTATGCAGGTGATTATGCTACCTTTTAGAAAATAAGTGCTCCTGGTTAGGGTTTACAATCTAGGGCACGAGTTTTTGATGAAATTTCACGAATTGGAGAAGAGAATTTGAGTAGTGAGTGAACTTGATGTAAGGGAAGAACAAAGAGGACTGAGGAGGAGAAAAATGGCACCAAGGAAGGGAGTGAACACTTCACCAAAAAAGGGAAAAGGCAAGGGAAAAGGAAAACCAACCATTTCGACTAGTTTTAATGAAGAATGGTACATGGAGATGCAATACCTAGATGGTGTGTTGTTAGGAAAGGAGTGGGTGTCTCATATACAAAAGATGTCTATGATATATTCTAATCATTGAATCAGACCACGAGAAAAGGATATGACTTTAGAGTTGGTTCTCCCTATAGAAAAGAGGACACCAGATGGGAATCCCATATATGATGACAAAGTAAAGGTTAAGTTGGAAAAGGTCAGGGCTCCTGCAACTCTACAAGTTTCCCTATTTTAGAAAACCCAAGTGACTATACCAATGGTTAATGTTGCGTGTGTATGAGGAATACTTTTACTTTGCAAGTCAGAGGATGCGCATAAACCCTCAAAGTGTTGAGTTGTGGAGCTCAATTAATTCGGATTAGCATGCAATATGAAACTTGCTAAAAACACAAAGAATTGTCATCGGTTATGGATGGACCGACATCGGTCACCTATGATCGGAATTAGTCGGGGAAAATAGGAATCGACATCGGTTAGGACTAATCGACACCGATTACCTATGCAGAGTCTTTTATTTAAATCTTGGGAATTAGATCTATTTTTAGTATTAAAGTAGATCTATTGATTGTAATTGCATGGATAAGTGCCCTAAGTTTGTATACACCTATATAAGCATGAAAGATAGGGTTTAGAAAAGATAATTAAGAAGAACTTGCAAAAGTTGATGATTATTATGAGAATAATTGTGAGAGAAAATTCTTGGAGAAGAAGCAAAAGCTTGAGTGAAAGAAAGTACTTGTACATCTTAGAGTGTGAAAGATTGTAAATTTTTAATTGTATATCTTCTCAATGCTTTTAATAATAGATTGGATTTTTTCTTGGTTGACATAGCCCACACTGGATGAACCACATTAAATCTGGTGTTCATTTATATCTCTTGTTTTGTATATTTCTTCTGGTAGAATATCCACTTTTATTTGCATGTATGCTTAGATATGATATATTATCTATACAATTGGTGTGCTAACCCCAACAACTGGTATCAGATATTTTGTTTGAGGGTTTTATGTATTGATATATTTACTCACAAAGGATTTTCTGATTGAGTGGGAGCTACAACAATAGCAGAAGAAAACAAATACAAGGTAGAGAAGTTTGACGACCGAAATTATCAATTATGGAAGATGTAGATTAAGGATTATCTGTATCAAAGAGATTTGTATTTACCATTGGATGAGAAGTCTAGACCTACAAAGATGACTGATGAAGAATGAAATATTCTTGACAGAAAGGCTTTGGGATCTATAATACCGGAAATTGGAAAGAGGTAACAAGGTAGGAACACTATATTTATCTACCTATTATTCTGTTTCCTTTTCTCGCATTATCTACTTCAGATTCATATGCATGTATGTGGCATAATAGGTTGGGCCATATGAGTCAAAATGAATGCAAATCTTAAAGGATAAGGGTAAGTTATCAGATTTGAAAGATTTAGATCTTTATTTCTATGAGCATTGTGTCTTTGGAAAGCAAAAGAGAGTGATATTTATCAAAATTGGGGCAACTAAGAAGGAGTAGAAATTGGAGCTTGTACACTTAGATGTGTGGGGACCAACTCATGTAGCTTCTCATGGAGGATCCCAATATTATGTTACTTTCATTGATGATGCTACAAGAAAGGTATGTGTTTATTGTATTAAACGTAAATCTGATGTTTTTGAGACTATTAAAAGATGGAAAGCCCTTGCCGAGAATGAATCAAATTCAAAGTTAAAGTGCCTTAGATTTGACAATGGTGATGAATACTATAACAAGGACTTCAATGATTATTATTCAAATGAATGAGATACGTAGAGAAAGAATAGTTCCAAGAACACCACAGAGAATTGTGTTGTAGAGAAAATGAACAGACAATCATGAAACATGCTAGAAGTATGAGGATACATTCTGGATTGCCCTTGCAGTTTTGGAGAAGAAATTGATACAATGGTTTATTTGATTAACCTAGGCCTTCAAGTTCACTAGATGTAGAGGAATACCAGAGAAACTTGGACCGGAAAAGAGGTAGATATTTCTTTTCTTAATTTTTTTGGTTCAGAAGCTTTTGTGCATATTAATAAGGAAAATAGGAAAAAGTTGGATGTAAAATCCAAGAGATGCACTTTCATTGGTTATGGATCTGGTGATTTCAGATTCCATTTTTGGGATTTAGATAATTCTAAAATTATTAGGATTCGTGATATTGAATAGAATGAAAAGAGAATGTACATGGATCAAATTTTGGTACCCAAGGACGAACTAGTTGAGAATTTTGTGAATGAAAATGAACTCTCGTATTTAAAAGTAATACCGATAGGGTTACACAATAACCAATGTCACTTGACCCCTAAACAACATCGATCAATAGAACGATGTCAATTACAAGTGACCGGCATCGGTCACCACATATTTGGATACAAATGTTTAAGAGGTCTAGAATGAGCCTCCAGTACCCCAAACTCTCATGAGAAGGTCATAAATGGTAAGTAAACATCTAGAAAGACTTACAACTTCTCAATTTTATTTATTATTGAATGATAATGGTGAACCAGAGAGTTTTGAAGATGTAATGTAGGATAAGACCCACGTCTAGTGGGATCATGACATGGATGAGGAGATGGACTCCTTGGAACAGAACAAGACTTGGGATTTGGTTAAGTTTCCAGAAGTTATAAGGACATTCCAGAAAAATTGGGTTTATAGGATTAAGGAAGAAAAGGGTGGACAAAAAAGGTACAAGGCAAGGCTTGTAGTAAAGGGATTTACATAGAAAACATGTATTGACTTTGGTGAAATATTTTCTCCTATTGTAAAGATGACTTCTATTCATACTTTATTGAGTTTAGTTATAGTAGAATATTTACATTTAGAGAAAATAGATGTGAAGATGGATTTCCTTCATGGTTATTTGGATGAAGAGATTTATACGCAACAACGTCTTGGGTATGAAGTCAACGGTAGGAAGAAATTAGTGTGTAGGTTGAAAAAAGAGCCTATATGGGCTCAAACAAGCTCCAAGGAAATGGTACATGAGGTTTGATAGTATTATGCATGAGCATGGTTACTTGATATGTGAATCTAAATATTGTGTTTATTTCAAGAAACTTGAAAATGGTAGCTATATTATTTTGTTCTTGTATGTGGATGATATGCTTATTACAGATCTAGTATGCAGGACATTAGTGAGATTACAGAAAGCTAGCTCACACATTTGCTATGAAGGATTTAGGAGATGCATAAAGAATCCTTGGCATGAAAATACACAGACATGAAGAACAAGAAATTTTATTTGTCTCGGAGGATTATATATACAGGTGGTGTTAGAAAGGTTAAAGATGTAGAATGCAAAACTCTGTTAGTACACCTATGGTCGGACACTTCAAATTGAGAAAAGATAAATGTCGATCATCAAATGAGGAGGTCAAATACATGACATGAGTTCCATATGATTGAGTAGCTATGAGTCTCATATATGCTATGGTTTTTACAAGACCAAACATTGCACAGGCAGTGGGAGTTGTGAGTAGATATATGGCCAATCCAAGTAGAGAGCATTGGAAAGTAGTCTAATGGATAATCATGTATTTGAAAGGTACATCTAGCATATGGTTATACTATGGAGGTTTGTATATTTCATTATGTGGCTATGTTGATTCGTATATGGTGGAGATGTGGATGGTAGAAGGAAAACTAGTGGATATATTTTCACGGTAGGTGGGATGGAAGTTATATGGATTTCAAGATTACGTAAGGTTGTGGATTTGTCTACTATAGAGGTGGAGTATGTTACAGCTATAGAGGATAGCAAGGAGATGATATGTATGAGTAGTTTCAAGGAAGAGTTGGGAAAGGAGCAAGATGCTTGTAAACTATTCAAAGATAGTCGAGTGCAATTCATTTGGAAAATAACTCAATGTTTCATTCAAGAACGAAACACATTCAGTTGAGGTATCACTTCATACGATAGGTATAGGAGGATGGGAAGTTAAATCTAGAAAAGATTTATACAAGCGATAACCACGTGGATATGCTAACGAAGCCATTAGAAAATGAGAAGTTGGAGCTACACTCCACTTTTTTTGGTCTTCGAGTTTAAGACTTGAAGAGGAAGAAACAAAGCTAAAGAAGGATCCAAGAATGATGTTGTATAGGTATGGTGTAGTAATTAGTCTCCAAGTGGTATATTGTTGAGTTGTGGAGCTCAATTACTTTGGATTAACATGTAATATGAAACTTTCTGGAAAAAATAGTAACCATCATCAAGCATAGAGGGACCGAAATCGATCACCTATGACCGACATCACTCGGGAAAGTAGGAGCCAAAATTGGTTAGGACTAACCAAAGATCGTTACACTGTCCGGGAGTGTTTTATTTAACTCTCAGGAATTAGATCTATTTTTAGTATTAAATTATATCTATTGATTGTAATTACATGGCTAAGCACCCTAAGTTTGTATACGCCTATATAAGCATGAAATCTAGGGTTTAGAAAAGAGAATTAATAAGAACTTGCAAAAGTTGATTATTGTGAGAATAATTGTGAGAGAGAATTCTTGGAGAAGAAGAAAAATTTTGAGTGAAAGAAAGTACTGTACGTCTAAGAGGTGTGGAAGATTATAAATCTTCAATTGTATATCTCATCAAATCTTTGGATAATATATTAGCTTGTTTCTTGGTGGATGTAGTTCACACTTTGGGTGAACCACGGTAAATCTATTATTGATTTATTTCTCTTGTTCTGTATATTTATTCTGGTAGAATATCCACTTTTATTTTCATGTATGCTTAGATCTGATATATTATCTATACAACCGGTGTGCTAACCCCAACACTCAGTTGATTTCCATGTTCACTGGCCTTATCTGTGAAGGAGAGCCGCTATATGATGACTTATATAACAAGGATGCCATCAAGAGAATAGTTGAAGCATATGATTACAAGAAGGGTTCATGTTACTTTGATATCTCTGCAATGACCGACCCTGTCATGAGGATGGCCACATGCCTGGTTACAAAACTGAATGGGAAAGATAGATGGACATAGATAAACAAGGTTTGGTTGAATTTTTTCCACAAGATCTCAGATGAAACCATCTACAACCTTTCAAATTTTATTGTAGAGGAGATCATAGATGCCACACATGATGTGGAAAAGATTATGTTTGGTAACGTCCTTCTCACCATTGTATTTTTAGAAATTAGAGTGCTCGATGGGATGGATAAGTTTTTCTCGGAATACCTAGATGAGGAATCCTCCCCCGCAAAGATATTTAAAGCATATACTTGTGACACCATGACAAAAACTCATAAGGTGCACTTATAAAAATGGTATAAACGGATGTGTGATGCATTTGGGGAAGAATGGAGGATACTTGAGAATTTTCCTACACCAAAGGATGGAGAAGCTAAGTTTTCCATATACTAGCACTTCGTGTCGACATATTTACTTTGATTTAATGGAACCAAGAGCCCTTGGTGTAAATTTCCCTTCTCCTTCATAACACAATATTTTCAAGGCATGGTCAACCAGTTTAAGGAGGCGAAGAAACTTAGATTTGATCTAAGTGTTGTAGATTAGGATCACCATGAGATGTGCCAGACATTGGTGTATCCTAAGAAGTGCACATATGTAGAAAAGTACGTGTCTCATGACATGCACATGGTAAAACTAGTGACATTTCCTATTGTGGGTAGGATGAAAACAAGGGTATATGTGTAACTAAGGCCCAAGTTTGATAAGGGAACTTATGTTGAGGATGATGTATCAATCCTAGAGGACCCCACTGGAGAAAGAAGACAGTGTTGAAGAAAGGGAATGAGAAGAGGCTTCAACAAGAAAGGTGCTAACTGCACATGCAATATAGAATGTAGAGGCACATAAGTTAGGTGCGGGCGTAAGAAGTTATGCTCAATGAAATAAGTCCCCCACGTAGGAGAAGGAGTTGTAACATGAGAGAGAGGAATCTCTTGAAAGGAAGTTATCCCTAGTAATAGAGGGATCTCCTATTAAGAAGAAGCAGAAGGTGATCAATAGATTGGATTATGAGGAGACAAAGAGCATGAAGGGCGATGGATCTGAGGAGGAAGATGAAGAGCATGAAGAAGGTAAGAGTCCTCTTGTGTACGATATACATGAGTTTGATGGATGGGATGAAGAGATGAATGAATATGAAGAGAGAACACATAAAAAAGGAGGAAGTGAGGAAGTAGACATGTATCCTCAGAAAACCCCAACCCCAACCAAAGAACATGTAAATGAAACTATAGAAAAATAGGTGGTGGGTATTATATAATAGTTAGTGGAGCATGAGGTGGAGCACAACACTGATGCAGCTCTAAAGGAAACAAAAGAGAGAACGAGTGTAGGGAAAATTATGGAAGCATGTGTGGAGATCCCAACTTAGCAAAGAAAGTTTCCCAAGGTAGTGTGCACTAGTTGGAAGGGAACAATAACAACGTAGGAACACACTATGAATTACATCAATGATCCGAAAAGGGTGTTGTGCACACATTTCCAAAGCACAAAGGCCCATAGAACAACTCCTCACTTGGTATTTTTTTGATGAAGAGGGTGCATACCCATGCATAAGGAAAATGTTATAATGGACTTTTGAGTCCCACGTTGAGTATCCCGAGTTCAAGGTAAATAGTGATGCATTGATTAAGACACAATATTCCAAGGAATAAACCCACTTGTGAATTCCTAAAGAGTCTGTTGGAAGATAAATTTTGGAACATGATCAACAAAGTGTTGGTGGAGGTGGAAGCAAGAATTTTCATTAGAAATGATAGAATAAGAGTCTTGGAGGAGGAGCTTAAGAAAAAGAATGAGGAGATCATTGAGAGGGATAGGAAATAAAACATAAGGAATTGATCAGTGTGTAGTTAAGGCATGAGTTGAGGGATGAAAAGGATAAGGTGCGTGGAGTCTAAAAAAAGATAGAGGTTATTTCAAATTCCATTATCTTAAAGAACCCAAACCTAGAACTTCCGAGCAAAAATACAAGTTGACCATGCACTGCTTGGAAGACTTGATGTGCATACTCACCATGGAGAGGAAACCACTTGCATTGGATTTGGCAGAAGAGGTGATGAGACACCAAAAAGGAGAATATAAGTTGAATATTGGGAGACAATAACTTAGTACTTTGAGATCCTTGCATCAATGACAACCATGATGCAGATGGCCGAAGTTGTGTATGATAAGCGTGGCTTTTACGTGAAATAGAGTAAAAGCATATTGGTTGCTACCCATGAGGTGGATCTAAAGGAGTTTTAAGAGAAAAACAAGGGAAATAGGGTGAAGTGAGATAAAATCTTGGTAGAGGTCGAGAAGAAGTTAGAGGTGATTGAAACATTGAGGGTTTTGATTAAAAATAAGTTGAAGGAACTATACCCCCAAGTCACTCATAGGATGGACACGTTGGGTGACCTTAGCAAGAAGATGGAAAACATCATAGATACGTTGAAGGATAAGGGAGATGAACTAAGTTTTGACAAGGTTAGCACATTGGTGGGTGATTTAATTCAACATGCATAGGGTGAGGTAGATGCTTGGGATAAAATTGAAGCATCCATGAAGAAAGACTTCTCACTCCTCATGCAACAATAACAGATCCTTCTATTCTTCCATTCTTTATTCAATTACAGATTATTTCATTCCTCATATTCTTTATTATTTGGTGAGAAAGTAGAGTGTTTCTAGGATGGATAACATGTGTAGTGTGGGGTGATGTTGGATCATGAAAATTGAATAAGTCCAAAAGTAGAAGAGGCACATGTGTGCATGACAAACAAGTAGGAAGGTGTTAAGGGAAAGTCATATGGGAGAAGAGATTGGCTCATGGAAGTAGGAGAAGGTTTGGGGACTTAGCCACATTTTTAAGGTGGTATTGCATGGAAAACACATGTGACGCCCATTAAAACAACCCACTTGAGACCCAAGAAACAACCTAGGGTTAGTCAGAAAATTATGGAATATTTTTTTGGTGAGAAGTGTCCACAACCAGTTCATAGACAACATGGTTGTCATCGAATGTGTTCCTGAACAAGTCTAAAATTACTAGATCATAATTTTCATTTATTAAAAATTCCCAGAGATCACAAGGTCTACATTTTTAGGGTTATAAGTTTCAGTTAGGTTCAGGAGGTAAAATATCACCATACCCACTCCCTAACAGGATCAGGGTTTAAAATTGTTTTTCTCACACTTAAATCTTCCAAAATTTCCCTAAATATTTTCTGTTAGATAGGAAATTTTCTCACCTTTCTAGTGATATAAAGAAGTCCTCATAACACCTTCAGAAACTAAAAATATGGACTGGCGGAGCTTAGGGGTCAGATTTTCCCCAAGGGGACACATGGCGAGAGGGGAAGAAAACCCCTTTGTCGGGTTGGCGGGTCGCGGGCGGTATTTAAATTTTTTCTTGCATGGGGAGAAAATTCTACAATTCTCCCATGCCTCTCGTGGGCCCTCCAATGGACACGTGTCGGCTCCAAGTTGGAGCGGTAAAGGATCACGGAAGGGCAGGCGACGAAAGTTTTGAAGAGATTTAGCCAAAAGGGGAGGGGGAAAAACTGAATAGCGCTCGCACACCCACGGGTCTACCAGGGAAACATGGCACTCATACAAATGATGTGGGGGAGAAGGAGAGGAAAAGGTGGAGAAGTAGGAGCAGTTGGAGGAATTTTCTGAAGGAGGAGATAAGGGATAATTTTGATGCATGGGTCTCCGCTTCGCCTATGGAAAGGATTTCCGAAGGTGAGGGTAGGAGTGCGGGGCCATGGGGCTTTTTATAAAAATTTCTAAATATTTTTAAAAAAGTGATTAATTTCTCCCTCCTCTGCTATCACCCCAAGGTGCCACGTGGCACCCTCTGGTTGGTCTGCAGGCCGGTGGGGAAAAATGTAGAAATTTTCCAAATGTTTAAAAAGGTCCCAAGGACAAAATAATGTTGTGTCTCCACCATTGCCCCTTGAGGACACGTGGTGCCCTCTGATTGGCTGCGGGATGATAGAGGAAATTTCAAAAAAATTTCCCCAAGAAAATTTCTCAAAAATTTTTCTAATGATTTTTAATGGGAAATTTTTGGGCCACGGGCCCGCCAGGGAAAATTTTCCCAAATTTTCCCGCAAAGGTAGGAAAACTTCAAAGTGCCATAACTTTTGCTAGAAATCTCAGTTTTGGAAAAATGAGGACTTTCTGGAAAGCTATCGATGCCCTCTTTGCATGGGAAACATAAATTTTAAATTTTTAGAAGTTTAAAGGGTAAATTTTACAAAAATGATCTTTAGGATTTTAAATGGCAAATTGGTAATTTTGACTTATAAATTTTTGTTCAATTTGATCTCCTTCTTCACTCAACATGCCAAAAAGACATGGAGGATTACTCTAGGAAGGATTTAAAGTGTTTTAGGAAGGTAAATTTTCTCAATTGATTCCAATTTGAATTTTGTCCATCAATTGACAAAAAACGGCTGAGGAAGGGAATTGGGTTCGATTTTGCAATGTTTAAATTGTTTTCTTAAGTTTTCTTTGTCAATTTGAGTTCATTGATGTCTTAGCATGCTGAATTATAATGTTTCCAAGTTGATTATTGTGTGCAGGTTTGAACTGTACATTTTGATTAAATTTATTGCCAGTTTTATATTTAGAACAGAGATCTACCTTTTTTTAAAAAATGTATGTCAATTATATCATTCATGTGTGGCATTTCATTTCTAAACTAATCCAATACATTTAGTTGCTGATAACAAACCATTCTGAATCAAAAGCAAATACTAAATTTCATTTTTACACATTCCCAAAGATATAAAATGCAACATCATTTCCACGTACATATCTTTTTTTTTTCAACAGAGATCTAACTATCTCTTTTGCCATACAATGAAACATTGAATTTAATTCAACAATGCATATGAGAGAAGTTCTTGTAATTCTCTATTAATTCCAATTATATACTTTACATATTTCAATGTTGGAAAACAATAACAACATTCTATTTATTTCTTTCCAATGTACAGAGAAGAATGTAAATGTCTTTCACATTTCAAATATACACTTTCATAATCAATTACAACATCATTTATTTACAAATATACATTACAATTTCATCCACATCATGTGGGAAAGGATTACAAATGAGTATGTTTCACAAGGGACTATCAAACTACATTTTCCTTTGCTCTAGAACAACAACATGTAAGTTTTCTTTTTCTCCAAGTTGATCACAACAAAAGTGGGGAAAGGCAACGCTCTCCACCCAACCAAGACATCCAATGAAAGGAGAAGCCTTCCTTCATCATTGGCCCCTGATCCCCAACCAAAATATAATAAGAGGTGTGATTCAACCCATGGAAACAACTAGCTTCCACAACACACAACATTCTTTCAACATACACATTTCAAATTAAAACACAATTCAACACAAAACAATAGTTCACAACTGCATTTGAAGACATTCCAAAATAGAACTCAGGCTTGATCATGCAAGCCAAAGGAGCAAGGTCTATGGGGGAAGCTACTTATGCCTCCCAATTGGGAATTGGGCATCCATAGAAAAAACCGCCAAAATAATTCATCACACACACATCCTTATGCCCCCCACAAATCCCTCCTTATGCCCCCATAGATTTCCTTATGCCCCCCACAAAGTAAGAAATGCAAGCTATTTATTTTCCATGGTGGATCCCAAACCCAAACTCCCTCAAAAATTCTGATGCCAATGGCATTCCCTTATGCCCCCCCACATGGAGTCCCCATATCCTTCTCCTACACCATCCCTAATATAGTCTACCCAACCAGCCAACAATTAAATCAAACATGCACCATTCACACAACACAACAAGAAAAATAACAACATAAAAGATGGATAAAAATCATACCTCTCCATGGTAGCTTTTTCTTCCAAACATAAATCTGCCAAGTATGCAAAGGTTTCTCCAAGATCCTTCCAAAAGCAAGAGCTCCAACACAAGAAAATGCGCCCCCAAAGAAGTTGCAAAATGATTCAACAACCCAAAACAAGAAAAGAGTTTGAATTTTATAGAAGAGGGAAGAGAAGAGGATGATGTGGATCCATGTAGGATGCCACATCACACATCCTCAAATTCAAACACAAAAGACAAAATTCATTCCAAGAATAATAAAGAGGTGGGTGAAAATATGACAATTTACTTGCACACTCCAAAAATCCCACACCCAAAGGACTACAAAATAAATAACATGTAAGAGAGTGCAATCCAAAACAAGCAACATGATTAACAAAATGCATTATAAAAGCCTAAAATCACCTCTCCAACCATAAGTATGGTTGGTAAATTAAATTTAGAGGTATGGGACAAGTTTTACTTGTCCCACAAGCCTCCTAAAATAGCCCCCAAGGACAAATTCGAATTTCCATGGAGGTGGAGTGTTTCATACTCCAAAATCTGACTTACACAACTCTTACAAAACTTACACAACTTACACATCCCTTACATATTTAATACAAGGAACCAACAACTTCCATTATTACTTTCCCATATCCCAATTTAATTTATTTAAATTTTAACCATATGATTTCTCACATTAATCTACCACATTTAATTAAATAAAAGAAGGAACACATCACTAATAAAATACATACATACAATAAATAAAATTCAACCACATTAATAAAATACACAATACCCATGGTCACATATAAAGGAAATCCCCCATGGGAATCCCTAACAAAATACAACACACACACTCAAGACATGTTGTTGGGCGACCTTGTCAAATTCACCTGAATTCCATTGTGGTTGGTCTCGATCCCCCGATGCTTTTTGTGATATTTTAACCCGTAAAATACAAATACCTCCTTCGGCCTCGTGGCCATATCGTAATATCCAATATGATACAAATAGAATAACACAATCATCTAAGTATGTAAATCACAACAACATCAAGGTAATTTAACATTATAACATATAATTCATCCCAACAACTATATCATCATCGCAAAATATCCAAAATCACATGTCCAAACAACATCCATGTCAAATAGTATATCATCATCCACATATGAGTGTCTCTAATAATCATCATGCATCATAACCAAATCAAGATCAACAATAATCCATGATCAAATGTCTAATAGCATACTAAATCAAAACATAATAATGTCCATAATGTGATCAATTGTATTAGAATAAGTATCAGCAGGTGTCAAAGGGAAGTGGGAACTACAATACGTGAGGGCTTGAGTAGGCATGATGATTGGATAAGGTGTCGATCCAGAGCCTTGAGGTCAAGAAAAGAATATTCCACATAAGGAATATTCCCAAGAGGATCATTACAGTTAGTGGAAGCCTTTGCAAGTTGGCATAAACTCTTGATCGATCATGGAGGACCACACTTCCACTTGGCATGTGATCTACTCATGGGTGAAGCTATGGCGGTGGATCCAGATTCTATTTAAGGGAGTGCTTGGGCTTGAAATAAAAGGAATAAAAGAGGCAACAAAGTGCTGAAAAAATGCTTTTACTAAGCACGATGCATGCATTCGGTCTCCGAATAAGGGTTGTATGGGAAAGCATAGCTAGAATCTCTGTTCAAAGTAGTTTTTTAGGGTTGGAATGTTATTTCATGGTGTATATGGTCTGAGATGACCCCTTTTGATGTAATATGGCTATTGTAAACAAATTTAATCAATATATGGAGCTTTGTTTTGTATATTTGTGTCTATGGACTAAACCCTAGTGTATTTTCATGTTATTCATGGTTCATATCTGTTTCCATTATGTTTTTATGATGTTTATGCTTATCTCATGGAGAATTTATGCTTAGAACTAGATCTACTACCTCTATATTAGATTAAATGCATGTATTCTTGTTCTGTAAACATTTCCTCCATTAATGGCAGAACATTCTCACAAATCTCACATAAAGGAGGGTCTTGGTGCCCTGCGTGCCTTGGGTGAGCACCCAACGCATACTTGGGTGATAGGATAACGTGCTTTGGGTATAAAGAAGGTGTATAAAAGGTAATACATTAATCATGGAGGGATTCTTCCATAGGAAGATGGGTGTTTGTTACTTGATGCAGTGGTAGGACATGAAAAAAGTTATAAATTAGACAATGAACCATTAAGTGAAAAATCTCTAAATACTTTGAGGATTAAACTTAATTTCTTTACTATCCTTAGAGTGCATGGTTTGGCTCTCCAATGTGATTTAGGATATAATAATTCAACTATTTGTGTTGAATACCTTCATGCAGACTTCATTGTTGATGTTGGTTACATTAAACATCTTGTGTTGGATTACAAAAGTTAGGAAAGTGGCGGCATGTCTTTATCTTCCAAGGAATCATGTGTCAACTTACTTGTAGATCCATCCTTATAAATGAATGCTCCTCATTTCCTGATAATTTTTTTTTAATGCCAATATTCATTGGGGATCTTTGAGTGATAATAATGGAGTTTTGTGTAGAGAGTAATGTCCATTTGGAAACAAACCATGTTTCCTTGGAACAGGGAGGAGAGGAGTGCCTAGATCTTGTTTACGAGTGTCTTTGTAACTTGGTGAGCGTGTGTGTTGTGAAATGAATATTTTCCTCTCGTGAGGGGATGTGGGTGACATAAGTGTGGGAGATTTAAGTATGATAAGCATGTTGATTTTAACCTTGATGCTTGTTTTGAGATTAGAAGGGCTTAGTTGGTCGAAACTTGACCAAACGTGAAGAACATGAATATATCAAGCATTTTGAGGAACACTAGACTGTCTTATAGCTCTCATATTCTAAGATATGTGAATAAGAGAGAGGTATTTATAAACATGCCCCACCGATTGAATAATAAATGTTAGTTGACCTAGTTAACGGTATTTTCATTGTGACCTTGGGTGAATTCTGTTATGAAAAGAGCATGCGATTGATGATTTTTGTTTCAATGATCACTTTGAACACTGCTTCCATAAAAAATTGTCCTAGTTATTACATTTGGATTTGGGACATATGCACCATGTGGGATCTGGGTAGTATGTAATGGAACTTTTTGGTCCTCTCGAGTCTGTGGCAGATTCAAATGTACAATGTATTGTATTTTTCCTTTTTGTTTTGTTTCCTTGTTTTTCCTTTTTGTTGTTTTGTGGAGGTTTGTGTTTTTTTCTTTGTGTGTTTTGTAACATGGTTGTGATTCAATTTATATACTACGATGCCCAATGGATAGGAATTTTTCCATCTTCTCCCTTGTTTTATTCTCGATGTTCTTTAGAAAACCATAGGAGAGTCGATCTCAAGCAAGAGCCACTATTGGTGACCATAATTGTTATGCCCTATTTAGGAACTGTGTCATAATTTAGTTTCCATTTTAAAGAAATTGGTTCTTTGTTCATTTACTTGTGTTTTCAAGTTCTCAGTATAATCTTTTGAACCCATTTGTGAATTATCGACATGCTTGTTTATGTACTTTCATGGAAAATTATTGATTAGGAAGATTGGAAATAATGACAAACAATATCTTCATGTGTTCTTAGAAATTTTTACTGACTTTGTAGGACTAACATGTTTTTTACAAAATGCAATTTCCTTCCCGATGAAAATGAAAGAAAAATATTACGAGGGCTCTAAAGGCCATAAGAAAATTTAAAAGATGCATATTTTATCTTTTAGTTATTTCTACGATGTGTAGGTTAAGTTCCTAAACCCATGTCTTGAAAGAAATATATAAGTTGGGTGGTCGGAATGAGGGGAAGTAAATTCAAATTTATCTTTGTATGCCCATGTGTTTTTGTAAAATAATGATTTATTCCAAATCCCAGAAGGTATGTTTGGTCGGACCTTACATGTGGTAACTTGTTGGGGGCCTAGAACTAACTTTGTATTTTGATTTTCTATGTCTTTGAATGAAAGTTGTGTTACGGGATCGAAATCCTGGTCTTGTTACAAGATAAATATTTGACATATTTTCCATGTTCTGACATATAATTCAGTTGTAAGGATGGTTTATTTTGCGCAACAAGGCCCAAAATCAATCAAGCGATCGGTGGCAAGTTACTTTTATGGGTGAGTTCAAAGATTGTTAAGCGGTGCTTACACAAGAAATGGTATTTTTCAAAGAGGTGGATTACATAGGTTCAATTTATGGTAAAATGTATGGAATTTAAAGTGAATTATTATCTTTTTAAGAAGGAAGAGAAATTCCAAATCAAGAAAAGATGATATTTCATAAAAATAAAAACAAAGTAAAGAGATTAAAAACAATGTTTCCTATTAACAACATAGGGTTTTACTTAAGGGAGCCCAACCCTTGTTAATACATAAAAAAAAATGAAGAACAATTTACATGTATAAAAAAGGGGTTAGTAATAAATTTCCACAATTTATCCTAAGAATGATGATAGACGCATCAAAATATGGTTCATATGTTGCATGAAATCCTTGTGAGCTACGAAAATGAAGGAAAATTGAATGTCGTCGGCCAGTGTGTGACATGCCTTTATCCATTAGCTCGAGATCCCAAACCACAACCCATTGAGAATCTAGGTGAAATCCCTCTTTTTTCCAAGTTAGTTCACCCACTCATATAGGTGGAGCCCCCTTTCAAATATGCTTTGGTGCCCGACTTGTGGAGGCTCGAGTTACAGGTGACTTGTGTAACTTCATTGGTTGAACCATTAAGGGAATTATTTTGTCTCTTTAGGGGAGGATCCTTAATTGTCACCGTAGCATGGATTTCAACCATGATGTATTCTAGCACCAAAATTCACTCTTCTATTCCATCTACCCTCTAACCTAGTGGTATTTTTCCCGTTTTGTGATGTAGATGTTGGGGCCGGTTTGGAAAGTTATATTTCTAGAAAAGGAAGGTCATAGTAAGCCACATATATGCATGTGTTTTTCATGAAGTTGGGGCGTGATGGTACCCGTGGTTTTTCAGGTGTTATATATGTTGGTATCCATATTTTATCTCCTTCATAACTTGAACAACATCAAAAACTTGCACAAGACACTCAAGGATAGATAGATGACTTGTATGTCATTTGTAGCTGGGGATGCACCTATCTGCTTGTTTGCATTCAAGAATTGAGGGAGTGGATAGCACCTTCAAGAGGGTTTTGATCTAACCCTCACTATTTTAGGTTGTGCCTATCAACCAAGGCAAGAGAACCTATATTGCAACCCTTAAATGGTAAGGAGATGGAGATATCCTTATGTTTTGCATATGACATAGAAGAGGCCTTGTGAAAACATGATCAAGTATCCATTATCCAAACTCAAAGGAGTTGTCACTACTAAATGATGGAAATGTTTTCAAAACAAAGCTAGAGCTACTAAAGACATGATAAAACCCTGATCAACTTTGTGCATTTTAGTGAAAGGATTGAATTCTTTTGTGGACACACAATGCAGATGCAGGGGTATTGTAGGTAGGATGAGTTAGTTTAAAATGATATTCTGATGAGAGATGTTGGGACAAGAGTAGTTAGAATTCATCACCTTCTTTGGGAAACTTTGCAAATGAATTACAACACCTAAACAACTAAGATGTTTCAATGAATTCGAAGTGCTCTTTCAACCAGGATGTGTGCACATATAGATGCCCAAATCTACACTATTCCATACAAAATTTGATAACCTAAAAAAATGCTTGAAGCAAAATATCAATGAAGCATCCAGAATCCCTATTTAATCATGACCTAAGGTGCACCCAAAGGTGTACGCAGGCAGCTTTCATTAATCAAGGATAGTAAGATTATTTTAAATTTGTTTATCTTCTATCGATGAAAGCTCTTATGAATACAAGATTACAAATTACATTAAACCATCAACCAGAAATGAGACCATGTATGATTAGAGATATCCTAAACACAAGATTGCAACATGAGCATGAAACAAAAATTGAAAACATACTGAAATATAAGTGTATGCAAGCTTTGCCAAGAGATAAAACCAGTTAATCCAAGAATTTGATTAGATGTATCAGCAAGGGAATGTTATTTAGACAATCTCAAAGCTTGTTGATGGCTTTACAGCTGAAACCAACTCAACATGATGAACATTTGATGCAAACAAGAACCAAAATGGCTCTCAGCAGTCTCTCCAAAAAGAAATGGACTTCTTCTAGTTTTCCATGTGAAAATTCTTCTCTCCTCCTCCAAAATTCTCGACAGACTTTACAAAATGCCTCCAAAATACATCATATACCCCTACCAGCTTGGATCCTTGCATCCCAAGAAAATAATATGCTCAAGGGATCAAATTTGTTACAAAACTCTTATCCATTTCATGAAAATGACATCAAACTGTAGAATAGCTCGTACATTGCCAGGGATGCACAAATATTTTAAAATATTGCATGAACTTGGATCCTTATCCATCCTAGGGTCACGGGTTTGGCATTTAGACATGCCAGCATGCATTTGCAATCATTTTCTACCTTTTTCCTTCATCATTTTTAACTCTGCAACTTTTCATTTTTTACCATTCACATTTTTACATGGGATGAGAAAATATTTCATGAAAAACACTATAGGGCACTGAATCAGCTCAAATGAATGATGCCACTTTGTGTTCAGAAGGCCGAAAGGATGTAGAATCGTATAAAATTTCATGTGATTTGGTGCAAAAATGATGATTCCACACTTCTTGGAGCTTCCATGGCACCCAAAAATGAAATTACACAGTTGCCATTGATTAAAATCAACTTTAAAATTCCACCCTCCATGTGTCTTGATGAAATCCTCAAATATTACCTTTTTCCTTTAGACGAGGTGGGACACGTGTCCAAACATGATTGGGGCGGGCCCCCAATCCTTAAAATGCATTTTAAACCCTTTTGAACTTCAGGAAAATTTTGAATATTTTCCCCGCATGCCCCTGACGTGCCACGTGTCCTCATGTGGGCCTCCACCAAAACCGCGGGCCAATTTGATGAATTTTTCCACTTTTTTGAGAAAAGGAAAATTTTCTCAAAATTCTCCGCACCCCGAACACCCGCTGCTCCTTCGCCACGTGTCGCTCTCCCATTGGATGCGGAGCCGACTTATCAAATTTTCCTTCATTCCTCCATGAGCACAAAATCCTTTGCGGGCCTCGCACTCTCCCTTTTTCCTTTTTGAACAATTCCACGTGTCTCCCCATGATTGGGTCAGAGGGAGCACCCCAAAATTTTTTGTGGATCAAGTTTTTGCCTTGAGATTTTTCACCAAATTTGTAAAATTTTGGAACTCTTCCCCGCCACCCAAACCTCCATCACCTTTTGGACACATGTTCAAAAATGATTGGTTGTGGAGCCAATCCTCATTTTTTCCATTTATACCAAGGGAAAAAATTCACAAAAATTTTCCTCAGCCCCCATTAACATTTCTCCTCCTGACACATGTCTCCCTCCTACTGGTCACGGGCCTTCAGGCAAAAAAATTAATTTTGGCATTTTGAAGTTAAAACCTCAAAGTATTTTAAAACTTCCACTCCCCCACATGGCCTTTCCTGGACACGTGTCCACTTTTCATTGGGTGCGGGCATATTTTTCAATTTTTTCCCCTAGCAATTTGAAGCCAAAAAACTTCAAATTTTTCCAAGTTCCTGCTTTTTCAGTTCGACCTCCTTGCATACGTGTCACTTTCCTATTCGCTTGTAGGACTTCAGCAGAAATTTGACCTTGAGAAACTTGAAAGAATGAAGGAAAAATTTTTAAGTGACCTTTGCCACCCACCTGACCTTCTTGTGCCATGTGTCATCATGCCATTTGCTACGGGCCTTCAGGCAAAAATTTGATTTTAAGAAATTTTCCAAAATGGAAGAAAATTTCCTAAGTGCAGCCCACCACCCGTTGATCCATCAACCAATCAAAATGTGCCACGTAGGCACATCACTGTAGCACTGTGGGGCCGCGGTAAAAAATTTCCCTTTGCAAAAAGCTCAAAAAATGACAAGTTAGCAATGTTTTCCCGCATATCCCGACCAATGAAATCCTGCCACGTCAGCATAAATGTTGCAATGATAAATTTGACGGGTAGAACATGCCCGTATGCCCGTCAAAATGCAAAAATGTAGGGGATGCCTCTGAAATCAATTTTTTCACAAGGAAGGTGGATTTTTCGGTTTTGAATCCAATGAAACATGATTTGACAATGATTTAGGCCTAGGGAATGAGATTTTAATAGAAAACAACTCGGGTTCGATCCACTTTAATTTTTTACATGAATGGGCAATGGAAAAATGGCACAGCCCGTATAAATGAAAAAATGGGGCACAACAAGGGGGAAACTTGGATTTTGTTTGAAAATGGGGCAAAATAACAACATTGAGGGAATTTTGAAGGCATTCGACTAGAAAAATGAGTTACAGATCACCCATTCGAGAAAATGGACGTTTCTTGACAAAATGGGCAAAAATGGATATAGAAAAATAGGGCAAAGTGTGAAAACTCAGAAATTGCACCAACACTATATTCGGGTGATATTCGAGAAGCATGAGATGAAACTGCAGGGTTTGATAGACTGGAAAGAATGCACATAGATAAGCGAGTCTTTTTAGAAAACATAAGACATGAATTCTAGGAGGATATATCTGTGGGATGGGCATAGATGTTTGGGAAATTGAATACGAACCTAATGAAGGCTTCATTTGGCACGACTAGCTAGAAAAATTCACTTGTATTTTTAAGCTCTAAGCCCGATGGATTTTATCCTAAGACTAGTAAGGCCATGAAGAATGGAAGATGTGCGAAATGAAGTATGGAAAGCTCAGAAACTTATCTAATAACTTATGACCCATTGGAATATTAAGTTATACTTAAATAGGAAAATTGATCTAGATTGGCATGCACAAACCTTTGTGTCACCATTAATTCTCATATAACTCATGGATCAATTGGCATGAATTGGATTAAATAAAAGAAAATCATTCATAAAAGGCATATCCACGGAGGTGATTTAATGTTCATATATTTAAATAAAGGTATTATCAATTTAATTCCTTTATTTTACCTGTCACATTTGGTCTCAAGTGGAAAATAAAATCAGAAATGGGTATGACACGTAATTATTTTCACTTGTTCGTATTGGCATGATAGTGACAGGGAAGGGATGAGACAAAGTTGAAAGCTATCAAGGAGGAATATTCCCTATTATTCCTTGGAGGTTCTAAAATATGGCCTAAGTGTGAATGAATAAAGATTCCAATGGAATATTCACTAAAACCCTCATGTGGATAACAGTGTATAAGAAGATGGGGTTTTGGCGGAGAAAGAGGAAATGGTTTTAGGAGAGGGTGTTTTCCTTGGTGAAGGAGATAACTCCTCCGGGTGCTCTGAAAGGATTAAATGTGTGATTCGACTATGGGAATACACACCTTTTATGTAAGAATTGTTATAATTTCCATTTATTTTTAATTCATGCTAAGATGGTTGTAGCTGTACAACCATTAGCAGGATTTGAAATCATTCATATATGTGTCCCTATTTATTACATATAAATGGGTTTGTTAAAAATAATTTAGTGTAATTATTTTGTTGTCGCCTTTATTAATTGATCTTATAACATGGATGATGTATTATTTTCCTTATGAATCTCATGTGAGTTATCTCTAAGAACTTTTATGATAAAACCTTATTGATGGTTAAGCTGGTTTAGATGGTTAAGGGAATGAAATCCTTTAGGGGTACTTTGGGGCATCATCTTTACAACCTGTAAAATTCCTTGCTAATCAAACACAATTGGTGATATTTTTATGTATCTTGGGGGTACCTTATTTCTTAAACATTTAGCATATCTCACACTTGGTATTTCAGTCTTGAGGGTCCTGAGATGGACTATTGGGGATTATTGGGTTGTTTCTATTTCTCGAGGTTCCTTATTATACATTTCCCTGAGAATTTTTCCTTCATCTTGTTACTATGTCATGAGATGATAGATATGTCATGGTGTGATGGTTAACATATTTTTGATCTACCCATACCATATAGTTTCGGGTGCTTCCTCTTTACAAATTCATCTCCACTTTAGATTTTCTTAATGATTTCATTGTTTACCTTATACGTCCCACATATTTCATATTCATTGCATATCCCTTATGAGATATGGTGGTGAGATACACACCAAACATGCACACCTATAATATGCTCACGTTGTCATTCATTGTTAAAGCATCTTCAACATAAATATGAAAGGACTCATGTGAATTCTTAAGGGTTGATGTTGAGATCACATTAGATATATCTCTAGCATGTTGTGTCGTAGCTTATAGGCATTTACATGCTTCATTACCACTCTTCCAAGTGAGCATTACATTTAGTAGATGCATATGGCCTTCGATTGACCCACTCGGCCGATTTATAAGGTTTTGGGGCTTGTCCTCGATCCCTACTTCTATCAAGTTACACCTTGGGTCCTCTCACCCTGGCTTAGGTAGATCTAGAAGTAGCAGGTTGATAGCCATACCCTCTATCACGTGACTCATTTTCACTCCCAAGAAGGATTGGTATTAGTGCATAATGGGGAGACCCCTATCCTCGGCTGCAAAATGACACAACACAACGGGTCTCCCCCATTCCTCCCATGCCACCATCCCCCTTCCCTCTCAGGGGTGTTATATCAAGAGCCAGTAAGACTTGTATGTGAATAAAGAACAATCGGTTCCAAAACCTACATGGAGAAAATTGAACCTAGGAAACAATGCGAAGGATTTTAAGATCACAAAGTGACCATGTAGGTAGTCTAAGGTGGTAAAGAGATCAAAAATCTAATGTGAAAGAAGAAACTATCAAAAACATTGGAAAAATAATTACATGTCTTCTTGAAGAAATAATAAAAGCAATAAGATTTGTAAATAAATTGGGGAAAAGACTTAAAGCTGAGCTTGAGCATGTAAGGTAATGAATGTAGTGACGGTGCCTCTATTAAACTATTTTCCCAATTTTTAATCTAATAAAAAAATTCAAGACATTAAGGCTGAAGATAACAAAATTGAAACTCTCAAAGAAGAGAAAATGTAGAAACCATGGTCTATTACACCTATGGAAAATTTTGATTGTTATAGGAAGAGTCTCACATCATTCATGTAGCCAAGGAATTCTGCATGAATAAAAAAAGATATGAGACTGTTTCAATGCCCGCTTAGAGATAAATCTTACAATATTTCATGGGTGATGATAATAAGAATTTAATAGCACAATCAAGTACCAAGAAATAAATATAAACCTTTGTTTTTGTGAAAGAATAAAAATTATTGTGAGAGGTCTAATGCATGCATAGAAGGGGAGGAATAAAACACATGCATGAAATAAAATTATAGTTATCAAGGAGAAGAAATGTTTAAATTTGTTCATTTAAAGTGAATTTAATAGTCAATGTGCTAAAAAGGCTTGCGTTGTCAAAAAATAAAATTGGCAACATGTAGACCTACCAACATTGAAGGAGGAAGAAAATAGACAATGAAAATAGGTTAGCTACAATTGAAAAATAGTAAGCAAGGTAATAAAAAGAAAAATTAGTTCAAATTTTTTTGTAGATGAGGTATTATGGTCCATCTTGTTTCATGAAGATGTGCACAACTAAAAATGATCGTGACTAGTCATTTGATTTATATGTAAAACTCCTAGAAGATTATTAATAGAGAAAAATCCAAAGCCATAGCTAGAGCTCGCAACGAGAAGGAAATTGAGAAAATTTATGGAAAATATGAATTGTAAAATATTTTATTTTTCTTGATTTAAAAGAAATAAGGTTTGTATTGTATAATACATAAATTGAAAAAAATCCATTTTCTTGATTTTTGTGGTCGACTCGGAGACAATGACCCATCACTGTAAATCATGTTTCTATTTGTTTACTTTTCTCTTGCTTCCTCCTCAAAATGTCAACATCAAGAAAATAAATGTTAAATTATGAATTTCAAGGAATCATACCCTTATCTGCATTAGTTTACGAAAATGACCATATAACTGGCACTAATTTGGGTCATGTTAATATGAGTCAATTTTGTGGCATGGCTAACTCTGAAGGCTATACATTGTTTTCTCAATGCTTTAAATGTAGTGGTTTGTTGTAGGTAGCAACATTTCCAATCTCTGTTTAGTTTCCAAAGATTTTCATCACTTGTGTTAAACATTATGATCAAAAGAAAAGAGGAGTTTTTAACTACAACAACGAGTCTATCCTACTAGTCATACGTGAACACATTGAGGAACTGCTTATAATTATAGAGTATGAAGAAAATTATGAAATCACTATGGAGTCCGTACAATAGTATTGGGATGAATATCAAGTTAGATGCTCTAAACCAATGATAAGAATTGGCTAGAAAATAGGATATCACATGCTAAATGAATTCCAAGGAATTTCCCTAAATTGAGCTCCACGACAAGATTGGAGACATGATCACATTATTGAGTAGAGTGTTGGGAATGTTCCCTACACACTATTTCCAATCTTGGATGCATAAATCTAGCTATTTTATTTTGGATCAAAGACTTCACATTTATTGGGTCACAATCATCAAGATACTTTGCAAAAATAATTGGTTAAAGTGAAGATTATTGGTCATTTTTATATGACTTCCTACCTAGTTTGTGTAGTGGCAAAAAGAAGGATTTTCACTGGTCTTTAGACTAGAGGCAAGATGACACCTAGAAAAAATATTATTTTTCATTATTATCAACAACTGGAGTTTAAAGCCAGTATGTATCATTTTCGATGTGTCAATGATACCTTTCTCTTTGATGTCATCAATATGCTTATAAAAAATCCACAAGAGAGACTCTCACAGTAGGCTAAATAGGTGGTCTCATGATGGGGCTCATGGTTCATTCAGTTTTCCACTTTCTCATACATTCAAGTTGGTGGATTTAATGGAGTGCTTTATAAATTTCCAAAGTATGTAAGTGATAAATAGGCCTTGTAGACACAAAATCACGCACTTAACACTATTATTATACTGCTAAGTATGTTGTTTTATATATGGATCTTGCATAAGGAAAGTATTCACTGATGACCCATCTTATAGTCCATTTGTTTTTCTTGTTGGTCTTCATTGCTTGTTGTCTTGCACATTTGTCACTCATACACATAGGTCTGGTCAGGTCTTAGGGATCCATGTCTATCAGTTCTCACTCATTTTTCATCACTTGTCTTTGGACACTAGCACCTAGGGTTGGACACTAGTGCCAGGCACTCCTGTCCATCTTAGGCACCCTTGTCCTCTTTATGTTTGATCTTATTTTTGACATTTGAGGTCAATATTTTTGGTTTTCCCTCCCATCTCCCGAGGTACTAGTCGGCATGTCAGGTCATTAGTGTTGAAATTTGAACAAGAGATCCCTATATAAACACAACATACATACCATTATATGGGTGGACTATTCTTATCAAGGGCTAGCTATCTACATAGAGAAAGGGACTGCATTTGGGCTATTACTCTACATACACACTACATAGGAAGGGGAGTTCATTCTATTCCATCCACCATTTGCATTTTTATCTAGTTATTGCCCCTATCTTGGCATCATTGGCATGAGGGAGACCTAGGAGAACTAGAGAAAAAAATAACAATGAACTACATTGGGTATGAGATGTAGTGCAACACTTAGTTGTAAGACCACCATTATGGTAGCTGAGGACAATCTGACCCCTTCATTTCAATCTTACTTTTTTAGGGTTTTGATGCTTTGTGTGGGTTTTGTAGTTGATTATTCATTATAGATTTACAGCAACATCAATGAACTAGATGGAACATATACGCAATAAGAAGCGAACAAGTACGAAGCTTTAATGACCCCATCAAAACTAGCTTCCACGGCCATTTCTACACACCAGGGTGCCCATAATTCAGACCAGAGCACCCCAAGAACCCCAATATTTCTCCAGGAACCCCAATCCATCCATTTGCAACTCTACTACATTTTTCTATGGTCCATTGATACATTCTTCCCTCTTGTTTCATCACACAGACTTAGTCCCAAGTCATTACGAGGTAACAAAATTTGAGGTAAGTACCTTATCACTCTTATTTCCTTTCATTGATAAAATCAAATAAATTATTTATCATTCATATTTCAGTATATTTCATTTATATAATTTCTGTACATTTAGATTCATAATAAAATATAGATTTTATAGAATCACTTTGGTGAACCCGTAGCTTAGAAATATTTTCCTAGGATCCATTAAAACCCTAATGGATAAGGATGGCTCTTCTCCTTCTTAGATAGTCATGCCTCATGTGAGTGTTAATCCTATATATGATGATGAAACCATAGATGAGCTTGATTCCTATATCATGATGTTACTCTTTGATTAGACTCAACAAAACTCCTAGCTAATGAATGCAATGTGCCTACTAGCTTTGATAATTCTACTATTGGAATTATTTCTGATAAGATGAGTTTTACTCATTGTACACCTTGTTATACAGTTAGTCACACTCCTGAAATTTCTAATGAAAATATAGATGATTCTATTATTAGTTTCATGCTTGGACTTGATGATAATAAACATGTGCTTAATGATTCTCATACTAGTCATGATGGTACTTTTTTCATCTCATACTTCTTCTATTCCTGAAAATTCTTCTCATAATGCATCGCATACTAGTTCTCCTACTCCTTCATTCTATGTAGATGATGCACATAATGATATCCTTCTATCTGAGTCTTTGTTTTATTTTGAGGAACCACTTGATAGTCATGATTCTACTTCTTTTCATCCTACTAAATGCAAATCCCACACTCCATTGTCATATTCCTCTAAAATTGTATCTAAAAATATGCATGATTCATCTCTGTCTATTAGTTCACCTCCTCCTATCACTTCATCCCCATCTATCACTTCATCTCCTAGGGATGTTTCTGATGCTAGTCCTACTATTTATATGGATATTCCATGTCCTTCGACACCTATTACTTCTTTAGCACCAACACCTACCATGCCCTTAGCATCGAAATATCTTGTCTTCTCTTGATATTCCTATGATTACTCATAATGGAAAATTACAACCGCTTAACACATTATTTCCATCCTCTACTATTCCTTCACATGATATATTTTCCCTCATGCATGTTATTGGTCATTTACAGTCTTAGGTCCAATCTCTCACATTAGAAAGAAAGGCCTACTATGCATCCATCAATAATAATTCACTATATGACAATCCTATCCCAAAAAAATCCAAAACTCAACATTTCCTAAGGATTTTATTATGCATACATTTACATGTTTTGATGTTACTGAAATCTGTACTTGTATCTCAAGCATTATTGTATGGCTATGGCTTCATATTATAATGATTAACTATTACTTAAATCCTTTTACCATACTATCACAGATGACACTCTCTAGTGGTACACCCATCTACCCTTTGGGTCTATCAGTACATATTGAAAGATGGAAGAATCTTTTCTTTGATGACTCATAGTTAACAATGACTCTAGAGTCACCTATGATCATCTACCTAGCTTATATTAGGGAAAAACAGAATCTATCATTGATTACATTCTATGATTTAATGCTTACATGAACTACTTATTTTTTCGATCTACTAACTTAGAGAAGTAATTTATATTATGTCATAGTTTGATTCCTCCTCAAAACAAATATTACAATTGACACATGCGAATCATTCAAAATTTTGTGTTATAGGGTCATTTAATTAGAACAAGATCTCATTTCTACACATGTTATAGATCCTCCTCTTATTACTACTATTACTAGATCATCTATTTCTTCTCCACTTCCATTTTTTGAGCATCCTACACAGTATACATTTCCTCCTTGCAAACAAGTCCAACATTCTCCATTGCATAAGAATCCTTCATCTCCTCCTATTGTCTCACATTAACCATTACATTTTTCTCATCACACTAGGCCACATGATGTGCTACGCACATTACTTGACAGGTATTTAATACACTTACCTTCTAATCAATATCATCCACCTCACTTCTTGTAGTGCCAACGTGATAAACCCTATTATAATTATCATCGTATCAATGACCATTGCAAGAATTACTATTACAACCTTTATAATCACTTGCAACAATTAGAAGATGAGCGTGTCATCCTTTGGTTTTCACTCCTTTGAGTAGTCTATATCTCCACTCACTTGTAGTTGTTTTGTTACTCTAGTTGAGTTATCTCCTCCATCTATTTCTAAGGTCATTGTTCATCCATTGCCATAGGTTGATACTCATGTGTGCTCTCCATTACATCCATCCATTGTTGCACCATCTCATCTACTATGTCATGTTACCACTAAACATTTGTTTCCACTACCCTTGAAATATCCACTTCTCATCATTGTTCCACTTTATATTTAGTTCGGATCATACACTCATGTTGATTTCATGCCACATGCTTCCATTGTGTTGGTACCAAATTACACCCACTTGGGATCATGTAGTATCAACAGTGAACCGATGAACTTTAAGGTAGGAAGACTGGGAATGTATACCATTTATAGCTAGGGATGACATATAACAAGATTTTTTGGACCATACCTTAAATGGATCGGGTGACACATGCAAAAGGGGATGACCTTCCCTACTGCTTTAGGTCTTGCCTTTGACTACGGTGAGAGAGCCCATTTTTTAGCCTATATTTACAAAAAGACAGATCCATTCATGGTTTCTTAGTATTTTATTTGGTAATTAAGTACTAGTCCTGAGTGAACATGGTCAATATATGCACTATTTAACTCCTACGAGTTGTCACACTAAGTAGTGTAAATGTCACTCGAGCAAGACTCAAGCTATACTCTAGACAAGGTGGAAAGTTATGTTTTCTTCTACATAATTATGAAAGGATGAAGTAAAATTAAGGTTTCCTTTCAATAGTACTTGCAAATGATACAACAGGATGACTGACAGAACATTTTTGTAGTATGATGAGACTCAAATTTTGTTTTATAAGAATGGGGGATTCAAAACTAATATATCTTCAGATAACACTACTCCAGTACTTGTTTAGACACATATGACACTCTAGATAGTAAAGAACAATTCATCAATTTATCACAGTTTTCACTTAAAAAAAGATTTTCATTCATTAATACTCAATTAAGACAAATATTTCACACAATCCTCAAAACATTTAGCACAAAGGCTCATGCAAATATTTTGATGAAATGTTTCTTGCTTCTAATCTCATACACCTAAGATACACTCAAAAGATTACAAAGATCCGTCGATAAATTGATTTCAGAAAGGTTTTTATACTTACATTCAATATTGTAAAGTAAAAGCTCACAAAAAATATCAAACAAATGACCAAAGTTTAATCACTAAGGACAGGCCTAGTGCACTTTAGAGAAACAAGAAACATAGAATCGTAGTGGAAAATGCAATAGATCAATTAAGTGTTCAATATTTAAAATCCAAAACATAGGACCTAAACCCATATCTAGACAAATTTGATTTTAAATCCACCAAATTCTTGACAAGGGAACAATATAACACTTGATCTCAATGCCTATTAATGACTATACACTGTAATCATCTTAACATTCGAATTTGAAAGAGTAAAAAACTTAAAATATCCTATGAAATGATAAGCGGTCACAAAAAAAATATTTCAAATTTTTATCCTTTTCCAAAACTTCAGAAAAAAACCCCCTTTAGTATGAGGACAAACCCCTCATACTTATACTACTATTCTATATAATTTTCCCCCCAAAAACATCTTTAGAGATCACTTCAATCCTTGATCCACGTAATTCAAAATCTATAGAAGAAGCATCTACTAACTGAAAAGATTCCCTTTTGTTCCTGATTGGGCTAAGTGTAAAAGGGGAACCATGTAGTGACATTGGGAATAAATAGAAAAGATATTCTTTTGTTTTCTAGTGAAATTTTTGCTCCCTCTTTACCGCACTTGCTTCTTCTTGATGGATTGATGTGAGCTTACCCTTACCTTGTTCATTTAGGCATGATATATTTCAAACATTTGGGTCACAACTTCTTCACCAAGTCTGAGTGGTAGTTGAAGATTAATTCATGTTTCATACTTTTTCATCAATCTCATTAAATATTGGTCTTTCTTTGTTCAACTTATCAAAATTTCAATTTTTGATTCAATATCTTCCCAGTTATGCATGAGAGCTAGATTGAAAGTTCTGGCTCTCTGATTTACCCATAACATATTCTCTAAAAATTTTGATCAAGTTGTTAGTGTCCTCCATTCTAATTATTTCTCCACTATTTATCCCAATAAATTTGTCTATCAGAGCATGAAGACAATTGATAAAATATATTGTTTTATGTCTCACTTTGTCAAGAACTTTAAGGGAATTTGCTAAGATTTCCACTCTTACTTTAGCCATGTTGTAATATTCGTGCTTGACCCCCAAAGAAGCAGGGGACACAATACCTTCTCCAACAACTAGGTCATCATCTTATTTTTTAATCTTCCATTTTAGGTAACATATCATTCCACATTAACTTCCTTACCTTGCATTTATCAATTAAAGCCTTGGTTTCTTTTTCCTTCTCAAAATTACGGAATACCATCTTACAAAGTTTACAATTATTGGTTCACCTCTAGAAACCAAATAATTTTCCCATTAGATAGTATTCTCTCCTCTTCCACTTAAATCACTTACTCTCCTCATATCTTCACTAGTGATTTTTAAGACCTCAATTTTCCTTCTGACGAGGAGTTCTAGTAAATTTTCTAACCAAGTTAGATAGTGCCTCATTCTTGGCCTTTAAGTCCCTTTTTGTCTCTTTGAACTCATAAATCCTTTGGAACACTCCTTCTACTGCTATAGAAAAAATAATACTTCATTTATTTGGTAGAAGGTTTTCCTAGTGAGATCCTAGAGACCTGGAAATAAGACGGGGATGCTTCCCCTCAGGGCACGCTAACTTTGGGAGTTGTAATATCTACAAATCGTTCTCCTATTTTTCTCAAGGCTGTCTTGGAGATGTATTTTATATTTTTTGGTGCTTTTGCTGGGGTGAGTAGGGCCAAGTTTTTAAATCATCATCATCCATTCATATTTCAACCTTCTTCTTCTTTAGGAGAGTACTATTGATCCATTCTCTTATAAGAGACTCATGTTCATCAAGTGGTTGGGGAATTGGGGTCATAGGGACAACTTTAAGGGCCATGGAGGAAGATGAATGTATTGACCTACCTTATAAAATTATAAGTATTGTTTCCTCCTGAGCTTCTAGGTCTATAGATCCACCCCAAATTTCTATTCCCTCCATAGGCTCAGATTTACCTTCTTTTCTCCAATTGCCAAAGATGTTTTGTTTTCAACTTCCTTATGTTCCTGTGTTAAACCCTCATCCATATTCTCACTAGGAACAAGAATTTTCTCACCAATTCCTTGAGGAATAACTCCAGTCATGAGAATGTGAGATTTAAGAACCCTACATTCACTTCAGGTGTCATGGGGCACTCTACCGCAATTATGACATCTAGAGTTTCTTCATGTGAGGCCTATATCGGAATATCTTCAGCATGAGGTTACTTACTTAGAGTTTCTTCTAGGGTAGTTTCACCATGTTTTTGTGGAGTAACTAAAACATCAAGAGAAATAAAATTCATAGGGGTTGTGCCTTTGTGGGGGTGGACCAACTGTAGTTTCTACAATAACAAGGGTTTCCATCATCAATACATGTTACTCAATAGATAAAGTTGTAGGAGACTCGGCAGTAGCAGATAAGTCAACAGGAACATCAAGATTCATTACCTGTCTAGGGGTCTCCTTCTATAAATCAAACCATTAATAATTTTTAGTTATTTTTCTCTTTCACACTGGAATTACTTCTCCTCCTTTGATTCCTACAAATCGGTATGGGGAATCTCAAACAATTGTTCTCGATATTTTCAAAGTGGTCTCCATTAATTTATATTTTCCTTTTTCTCCTAAAGAAGATGTTGGAACAATATATAAGGGAGTAGCATGAACAATAAGACCTTCAACCATACCTTCCTAAAGCATCTCTCTGATTTTTCTTGATTCTTGAAGAAGGGGAGTTCTAAATTTTCTACCTTGAGCACCTACATCACCTATGGTTGGAAATGAATCCAACTTCTTAATATTATGTCTCCATGAAACATCTCTAGTGGCATAAACCCTCCAAAATGTAGGAAGAACATCATGAATGAGCTGACTATTCCTATATTATCTCAACAATGGGTTTGTTGGTAACTTATATCCACTCCTTTTGAAAATAACCACCTTATGGAAAGTTGGATGGGATGTGCAGTCTTTTCCAGGTTATATTTCCTCTCATTGAGGTTCCAATTAATTGGTGGCAAAGGTTGAGAAGTAATGTTGTTTTGGATGTATTATTCACTAATTATATTTCCATCATCCTCTAACCCTTCAGGATTTTGGATGACCCCAAAATAAATCATCTGAGATAAAGTCATTCTTGAATATTCTCTTCATCTGACTTCTCTTTCATCTTCACAGTTCATCTAGAAGTCCTCATAATGAGGCTTTTGCTCTACTTGAGTGGGCACAATACTATGTAAAATATGATTTATATCATAATTCTTTCTGTCCTCAAATTTATCTATCATGCATCTATTCATCTCTCCTTCCAACATTTTTTCCTTTTGGATATGAGGACAGTATAATTCCCTATGACTATGGGAAACTTGATTGGGGATGTTACATGCTTTTGGGAAATGAAATTATGCACTGAGAGAAAATTTCTTATTAATTCCATTAATTCCCATTTTCATTAACACATCTGGGTAGCATATAAGGTTTCCCATCAAAACTACTAACCCTGATATATGAGTAAGTTATGAACTAGATGAAATAGCACCCATACTTGAGTAATGAATCTCTTATCATAAGGGGAAACCTTTCAATCTCCCAATCAAGGTGATATAAGAAAATTGTAGGTGCAAAGAAGTGATTGGAAATATTTATGTAATGTGTTTCATAAATTTCCAATATTAACTGATAGAAAACATCATAGACCTTAGAACTATTAAGCCCCCATCCATCTATAATTTAGGAAAATTTCTATGAAAATTAATGTTGTAAACAAGGTAGGAAGTCATGAAAAATTCAGCCGTTCGGGATTTTGACCTCTAGCAATTTGGGTAACTCCCATCATTTATTCATGAATACGATTAATTATGATTTAATCCTAGGGGAGAGGGTTTTCATTCATGAGTATCACTGAATAAATTGGAACATCCATTCCTGAAATAAAACATTAGATTCCATACCCATTACTCATTTTAACAATGTAATTACATATCCAACCTCCTCTATAAATTCAAGGTTGTTCAAATTTTTCGTGATTTTAGAGGCAAGAGGTTTGTGGATTGTTTAACCAATGGTTGTTCGTGAATTTTTTCACTCCTTCGAATAAGAGTTCTTGTGTTTAATATTTGGTGATTTTCCCTATTCTTTCTCATGAGGAAAACCCAACATTCTATCAAACACTTGTTCCTGGAAAGATAAAATTAACTCTCCTCTTCCATCTCAAACTTCTCTGGCTTTAGGATTGTAATGTTGGGAACATACCCATACAATTTTTGGGCATGGTATAGTGGGAGGGAAAGAAGCAACAAGGTCAATGCAACTATTTTCCACTTGGGTCATGATATCACTTCTTTTAGGGGAGTTTAATTTTTTTGAAATATTCTAAGTCACATGTTGTAACATCAAAATCTTCATTTCTGTCTAGAGGAGAAATAAGGCTAGAAATTTTTTTAGGGCACCACATTGATATTCATGATTATGGTCTAATTTTACCACAACTCTTTTTATGAAAAACCCCAAACTTGTTAAACCAGTTCTCAAAAAAGACAGAGAATATAAGAACCGATGTAATTTCCTTTCTATCGAAACTTGAATCAATACTCGAACTTTACTAAGGAGACACTTTGCAAAAAATTATGATCCTTTGTTAAATTCTCACTTTGGTTGTTATTCAGTTCTCAAAACCCTTTTCACAAAGATATCAAATCCTAGACTTATAAAAAAGTTCTTTGTAATAAGTTTTCTTATTAACGACTCATATATTTATGCATTAATGCAGAAGATTACATTCGTGAAGAGATTTTGCGTGATTCACAACCTCTTCTTTTTGTTCAACTATTGCAATATTTTTGCATCTTATCATCCATGTATCTCTCCTACATAATTCCTTTACATTAATGATCTTTACTCCTGTACAACTAGTGCATTAATGAACCACCTCTTTTTCCACCAATAGGCTTCGGAAGATTTTTGTAAAATGATAGGCACACTGTTACTATAATATGCAAAATTCATTTCCTTATCCTCCCTCACGTATGCTACATACTTGATTCATTTTCTCAAGTAATTCAGACTTTGGGTATGTTTTTATCAACTACACACCTTGAAGAATCATGAGACTTTGTTCCCCTTTTCCCGGCTTCCCAAATTTTCTCTTCATATATTACTTTCCTTTTGCTTGTTGACTTTGACCGGTGAGATAACATATGTCTTCCTTTAGGTTCTGAACTTACAACTTCATCTTGTACTTTATTGGGTATAAGGTGCCCAAGAAAATAGAGGCATGTTTCCCCACTCCAATAATACCTTTACACGTGTTTTATTTTGGGGAGTGGGGATGTTTCCCACTTTACATTGTACTTTACATGAATGCTCCTTGGAATATTTTATCGGACTTTTGGGAACTATTTGTGTTGTGTATATTTACATTGCCTCTGCATATATCCAAATTAAGTCTGACATAGCAAGGAAAATTAATAACACATCACTTTCCTTATGGTATTTGGGAATAAAATACATTTTGCACAAGGATTAACAAAAGACAACATACTAAGAGGCTTGTGCAAAGATAAATATGACTTGTTTAAAACAAATTGTATGAAAATTATTTCCTTAAACAGGCGCGAAAAATATTTGGAGGAGAAATTTGAATGTCATGGGGCTAGTTTGAAATAATTACCAATAACATCTCTCGACTCGGGGATGGACACCCCCTGCGGGTGTCACAAGAACCACACAAATATTTTGGCATATAGACCAATTGTCTTAATCCATTGGGTAACAAATTCTTAACAAAAGCACACACATGGCCTTATAAATAGATACACACAACAAATGACTGAAAAACCAGGCAACCTGGTCACTGTAGACTAGGAAAACACAAAAAGGGAAATAAAACAACACAAATATAAAAACTATACACTATACAAAAGTCATACCTGGTCACCTTTAATCCAAGAAGTGCTTAAGATGTCTGTCTTTGACAATAAATTCCAACAAATCTTCATCCAGGTATTTCAAAAAGAAATTGTGCTCACCAATCCTTATATCAATAGAATAGGGACCCATCCATAAGGCATCAAATTTTCCATGTTTTCCTTTATCCTCATGCTTGTTGTCCCACAACAAAACAAGATCTCCAACATTGAAAGTTCTAGGGGTCACCTTCTTATCAAATATTTTCTTAAGCTTCTCCCTGAACTTGAGGTGTCTTTGGTGAGATTCCCTTCTTTCTTTATCTAATTCCATTATTTGATTAATCTTGTCTTTGAAGGGATTTACGTATTCATCCTCAAGCTATTGCATGAATTGGTAGGAAGACAATTGCATATGTAGGGTGCAAAATCCTAAACTCCATAAACTAATTCAAAGGGAATTTTTCCAGTAGTTCTTTTAGCAGTAATCCAAACCTATTTTTACAGGTAATCCAAACCTACAAATTATATTTTTCAGAATAAAATCCATGAGTACTTGGTGAGTTTCCTTCTTGGTGGGGATGGCTTCAACCCATTTTGTGAAATAATTTGTGGTACTAGTATCCATTTATGCCATGCACTTGAGAGATCGAAGATCTCTTTGATAAAATACATCTCCCACTACTTTAAAGGAGCTTGTATTTATCTTAATTACAAGGGTAATGTACTTGAAGATTTCATCCTTCCTGAAAATCTTTGACAACTTTCACATTTACTTGACTAACAAGGTTGCATCTTTAAAAAGTGTTGGCCACCAATAACCTACTCTTAAGATCTTATGAGATGTCACTCTTCTTGCAAAATGACCTACACATACTCCCCCATCTAGTTCTGGAATAATTATGGGAGCTTCTTCTTTTGTGATGCATCTCAAAAGGACACCCTTAGGATTTTTCCAAGTCAACCCATATTTCGTTATAACATATTTTTGGGAAGCCAATTTCAGTGTCCTTTGATTTTTTTCTAAATGACTTGGGCACTCCAAATTTTTGAGGTAAAATATTATATCTTTGTACTATATAGAGTTTATTAGCTTCTCTTGGACATCCATATGTCCTTCCTCAATTTCATTTATTTCCATTACTTGTAAGTTTCTTTCTTCCATCAACCTTGTAAGGCCCAAACCTCTAACCAACTTGGTGGTCTATATATCCATATCATATTCTTGTAGCTTATTCACCCAACGACATATTTTTCTAGAAACTTCCATCTCTAATAAAATGTCCTTAACCATAGTGTGGGGAACATAGGCTACAATATTGGAACTCAAGATGTAAGGTCTAAAATTTTTGGTATCTCTCACCAAAATAAAGGCACGATTTTCCATAATAGTGTACTTCAACTCAAAAGTTTGCAAGACTTTACTGAAAAAGGAAATAGGCCTCTCATGTCCTTCATCATCCTTTTGCAATAACACTCATGAAATGGTATTTTTAGATGCAAAAGAGAATATCTGAAAACCATTTTATAATGAGGACTTGCAAGTAATGGGGCATTCTTCAATGCTTCTTTTATTCTATTAAAATATTAGATGGTTCCTTCTTCCCACTTGATTATTTGGTCCTTTTTCAACATGCTTGTTATGGGAATGGTTATCTCAGCAAAATTGAAAATAAACCTCCTGATAAAATTGATTTCATCAAAAAAGGATTGAATCCCATTTTTAGTTTTAGGGATAGGAACCTTACCAATTGCTTCTACTCTCTCAAGACCTATCATGAACCCTTCCCTAGACACTATTTGTCCCATAAAACTTAATTTTTGTACAAAAAAATGGAACTTCCTGGGATTCAATGAAATCTCATATTCTCTGTATCTAATCAACATATTTCCCACATGGATAAGGTGGTCATTTCTCTTCCTGGAGAATACAGTTACATCATCCTAATATACTGTAATAAAGTCATTAATATAACATGCAAAGGAAACATCCATAGCTCTTTGGAAGGTAGCCCCAAAATTCATTAAACCAAATGGAATTCTCACATATACATATGTACCCCATGGAGTGGTGAAATAATTTTTAATTATTTCTGATTTCTTTCCAACCACCTAATTATACCCTAAGAATCCATCTAATGTAGAGAGCAACTTAGATCTAGTGACTAGTTGTAACATATTATCCATGTTAGGAAATGGATAATTATCCTTGATGGAGGCCTTATTTAGATTCCTGAAATATACACATAACCTTATATCTCCATTTTTATTTCTAACAGGCACAAGATTTTCCACCCATGAAGAATACCTTGTGGGTTGTATTATCCCACCATCCCTTAATTTTGTTAATTATTCTTGCATATTTAGTGAGAGAAGTGGGTTGATAGGCATATATTTTTTCCTAAATGATTTAACATTGGGTTCCAAAGGTATTTCATGTTGAAATAAATATTCCCTATATGCTTTTAATTCTGAGTAAGACCATGCTAAGCAGTCTTGATATTTTGTCAACAATTCAACATAGGAATGCTTTTCTTCTTTACTTAAATTTCTCCCTAGCCACACCTTTCTAGGTTTCTCTTTAGTTCCCAAATTATATTCTTCAACATCCCTTGAAGCAAATATGTGCCTATGAACCACCCTATCAACATTATCAAAGTTGGATTCTAAAGAAACCAACCCCCTGGGAATAGTGTTGGTTTTTAACTAAATGATATCCTTGCCAAACAAGGTTTCTTTACCATCAAAAATAGATACCATTGGTTCCTATTCCATACATTGATTGGTGAATTATCCTTCATTTTGTAAAAACATCTAAACCTAAGAATCATCTTCAAATACTTGCCAATGTTTCACATTATTTGGTACAGATGGTCTAGACAATATTTCAACATCATAATTGCAATAAGGAGAGATTGTGTAATTTCCAAACCTAGATGCAAGGACAAACAACTTTTCAGCTACATCATTTTTATCTCTATCATAATACAAGATGTTGAAAGAATCAAATAACTCAACAAAATCCCATACTTGCATGCTTATATTGCTTCATTCTTTGATTCTTTGTAGCATACAATTTCCTTGTTTCACTACAAGATCTAAATATCCCTTAATAATTATATCCTTTATACCATATCTCAAGCCCAAGAGCAGTGCCTCATATTCCACAACAATTTTTGTGCACTAAAACTTCAATTTGAAAGAGAAATTAAAAGTCTCTTGGCTTGGAGATATAAGTACAACTCCAACCCCATTTCCCATATTGGAGCAAGATCCATTAAACATCAAGGTCCAAGGGGAATCAACTTGTTCAAATAACTTACTCTCATTGACACTATGCTCCTTAAAATTTCTATAACCAACAAAATTTTTAGCATCTACATTAGCATACAATAATTCATAGGAAGCATTGTTAGGATATTCAATCGATGCAATGTATTTTTCTCTCTATACAAATTGACAAGGTTCCCTTCCACTCGTATAGTGGAATTTGACATATTTATTTGCACACTTACCCCCACACTAACATCCTACTTCCTTGACAGAACATAACCCATTTTGCAGGCGATCAATAATGACTACATTGATCATTAGATACTTATCATGGTAAGTCGATAATTGCACAACCAAACCTTTGACATACATAATTACTTGGAAATTCTCTCCAATCCATAGCAGTGAATTTTCCAAAGGCTAATATTAATTTAATATATAACTCATTCATCACTTCAGGGGAATTACATTGCATGAAGCTCATGAATCGAACATGCAATTGTGAACAAGTCTGTCTTTAATGATCAAAGTAGTGTAAAATGGATCAACATCAAGTTGGGACTCAACCAGGGTAGTGCCTAAATATACTTCAAGGGATTCCCCCAAACTTTCCAATGCTTGTGGCACTTCCAATTCTGAAATAATAGGGGAAGATCAATACTATTAACATCCTTTCCTAGGGTCACTACCTCCTCCTTGAATCCCAAATACTCAAACACTCTTCTTCTATTCTCAGGGATCCTGAGAAACTCAACAATGGGTACAATAACTTTGATCTGACTCAATATTTGAGCCATATCACAAGGGTATACTTGGGTAATGATGTATTAAGAGGTAGGGTAATTTCCTTTTCTTGTGGTATGAGATTCTTCATGGCTTGGGTAGGGGCATGGGTATTAGATTTGTTGGTAATAACTAGGCCTTTTTTGGCACATATTTCTTGGGAGGATCCTTTGGGATGTTGGTGAGGAGAGGAGTATTTGGTTTGGGCTGTGGCCCTCCCCCTTTAATTTTTTATTAGATTGTACTCATTTTCTTGGGAAACCACTACATTCATTAAAAGTTGCTTGTCCTCCTCAGAAGGAATTCCTCCATCATACTTCTAAATCATTAATGTTCTCAAGTATTCAAAATCATGATTGGGAAACTCAAAATCCTGAACCATATCAACATCAAGGCTGGTAGTGGAAGGGACAAAAATTACTTGTTGTATACAGTCCCAAAAGCCTTCCAAATTCCTTGTACTCAGTAACTCAGTGTAAGTGGATCCTTGTTGTGAGTTATTAGTGCATTCCATCATACAAACATCACCATAAGTGGCACTTGTCATCAACCTCCTCACTTTCCTCAGTAGGGTCACATGGGGAATGTGGGAGAAAACACTTATCACACCAGTCAATCACATGATCTTCTTCAACCAAGGAAACTCTAACAGTTAATGGGTCTAGGACCAATTTATTTTCTCTTGGTGGTTTTTGCTTATTCCCTGATCCCATGGGCCCCTTTCCTCTATCATCTGACCTATGATCACCTCTAGGATGATTACCAAATATGTTTTGACCTTGAGGTTGATGCTGGGCCTGAGAATTCTAACCTATCCCTTTTTCTTCCTAGCAAGTTTGTAAGAAATTTCTTTCACTACTCCTGCTAGAGTCTTAACCACTTCTTCTAGATCTACTCCCTTTCTTGCCTGAGGCTTTTCAGGATTAATTAACTTGACACCCTCCCTTTTAGGAGGTTTTCCTATTGCCTTAATATTATTCTCAATTTGTACTGCCATGGAGAAAGCTTGTCTTAAAGTCCTATTTTTTTGTCCCTTAGATAATATGTTGCTTTCTTGTCAAAGGCATAAAAATATTTTATTAGGAAGGATTCATCACTTGGCCTTAAAATCATAGGCAATATGGTCAAGGTTTTGTTGAATCTAGTGTTAAAATCTTGGATAGGTTCATTAGGATTATTTTTATATTTTCAAACTCAGAGAGAAGAAACCTTGGATCAGTCTTGTCCCCATATTGTGATCTAAATGCATTTTTCATTTCAGTCCATGAATCAATTGAATTATCTAGTAAGGATTTGTACCAATCACGGGAATCCTCTTCCAAGGTATGAATAAACAATTTCACATATATGTCCTCATGCTCAATCTCAAAATATTCCATAATATTAGTAAATATCCTGAGGTGTTGGTCACCACTGATAGAATTATTCCCTTGAAATTTAGGTAATCTATTCCTCACATCATTTGGAACTACATTGGGATAACCCACCATAGCCTGGAAATCTATAGGTTTATATACATTTATAACAAAGGGGGTCTAGGTGGAAGCTGAGCCATATTAGTTTGAGGAGGTTTCCCAATAGGAGGGTTAAAATGATATTGGATAGTAGGTCTTTTAGGTAATGGTGTATGATATTCAAAGTATTTTCATTTAGTGAATCATCTTCACATAATACTCTATTATTTCTAAGTAATAAAGGAGGTAGATGAGGGATACCTATATCAGTTGAAAATGAAGGCCCCTCTCGAGTTAGAGTGTACAAATTTATGCAAGGACTACTTGATCCATAATAGTATGAAGAGATAGAATAATCCTCTATCAAAGGTTTATCACCCTCAATAATAGGGACCACTTTTTCTTCTGACCTTTGATCACCTAAAGCTCTCCATAATTTTCTCTTCGTGGGATTTTTCCTTCCTAACTCTGGAAACAACTTTCTACCAAGATTTGTCTTGAAGAAGGACCTTCTTCCTTCCAGATTTGCAAATTTTACTGACAAATCTTAATATTTGAAACTCAAGGTACTTGTTATTTTACCATTTTTTTAAATAACCCGGAATCACCACTAAGGTCTTGTACCCTAGATGTATAAATCATTGTAAACAACTTAACAATGAATTTCAAAAAAGATTGGAAAATATTAGTATTCTTTATCAATATTTACCCCTAGTCAAGTCAAATTTAATGGAAATATTTCTCACACTAGGAAAATACCAAGAAAATATGTAACACCTCTAACATGGTTGATATCTATGAGGGCTTATGTATTGGAAGTTGAAGACGTTAAAATGTGATTCTTGTCTAAAGACGGTGTAATTTTGTGAAATAAGAAATCATGTTTGTTGTGGATAATAGGTTATCTAATGAAATAGATACCATTCTATCATGTTTATGCTGAATTTAAAATGAAGTATTTCATTCCTTCTTATGTTGAATAATTCACTGCTTGGGAAAATAAGGAATTGGTTTAGTTTAAACTAGTTCATAATTTTTGTCATACTTGAACTTGTGCTTCAATTTTTTTAACTTCTTTTGTAGGATAACTATACCTTAGATTAATTTCAGTGATCCAAGGCATGCTTTCAATTTCATGACATTATGGTCATCTTGACCGAGCTGGACAAATCATGGGATCTTTGAATTCTGGTTGTCTTGGAGTCTCGGGTGATCTCTGCTGCTTCCGTTCTTTTTATAAAATATTTGAACGACATTCTGATTCTTATTTGGGTAAGATGTAATTGAAAATATTTTCAATTATTTAGGAACCTAATTAATATATGTTCCTAAGATGGTAATCCTATCCTAAGTTGCTAATTCCTTTTATTAATGTGGAATGTTAATAGAAAGGGTAAAACCTTAGACTTTAACCTAAGGACCTAAGTTAGTTCCTAAAATAATGTTTTAACCTAACCTAAAATTGGGCTAACCTAAGGGGTTGGATGGGATGACATGTAAAAATATGGTCGGTGACACCAACCTCTATGAATTTTTGAGGGAGTAAATGTGATTTTAATCCTCTGTTGTATCCAAATTTAGCGAATGCATGAAAGAAAATAAGAGGTCAAGTTGGCACCTTTTCCAAAGTGTTAGTTGCATGAAATTTTAAATTTAGTGATGGATAAATGAAATTTGGAGGTGGTGGGAGATGTGGAAAGATTGTCAATCCTATTTAACATTTAATGTTCTTGGTAATGGAGAAAAAATTGCCTAGGAAGAAGGGAAGATGGAAGAAATAATGGTTTCAGTTTTCACATTGCTCATTTGGTTTTTGTGATCTTTATCTATGCATGTAGTTTTTAACTTCAAACCATCAGTTTGAATCCTTGCATACATGGTGGTGATAGTGATGAAAATATCACTTGTAAAGATATAAGAGGAAGGATAAGAAGATTTTGATGAGGTTTGTTGGCATTTTCGTGGAAAGGAATAGCTATCAAAGATATGCTAGAAGATTTACAAAGGAGAAAGTGAAGACAAGAGGCCTATAAGGAATAATATGATGTATCCATTAAGTCTTCTACTTTTATTTAAATGCTTCATTAGAAAAAATTTGCTCCTTGTGAAAACCTTCTGATTTCTGTTCATGTGTTTTCTTATTCTTTGCTTCAATGGTGTTTTTGTTTTGTTTCATTTGGATGCATAATGATTTTTGTGTGATGGGTGGAAAATGAAATCTGGAAGTGTTGTTTTAATACTTCGTGTTAACTTTATTATATAGCAACCTTCTTGACATTAGAATGGATCTGGGTTATTCTCTGTTAATTTATTATCTAGACTACAAATTGTTTATGCATTATAAGTATCTTGGTTTGATAGAATCGGAAGAGTCTTTCTTTGAATGTTCTCTATATTGTTGTTGTTTGGAAGACTAACTTGCAAGAAACTTCATTTGGTATTAAAACCTATGTCTGTGAGCTAGATAAACGAGTGCTTTCATTTGATCTACTTACGATATTGGTTTTTTGACCCATTGTTGACTTCGATTCATTTCATGAATGCATTTATTTAGGAGTATACAGTGTTTTAGTTATGAGATATAAATTTTGGATTTTATTCCAAATGGAAATTGTTTGAATATTTTATTCTTTTGCAAAACCTTTACTTGATGGTAGTCGAATAATAAAGAAAGAATGTGAAAGTTTTTAGCTCTATTTTGTTGGGTATAAATCATATTTATAAAACCCATTTTGGGATTGTGGCTTCCTTAAATTGATCTGGTGTGAACTATGGAAGGCATGCTTATTTATTGTTGATTATAGATGAGTTTTTATAGAAGGGAATTCATCAACACATTCTCTCCGCCCTTCTTTCTTAGATGAATGTTATTCTTTTAGCGACTAGTTTGGAATTGAGACTGAAATTTTTATTATGCTTCCTCTATTCTTCTTGTTGGACAACGATAGAAATCTCTTGGCAACAATTTTGAACTTAGAATGTTTCTTTTCATTTTGTGTTGGTTGTTGGGTCTTCTTGAACTTGTACCCTTTTGGGTTACTCTGTGAAAGGAGGATATGTTGGGTTGATTGCTCAAAGCTCTATGTTATATTAAGATATGTCCTCCTCCTTTATTGGAAGTATGTTTCTCTAATTTACTTCTCTTTTTAAAATCTGATCTCCCATATTTAGGTCTGAGGAATTGGAATATTGGTGCGGTTCAACATTCATTTCTTGTTTTCTACTCACAATGTCATGGGAACCGTGAGTCATCATGTTATCTTTATGAATAGCTATTCTATATTGAATCTTGGAATTGTTTTGATGTCTTTAAGACCGTGACTACGATGAGCCTCGGTAGGACGTTCCTTTGTGCTTCTTGTTATTTGCTATTACATTCATTTTTTATCCTTCTATATGATGAGCTCCATCAGTCAGTTAATATTGTGATCTTTTTTTAAGTTTAGAATGAACAATATGTCTTGAAATTCATCAAAATATATTATTCTATAAGGGACTACTTTGTGTACCCAAATCTATAGTATTAAGTTCTATTTGAGTTGGATTGAAAGCCTTTATGAAACCTTTCTGATGAAAATCTTTCTAGAAATCCTGATTAATTGTTGTGCATTGATTAATTAAGAACCAACTCTAAAGTGAGTGTTAGAATTTGAGGATTCTAATAAATACAGATTTAATCAACTTACATATTACATAATGTTATAATAAATATTTAAATAAAGATTACATCATAACATAAGTAAATAAAGAAATACTTACAGAAATAAATAACATAGTGACACAATATTTATAGTGGAAAACCCCAATGGGGTAACAATCACTTTGAAAATAACCTTTTACTTCGAGAACTTATTTTACATCTAGTAAGATCACCTCATCCTTTGTAACCCTATTTACCAAGCGTAAAACTAAATCACTTGATTTGCACACCTTTTATATATTTCCTGAATATATCAAATGAGGACCTAAATTCCTTTTTGTATAAGGTGATTGAGTATGTGTCCCAACCCACATTTTCAACCTAAAATGGTTCAGAAATACACCTAGGTTTATAATATTTAATATTAGAAATATAATCATTTCATAATATTAAATATTTAACCTAAAGTATATACCTAGGTTAGCATATTTAATAATAGAAATATAAATATTTCATATGATTAAATATTAACCTATATATTAGTGATGGACCCATATACATTAAGGGTTGGCAGACCACTTAATCATTATGTTTCAACATGAGTTCGAGTTCGTAGAAATCCTTGCAATGAGTTATGTTGGAGTTGTTTTGGGCCTTAGTTGGATAAACCTTCCTTACCTGGAATGTCGAGTCTTATTATTTATCAAACTAATGTTGGACTCTGTACTGAGCTTGATTATAGACATAATTTTTGATGAAATGTATTTAGATTTTTGGTTGACCTTTTTAGTTCTATTAAGGTGTTAACTTGAATATCAAAATAGTGTACTTATTTAAGAAAGGTAGTTTTGCATATTCTTGTGCTTCTTCTTGAAAAGTTAGAATATATTGAGTAAAGGAACTTAATTTGGAACTTGACTAGAAGATAAGATTTAGATTGGGAAATATGATCTTTCTCCCTTCTTTACTACTATTGTTTTGATTTCTAGCATGTTGTAATAAGTTCATAAGAATGTGGAGTTAGGATTAACTATGTTGATTTAACTAGTCCTTGCTTATACATTGCTTATTGAATATTTAATCATATCTCTCCTTCTTGGTTTTTAATCTTTTAGGGAAAATTATTTCTGTTTATATTGTTGTGTTTTCAGAACTATTTCATAAACAACATGGTTATTTTTATGAAACAGTTAGATAAAAGCACAACGTTTTAATGTTATAGTGTTTATCATACTCAGTTCAAATGAACTCATTTGTGCTAACAATTTTGTAGAAGGATTTCGTAAAATATGAAATGAAAAAAACGAGATATAAAGTTACATCTATTTTTTTAAAGAAATTGTCTCTTATTATGATGATTATGTGGTGTCATTACTTGAGATGTACTTTTGTTGGAAAAGGAAGATGTAATAAAACTAGTTTTATATTGTTGTTATGACACTTTGTAATCTCTGAAATATTTCGTAATCAGTGAATGGATCACTCCTTTTTGATGAATAAATGGTTTGATGATTGTTGAATAATACTTTATTGTAATACCTTCTTTGGCATAAATTGGGATGTATTATTAAGTAATATCCTAAATGAAGGAGGGTAGTGTTGGTGCTCGAATTAATCTCGCCCTTATTCGGTTAAGATTTGCCATCGTTGTCTGCTATATTTTTCTACTTTCCCTATTGAGGTGTGAGTCAAATTTGTGGTTTTTCTATGTATGGTTTAGTCTTTCCTCTTTTCGATCGAGGATCATGTCTAAATGTGCATTATCTGGTAGTTTCTTATGGGGAAGCCATTGTGTTTTAAGTTCTGGAGTTTGAGGGATCACTTGTTATAAATTTCTTCAGGTCTTGTCTTTTATTTGCATTTTCTCTCCCATTTCCCACTGATACGTGGTAGTTCCCAATTGATTGTGGTGTGGCGGGTCAAATTTGCAAACTCGTAATTTTCTCTCACATTCACAAAGTGTGAAATTGGCCTGTCACCCGATAAATGTTCTCTAAATATTCACAGTCAAAAGGTAATGTAAGTAATTTCTCAATTGGTGTCGGGAGTGTACATGTGTCACAATTGGAGTGGATGTAGGGAGGCGGTACATATTTGTAGCTTTGCACATTTAAGAGGAAGGGAGTGAAGGTGTAAAAAGGTTCTCGAAACCCGCAAGGGAAATGTGGTTACTTAGTTGCAAAAGGATGGAGATGTGGGTCATCGGGGAACTCAAGCATTTTTGGTTTGAAAAGGAAGTGGGATAAAATTGTAAAAAAGTGCCACAGACCCTACTATCACTCAAGTGCGACCACGTGTTGAGCCAATATTGAAAACCAAAAGGCGGATGGGCGGGTCAAGTTTTCCAAAAGTGTGTAAATTCTCTAATGCTACAAAATTACAAAAGGTGCCCCCAAGCCCGTGATAGCGAAAAGCTTCATTCCACGTGGACAAGTTCATTTTTAAAATTACAAACAATGGATTGAACGGTCATGATGCAGTGCATTTATTTCTGCCGCCATTAATGTTGCTACACAAATCAAGGATGTTTTAAATCTTGTGAATGCTTTCATCTTTATTTACCAATTGGCTTGATTTTTGTTGCTACCTTTGTGATTTTTGTGAAGAATTATCATGTCATTAGCTATGAAGCTCAAATTGTAAACTTGAGGACTTAAAAAGTTGTTGATTTGGGTTTAAATTGCTCAGAACTCGATTGACTGGTAAGAGCTTAGAAACTCTTGTATTTCTCTTTCAGTGGCAAGTTGGTTTAAAGGAAAGTTAGGGTTTTTGAAGGATGAAGACTATGTCATCTTCGTTCTCAGTTGCATCAGGGGTCACTAGTGATTTGGAAAAGATTACAGACATAGAATTGATGTGTGCTGATCTAGGCGATTTTCATGAGAGGCTTATTATCCCCCATAAAGTGAATCCCTTATGGTAATTCAAGACAGCTTGTATTGATTTAGCAGGTGATATTCCCCCAGTAGTTCATTGCCTAAAATTGGTATGGCATTGTGCTATGAATTATGATCCTAAAAATATGGAAGTATTAGGCGAGAGCGGGGATGCGCTTTGACTTTGATGCTTACTGAACCATTAGAATAATGCTAAAGTTTCCTATAATTCCCAACCTAATCATCATTGTTATCAAATTAGATTTGCAAGATTATGAAACAAATAAGGACTATGTCAAGATGTGTTGATCAAAGAATACTTGTCAAATATCACACAAGGAGTCCACGTGGGATAGAAGGCCCGGAACCAAGGGCGTGGAAGGATAGGAAGGACCCACACATGGAAGGCAAGTTCAACTTTCAGGACTTAGCCAATTTTGAGCATGAAGACCTATTTTTAGAAGATGGTGTGTGGAACACACCAACGATGCAAAGATGTGCACACCATGCATTGTATATCTTTGGAGAAGAGGATTAAAGCATTTGTCATGGAGACGAGAAGAGAATAGAATTGATACTTCAGATAACTACACAATGACTATAGATAGCACACTTGCATGTGTGACTATGCTTGTAAATGGCATGTGGCTATCAATAGCATGCGGCCTATTTATGGAATAGATAAGTGATGAAGGGAAAGTCCCCACCCTATATATATGATGTTAGGTACATAGTAGAAAGAGAGGTATATGTATGAATGTGTGAGGATGTGTGTGTAATAGAGAATATACAGAGTATGAAGTGTGCATATACATATATAATTAAATTATTGTATTAGATCCATATGCACATTGGTATAGATTGAAAATACTATAAGGAGAATCTATATTTAGTAATAGATGAAAGATATAGGCTGAATCTAAGTGTCATTATGTGTAGTTGAGTATCGCATGTTATTACTTCAATCATGATTATTTTTAAGCTTGTTCTTTCATAGATCCAAGGTTAGCATGCATTGTAGAATGATGAATTAGTTATGAATCTATATGTTTCTTCCTTCATCATGTTAACATCTTGTTACAACAACCCTAAAGAGGGACCTAGTACCTTTACACACTTTGGGTGAGTGCTTAATCAAGGATGAGTGATGTGTCAGCATGACTAGGGTGTTATCTGGTAAATTCTAGGCTGCATCATTGGTTCCGTTTTTGGGACCTCTTTTTCAATTGTTTTCAGGATGGTTCACAATGAAGACATATTGGTTAACTTCTAGCAAGTATTGAGGAATGGATACATGATCTGGAGGAAGAATATGCATGATGGTTCAACAGTGGATCTGAGTTTAACACATGCACTTGGGTAGAACAAAATCTATATGACAACTTATATGAGAGATTTTTCACTATCTTTCCAGTAGAACTATACGAGTGGCTTATTGCTTATGCATCTCAACAGAATTGGAGGTATCACGCACTTTTCTAGACATAGGAAGAATTTTAGGCCCTTTATGATGTTGATCTGATTTGGACTCGCATGGTGGATACATGGTTTTGTGGTGTTCTAAATAGTTATATTATGGAATATTCAATTTTGACGTACTCTTCCCAGAGGTAGCTGAATTCCAGTTTTTGTGGTATCTAAGAGGAACATATTTGCAAGGTATTCCACTAGTGATCAAGATCTTAATGGTAACTTTAAACCTAGAGAGTAAACTGATGGCTAACTAAACTTTGCCACGTGTGAGGGCAGGAACAGGTTTGGTTTAAGATGGCAGACCTAGTGGCAGAGAGGTAGAGAGAGGAAAGGCAACTTAAGTATAATGAGGCATGCAAGAGGGAGATAGAGAAGCAATGTTCTATTGTAGAAAGTATGGCATTGAGGAGAGAGATGGCTCATGAAGGATTTATAGCTCACGTAGAAGATGTGGAGCTAGAGCATTAGGAACTCCCCCATATTGGAAAACATGATAGAGATCCCCCTTGGCCTCACACAGAAGTGTGCCAGCAGAGACTACCTAGACCATGGGAACACATCTTAATCCACCTAGTGACCTAATACTTGTGTTTGGTTTTTCAGTATCTAGTACGAAAAGTAACCAACAAACTAACTTGGGAAGTAGGAGAGTAGGAGTACGTCAGGGATTAAGTACATCAATGGTAGGATAGATGAATTCAATGTCATTTAGAGGAGCATTCTTATGTGCATCATCCACACAAAATGTGATCTTAGAATGTTGGATTCACCTCTAGAAGCAAAACTACCTTACATACTATAGGGGTTTAATACAAGTACTACGCGAGCACAAGGGAGTACATCTATAGGTCCTATTCCAACTATAGGTGGTGGATCAGGAGGTATGGGTGGTTTTAGTTCCAGTGGATCTGGTGGTTCTAGAGGCAGAGGGAACACAAGAGGTTCTAGATCAGGTGGTCAAGGTCTGCAACAACCACAAAATATCTATATGGAGATGTCTCTTTGTCTCCCGGAGTATAGAGGTATAGAGGATGCTACCGAACATGTGCATATGTGTGAAATATTGTGGCGTGCTAAAGGGGTCATGATTTTGAGCAAAAGGTAAGTGTTATCCAAAATTCACCCTCAAGGTAATTTTGGATAACATGCATCAAATTATTCACTCTCGGGAAAATAGATTGATTCGAGGCTCAAAATCATGTTTTTCGGGGCCCCCTCGGCCTTTTTCTAACTCCCCCATCCAAGAAGAAATCCCAACGAGTTAGAAAAAAATGGAAAAGATGCAAAAATAAGGTTGCAGGACTAATTTAAACTAGTTCGGGTCATACTGAGGTTCGTTGTACCAAGCTTGAGGCCGAAAAAGTAAGAAAATCAGCTAAGTTGGAAATTTTTGTCCTAGGTGGTCCGTGGGACAGTTGGGACATCGGGACGCATGGGATGCGAAAAGACGAATTGGCCGAAAGCAAGGAAAAAATGTCTAAGTCTTTTGTTTCGCACGGTTTGGGACATCCGGGCCAAAAGTACACGTGGGGCGTGAACAAGGCCGATTCACCGAAAGATAGTCCATTTCAGGTGGTTTGGAGATACTTTTCCTAGGTATTTTGGGACATCCAGGCCAAAGGTACATGAGGGACACGTGGGACGTGAAAAGGTGAAAAGGCCACAAACAGGAACAAGACAGTCCATTTCGGGCGGTTCGGAGATATTTTTCCCAGGCAGTTTGGGAAATCTAGGCCAAAAGTACATGAGGGACACGTGGGACATGAAAAATGTGAAAAGGCCGCAAAAGACACAAGGAGGCCCATGGACGAATCAGAACACGCCATGTGTCAGAAGGGAAAGAAAGTTGGAAATTTGGCTAAGTGTTTCACCAAAAATCCAAAAGGAGTGTTTTGGCCCGCTGCCCTGGCCAACGAATCAGGTCATGCCACATGTCACAAGGACCCAGGAGGATGAAGTGTGGGGGAAAATTAGAATTTTTTCCAAAGTGTTTGCGCAAAAGAGGAAATGCTTGCACAGGGCCCAACTAATCGATTACTGCTCGCACGTGTCTTCACCTCATCGGCCGGTGGGAAAATTTTGAAAAGTTTTCCAAAGGCAAAAATGGAGCAAGATGAGCCTGACCCGAATCGAGAATGTGCCATGTGGCACTTGAAGTTGCGAGTGTGGGAAAATTTGAAAAATATTCCAAAGACCAAACGGGTAAAAATTCAAACTTTTTGCCCGCCGATTCAATTTTGGCATGTTTTTGCCCTAAATCTTCAAATCGCCATATCTTTTGATCGGAGCTCGGTTTTCCACGTTCTTTATATAAATGGAAATCTGGTGAAATTATCTACAAGATTGTGGGGTCATTTTTGCATTTTGATGAATTTTGGAGATAGAAAAATTGAAAAATGCCTCGCACGTGGTAATGGCAAGTGATGTTTCATCAACCGGTTTTAATGCAAAATGGGTTGTATTCTTCTTCAGCATGGCCAAAATGTCAGGGAATGGGTCTATAAGGATGCCCATGATGTTTTAATGCATCTTCATTCAATGAGGAATGGCTCCCACGTTTTTTCATGTTTTCTCTCTCCTAGGCTCGACCCATGCATTGTAAAAAGCCGATTTGGCCCATTTTTTCAGGGGGAAATTTCTTTGGATAGCACGCTTCTTCTTTCACCTTCAACAAGTGATTTTTGCAAGTATCAAACCTCTTGATGGTTGTAACAGGTTTTTTTCCTTTTTGATGTTGTAATGCAAGGATTTTGACAGTGGAAATGACAATACAGGCTCTGTGATCAATTTTCAATCCTTTGGTTGTGTTGTTTGCTTCATTTCAGACTTTCAATTACATCTTATCAGTTTGTGCATGATGTTTATGTTACATTCCATGATCTGTGTCTATCTGCAGAACTAGAAGTGTTCACCACTCCTCCTTTGGTGTATCACCTATTAGTTTAGTTTCAATTTTTGCACTTTCTATCTCTGTCTCCTTGGAATTTAGAGTAGGATTAGGATTCAAACCTCTGCAATTGTGTAAATAACAGATCTAATCAAAGGAGTTTGAGGAACCAGCCTCTAATCTGGAGATTCTTCTCTCATTTTGAAAAGTCCCACACTTGGAGAGAGGTTTCAATGTTGTGCAATCACACTGGATGCTAGTATGATCAAACTAGAAATTTGATCAACATCCGGGGTCTTTGCTGATTTGCACTAACGATTTTGGCACGCTGGTGGGACCTTAGAGGCCTTCACTTTTATTTCAACAAGATCGATGTGCACTTGTTGTAAGCTTTGAAGGAGCTTAAAATCGCACATCTGACGACTCCAAAAGAAGCATAATCCACTGGTTTCAGCAGTCCAAGCCTAGCAAATTTATGAGAAGAATACAGACCAGGTCAAGAACTAGGGAGGAAGGATTGTTTGTTCATCTACACCTATCTCTAGGAAGAGAAAGAAGGGGAAGAAGAGCTCAAAGATCTCCATCTCCACCTAATAGAACCTTGTCAACACCTCCACCTAGTAGGCCTTTCATCCAATCAACAAGGGTTCTTAGGCCAATCAGAATGGTGCAACCACCGAATCCGTATGTCAATTTCACTAGCAGCAGCCCACTTTCTCTCAATGCACAACATCCAATCCTAGTTGCAGCATTGAAGAACATTCCATACTTTACTGGAGAAAATCAGACCACTCCTGGCGATCATGTCAAGGACATTGCTAATATTTGTGCAATCCATGAGATTAATGAGATGCAAGTTGCTGTCAAATTACTGGTGTCTTCATTCAAGGGGAAAGCTTTGACAATGGTTCAGAGCCTTGCCTCGGGTTCTATTCAAAATTAGAATCAGCTATGTATAGCTCTCCATGAATAGTTTGGGGAAAGGAGACAACTTGTCCCTTTTGGAACAGCTGACAACCATCAAGAGAGCTCCCAATGAGCAGCTGACCGACTTCAACTTCAGATTTCAAAGGACTTGGGAGAGGATTCCAGTGGCAGTAAGGCCAGCAGCAGAAGGTGCTTTTCTTTATTACCTTAAAGCTCTAAATTCTGATATTTCTATGTTGATTCAGTCCATGGGAGGCATAACTATCCCTATGGCTTATAGCATTGCCATTAGGGCTGAAAATTGTTTGATCCAAGCTGGAAAGCTAGCTCCTAGGCCTCCAATGCCATTATATCCAAGTTTAGAGAGCCCAAGTACTAGTCAAGCACCTGTCTTAGCTCCTATTCCCACTCCTAGAAATCAGAATTCAAGTGAAGCTTCTACTTCATCTTCTAGTGCCTCAAACGAACTTCAAGAAGTCATGAAGCAATTGCAAAGTTTAGGCAATGAGCTGGTTACACTCAAGAGGAAACAAGCCCAAAGTTTTAGACCTTCTTATCAGCCTCAAGCTTGGCCTAACAGGCAGCCATATCAGCCTCAAAGACCACCCAATCTAGCTGCAAATCAGAATCAAGCAAGGCCTCCTGCCAACAAACCATTTCAGCCCTATAACCCCAATGTTGCATCCACATCTAGAGCTTTGGTACCGGTGCAAAATAACATGGCCCAAGAATATGATTGGTGTTTCCCGTGCAGTCAGCCACATAACCAATCAATGTGCTTTAACGGTGCATTAAATCAGGCTCTTATGGTGCAAACCATTGGTGGGTTGCAAAAGAGTCCACCACGAAGAGGATCAGCGAAGAAGCACCTCAGCAAGGAACATCTCGAGCAACGAAACTACTCTTGTCAATTGGCAGGCTAAAGATTTCTATGGTATGAATCAAATACCCTCTCAAAGTGTTACAGCCAACACAAGGTCAAAAAGGAGAAATTTGGGTGAAGGACAGCCATTGGCTCCAAATAATCCGCAACCCTCTACCACTCCACAAGCTGTTGGAAAACAAAATGTAGTTCTAAACATACAAGGAGCACCCAAACCAGCTCCTAAACCAACTCACATGCCAGCTGCTGCTGCCCATGTGCAAGGAATGAATGTGCAAGCTAAAGGATAGCAGAGGGATGCTTCATCCCCATTCAACATCATTGATCAGATGAAGAAGACAAATGTAAATATATCAATGTGGGAATCACTATCCATCCCAGGCCAAAGAGATTTGCTACAAGCTACCATGAAGGACTGGCCAACTTTGAATCAACAAGTCCAAATGCAAGAGAAGGTGCTCACAAATGTTGCCCGGCTTGAAGGGAATCATGGAGGACAAAAGTAAAATGTTGAAGCCCCTCCTTTTTATGTTTCATTAATCATTGGAAACCAATTGGTGCACAATTGCATGATTGATTCGGGGCAAGTAGCTCGGTGATGCCCAAGCGAGATAGCGATCGGCGAGGACTTCAATGTGAAACCATATCCAAAGGGGTAGTGCAGTTGGATGGGATAGTAGTAACAATAGTTGGGGTGATTAGAAACTTGAGTCTTACCTTGCATGCATGTCCAAATGTTGTTGTTTTATAAGATGTATCGATTATAGACCTTCCACCACTCTTTGCCCTATGTTTGTCAAGAGATTTCACACCAAGATTGGAGGATATTTGTCTCCTAATTGGTCACACATGCTTTTTCGAATGAGGTATGGAACCAAAGCTACAATCATGTCTCGAACCTATTACAAACTTCCACATTAAGCCCTACACTCCAAGTCGAGATCAATGCCAAGCTGTTCGGCATTTGATCAAGAAGATCACCCAAGCAACGATGAAGTTGACACAAGGTTGGAAGCATCCCGGATCTAACTCTTGATGAATGGGAAAACAAGGTGCATGCTTTTTATCCTTATCAAGAAGTAGAAGAATCTGAGCTAGGAGTCTATTGCATACATGAAGAAAATCAGCCCATTCCTAGCATCACCAAGCTAGACCACAAGGATGACAATGAGGTATGGCAGCTATTTTTTGATGGATCAAGGAGTAGACAAGGTGTCGGAGGGGGAGCCATGCTGGTTTCACCTCAAGGAGTAAAGTACTATTCAGCTTTTAGATTTCAGTTTGCATGCTCCAATAACACTGCTGAATATGAAGCCTTGGTGCAAGGGATGCATTGGGAAATAAAGAGAGGAATAAAGAACTTGCAAGTCTTTGGTGACAGTGAATTGATTGTAAATTAGGTCAAAGGGCAGCATGCTGCCAAGAATGATCTACTCAAGTGCTATAAGAATAGGGTGTGGGACCTCATTGAAGATTTTGAGGGCTTTGGCATCAAATCAGTTACTAGGAAAGAGAACCAAACTGCTGACAGGCTTGCAGTAGTTGGGGCAGCCTTTGATATTATGGAAAGCATTCAAAAGGACAAGGTATAACCAAACATCCATGTGATTGTGAGGCCTTCAGTTCCGGATAACAATGTAAGTTGGTAAGTGTTTCAGAATGACCAGCAAATCATCAATTTCTTACAAGAAGAAGTTGAGTTCTCAGCTAAAAATCAGGAAAAATTGGAACAACAGTATGGTGACCAAGTGGTACAGCTAAGAACTAACAAGCTGCCCAAGGGACTTATCACTTTGGAGTCCATTTTCAATCCCAATGATCAGTTTAGGAAAGAGAAAGCAAACATTCAGGTTAAGAGAGAAGATTCAGTATCCATCTTGGTGGAAGAGAACAAACCATTGCAAATTGGAAAGATGACAACTGAACAAGAAAGGTATGAGTTCATACAACTATGTCAAGAGTTCCCTGATGTGTTTGCTTGGAGCTATGAAGATTTGAAAGGTTTCAATCCCAAGTTAGCTCAGCACACCATTGAATTGGATCCAAATACTAAGCCCATCAGGTAGAAACAAAGGCCAGTCAATCCACACATGGAACCTCTCATGAGGAAGGAATTGAACAAGTTGATTGAGTCAAGAATCATATTCCCAATCAAGCATTCTAGTTGGGTTGCCAACTTAGTTCGATCGAGAAAGAAGAGTGGAGAGATCAGATTGTGTGTCGATTTCGAGAGACTTGAATAGAGCATCTCTCGAGGACCATTACCCACTCCCTTCTATGGAGCAAATTTTGCAAGTGGTGGCTGGCTCAGAGAGGTTTCACTACTTGATGGCTACTCGGGCTACAATCAGATTATGGTGAAGGAAGAAGATCAGTTCAAGAAAGCCTTCACAACCAAATGGGGAACTTATGAATACGGGAAAATGCCATTTGGGATGTCCAACACTGGAGCTACCTTCCAAAGAGAAATGGACATGGCATTCAAAGGTTTGATTAACGACATGGTACTAATATACCTTGATGATATCAACTTTGTTTTTTTCAAAGAATGCGGCGAGACCACCTCTCTCATTTGAGACAAGTCTTCATAAGGTGCGGGAGATTTGGAGTGTCTTTAAATCCTAAGAAGAGTATCTTCCTAGCACATGAAGGAAAGCTCCTTGGCCATATTGTCTCCAAATAAGGATTAGCAATTGATCCGAGAAAGGGTTGAAGCCATAAGAGCACTACCATTGCCAAGCCACAAGAAGGCCCTTCAAAGTTTCTTGGGGAGAATAAACTTTGTTCGAGAGGTTTGTCCCATATTTTTCAGCCCTTGTCAAATCTATCACCAAGATGTTAAAGAAAAGCATGGCTTTCAAGTGGACAGCAGAAGGCAAGGAGAGTTTTGAAGCAATCAAAGAAGCCATCTCTCAACACCAACTCTCATCAACCCAGATTTCTCCAAGGATTTCATCCTCTATGCATTTGGAGGTAACGATACTATTTCTGCCATTTTGGTGCAGCAGAACAAGGACAATGATGAGCAGCCAATTGCTTTCTTCAGCCAAAGCTTGGAGGACTATGAGGTGAGATATTCTTTTATTGAAAAGCATGTAGTTGTAGTAATCAGAAGCTTGAAGAAATTCAAGCATCTAGTCTCAAACAACAAGGTTCGGTTGTTGGTCTCTCATGCGGGAGTAAGGGACTTCCTCCTCAACAAGGATTTGAATGAGAAAAGAGCAGGTTGGATCACTCGTGTCATGGAGTATAACATTGAGATCAAGGTTACCAAGCTGGTAAGAGGAAAAGGATTGTGTGAGCAGCTGATTCTGGGCAAGCAAAAGGGAGTATGCAATGAAGAAGAGGCTGTTTTGATAGTTCAAGACAACCATGTGCAAGGTATCACTCAAGAAGAGGATAATGTTGTCCCCACTCCTTGCTGGACCCAAGGTATAATGTACTTCCTAAGCACGGGCCTATGCCCTCCGAGAGATGAACAAGACCCAAAGAAGACACTTTAGATTGCAGGCTGTCCCATATGCCACGGTGAATGTGTTTTGTTCAAGAAAGATGTGAATGGAGTGCTACTGAGATGCATTAACACAAATCAAATTCATAGGGTGTTGGAAGAATTCCATGGTGGACCAGCTGGTGGTCATTTTACATCAAGAGTGACAGCCCTAAAAATCATAAAGGATGGTTACTATTGGCCAAAGATTTTCGATGATTGCTTCGTGTGGATCAAAAGGTGCAAGAATTGTGCATTCTTCACGCAGGTAAAGTTAGGTTTTCTGCCCTCCCATTGCATCCAATTTCAGTTGACCAGATCGTTCATGCAATGGGGTTTGGACTTCATTGGAGTCATTAATCCCAATTCAAGCCAAGGGCACAAGTGGATTTTGACACCACACGACTACTTCACTAAGTGGGTGAAGTAGTAGCACTCAAGGAAGAAAATGAATCTAGCATCCTAGACTTCTATGAGGGAATAACAACCAGATTTGGTGTACCTGCTACAATAATATCGAGACAATGCATTGGCATTCATCGGGTCCAGGTGACTGAGTGGGATGTCAAGAACAGGATCTACCTAAGTACTTCATCAAACTACTACCCTCAGGGTAATGGCCAGGCTGAATCTAAAAAAAAGAACTTGTTGAGGATCATTAGGAGGAATCTTGATGAGAATTAGAGGTCTTGGCATACCAAACTGAAATCAGTCTTATGGGCTGATAGGATAACTCCCAAGAGATCCATAGGTAACTCTCCATTCAGGCTTGTTTATGGAAGAGAGGAAATCTTGCTCATGTCACTTGAGTTTCCAACATTGGAACTCATGAAGCAATTAGAGTTGCTTTAGAGTTTGGGCCCATGGAGGTGAGATATGCGAGTTGATGGAGCTCCAGAGATCGGAGATCGGGCATCCCAAGCAATGGAGAAGGATCAAGTTTTGATCAAGAAGACCTTTGATAGGAAGGCCAAGAGTAGATCTTTCCAAGTTGGAGATCTAGTGTTAAAATGGGATGCATATAGAGCAAAACCGGAAGGCATTCAAAATTTGATGCCATTTGGAGTGGCCCATACATGGTCACAAAGTGTAAGGACAACACTACCTTCTAATTGTCTTCATTGGATGGCGAAGAACTGAAAATTCCAGTCAATGGAATCTATCTAAAGCATTGCTACTAAAGGAAATTCTCCACCTTGTAAATATTAGATTAGGTTTTCATTCCTCCAAGTGCTTGTGCACATTGTTTCTTGTAGAGTTAGTTTTACTTTCCCTAAGTGCTTTGGCACGACTTGTTGTTCCTAGGAATGTGTTTTCGAGGCCTTGCTTCCATCGGGTGATATTCCATCTTCCTCCTTGAAACATTCTAAGTCAGTTGGGGTTTTGAACAGATAACTCATGACTCCATGGCCAATGGATGCTTCAGCAACTAGTAACTTCATCCAGCAGGTAGATGACCCGTTGAGTCACCAATATTGTTATCTAAAATTCACCCCTCAAGGTAATTTTGGATAACATGCATCAAATTATTCAGTCCCGGGCAAGTAGATTGATTCGAGGCCCAAAATCATGTTTTTCGGGGCCCCCTCATCCTTTTCTAACTCCCCCATCCAAGAAAAAATCCCAACGAGTTAGAAAAAAATCGAAAAGATGTAAAAAATAAGGTTGCGGGACTGATTTAAACCAATTCGGGTCGTCTTGAGGTTCATTGTACCAAGATTAAGGCTGAAAAAGAAAGAAAATTGGCTAAGTCAGACATTTTTTTCCCAAGCGGTCCACAGGATAGTTGGGATGTCGGGACGCGCGTGGGGCGCAAAAGCTGAATCGGCCAAAAGTAAGGAAAAAATGTCTAAGTCTTTTGTTTCGCGCAGTTTGGGACATCCGGGCCAAAAGTACGCGAGGGACGTGAACCGGCCGATTCACCGAAAGACAGTCCATTTCGGGTGGTTCGGAGATATTTGTCCCAGGAAGTTTGGGACATCCGGGCCAAAGGTACACGAGGGATGCGAAAAGGTGAAAAGGCCGCAAACAGGAACAAGACAGTCCATTTCGGGCGGTTTGGAGATATTTGTCCCGAGCGGTTTGGGACATCCAGGCTAAAAGTACATGAGGGACGCATGGGACATGAAAAGGTGGAAAGGCCACAAAATACACAAGGAGGCCCGTGGGCGAATCGAACGTGCCACGTGTCGAAGGGAAAGAAAGTTGGAAATTTGGCTAAGTGTTTCACCAAAAATCCAAAAGGAGTGTTTTGGCCCACTGCCCCGGCCAACGAATCAGGTCATGCCACGTGTCACAAGGACCCAAGAGGATGGAGTGTGGGGGAAAATTAGAATTTTTTCCAAATTGTTTTCACAAAGAGGAAATGCTCGCAGAGGGCCCATGAACTAATCGGCGCACGCCACGTGTCTTCACCTCATCGGCCCAACGGGAAAATTTTAAAAAGTTTTCCAAAGGCAAAAATGGAGTAGGATGAGCCCACGATCAATCGGAATGTGCCACGTGGCACCTAGAGTGGCAGAGCATGGGGAAAATTTGAAAAATATTCCAAAGACCAAACGGGTAAAAATTCAAACTTTTTCCCGCCGATTCAATTTTGGCTGTTTTTTCCCTAAATATTCAAATCGCCATATCTTTCGATCCGAGCTCGATTTTCTATGTTCTCTATATCAATGGAAAGATGGTGAAATTATCTACAAGATTCTTGGGTCATTTTTACATTTTGATGAATTTTGGAGAGAGAAAATTGAAAAATGCCTCGGCACGTGGTAATGGCGAAGTAACGTTTCATCAACTAGTTTTAATGCAAAATGGGTTGCATTCTTCTTCAGCATGGCCAAAATGTTAGGGCATGGGTCTATAAGGATTCCCATGCTGTTTTAATGCATCTTCATTCAATGAGGAATGGCTCCCACATTTTTTCATGTTTTCTCTCTCCTAGGCTCGACCCATGCATTGTAAAAAGCTAGATTTGGCTCATTTTTGGGGGGACATTTCTTTGGATAGCAAGCTTCTTCTTTCACCTTCAACAAGTGATTTTTGCAAGTATCAGACCTCTTGATGGTTGTAACAGGTTTTCTACCTTTTGATGTTGTAATGCAAGGATTTTGACAGTGGAAATGACAATACAGGCTCTGTGATCAGTTTTCAGTCCTTTGGTTGTGTTGTTTGCTTCATTTCAGACTTTAAATTACATCTTATCAGTTTTTGCATGATGTTTATGTTGCATTCCATGATCTGTGTCTATCTACAAAACTAGAAGTGTTCACCACTCCTCCTTTGGTGTATCACCTATTAGTTTAGTTTCAATTTTTGCACTTTCTATCTCTGTCTCCTTGGAATTTAGAGTAGGATTAGGATTCAAACCTCTACAATTGTGCAAATAACATATCTAATTAGAGGAGTTTGAGGAACCAGCCTCTAATCTGGAGATTCTTCTCTCATTTTGCAAAGTCTCACAATTGGAGAGAGGTTTTAATGTTGTGCAATCACACTTTGGATGCTAGTATGATCAAACTAGAAATCGATCAACATCCGAAGTGCTGCTGATTTGCACTAATAGTAAGTCAATTTTCCACTACATTACAGGGGCACGCACATAGCTGGTATAGGAAGTTTGACCTTGATCAGACTTGTATGGATTATGCAGCATTAAGGGATGCTTTCTTGAAAGAGTTCCATATCCATGAGTTTGAGTAGAAGAGTATAAGTGCGCTCAAGGATATCAAGCAAGGCACTACTAAGAGTGTACGTGAGTATGATGCTCATTTTAAGACACTTCTATCTAAGCTATCTTATGATATTCACGCTAGCGAGCATGCACAGTGGTTCGTTGGAGGATTGATTACACCTTTTAGAAGGGCACTGTCACATAAGACATACACTAATCTATATGAAGCACTTTGGAAACTACTTTGCATCTTTGAGGAAGTTGGGAGCATTGACACTGGCATTAGTCCATTTCTAGAGGCACATATTACAGCTATGACAAAGCAGTTAGAGAAGCTATCAGCAAATTCAGCCCATGAAACGCACTCAGGAATTTGGTGTACAGATTGTGAAGTGGAAGGTCACACCAAGGATAGTTTCCCTCATAGATCTATACACTCATTATTGTTAGACTGTGAGATTTTCCATTTGAATCATGATGCTAGTCACTATCCTTTGTTACAATGCACGATAAGGAAGAATGTATCTTGCTTTTGTAAAATTTGTAGGTCCATGACCCATGATACTAAGGATTTTTAGTTGATTGGTCAGATCCAGGATGCTATAGACCTTGGGGTATGACAGACAAGTATAATAGATAATTCTAAGGGTAAGAATGAGCACCAGGATTAGGATCATAATTAAACATGCTATGACAGGAATGAGGGGCGTTTTGAAGGAGGTCATGGAAGGGGACGTGGATATCATGGTGGATATGGAGGATGAGGTTGTGGTGGAGGAAGAGGTGAGTTCCCTCATGGAACATGTTATATGTGTGGATATCCTTACCACTATAGGCATGAATGTCCTTAGAATATTGCATTCTCCTTCGTGGAAAGAACCATAGCTATGAGGAGTGCCCAGGACTTATATGAGCATCTGAGTAAGCAACATAAGAAAGAAAACAAAGGCATCGGGATGGTTAGAATCCAATGTGTGGTAGAAGACCAGTGGATGCCCAAGATATCAAAAAGACCTAAGGCATTGATAATGGATATTACTACATGCACGAGTAGCATGCGAGAGAGAGGCATTGTCAGAAGAAGCTTAGAATCACCAAGGAGGATGTTTTGCATGCAAGGTACCCAGATCCTGCTCATCAGAAGGAAATTTACCAGGATACCATGGAACTGCTAAGGAATCTTTAGGGTGAGATACAGTACCTAAAGGAGTAAAAGAAAGTGTCAGAGATAGTCCAAACTGATATCAATGATCTGCGAGAGGTGTGCAAGATGTTGCGCCAGGAGAACATTATTCCACTATTAAGAAATTGGTTAAGAGGGAACACTCCGTGTGCAAGTCTTGAGACTGGATGACAGATTCTACATGCAAATCTTCCCCCTGATAGCATTGACTATGACAAATAAATTACTTTGAATGTTGTTGTGGATGGGTGGCTGTTGAGAAACATATTGATTAACACAAAGGAATTCAATGTGCTTACATTAGATGCATGGGTACAAATGGGGAGGCCTCCATTATAGCCATCATCTAATGTGTTATTTATGGAAAACCGGACTAAGGCCACTCCCATAAGAGTTTTGAAAGATGCATCTATAACTATATAAGGGGCCAAGTTCACTGGGGATTTTGAGGTATTAGCACTTGCGAAGTAGATATTTTCCCGGCCCACTTGGATGCCCTTGGTGTTATGTGAATAATGCTGATTTGAGATTCAATAAGGGGTATATCAGCTTTGAAAACAAGGAGGAAAGGGTTGTGATACCTTTGACGGATGGAAATTCTACTCCATATGTTGAGCCTCTAAGTGAGGAGGACTTAAACAGAGTCTATGTATGTGCTATTCAGGACCCAAAGGTCAATGAGCCATCAAAAGAAGGCATCCTACAATGGGAGGATTCTCATTCTATTAGTGATACTACAAGTATTTCTTATAACAATTCAGGCCATGGTACATCTAAATCAGTAGGACATGAGGTTAAAAGCATGGTTGCACGTAAGAATGGACTTCATTCGATTCGACGAGATAGGTAGCATAGTACTTTGGTATACAGGGGCATAAGATCTTCCTGCATTTTTGAAGGCCATGGAAACATAGTGGACATATCAAATTAAGAGAAGAGATATGTTAGTATATACACTATGCGGGACAATAACACGTTGGTGGGTAGTCCACAAAGATAATCTTATAAATTGGGAAGAGATTGGAGTTGCTTTGTCTACTAGGTTTGTAAGGAACAATGCACCTATGCAAATTTGCACTTATCATGGTGATCAACCTGTTCAACATCACATTCAACAATGTGAGAGACTCTAGACAACAAGACATGAAGCATTACCACCTTCACTATGGGTGCATAGATTATATTCTACGCTACAAGGATGTGCATGCACTTGGTATGTATATGTAGAACTACATCGAGCCAAACCTGGAAAGATTTATCTGTAGTAATGATCAAAACTTTTGACTACTTCTCGACTAAACCTCCTATAGAAGAGACATTACAATGTGTCAAGAACTTAAATATGGGAGATAGTGAAAAATTAGAAGAGAATATTCATGAATTATTCGGTGAGGTAGAGTTCAGAGCATGTTTTGAAAAGGAAGAAGAAATGGACTCCATACTACTTGAACATGTTTGCCTTGAGAAAGAGAAAGGAAATATGGTTTACATCATGGATGATGGGGAAGTTGAGAACCTAGATATTGAACATTCACACGGGGTGTACGAGGTCTTAGATAGTGTAGACAAGGATACATGCACCTACCATGAACCCATGAAGACAAAGAAGGTGAATATAGGTTCGGAGGCTGAGCCTAAGGAGGTAATAATTGGAGACTACTGGTTAGACTCAGAGGTAGCAAAGATCATAGATTTACTCAGGGATTATTAGGACTTATTCCCTTGAGGGTATCATGAAGTTAAAGGTTTGAATGAATCACTTGGGGAAATGAAGATAAAACTTAAGGATGATGCATGCCCAATTATATAGAGACCTTACAGAATGAATCCTAATTTACGTGAGAAGGTAAAATAAGAAATTGATAAAATGTTGAAATCTAGAATTATCAAGCCCCTTGATGAGTCAGAATGGGTTAGCCTAATGGTGATTAGTATCAAGAAGGATGGACGAATTAGAATATGTGTGGACTACAGGGAGCTGAATGTTGCATGCGTCACAGATCCATTCCCTACGCCATTCACTGAGGAAATACTAGAAGGAGTTGTAGGGTACGAAATATATTCTTTCACAGATGGGTTTTTGGGTATCATCAGGTTAGGATTTCTTAGGAGGATCAAGAAAAGACAACATTTACTACTTGAATGGGGCATTTTTTCCTATACTGTGATGCCTTTTGGATTGAAAAACATGCCTACTATATTCTCGCACATAGTTATTCGACATTAAAAGATTTTATTCAAAAATTCTTACAGTCTACCTAGATGATGACAATCTGCATTTAATGTTTGAACGATGTAGACAATTGAGTATCTCTTTAAATATCAAGAAGTGTATATTTGCTATGCCATTTGGGATACTATTAGGACATATAATTTGCAAGGAAGGTTTATTGGTTGATCCAACCAAGGTTACAATCATTTTAGGCCTGGAAGCACCTACCAGTCAAAGTGAGGTGCGTGGATTTTTAGGTCATATAGGATATTATAGAAAATTCATAAAAGGGTATGCTAAAATTGTTACACCCTTGGAATAATTACTGAAGGGGAAAGGTACATTTTATTGGGGAGAACCACAACAACGCACGTTTGAGATATTAAAAGAGAAACTTACTACCACGCCCATTCTATGCTTTCCCTCATGGGATAAACCATTTCATGTGCATGTGGATGCTTCTGGCATGGCCATTGGTGTTGTGTTAGCTCAACCTAGCGAAGGTATTATAGATCATCCAATATGTTTTGCTAGTAGGAAGTTGACTCCTGCTGAACGGAATTATACAACTACAGAGCGCGAAGCTTTGTCAATGATCTATGCATTGTACAAGTTTTGACAATAATTTGTGTTTTATATAGATCACATGGCATTGAAGTACTTGGTAAAAATCCCATCTTACAAGGGCAAAAATGTAGAGGGGTTCTCCTATTTCAAGAGTTTGATTTCATAGTTGTGGTGAAGCTAGGGAAAAGCAATTATGGACCAGACCATTTATCTAGAATCAATTCAGGAGAGGATGCACAAAAATTAAAGAAACAATTTCGGATGCATAGTTATATAGGTTACAACGCGTACCCATGGAATTAGAGGACATTACTATATTTCTACAAACATGTATGAGACCAAAAGGAATGAAAGCATTAGAAAAAAATCAGCTTGCTATACGCGTGATACCATTTATTTTAATCAATGGTGACCTCTACAAGCTAGGCAATATTACGTTGTTGTGTATTAGAGCATGAGCATAAGGATATCATGGAAGAATCTCATGGCGGTATTGTAGGAGGCCATTATACAGGTGATGCAACTGCATGGAAGATCCTACTTGTTGGATTATGGTGAGATACATTGTATAAGGAATGTAAATAATATTGTAAGGCATGTGATCATTATCAATGCCTAGGAAAATTAGGGCAAAGAGATGTGATTCCTTTGAGACCAATTACTAGTGCCGAATCATTTGAGAAATGGGTCATTGACTTTATAGGACCTATTTCACCAACTACACACAGGATTGGATCGGACTATATCATTACTTGCATAGATTATCTCACACAGTGGGCAAAAGAAGCACCTACGAAGGACTGTACGACAACTACAACAACTAGGTTTCTATGGGAGAATGTTCTTACAAGATATGGATGTCCCTTAAGCTCGACAAGTGATAGAGGTACACACATTTTGAATGAAACAATCAAGATCCTATTAGATGATTTTATGGTTACACGCCATAAAACCACACCTTACCATCCTTAGGAAAATGGAATTGTTGAGGCCTTCAACAAGATTGTGAGCCATACTTTGACAAAAATTTGTGATATTGGAAGAAAGGATTTGGATAACAAAGTGTCGGCTATTCTTTGGGCATATAAAACAACTTACAAGAGGTTGAACAAAGCCACACCATTTTAGTTTTGTTTGACGAAGAATATTTTCTTCCTATCAAATTTATGTTACCCTCTTTCCGCATTGCACACACTTGGAGGTCTAGCCAATGAATAAGATTTAGAAGAAGGTATCGAAAAGATGATTCAATTGGATGAGTGACATGCCATAACATGATAGAGTAAGAAGTAGGAAAAGACCGGGAAAAATGCATGGCATGATGTAAACATAATGGATAAGAAGTTTGATATTGGAAAAATGGTACTTCTTTATGACTCAAAGTTCTTACGCCATCTAGGCAAGCTCAAATTACATTGGTTGGGACCGTATGTTGTCACTTCTATACTCGAATCCAGTGCTTTCCAATTAGAAGAAATTGATGGAACATGGATACCCAGTTACTTTAATGGGAGTAGGTTGAAGCCCTACTATAAATAAGTCTTCTTGGTGTTTGCAATAAGGTAGTATTACCGTTTAGATTAGGTTTTCCATTATGTATTTCCTTCATTATCACCATGCTTTGTCAATTTAGTTGTTTTTTTTGAGTAATAATTGTGCTTGTGTGCATGAATCTAATTACTATATAAATAATGTTTATGCATAGATGACTGCACATACTTTTAGTGTGGGGTGGTTTTAGTTATCTAAGAAAAATACTGTGAGAATTGAAAGGTGAAAGGAATAAGCTGCTACGGGTGTGCTTTAAGTCAAAAAAAGATTGCTTCTCAAAAGTGACCAAGGATGGAGATGAATGAAAGAACAGTATAACACAAGGTAAGCGGAGGCCATGATAGCTACTAGGAGAAGGTACAGTGATGAGGTACTCGGGTGCAGGAGCACATGCTAAAGAGAAGTCTGTGACCAGAGGGTAGGAAGGCACGCTAGAAGGTTATAGTTGGGTGTGAAGATGTACCATACAGAATGAATGAATTTGGTCAATGAATGACGGGATGTTTGGTATGTAAAGGAGTAATAAATGCATCAAAATTTGAAAAAAATTATATAAGGATGGAATGCAGATTCATTTTTACCATTGCATGACTAAGATTATTTGAGGAAAGAGACAAGTGTGAAGAGTCGAGTGATCAGGTTAAGGTTCGAAGGGTGTGAAACTAAGCGTGACAACCAGATCTGTGTGACAAGAAGCTTGCTTCCCTAGTGGTGAAGGGTTTGAGAAAAGTAGGGAGACATAAAGAGTTATGTTACAAAGTTTCCACCTAGGGCATGGTTGTATCAAGCTAGGGTTTGATTCGTAAAGTTGTAAAATTGAAGAGGAGACATTTACAAGGTAAAAATGGCACTTTGAAGAAGGCATTTTTAGTAGCATAACATAACTTCATAGAGATTCTTTATTTGTCTACATTCTTTCATTCTTAATCAATCCATTCTTCTATTCTTTACTTCAATTTTGGATAAACCCATTTTTGGGATGACAATAAGATTAGTGTGGGGTAATGTTGATCAAAGAATACTTTTCCAAGATCACATAAGGAATCTGCATGGCATAGAAGGCCCGAACCAAGGGTGCAGAAGGACAGGAAGGATCCGCATGCGAAGGCAAGTTCATATTTCAGGACTTAGCTGATTTTGAGCATGAAGACCTATTTTTAGAATATGGCATGTGGAACACATCAACAATGTAGAGATGTGTGTGCCATGCATTGTCTATCTTTGGAAAAGTGGATCGAAGCATTTTACATGGAGATGAGATGAGAATAGAATTGATACTTCAGTTAACTACAAGAAGACTATAGATAACACACATGCATATGTTGTTATGCTTGTAAATGGCGTGTGAATATCAATAGCATGCGGCCTATTTCTGGAATAGATAAGTGGCGAAGGGAAAGTCCCCACCTATATATATATGATGTTAGGTACATAGTAGAAAGAGAGGTGTATGTATGAATGTGTGAGGATGTGTGTGTAATAGAGAATATAAAGATTATGAAGTGTGTGTATATGCATATGACTGAATTCTTGTATCGAGATCCATACACGCATTGGTATAGATTGACAATACTGTAAGGAGCTTCTATATTTACTAATAGATGGAAGATATTAGCTGAATCTAAGTGTCATTCTATGTAATTGAGTAGTGCATGTTATTAATTCAATCATGATTATTGTTTAAGCTTTTTCTTTCATAGATCTGAGGGTAGCATGCATTGTAGAATGATGGATTAGTTATGAATCTATATGTTTCTTTCTTCATCATGTTAACATCTTGTTACAACAACCCTAAAGAGGGACCTGGTACCTTTGTATGCTTCGGGTGAGTGCTCAATCGAGGTTGATTGATGTGCCAATGCAACTAGAGTGTTATTTGGTAAATTCTAGGCTACATCAAGATGATAAATACAAAATGGCTTATTATAAAGAAGACAACTACTAGAATTCCTAAAAAGATGGTTAGGAAACAATTTTTGAAGAGGTTAAAGATGTCATTATGTTACTAAGCTGAATGGCATGTTTAGAAACCACAAATGAATTCAAAGAATGGATGGCTACATACATGTGGATTATTTTGGAGAGAAAAGGGAGAATTTGTTGGGCCACCTTTATTGCGGAAGCACTCCATGACCACATAGTGACTCTAGCAGTAAAAAATTGAGATGGGAGATACTGCAGACCTTGAATTTTATATGATGACATATCTCATTTATAATGTTGTAGGGCACAAACGTTTCCTAGGTCTGTCACCACGTGTTGACTTCAAGCAATGTCAAATGCATGAGATTTTTCCTCAGTTACAACTGGTTAACTGGAGTGGAAACATAAGGTTGGTTAATGATTCCTTCTTTGCAACAATAATTTTACTGTTTAGACCAGAGTGGGGACAATTCAAAATTTATGAATAGGCCAGACATGTGATTTTGAGTATGGGTGATACTTTATTCAATATAAAAAGTTTACATACATAAGATTTAGTGGCTTTGAAGGTAGGCCTTGTAAGTTTCCCAAATATGTTGATGATAAACTAGTTTTATGTGAGTTGGCAAGGTAATTGAAACCTGTACACAAGTTGATTGCTGGAAGGCATAAAACAAATATCCAATTCCTAATTAGAATTGGAAGTTATTCATGCCCTTCCATCATAACGACTAGATTTATTGGAGATGAAATGAAGAAATTTGACATGGAAAAGTTTGAGGCAAGGTCTAATTATGACATTAGATGGGTGTTTAACAACATTGCAAATAACTTTGAGCATGAGCCCCATTTCGAGGATTATTGGATGAACTATAGGGATGAGCAAGAAGTCAGATTGAGGGATTTTTCTAGAATAACTTTTTCATAGATAATAGACTACAAAATTGTGGTTATCCTAGAGGGGGTTGTGGATGATCCACACATAGTGAGCATGTTCTATATTGATCAGGAGGTGGGGTTCATTCTGTATCTCCTCTAGAATGGAATATGGTACAATCTGATGATCCTTATTTAAGAATAGCTTATGTAATGAGGAGAATCAGAAACTGGTTGGCCCAAAAGAGCATTGATCTTTCAATATAGAATAAAAAATTCCAAAAAAATTTAGAAGTTTGGGAAACCTAAGTGAGGATATTCCATGACCGAGAGAGGATGCAGATAGAATGGACCCACTATGAGGAAAGGCCCCTTAATTACCATCCAAAAGGCATAATCCTAAATTCATTGATGACTAGACATCAACCACTAGCGAACCGACACTTCTATATCACCACATGCAAAAGACTAAAGAGTTGCTTTTAAATTCTATGAAGAATTCCCCATTAATTTTTAGTGCTAATTCAGGAAAAGGGGAAAGTTTTGGCATCACATGTGGTCCATCCAAGTGTTTCACCAAAGCAACATAGTGCTGAAAATTTAATGAGTAGAGCCATTACAAGTGGCCATATTCATTCTAAGCCACACAAGGATGAAAGAAGAGCAACACCAAATTTAAAAAGGTTTGAGAGGACACATAAAAAACACAAGGTTATTCACCATCTAATCTTGGTAAGATTAGGTGCCCATACACCTAAAAATTTCAAGCACCGAGATGTGGTAATTGATCCCCTAGAGTCTGAGAAGAGTGATACTTTCCAAAAGTAACATGATGCATCATTGCCATGTGTGGAGCAATCAGATCCTCTGATCCCACCTCTGTCCTTTGTGGGAAAAAAATGGAATGCACTCGATCCTAGTTTCCCAAGGAATTACTGCACTGAGTTAATCTAGTAGACAATAAATTTATTACCCCAAGTATGAAAATCTCTGAAAATTTTCTTGCCAAGGATATAAATGTACCTCTAGTTGAAACAATGCATGAATTTGCAAAGTTCCAAACTGATGTAATTGATGTTGATGTTGGTGAAGGATTTTCCATGTTGGATGCACTTAATTTATCTGTAGATGAACCAATATTAACACCAGTGGGTAGCATTCAAGAAAGTAAAGAATTGGAAAAATATATTCATGTACCAACTACTAAAGTGGGGATCCAGGCAACTGAAATACTTTCCCAAGACAAATGGTTTTGAGAATTGGGTAAACCAGAGTTGTTTGTTGAAAAATATATTAATACTTGAGTTATTAGTAGAAGAGGTTATATCCATTTCTACTAAGGTGACCAAGACTGATGACCTTCCTCAAGAGGGAAAATCTATTTTTGAAGAAAGACATAAAATAACGCAAGATGCAATTCTTGATAAATAAATCATTACGATGAGGATTTACAACCATTAATTGGAAATATAGATTTGTTTCCATATGAACAACCTACCATGGCATTTCTAGATACGTCATTGTAGCATGAAAAAGGTAAGGTGGCAACTCAATAGACTTTGGGAGAGAGAAAGCCCACAACCCAAAATTTTGGTACAAGAAAGTTTTGGAGAAGAAATTAAATCCACTATGGTTTCAACTAGAGAAAAAAAGTATTTTCCCATAAATGTTGATATAATTCAAGGAAAAAATGATGAATCTAAAGTTCCAAACCATGAAAAAGAGCATCCAAAAGAATCAGTAGAACAGGGTGATATTGGCATAGGGACCATTGAAATAAGTGATTAGGAACAAACACAATCATTGGTGTAAAATGAACAAGATGTACCCAAAAATATGATAGTTGTTCTGAGAAAATCCAAAGTAGGAATCACAAGAGATAAAAAAGATATAACAAGTTTTGAAAAGGGATGGATAAGTGAGTTGATTTCAAATGAAGAAAAAGAGGTCCTCCCTATGTAAGTTGTTGACCTTAATGATTTATCTTTTCCAAAGGCAGTAAGAGCCTAAAAAGGTCTAGGACCATTACAAAACCCACACTAATTCATCTGGAGCAAGGACCTTGGAAATAGAAACCCCTTTTGAGGGTAAAAGAAGAGAAGACATAACAAATGATGATTATAACATTCAGATTATTCCCTTGGGAAAACCTTGAAGGGAACAATTAAAGAAAGGAGTTTCTAAGGAAGTGAATGCTATTATGAAATTTTTTGATGAAGATGGAATGAAAAAAGGAAACTAAAGGATCAAGTTAAGGACTTGATTTCTTGTTTACAATAGTTGATAGGGAAGACTAGTCAAATGCAAACAAGTGCCTATATAAACACCCCTGAAGGAATGAATAAGGTGAATTTTTTTTTCAAGAAGGTCCATGTAGTGAACGTGTGGATGGAAAAGTTAACTGAAAGAGGAAAAGAAGAAATTGTAGAATCCAAATCAAAGTATGAAGATCTCAAAAATAGACTTAGTGAAATTGATGAGATAGTTGAACAATGTGACAATAAGATTTTCTATTTTGAAGGTATTCTTCCCAAGTTGGACCGCATTACCCAGCTCAGTGATGATTTGGTTGAGTAAGTAGATATTGTGCCTTTAACAATCAAAGGAATCAAACATGATATTGAATAATTGTAAAAATCGAGTAGAGACATTAAGCGAGATTAAGGAAAATCTTGAAATTAAGAAAAATTGGGTTAATGATACTCTCGATGCTATTGACTTAAAACTAGAGGATATGGTCATTGATAAGTTCAAAAAGAGTTATGGGGACATGAATATTGACTTATTACTTAATTATTTTGAAAGGAATGTTCTGAAAGATGATTTCTCCTATGAATTCATTAAGACCATGAGAAATATTGAGAATAGAATTACAGAGTTAAAGGAAAGACCACTGGAATACAAGTAGAAAATGGGCCATTGCATTGATGCAATATCTAGGAAGACACTGATTTTATAGCATCATACAGGACTAGATGAGGATGAGGTTAATGAGTTATTCAAAATGTATGATGCATATGTGGCGAGGCTACTAAAAGAACAAAATACAAAAGTGGAAGCTGAAGAAGAAGAAGAAGATAAAAATGATGAGAAACATGCTTAGACAATTGTTCCTTGAAATTTATTCTCTTTTCATATTCATCCTTTTATACTTGATACTTTAAAATAACACTTCTATTACATGGGATGTAATCATTATTCTAAATTTTATTGTTTCCTTATTTCAGTCAAAAAATGGAAGAATGTAGTAATGCCATGCTTACTTTGATAAAATTAACATACATTTCAATAAGCATGTAAATGATTGATATTTTTGTGCTTTTGAATTCTGAATAAGGAAAAAAATGGGGTTCTATAGGGGCCCCTGCCCATGACAAAGAAAGATATACATATGCCAGAGGTAGAAACAATGAAACAAAGACAACATCTAGGCATTCTTCAGCCCTACTTCATAATTTCCTCCCAGCAGGGGAAGTTTTTTTCCTTAGTACAAACTCGCTTGAGCCTTGTGTTGTCTGAATGAAAATGATTGACCCTACCAGGTCCCAGACATTCCCATATCCATCAATGACTCCAAAGGAATTCTAGGATGACTCATGATTTTCTCCAGTTCAACTTTCTTCTATTGAGATGACACCCAATCTAAAAGATCCAGGCCTCCTGTGAAGAATTCTGTATTTCCTTTCCCTTTGTGAAGGGTCAATGTGCCATGAGTGGTTTGAGAGGGGATGCTTGAAGTGATTAATAGGAAAGTACTACATGTTGTTGGCTAGGCTGATTTGAAGCCTTGAACTGGATCCAACCTCCATTTCCTTGTGAGAGGTGGATTGTCTTTTAGAGAAGGAATTGGTTCAGGCCCCAAAACTCATGCTTTGCCTGAGGAGCATGATACATTAAGTGGGTGGACGACCAAATTACAAATCTCCCCTGTTGTCCCGAGTGAAGAAAATTTCTTCCCTTGAGTAGCGAGTAGACAATGATCAGTCCTCTTCTCCATCTGAAATAAATATCGGAGGTTGAGTTTGTGGTTCACCTTTCCTTTTCAATGAAGATGACCCTGGTGCTAAAAATGGTTGCAAAGGCACTGTCTCTACTTGTTTCTTCTCCAAGAAGTTGATTCTCTTCTCCAAATCATTTATTTTGTTGGAAATAGAAGGTATTGTTTCAATGGAGGATTTATCATACAACACATATGATTCCTTGGGAATATATTTTGATACAAACCCCTCATCACATAAAAAGGACATTAAAAATGGTCTGCCCAAAGACCTGAGGTCTTCTCTCAATCAAATATATTTTTAAATCTTCGGGATTTTTCAAGTGATCCCATCTAAAAAGATGGAAATACATAACCTGGAAGGCTGCAAACATAGGATTGATCCTGATTAACCTTGTAAGAAGTGCTAACTAGACTTGTCGGTATGTTAAGGGTCCTCTGGTGTCACCCGCACATTCTATATCAAATAGAGCCCTGACAAAAGATTCATCAAGACCTCTTAAATCAAAAATTTGATTTAATTCCTCTGAAGAAATATCCTTCAAGCCATGTGCTATGAGTACCTTCACCATTTTATTTGAAATTTCTTATACTCAGAACAAGAAGGGAGATGCATGATGATAATAAAATTGAGCCAAGTTTTATAATGAAAAGGAGACATATGTGTTTGATTTGGTAAAATATTTCCCATGAAATGAAGGAGATTCTGTCCAGTTTGCATAGAGGGGAATTTAAGACTTAGAAAAGGTTAGGAATGAGAAGAGCCAATCAATCAAGGTGATTTGACAGAAACTATGTGTGGAAATTAAACCAATGAAACATGAAACAAATTATGTGGTGCCCAAGGTAGATGAAAAGTGAGTATGGATATATTTCATATCGAGAAGTTATCCAAAAGTGTTCGAGGGATTGTTTGAAATTATTACCTAATCAATATCGTGCAAGAATGATCAAAGTAGTCCCCCGAAATTGATGACTGATATCCCAGTCGAGCACTAGTGAAGTTGATTGAAAAGACTGGTGATTTGTACACCTAGAAACTTTAAAAGAAAAAACCTTTCTAAATGCCATGTTCTAGAACAAATTTTAAAAAAAAGAATATTCCTAGGAATATTCATACTTTTAGGGGGAAAAAATTTGAAGGTTAACAAGTGAAGGGGGTGATATAAAAGGAAAAAGGATAATCATGAAAGGAGGGGGTTAATATTTCTGAGATTTATTCAGAGAAAGAGAAGGAGAAAAAGCCGAGAAAATCCATTTTCCGAAGGAAATTATTTGAGAAACCAATTATTTCTTGTGTATCTTTGAAATTGATCATGTCAAGATGGTTGTAAGTGTCTAGCCATTGATAAGCTTTGAGATTGTAAACAAAATTTCCCTTGTTGATCAATTTAAAAAAACTTAAGTAATTTGTGTTAATCATGAACCGTGTTGTGTCTACTATCATTTTGAGATATCTTCAAATAGTTATCTATGTTCTTGTTGCAATATTATATTAGGAATCCCTCTAAAATCACACAAGATCTCATCCTCGTGATAGTATTGTGGCATTTGCAATTACATTATGAAGAGAGTTTTCATTTCATAATGTAATAAATGATTTAAATTCACTTTACTTTCATTTTAGTGATATAAATTGTTTGTCAGTTTATGAGTGTATCATAAGTGTGATAGATTAGGGACTTTTGAGGTTTAATTAAGTCTTTAACATGAGTTCTTATGTTAAATCCTTGAAGAATGTGTGAAGCCGTGTGTCTTTGAGATTTCATAGATGCATAATTTTCTAGTTGAAGGTTCATCCTGACTATTTGAAGCCATTTGTCATTTTGCTTTGTAGATTTTTCAACATTTGTTAAAAGCTCTCAAGAATTTGGTATAATCAATTTTGTCCTGCTTAACTTCCCAACCAAAAATTTCATATTCAATGATAAATCATACATGAACCATCCCTTCTTATCTTGTATATCCACAAATACTAAATAAGATCATTAAATTTGTCTATCCTTTACCAAAATATGCAGATGCAATCAAATTTTATCGCTATCTTTAGTGACTGGACCTCGTCTCGTAAATATATTCATTCTCTAAGGTGACAACTCGTGAGAGTTAAGTTATATTGTATTGACCATGTTTTCTTGAGGTATCCTTCATAAATTTTAAAGGGAAATTAAAATACCGTTAATGCATTGATATTTTCCACCAACACAGTCACAAAATGGGTATTCTCACCCTAATTAAAGGAAAAACCTAAAGTAATAAGGGTAGGTCAAACTCTTAGAACAATGATACCCAATCCTTTCTAAACCAGAGTGATAAAGAGTCATCTAGAATCCATCCCCAACTACAAAATGAATCCTATTATGATTTTTTTGTCTTTAAGAATCCCGACCAACTTGTGATGTTTCTCGGTTTCAAAGGAAGGATCAATTTGGGTACCAATAGGTAGTTTATATACTTAATTGTTATGAGATTTGGTTTGAGGATGTTAAATATTAGTTAGTTTATCTTCATATAAAATATGTGCAACGAATAAGTTGACACTCTTAAATAGATCCTTAAAACAATAGAAAGGAATTCTGATTGAATTGTGTGTGTGTGTGTGTGTGTGTGTGTGTGTGTGTGTGTGTGTGTGTGTGTGTGTGTGTGTGTGTGTGTGTGTGTGTGTGTGTGTGTGTGCACGTGTGAATTCTTGGCTGTATTAAAACATATGTGATCTATTTTCATAATTGGACATTAGTCCTTGATATAGGAAAAATGATATTTTCCTTGAAATCAATCATATAGACTTAACTGAAGATCTTGTTAAAGTGTTATGAATATAATAAGAGAATGGTTGATTGTGTTCTTCCTTAGGCATATTTCTTTAATAAAAATATGGAATGCTTAAAAGGAATTAAATGGGATTTAGACTTCATCTTCATGAATTCTAAAATAAAGGTTTTTAATAAACTTGTTTAAGCTAAGGCTGAAATAAGAAAGGATCTAATGAACACACCTTCATAACATTAAGATCAATCATGTCATTATATGATACAAGTTGTTTTGTTTAAAGACAAACTTAAACATGTAATTAAAGGTTAGGAAGAAGATTTTACCTACATACCTACCTCACATGTAATTTCAACTTGTAACCTTATAGGTTAAATGATGCTAGTTGAATCTTAAATTGTTACTATCATTAATCTTTAAGACAATGATTAAATGGGTTAATAAACTTGTAATCTTAAGTATGTTAGTCTAGTTGAGGAAAATCAGTTGGATGTTGGTACACATCAACTATAGCATAGTACCTTTATAATGACATGAGTCATTATGAGGATACTAGGATGCAATTGCTATGTCTCAACACCCCACTTAGTTTGTTTAACTTGATTGACATAAGTGTAAGACTGGATCATGGTTCTACCCTATACAGGGATAAGAACATGATCTAGTGTCGAGGTCAACTCATGTTGACTTAGGATAACTAGACACACCCAATTGACATAAATAGGTTAAATGATGCTAGTTGAATTTCAAAGCATTGCTATCATTAATCTTTAAGACAATGATTAAATGGGTTAATAAACTTGTAATCTTAAGTATGTTAGTCTAGTTGAGGAAAATCAGTTGGATGTTGGTACACATCAACTACAACATAGTACCTTCATAATGAAAGGAGTCATTACGAGGATACTAGGATGCATTTTCTATGTCTTGACAACAAACTTAGTTTGTTTAACTTGATTGACATAAGCATAAGACTCGATTACAATTCTACCCTATGTAGGGGTAGGAACATGATCTAGTTTTGAGGTTATCTCATGTTGACTTAAGATAACTAGACACACCTAATCAATGTAAGTTGATTAAGTATGTCTATGTACCCTTAGTCACCATGAGTAGTCCTCCACACTAGTGCATGTTGCTAACCTTGTCTAATGTGAAACCTTGAATCGGGGCCGGATTGACGAAGTCGGGAATGACCACTCTAGATAACAGAACAAGTGTGGTGAGGAACTTAGTCCATTTGATGAGTATGTTGTCTAGGAATGTAAACATGATAAAAATGTTTCCAAACATTGTAAAAAGTATCGCAAGCTGTCGGTTGCATTGTCCTATGTCACCTGTTTAAGATACATGATTTTAGATGAATATCAATAATAGATATTCAAATAGGCATCCTAGATAGAACACTTTTTTCCCTTAAAAGGTAAACGAAACCAAGTATATATAGTATAAAATTTATTGAGTTAACATGAGAGATCGGTTTAATACCGAGTCATGAAATGAGAGATCGGTGTTTCACCGAGTCATTTATAGCTGCATATGGTTTTCTGTTATGAGATGGATTGACATTGTAATGTGTGTTCTAAATTATGTTAATTTAGAACATAGAACATTATGTTACAAAATATTCCTTATTTTTAAAGTCTTAAAATGGGAATGCTACAAAATAACTTCGATTAAGCCCATTTTTTGTAAATCTTGAAAAAGGATGATGTCTAGAACATGTCTTTACATATAAACATATTCAATATGTTACCATAGATCAATTTATCTTTGGATTTGAAAAAATATTCCCTAAAAATGGCACTATAAGTGTGTTGGTACCCAAAATTACACCCACTTGGGGCCAGGTAGTATCAACAGGTGAACTGATGAACTTTAAGGTTGTCAGACTCGGAATGTATGTCATTTGTAGCTAGGGATGATATCTGAAAAGTTTTTTGGACCTGAAATATGACACATGTAAAAGGGGATGACCTTCCCTACTGATTTAGGTCCTGCCTTTGACCAGGGTGAGAGAACCCATTTTGTAACTTGTATTTGCAAAAAGGATAGATGCATTCATGATTTCTTAGTATTTTATTTGGTAATTAATTACTATTCCTAAGTGAACATGGTCAATATATGAACTATTTAAATCCTATGAGTTTTCACACTAAGTAGTGAAAATTTCACTCAAGCACGACTCAAACCGCTCTAGACGAAAGTAAAGTTTTGTTTTCTTACGCATGGTTAGAGAAGTATGAAGCAAAATTAAGGTTTCCTTTCAATAGTACTTGCAAATGATACAAAAAGATGACTGACATAACATTTTTGTAGTATGATGAGACTCAAATTTTGTTTTATGAGAATGGAGGATTCACAAACCGATATATCTTCAAATAACATTACTCACAATAATTTTTAGACACATATGATGCTCCATATAGTAAAGAACAATACATCAATTTATCACAGTTTTCACTTAAATAAAGATTTGCGTTAATTGATACTCAATTGAGAAAAATATTTCACAAAATCCTCAAAATATTTAGCACAAAGGATCATGCAAATATTTTGATGAAATGTTTCTTACTTCTAATCTCATACGCCTAAGATACACTCAAAAGCTTACAAAGATCCATCGACAAAGTGATTTCAGAAAGGATTTTATAATTGCATTCAATATTGTAAAGTAAAAGCTCACAACATAATATCAAACAAATGACCAAAGTTTAATCACTAAGGATGGGGCTAGTGTACTTTAGAGAAACAAGAAACATAGAATTGTAGTGGAAAATGCAATAGATTAACTAAGTTCTCAATATTCAAAATCCAAAACATAGGAACTAAACCCATAGCTAGACAAATTTCATTTTAAATCCACCAAATTCTTGACAAGGGAATAATACAATGCTTGATCTCAATTCCTATTAATGACTATACACTGTAATCATCTTAACATTCTAAATTTGAAAGAGTAAAAAACTTAAAATGTACTTCTAGGAAACAAATAAGCAGTGTCATAGTAAAATATATCAATTTTTTGTCCTTTACCAAAACTTTAGAAAAAAACCCCTTTAGTATGAGGATAAACCCCTCATACTTATACTACTATTCTATATAATTTTCCCCCAAAAATATCTTGGTCACTTCAATCCTTGCTCCACGTAATTCAAAATTTGTAGAAGAAGCATATGTTAACTGAAAAGATTCCCTTTTGCTCTTGATTGGGCTAAGTGTAAAAGGGGAACCATGTAATGACACTTGGAAGAAACAAAAAAGATATTCTTTTGTTTTCTAGTGAACTTTGTCGCTCCCTCTTTACTACACTTGCTTCTTCTCGGTGGCTTGATGTGAGATTTCCCCTACCCTATTCCTGTAGGCATCATATCTTTTAAACATTTGGGTCACAACTTCTTCGTCGAGTCCTAAGTGGTAGTTGAAGATTACTTCATGTTTCATACTTGTTTCATCAATATCATTAAAGATTGGTCTTTCTTTCTTCAAATTCCTTATCAACTTGTCAATTGTTGATTCAATATCTACCCAGTTATGCATGAGAGCTAGATTGAAAGTTTTGGGCTCTCCTGATTTACCCATAACATATTCTCTGAAAATCTTGATCAAGTTGTCGATGTCCTCCATTCTAATTCTTTCTCCACTGTTTATCCCAATCAATTTTTCTATCAGAGCATGAAGATGATTGATAAAATATATTGTTTTATGTCTCACTTTGTCAAGAAATTTAAGGAATCTCTTAAGATTGCCACTCTTACTTTATCTATGTTGTAATATTCGTGTTGACTACCCACAAAATTAGGGGACAAAATACCTTCTTTAAAAACTAAGTCATCATCTAAGTTTTTAATAGATTTTATTTTAGGTAATATATCAGTCCAAATTAACTTCTTAGTCTTTCATGTATTGATTAAAACCTTGGTTGCTTCTGCCTTCTCAAAATTACAGCAATACCATCTTACAAATTTTACAATTATTGGCTCACCTCTAGCAACCAAATAATTTTCCCATTGGATAGTAGCCTCTCCTCTTCCACTTAAATCACTTACTCTCCTGATATCTTCACTAGTGATTTATGGGACCTCATTTCATCCTTCCTGATGAGTTCTAGTCAATTTTATGACCAAGTTAGATAGTGCCTCATTCTTGGCCTTTAAGTCCATTTTTGTCTCTTTGAAATCATCAATCCTTTAGAACACTCCTTATATTGCTACAGAAAAATCATACTTCATTTATTCAGTAGAATGTTTTCCCAGTGAGATCATGGAGACCTAGAAATTAGATGGGGATGCTTCCCCTGGGCACACTAACATTGGGAGTTGCAATATCTACAAATCGTTCTCTGTTTTTCTTAGGGCTGTCCTAGAGATGGATTTTTTCTTTTTAGGTTCTCTTTTGGGGTGAGTAGGGCCAAGCTTTGTAAATCATCATCATCTAGCCATATTTCCACCTTCTTCTTCTTTGGGAGAGTACTGCTGATCCATTCTCTTATAGGAGACTCATGTTCATCAAGTTGTTGGCAAATTAGGGTTATAGGGACAACTCAGTACACACCTTGGAGGAAGATGAAGGTATTGAAATACCTTCTGAAATTATGAGTACTAGTTCCTCCTGAGTGTCTGGGTCTATAGCTCCACCCTAACTTTTGATTCCCTCCATAGGCTCAGATTGACCTTCTATTTCTCCAACTGCCAAAGGTTGTTGGTTTTCAACTTCCTGTGTGCTTGTGCTAAACCCTCATCCATATTCTCACCAGGAACAAGAATTGTCTTGCCCAATCCTTGAGGAATAACTCTAGTCATGGGAATGTGAGCTTCAAGAATCCTGCATTCACTTGGTGTCATGTGGCACATATGAAATTGTGACATCTAGAGTTTCTTCCTGTGAGGCCTATATCAAAATATCTTCAGCATGAGGCTGTGTACTTAGAGTTTATTCTAGGGTAGTCTCACCATGCTATTTTATAGTAGCTGAAACATCATGTGTAGGAACATTCATGGGGTTTTTTCCTTGGTGGGTGGAACAAGTGTAGTTTCCGAAATAACAAGGGTTTCCATTAGCAGTACATGTTGCTTAATGGGTAAAGTTGTAGGAGATTGCATGGTAGAAGATAAGTCAATAGGAACATCAAGATTCATTACATGTCTAGGGGTCCCTTCTTCCTCTAAATCAACCCATTAAACAATTTTATTTCTTTTTCTCTTTTGCAACTGGAATTGCTTCTCCTCCTCTGATCCCTACAATTTGGTATGGGGATTTTCCTCGGTATTTTCAAAGAGGTCTCCATTAATTTTCTTTTCCTTTGGCTCCTGAAGTAGATGATGGAATAATCTTTAAGTAACATGAAATATAACACCTTCAAATATACCTTCCCAGCATCTCTCTAGTTTTCTTGATGCTTGAAGAAGGGGAGTTCTTAATTTGCTACCCTGAGCACCTACATCACATGTGATTGGAAATGAGTCCAAATTCTTAATCTTTTGTCTCCATGAAACATATCTAGTGGCATAAACCCTCTGAAATGCAGGAATAACATCATCAATGAGTTGACTATTCCTATATTCTCTCAAAATGGGGTTTGGTGGTAACTTATATCCACTCCTTTTGAAAATAACCACCTTATGGAAAGTCATATGGGATGTGTAGTATTTTCTAGGTTATATTTCCTCTCATTGAGGTTCCAATTAATTGGTGGAAAAGGTTGAGAAGAAATGTTTTTTTGGATGTATTCTTCACTAATTATATTGCCATCATCCTCTAACCCTTTAGGAGTTTGGATGACCCCAAAATCAATCATCTGAGATAAATTCATTCTTGAATATTATCTTCATTTGACTTCTCTTTCATCTTCATAGTTCATCCAGAAGTCCTCATAATGAGGCTTCGCTCACTCTACTGAGTGGGTAAAATAATCTATGAAATATGCTTTATATCATAATTCTTTATGTCCTCAAATTTATCTATTATGCATCTATTCATCTCTCCTTCCAACATTTTTTCCTTCTGGACATGAGGAAAGATATAATTCCCTATGACTATGGGAAAATTGAATGTGGATGCTACATGCTTCTTGGTAATGAAATGATTCATTGAGAACAATTGTCTTGATAATTCCATTAATTCCCATTTTTCATTAACACATCTGAGTAACACGTAAGGTTTCCCATCAAAACCACTAACCTTGATATATGAGTAAGTTCTAAATTGGATGAAATAACACCCATACTGAGTAATGAATCTCTTAGCATCGGGAAAACCTTTCAATCTCACTATCAGGGTGATATAATAAAATTGTAGATGCAAATAAGTGATTGACAATATTTATGTAATGCGTTTCATAACTTTCCAATCTTAATTGATAGAAAACATCATAGACCTTGGAACTATTAAGCTCCCCATCCATCTGTAATTTAGGAAAATTTATATGAAAAGCAATATTGTAAACAAGGTAGGAAGTCATGAAAAATTTAGTCATTCTAGGCTTTTCTCCTCTAGCAATCTGAGAAACTCCCATCATTTGTTCATGAATACGATTACTTATGATTTCAACCTGGGAGGGTTTTTGTTCATGAGTATCACCTAAATGAATTAGAACATCCATTCCTGAAAGAAAATATTAGATTCCATACCCATTACTTGGTTTAATAGTGTAATTACATCTCCAACCTCCTCTATAAATTCAAACATGTTCAACTTTTTCGTCATTCTGGAGGTAGAGGTTCGTGGATTGTTTAACCAATGGTCATTCATGAATTTTTTCCACTTCTTTGAATGAGATTTTTAATTCTCCTATGTTGAATCTTTGGTGATTTCCCCTCTTCTCTCTCTAGAGGAAAACCCAACATTCTATCAAATGCATGTTCTTGGAAAGATAAAACTAACTCTCCTCTTCCATCCTAGACTTCTCTGGCTTTAGGATTGTAATGTTGGGCACATATCCATAGAATTTTTGGGCATGACTTAGTGGGAGGAAAAACATAAGCGAGGTCAATGCAACTATTTTCCACTTGGGTCATGATATAAACTAGTTTAGGGATTTTAACCTTTGTTTGAAATCTTCTAAGTCACAATATATAACATTAGAATTTGTGATTCTATCTAGAGGAGAACTAAGACTAGAACTTTTTTTGAGGGCATCACATTGATCTTCATGATTCTAGTCTAATTTTACCACAACTCCTTTTATTAAAAACCCCAAACTTGTTAAATTAGTTCTAAAAAAAGACAATGAATATAAGAACTGCTGTACTTACCTTTCCACCAAAACTTCAATCAATACTCGAAACTTGACTAAGGAAGCACTGCAAAAAATTATGATCCTTTGTTCAATTATCACTTTGGTTATTCTTTAGTTCTCAAAAACCTTTTTTAAAGTATCAAATCCTGGACTTATAAAAAAGTTCTTTGTAATAAGTTTCCTTATTAATGGCTCATATATTTATGCATTAATGCCGAAGATTGCGTTCATGAAGAGATTTTTCATAATTCACAACCTATTCTTTATTTTTAACCATTGCAATATTTTGGTGTCTTATCGTCTATGTATCTCTCCTACATGATTTTTTTGCATTAATGAGTTTTACTCCCATATGGGGAGTGCATTAATGAACCACCTCTTCTACCACCAATAAGCTTTGGAATTTTTTTTAGAATGACAAGCACATTGTTACTATAATATACAAAATTCATTTCCTTATCTGCCCCCACATATGATACATAATTTATTCATTTTCTCAAGTAATTTGGAATTCGGGTTTTTTTATCAACTACACACCTAAAAGAATCATGAGATTTTTCCCCTTTTGCTCGGCTTCCCGACTTTTCTCTTTGTATATTGCTTTCCTTTTTCTTGTTGAATTTGACCGGTGAGATAACATATGTCTTCCTTCAGGTTCCGGACTTACAAATTCATCTTGCACTTTATCTGGGTATAAGGTGCCCAGAAAATAGAGGATTTATTTCCCACTCCAATAATACCTTTACACATGTTTTATTTTGAGGAGTGGGGATGTTTCCACACTTTACATTGTACTTTACATGAATGCTCCTTGGAATATTTTATCAGAATTTCAGGAACTATTTCGTGCCTTACATATTTACATTTCCTCTACATATATCCAAATTAAGTTTGACATAACAAAGTAGACCAATAACACATCACTTGCCTTTGGGTATTGGGGAACATAATAAAGTATGCACAAGTATTAACAAAAGAAAACATACTAGTAGGCTTGTGAGAAGATCAAAATGACTGTTTAAAAAATATATGAAAATTATTTCCGTAAAAAGGGCATGAAAAATATTTGGAGGAACACTTCGAATGCCATGGGAAAGTTTGAAACAATCACCAACACACCACTTCACGTCAGCTCGGTATTTGGTAGGTGAATTTTATCACCTTACCCCTAATGAAACACTCATGTTCTTATGGTTCTTACATGACTGTTGAGGGATATGCTACAATAAAAACCTCTCTTCGTGTGCTTTCTTGATTAATCTAGCGCACATTATCAAATCATTTCCCGATGATGCACTCTTGCTTTATGATTCATTGTTGATTGCTGAGGGGTATTATCTAAATGAACCTCATCATCTATATGCTGGGGGCATTGTTAATCTCCCCTCTATCCTCATCATACTAACATGTAATCATATTCTACTCTTACACATTATTCATTTTTAATCACAACTTTATTCATACATACAATTCAACTTTGCATAATCACATTACATACATCATCTATCATCATAAACGCTATATCATCATTTATATATCTATAATCACATTATTCCACATCAAAATTTACCCATTGTAAATCAATTCAAAAAATACAAATGATATTCAAACACATCAAGCATCATATATAAGTAACATCAATCATACATCATCATCACATCAATATACATCAAATACATTGATCATACGACAATGAATCCATCTATATATTTCATTTACAATAATAGTCACAAAACATCTCATCATTGGGGGTAGGTCCCATACATCAATACAACTCATATCTCATCATCACTATCACTCTCTAGAACTTCCAAATCCCTAGAACTAGAATCCTCGCCACTAACTCTGTACCACTTATCGCGACCTCTATATCTCTCTACCTACCTCTGCAATAGTGTGTTCTCTATATACTACTCTACAAAGAGACTCTAAAACTCCACAAACCATGAAAATACATCCTAAGCTAAATGACCTCCACTAAAAACCTTTTTATCTCACCGTATCTCCTCTCATTCCTCATCGCACTCACTCAAGAAGAGCAATGTAGATGTTTTTCTATTGAAATTGGCTCAAACAAATGGGCATGCTTTCTTGAAATATCATCTATATGCTCCAGCATGCCTCTACCTACGATTATGTTTGTGGGAACGTTCTACATCAATGTGCAAATGGATTTTTCCACAATCAATGACCAATATGCATCACCTGCATCCATATATCCATGTGTTAGACAACAATAAAAATTCACAAACCATGTAACAAATCACACAACAACACCATACAAATACTTATGCTCTGCTATCACCACTTCGCTACACTATTGGGGCCATGTGATTTCCCCCGATCCTCATCGTGGTGGCAATCCTGCTTCATAGTCTAATACTAGATACAAAACTACCCACATATGTGAGGCCCACGATGCTCGGTATGCCTCTGTACACCCTACATCATCCACCACTATTAACTCTATCGCCGCATCTACCTCGCTCCGGACTCGGAGGTAATAGCTGCTCTCTTATAGGCCCTAGTATAGCTCCCACCATCCTTGGTGCCCTAATGGCTCTCAACCATATATATAGCTCTATGGGCACGTCTGGGCCATAGAAAAATATCGTGAAAGTCACTTAACCTAAAATAAATTGGTCACCCCGAAATTGATCCTCTAACCACATCATCCATCATATGCATCATAACTCTATGACATCCTCTAGCCATCCTCCATAGTCTCGGTATGGCCTCTAGCCCCATGTGATCTATCATCACTCTATAGGCATCAATATCCATCCTCTTGCCATGTACACCTACCCATTTCCTAGAAAATATGTCTGGCCTCTCCCAATCTCCATGATCCCCACCAACTAGCCTCAATATTGTGATATGCTCATAGGCCCATACATGTAACAATGTTGTAGCTCCAATACCACCCCCATGCTCCTCCTGTAAATATATATAGATCCCTATAAAGGTGGGCTAACACACATCGTGCCCAAGCATACCTAGTACTCTCCTCCTCTATTCGATGACAGATATCATGCATCTTATATAAGATGCCTACACCACCACCTTCCATTGCAATTAATGACACTATCACCATGATAATAAAATTCCACAATCACGGAACCTATGATCTCAAAATATCATCTAGGCTAATATGGGCCTCGAGAGGAACTCAAGTCCCCACAAAATACATCTAAGCAGCCCTCATCTCGTCTCTCGTATATCATCCATTTCCATAACATGTACCCTCTCACCCATAATAGGTTATCACAATATGTGATACATGTCCTCTAGTGTGACTATCATATCCCCTATAGGTAACCAAAATGTGCACGTATCTTTAAAACACCTCTCACATAGAGTTATAATCATAGACATATTATGGAGTAAATCCCCATCCTCACTATGTGGCACAAGCCGACACAAACGGTATAGAACATCCCACTCATCATCCAACAATCCCAATCCAAGAAAAGTACTCAAATGGTGTCCACCATGAAACTCTCTCAAATGGATATCCCTCTGCACACCACAAAATGACAACAAACACAACATTAGAACATCATAAAACATCAACACACATCAATTTATCCATCTAAACAAATCTGGGTTGAACTTCATGATTTCTAGACACGGGCATCCGAGATACGGGACTAGGGCACCCCAAAGTAGGAAACCAGGTTCCTAGTTATGGGTGCTCCTATCCCGAAGGTCATTAGCACCTTCATTACTTTTTTCTAGGTCTAAAATTCTCGAGAAATTCCAAAATAATTTTTTTTTCCAAAGTTCATTCAAAATGACTAATATCATCACATTTTTGAAAAAAAATCACACTTACCAACTCCACCATCGTATGTGACGCCATGAACATCACCACCATCTTGAATTAACTCAGTCACATTGTTCTAACTTACGGCATCCTTACACACTCAAATATCACTATCAGACTCGCACAAAAGACAAATGGGTTACTTATTCAATTTTTTACACTACTATTTATAGTAACTTTCAATTATTCACTTTACTATGGTCATTCACCATGTTCATTCTCTCAACTAATTCACATCACATAGTTTCAGTCATATCTCAAGCATACATACTATGATTTTCTTCTCATTTACGAAATTATCTTCAAGACTCCACCTATTATCGTATCATACACATTACACACATGAAATTTTTATTTTACATTATTTCCTACTCATTATACACACACTTTGGCGATATCTCTCATATATTATCCATTACATCATTACGTGCTTACTTTCGGCTTTGAACATTAATTCTCCTAATCACTTCCCCTTTCAACAAAAAGGGGCATATAATTGGGGTCATCCTATAATTCCCCTTACACCACTACGTCATCAAGCTACAATCATAATGTGTCATCAAAAATTTTACTCATACACCTTACGATATTTCACATCACTTTCTAGCAATTCCCCCTAATGACCTAACATGGGGCAACAAGTGTAAAATATCTCCATGAATAATCAACAAATAAAAAAATCACACACATTTAACTTACAAAAATATAAATTTCACTAACACATTCATCAAATCGACACTACAAAATTTATATATAATCCCAAATGACCTAACTTGGGAGTTATATCACCATGTTCCCATATTTTTATTAGATAAGGTAAAAATAGGGATCAGCTCCCAAGGGCCTTACAAAGGAGGAAACAACAAAAATGAGAAGAAAACAACTAGCAAAAACACAAAAAAATTCCATAAGGAGTTAAACAAGCTTAAATATTACAATGAAAAGTCGGGAGCATGAACAAAAACTAGAGGTATAAAATGAAACATGACCATAAAAAACTAGGCCGAGAGATAGTTTGCAAAAAGCATGCCAACTGTCCAGACCAAAAGATAATTTAAATTTTAGGGGAAACTTCCCTATTATCAATAGTACTATCTTTGTTGAGTCCCTCCTCTTTTCTCATCTCACCATATATTCTTCTAGGTCTTCCTCGTAGCTACTGATACACAAATTGAACTTTCTCTTTTTCATGCCCTCCTCCATCACATCCATCATGTTGCTCAAATATTTGACTTGTTTCTCCAGCACAATAATCTTCTTCTTGGAATTCACTTGGGCTGAAAATATTTGTTTGGAATCTTGAATGACTTCCATCATGGTTTCTCGATAGCCGACATTTGTCTCCTCCATCGCCTGAATAACCCTATCCAAATATTGAACCTTGTTGATCAACCCTCAAGATCCTTATCACCACCATAGATACCATTGTTCCTAGAAGTGCTTTATTTACCTCTGCCTTCCACATATTTATCTATTCCTTCATCCTCCACAACATTACTATACACGACATATTATTGGCCCTCATCCCGGTGAGGCAATCCACCAGGGTGATGTCCTCCTCCTCTTCCTTATCTTTCAGGGAAATGGTAGGGATGGGTTTCCCATTCTCATACATCAGAAGGATGAGCCCTTCATGGAGAGGAGTCTCCACCTTTTCCTTCTGGAATTCCTTCAAAGAAGTAATCAATGACATGAAAAGGAAAAATAGAATGCTCACCATGATTTTGTGTCTAAACATGTTAAGGAAAGACAAATGATGTGTGTAAATTTTATGATATTTTCCCTCTAAAGTAATTTAATTCATAATTTAGAGACACACCTCCTTCCAGATTCCCAGAATACAAGATCTAGCAATGCCATTAGTGAAAAAATAACACCTTTCCTTACCCATAAAAATGTCTCAATTTCATGCTCCTTACGGGTTTTGTCTTTAAAAATATTGAGCCCTTCCATCTGCATCTTCGTAGCTTGAGAAATGGTGCTCTCAATGAATTAAATTTCCATACCTCTCACCATAAACTTTCCCTCTTTCCAAGCCATACCAAAATCCTTTGACAACAAAGGATCGTAACCATGTAATTTAGAGATAAAATTGCAAAAAACCCCAATCCTGAGCTTTTTCCACAAAGGCCGATTAAAGCCTTGATACCTTGAATCATTAGCTCAACCCTGATTCTTTCACCACCCATATTTGCAATGCAAAACCTATCACACCCTCTCACACTTCTAATGCTCAAAACCTTTTAGAAACATCAAGACATAAATTGAAACTACTCCCCTTAAGTAAGTTGTCTCGGCTCAAGTGATACCAATGCTCACTCGTGTAAGAATCATCAATTTTAGTGTAGTCTATCTCTACCAATTGCTTCATTAATTTCTAGGGAAAATCATCACCTTTACTCCATATTTTGTAATCATGGCTTTGTACACCAAAATTTTCCAACTTATCCGCACACATATTACCTTGGCGTAGGGTATGATTAATTGAAACCTTGTTAAAAACTTTTAAAATTTCCATGACATCACTAAGAAAATTTATTAAGGTCCAATTAATAGTATTATTATTGTTAAGAGAATTAACAATAATGAGGGAATCCCCCTCAATCTAGATATTTTTTATCCCTCTATCCTTAACCAAGTTGACACCCCACAAAAGATCTCTAGCCTCTGCCATATTGTTAGTTTGTCTCCCTAACGGACCAGCATAGGAAAATATCCAATCACCATCACTACTTCTAATGATCCCTCCCTAGTAGGACCCAAATTCCCTTTTCGCCCCATCAAAATTTATCTTAACCACATTTTTCTTTGGCCTGGTCCATCTAGTGTGAATTCTTGGTATTTTGATCTCCAATGGATTGAGGGAAATTTTTTTAAGAGCTTCTTCCTAACATTTCAGACAGGGTTTTTTTTTGCCTTGCCTTTAAACAGTTTGGTATTTTCTTTGATGGCCGCTATGAATCTACTTCAGAATCTCTTGAGATTATCTTTCTGGTCACGAAAGATACAATCATTCCTAGCTTTCCATAAACCCCAAAAGAGATGTGGAAGGGCAATTTTCCAGGCCATCACCAAAATGGGGAACTTGAAGGGGCTCTCCCATTGTATGCAAAAATCCTCAATAGTCTTTGGCATGATCCATTGAAATTTAAATAGTTCCTAGATAGTCACAAAAACCTTTTGAGAGAAGGGGCAATGAAGGAGAAGATGATTGACATTTTCCTCCTCTTTCCTACAAAGCGAACATTTGTTGGGAATATTCATACCACGTTTCTTGAGATTATCCACCCTAAGGATCCTATTTTGGACCACCAAATAATAGAAGATATTTACTTTAGGAGTAAGATACTTCACCCATAATCTACCCCAATACTCTTTTTTAAATAGAATCTTCAAAATTTAGTCTATAGGCTAATTTAACTGAATAGTTCCCAGTTATTAATCTTTCCATTTAATGGAATCTTCCTTGTTTTATAAATTGGGTATTTATAAATTTATTAATTTGTTGTTGAATTCCTGAAAAGGATGGAGGTCCCCATTATAATCTAGAGGGGGGACAATGACCTCTCAACTAATGGCTTCCTCCTAAATCTAGAAGTCTTGTAACCAAAATTTTCCCCTATCTTCGTAGTGTTGTGCTACCATTTTCCAAGACTCCAAGCAAAATATCATTCCAAAAACTAATTACAGTTACCTTTTCCAATCTCCCAGATTGACCCCTTGTTCAATATGTCCTTAGAAGCCATAAAGGAATTCCAGAATAAGGATCCTCTAGGAAAATCATTTTGGTTGAAAAAGGAGTCCAATCTGCCTATATTCCACAAGTATTTCTTCTTGATGATGTCCACCCAAAGACCCTCTTCTCTAACAATCCTCCAACTAGCTTTAGCTATCAGTGCCTCATTCATGAGATTGATGTTTTTAATCCTAGGCCCCACATAATTTGGGTTTAGTAACTTTTTCCCAAGCCACAAGCGGAAACTTGAACTTATCCTTTGCTCCTGCCCATAGGAATCTTTTCTAAATTTTTTCTAGGGACCCAATGATTTTGGAAGGAAGATTAAAGAGGGACATGACATAAATAGGAATTCCTTGAAGGGAACTTTGAAGTAATTGAATCTTACCTTCTTGAGAGAGAAGGATACCCTTCCAAGAAGACAATTTTCTGTTCACTCTCTCCAACAGGGTATTCTAGATAGATACATCAGGCTTTTTTTGGATAAGGGGCATTCCCAAATAAGAGTCAGGAAATTGCTTAATCTGACACCCCAGGATGTGAGCTAATCTGACTTGGATCGATGCTCCACATTAATGAAAAAACAACACTTTTATGAAAATTAACCAACTATCCTGAGACCAATTCATAGTCATTTAGAACAACCTTAAAGTTAGAGGATTCCTGGATAGATGCTTTACCCAGTAGGAAATTATCATCAACAAACTAATTAAGAAAAAAATTAGGAAGGCCATTAGAGATTTTAATACCTTGAATACTATTGGAAGACAAATCATGTTGACAAAGCCTACTTAAAGACTCAACCATAATAACATAAAGAAAGGGTGAGAGAGGGTCTCCTTGTCTCAAACCTCATCCCAATTGGAATAAATATTTTGGTTTTCCATTCACAAGAACTGAAAATATAGCTATGGAGATACAGGTCATGATCATGTTAACAAAGGAGATATTGAAACCCACCTTGATCAAAATGGCCCAAAGGAAGGACCAAGAAATCCTATCATATGCTTTATGCATATCCAACTTGACAAACATAACATATATTCCCGAGTTTTCAATAGAATGAATAGATTCTTGGATCACAATGATACTATCTATAATTTGCCTTCCCAAAAAAAAATATCCTTGATTAGCCGAGATGAAATTGGCCAAAACATTTCTGATCCTTCTAGCAATGATTTTGGTAATCAGTTTATAACTAGTATTACAGAGACTTATTGGTCTAAATTCCTTAACTTCTTTGGCACTGGATACTTTAGGAATGAGGACCAAGAAAGTGTTATTCATCTATCTTAGGAGGTGGCCATTGTTGAAGAAGTCTTGAACCATCTCAATAACCTCTTGCTTGATCACCTCCCATAATTTTTGAAAGAAAAAATTAGGGAAACCATCAGGACTGGGAGATTTATCTAGTTCCATTTCAAAGACAACAAATCAAATTTCCTCCTCCATGGGTATCTTTAAGAGATATTTATTTTCAAGAGGGGAAATCACATTCTGAAAAAGATCAAGAACTTTATTCTGAGCATTCTCCTCCATAGCCTACCCCACATGGAAGAGATCCTTGAAATAATTTATTATTATATCATTGATTTCCTTACTTTCTGAATAGATCACCCCATTCTCTCTTATGATTTTGCTAATCTTCAGGAGGTTGGCTTTTGAAGTAGCTGTAAAGTGGAAAAAAATAGTTTTCTTATCGCCCTCCTTGAGCCATTTCACCCTTGATTTTTTTCTCTAGTAAACATCTTCCTTATCCAAAATATCATGATCCCAGATGACCTAACATGGGAAATTACTTTACATTTAATGGATTCTTCTAGATGACCTAACATGGAAGAAATACATTTTGACAATAAAAATTTCAATCATATTAACCAATCGACACAAACACGATGCATTTAGCCTCCTAGATGACCTAGCTTGGGAGTTATATTACCACTTTTCTAGATGACCTAGCATGGGAAGTTATTCTACATTTCATGATTTCTTCTAGATGAACTAACGTCGAAGCCACCACACACACATTATGGCGACACCCATGGAGTGGGGGAAATGTGATGCCATTGAATTTACTATATTACTCCTATATGGGTTATCATGTTTGATCAAAAATTAGATCCAAAATCACCAAAATGTTTATGTGTCCATCTACAACAAATAGATTTTTGAGGATGTAGTTAAAGTTGGAGATACATTAGACTTTTCTCCCTACATTCTTCCTCTTGCGGCAGGACACCCAAATCCTTAGTTTCTCACACATACACATGTGCAACCAGGTTGGGAACTGATCACTCCCTTCCCCATCACATCTCCATTAATGAAAAAATTGAAATATTTAATCATTTAACATCATAATCATCAATCTCATTTAGCACTCCTCATAACAGTCTCATGTCTCTCGTTACACCACATGGATCAACACGTTGATCCATGGTTCATCACACTATATGTTTTTACTTGGCACACACTTCTACTACACTCTTCATGTACTTCAACAACATGGGATTCTCCAGACTTCTTAGGTATGCATCTCTATCTACTTTATGTTACCGAGCTTTCAAATCACCAAAATAAAGTGGGGAAATTTTGACACAAAATCATGAACTTAACACTATTATTATACTTGGTAAGTATGTTATTTTATATATGGATCTTGCGTAAGGAAATTATTCAATGATGACCCATATTGAAGTCCATTTATTTGTCTTTTTGGTATTCATTTCTTTTTAATTTACACATTCATCACTCATACACAAAGATTTGGTCCGATCTCAAGGTTCCATGTTTGTCAGGTTCTCACTCATTTATCATCACTTGTCTTTGGACAATAGCGCCCACTAGACACTAGCACTAGGTGATCCTATCCATCATAGGAACCCTTTTACTCTTTTTGTTTGATCTTATTTTTGACATTTTAGGTTGGTATTTTGAGGTTTACCTTCCATATCCCGAGGTATTATTTGGCATGTAAGGTCATTTTTGTTGAAATTCAAATAAGAGATCCCTATATAAACACAACATACATACCATTATATGGGTGGACTATTATTATCAAGGGATAGCTATCTACATAGAGCAAGGGACTGCATTTGGCTATTACTTTGCATACACACTGCATAGGAAGGGAGTTCATTTTATTCCATCTGTTGTTTGCATTTTTATCTAGTTATTGAGCCTATCTTGGCATCTTTAGTGCGAGGGAGACCTAGGATCACTATAGCACACACAAGAACACAAAAATACATATGGTATGAGATGTAGTGCAATGATCTGTTATAAGACCACCATTGTGATGGATGAGGAAATTCTGACCCATTCATTTACATCTTTCTTTTTTAGGGTTTTGATGCTTTATATGGGGTTTTACAAGTGATTCTTCATTTTAGGTTTATAGCAACATCATCGAACTAGATGCAACATATACGTGATAAGAACCAAAAAGTTTAAAGTTTTAATGACCTTGTTAGATCCAAGTTCGCCATTTTTGTAGACCAGGGTGCCCAAAATTCATACTAGAGTGCCCCAGTGCCCAAATCCTTCTCCAAGTGCCCCACCCAGCCATTTCCACCTTTGTTGCATTTTTCTTTGTTCATTTGAGATAATATTTTCTACTATTTCATCACATCGCTCAATCCCAAGTCACTATGAGGTAAGAAAATTTGAGGTTAGTACATAATCACTCTTATTTATTTTCATTTATAAAATCAAATAAATTATTTAGCATTCATATTTCATTTATAGAATTTCTATACATTTAGATTCATAATAAAACAAAAATTTTATAGAATCAAGCCCTCATGGATATTTTATAAAAATTGGTATCAATTAACCACTTATTTAGATAAAAACATCATGTTGGTTTGCATTTCCCTATCTCAATTGGTGTGTACAAATGCCCATCCTTATACACAACTAAGAAAATGGATTAGGAGATGACTATCATGACATTGCATACATTTATAAGGAGATAAGAATGTGATATTTTTGGGTTCATAGAAAATTTTCTCGGGCCTAAATATAAACACCATCTAGAAGTAGAAGACTATTGAGCCAATTATGTAGATGAATTTGAAGTTCGAAGTTGTGACTACTCTAGAATGACCTTGGATAAAATAACCACATTTATATTAAAGGATTTCCCTCAAGGATTCAATGATAATGACATTAATATTGTTGATCCTAAATATAATTCTATCACATTATCATCTCTTCCCAAAGTCAATTATTCTATATGAGATTACATTTTTCTTGATTATAGAATGGAACAAGTGATTAAGAAAATTATGTCTTGGTATGAGGAAATGTTGAATCAATGCATTATAAAAATAAAAATAGACATGAATATTAGAGTCCAATCAATCAAAGAGAGAAGAGAATTTTACAAGATACCCATTCTTCCTATCACATCGCAACACAAACTTTATCACACACTTAAACAATTAAGAAACAATAGGGGTTAAAATCAGCTCAAAATCAGACTTTAACAACGAGAAAATCATAACAAAAATGAAGTAGAAGAAGGAAAATATCATTTTTCTAGGATATCAAAATAAATTTATCATTCATCAACTCACAAGATTTCCAATTCTCGGGGTTAATCAAAAATACCACCCCGAAATGTACAATATCGATCAAGCGTAAGTTCTAATAATTCAAATCTTCAACTCACTTGAGCCTAATCAACTCAAGCATACTATGCAATCTTCTCCAATTCACCATGAAGACATTCTGACATCTCATCATCATCATCATGAAGATTTTATTCATGAACCTCTTGAACTTAAACCCTTTGATGGGTTGTTGTATTCTTCCAATCATTTAACTGACATAATCTTGGTTAGTGTCATTCTTAAACCAGGCCTTGTGTCCAAGGCAATATGCAATAGAGTCTAGGAGAACCAGTTATGCATTGAGTTTGTTGGGGGGTTTCTTAGCTTAGTGGCTATTCTACGGAAGTGTAGTTAAAATCTATGGAAATTAAATACAAGTCTACAGAATTCAACTGTTTGCAATGAAATGGATTTCAACAACTAATCTTCTACTGTAAAGTAAAATACGCACACACTTATTCTTAACAATTTAAACCATAACTGAATAACTGGAATTCAACAGAAAGCAAGACTGTTTATGAGCTAAATTTGCATGGCAAAAGCATCTACTTAAAAGTGAAAGCAATAATGGAGAAAACAGGGATAGTTAATCAAAGCATGCATGCAACAACTCATCAAATGATAATTGCAGTAAAACTAATCGAAGGACTGTATGCATGAAAAACTTAAAGTAACCTCATATCTCCTCGGTTGAGTGGGCCCTTGCTCTTCCTCGGGATAGAGTGATCAACAAATTCTGATTCTCAAAATGCCATAGATTTCATTAACTTTCAAATGAGTTCATAACATATCCAAAAACAAATCCGAACAGTTTGCAGATAATTTTCTTTGATAAATCAAAAAGTGGTACCACCAGTTCTGAAGACAAAGTCTTCATATAGATAATGTTTGTTACAAGATCCACCATATCGGGTGGCATTAAACACTGTTTCATCAAATATCAATTAAAACTCTTAGATTCCTATGGGCCGTTAGAGTCAAGCCCAAGCTAATAGGTCAATTTGGAAACAGTCTTCAGCCACATGCATCGAACTCGGGAAACTTATCCACCAGTAACCTCCATCATTCCCTGCACACATCATCACATTTGATCTCATAAAAATATTTAGTAGGAGGTCATGTGATAAACGGTTTTCATAAATAATAGCAAGGAAAAATGCATCAACCTACTAAGACATGACTATACAAAACATCCCCATATACAAATGAGTCATATCACGAAGAGTATTTCTGGTCTGAAGAAATGATATTAATGAGCCAAACTATGCACTCATCATTCCCCTGACTTTACCTGTTGCATGTCCCAATGCAACTCATCTGCATCCTACTCGCCTTCCAAGTTGTTCAGCCATGTCATACTCCTCGAATTGATCAGTGTATTGCTTTGTGGTATTCTTGCAGCCCTGAGTATTGGAGGTAATTTCCACCCAGGCAGTGAAACTATCATGGGACTGTGTTGCATTGTTCTGCCATGTTGTGAGAGGGCTCAAGAGGAGTGGAGGCCGTACTTGAAGGCCGGCCCATTCATCAGTGTATTGCTGGCTGGTATTTTCTATGGTTTGTCTAATAATGGTGATGAGGGCATCACCCCTTCGCATGCTCCAGCTCAAATTCTGAGGAGAGAGGACCTCCCTATGTTTTAAAGGTAGGCTTAAAGTATCCCATCTCCTATCGCAAGCTTTCCAAGCAGCTCCAAAATTCTCCTGACTATAATTTTCAAAATCAATAATACACTGAAGAAAAATCTGAGAAGTATGCACCCCAACCCCTGCCTGGTAATATAATGATCTAAAGTTCTTCCACAGGGTGACATCTGTGTGATGGGTTGGGCAAATGTAAAATCCGATTGACTGAGCAGTGTTATTGAAACTATCTATTTGTTGTCTCCAAGTTATCTGATTCCTCAATATAGACTGAAATGCTTTAATTTGAAAATCCCCCACAAATAGGTTGATCAAGAAATCAGGGACATTGGTTACTACCATGTTATGTAAATAAAATTCACAGAGCAAATTTTGAATTTCTGGGGTGTTGTTCTTGTAGACTGATAAAAAACTAGGTCCATCGGGAATTTCATGAGGGGCTTGAGAACACAATTGAAATAACTGCCAAGAATAAAATTGCTCTGGACATACATGCTATAGACCGAGGAGGGTTTCCTATAAGATAGTAGTTTGATGGCTAAAGGACAAACAAAGTCTAAGATAGATGTTAATTTTTGTTTTTCCTCTTCCAAAGATTCTTTTTCCTTTTTTAATTTTTGATTTTCTTTCTGTAATTCCCTTTTCTGAAGGGAAAACTGTTGGAAATTATCTAAGAGGGTAAGACTTGTATCACGTTGTCACTTTAGACAACTCACCTCATGCTGCAGGGCAACAATCTCCCAATTTTTTCTACTATCTTTTGTGTAAATTCAGCTTGTAATAAAAGGGTGGACTCTTCCATACCTTGTAACTGAGATTTTAGCAATGCAATTTCCTCCAGATAGTTATGAGAAGGCTCCACTTGGATGTCAAGCATTTCAGAGCTCCAGTGTGAATTTCTGTAGATGATGGAACAACAAATGATGGAGCAGCCGGGACATCCTCCGTATGCAGCTCCTCCCGAATGTGGGGTGTCATCAGGCAAGGACTCCGATTGGAAACCACCTATCTGCAAACATGAGCCAAGCTATTGGGACCATAGTTGCATGGAGGAAGAGGGGGCCATGGGACACTTGCCTTTTGAATCAGAAATGGATGGGGGTGGTCCCTCAGGAGTACCAACCGTGTCGGCATGCATAGGAACATCAGCTACCTCAGCTTGACTATGTGAAGGGCCCGAGGCAAGGGTAGACCGAGGTGCAGAAGAGAGACCAGATTTTAGTTGCTTAGGCCTGGACCCTTCACCAACATGTCCCTCGAGCCTCTGCTTTGGGTGAAAGAAAACTTGGTGTGAACACAACAGGTGAATCAACCCTAGGTGCTTAAGCATAGACTTGCCCCCACTGGACCGGTGTTTCTAGCATACCTTAATGATAGAATCTGCGAGGTACTCTGGAAAATTGACCCGAAGGGCCTAGTTGACATGCCCCTTTTTAAGGTGAATGAGCATTTTGAGTGCATCACCACCCAGAATAGAAGCCTGTCCATCACATATAAAATACCTGTTGACCCATTTAGCAATCTCACCCCAGATTCTAGGCAAAATTTTCCACTTAACACCCTTCTGGACACCCAATGGAGTCAGGATGACCTCCGGGAGTGCCTCTCCTTCGTCATGGAACTGAAAAATAATACTTTACAAAGGGGCATTCATCATAACCTTTAACCTGAAATTTAGTAGGCTAGACAAGTCAAAATGATCTGACTGGTGATTTATACTCGTCGTCCACCAACTTGCGAGCATGTGGACTCAAAATTGTTCAAGAACTCTTCCACAATGTTCTTATCAAACCCTTCAAATTTCCAAATGAAATCTAACCATCTCAAATCATGAAATACCTGCGAAAGGGTGGCATTCTGGAGCAAGGCGTCTGTGATGCGCAGTTCGATGTATTTCATGGTCCCATGCTAAGCCAAAAAAAAATAAGAAATACACAGTAGTGGAAAGACCAGAGCAGAACGTTTCTTCCACTTCCCATCGAGTGTTTGATGAAACTAGTTGTGATTGATGTGCATACCACAATGGGAAGAGGCAGTTGCAGAGCATTAAATTTCAAATGACATCTTATTCCTTGGGTAGCACAACATCAAGAAAAGGTGATGGTGAAAAAATAGTGATGAGACCAACCACCCATGTGAGATTAAGATTTTTGTGGCAGCACATATCCCATGGTTGAGGAGCATGCGCCATCTGTCTTGACATTGGAGAGTGTGACACATCAAAGCATGTGGAGACTTATGAGGCATTACTCCTATTATGCCATCATTCATAAAGCCGGATTTGGAAGAGATCCAGAATGATCATAACAATCATTTCATGATGGCATCATAATGATAAATGACTACATGGGGGAATGTTTCACATAGAAATATCATTAGCAAGTTAAATGCACTTACCCATGCTACACTTAGTCAGCCGATATCCATAGATTCCCATGCCCTATAATTTGGGATGAAACATGATTAGTGGCAGTAGAAACAACAAAAATTCCTACATTTATTGAAAAAAAAAATGCTAACTAAGGGAAGAAGATCGAATGAAGGATCATCTTCCTTTATTGAATTTGAAAAATATTAATTACTCCATGCGTGAGAGGCAAAGATCCTCCTCAGCATGCATATCTATTTGTAACAGAATGTCGTCGGTGAAGGTCTACTTATCCAGTGGTTGGTGGTAAACTTGGAGCCTATGCCCATTCACCAGAAGAGTTCATTTGTCTCCATCAATCGGTATTAATCAAATAGAGCCATTATCAAACACTTGATGCACTTGATAGGGACCTAACCAATGCGTATGCAACTTTCCTTTAAACTGCTGATAGTGGGAATCAAAGAGTAAAACCCACTGTCCTTCATAAAATATCCTTTTTTTTATGTGAGCATCATGCCAAGTTTTCCACTGATGCTTTGTAGAATTTCAGTCTACTGTTGTGCCTCCATCTCGCATTTCATCTAGTTCATTCAACTGCAACACTCATTCATGCTGTGCTTCATCCAAATCGATCCCAACTTCCAATGTTGTTCACTAGGTGCGCAACTCGAACTCAATAGGTAATAGTGGCTTCTTCCCAAAGACCAGCTCATAGGGAGAGAAACCAGTAGTTGTTTTCTAGGTCGTGTTGTAGGCCCAGATGGCCTCAGGAAGCTTTGGTACCCAATTCTTTCTGTTGGCATTAACCACCTTAGTTAGAATATTCTCGAGCTCTCGATTGGTTACCTCCACTTGCCCATTGGATTGGGGGTGATATGGTGATGATTTTTGGTGCCTGATTCTGTAGATTCCTAAGAAAGCTTCAATCATATTTGAAACAAATTGAGGACCTTGATTAGATACAATGGCCCTTGGTGCTCCAAATCACAGCAATATCCGGTTGTAGAGAAAATCAGCAACAACATCTTCATTGGTAGATGCCAATGCTTGAACTTTAGCCCATTTGGTGACATAGTCCGTGCATACCAAGAGATACTCCTTCCCGAAAGATGGAGGATCAAATGGTCCAACAAAATCAATACCCCATTTCTCAAATGGTCCTAGAACCAACTGAGGGTTAAGAGGCATTTCTGTAGAAAGTGTAGGTTTTCCCATTCGTTGGCATGCATCACACTACCACACATACTTCTTGACAGTCTTATGGAGGGAAGGCCAATAGTACCCTGCTCCAAGGATCTTGTGAATTGTTCATTTCACTAAATAATGTCCACCACCTAGCTCATCATGACATGCTCGCAATATGTCATGTACCTCATCCTCATGAACACACCTGCGAAGAACCATGTTAGGACAACATTTGAATAAGAATCCGTTACACCATTTATATGTTGCACTATTTCTAACCAATCACCTTCTTTCCTTATGAGTAAAATAAGCATGAAACTTCCTGTTGTTAAATAATTTGTGAGATCAGTAAACCAAGGAGTCTTAGTGGAGATAACAAACAAGCATTCATCAAGAAATTGATCTTGAACGCTTCATCATCACAAAACATTTATTCTGGAAAGAAAGTCGAAACAACATTATATTTCCCGAGCTTATCTATGATAGTGAGATTGAATTCTTGCAACAAGAGCAACCAACGAATGAGCCTTCCGCCAACCACTGGTTTGTTCATCAAATATCGAATGGCAGAGTGGTCAGTGTAATTTTTTTATATCCAGTGATGTAATGATGAAATTTATTCAAAGCATATACCACAACCAAAAACTCTTTTTCCATAGTAGTGTAATTCTTTTCCGTAGGAGTCAGATTTTTGCTGATAAAGTAAATTGCATACATATGATCTTCTGAGTCTTTTTGTCCAAGGACAATGCCCATAGCTATATTAGAAGCATCAGTGTGGATATGGAAAGGTTGTCCCCAATCAGGGCCACGTAAGACAGGGGTTGTTGTTATCTTTTCTTTGATAGAATCAAATTCCTGTTGACACTGAGAAGACCATTCAAAAACACAATCTTTGGTTAGTAATGAAAACATTGGGGCGGTAATTTTGCTAAAATATTTTATGAATCGGCGGTAATAACCTGCATGGCCAAGGAAAATTTTGATGTCAGTTTGATTAGCTGGTGTAGGTAATTGGGTGATGACTGATATCTTTTTGGGATCCACCTTTATACCTTGGGCTGACACATGGTGACCTAAGATAGTTCCTTGATCAACCATCATTAGAAAAATTTCATGACTCAAAGATAGTTGGTGTTGTTCACATCGACTAAGTACTTTCTCAAGATTATTCAAAGATTCATCAAAAGTGGATCCATGGACAGTGAAATCATCCATATAAACCTCAACACAGTTGTTAGCAAGATCTGTAAAAATGGCCAAGATTGCTCGCTGAAATGTGGCAGGGGCATTACAAAGCCCAAAAGGTAAGACTCTGTAAGTGAATGTACCCCAAGGGCACGTAAAATTAGTCTTATACTTATTATTATGGGCAATACTAATTTGATTATACCCACTAAACCCATCCAAGAAAGAGAAATATTTCTTACCAGCCAAATTGTCTAGGACTTGGTCAATGAAAGGCAGGGGAAAATAATCTTTCTTGGTGGCTTTGTTAAGTTCCCTGTAATCAACACATATTCGCCACTTACCATTCTTCTTGGGAACAATAACTAATGGGGAAACCCACTGACTATCAGATATAGGATAGATGAAACCTACCTTTAGGAGCTTTTCAATCTCAGTTTTGACTATGTCTCTCAATGTTGGATTGATTCTTCATTGTGGCTGCCTTATAGGTTTGACGTCATCGGTGTAAATATGATGTGTACAGATGCTAGGATGAATTCCTTTCATATCAGTGTAATCCCAAGAAAAATCATGGGAATGTTTCTTCAGAACCTCAAGCACCCTAGCTTCTTGATTGACCTCCAAGTCACTTCCTATAGTCAGCTCTCTACCCATACTGACAAGCACCTGCTTAGTATCATCCGCAAGAGCAAGCTCTGTACTAGTGATAAAAGAATTCAATGGGCAAACATGGGGCTGGAGCATGTGCAGGATGGATACGTTATCAAAAGATAGAACCTTAGTTAAAGGACAATAGAAATTAGGAACTAGATGTTCGGAATTATAAGCATAGAGTTTCCTACCAGACTCAGCAGAGGTAATGTCTTCTACCGATATTCTGAATTCTGTAGAAGTAGTACTGATTTCCGTAGTTGTAGAGTCCTTAGAATCAGTTAGCACATAAGACTCTGCAGCCTCCATCATATGATTGTGTACTATAATAGTGGCTAGAAAAGAAGAATTCAAAGAGTTAGCATCCAAATAATCCACCCATACCTGGTCATAATTGTTCGTATAAGGCTGGGCAGGAGGATATAATGAAATGTGTTTGGATTTCTACCCATTTAGAATTGTCATGTTGCCTGACCTACAGTCAATGTAAGCAAAGCAACCGTAGCCAGCCAAGGTCTCCCTAAGATGACTGGATATCCCAACTTCGAGCTTTAGGCTGCAAAACCATGAAATCAACTAGGTACTCCCATGATTCAACAATGACCATTATATCTTCAACCACACCATCAGGTACAACAATGGATTGATCTGCTAACTGTAGAACAATGTTGGTTGGTTGAAGTCCTGTCAAGGATAGTTGGTTAAACATTTCTGTTGTGATGACATTAATAGTAGCACCAAGATCCACCAAAACATTAGATATTGACTGGGTGTTTATACAAATAGTAATGACAGGGCTCCCAGGATCCCCATATTTTGGTGAGATGAGGGTGCCAACAACTAAATCAACCAAATTTCCTTCGACTCTAACAGTCTTTGGGTATTTCTTTTTCTTCTGGCATCTTTATACATTCGTTTCTAATGGTTTGGTTTAGTTCAGGGATGTCCCTTATTGCACGTAGTAGTGGAACCTCAATATGTACTTTTTTCAATTCCTAAACTAGTTTTGTTTCATCTGCAATCTGAGTGTCCTGTAATCACTCAGGGAAAGGGGCTATAGTTTGTTTGGGTATTTGAGCATCCTGCTCATCTGGTATTGGTGAAGAACCATTGTTACCTTTAAGTTTTTCTTCCTTATTGGCATCATCAGGCAGTTCTATGATAACAACAGGAGGGTTCAATATTTTGCCAGATCGTAATCGTAAATTACCAATAGTGTTAACCTGCATGGTATTACCTGCATCTGTGTCATCAATCAAAGTTGTCTGTTGATTTTTAGGATTGGCTACTAGCTGAGCCGAAATTTTTTTTGTGTTGCTTGTCCTTGATTTTGGTAGGCTTGAGGTGGAGGCATTAAAGCTTGTTGTGGCTGCTGGAACCTACGTTGTTGATTATTGTTTTGTGGTGGTGCCTAGGACTGATTTTGGCTAAAATTTTGTTGAGGACCCCACTACTTGATTGTGCCAAGGATTGGCTGCGGGTGGTGGAGCCCAACCCGGTTGAGTGTAGGGATTTTTCCAAGGTGGTGGATATGGATAAGTCATCCAGTTTGAGTTTTCCCACTCAGGTTGTCCCCAAGAAGATTGAGAGGCTTGATTCGGCCATGGCATTCTCCAGGGATTCTAAATTGGTCTAGATGGGAACCCACCCTAATTTTTGGTCTCTGGAAAAATTTAATTCATCACTTTTTTGAGAGATGGCATTTAAACCTCCCTTCAATTGTGGTAGAAGTGTGCAATGTTTAGTGTCATGGTTAGTAACTTTGCAGATTAAGCACATATCTATGACATCCAAAGGACATTCTCTCAAGGGGTGTCTCTTCCGACATTTAGGGCAATACATGTCCAATGGTTCTTTAACAGGAGTGGCTTTTGCCTTGAGTCCATCTATGGTGGATGTTAATTGCAGCAGAATGTCTTGTTTTCATGTTGGCCATTTCTTCTAGAAGTTCAGAGGTACCCAAAGACTTGGATGTTTGTTTCCTTCTTATCCCTCCACGTGTTCTAGAATATCTTCTACATAGCTTAGTAATTTGTTCCATGGTAAGCTTATGCACGTCTCCACCTCCCATGAGATGGAGAGAATCCTTGGTTTCTTCATCTAGTCCTTTCAGAAAGATTGTTTTAGTGATGTCTGCATGCAACTCATACCCACTACGTTTATGAAGAAAGAGGAATCTATCTAGATAATCCTCTAGATTCTCATCTTCCTTTTTCCATATTTGGAAGAACTCCTCCTTCCTATCCCTTCCTCTACAATAGTCTTGGTATTTATCCAGGAAGGCTATTTCCATGGCTTCCCAGGAATTAATGGAGTTAGATGGTAACCCCATAAACCATCTCATAGTAGAATCCTTGAGAGTGGAGGGAAATAATTTGAGTTTTTGATTGTCAGTTCGGTAATCATATGTTTGGCATAGGATTTTAAATTCAAACAGAAACTGATCAGGGTCTTCTTTGGTCATTCCTCGAAAGAGGGGGAGGATGGACGGTGAGATGTTTTTCATGGGTGCATCCTCATCTGCATTGAGGACAATGGGGTATGTAAATGTTCATCCTAAAGGTTGTTCTTCAACATTCCCAAGATCCCCCATTGTAGAATGATGTGAAGAGGATACAGAATGCTCAGAAAAGGTTCTAGGCGTGGAATTGGAATCTGTATCACTCTCAGTGTTTCTCTCTTGTGAAGTGTCTAAAGAGATTTGTTGAATATTATGTGCTATAAATCTCCCTTGGTTATCTCGTGACCTATGCATCTAGGTTGGTTGGTTTAAATCGAGGTCTGAGAGAACTACTGGTTTCCTATATGAACTCTATTAACACCCATAACATATGGAATAAAATAATGGAGCTTATGGTTATGTAGTCCCCGACAACGGTGCCAAAAATGATGGGTCGTTGTATTCTTCCAATCATTTAACTGACATAATCTTGGTCAGTGTCATTCTTAAACTAGGGTTGTGTCCAAGGCAATATGCAATAGAGTCTAGGAGAACTAGTTATGCATTGAGTTTGTTGGGGGGTTGCTTAGCTTAGTGGCTATTCTACGGAAGTGCAGTTAAAATCTATGGAAATTAAATACAAGTCTACGGAATTCAACTATTTGCAATGAAATGGATTTCAACAACTAATCTTCTACTGTAAAGTAAAATATGCACACACTTATTCTTAACAATTTAAACCATAACTGAATAACTGAATTCAATAGAAAACAAGACTGTTTATAAGCTAAATTTGCATGGCAAAAGCATCTACTTAAAAGTGAAAGAAATAATGGAGAAAATAGGGACAGTTAATCAAAGCATGCATGTAACAACTCATCAAATGATAATTTTAGTAAAACTAATCGAAGGATTGTATGCATGGAAAATCTAAAGTAACCTCATATCTCCTCGGTTGAGTGGGCCCTTGCTCTTCCTTGGGATAGAGTGATCAACAACTTCTGATTCTCAAAATGCCATAGATTTCATTAAATTTTAAATGAGTTCATAACATATCCAAAAAAAAAATCCAGAATAGTTTGCAGATAATTTTCTTCGATAAATCAAAAAGTGGTACCACTAGTTCAAAGACAAAGTCTTCATATAGATAATGTTTGTTACAAGATCCACCATATCGGGTGGCATTAAACACTTGTTTCATCAAATATCAATTAAAACTCTTAGATTCCTATGGGCCGTTAGAGTCAAGCCCAAGCTAATAGGTCAATTTGGAAATAGTCTTCAGCCACATGCATCGAACTCGGAAACTTATCCACCAGTAACCTCCATCATTCCCTGCACACATCATCACATTTGATCTCATAAAAATAGTTAGTAGGAGGTCATGTGATAAATGGTTTTCATAAATAATAGCAAGGAAAAATGCATCAACCTACTAAGACATGACTATACAAAACATCCCCATATACAAATGAGTCATATCACGAAGAGTATTTCTGGTCTGAAGAAATGATATTAATGAGCCAAACTATGCACTCATCACCCTTGCCACTAATACTTGAACAACTCCCATCAAATTTAAGGATCATATGTGTTGAATTTCTTGAAGAAATCCCTCTTGGATTCATGGGTAAATCAAGAAGAGAAATATCATAATCAAAATATTCAAAATTGACCTTAATACCATTACATTGATGAATAATTATTCCACTCCCAAAAGGTCCAAAGTAATCACCAATATTGTGGTCAATGATTATGGAGTTCAATGCACTAACATAGTGATGATAGTGGTTGATAAAGACATAATTGAAATGCCAGTCAATGACTATAAATTTTCTAGAGTGATTCTTGGAAAATTAACCATGGAAAATTATGTGGTCCATGATCATGAATTGGTTGATATTGTTCTAAGGAAAATGGAGAAATATAAGCTTCATACTATTCATCTCAAATAGGAGAATCAAAAATTAATTGCATATATCCAACACCTTATCAATTCAATCTTTTATACTATTTAAATACCTACTATAGTGGTGGAAAAATACTAAGATAATATTTCACTATCAAAGTAAATAAATAATATGTGTTATGTAAATAAGGTGTAAATTAATAATGTATTGATATAGGGTTTCTAAGTGTTGTATGAGGTAATGAAAATCTATGATAAGATTCTTGCTTATCTAGATTCTATCCTACATTTTGAGGAGTCTCTTAAAGACAAAACATGCACTCTTGAATTTTTTTCTAGATATTCAAGAAGTCACACAAATGGGTTTCTCATCCCTTGTTAATGAAGGAATTTTGATATTTAATCAGCAAGGTCTTCATATCAAGTAGTTTAACTTTTAGAAATATAGAAAGATGATGCTTAATGATGTTCGAGCTCAATATGATGATGTAAAAGAAAAAGGAGAAGAAATCATGTGTGCCATTTAATAATTCATTGAATAAATCCCTTGAAAATTTGTCAATAAACAAAATAAAAAGAGCTTAGTGATGTTTTTGAAGGAGAATTTTTTTATCAAAACCAATAAGATTCCACTATAAGTTTGGGTCCCGATTCACTTGATAAACTCAAAAACTCTAGAACTTGTTCACCAATATAAAAGAGAGAATGGAAAAATTTCATGTAGTTATTAATAGATATTTAGAAGTACAATTCATATGTGATACTTACCTTGTGCCTCAGTGCTTCCCTGAAGAGAAAAAGTTATTATAATCACTTGAAAAGTTTAAAAAGTTCAAGATGGCGAGATGTTTGGACCCAAGATTTTCAAAATAATATTTTCAATGTTTTGTTGAGGTTTCCTTGGTGACCAATGAGTTCATTTCTCCTACAAGTGAGATAGGCAGACTCTTGGCCCAATGGGTAAGGAACTAATCCTAAGTGTCATGTTGGATCCATGTGTCAATATCTTGTTTATGTGTTGTCATGTCATTGTCTAAGTGGGGTCCACATGTACCCACTCTTTTGAGATACTTGAAATAATTTAATTAAGTCACCCAAATTATAAACTTATTTTAATAAAGTGACTCAACTTTATTAAAATTAAGTTAATTTATTAATATGACTTAATTTAATCCTAAGTTAATCATAAGAAACCCTAAGTACTTTGTAACCAACTTTTGGGTTATAAAATAAAGTTATAACTCATTTATAAAGAGAATTTTGGAGCAAGGATAAATATTGTTTGTAGAGAGATAGAAAAACAAATTGTGTTCTTGTTTAAAGAGGAATAAAGTAGAATTTATAGAGAAATTTATGTCTTGTATTTGTTTCTTTACTAAATAATTTGTTATTCTTATGTCTAATGAATGTGAAAAATCTTACTCTCTATAGATATGATATCTTCTATTCAACTGTCATTCACTATGTTTGTTTCTAAGGTGTATATGATTTTATGATATGTGTTTCTTTAGTCTTGCATGCATTTTTTCTCACTTCCTTAATCATTCTCTCTTATATTCTATTCAACTCCTTTTTCCTTCCTTCTACGTGTCTACTTGTTTTCTTCAAAATCCCCAAAAATACCATTTTGAATGCATGGTTATACATAAAATTTTGGGTTTCAATAACGGAAATGTCATCCATCATTGAGGAGGTAATTTTCCCCTTTACATTATTGACATATTTTTCACACATACAAAATTATATGCCAACACATAAAAGAGCTAACTAAGAATTTAAAACTAGGGTTTATAGAGGATCGCACCAATTTTGGTATAATACGAGTTGAATGTGTTATGAAAATATGTAGGGAGGATGTAAAAATGTCATCAATGTGTCTTATTGCCAAAACACACGCAAATCACTCTTATTCTTACCAATTCCATTATAATTAGTGATTTTTGCTAATTAACTAATGTTTCTTACCACTTTGGTCAATTAACAATCACTTTGTTAATCACCAAACCTCTTTCACATTCAGGATGCCACTTTACGATGAATCGTAAGTCAAAATCCTCTTCAAAACAAACAATTAGTGATTATTAGCTAATTAAGCCTATTTTGCCCTTGTTTTGGTCAATATACCCTAATATTAGCTCAAACCCCTCTTCCAACCACTCAAAATCACCCCACTTTCTCCACAATATCTCAGCAAGCTTCAAAAGCTTATCATAGCCTCCTAGTTGACCTTAAGTGGTTAATTAAGGCTCCACACATCTTAATCACTTGGTAATTCACTAATTATGATTAACAAAGCTTAATCATGATTAGAAATTCTAATATAATTTGGGATTTTAGTCCCACATGCACCAAAATACAATTTTTCCCCAAATGGAAAACTATAAAAAGGGTTCACCTCATACCTTAATACTTTACACCATGCTTTGATTTACATCTCATATAATAAATATGATTATAGCCAAGCTCAATCCTTTCCTAAAGCCTTCAACAAGGTTAGTAGATGGATATCTAAAATGACTTTGTAATCATTTGGAGGCCATTTCACCTTGTTTGGAGTAGCAACCATACCAATTTGATTTCCCTCTTAGGTCTATTTAGGCCCATGTTAGGTAATTGAACATATTAGTAGGCATGTTTAGTTAGATTTTGAATTATATTCATGTTAGTTAAGCATTCCTTTAAGCTTCTATCTTAATGTTACATTCCTAGACTTAGAGCCTTGACTAGAGGTGGAAATGGTGTTATCCTTCCTTAGTTAGTCATGCAATTTTCTTTGTAAAGTTTAGGGTGCTTTCATTTGGCACACCCGGTGGGAGAATACCCCATTGCATTCAATTTTTAAACTTTTTAACTTAGTTTCAAAGTTTTTCATTTCAAGTTTTCTAGATTAATTTCAAGTTTTCTAGTTTAATTTCAAGTTTTTTAGAGTACTTTCAAGATTTTAGATTAGTTTCTCAAGATTTTTAGATTAATTTCAAAGTTTTAGAGTAATTTTCAAAGTTTTGTAGATCAATTTTCAAGCTAGGTAGTTGTTTCAACTAGATTAGTAGTAGAAGTTGTGTTTTCATGTTATTTGCAGGATATAAGGAGGCAAAGCCTTGCAAAATTTTTCCCAAAGTGCCAAAGTTTTTATTTTTATCAAGAAATTCTTTTTAAAAATCATATTTTGAGTATCTACAGAAAAAGGGTACACCTGTGCATCAAAGAGTGTGCATCAAAGAGTGTGTGCATTATACATCAAGGAGTGCACCTGTGCATCAAAGAGTGCACCAATCAAGGAATGTGCTTATGCATAAAGGAGTGATCCTACACAACAATGTGTTTTGGTCTCTAAGTGTGGCTTGTGCCTGTGCATCAAGGAGTGTGTTTGTGCCTCTTTGGATGTGCATGTGCATAACTAACTGTAAAAAATTGCCAAAGGTGTGCTGTGCACTGTGATTGCACTGTGCACTCAAGTGAGTGCTTGTGCATTAAAGGTGCCCATGCATCTAATCCTATGCCCCATGCACTAAGGTAAAATTTCCTCAAACTTTAAAATTTCAATTTTTGTTTTTAGGATGGTTGTCATTTTTAAGGGTTTTTAGTTGTTGTTTTAGTCCATTTATTGATTTTAGAGAAATATTCCTAACAAAATTTCCTTAGGGTTTGATAAGGGATTTTTGGTTAAATTGGGTTAGGGTTTGATGAATGATTATGTTTTCATGCTTTGAATGAGTTTGGAATAGGGTTGTGTATGCTCTTCTCTTGCACCTAGTGTGATCTTGAGAACCAAAAACACCCTAAACCACTTTTTTCTTCTTAGGAGTAAGTAGGAACAATCATCATCCATTTTGTGTTTAAGGGAACAAACTTGCATTTTTTTGACATGTACTTGATCTTTTAGTTTAAGAGATTTTTCACTTGATAAATAATCAAGGATAAAATTTGTGTATGCTCTTCCCTTGCACCTAGTGTGATCTTGGGAACCAAAAGCAATTTTAGTCTTTCATTAAGAAGCACTTGGATTAATTGGGAATAAACTTTGTTTTACAAAATTTTATGGTAGTTAGTTGATTTACAAGCTTTTCATCTAGTTGGGTTACTTTTTGTATGCTCTTCTCTTGCACCTAGTGTGATCTTGAGAACCAAAAACAACACTTAATCCTCTTTCTATAATATTGTGAGTCTTTTTGAACTACTAACCATTTGTGTGAAGGACCTAAAATTTTCAAAAAATAAGTGCTCTCTTCAAACCAAAATCTAACATTCACATGTGTTATAGGTTTCCATTGGTGGTCTAAACCAAATTACTTAATCCAAAAGATTAAAAAACACCAACACACAAATTCAAAACATCGTATTGCAGGTTTCGGTTAAGAGCTACGGCTCATCCGCTTAACTAGGACATAACCCCTTTGGCATAAGCCTTAAGCTACAAAAATGGGGGTGGTCCTAGGAACCCTAAAGTAGTTCACGTAAGAGGGAACCTTGTGAACGAAACAAGAAAGTGCTCCACACTACCGAATTGACTAGTACGCCTTGGTGAGATTAGAGTCAAAGTTACTTCCATTGTGACCCCAGTGATAATACAACTGAACGCACTAGTTTCTCATTATATTAGAAGGGGGTAAAGTAAATCTGAGATACTCCTTGGGAAACCTTGGTAAATCAAGCTCATAGAAGTAAACTTGTGACACATAGAGAGAGAACCACCTAGGAAGCTTTCCGGCTTGGAGCCATTGTTTTTGTCTTAGTTGTTATACTTGAGAGCTCTCACAAAGTGAAAACTTTGTTAGATTCAAACTCTTGTTTTTTGAACAAGGGAAAGAATCTCTTAAAGTTGAAACCATGTGATATTTCATCACAAAATCTACTTAGTGTCATTTTGTCCTAGTTTTTCACTTGTCCTAAGACAAGGTGAAACTCTGCCAAAATAACACCAAGTTTATTTCAACACCACTTGGTCTACACCCTTGTTTTCTTGTTTCCCATTTTTGGACAAAAGGAAACAACATATACGAATACCACTAGATATCATATGTCCACCACTTTTTATTCTACTTGTGTGACTAGGTTGCATAACACTGGAAGCACAAGTGTTGAAAGTGTGCATGGTACGTACTCACGATCTAGTAGGCCCCTTGTCTCAAAGACCCATATTTGAGACTTATTATCATCGTAGTTAGGTGGTTTCATCCTTGTCTTCTTTTGAGTTATTACGCTGCCCACATTATAGCCATACAATTGAGATATTTATGTCTTGTTTCCATTGTGAAACTAGGCCTAAATCTCTATATTGTATTGTTACGTTGCTCACACGCATAACAATTTCTTGTTATACTTAGACGTAGTTTTTACATCCTAGCCTTGTCTTGAGTTTTGTAAGTGTTGAGGTTACTTTGTTAGCATCGCTATAACGCCATTTTGATACTAAAATATTTCTTTCTCACAAAGTTGGATTACGTGTCCAAATAGTGTTGTTATATTGCTCACATTTGTATCATCCATGTTTACAACACTTAGAATTTGTTAGTATTTAGAAACTAGTTTTTAGTATACCTTGTTAGAAGGTCACGTCAACACTTTCTTAGCATTTAGGTCTTGTTTATTACAAACTTGACCTAACTGGTGATATTGTGTTGTCACTATTTGGTTTCAAACCTATCTAGAAAATCTTAGGGAGTAAACTATTTGTTGTGACTAAATTTTGAGTCATTGTACGTCATTGTATTATTCTAGAAAAACTTATGTCATATATTACCTTGCTAGGGTAGCTTGTTCTTTATTCTTTGGTTCATACATTTGTATTGACCTATTAATTTTGTGGCTATTCTATAGTCACCTTGTTTTGATGATTTAGTGTCATTACACTGCAAAAAAAATTTGACTAAGGTCCTTTTTAGTAAACCTTAGTGGAAATATTTCATGTTGTATCTCCTATCTTGAGTATGCCTACTACGAGAATGGGATCCCAAAGATTAGGAGCTGATATATTTGGAGGTGAAAACCCTCTTTTAGAGGATAATCTCATGGTTGACCATAGTGGTGGAGAGGAAGATTCTCCTCATATGAATATAGAGTGTCCTCCCACCAATTTTGATGATTACATTTTTCAAAACAAACATGAGGTTCTTATGTGTGTTATGGAACTAGGAGCTAAGTTACCTTCCACAGTGGACCCTTCTCTCATTTCCACAATGGTTCAGGAGAAGAAGAAGTAGACCAACCTCATCATACTATTAATGAAATATTAAACCTAGGTCATGCCTCTACTTCTACACAAAAAATAATGAGGAGATACCATTTGAAAATGATGGAGATTATCGAGTACCTATTATTAGAATACATTGTGAAGACAACGAGGAACATGTTCATCATGCACAACCTCCCCTAATGAATATCAGTAACGAAGTACCTATTCAAGAGGTGACGTTAGAACAACAGTCCAAGCCCTCACTCACCAATTGGAAATTTTGGCTTCACATATACAAAAGGAACAACCAAAAGTTGTGAAACAAGCTATACCAAAGGAAAAACCAAAAACTTTGTTTCACGAGTTCCCAATAAACACTCCTCGATGGGAGACACGAAAGACCCTTATGAATAATTTCTCATAGAGAATAGAGGTGGGAATACACCTAGATTTAACCCTTCATATAGGCCTACGCCACCCACACAAGATCCACTCTTCAATCAAGAGTGGTCCACTATGAAGAACACCCTTCTAGCATTACAAGAAGGCAAAAAAGTAACAATAAGAAATACCAGTTTGATGAGTTGTGCCCTTATCCATTTGATAGGGCCATGCTATAGGTACCTTTCCCATGACACTTTGATTTTCCAAAATTTGACAAGTATAAGGGAAAAGGTGACCCACATGACCATATTAAATATTTTTATATGGCATGCCAAGAGGTTGCATTTAGTGACAATTATCTTATATGCCTCTTCCCATGGAGTTTAGGAGGGTAGGCATTGAATGGTTTATACGCATCCCCAAGGGATCTATATCCACATGGCCAGAATTAGCTGAACATTTTGTGTGCACTTTTCTTTTAATATAGAGAGTGACATTACCATGCTAGATCTCTACAATGCCAAACAACGAAACAACAAAAACTTCATTGCATTTTTTACAATGATGGAGAGGATTAGCTAGCCTTTCCTTGCTCCATACCCAAAAAATAGTTGATAAGCATATTTTTTCCCAACCTCCATCCAGACATAATGTTCCACTTGCAAATGCATTGTGGCAACACATTTGAAGAGGTAATAAAAAAAGGGAGTCAAATTGAAAAAGCATTGTTAGCTAGGGGGACTCTAAAACCTCTCCCACGATCATAATGATTCCAAATCTAATGAAAAACCAAAGTTTGTTCATAATAAGAACAAAAACATCATTGGTGATGGGATAGTAGACTCTAAGTGAGTACAAATCCATTCAAAACCACACCTTTGAATCTTGCAAAGGGAAATCCACCTACGAGTATAAATTTCATACTTTCACACCTCTATCTAAATCAATATCATCCATACTAAAGTAGTTAGAGGCCATAAACATGGTTAAGTACCTGAAACACAACCCTATGGGGACATGCACCTAAACCATCATGGTTTAGAGATAATGAATTTTGTGGATTTCACCGCGTAAAGGGTCACAAAACTGACAAGTGTTTAAGATTAAAACACTACATTCAAGACCTAGTTGATAGTGGTGATATAGAAGTAGACTCACTTTGCCGTTGCCAAAAATCTCCAAATGTAAACTTAGGGATCTTCAAAGAGCCTTTTCCCAATCACAAAGAAAATAAAAATCCATGGATCGGGACAATCGTCTCAGAATAAGAATGTTAACTATGTGTCAAAACAAAGACCATTTTGATGCCTTGATAGGTTGTGTTGATCCACTCATTGAGAAAATCAATATGATTAGAATTAAAACAAGAGAGTGTGCATCATGGAAACGTGATGGGCTCACCTTGTTATCTCAAACCTACTCCCCCTCCTCCTCAAGAGATTCATTATGATGTGTTAGATCAACTAGAGAAGACTACAACTAAGATTTCAATCTTAGACCTTCTAAATATTTCTAACATCCATAAGGATATACTTTGCAAAACCCTACAGGATCAGAGTATCTATTGATGTTGACCCAACACATTTACAAGCCATGGTAGCACAAATCACTCCCACAAGACACATAACCTTCAGTCTGATAGAAGCCTTAACTAAAAATCCCTCCCATAACCTACCCTTACATATTGAGGTAATAATCAAGTGTAAGAAGGTCAAGAGAGTGCTTGTGGATGAGAGGATCATGGGTCTTAACATTTGTACTCTTAAACTAGTTCATCAACTAGGTTGCACAAAGTTGATTTAGAGACAAAGGTCATCACCATAAAGGCATATGACAATGAAGAAAGAAAATCAGCTGGAATGATCACTTTCTCATTAGAATTTGGTCCCATAACCCATGATACAAAGTTCCATGTCTTGGACCTAGAGCTCCCTTACAACATCTTGCTCGGTCACCCATGGATTCACGCCATGTAGGTCATGCCATCAATGTATCATCAATGTCTAAAATTATAGTATGAAGGACAAAACACTTACTATATAAGGGGATCCCCAACCATTTTCTCATTGCAGAGCATTTTTGGGCTATTTTCCTACCATCTACGAGTGTCCCTCTCTATGAGATTTGTTGTCCCTGTTCAATCGAGGCCCTCACTTCATGAGTGGATCCAGACACCCTGACTCCCAGTGATAATAGTGTCTACATCAGAATCTCCTTTTTCTACATGGGAGATGAAATCATAAACAATGGTTATGGAGAGTATAATCTTTAACAAGCCCTTATGGTTCAAAACATTCCACTATCAGCCCAAGCACGTGGTAGACCATGTTATAAATTCCAAAGATCAAGGAGAATTTCCCTTTGACAATTTCACTTCAAGTGGCTTACTAGAAGATGAAATAATCCTCAATGATATTATATTTCATCCTCAAGATGATGAAATGGCTTTGTGTTACAAGTCATCTAGGTATGTTATTCCTAACAGAATCATGCTTACTATGAGATATCAAGGACGTGGTTGCGGCCACCAAGAACAAGGTCCATTAGAATCTCTTCCAATACCTCATCATATAATGGGTAAATTAGGTATTGGCATCCATTTGTATGAGTCTCACCCTTCAGATAATGAGTATGCTTCTTCTGAGAGTGAGGATAGTTTTTCCAAAAATGAAAGTGAAAAATAGATTCCTGGTGTAGTCTTTACGAAGACCTCACCTCTACGAACCTATTCTCTAACATGGCTATCCTTACCATAACCCCTATTACACCCACCATATCCCCTATAACTCAAAATTAAACCTCATCTACCCATCACTCATGAATTGGGATCAAAAAAAACACATACCTATTGACATGTTTCATAAATGATGAGGCTATTGGTGAGTTCTTGGCATCAGAGATAACATTCCAAGAAATGATCACAAGAAAGGCTTCTCCATTCAGCTCAATGTATGTGTATATTTAGAGAGGAGGTAGAATTATGTGGACACTTAAGTAAAAAAATGAGCAAGGGAAAGAGTCCTACAGAAAATCCTTATGGAAAGAAAAAAAGGGAAGTCCTATAGTGAAAACCTCTTTGAGGCACTTGTGGAAAAACAAGCAGAACAACCTATGGAAAAGATAGTGTACCCATATAAAGATGAGGATCTCCCTGAACCACCTTTGGTAGAGGAGGATCTCAATCTCCCTCCCGATCCTACATGCATGGGGGATGAGTCAAAGCTACTAGTGGAAGATATAATAGATGTTAACATCGACACAAAGGAGTTTCCTAGAATAGTTAAGTTGGGAGCTTCACTCTCAGCTCAAGAGAAAAAACATTTATAGGACTTTTGAGAGAGTATGTAGACATCTTCACTTGGTCTTATGCACAACATGTCAGGACTTGATCCTGCATTAGTGGTGCACAATCTTGTTGTGCACCTAGATGCCAAGCCCATCAAACAAAATCTTCGAAGATGCATCCTCATCCTTACTAGAAAGGAAAGAGCTAGAAAGGTTATTAGAAGTAGGCTTCATCAAGCCTATCGAATACTTAGAGTGGATTTCTAATGTGGTACCAATTCAGAAAAATCCATTCGTATCAGAGTGTGTACCGATTTTAGAGATATTAAAAATCTTGTCCCAAGGATGACTTTCCTCTCCCTAACATCGACATGATCATTGATTATACTGCTGTTATGAGATGTTATCACTCATGGATGGCTTCTCAAGTTATAATCAGATAAATATGGAGGAAGATCAACACAAGACAAATTTCACAACCCCATGGGGAACATTCTACTACCAAGTTATGCCCTTTGGCCTTAAGAATGTAGGCACTACATATCAATGGGTGATGATTGTAATATTTCATGACATGATAAGTGACATCATGGAAGATTACATAGATGATATACTAGCTAAATCTAGAACTCAAGAGGAGCACCCAAAGATTTTGTGGCATATCTTTTAGTGCCTAAGAGACTACAAAGTCTGCCTTAACCCAAAGAAGTGTGTCTTTGGTGTGCTATCTAGGAAATTACTAGGATTCATTATGTCAAGGAGAGGAATAAAGGTGGACCCCACAAAGGTCACGACCATCATAAAGATGCCTCCTCCTAAGAATATTAGACAACTATGTAGCTTACAAGGGAAAATTCAGGCCATCAGAAGGTTTATTTCATAGCTAGCAAACAAGTGTCATACATTCACACATCTTCTTAAGAAAGATGTTAATTTCACTGGGGGCCAAAAAACAACAAGCAATTTTCTTTACTAAAAGAATACTTGGCTAAACCCCTCATTCTCATGCCATCCCACGATAGAGAACCCTTGTTTTTTTACATTTCTGCTACACATTTTACAATTGGGGCATTGTTGGCCCAGTATGATAAAGAACAGAGAGAAAAAGGTTGTATACTACTTGAGCAGAACATTGATAGCATATGAGCTCAACTATCCATCAGATCAAAAAGGCTTTCCTAGCCATAGTGTTTTTTCTTTCTAGAAGCTACACCACTATTTTCTCAATAATAAAGTCAAGCTTATTTCAAAGGTTGATCCTTTAAAATACTTACTTGTCAAAACCCACCTCATAGAAAGATGGCTAATTGGATCATCTTATTAAGTGAATTCGACATTGAGTATGTGCATCAAAAGTCAGTAAAGGACAAGTTCTTAGCAGATCAACTAGCAGAAGCTCCACTACTAGGTACCAAACCCTTGAGTCTAGAACTACCAGATGCATCCATCATGTACCTTGAGGAATCTATCATTTGGAAACTATACTTTGATGGCTCCTTTACCTTTCATGGTTTAGTTCCAAGTTGTGTTAATCACTCCTACGAGAGACTTGATTCCCCAAGCCTTCTACTTGGATTCCCATGCACAAATAATATAATGGAGTATGAAGCTCTCATCAGGATGAAGCTAGCTATCAAATGGGATATCAGATGAGTTAATTGCATTGGTGATTCAATGCTTATTATCAAACAAGTCACAAATGAATACAAGGTCAAGGATGAAAATATTACTTCCATATAAAAGAATGGTCATTCCTTGAAAGGATTTCTTCGAGCAGATAACATTTGAGAAAATACCAGAGCACAAATAGAGAGAAATGATGTTATGGCTACAATAGGATCCATGTTGAGTATTCTCCAGGGAACAATGATATGCCATTCTTCATAGAAAATCTAAGAACATCGATATGACATACCAGATTCTTGTATGGTGTGTGATGTTGTTGGTCCCTTTTCCCCATGGTACGCTGAAATATTTAATTACCTCCATGATGGAACCTTTCCCACTAACATTTCCATGCTTGAAAAATGCACCCTCATCCAATATAGCCCGTTATACCCTACTTGGGGGCACCCTCTTCCTCCAGGCTATGACGATGGGAATCTATTGTGATGTTTAAGTTTAGAAGAATCTATCCAAGCAATTAAAGAGGTACATGAAGGAATCTACGGGCTCATACTAATGGGATCATCCTTGCAAAGAAAATACTTAGAGTAGGCTACTATTGGCCTACCATGGAGCATGATTCTATAACCATGTGAAGAAATGTGTGGATTTTCAAAAGTATGAAACTTGATACATGCACGGTGCAATGCAATCCTTGCAACCTATCACAACCCTTGGCTATTCTCAAAGTGGGGTCTTGATCTAATAGGAAACTTAACCCTATCTCTTTCAGATGGTCATAAATTCATCATTACTACAACTGAATACTTTACAAAATGGGTAGAGGTTGTTCCTCTCACCTATGTTGAAGGTGCCCAAATCTCTAAATTTATCATGAACCATATCATTTGTCGATATGGTATCCCTTCTACTATTATCACTGATAATGGTAAGCCATTTAAGAATAAAATAGTGAAAGCACTCTGCAAATGCTTTCAAATCTCCCTTAAGTTCTCAACCCCTATTACCCTCAAGGTAATGGGCAAGCCGAGGCTTCCAATAAAACCCTAATTCACATTATGGAGAAGATGGTGAACAAGATAGGCCATGACTAGAATCTACAAATTCACCCTACCCTCTGGGCATTTAGAACTTCTATCACACCCCCACAAGTGCCACTCCATACTCCTTAGTATTTGGCATGGAAGTCATACTTCCTTTAGAGATCGAGATCCCTTCTTTTGCATATCGAGCTAAGGGACTACCTAAATGAAGAGGAGGACTACAAAGTAGCTTGACTGACAGAGTTGGAGCTATTAGATGAGAAAAATACTTCACACTCTCAATCACCTTAAAGTGTATCAGGATCGAGTGTGGTGAAGCTACAATAAAAGATTCATACCTCATCAATTTGAGGTAGGGACTTGGTGTTAAAAGAGAATCAAAAGAACACCAATAAGGACCATGAAAAGAAAGGGAAATTTGAACCCAATTGGCTAGGACCATATGTTGTGGTTACCAAGTTTGGTTCAAGTGCCTATAAGCTAGCCCATTCAGATGGCCAAGAGCTTTGAGAACCCATGAATGCGCATGCATCTTAAGCACTTCTATGCTTAAGTATGGGGTCTCTAAAATATCAAAAAAGAAAAAAATATAAAAATAGAAAAAAAAAAAGATAAATAAACAAGTGCATCCAATAGTGAAAACCATGCAATGGTGGCACTTTGGACAAGTCCTTTGGTGAAAACCAGTTTCCAAACCAAGGGAGGGTCCATTGTTCACAAGCATTTCAGGTTTAGGAGTACAACAAATTTTTCCTAAGTTGGTCTTTTCCTTCATTTGAGTCCCTTGTGAGCCTATCCCTCTTTTTCCCTAATCTAGCTAATCCAACCTTTTGAATGTGGAGAATTTAACTTTGAATGAACCCATCTCACACTAGGGGAAACTTTCATAGCGTCACTTCTAGTACATAACACGTGGCATTACCCTTGTATATCCCATCTAACATTGGGGCATCCACATTTCTTCATTTCCTTTCATGTTTGCTTTGAAAACTTATTTAGAAAACATGTCAAAAACATTCGTATAACTTTTTGAAAACCCCAAAACATACAGATATGTTAGTTGAAAAATAAAAAACATTCAAATATGTTTCGTAGAAAACTCCAAAACAATAGAAAATTGTCTTAGAGAATACCAAAAAACAATGAAAAAAATGTCCCAAAAATGTCCCACAAAAACAAAGTAGTAGTTTGCTTACTTTTAGTTGTTGGTTTGTATGGTTTTTAGTTGCATTGTTTTTCATATTGTGTATTTTAATTGGATTCACTTACTTACTTAGATTGAATGTTATTTTAATTTGTGTTGCATTGCATTAAGTTCATTTTATCTTGCATACTTGTAAATAAATGTGTTTCTTTGATTAGATTTTTTAACTTGTGCTTTTAATTTTTACTTGTACATTGTGTTATCACTTCATCATCATATCACATATAACCATCACATCTATACATCATATATCAATAAATGCTAAGTCTACATCACACATGTATGCTAAAGCTAATCATCAAATATCGTATCACCAATGGGGCAAGAGGGGTTGCATGATCACAAATCTATCCCCCACACCAATATCAAAAATAAAAACATGTTTTACTCAAAGTATCTCATCAACATGCAATATGACATTAGCTAAGGCTATCTCATAATCTAACATGTGATACAAACATAAAAATACAAATTAAGCATGATATCTCATAAACAACATGTGGTACATCAATAATCCATCTATCATCATACATCATCAAAAATATAAATGTCCATGTATAAAATGTGTCTCAAAAGTACATCTAATATAATGAGCCATCATGGGCATCTATACAAAAAAAGTGCCTTCATCATGAGGCATAATAAAAAAAACTATACATATACATCCATACAAAAGTATGCCTTCATATCGAGGCAGATACACAAAAAAGTACATATACATCAATAAAAAGATTCATATCGAGGTGATACACCAAAAATATACATCTAGTACATCAATAAGAGAGTTAGCCATGAGATCTCACCCTCTCAGGGCTACCAGTTCCACTAGCATGGGGCATTGTAGGTTAGGGTTAATCTGGCCGACCATGAAGTCCACTCAGATCTATACCTAGACCTGCTAACATATAACTAGTCGAAAGGATTAGCCCTCTATCTCTCTATAATGGCTTGGTGATATAATGATTTGCAATAATAATCCTAGATGAGACTAGTTCTCATCATATCTATATATATCACTAGAGAACTCTCTGATGGTTGAAGATGCTCACAATAGAGCATCACACTCTCCTATAATATATGGCCTCACTATATCTACCTAGTATACCTGTGTATGATTTTCCATCCATCCACCCAACCCACTTAGCCACTACCTGTGTCTTGTTTGTTATTTCCTAATGTTTCATCGTGAACTCTATAATCTACTCTGTCTCTAGCTTGATCTCATTCTATCATGAGTTGATCCCCATCTATGATGGCACTGATCTATTTGATATAGCTTGATCCCTCTCTATATATAGCTATACACTATCTTCTATCACCTCACATCTCTCTCTATCATGAGGGCTTGTAATCTCTATCCTAGCCTGATCTCACTCTATCATAAGATTGATCCCATCATCGATAGCCTGGTCTCTCTCAGTAATGATCTTGATCCCTCTCGGCTTCCTCTCTATAGATTGTTGTATGTAGCCTGTTGTCATATACCTTTAAGGTACCTACCACCAACCTAGTATGTAAGGTCCTCCTCCATCTCTCTCCATCCCCATCATCTCCTCCATCTCTCTATGGATATGTATGTATATCATGTGAGGGGGTCCCGATGAATCCTCCTCCATATCCTCACCACCCCCCTCCATGTCCTCCATCTCCTAGTAGAATGTGTTATCATTCATGTGAGGAGGAATGATGGAGGTTCCTACATCACTACTACTTTATTTTACTAAGACCTATTATTTGTGAGCACCTACTATATTGGTACCCCTCATGCACGTATCTCCATGGGCCTTTGTGCTAGTGCATGCATATGTCTGCCTCTATGATCTAGGCCTGTCCCCCTACGCTTGCTACATCCAATACCTCCTGTGGTATAGTCAATCTACATGGCAACATTCTATCACATACCATGTTGCATAATCTGGGGTAGTCCTTGATCTACTATATGTGCATGATGTACCCAAGGCTGTGGAACCACCTTAAAAATATCATGTGAGCTCAACCCAACCTGATCCGGGGTCCCATGTGGAAGACCTCTCTATATCTATGCATGCATACCACATCTCATCACCAGAATCCCCTATGAGACCAAACTGACGTTGGACCCTGTCCACCCTGTACCACTCCATGATATAGCTCCTACTCCCAATGATGAAATGGTCCACTCGTTGTCCTCACTCAACTCAACTATATCCTCGAGGCCACTATGGTATAACTTGTATGGTCACCATGTGATCATATGGGGTTGTAACTCATCAAAATCTCACCTATAATAGTATGTGTCCCCCCGTGTGGCTGGATTTAAATATCATCTCCATCTGAACCCAGCCCATGAGGGAAGGATCTCCAATAACTCGAGCTCTCAAAGCTCCTCAGGGGTGGCCTATCACAATATGATCCCAAGCCCATATCTATAATAAAGTAAAGTAGCCCAGGACCATTGTCCTCTATCCATGGTAGAATATCAAGTGTAAATCAAAAGTATAAATGAGCCAATATACAATGACCCCAATAATACACCTCTCCCTGAAGTAGGTCGTGAATCACTCTAATAAGACCCAGAGGGAATCATGCACTAATCTTGTCAAAAAAAACATGCCACTAACAAGAGCTAATAAATATACGGGGACCCGTCCTAATAAGGATCGGCCATGCACCTCCTAACCAAAACTGACATACCCCATGGGGGATATCTATCACTCCAAATGTCATGGTTGTATATCACTCAATCGATCTTGGTGACCATCATATGTAATCAAATGACCCTAAATAGGAACTCGTAGGATCCACCAAACATCCTCTAATGTAATACTCATCTCACCAGTAGGTAGTCAAAATTTGACTCTCACTCCACCATCTCTCAACTAAGGTTGTGAGTAGGTTGTGATCTAAGGTAATATGTGGCATATGTGCCACGTGTAGGATAAACCTGTCACCTCTAGGGTGATCTCTAAGAAAATCTAGTCCCGATGTCTAAAGGTCACCTCAAAGGTCCGAGTCACGCGCATATGTCACTCCCACATCACTAAAACATGCCAAGTCCACCTACGAGAACCAATCAGGTCAATTATTATGATCTTTTCTTCTATTCTACCATATAATTTTTCTAAGTCTAGTTTATCACATTATTATTCTATTCTATCATTAAATTCTTCTATAATTCACCTATTTCTTCCACCTAGGGTTTTCTAAAACCTTAGTTTTCACCTAAAAGCAATTTAAAATTGTCTTTTATGCATGGGTGCACTCTTCTGCACCAGGCACCTTTCATGCAGCACACTGGGTGCACACGTGTGCATGCATTTTTATCCAAAAAAAAGAAAATAAAACACCTTTTTAATCAAATGCATAGGTGCATTCATAAGAGCATAGCATTTTCCTAGGCATACACATGCAATTTTTTTCCTAGTTCCGCATTAGCCTAAATGCATGCACCTTTCAAGAAATTCCCTTTTCACATCGAATATAAAAAAAAATGCAAAGGCACATTTCAAAAGCATAAGCACACTAGTTACAAGAGTAAAGCCCACATGCATCTTTCTTCTTTGCACCATACATGCATAGGCACCCTCTTACATACATCAGCGCATGCATATAGCACCCCGCACAACTAAAAAAATTTAATATGCTAAAAACAATGCAAATGCATAGGCACACTTGATAGAGGCATATGTTTCAGATTCCCATGCAGCCACCAACAAGGCATACCCCCTCTTTTCCCTAATTTAGCCTTAAAATGTGTATTTTAACCAAAAATTAAATGCTTTGAATAACCAGGGTAAAAAGAATAGTTTTGTGTACCTATGTGGTCCATCCACTGGGAGCCTCATGTAGTCCCTCACGTGGTCCACATGGTGCCTCTGGTTTAGTACTCTCGCCATTTCCTCCCGTAGGTCAGAGCTCAAATCAATAGTAAAATGGTAAGTGAATGTGGTAAATAACTTGTCACGATGGCTTATATACCCATTTTTACCTTCCGTGACATGTTTCTCACCCCAAAGTGCCCTAAAACCACTATTTCTTCTAAAATTCTTCTAACACTTGCCATAATGATTATTTTTAATAAATAATTATTTTTGACACATTTTCACTACGCTAGGGCATATTTTTGCTTCCCACGGCCTTTTCTACTACATGGGGCATTTTTTTGCCTTATGGTCACTTTTAATGTTGTCTCATGACTTTTTTATTTCTTCTATAATATTTTCTTCCATAAAAATTATAAAAAATCAAAACAATCAAAAATTTCAAAAAAAAATTGTAAAAATCATTAAAAATCCAAAAAATTGTAAAAATTTAAAATTTTACAAAAAAATGGTAAACAACATATACACAGCTAAAGCATGTGTCAATTGCATTATCCTCAAACATCAAAATATGTCCTAAAAACATATTTCTATTTTTTTTTTTTTGTCTCAAACGACTTGTGGATCATCGTGATCTACCTCCATTAACAAAATCTAGGTTGCTTACTACATCGGTACTCCCATGCAACAATGAGTTTCCAAGAGACTATGTGTCATAGTGCACAAAATATTTTCCATGGGACTACTTGTGTCCTCTGTTATTCCCCTCACATGTATCCTTTCTTGGGGCACCATTTTTAACCCTTTTCATTACAACACAAACATTTGGGAACCGTACACTTGATAACAAAAACATTAGTGTAACTATCTTAAATGTTGTTTGTTTGAGTACGTGTGATTGTATTGGTTTCTTTGTTAGGTTAGTTGGTTTACTTTCTCGTATTACATTACATTATGTATGTTGCATGGAGCTAAATATCATTTTACTTTCTTGTATTGCATTGCATAATGTATGTTGCATGGAGTTACATATTTTTAGCAATGAAAAATTGTTAGTAATTTAGCTTTTCATGTTATCTTACACTTTTGTTTATTTTAATAAAGGCCGATGATGTAGACCTAGGGGAAAATGATATAACAAATTTTCTTATTGAAAGGTTGGATGCAAAGATTGGGCTTGTCCTATATTCTCCATTAATCATTTCTTCTCCATTATCATTTATTACCATTACTAATTTTTCTTCCAAATCACCTGGGGCAATAAACAACCATGTTTATCCCTATCCTTTTCCTTCTAAATAACCAAGGGTTTCACACCCGTTCTATCCTATTTCTTCTATCCATTTCAATCATATTTTTGATCATCGATTGACTTCTTCTATCACCCCATCGACACTCGAGGGGGCATCCTTCATTCTACTAATTTTTCTTCAAAAATTTACCTGTTTATGCTTTTTCTACTATATTTGAAGAGAAGTCACTTACTTCACCTCAAACAGGGGAAAATGTAGACACCTAAATTCCACTTTTGTAATCTTATTGCCAAAACACACACAAATCACTCTCATTCTTACCAATTCCATTATAATTAGTGATTTTTGCTAATTAACTAATGTTTCTTACCACTTTGGTCAATTAACAAGTGTTTTGTTGATCACCAAACCTCTTTCGCATTCAGGATGCCACTTTACGATGAATCATAAGTCAAAATCCTCTTCAAAACAGACAATTAGCATTATTAGCTAATTAAGCCTATTTTTCCCTTGTTTTGGTCAATATACCCTACTATTGGCTCAAACCCCTCTTCCAACCACTCAAAATCACCCCACTTTCTCCACAATGTCTCAACAAGCTTCAAAAGCTTATCCTAGCCTCCTAGTTGACCCTAAGTAGTTGATTAAGGCTCCACACATCTTAATCACTTGGTAATTCACTAATTGTGATTAGCAAAATCTTAATCATGATTAAAATTCTAATCTAATTTGGGGATTTTAGTCCCACATGCACCAAAATACAAGTTTTCCCAAATGGAAAACTATAAAAAGAGTTCACCTCATACCTTAATACTTTACACCATGCTTTGATTTGCATCTCATATAATAAATATGATTTATAGCCAAGCTCAATCCTTTCCTAAAACCTTCAACAAGGTTAGTAGATGGATATCTAAAGTGACTTTGTAAGTCATTTGGAGAGGCCATTTCACCTTGTTTGGAGTAGCAACCATACCAATTTGATTTCCCTCTTAGGTCTATTTAGGCCCATGTTAGGTAATTGAACATATTAGTAGGCATGTTTAGTTAGATTTTGAATTATATTCATGTTAGTTAAGCATTCCTTTAAGCTTCTATCTTAATGTTACAAATACGTGAGGCCATTTGAATGGGTTAGATGATATGTTTTTATACGTGAATGTTGTAAAAATATTTCCTATAATATGATACATGATCAATTAATCTAAATTTTGGATTTGAAAATGTGAGCGTTAAGTTTAATTAGGATGAAGTTGTCAATTTTTTAAGAATTCAACCAAGATACTTTCTTTTACAAGGAAAAATTCTTCCAAGAATAGTTTACAATGAAATTTGTGAATTGGAGAAGGCGAATAGATGTATGAGTATGTGTATTTAATTCTTAAAATGTGGTTTTGAATTGTCAATGATGGATTAAAAGTGTGACTTATTGGTTGACCATGTTTACTGAGAATTAAGAGTACAAGAATTAGTCAATTCATTGAAAATGAGATATATGATGAGGGAACTACCAAAATTAATTAAAAATGTGAATATGTATATATTTACGTATCTAAATTACCCTCATGTTGATATAGTAATAAAATTTTGATAGATTAAAATATAAATGAAACACAAACAATCTACAAGGCCAAGGCTTGTGTGAGATTGGAATGTGTTATCCTTTTTCCCTTCATGTATATATCCATACATGTGAACCTTCATGTTACATGAAAAAACACCCGATTACCCTCGATATTGCATGTGAGGATGGAGTGAAAAAATAATACCAAAGTAATTGGGCATATTGAGTAAAATATGTATACCATACATAGATATTAGACATGTTAAGTGAAATCAAGTTTAACCATTTATAGTAACTATGATTACTGAGTAAAGCCAAGTGTAAATATCATGTATATGTAATACTCTTGCAGATTTCATGATGTAGTATTATGTGCATAATTCAAAGGTGGATAGGGACTTGAAGGTGGCCTCAAAAACAAAACCATTTTGTATAAATTTGGTTTAAATTCTAATTTTGATAGGAATAAATTCAAGGAGGTTGATAAAAATAAAATCATTTACAAATGTGAGATTCAAAATAAGGATATTAGAAACTTTAGAAATGTGCATGAAGGTATGAATCTAAGCACTCATGTAGCAATGGTGATAGAGATACCTAATGATGAGAAAGTGACTACCTCATCATATCATCATAAGATCTCAAGTAAAATTTTAAATTGGGGATTTATGGGGGATAACATGAGGAATAAAAAAGGAAAAGGAAGTAGGACTTGATGTATTGCTTGCATGAGATAACATTTTATTTATGTCAAGCCACCAAAAGGACTTTAATAAGCACGTATGAATAGTTAATTAGATTATTAGTTTTACACTATGGAAATAATTGATTTATTAGTGTGGAAAAACTATGAAGATAGTTGTGTTTCTAAAAATGCAAGGGAATTTCTAGTGATTTGTCTTTGAATAGAAGGATGGGGGATCTGTGATCTACCCGGAGCCTAAAGATTACTTTGAGGTAGAAGATAACTATATTTATAAGCAACTATTCTAAAGTTAAGGGTGGTTGGAGTTTTTATAAAATTCCAATGGGTATGATGAGCATATTTTTAGAGTTTGTTGAAGCTTGAGAGAATAAAACAATGGTAATAAGGGGTTTATATATAATACTCTCTGAGGAAAATCTTGGAAGTATTTTAAATCTTCCATGTATGAGAGAAATATGGTTTATTTAAAATAAGAGAGGACCAAAATGTAAGGAAACATTTTGGTTGCCTTGGGACTAGGTGCATGATACATGGAAGGTAATATTACACACATTGCTACCCAATAATTTACCTATAGTAGAATTATTCATCCCGAGATACATTAGATGTGAAGGTATATTTTCACTCATATAATATTTTCATTTCAAATTATTAGCAAATGTTAGACATGAAATGTTGGTGAATCTACCTTATTTTCTCCTAAATTCCTTAGAAAATATAGTTGCACATACTAAATGTGAGAATAGGAAATCCATTTCACACCAGGATAATTGAACTATTGATATCAAATGTAATTTAATACTCCTCATATGTTGTATCTTCGAAAAATTAATTCCCACACCAAATTTATTTAGACAGAAAAGGTGAAAAGTAGAAAATTTCTTATTTATTACTCCTCATCATTTGAGGAACATATTATGGATGCAAAGCATAAGGATTTAAAGGAAACTAGGGTCACTAGGCTACCTAAAATGTCCATCAGGTTTAAATCCATACGAGTGGTTATGTTGGAACAAAATATAGAAAGGAGGGTAGGAAGGAACATAGATGAGGAGAAGTCTATTTTAGGGGATATTATAGATGATAAGGGAAATATGAATATTTTGAGGGATGATGAACATGAGGAAAGATATTTTTGGGAGAATAAGCATCCTAGTCAAGAAGTTTTTGAAGGTAATGTGATATTCATGCCGATAAAGAAAGAGCCTAGGGTTCTAGAAGAGTAGAGAAAGGAAATGGAGACATGTGTTGATAGTTTATCATCACAATTGGTCTTGTTCAAACCTGATTTAGGATAGAAAAAATGACCATTTATCCATACTAGAAAATATGACTTTTAAATAAGTTATAAAAGAGCTACCTATAGGTAATATGAACATGAATATAGATGTACCAACTCATAAGTTACATTAGGATGATACAAAGGAGACACCTCCAAGTTTTGTGACTAGAAACACAAGTGAAAAGGAAGAAAATTTAGTTCAAGATATGGAAACATAGACAATGGGAATAAAATTAAAAAGGCATGTACAAATAATAATGATATGGATGTGATTTTACTAGCTCCAAAATATTATCAAGATAAAGAAACATAGGATGAAGGTTCTGTATTTCATTGGATCCCTATTATAATGACTATATTATTTAAGATGCATATTGATTTGGTAATGATAAAAGAAAATATAGGTGATTTTAAATTGATCCTAAATTATTGTAAGAATGATATCTAAGGAATTTTTAATGATGCAAAGGATTTGTAATTAAATATACTATTAGTGAAATATAGAAGGTAAGAACAAAAATGATCTTTAAAACTAATCTACTTCATGTTTACAAATTGGGGGAATAGTTGTCTAAGTGTAGATATCCATCTAAAGTATGTTAGAAGAAAAGATAATAAGAGGGGGTGAATCATTCTATCAAAAACGTTTTCATTCATTTTTCTTATCTTATAACATCATCCCAATAACCATTCAACATTTACATTCAATATGATAATATTAGTTGTGTATCATCCATTCACAAGTGCATGAAATAAAAGTGAGAACACATATACACAAGATATGAAGTGGTAAACCCTTATGGGAAACAAAAAATAATAATTTTTTAAAATATATTACTGAGTTCAAGAGACTTGTATGAATATTACACATCGGAAAAGATTTGTTTAGTAAAGCACCCGCTTCCCAAGGAGCATCCACCCCTATTTAGTATAAAACCCACTATAAAAGGAAGATATCACCTCCAATATGACTAAGAACCCACCTAGCCACCTAAATATGATTACCACTTCTGATTTATTTCTCCAACAGTTGATGGTGATCACTAATTCAGCTCCATGTACTTAAAAACCCTCTCAAATACACTTTCTTCTTCTTTTCTCAAAATATTCTTATTCTTCAAGATGATTCCATACCAAACCTAACTCGCCATCACCTTCTCTCTCTAGTACACAATCACACACTCATTTCACTCTCAAAATGTCACAAGGACATTCATTACCTTTACTTCTCTCCCCCACTAGGTAACACTTTTTCCTCTCTTACACCACACACAAATGAACCTTTTAACTTACCTTTATACTTTCTTCTTTTCACAAATCACCTACATCGGCCCTCATATAGTAAAAAATAATTAAATCGTCATTATAACATCATATAAAAATCATCCATAGTCCTGTGTAGGTTGTCACCATCACTAAGAACCTTCTATACCTTTATTAGGACACAAGTCCTAAAACCCTTAAAGAAGAATACTCATTGAATGTTAATGTGCAAGACAAATACCAACTTCACAAAGGCATGTCACACACATATAAATGATGTCTTAGTACTCAAAAATATCCAACAATCATGAAAACCACTCAGAACAATCATCAAACCATGAAACATACTTGAGATCATGCTAAACCAGGCACCCTAAAAATAGACCTTCAAAAAATTGTTCATAACTTACTCATATCTTATAAAAACTCAAGTATGATATACCATCAGAAATATATTGAAGTCAATATCATGAAATAAGTAAAACCAAGTCATAAATCCACCTGTAGCACCTCCAAAACTTCTCTTTTCCCATACTACTCAAAACTTCCTCAAAACTACCTTAAAATCAATCTTCATAAATAAGGCACACTTTCACATTATAAAGGCACAATCATGACCTTAAAACATCATGTAAATGTAGTAAAAATCACATGCTTCAATAAATTATAAATTAGTAAATAGGTCCAATGGGAAACTTTTGCAAAAATTGAAACTTTCAAGAAACTTCTCTTTTTGGGTGGGTCGCACATGCAACCGGAATATCTAAATCACACATGGATAAACATGAAGGATTCTTATACAACCAAAATTCATCAAAATTTCCAAAGGAAATACTTATGGGTCATTATACTCAGTTTATTCCAAGTCACTCCAAAACTAGGGTTCTATGAGGGTTAAAAAGTAGTTTAGATTTTAACATTTGTTCATAAAAAATTGACATTCAAACAACCTCATTATTTTTTTAAAATCCTTATAAATGACTTAATTAACTACCCCTAGGAGATTGAGTCCACATGAAAACTACACACTCCCCAATGAGCATTTGAAAGTCAACTGTTAGCTCAAAAGCACACCTTTGGAAACCCGATTTTGGCAAAAACTCAATATTTTGCAAAATATTCATCACCTGGACTTGAAACTTGACAAAAAATAATAAAAAAAACATGATTTATGTTATCCAATTCTCATACATTCCTTCTCATAATTGAAACTCTCCATATACCATGGCTTACCCATGTTTACATTCTTTATCTTCACTAGTCTTACTTCAAAATACCTTGAACTTGCATTATACACATGGAATATGACCTTGTAAATCTAAAACACATTATATGGAACATCATAACACATTCTAGATGATTTTACCAACCTTATATTCTTCATTTAACATGCTACCATCTCATTCTGTTTGCATTAGGTCAAGAACAAGACCTAGAATGGCTTGTTTCACCACATAACTAACAGAAATGAAATGTTTATCAAAATGCAGACCTATTAATACCCTTGATAGGCCTCATATAATCCTTTGAAAACATTTTGAGCTCATATTTCAACACCTAGTTTCTTGACCATACACCAATAACATGCAATCTCACCTAGTTATCATGCCTCTATAACAATGCAACTCATCACAATGCCTCCTACCGACTCAATGAAAATATTGACTCCTTTGACATTAATGTGACTTTACATCAATTAAAATAACCAAAAAAATTCCCAACAAAGGATATGCTTTAGTTTTCAAGTTAGGTTGGATAAAATTCAAGTTAGGGAAACTTGCTTCAATAATAATGATTGAGATATCTAGGAAAAGTAGTTCTACTAGGTTTTATTTTCTTCTAATAAAGAAGTTAAAACCTTGTTTTTGAACATATATTCACAACTTGATCCTAAATTTGTATAATAATTAGAACCAAAATCCATATATTGGGGACGTATATATGAGATATTTTTCATCCTATTTCCAAAATGAGAACAAAATCTCACAAGAAAGAATAAAATATTCTATGAAGGAGGAAACCCAAGCATTGTGGTTTAGGGAAGAATTCTAAAAGATGAAATAAATAATAAGGAATTTCCATAAGATTTGGAGAAATGAATGTATTATAAAAAGGATGGAATAAATCAAGAGGGAGGTAGGGAAATTATCTAGGAAATGTGTGCATAATTTAGGAAATCAATATTATAATGGTTATTTGTCCATATGGAATCTCCTCTCACCACTCTTAAGAAAAATAGAATTAATGTCTCCTTATAATGTATGGGAGGCTAAATTTAGGGAACCCTTCTATAACTTGGATATGAAAGTACATGGGTTAGATGGATGAGATTATAATTTAATTTTTGTTTCTTATGGTAAAACCTAATGCATTATTTGGGGGATGATAAACAAAGAAGAAAATTGTGATGCCCGGTTAAAACAACCCACTTGAGACCCAAGAAACAACCTAGGGTTAGCTAGAAAATTATGGAATAATTTTTTTTATTAGAAGTATCCACAACCAAGTTGCAAGGCAACAGTTGACCCTATTAGGTTCCGAACAATTCAATTTCACTAGGACATATTTTTCCTTCATTAACAATATCAAGTTCACATGGTTCAAATTTTTAGGGTTAGGTGTTTCAGTTAGGTTCAGGGAGTAATTTACCCCCATACCCACTCTCTAGCAGGCTCAGATTTTCAACATTATTTTTATCACACATAATTCTTCCAAAATTTCCCTAAACCATTCCCATTGGATAGGAAATTTTCTCACCTTTCCTGGTGATATAAATAAGTCCTCCTAACTCCTTATATTTTTCAAGTTATGGGCCGGTGGGCTTTAGGGGAGAAATTTTCCCAAGGGATAATCCATGGGCCTAGGGAAGGAAATTTTCCCCATGCGTGGGTCACAGAGGTAGGGAAAACTTAACTCATTTTCCCTCTTTTGGCACAAAAGCACAAATCACCTTCGTGCTCCTCGCGAGTCCGGTGAGGGGAAACACGTGTTTCCCCGGGTTGGTTGGGAGAAACGGCGGGCCGACGGAGTGGGTTAGGACATTAAGTCCTTTAGGAAAAAAGTGCTAAGGGGTAAAATTGATCTGCGCTTACGCCGATGCCATAAATTCCATGTGTCATGCACCGATTGACACCAGAGACAGGGTGGCGGAAAAACCCAAGAATTACGCCAAAATGGAATAAAATTCAAAAGGTATGCGCGCGTCTGAAAGGAATAATTCCAAGGAAAGGTGTGGGAGCGGGGCCACGTAGAAAAATGGGAATTTTCACCAAAAGGGAACAAAAATGCTAAGTCCAAAGACCTCCTGCGCTTCCTCCTAGCCACATGTCAGCATGTGATTGGTTGCGGGTTTGCGGGGATGCGGAAAAAAGTGGGAAAATTTTCCCAAGGTAAAATTTTCAAAAAGACAAGTTTGAATTTGGTCTGCCTTTATGAGGTGCCATGTGACAGGTCCCAATTGGTTGTGGGATGGCAGGGCCATGGACTTTTGTGGAAATTTTTCTAAAGTCAAAAATTAAAGTTAACAGTTAGATTTATTTAATTATTGAATGACAATTTGAAGTAAAACTTAAAATGGCCATAACTTTTGATATGAAGCTCAGATTTGGGAAAACAAGGACTTTCTAGAAATCTCTTGAAGCCATTTTTACACATGAGTTATAAATTTTTTAATTTTATGAAGTTTAATTGGTCAATTTAATTAAAACAATCAGTTGGATTTTGCGAGAACAAAACTGGGAGAATTCACTTATAAATTTTTATTCAAATTGGTTCTCTTACTTACTCCACATGTTAAAAAGACATGGAGGATTTTTTTAGATGAATTTGAGAGAGGTTAAAAGGTTTAATTTAGTTTATTGAGTTGAAATTGATATATATATATATATATATATATATATATATATATATTTTTTTTTTTTTTGACAACAAAATGGTTGTGCAAGTTTCAAGTTGGATTTTTTTATAAAGTTCTGAGGATCCATTCTTTAGTTTTATTGTCAACTTGAGTTCCTTATGACTTACTAAATCTAAATTTTAATGTTTCATATCTTATTGATTGGTGCAAGTTTGAACTGCCCATTTCTTTGATAAATTTGATTGCCAGGTTTAGGAAATAAAACAAAGATCAAACATTAAAGGTTCTTTAAAAATTTCCATCCTTCAATTTTGGTAATTCATTTCCTTTCTAGTCTAATGCATTCAATTTATTCATTCATCCATTCAATAGCAATTATACAAAGCCTGATTTCCAAATTAGACTCCTTTCAAGAGAACAAAACATTGTCTTTTCCTTATACGCATTCTTCTTTCCTACAAAGATTTTAATTCACAACAGCAAATAAAATCCAATACTCAATATAATTTTGAGAAAAGAATGCAATCCTTTATTTATTTCCAATGACAAGTTTACAATATGCAATGCATGTAACATCCTTTCACATTTCTTTTCAAAACAGAGAATAGATTATAACTCCTTTACATTTCACATTCCAATTTTCAATCTTACATTGCCAACACAAAATCCTTCTCATTACAAATATTTATACGACTTATCCACTTCAAAGTGGGAAGGGATAAAATGAACTTTCTCAAAAGAAGATATCATCAAACTGTGTATTCCTCTTGCTCTAAAACAGAAACATGTTGGTTTTCTTCGTCTTTCAATTAGTTCACAAAAAAATAGGGGGAAAGGCAATGCTCTCCACCCAACCAAGATATCCAATAAGAAGGGAGAATTCATCCTTCCTCATTAGCCCCCGAGCCCCAACCATATTGGAATAGAAGATGAAAATCAACTCATGGGAACAAAGCCTTCTACAACCATACATACAACACTTACACAATAAAAATACAGTCCAAGAAGCATGTAGTTCACAACTACATTAAACACATACACACAAAACTGAGGCTTCATCAAGCAAGCCAAGAAGAGCAAGGAACTATGGGGAAAACTACTTATGCCTCCCAATGGGAAATGGGAATCCACCTGAACAACCCGCCAATAATAATCCATCTCACATACCCTTATGCCCCCTAAATTCCTCCTTATGCCCCCCAAAGTTTCTCCCTTATGCCCCCAAGAGTAAGAAATGAAAGCTATTTATTTTCCATGCTGGATCCCAGTCCCAAACTCCCCTCAAAATAAAACTGATGCCATTGGCATTCCCTTATGCCCCATATGAAATCCCCATAGCCTTCTCCTACACCATGTCCTAAGCAGTCTACCCAACCAGCCAACACACACATAAAACATTCACCATTTCATCCATGCATAGAAAGAGAAGAAGCATTTTTAAAAAAAGGCTCAAGTTCCTACCTCTCCATAATGGAGTTTGTTCCAAGATCAACAAGCTTCCCAATGCCAAAATACAGTCCAAAATCAGCAACACACAAGCATGCAATGGTCTCCAATCTCCTTCCACAAGCAAGAACTCCCAAAACAACAAGAAATTCACCCAAGGGAAGTATGCAAGGTTTCAACAACCCCCAAAACAAGAAAGAAATTCAAATTTTAAAGGAGAGGGAAGAGAAGAGGATGATGTGGATCCATGTGGGATGCCACATCACTCTTCCTCAACCCCAAAACAAAATCAACATCATTCACCTAAGCACAATAAATAAAATGACAAATTGACTTACACACTCAAAAATAACCCATACCCCAAAAGGACTAAATTAAAAACATGTAAGAGAAGTGTAATTAAAACTTACAATTAGTCATTTCAAAATGCATTAAAAAGGTCTAAATTTAACCTCCAAACCATAGGTATGGTTGGTGAATAATTTTAAGAGGTGTGGGACAAGTTTAACTTGTCCCACAAGCCTCCAAATATAGCCTCCAAGGAAAAATTTGAATTCCCAAGAGGATGAAGTGTTTCACACTCCAAAATCTATCTTACATTCTCATACATATCCCTTACACATTCTTACACATTTTTACACACTCTTATAACATTACATTGAAGAGAAACAACTCCATTAATTACATTCTTATGACATATTGATTTATTTATTTTAACACATGATTATTCACAACATTAACACAACATATAAACTAATGAAAAGGGTAACACATCACAAAATAAACACATGCAAACATTAATAAAGAAACCACATTAACAAAACATAAAGCCCCATGGTCACATTCAAAGGTGATTCCCCCCATGGGAATCCCTAACATAATACAACACACACACACACACACACACACACACACACACACAACATGTTGCCATGGTGACCTTGTTGAATTCACCTAGAATTCCAATACGGTTGGTCTCCAGTCCCCCGACATTGTTGTGATATTTTAACCTGCAAAACAAAAATACCTCCTTCGGCCTCATGGCCTTATCAGAACATCCAACATGATATAAATATAATAACAAAACCATCTATACATATGAATCAAAACAACATCAAGGAATCAACATTATCATTTTCAATTCAATTAATCAACTATATCATCATCAATTAATTCCCATGCTAGTTCTATTCACAATATCCAATATCACATGTCTGAACAATCATCCATCACATATCCATGTCAAACAATATATCATCATTCCCATATAAAAATTCCTCTAGTAATCATCATGCGTAATAATTGAATCGAGATCAATAATAATCCATGATCTAACATCTATCCATCATAATAAATCAAAACACAATAGTGTCCATAATAAGATGAACAATATCAAGATTAGTATCTAAAGGTGTCAAAGGGAAGTGGGCACTACATCCCCCTCCCCTTAGACTCAACTTCCTCTTGGAAGTCACTGGAACAAATGTGGAAACTGTACTCATAATGAAGTAGCATCCTCCCATGTAGCTGCAGTCTCATCATATCTGTTCCACTGCACCCGAACCTGATCAACCTCTCTACCTCAAAGGCCCAAGGTCCTACGATCTAGAATGTGAATGGGATCCACCGTCGCCTGCCCTTGATCATGTACCTGTAATGATGTCTAATCTAGTACATGAGACGGATCTATAATATATCTCCTAAGAACAGAAACATGAAACACATCATATACGCAAGACAAGTTGGGCAGTAATGCTAGATGGTAGGCCAAAGGCCCAATACGCTCCAAGATCTCAAAAATACCAATGATTCTAGGAGCTAACTTAGAACCTTTTCCATAATGGATAGGGCTCTTGTGTGACCTGACACAAATGAACACCTTCATGCCCACATCAAAACTACGGTTAATCCTATGTTGATCCACATACTTCTTCTTCCTGTCCTATGCCTCCTGCAATCTCTGCCTAATCAACACCACCTACTGCTCCATGTCCTGTAGAAGAGCTAGTCCAAGAGATACCCTATCCTCTAACTTGTCCCAACTAAGAAATTTCTGAACTCTCTACCATACAACACCTAAAAAGGACCCATGCCTATAGAACTCTAAAAACTATTGTTGTAGGAAAACTCTACTAAGTACAGGTACTCCTCCCACTTAGACTGTTGATCCATCACATACACCTTGAGCATATCCTCTAAAATCTGATTCACTCACTCAATCTGTCCATATTTCTTAGGGTGATATGTTGTGTTGAAGTTGATCCTCATCTTGAGAACATACTACATGGTAGTCTAGAAATGTGAAGTGTATAAGGGATCATGGTCACAAATGATCTTCCTTGGAATCCCATGCAACCTGATAATCTCATCCAAATATACTCGTGTCACTGCTCTAGCGGTATAAGTGGTCTTTACCGGAGAAAAGTGAGCCACTTTTTTCAATTTATCAACCATGACCATGATGGCGTCGTGGTGATATCTCATTATCGATAGCCCAATAATGAAATCCATGGAAATGGTGTTCCACTTCCATTCAAGTATAGCATGAGGATAAAGAAGACCTGTTGGATGCTGATGCTTGGCCTTAACCCTCTGGCACTCCAAACACTACGACACAAACTAAGCCACATCTCGACGAAGTCCTCTCCAATGATACAACTGTCGCAAAGTGGTGTGCATCTTTTTTAGCCCAGGATGGTTTGAATAAGGTGCATGATGTGCCTCTACCAAGATGTCTTGCCTCAAGCCTCCATCTCTTGGAACATATATCCGGCCTCTCGTGTCTTAGAAGACCATCGACCTCTAAGGTAAAACCATCAAACTTCCCCTTAAGGGGTATCTGTGACTCGATCTCTGCTTGAACTGCAATGTAGAAGCTATCAAGAGGAAGCTGCTGAAGAATCCTTATCCATAAAATTTTTGCTCACTGAGGTGGCCATAGCCAAAAGTATATGTATGCTGAGAGCATTTGCGACCATGTTCTCCTTCCCTTTCACATGCTCTATATCCGTGTCATACTCAAAAAGTAACTCCGTCCAATGCCACTGATGAGCATTGAGATTGGGCTACGTGAAGAGATGGCGAAGATTCAAATGATCAGTCCTGAGTGTGAATATCCATCCAAGAAGAAAATTACTCCATCTAACCAAAGCATGCATGACTGCTGTAAGATCAAGATCATGGGTCGATAATTAAGCTCGTATCTTTGAGTTTGTGAGACTTAAAATCTACTACTCTTGCATACTACATCAACACACCTCCAAGTCCTACTAAAAGCAAGTATCTATGTAAACAAAGAACTCTCCCTGTGGATCTCATCCTTTGCAAGATTAAGTGTTATGGTGAGGCATTAATTCGGTGTCACGAAGTCCTTCTCGCATCTGTCGACCAAAAAAACTTCTTCCCTTTCCTCTAAAGGGAAGTGTTAGGGTGCGTAATACGAGAGAATTCATGAACAAATCTCTTGTAGTAACCTACTAATCCCATGAAGCTATGCACCTCGGTCGGTGTAGTGGGTGCTTTGCCAATCCATAATGGCTCTAATCTTAGAAGTATCGATGGTGATACCTTCCTCAGAAATGATATGATCCAAGTAATTCACCTCTGTCTTAAAGAAATCACACTTCTCCAAGTTCCCGTAAAGCTGCTACTCACGAAGATATTGAAGAACCTGTCGAAGGTGCCCCTTGTGCTCCCCACGTGTATGTGAGTATATCAAAATGTCATCTAAAAAGATGAGCACAAAGTGATCTAAGAAGGTCCTAAATACCCCATTCATCAAACTCATGAACACTGCGGGGGCATTAGTCAAACCAAAAGGCACCACTGTGAACTCATAGTGCCCATATCTCATGCGGAAAGTAGTCTTATGAATGTCCACCTCTGAAATCCTCAACTGATGGTAGCCTGACTTAAGATCAATCTTAGAGAAAACTATGGCTCCCTTCATCTGATCAAATAAGTCATCAATGTGAGGAAGAGGATAATGATTCTTGATCATTACCTTGTTCAAACTTTAGGTTAGTAATCAATACAAAACCGCAAGGATCCATCCATATTCTTCACAAAGATCATCGGTGCACCCCAAGGGGATACACTAAGATGGATAAGAATCTTCTCCAAAAGGCCCTCCAGTGTAACTTGAGCTCACGAGCTCAGGGGTGGTCATTTGATAAGGTGCCCGTGAGATAGGATCTGCTCTAGGAACTAGATCTATATGAAAATCAATCTCAAGTGGGGTGGTAACCACGATAGCTCCCTCGGGAAGACATATGCAAACTCTCTCAGAATGGGATGATCATCTAGTGATGGCTCACTAGACCCATCCTTTGACCTGTCACTGACACTAACAGCATACATCTGACAACCCTGTCACACACACCGCTTAAGCTATATAGAAAATATGGTGCAAATGGAAATGAGTCTCCTGACCCCAGAAATCACCGAATCTACTCTGAAATCATTTGCACAAGATATAGTCTTTTGATAACAATCCATCCTGGCCCTATGTGTAGATAGCCAATCCATACCTAAGATGACTCCATACGAGCCCAAAGGAAGAATACGGAGATCTGAAGTAGTGGTGAAACGTCCCAAATCCACTACACACTCCTTAACTAAGGAGTCTACGAGATCTTGGCTCTGTAGAAGCCATTTCGACATCCCAACTAAGACCAATCCTAACTACCACCAGCTGCGCATCGCTCTACTAAAGATGGTGCAATGAAAGAATCAAAAGAACCAAAATCAAACAATACAGAGGTAGGAATACCACCAATTCTACTTGTGGTCTCAATGACTGTGCTTTGGTGCTCTTCCCAAAGTGGTTCTTAACTACTGCATAAATCCTATGGCTACATCCCTTGTCACCAACAATGTGGCTCAAATATGTGCCTTACCCATGTTATTAGGGTTCTAAGGGAAATCTCTCCAAAATGTCCTGCAAATCCACATCCAAAGCAACCACCTCATCCTCTCCAAGGAGTATCACCTCTACTAGGTTCCATAGAAGATGGTGGTGTGGATCCCAATGATCCAACCGTGGTCTCGATGATGTCTTTGCTAGCGAGCTCATGCTAACTAAGCTCTAGGTCTCTGACAATGTGCCTGATGTGGCCCCTAGGAGGAGGCCCCATACTCTAACCTCTCTGTGCATCGGCTGTTGTGGAGGTCTATGAGGTGGGTGAGACTACTACTACTGCTATGGCCTAAATGATGACTGTGTTGTACCCTGGCCACCACAAGGAAGAGGTACTGACCCCCTCGATCTACCTTCCTGCATCTTCGAATGCGGGTCCAAACTTGGTCTTTAGCCTGCTGGGTCTTTCCTTGAGTCTACTCTATAATATAGGCCTTCTCAATAGCCTCTGCTAAATTTTGTGGACAAGTGGATCTGCACTGCACCTCCAATATCTAAATTCAGGCCCAGATGAATTTGTGAATTCACAACTGCTCATCCTGCATATACTCTACATACTGGAGTAGATCCAAAAATCTACTCTCATACTTGGCTACTAAAAGAGAATCCTGTCGGAGGTCATGGAACTCGTCGATCCTCTATTGTATGAACCTCCATGATAAATACCTACTCCTAAATCTCTCCTCAAATAACTCCCATGTCACTTTGTCTCTGAATCTACATGGAGCTTCTACTCCTCTATCCTCCACCATACTCCAGCTTCATCCCTCAGTAGATGGATCACAACACAAGATTTTGTGTTGCTATAACAAGGGCAAAGCTTGAAGCAACCACTCAATCTCACTAGCAGAAAGCCTCTGCCTAAAATCCACCCATGTCACCTAAGTAATGTGAGGGATGAAGCTTCAGGATCTCCCTGATGTGATCTACTGTTGTGGTTTGTCGGCCTCTAGGTCTCTCAAAGCACGCTCATTCCTAACCTTAGTGCTCTAAGACCTCTCTCTATGCTCTGGAAATTTTTCACCCTGTCTCCTAGGTGGTGACTCTGCTCTGGATGACTCTGCATGGGAGTTCTCTCCTCTATGATCCTCATTGAGCCAAGGAGATACCTAACCCTCGATAGAAGGGGCTCTATCATGACTAGTTGCATGTCCTCCTCCTAATCCTCTCGTGTAGAGTGGCATTAACATCCTGAAGGGTCTATAGAATCTAAGGTAGGATAGCTGCTACACCCTGATCTAGTGGTGGTGGTGGTGGTGGTTAGTCTGAGTCTCTATGAAAGTTTCTCTCGCTCCATCTACGCACCCTGCACAGTTCAAAGTGAGAGTTAGTTCCTTTTGCTAAGTCTACACAACTTCCATGTTTACTAAAACATACAAATTCTAGCTAAGTTGTTTTCTAGATTTACAAGTGTACTAGGTTTAAGTTTTCATGTCTCAAGTTTTCTAGTGTGCCCAATGATCCAAGCTTTTGAACCACTTCTCTGATACCAAGTGTGATGCTTGGTTAAAACAACCCACTTGAGACCCAAAAAACAACCTAGGGTTAGTTAGAAAATTATGGAATATTTTTTTATTAGAAGTATCCACAACCAAGTTGCAAGGCAACAGTTGACCCTACTAGGTTCTAAATCAATTCAATTTCACTAGGAAATATTTTTCCTTCATTAACAATATCAAGTTCACATGGTTCAAAATTTTAGGGTTAGGTGTTTCAGATAGGTTCAGGGAGTAATTTACCCCCATGCCCACTCTCTAGCAGGCTCGAGTTTCAACATGATTTTTATCACATGTAATGCTTCCAAAATTTCCCTAAACCATTCCCATTAGATAGCAAATGTTCTCACCTTTCTCGGTGATATAAAGAAGTCCTCCTAACTCATATTTTTCAAGTTATGGGTCGGCAAGATTTAGGGAGAAATTTTCAATGGATAATCTGTGGGCCTAGGGAAGGAAATTTTCTGCATGTGTGGGTTAGCGGGGTGGGAAAAAACTTAACGCATTTTCCCTCTTTTGGCACAAAAGCACAAATAACCTTCACGCACCCGTGAGTCCTGGTGAAGGAGCCACGTGTCGCCCCTGGTTGGTTAGGAGAAATGGTGGGCCGATAGAATGGGTTAGGACATTAATTTCTTTAGGTGAAAAGCACTAAGGGGTCAAATTGATCCACGCTTATGTTGATGCCATAAATGCCACATGTCGCGTGCTTTGATTGGCATGGGAGACAGGGCAGCGGAAAAACCCAAGGCATTACACCAAAATGGAATAAAATTCAAAAGGCACATGCGCATTTGTGAATGGAATAATTCCAAGGAAAGGTGTAGGAGTGGGGCCATGGAGACAAATGGGAATATTTTCCAAAAAGGAACAAAAATCTAATTCCAAATACCTCTGCGCTTCCGCCTAGCCACGTGTCAGCATGTGATTGGTCGCGGGTTTGCGGGGATGCGAAAAAAGTGGGAAAATTTTCCCAAGGTAAAATTTTCAAAAAGACAAGTTTAAATTTGGTCCACCCCTCCGAGGTGCCATGTGGTAGGTCCCAATTGGTTGTGGGATGGCAGGGGCCATGGAATTTTTGTGGAAATTTTTCCAAAGTCAAAAATTAAAGTTAACAGTTAGATTTATTTTATTTTTGAATGTCAATTTGAAGTAAAACTTCAAATGGCCATAACTTTTGATAGGAAGCTCAGATTTGGGAAAATCGGACTTTCTGGAAAGATCTCAAAGCCCTCTTTACACAAAAGTTATTAGTTTTGGAATTCGGTGAAGATTAAGTGGTAAATTTAATGAAAACAATCTGTAGGATTTTACAAAACAAAACTGGGAGAAGTTCACTTATAAATTTTTATTCAAATTTGTTCTCCTACTTACTCAACATGTCAAATAGACATGGAGGCTTGTTTTTAGATGAATTTGAGAGAGGTTTCAAGGTTCAATTTAGTTTATTGAGTTGCAATTGATATATATATATATATATATATATATATATATATATATATAATCTTTTGACAACAAAACGACAGTGCAAGTTTCAAATTGGAATTTTTTATAAAGTTTTGAGGATCCTTTCTTAAGTTTTATCATCAACTTGAGTTCCTTAGGACTTACTACATCTAAATTTTAATGTTTCATATCTTATTGCTTGGTGCAAGTTTGAACTGCTCATTTCTTTGATAAATTTGATTGCCAAGTTTAGGAAATAAAACAAAGATCAAAAATTAAAGGTTCTTAAACATTTTTCCATCCTCCAAGTGTGGGAATTCATTTCCTTTCTAGTCTAATGCATTCAATTGATTTATTCATCCATTCAATAACAATTATACAAAGCCTGATTTCTAAATTCAACTCATTTTAAAGAGAACAAAACATTGTCTTTTCCTTCATACACATTCTTCTTTCCTAGAGATTTTAATTCACAACAGCAAATCAAATCCAATACTCAATACAATTTTGAGAAAAGAATGCAATCCTTTATTTATTTCCAATAACAACTTTACAATTTTCTCTTTTCCATTTGATTTCTAAAATACAATATGTAATGCATGTAACATCCTTTCACATTTCTTTTCAAAACAGAGAGTAGATTATAACTCCTTTACATTTCACATTCCAATTTTCAATCTTACATTACCAACACAAAATCCTTCTCATTACAAATATTTATACAACTTATCCACTTCAAAGTGGGAAGGGTTACAATGAACTTGCTCAAAAGAAGAGACTGTCAAACTGTATATTCCTCTTGCTCCAAAACAACAACATGTTGGTTTTCTTCATCTTTCAATTGGTTCACAACAAAAATAGGGGGAAAGGCAACACTCTCCACCCAACCAAGATATCCAATGAGAAGGGAGAAGCCATCCTTCCTCATTGGCCCCCGAGCCCCAACCATATTGGAATAGAATATGAAAATCAACTCATGGCAACAAAGGCTTCTACAACCATACATGCAACACTTACACAATAAAAATACAGTCCAAGAAGCATGTAGTTCACAACTACATTAAACACATACACACAAAACTAAGGCTTCATCAAGCAAGCCAAGAAGAGAAAGGAACTATGGGGAAAAACTACTTATGCCTCCCAATGGGAAATGGGAATCCACCTGAACAACCCACCAATAATAATCCATCTCACATACCCTTATGGCTCCCCAAAATCCCTCCTTATACCCCCGCCCCCAATTTTTCTCCCTTATGCCCCCTCGAAGAGTAAGAAATGCAAGCTATTTCTTTTCCATGGTGGATTCCATTTCCAAACTCCTCCACAATAAAACTGATGCCATTGGAATTCCCTTATGCCCCCATATGAAATCCCCATAGCCTCCTCCTACACCATGTCCTAAGAAATCTACCAAAACAACCAACACACATAAAACATTCACCATTTCATCCATGCATAGAAAGAGAAGACACATTTTTAAACAAAGGCTCAAGTTCCTACCCCTCCATAATGGATTTTGTTCCAAAATCAACAAGCTTCCCAATGCCAAAATACAGTCCAAAATCAGCAACACACAAGCATGCAATAGTCTCCAATCTCCTTCCATAAGCAAGAAATCCCAAAACAATAAGAAATTTTCCCCAAATGGAAGTATGCAAAGTTTCAAAAAACCCCAAAACAAGTAAGAAATTCAAATTTTAAAGGAGAGGGAAGAGAAGAGGATGATGTGAATCCATGTGGGATGCCACACAACTCTTCCTCAAACCCAAAACAAAATCAACGTCATTCACCTAAGCACAATAAATAAGATGACAAATTGACTTACACACTCAAAAAATAACCCATACCCCAAAAGTACTGACTTAAAAACATGTAAGAGAAGTGCAATTAAAACTTACAATTAGTCATTTCAAAATGCATTAAAAGGTCTAAATTTAACCTCTAAACCATAGGTATGGTTGATGAATAATTTTAAGAGGTGTGGGACAAGTTTAACTTGTCCCACAAGCCTCCAAATATAGCATCCAAGGGAAAATTCAATTCCCAAGAGGATGAAGTGTTTCACACTCCAAAATCTATCTTACATTCTCATACATATCCCTTACACATTCTTACACATTTATTACAAAATCTTACAACATTAAATTTAAGAGCAATAACTTTGTTAATTACATTCTTTTAACATATTGATTTATTTATTTTAACACATGATTATTCACAACATTAACACAACATATAAACTAATGAAAAGGGTAACACATCACAAAATAAACACATGAAAACATTATGATCCAAAACTCGAGGGGTTTCAGGACTTAAGGAACAGATTAACAAATGTGCCAAATGAATTGCAAAACAACTATCTCTAAAAAGAGATGTAAATTACTCAAAGATTTCGAAATACATCAATTATCTCTGCCAAGAGATGTCTATCTCTTCTTCCGGTTACATATGTATTTATAATACTTTATAAATACGAAAGGACACCTAGAAAGATGTGGAAGGTCACCAGTCTCGAGGGAGATGAGGTGTTTCATCTTCCAAGACTTACATGTGCACTAATTTTGCGAAACATACTATTTTTAGAATTTACTATTTTTAGACAGCAGTACAAAAATCACAATTTGGGCCCCTTAAACGCGGATTTTGGGGTCAAACATTTCCAAACAAAGTTCCGCACCTTCTCATCACATTCTACACATTCCAAGCTTTCCGTTGCCTTTTGAACGGAGTCAATCGGAGCTACGGTGCAAAAGTTATGGTCTCTGGAAGTTGCGCCACTAGAATTGCTGCCTGGATCATTCCTCCCTCCTTCAGAAGCAATGGTCCCCATTGCATTAAGATGCCCCATCAGCTGTGGAAATTGCTTCTTTACCTGGTATGCAGTGAGCCATTCACCTTGGTGACTGAGATTTCCTTTCTTTATCACACGATAGAGTTGAATAGGTTGTCCTCTGGTGGTCTTAGTCAAATTGTCCACAATCTGATCTTCTTCAGCTGGGGAAAGACTTGCTGGATTGAGCTCAGAGATGTCCAATTGTTCTGCTGTGACTGAAGTATCCAACAAAGGTGGATGGTATGGCTTGAGGAGGTCCACATTGAAGATGGGGTGCAGACCAAGGTAGGGTGGAAGATTCAACTCGAAAGCATTTTCCCCTACTTGCTTAGTGAGAGTGTAAGGACCATACCAGAGAGGTCGAATCTTTCTGTGTGGACCTGCAAGTCGTTCCTTCTGAAGCCGCAACCAAACCTTATCACCAACCTGGAAATGATGCGGAATCCTGTGTTTATCATGGCGATTCTTATATTTTTTATTCATTTTCTGTAAAATGTCATGGACTTGGTGCTGAATGTGCTGGATCTGCTCAACAAACCTTGTCGCCTTTTCTGCTTCACTTTTTCCATGAAGTGTGAATTCCATGGCAGGAATTGGGATGCATACATCAATGGGAGCCATAGGTTGGAATCCATAACAAGCTTGAAAAGGACTGTGTTTAGTGGAGCTGTGCAGGGCTCGATTGTATCCATGTTGTATGTATGGCAGGGCCTCGTCCCATGTGCGGGAGTGCTTGGAGTGGTACATACGAAGCATGTGAACAATTAGGCGATTCACCACTTCTGTTTGCCCATCAGTCTGTGGGTGAAAGGATGTGGACTTCATCAACTTTGTATCTAGCATTCCCCATAAGGTGGACCAGAAGATGCTCAGGAACCTGCTATCCCTATCAGAAACAATAGACTTGGGGAGCCCAAAGTTGATCCATACATGACTGAAATAAATTTTAGCAGTATCTTCAGCAGAAATATTTTTCTTACAGGAAACCATTACAGCCATTTTAGAAAATCGATCAACTACAACAAAAATACCATCATTCCCATGTTTCGAAGTTGGCAAACCTGAGAGGAAGTCCATCGAGACAGATTCCCAAGGCTTGGTTGGTTCTGGCAATGGTGTGTACAATCCCTGTTTCTTGTTAGTTGGCTTAGCAATTGCACAAGGAGTGCAGGACTTAATATACTTCACCACATCAGTCCTTAGATTAGGCCAGTAGAAATGCTTCTGAAGTACTGCCAATGTCTTGTCCACGCCAAAGTGCCCTGCGGTCTTGCTGAAGTGTGCTTCCCAGATCATCTTCTGTTGTTCACTTGCTGGAACACAGATGTGTCCCATATGGCAGAGGAGATTATCCTGTAGATAGAAATCAGAGACATGTTTTCCTTCACGAGAGGGCCTGATATGTGTCTGAAAACTCAGGATCCTTCTCATACAAACTGCACCAACTTGAAGTCTCATGTCCACAGAGATCAAGAATAGTTGTGAGGGCTGCAATTGGAGGGCGGCTTAGGCAATCTGCTGCTGAATTGGCACTTCCCTTCTTATGCTTTATTATCAGGTGAAACTGTTGTAGGTATGTGGCCCATTTCTGGTGTCTCTCATTCCTCAACTTGCTTTGTGTCTGAAGGAACTCCAAAGGCCTATGGTCAGTGTGGATTACTGTCTCCTTCCCCAGAATGTAGTGTTTCCACTGCTTACATGCCTGGACAATGGCATAAAGCTCCTTATCATATATTGGGTACTTCCTGACCGTGTCATTGAATGTTTCACTATGGTATGCAACAGGGTGGCCATGTTGCATGATAACAGCTCCCAAGGCATACTCAGATGCGTCTGTCATCAGCTCGAATGGATGATGTAGATCAGGAAGGGAAAGGACAGGGGCTGAGCATAACCTTTCTTTCAGCCCTTCAAATGCTTTCTGTTGTGCTTCCCCCCATTGAAATTTAGCCTTGTTCCCTCCTTTAGTCACCTGATTGAGTGCCCAGGAAATATGTGAGAAACCCAAGACAAACCGGCGATAGAAATTGGCAAGGCCCAGGAAGCTACGAAGCTCTGTAAGATTCTTTGGGGTAGGCCACCTCTGAATAACCTGAATTTTCTCTGGGTCGACATGGACTCCTTCCTCATCCACGACGTAACCCAAGTACTGGACCTTTGTCATCCCAAATGTGCACTTATCCAGATTTGCATACAGTCTGTGCTTCCTGAGGGTCTGAAGTACTTCTTGAACATGTTGCAGATGCCTCTCCCAGGTCGGGCTATAAATGAGTATATCATCTAGGTAGACCACTACGAAGGAATTGGTGTAGGGCCGCAAGATGTTGTCCATCATCCGCATGAATGTTGCAGGTGCATTAGTTAGTCCGAAAGGCATGACCAACCATTCGAATAGGCCTTCACGAGACTTAAATGTAGTTTTCCAAACATCAGTGGGCTCGACAGGGATCTGGTGATAGCCAGATTTGAGATCAATTTTGGTGAAAAATTTTGCACCGCGGAGCTGGTCCAGCAAATCATCAATCCTTGGGAGGGGGTAGCGATTCTTCACAGTGATTTTGTTCAAAGCCCGATAGTCTATGCAAAGTCTCCATGTTCCATCCTTCTTTGGCGCCAAGATAATTGGACTTCCACAAGGTGAAGAGCTTGGCCTAATATGTCCCTTTTGAATCAATTCCTGGAGCTGCCTCTTTATCTCCTCATTTTCAAGGACTGACCTGCGGTACACAGGGCTATTGGGTAAAGGAGACCCCGGGACCAAATCAATAACATGTTTTACCTGACACTGAAATGGCACTCCTTTAGGTGTCTGGAATAGATCATCATACTCAGTTATGATTTGGTTGAGCTGCTTCTGTTGCTGTATTGAGTGCATGTTCATGGAGGCTGCAACAATTTTGTTTGTAGGTTTTGGCCTGATCATCAAGACGACAAACTGTTTGGTTTTCTCCACTAACTTCTTACATTGTTTGGCACTGATGAGGGAGACAGATTTTGGGGGAATGACCTCAGGTATCCGATAACGTCGACTCCCAATGGTAATGGTGACCCTTCTAGGTCGTGACTCATAGATGCCATGTCTATCCCACATAAATGGCTGGCCTAGGAGCACATCACAAACATCTAATGGAGCAACATCACACATGACTTCATCATGGAAGGGCTTGATGGCATATGGAAGGAGGCATTGTTGTGTGACTTGGAGGTCTCTTCCTGGGTTTAACCACCCAATACTATATGGCTGGGGATGTGGCTTTACAGGGAGGTTTAGGCTTTTTACAACATCAACAGAAATTAAATTCTTCTGACTTCCACTATCAAGGATAAAATGCAGTGGCTTACCTTTTACCCAGAGCTTGGAGTGGAAGAGCCTTTCCTTCTCATCCATATTCTTGACTTTTGAGGTGGCAATGATCACATCTGGATCAGCATCTATAATTTCATCATCTTCATCCTTGACCTCAGGGTCTGTAACTGCTGGTGCAGAGAGTGTTGAAGAAGATGATTCGGCGAGTAAGGACTTGATGGCTCGACATTCTTCCTTGGAGTGGCGATTTGTTTTGTGGAGGTCGCACCACTTCCCTGTCTTCTCCTTCTGCATCTTATTTCCTTGCGACTCCTTCTGTTTCCAACCTTGACCTCGGGTCTGGCCTTCTTTATCATTCTTCCCCCTCACGGGTTGGTTCCTAGCAGTCCTCCTTTTGTGCTTTTGTTCAATCTTGACTGAAAACTTGTATGCCTCACCGAGGGTTTGAAACTGAAAGAATTCCAAGTCCTCTCGGATGCTCCATTGTAGGCCACTGCGATATTTTAGAATCCTATGTTGTTCTGTGTCTTGAATGCCCAATCTTGCAGATAAAGAATGAAATTTGTCAGTATAATCTTGAACCGACTGGTCCTTACCTTGACGAAGTTGCTGCCACTGTATGTACAGTTCATCATAGGCCCCAACAGGGTAATATTCTTCCTTTATGGCATCCACGAAATCATTCCATGTGGGTTCCTCTGTGATTCCTAGCTCATCCCTTTCGAGCCCATTCTTATACACACCCCACCAATTTTTGACAGCAAGAGATGATTTCAATAGAGAAAATGTTATCTTTTCCTTATCAGTAAATTGATTGACAGAAAAATATGAGGTCAATTGGTCCAACCAGTTCTCTACTGCATCAGAATTGATCTTACCTTCAAAAATAGGAATGTCGAAATTTACTTGCACCTTGAATGGAGTCGGGGCACCAAAGGACTGATTTACAGATGAGGAGGCATGATTTCCTACTTGTAGTTGTTGCAGAATTTGGGTGAATTGTTGTAGCATCTGATCCTTTTGCTCCCTAAGAGCTTCATTCACCATATTTTTGAGAGGATCATCCATCCCGGTGTTGTCCGCCATTGGAGGTCGCCTGCAGCGAACAGGCAAGTATTCTGAAGGATTGTGTGTGGACCACCCAAGCTTTTTGTATTCCGACCTCGTTCTGGGGATCATACACTCTCAAGACGACTTAGCTCTGATACCACTGATCCAAAACCGAGGGGTTTCAGACTTAAGGAACAGATTAACAAATGTGCCAAATGAATTGCAAAACAACTATCTCTGAAAAGAGATGTAAATTACTCAAAGATTTCAAATACATCAATTATCTCTGCCAAGAGATGTCTATCTCTTCTTCCGGTTACATATGTATTTATAATACTTTATAAATATGAAAGGACACCTAGAAAGATGTGGAAGGTCACCAGTCTCGAGGGAGATGAGGTGTTTCATCTTCCAAGACTTACATGTGCACTAATTTTGCGAAACATACTATTTTTAGAATTTACTATTTTTAGACAGTAATACAAAAATCACATGCTTAGAAGAATATGCGTTGGATTCGAACAAACTAGTTAGGCAGTCTAATGTCTTCGACACACACTAGTGGAATTTGTGAATCTAAGGCAAAGAAGGCCCTTCTAACTTGGACTGGTGTGATAGATCGATTGGCAAGGATGACTGCTCGAAGGCTCCAATCAATATTGAGCTCTAGCGTGATTCGATCTATGGGTTGCAGAATACGTGGAAAATGACCTGGGATAGTTTCGTGTATGTCTCCAGATAAGGTCATAGGGTGGATGGTGGAAACAATTGACTCTACGGATGATTCTCTGGCCTAGTCCAGAATTCTCTAGCTTCGTTAGCCACTATATCTAGTAAGGACAATTGTTCGATGATGATGGGTGGAATTGGAGTGGATTGGAATACTAGTATGCGTAAGCCAACGTCTATATCTGATTGACTTGTGGACTCATTGGGCTGTGGGATCTGTGGATCACAACCATAGACTCTTGGTTGTTGCGGTCCTGTTATGGTCATACGTGAAATCAAGTTCTAATCCCTAGTATCCAGTAATCATATGCTTTCTCAACTTCTATGTTTAGGACCAACAACTGTGTGATTTTCTCAGAATATCTCACAGGCGTTCGTGCAACCTGGATCCTTAGACTGGTATCTATATCTGTGAGAGTGTCTCCTGCACCTGGCTGTGGGACCAAAGGATCACAACCAAAGGTTTGTTCTCTTTCGAACCCTTCTACAGTCATGTGAGTGTTTACCTAGGGCAATCTGTAATTTGGTTGGTTTGACCAAAACGTGTGTGCTTGGTCGTCCTCTATGTTTAACCCTCTCAGCCGAGAAGCCGATCGGTTGTAAATGCATTGTTGTTCGAATACTTGTATTCTGAGATTTTGGTCTATGTCAACTATTGTTGTGATGAGATTTGGTTGAGGCACGATTGGCTCAAATATATATTCCCTGGGCTCCTGAGGTCCCGTGATTGTCATACAAAATAAAATGTAAATCTAACTGTAACTAAGTAAACTCTAACTACGTGGAATAAATCTAAAACATATATATAACTTCTATTCTTCTAAGAAACCTTTCAAGATTATAATGGAAAGCAAACTATTTTAAGCGTATCTAGAAATAACAACTAAACAATAATTTAAAATAGACAAAATAACCGAGTGTAGTTATCAGCCTGTGCAATTTGTAGATTTTATTCTAAATAAATAAAATAGCTCGTCTAATCTATCTGCAAGATTCTCGATCCTACCTCAGAAGTGAGGAGTGAATCATAGTTTCTCAGAAACTATCAATCCTCATGACTTCCACTGCGATATCGAGAATAAAAGTCACTGAAATGAAGCAATTATCTACTCTATTTGATATGATTCTAACTAGAACTTTGAAAGTTAAAACCTGGATTCTGCAGAATAGTGGCGAATCCGATGGTGTGTGCGATCTTGTCCCCTCAGTGTGATCTCCTCGTTCTTTCATGTTCACGTGGATCCAGAAAAGCGTGTAATGCTAGCATCGGCAGGAGTAGATATTGGGACAAGGACAACTCAGAATGCAGACCGAAAATGTGAGTAGGAGAGGGATAGCGCAAGAGTACAGAGCTTGGCTTATGCGATTCCTAGCGGGATTTTACTGCGAGTCATGCAACACAAAGTGACCAGAACCTGAAACTATCCTGTTTGAAGAGCAAAACCTGCAACTTTAATGGCTTCCTAAGCTATTCTATTCCAATGGATTGGATAAAACAACAACACTGTTTGCACAAGCTGGATATGTGGCTTACCAACAGCTGGACAATGCTAAATGAGCATGTAAATGAACTAAAACCAGTACTCTAAGAAAAATAATAGCTAAATTCAATGCAAAGAGAAATTCAGAGACAAACTTCAGACCGGATTGGGTGAAATGACAACACTGCCTACACAAGATGGGTATGTGGCTTACCAACAGTTGAGCAATCTAACTAAAGATGCAAGTGAATTGAAACTATGGCTTCTAAACAAGATAACAAGCTAAAATACTAAAATGAGGAGATGAGAGCAAAGATCAGTCTTCAAAATCAGGCCATTTGTTTGAGCACAAGCCATGCATTTATAGGAATTCAATCACCCAAAAATCAAAACCAAACTGAACTCCTAAACAATAAACAAAGGAAAAACACTATTCCAGGGGACCAAAAACATAAATGCATGCTCAAGTCGGAAAGGAAAGCTGGTGAAACATGATATTTCATGCGAGTCGTCAAAAGAATGTTCTGGAAAATGCGCACGCAGGACCGCCGCTCTCGCGAGGGGGGCGGTTACAGGACCGCCGCCACTGATCGGGCGGTCACGAGACCGCCGCCCTGCAGGGCGGCGGTTTCATCACTGAAGATCAAAAGGCCAAGGAAAGAAGAAAAAAGGGGAAAACAAAGGGCGCGGGGGCTAGGCGGGGCATGCGGGATGTTAACGCATACTCCGAGAGCTTTTCGGATCCCGAACACCTTGCGAGGAGACCTGTATCATCATTGGGGCACTTGTTACACTTTGTTAGTGATACGATTACCTTACAATTTTGGGTACGTACATATTGCCCCCTCGGAGAAGCGTTTTAGCCATGAAGAGGCATAAAACGGTGGGTCCGAGTATGGCAGTCCCAAAATGGGGAGCTAGAAGTTATACCTTACACGTCATGTGTGTTGAAATTATGCCATCCAAAATTCCCGCTACCTGCAAAATGAAAAGAGGATTCAAGTGCAGATAGATACAATAACTTTGGAAAACAAATGCTAAAAAGACAGGGAATGAGAACGTACCATTTGTGCGGGGATAGGAACTTACCTCCGTCGGCGCTCCAAAACCTGCGAAAAAGTCTTTTAAAATGAATCAGGGCGCTATATATATGAAAGTGGGCCCATTTTCCTATTCATTTGCGTGAGTTGATTTGATTGGTTTTGAGCTCTGGGACCCACGGTGATGGTTTCTTGCGTGAGTAGAGTCAAAACGTCCGCAGCGAGATCGTGATCATGCCTCCACGTGCGGAACACCGTCCTCGCTAGATCACAGGTTGGTTTTCTTCAATTTTGTGTTTTTCCCCCTTTAAATTTGAAATGTTAAATTTGTCGTAATGGGGGGGTTATTTTTGAAAATATTAGGTTCAAAAGATCCACCTAGGGGGGGCGCCTACTGGGTAGGCTCCATTTTTAGGTCAAATGGTCATTTTTGCTAATTTTAGGCTTTTTAGGATTAAAAACCCATGGGTTTTCGGACCACGACCGCCGCCCTGGCCAGGGCGGCGGTTACATGACCGCCGCCCTGTTCAGGGCGGCGGTTACACGACCGCCGCCCTTAAGGCGGCGGTTACAAAACCGCCTCCCTGCTCAGGGCGGCGGTTCTGCACAGAATGCAAAAGAACTTATATTTGAGATTGTGTTTGTATTTTTTTGCACTTCTACACGTTTTTATGACTTTCTTGGTATTGTTCAGATATTAACTTGCTCTGTTTTGTGTGTTTTTGGGTGTATGCAGGTGAGAGAGGAGTATATCAGATGGAGCAGAGAGAGAGAGTGTGATTGGCTCTCAGGGGTACTGGATGCCCTTTCACAGGACGAGGAGGACACACTACAGAGAGCCGGCATACTGCGTATATCGCGTGTGCCTCATGTTGCACCATCTAGTCACATCCTTTGTGACTTATTCTCTTATTGGGATGCAGATCGGAACACCTTCCGACTGCCAGGGGTCCGTGGTGAGTGGACCATCACACTTGAGGATGTCTACCATATTTTGGGGGTCCCGATCATCGGGAGGAGACTTACTTTGGAGACAGCAGGCTCACAGGCACAGATTGCACAGTGGGCAGCATATATGGGAGATGCAGTTATCTCCACGGGGTCGAAGAAGGGAGTGAGAGTTCGATCCATTCCTTCTTTTCCTATCCCCATACTTCGACAGGCCGTCATGGGGATCCTTGCCTCGAGACTGATCGGGGACAAGGGAGGGGATACATTGTTATACTGCTGGGCCCCCATCATTGCGCAGATAGAGGGGCATGGCCGGATATATGCCTAGGGTGTAGATATTCTGGGGACCACCTACCATGATTTATACAGGGTGGTCCGTTTACAGGGACAGTCATTGAGCCACCCGACTTTAGTCATGAGTTGGGTGTATGAGCGTTTTATCCCTTATGGCAGGGGTGTGGAGGTAGCAGATCCTGGGGCTGTGAGGGCAGCCAGATGGACAGATATGTCGGTGCTTAGAGCACCTCACCAGCCAGTTGCCTCCCTTACTACTGCAGACATGGAGGCGACACCGTACCAGCTTATGGCCGGCATATGGGGAGAGGAGACTCTTACCCTGATCTCTTGCTCGACCACAGGGCAGCTCATTGATCGAGTGGGACGAGTGGAGGTGCATCCTTTTGGCAGAGTTCCTCAGCAGTTTGGCCTACCATATTTGGGCATGCTTCCCCCAGTGGCGCCAGTTTATAGATCAGTTCGCGAGGCCAGAGGGGGGCCTAGAGGCCGTGGTTGGACAGTGATCACTCCTGGCATTCCTATTGCAGCCAGGAGGATAGTTCGCGCTAGAGGGAGAGCCGGTGTGCCTCGGGCACCTTTACTTCAGATTGCTGCGGGTCCTGCTCATAGCAGCGATGACCCTATAGATATTGACTCCGACTCTGAGGAGCTCACAGAGGGAGGGACAGAGGAGGAGACCGAGGACAGCGATCCTGAGTGGCATGACACTCAGGATATTATGCAGGCAGAGAGGGCTGAGCAGAGCGCAGAGAAGGACACTCTAGTTTCAGAGGAGCCACTCTCTCAGGGCCATGGCGGAGAGGATGAGTCAGTTGCAGGGTGACATGTTGCCCCTGCCACAGGGAGCAGCCCCTCAGTCGGCAGCGGCATCTGCGGCGGTGCTGGCCCCAGCGATCCATCTTGGAGGCCCGGTGATCTGAGTAAGTTATCCTTTCTTCCTTCTTTAACGTTTGTTTAATTTAGGATTTGTTTTAATTGCTATCTCTCCTTGTGTTTTTATCTTGTATCTTTTAGCCTCTTGCTTGGTTTCTGATTCATTTTTCTCCTTTGTTTGCAGAGACTATTGACGAGTGGCGGGATCTGATCCGCAGGGTATGTACCGATTCCCTGATGATCCCCATGGATAGGACCCGCGGAGTTATCCGTAGATGCCGGGGAGCCCTCAGCAGCCGGTAGGCATACTGATGTCTTCGCTCCTGTTTGGCACGTGGCCAGGATGGTATCGACCCTTCGCACCGAGCTAGCGGGCTACAGGACGGCTGAGCACCTTATGAGGAGCCATTCTCATGGTGAGACCGCGGCTGCCCCTCGGGACCCTGAGCCCTCCGTACATTCAGAGCGCCGGCGTAGCCGGAGTCCTAGGCGAGGGCGTGCACCTTCGGAGGGGTCGCGTAGGGGTTGAGAGGCCATTTGGCCCTTGTGTATTTTGTGCTATATATTCTTTGTATATCACGGGCTCTTTGAGCGTTTTGACCATGCTTAGAGCATGATGGCATTGTATATAAACATTGATTATTTATATATATGCATTCATTTTGGATCAAAACTTGTCACTCATGTTTTCTTTTCTATTTCCAGCTTCTTTGTGTATACTACGATGTATGTTTGTATGCTTTCTAGAATGTATGCAATGGATAACAGATGGTGCAAATGTTTACTTTCTTTTTGTGTTTCATGATGCTGATATATGATATTGCAGATATATTGTGATTTTGAATCCTAGCTTCTGTGAGCAATTTGGATACCTCATGCTTGTTTTGGCAAAGTGATGAAAATAACCAGTATGATGAACAGATTAACTTGCCCCACTCCTAACTCCACGCAACTAGTAAGATGCGAGGGCTCATCACCAAGAGCCAAGAAGGGCGCAAGTTATGAAATGTGGTGAAATGATAGTGATGAAAGACAGACAAAGCTTTGGCGGAACCAAATTGGAAGCTACAAGCTTACTCTACCCGAATGACTTCATAGTTTAGAATGCACTTGTTTTGCGGTTTATCCAGACTTAGACCCGTAGATGGCCACATAGTAGACAAGATCTGGGTTTTTAGGATTTTAACTCTCTTGGAATTTTGAACATCTGATTCATTCATTTTTGACTCAAAGTTTGAATTGTTTGTTTATGACCTTTTAACGTTTGTTGTGTCAAGAGGACCCCCTATACTTTGCCCCATGCTACTAGTAAGAAGCGTGGGTTTATCACCGTGGGCAAGGCATAGGCGAGTAAGGGCATTTCCATCCTTTCCCAACCCTACGTCACTAGTAAGAGACGCAAGCTCATCACCGAAGGTTGGTGGGGCAAGGAAATGTGTAAAAATAAAATTTTCTGTTTAATCACTTTTTGACTTGCTTATTTGAGTAAAATGTCAGTATATGCTTATTTCCAAAGAGATGTATATATGGGATAGATGTGACACCATGAAGCTTCTAGAACAGACCATAGGCAAGACACCTATCCTAAGAAGAAATCAAAGTGAGAACAAACTTGCAGATCTTGGTATGGTTACCGTTAAGACTTTGTCATGTTTGATTTATTTGATAAAAGATTCCGAGATGATTCGATGGTATATGAAGATGGAGAGATATGATTAAAGAGCTTAATGCCAACAACATCATGAGTTTGTAATGAATTGCTTTGAGAATAGATTCCTTGATCACAATTTATGTAAGAAACAAGTGGACAAAATGATCTAAATCTATATGAAGATGCAATGTAGATAATTATACAAGTAGTGCTAGTTGCTTATGCGTAGAATCACTTGAGGTGCAGGGAATTGACTGTTCCAAATTCCTCACCTTCTAGCGTACATAAGAGGTAAGCACCATTTCCGTAGTCCTTCATGACTCGGTATGGGCCCAACCATTTGGGCCGGAATTTCCTTCCTTCGCCGGTCTTCTTGTCGATCCGGCTGTCTAGTCTTAGAACTAGATCACCTTCGTATATATCACGTTCATAGACCTTTTTGTTATACTGCCGGCACATTTCGGTCAGCATAAGCTCTATGCCACTGCTCAGCATCTAACCTAGTTTCATCTAGGCTTTCTAGTTGGGAAAGACGTGCTTCTCTGTAAGCGTCTTCATCCAAAATCCCTTGTAATGAAATGCGGAGACTGGGTATTTCGACCTCAAGTGGGAGAACTACTTCTGCCCCAAATACTAGCGAGAAAGGAGTTGCTCCCGTTGGTGTTCTTATTGAGGTTCGGTGGGCCCACAAGGCCGGATATAACTTCAAATGCCAATCTCATTTGTTTTCTTTCACCGTTTTAAGGAGAATGGCTTTCAGTGTCTTGTTTGTTGCTTCAGCCTGTCCGTTGGCTTGGGGATAATACAAGGAAGCCATATGATGGCTTATCTTAAATTTATTGCATAGTTCGTGAACCTCTTCATTTTTAAAAGAAGTTCCATTATCGGAGATAATGATTTGCGGGATACCGTACCTGCAAATGATTTGGTTCAAAATGAACTTGGCGATCACGAGAACAGTACAGTAGTAAGAGGCATGGCCTCCACCCATTTGGTAAAATATTCAGTGGCCGTGATTATAAAATTATGGCCATCTGTGGATGAGGGAGAGAATTTCCCTATTAAGTCTAGACCCCATGTAGAAAAGGGCCATGGAGTTGCGATTGGTTGTAGAGCTTGTGCTGGCATGTGGATCTCATGAGAGAATTCTTGGCACTTATGACACCTGCGTGCAAACTCTATCACATCACGTTCTAGAGTGGGCCAGAAATAGCCCATTCGATGTATTTTTCGAGTGGTGGCATGGCCACCGAAGTGGCCTCCACATATACCGCTGTGAGATTCATGGAGAATCTTCTTGGATTCCTCTGTGTTGACACACCTTAGGAGCATTCCATCGAATGCCTTTCGATAGAGAACCTGCTCTATAATGACGTATTTAGCTACGATTATGTGTAACCATCTTCTTTGTTGTGGTGTAGCTCCTTCTGGATATGTATGGTCCATGATATAGTTAATGATGTCAGCGTACCAGGGACACTCAGAGATAGCGGGTCGGGTTTCGATGTAGTATACGCACTCATCTGGAAAGTCTAAATCTACTAGATCGCCTCCATCTAATGGGTTGTCAGCTAACCAATCCGCAATGATTTGCCCTTTAACTGACTTCTGATTTACAAATGTTAATTCGAATTCTCCCATTAAGGTTATAAAACGTCCAGCCTTTTTAGACAATGACCCTTGTGTGAGGAAAGTCCGTAGATGGTCCGTTTTTACCATGACTTTCATTTCTTGATTCAGCATATAATGTCTTAGGCATTTAGTAGCAAAGACTATGGCGAGACATTCTCATTCTACCTGTGTATAGCGTGTTTCATAGTCGAGCAGCGTTCGGCTGATGAAATAAATTACGCGTTCTCTCTTGTTATCGTCTTCTTGGGCCAACATACAGGCCAGCGAGACATTGGTAGCTCGTGAATATAGAATTAACGGGTGATCTAGCTTAGGTGGCATTAGCGTAGGTGGTGATAAAAGAAATTCTTAACTGCATCAAAAGCTTCATTGCAATCTTCAGTCCAATCAATGCTATAGTCTTTCTTGAGTAAATTGTTGATTGGATGAGCAGTGAAACTTAAGTCAGGATAAATCTTTGGATTGCACCCGATTTTCAGAAAATGATCGATTCGATTCATTTGAAGGTGGAACCATTTCGAGGACAGCCCAAATTTTGGTTGGGTCAACATCTATCCCTCATGACGATATGATATAACCTAAGAGCTTCCCTCCCGTTACACCAAAGATGCATTTCTCTGGGTTTAGTGTGACTCCGTATTCTATTAGGCGTGAAAGAATGATGCGGAGTACTTCGGATGGTCACAACGCTTCTTGGCTTTAGCCAATAAGTCATCTACGTAAGATTCCATGATTTTATGAATTAGATCGTGAAATATGTATGTCATGGCCCACTGGTACGTAGCACCGGCGTTCTTGAGACCGAATGGCATAACAGCGTAGCAATAGGTTCCCCAAGGAGTTATAAACGTGGTTTTAGCTTGATCTTGCTCAGATATTCTGATTTGATTGTATCCCGAGAATCCATCCATGAGAGACAAAGTTCAAAACCAGTTGTTGCATCAACAATAACGTCTATGGATGGTAATGGGAAGTCGTCCTTAGGACACGCTTTGTTGATATCTCGAAAATCTATGCAGATGCGTATCTTTCCATTCTTCTTGAGAATGGGGATGATATTAGATACCCATTGGGAGTAGTCGACTGGTTTGATGAACCCTACCTGGAGGAGTTTTATTACCTCCTCTTTTACCATGAGAGCTACTTTGGGCTTCATGGGTCTTGATTTTTGTTTAATTGGCTTTGCATCTGATTTAGTGACGAGGTTGTGCACCGCAATGTGGGGTGCGACTCCTGTCATCTCCTTATAATTAAATGCAAACGCCTTCTGATGTTCTTTGAGAATCTGAGTATGTATTTCCACTTCTTCTGGGGTTAAGGATGATCCTAATTTCAATATTCTCGGTTCATCTTCTGTCCCGATGTTGACATCGATTGTTTCTTCGATCAAAGAGGCGTTACCCTCTTCGAACTCAGGTGGTGCTGGAGGTAAATCCAAACCCTCCCCATTGTCTACTGCGTATATGCTAGGTTCCATTTGTGAGGGGAAATCCATCATGGGATTCCCGAAATAGGAAGATGAATGTGGAATTAAGGATAAATCTAGCATATGATAGGAGAGATGTAATGCCGCATAGGCGTTTAAGTATTCCAAAGTGGCCATATTATTATCGACGTGGCCTGGGGTGGTAGATTCACTTCCACTTGAAAGGGGATTTGTCATTATTTTTATCAATGGCTCATCACGAATGGACACCATGAACTGGGTATCTTCTAACTCATTACTTGGAGTAAAACGTGATCTTTGAAGTTCTTTATTGAATCGGCGAGAAGATTTTTCTCTCGGGATTGCTTCAATGGATATGAAGTTAAATGCCTTGCTTAAATTTAATACGGCTTCTTTGTAAAGCTGCAAGTGTTCGGCTTTGGTTTCATATACTTCAGAAACTTGATTTGCCACTAATTGCGAGTCTCCTAAGACTCTGATGTTATCAACACCAATTCTCTTGGCTAAGGTGAGGCCAAGGAGGAGGGCTTCGTACTCAGCGCCATTGTTTGTGCATTCAAAGTTTAACTTAAAGGTGAATGGGAGGACTTTCTCCTCGGGTGAAGTAAGAATTATACCTGCCCCGCTCCATAACATTTAGCTCCATCGAAATGGAGAGTCCAATACTTAGTCGGGAGTATAGATGTTGGGGCATTTGCTGCGTTTGCGCACTCTACTTCTACCATACAGAGGTCCTCTGCTGGAAGGGAACCAACACCTAGGGAATATCCTATGCCTACTGAATCAAATGGTAAGAACATTGGTGAATCTTGTTCTATCAACTCAACGATTTTCGCAGTAGTCCCTAATGATATTGTTTCTTTAGTTTTATCTTTGGGGGTTGGAATTGTTTTGGCTATGCTGATAGTTTCAAGATCCGTCGTAGGTACCAACTTTTCCTCTGGTTTTGGGTCAGTGGGTTTATTAAGTTGGTTTGTTGGAAGTTCAAATTAAGTGCACCTGGTCTTTTCTTTAAATCAGCTAGGTGCAAATCGAAAGGTTTTGGATCACCTTTGGCTCTGAAATACCTTTCCTAGATGCAAGAATCTTACTTCTTGAAATAAAGTAGAAGGGATTGCCTTCATTCGGTGTATCCATGGTCGGTCGAGTATCATATTATAATTAGTTTCCCGATCTATAATATAAAACTCAGTTAGGATTGTTTTGGGCCCTAAGGTGACCGGCAGTATTATAGTTCCTATCGAAGTGGCTTTAAGGCTATCATAGCCTCTCAATGTATTTCGAGTAGTGGAACAGTTTGTTTCCCCATATCCAAGTTTTTGGAGGAAAGAGAAAGGGACTATGTTAACTGCAGGCCCCATCGTCACCATTTCTGTTTTACGTAGTTATTATAAACCCATACTTGTAAGTGTAAGGCTGGATCACCTCGGCGTGCGATCTCAGCATCTGTGGGCATTTTACTTATTTCGAATATGAATTCGACATCCTTGTCCGGCTGCCCCGGAGGGTGGATATCAAAATCTACATGATTTACTTGTGTTTCAGGAGGTGGAGTGATGTTAACTAGATGACCTAGACCTAATGCTTCTAAAAGAGCAGCTCTGTGAGGAGGAGAGTTCTTTAGTAAATCTAAAAATGAGATGTGTGAGAAGGTCTTTGTTAGGTCATTAATTAAATCATAGGCACCTACGGGTTTTTCTACTATTTGCTGACTCTTATCTGTTTCGGCCAGATGACTTGAGCTCGGTTGAGAGAAATATTCTCGTGTTCTTGTTATAGCTTCGATAGGTAGTTCGGTCTAATTCTACTGGCAAAAGCCGACTATCTTGGGTCTCGGTTGACTTCTAAGCGTGTGGTGCAAGCGATGGATTTAATGAAGTCGAGGCTTCGTGATCATTGTTTCTGTCATTGCACTTTTGTTTGTTCCAGTTGGATTCAGCCTATTCTTTATCATGATTTGGGAGCGGATCGTTAAAGATCTTGAGGGGAGCATTATGAGGGGAAACTGCCCCTGCGAGCGTATTTGGTGATGATGAGACGGGATCTACCAAAAACAAATCTGTGAAGAACTGTCTTTGTTCTTCAAAACGTTGCATAAATTTATTGTAGTCACGACACGTTCTAGTATCGTGACCCCGAATTTTGTGGAAACCACAATAAGAATTGGGGTTGTAATTCCTATTTTGTTGGTTAGGTGTGTATTGTGGCCTAAAATTCTGATCAAACTGTTGCCTATTAGGATTAAAATTTTGCATTTGTTGTTTCTGGTTTTGACTTTGGTTTTGATAACCAAATGAGTTTTGGCTTGGCCCTTGTATGGGATTTCACCGTTGTTGTTGTTGTTGTGGATGGTTAAAATCCACTGTATTGATCGTCGGGGTAAAGTTGTTGTTTCGTTGGTTGTTTGTTTGTGACGGAGTATTAACAACATTTACCCTTTTGGGCTGGTCGGTTACTCCATCCGTTGTTACCCCATGATTTTTGTTAAGGATTTTGGGTCCTTGATTGATATTTGTGATAGTTGTAGTGTTCTGAGTGGAGGTGATTAACCTCCCGTTTGTTCCATATGTCTTACGACCACTATCTATCATTGCTTGGTCTATTCGAAGAGCGCTCTCAAGTACTTCATCGTAAGTTCTTAGTGGGAACTTCTGGACTTCTTCCTTCACCTCTTTGCTGAGAGAATGAAGGAATAAATCACATAGTTCCATCTGATCCATGTTTGGAGCACTTGCTGAAGAATAAAGAACTGTACGCCACCTTTGGATGAAATGGGCGACGGATTCGTTGTGTTCTTGTTTGATGTGCAAGAATTCCCTGATTCCTGTTCTCAACAATTTGTTCATGTCGAATGCCTTGATGAACTCTGACACGAGTTGTTTAAATGAATGGATGGAGGCTTCAGGTATCCTGTAATACCAGTCGAGAGCAATGCCTTCCAAGGTTTTGGGAAATATTTTAGCAACAACCCCATCCCAAGGGAGTAATTCTCGTATGGCTGTAGCGTAAGCCTTGATATGCGCATTTGGATCTCCCTCACCCTTGAACTTGGGTAAATCAGGAAGAGGTCTTGGAAGCATGACGCTTCGTATGGTGAAGTCTAAGGGTTCCTTTAGATATTCTGAATAAGTCCCTATCGCATAGCTTTCGACCATTGATGGTGGTTGCTGAGGGAGTGGTGGTGGGATGGGTTGTTGATACGGTGCAGCGTATGCATTAGCAGGGGCATAAGGGGGTCCCTGTGTTTGAGAAAATATGCTGGGAGAGGAAAACATATCTCCTTGTGGTGATTTGGAGTACATGTTTAAGTATGACGGGGTATTGTCTAGGAATGGATTGTTTGATACTAGACCAGGAGGAATGGTGTTAGAGATGATGGGCCTTGTTGGCGTTTGTTGTGGATAGTGAGGAGGCATACCTAACGTGCCTACTCCTGTGAGGAGATCTACTTGGCCAGAGTGGTATGGAGGATTGGAACTTCCTGCTTGTATGAACGGAGAATTTTGACTTGCTTGAGCAAGTTCTAACCCTCTCACTTTTTCTACTAACGTTGAAATGACTTCATTTGGTGAAGTCACGGTGCTTTTCCTGAGCGGCGTTTGTTGTATACCCTGGTGTTGTATAGGTACGTGATATCCTGTCATGAACTGGTCACTATCTTGCCAAGTTTCTCCGAGAGTATTTCCTATATGCAGTGGCATAGAGGTATTTTCTTGAAAAGAGATCTCGGGTTGTATTTGTAGACCTCCTATAGGTGGGTACATGCCCCGGGAGCGTTGTTCACTCCTAGGATAACGTATTGAATGTCCATCATCTAAGACCAGGTATGGATCTGATTGCCTACTAATTTGTGGTCTAAGTAGCATTTGAGGAGATGAACCAGATTCTCCGGTAAACGTCATATTGTTCGAGCCTGAAGGCTCTGTTTGTTGTGTTCGAGGGGGTTGATCTAACTCTCCCGTTTGAAAAGATGAGTTATATCTGTTTCTTGGGGTTTGTGTTGACAACTGATTAGTTGAATAGTTGTCGCCCCATACTGAGAGCGAGGGTGATGATTGCCTATTACATTGGGCGTAGTATGCCTCGAGACCCAAGAGGGGTCTGCCATATTCATCGAATCCCGACATATTCGGGGTATATGAATACCCGTAGAATAATGGGAAGGAATGAAGGTGATTTGTGAAAGAACACGTGATACTATGACTCCGAACGAGAAAGTAGGAAGTTTTACGTCAGCTTCACTAATTTTGTTTGTTTCACGTCGGGTTCACCAGTTTTGTACGCGGAAAAGTGATAGGCGAGCGTGAGAATCTACAAGTGACTCTTCCGTGTACCCGACCTCTCGAGGTCATGTCGAGACAGCCGGTGGGGGTAGAATATGCGTTGGATTAAGAAAAACTAGTTAGGCAGTCTAATGTCTTTGACACACACTAGTGGAATTTGTGAATCTAAGGCAAAGAAGGCCCTTCTAACTTGGACTGGTGTGATAGATCGATCGGCAAGGATGACTACTCGAAGGCTCCAATCAATATCGAGCTCTGGCGTGATTCGATCTATGGGTTGTGGAATACGTGGAAAATGACCTGGGATAGTTTCGTGTATGTCTCCAGATAAGGTCATAGGGTGGATGGTGGAAACAATTGACTCTACGGACGATTCTCTGGCCTAGTCCAGAATTCTCTAGCTTCGTTAGCCGCTATATCTAGTAAGGACAATTGTTCGATGATGATGGGTGGAATTGGAGTGGATTGGAATACTAGTATGCGTAAGCCAGCGTCTATATCTGATTGACTTGTGGACTCGTTGGGCTGTGGGATCTGTGGATCACAACCATAGACTCTTGGTTGTTGCGGTCCTGTTATGGTCATGCGTGAAATCAAGTTCTAATCCCTAGTATCCAGTAATCATATGCTTTCTCAGCTTCTATGTTTAGGACCAATAACTGTGTGATTTTCTCAGAATATCTCACAGGCGTTCGTGTAACCTAGATCCTTAGACTAGTATCTATATCTGTGAGAGTGTCTCCTGCACCTGGCTGTGGGACCAAAGGATCACAACCAAAGGTTTGTTCTCTTTCGAACCCTTCTACAGTCATGTGAGTGTTTACCTAGGGCAATCTGTAATTTGGTTGGTTTGACCAAAACGTGTGTGCTTGGTCGTCCTCTATGTTTAACCCTCTCAACTGAGAACTGATCAGTTGTAAATCTGTTGTTGTTCGGAATACTTGTATTATGAGATTTTGGTCTATGTCAACTATTGCTGTGATGAGATTTGGTTGAGGCACGATTGGCTCAAATATATATTCCCTGGGCTCCTGAGGTCCCGTGATTGTCATACAAAATAAAATGTAAATCTAACTGTAACTAAGTAAACTCTAACTACGTGGAATAAATCTAAAACATATATATAACTTCTATTCTTCTAAGAAACCTTTCAAGATTATAATGGAAAGCAAAACTATTTTAAGCGTATCTAGAAATAACAACTAAACAATAATTTAAAACAGACAAAATAACCGAGTGTAGTTATCAGCCTGTGTAATTTGTAGATTTATTCTAAATAAATAAAATAGCTCATCTAATCTATCTGCAAGATTCTCGATCCTACCTCAGAAGTGAGGAGTGAATCATAGTTTCTCAGAAACTATCAATCCTCATAGCTTCCCTGGCAATATCGAGAATAAAAGTCACTGAAATGAAGCAATTATCTACTCTATTTGATATGATTCTAACTAGAACTTTGAAAGTTAAAACCTGGATTCCGCAGAACAGTGGCGAATCCGATGGCATGTGCGATCTTGTCCCCTCAGTGTGATCTCCTCGTTCTTTCATGTTCACGTGGATCCAGAAAAGCGTGTAATGCTAGCATCGGCAGGAGTAGATATTGGGACAAGGACAGCTCAGAATGCAGACCGAAAATGTGAGTAGGAGAGGGATAGCGCAAGAGTACAGAGCTTGGCTTATGCGATTCCTAGCGGGATTTTACTGCGAGTCATGCAACACAAAGTGACCAAAACCTGAAACTATCATGTTTGAAGAGCAAAACCTGCAACTTTAATGGCTTCCTAAGCTATTCTATTCCAATGGATTGGATAAAACAACAACACTGTTTGCACAAGCTGGATATGTGGCTTACCAACAGCTGGACAATGCTAAATGAGCATGTAAATGAACTAAAACAGTACTCTAAGCAAAATAATAGCTAAATTCAATGCAAAGAGAAATTCAGAGACAAACTTCAGACCGGATTGGGTGAAATGACAGCACTGCCTGCACAAGATGGGTATGTGGCTTACCAACAGCTGAGCAATCTAACTAAAGATGCAAGTGAATTGAAACTATGGCTTCTAAACAAGATAACAAGCTAAAATACTAAAATGAGGAGATGAGAGCAAAGATCAGTCTTCAAAATCAGGCATTTGTTTGAGCACAAGCCATGCATTTATAGGAATTCAATCACCCAAAAATCAAAACCAAACTGAACTCCTAAACAATAAACAAAGGAAAAACACTATTCCAGGGGACCAAAAACATAAATGCATGCTCAAGTCGGCAAGGAAAGCTGGTGAAACGTGATATTTCACGCGAGTCGTGTCAAAATAATGTTTTGGAAAACGTGCGGGGCGGCGGTTAGGACCGCCACTCGGGGCGCGGGGTGGTGGTTTCGTCACTGAAGATCAAAAGGCCAAGGAAAGAAGAAAAAAGGGGAAAACAAAGGGTGTGGGGGCTAGGCGGGGCATGCGGGATGTTAACACATACTCCGAGATCTTTTCCGGATCCCGAACACCTTGTGAGGAGACCTGTATCATCATTGGGGCGCTTGTTACACTGTTCCATAGTACATTACCTTACAATTTTGGATACGTGCAGTCACATTCAAAGGTGATTCCCGTCATGGGAATCCCTAATATAATACAACACACACACAAAACATGTTTTCATGGTGACCTTGTTGAATTCACCTAGAATTCCAATACGGTTGGTCTCCAGTCCCCCAATATTGTTGTGATATTTTAACCTACAAAACAAAAATACCTCCTTCGGCCTCATGGCCTTATCAGAACATCCAACATGATATAAATATAATAACAAAACCATCTATACATATGAATCACAACAACATCAAGAAATCAACATTATCATTTTCAGTTTAATTAATCAACTATATCATCATCAATTAATTCCCATGCTAGTTCTATTCACAATATCCAATATCATGTATACGAACAATTATCCATCACATATCCATCTCAAACAATATATCATCATTCCCATATAAAAATTCCTCTAGTAATCATCATGCCCGATAATTGAATCGAGATCAATAATAATCCATGATCTAACATCTATCCATCATAATAAATCAAAACACAATAGTGTCCATAATAAGATCAACGATGTCAAGATTAGTATCTAAAGGTGTGAAAGGGAAGTGGGCACTACATCCCCCTCCCCTTAGAATCAACTTCCTCCTGGAAGTAAGCTGGAACATATGTGGAAATTATACTCATAATGAAGTAGCATCCTCCCATGTAGCTATAGTCTAATCATATTTGTTCCACTTTTTTGAACTCGATCAACCTCTCTTCCTCGAAGGCCCATGGTCCTACGATATAGGATGGGAATGGGATCCACCATCACCTACCCCGATCTTGTACCTCCAATGATGTCTAATCCATTACATGAGATGGATCTGTAATATATCTCCTAAGAACAGAAACATGAAACACATCATGTATGTAAGACAAGCTAGGTGGCAATGCTAGAGATGGTAGGCCAAAGGCACGATACGCTCCAAGATCTCAAAAGGACCAACAAATCCAGGAGATAATTTAGAACCTTTTCCATAATGGGTAGGGCTCTTCATGGCACGATAGGAAGGAACACCTTTATGCCCACATCAAAACTACGGTCAATCCTATGTTGATCTACATACTTCTTCTACTGTCTTGTGCCTCCTGCATCTCTACTGATCAACACCACCTGCTTTACTCCATGACACTGTAGAAGAGCTGGTCTAAGAGATACCATGTCCTCTAACTGTCCCAGCTAAGAAGTTCCGTACACTCTCTACCATATAAGTATAGTCTTGCTCCCACTTAGACTGTTGATCCATCACGTACATTCACAAGCATATCCTCTAAAATCTGATTCACTCGCTCGGTCTGTCCATCTGTCTTAGGGTGATATGTTGTGCTGAATTTGATCCTCGTGTCAAGAACATACTACATGGTAGTTTAGAAATGTGAAGTGTACAAGGGATCGTGGTCACAAATGATCTTTTGTGGAATCCCATGCAACCTGATAATCTCATCCAAATATATTCGTGCCAACTTGCTCTAGTGGTATAAGTGGTCTTTACCGGAGAAAAGTGAGCCGCTTTTGTTAATTTATCAACCATGACCATGATGGCATCGTGGTGATATCTCGACATCGGTAGCCCAATAATGAAATCCATGGAAATGGTGTTCCACTTCCATTCGAGTATAGCATGAGGATTAAGAAGACTGTGGATGCTTTGATGCTTGGCCTTAACCCTCGGCACTCCAAACACTGTGACAAAAACAGAGCCACTTCTTAATGAATTCCTCTCCAATGATACAATCTGTGGCAAAATGGTGTGCATCTTCTTCACCCTAGGATGGTTTGAATAAGGTGCACGATGTGCCTCTACCAAGATGTCTTGCCACAAGCCTCCATCTCTGGGAACATATATCCAGCCTCTATGTCCGAGAAGACCATCTGCCTCTAAGGTAAAACCATCAAACTTCCCCAAGGGGTCTCATGACTCGGTCTCTACTCAAACTACAATGTGGAATCGTCGAGAGAAGACGTTGAAGAATCCTACTCTGTAAATTTGTGCTCACCGAGGTGGCCATAGCCATATGTCTCCGTCTCTTGAGAGAGTCTCTTCTTATGTTCTCCTTCCCTTTCACATGCTCTATCTCCATGTCATACTCACAAAGTAACTCCATCCAACGCCACCGATGAGCATTGAGATTGGGCATGTGAAGAGATTGGACTCTGAGAAGGAAAGTGTTAAGGTTTTTATAATACAACTAAAACTGGAAAAGTACTATTTTTTTAGTGTTTATATTTTTCTATTTTTATGAAATTAAATTTCTATCTTAATTTATCTTCAATATATACTTATGTAAGAACTTTTTCATTTTTATAAAATGGGTAAGGGATCTATTAGCCACTTTTTATTAATAAAAAAACATGAATCAATTCCTTGTCCATCCATAATGATCTTAGAATTCCCATGATATACACATGACATGATAGGCCCATTCAAAAGATACACGACTAAGAAGACATGAACAATTTGATGAGTGTTATTATTGTTAGTTATTAGATTACGCGTATGTACTAATATATAAGAAACAACCAACCTGAATAAAGTTGGTATCAAATATGTTGTAGTAAAATAATAAATAATCATATAGTAAGAAATGATAAACATTGTTTAGTATTAAAAATAAGCATCATAATAAGTAATTTTGTAATTATGTGATCTATAAATTAATGCATATGAATAAATGCATAGTAAGAAATTTCCTAAATCATACTATGTCATTATCATAAGTGTTAATAAAAATGTTTAGGAAATAGTAGTTTTTAGTCAATAAATCAAGCTACTAACAAAACCATGTATAAGAAGTGATTTCAATCAATAATAAATTATCGTGTAACCAACCATAGAGCCTAGAGAATGCAATCAAGTAATGTGTGTCAACCAATGTGTACATAATAAGTTCACTAAAGAAATGTATGACATAAGATAATTACATCATCAAAATGTGTGTATAACGTATTACTCTAAATAAATCAAGCAAGTATGCCATAGTACATGTGTGATCCTATAAAGGATGTAGCAAGAAATGTATTGTAGGATCTTTTGTTCCATTCTAAAAATATAGGTAATGTGTATTATAGGAAATAGGAAGGGTAGTGAGCTGCGCAATGTAGGAATTGAGAATAAAACAAAAAAAACAATGGAAATCACACATATAAATCCATGTAGATGAATAAAGAAAGCATAAAGAGTAAAAGTGTACACAAAAACCCCAACATAGAGAACACACATGTATAAAAAAATATAACATATAACATATAAGTAAGAGAAACCATAGAAAAATAACATATATCTTGGAGCATATAATTTGTTTTGTGGAAATATTTAAGTCCTTCCTATATCTCCACATTAATTTTATTATATAAACTTATAAAATAAATTATATTATAAGTTATAAAACTCTATTTTAATTAATAAATATAGATTAACCACTTAATTACATTGGTTTTCAAGAGTGATTACTTAATACTAAAGTACACTTAAGTCCATCGAGGGAAAGTGTGCATTCCACCTAATTTCCTTGTTGCATATTCCTTCTCTATACTTCTTCCATATTGTAATAAATCACCCTATGTGATTTTGTGTAAACATCACCCTATGTGAGTTTAATTGAGAGCCCAACGAAGAATTGTATTAAAGATATTCCTTGTTTTATGAAAGGATATAGAGACTCACATAAGTATTCATATACACACTTATTTAGGAGGTTTTAAGGGATGTTATCTATTCTATAATACTATTGACATGCTAGCCTAAAATAATTATGCATGGTTTAAGGATTGCAAATCCTTTTATATAAAAATATACTTTAAGCATTTATCTCTACTTATCATTAAGGGGAGTGTTATAGCATGTAATATTTTAAGGGGACACATTTAAGTACTATATACATCTTTGCACTAATTTGACTATAAAACATATAAAATAAATTGTATTATATGTTATAACACTTTATATCAATTTTTAAAGTTAAAAAAACCAATTAATTAAATTCGTTTTCAAGAGTGATTTGAGTATGACTAAATATTTGTAAGTGAATTAACCCACCCTTTAAATAGGTTATTTCCATTTATAAATTGTACATTTGAAATTAATTTCAATTTCATAAATTATTTTTATTCAATTTTGCCACTTGTGACAAAATTGGACAACGGGGGTCTATGGTACTCTACAACTGAAAAGGGATCTTCATGAGGCATTCCAAGACGTTATGGGTAAAATCTATGTTTAGGGAGTGTTCGTAGTTTTAAGTCGAGTTTTGGAGTCCTATCAAGCTATTTACCCCTTTTTGCACCTTGGAGATCTTAAGTCCTCCTAGCAGGAAGATTGACCCTGGTGGGCCCATTTCAAGTCACCATGGTAAAGAATTGGTCAAAATTTGTATCCTAATTTTCAGGTGACTTACTCTAACCCCATAACCCATTGATTCATTTTTTTTTTTTTAAATTTTTGGAAGTGAGTCAGTGCAAAGCTTAAAGATTTGTGAAATAGGTCACAAGAGGCTTTGGGCTCGTACAAATCACCAAACAACTCATCAAGCTTCTTAGCAAGTTGGCTTGGTTACATTAAAGTGACCTGAAAAATATGCAATATGGGAGTCAATGGGATACTTAGCGGTGATCAAATCAGTCATTCGATCACCCAAGTGAACCGATCACCATCAAGTGATGGCGAGCTGGTATTCGGTGTCCTAGAATCAACTTACCAAGTCGATAGGATGAAATTCAATATGTACATGCAAGGAGAGTGGTTGGATGTGGTAAAGCTCAGATCAAGCTAGGGATTTGGTGAGTCACTCATTGTTTCGTTGGTGGAGAGGTTTCATGTTTATCTAAACATGAAGGAGATATCTCAAGAGTTGTGTACTTGAGGTAGGTTCTTTTGCATGGATGTAAGCTCAGAAAAGTGCTCAAGTATGAGCTCAAAGGTGTTTGAAAATAGTTACAAGGGGATAATCTTAGACCAACTTAGGTTTGTAGGAAGTATGTGAACTTGGTGGTTTGCTCAACACAGTGACTTGAAAGATGAGCTAAGCTCGGGACAGAGCATAGGAGAAGGTGGCTGAGTTGTTGATGCATGAAAATTTTATTTGGCAAGGGCCGAGTTAAGTGAGACATGGCTCGGTCTAGAGCTTGGCCTCACCGAGTCACGAGCTAAAAATTAGGTCCATGAAGGGGTGAGCTAATACCAAGCTCAAAGGAGATGAAAGACATTTTGGAGGGGATCAAGATGATAAGCCACAAGGTGCTCAATTCGGCCATGGAATACAAACATAGATCTCGGCATAGAGGGAACTTGCCATGATGAGTTATGAATATAGGTGCGGGGACTTAATGATCTCAACATAAAGCTCGGGGGTTGGGACGAACAAGGAATATGATGTAACAGGGAGTATAGAATGCAACAAATATAATGACATGAATGACTAGAGCTCGGTCTTGAGAAAATAGGTCACAGAGATCAAGTGTGGTGAGTTCGTGGTGAGTTGTAGTGAAAGGAGCAAGTTGACATAGACATGGGAGGATGAGCTCAGATCTTGACTCACAAATGGGCTTGGTGAAATAATTTCAAGGTAAAGACAAGTTGGGGTTTTCAAGATGGCGAGCCAAGAAAAATGTTCCACATTCGAGGAGTTTTGAAGATCAGTGGCCAATGGGAGAGTTGATGCCATTTGTCCAAGCAACATAACGTGGGATCAAGGGAGCCTTCGGGTCCCAAGGTCCAAAAAACCACTTCGTGGGGATCATGAGAAGCATTTCCATGTGGAATTTTGTTGATGGAAAACCAAGATAGAGGTTCCACATTAGGGTAAATTAGGAAAGGTAGCCATAGGGAAAAAAATTTCAATGGAAAAATAGCAGGGAGATTCAACCATGTTGGCCAATAGATACCTAGTTTCCCATGTCAAGGAGTTAAGTCTCAAGAAATAAGTGAGGTAAAGGTTTATTTTTCACCGAGTCAAGTGGGAAATGAGTGCTCTCTATATTAGAAGTGATTCATGCATGGAGTGGTAGATACAGATGAGCTCAACTCCTTATTTAATGCATGATCATGCCAAGATTCATGGTGGAGGAAGCTCATCGCAAGGAGTTATGTGAGGAATCATTAAGGAAATTTAAAACCTCCATGTAATTATCTTGATCAATACATGCCAAGTTATGATTTGTTCCCGAGGTTCCCTAAGTTAGTAAAAGACTAAGTCAAAACATGTACGTAACACACAAGAGACTAAGTTTGAGTGTATCAAGTGGAATGTATGCATGTCACTGGAGATAAGTTAATGGAATATTAGAAAGGGATAATTCATCATAGACTCACCAGAAGTAATAATGAAATGTGGAGCTCACTTGGCTAAGCCAATTCGCATCATGAATGAGTTATGGAGCCATACTACCTTGATTGAGTTGCAGGACTCAGCGTATGTAGATCTCGTAAAATAGAGCCATGCAGAGAAGCAAAGAAGAGCCAAATTGGCCAAGGCATGGTAAGATATCTTAGTACAAGTGAGTATTCTAAGGAGTTATAGAGATGATCTCGGTCGTTTGAAAGGGGAGGTTACTCACTATATAATTCTTAACATGACAATAAGGAGAGGCTTGACTCAATTCACATGATTACGGTGATGAAGGGTAATTGAGTTTGGTAAAAATATTTTTTTGAGTGAATCAAGAAAACCACACTTCCAGGGGAGCTCGTTGGAGCGAGTGAGTCATTGCATAACATGTTGGGAGATAGGGTTCTTCAAAGTGAGTTGATGGTGAGGAGCTCATAGTGGCACGGACATGAGCCAAGTTGTGTTTTGGCATAAAATTGAGATATGGTCCACAACACAAAGATGAGCTCAGGACTAAGTTGGGAGTGAGTGATCGAGTCGTCGATCCATTCAAGTAGTAACTGGAAAGATCCGAGCTAATAAATAGATTGACCACATGAATTGGTGAGCTCAACGAGATCATGGAACCAAGCTTGGGAGGAGAACTCACCTACATTAAGATTACAAGAATGGATTCAAAAGAGCTTGTAAAATAAATTCATGGCTCTAGCATGAGCTATCAAGTAACTCTTTGGGGTCGATTAGATTGAGTGAGGTGATAAGGAAGACATGATGTTTGGGCTTACGAGAGGACTCGCTATTGCGTTGGATGGTTATAATGAGATCATGCTTTGAGTTCGGTTTATATGGAGCTATTTCAGTTTCAAGCTAGGAATTTCTCAATGAGGCATTAGATTATGAGCTCGGTGGGGGTGCAGTGGGCTGAAAAGGTGAGTTCACCCGAGGCAAACCAACACAACGTGGAGGATCTCGAACCAAGGTGAGGATTGATCTAAGAGATCATCACTCATTGTTGATGTTGAGACATTAAGGGAGCTCAAAGTTGGTTCATGGGAAATGGTTAGAGGTTATCCCATCATGTTCGATTAAGGAGCTCTTTAACCAACTCGGTGAGGTGGCAGGTGAGCCAATCACCGAGTTGGCATTTCTTTTAAGGGATTCCCCTTTCAGTGTAAACCAACCATGGGGGTCCCACTTGAAATATAATTAAATTTATATTTTTATTAAAATATTTTAATAAAATGATATTTTAATTATTATTTTTAAAATATTTTATTTAAATATTCTTTTAATTAGATAAATGAATAAGTCAAACCTTGCATTAAAGGCACATGATGGAATGTTCTTAAGTGGTTCAACCAATTCTATAATTAATGTTGACCATCATGTGCCTTCATTTTAGGGAGGAATTTATGACTTCTCCTCTTTTCTCTCACAGAGTTCTTCTATAAATGTAAGTTGGAAGCTCATTCCAAGGGGTTACACACTTGGTTATAGAAGTTAGACGTGTGACACAAGTTAGAAATATTGGACAATTGAACAAGTGCACATTTTTCCAATTCCTCTTCCTTTTCACAAGTTATCTTTGTGGATTGAGGAACTTTCAAGCCTCCTTTCCAAGATTGTAATGGAAACTATTTCCTCTTCTAAATGTAATGATGCATTTTGCACATTGTTGAAGTAATAAAAGTGTATGTTTTGTGACTACTATTAGTCCTTTCATCATTCCATATACTTCTTTGTGCCTTTCTCATGCTTATAGGTACACTTGTACAAGTTTAAGTTTCTATTGTAGGTTCTTAGAGTTATGTGCTTATCAAGTGGTGGAGTTCTGCATGTAGTTGAGTTGTGGTGCTTGTTCACCCTTCTCAGTTTCATCCTTCTTCACTAGAAGACTAAAAGATTGTTTGTCTAGTTGAGTTTAATAAAGGGAACACATACTTCTTAGTTTGTGGTATTTTGTTTACCCTTTCCAAGTTGCAATAGGTGAAGTTGATTTGTGGTGCACAACACCCTCTTCAAAACAACCTTCCCAAAGTCTAGCAACACCCTTCATTTGGTGCATCACCATCCCTAATATAGTTTTATTTGTTGCAAATATCTTTCCCTAAATCCCATGAAAATGTTAGCATAGGTCTAGATAACCATTTTATTACACTAGGAGTAGTATAACACTTAGTTTAGGAAGAGGAAGTTGGCCTTCTCCGGAGGTTCACCTTAAGCCCAAGTCCCACAACTTGAGAGGTGATCCCATGTTACCCAATCACACCGAATGTTCTGTTCACATTCTAGCCATTCGGAGGGTGCAGATTTGGTGATAACAAAGACCATGAAGTAGTTTGAAAGGAGATATTGTTAGGTTCATGCCTTGAGTTATTAGAAAAGGTCTATAAATTTTTCAAAAATTATTTATAAGTTCCTCATAAATTGACATGTTTTGGAAGTGAATTGGAATTAAATGAAGATATGGATGCTCCATGAGATAAATATGAAGCACATGGCAAGGGCATATAGGGTCAAGATCTAGGGATTGGGATAGTAGATAATGTTAGTGACATTATCATCCTTGACTAGGGGTTGGTGTGGAGGGGAGGGTGGATAAGAATTTAGGGAAGTTTAGAGAGGAAGGAAAGAATATTTTTCATGGCACACTTAATGGTATCCCAATGTGGATTTTTAATCTCAAGAGAAGGAAGTTTATGAGGTTTGAAAATGGGTTTAGGATATCTTAATGGACGTTAGGATAGGAAGTGACATTCTCCATATTATATGTAGATATGTGTTAAGAGAAATTTTCATTCCCTTTTGGTTTACTTATGACCTTAGATTTTAGGTATATAAAAGGGTAATTCCTTTAAAATGGTGGAGATAGTGTGTATGGTTACATGGTTTAGAGATATAATGGTAAAATATGAAATATCTTAAAAACATAACAAATTTAAATAAAAGGTGGCTATAAAATATTTATGAAAGAAATAACTCGGCATGGTGGTGAGGAGATATTGTTATTATTCATTAGATGGCATAATTTCAAGAACAATGGGAATGATGGGGTTCATGGTGGAATAGACAAGCTAATAGGCTTGAGGAAAATATTGAGCAACATATGCTCTTGGAGGAATGTTGTCTTTAGAATCCTTAGATCTTAGTTTGAAATATAAGAAAAAAATGGGGACCTAACACCAAATGATCTCCACAAATTTACATCTACCCACTTTTAGAACATATCTAAGGAAGAGTGTATTCTTACTAAGGACATTTTTGTGAAGGATATTAGGGCTAGGGTTTATGAAGAAGGGGGTTATAAAATTTGTCAACAACATTTTGTTTTAACATCTTAAATTATGGATATGGAAAATTAGGGAGGAGTGAAAAAAATAAGAGTTTAATTATTTTACAAACAACCAAAGTCGGTAATTACTAATACTCCCACTATAGAAGAAGAGGTTGATGCTACTAAAGAAGTGGAAGTGGAGTTGGAAGAACCTAAATATTTTGATTAGAAAAGGATCTTTGGATCACTCCAACATGATCCAAAGTATCACTTTTATTGATCAAATACCTAAGGGCATGGAAGGGACTAAGGAATAGAACTGCCTCTATAGGAAATTCCCGTAAAATGATAATTAATGTAAGTTATACAAGAAGATATGATTAAGGAACACTCTAGAGGGAAGGGACTAACATCTTAGGCCAATTTAAGGCCTAACAATAAAGTTTGAAATTATGGTCCTTCCTTGGGGAGGTAAGGAGATTTAATTTACTATGGGGTATTTTGTCAGTTATTTTGGTGTAGAGGAATAAAGAAGGCATTGAATCTCCCATTTATTTCATGATTTTTAGATTAAAATATCATGAGCTTAAATACTCTCCAATCAAAAATCATGCCTCGCAAAGTGGTTAAATGTGTCGATAAAATTAGATATTACATCTTGAAATCACATACGATTGTTATGGTCCTTGATTTTGTTGTCAAATCAATCTTCATATTACAAGAATTAGGATCCAAAATGGGAACATAGATTACAAAGGTCCAAGAGTATGATTTGGACATCAAGATGACCAAATTTGTATGTGGAAGGGGTTTGTGTAAACTCATTGCTAAATAAAATGAGAATAAAGATTTCAAATATTCATATACCAATAATGTGTCATTTTTGGTATTTTTCGATTCAGATAGATGAATGGTACTCAGATATTGCATATTTTCTAACATATGGATAATGTCATGAGCATTGAGTTCTAAACAGAAGAGATTTATTCAATTGAAAGCCACAAAGTATGTCATTTGGGATAACACATTATAAAGAATAACATTAATGGATTTGTCTTAAGATGTGTTAATAAGGAGAAGAAAAAAAGGCTCCTAAAATCATTCAACGACTAAGCATGTGGATGCAATTTCTCAGCATGAGTTACTACCCAAAAAATCCTAAGAGCACACTACTTCTAGATAACTTTGTTCGAGATACACAAAAGTAGATTTCAATATGTGAAGCATGTCAATAGTTTTTAGAATGCCTAAGATTTAATCTCTCCCATTAAAAAATCATCATTGAGGAACCATTTTAAATTAGAACTCTAGTTCCTAATTCTAGTCTTGGGCATACTCACGTACTCAAAGTGACATATTACTTCACTAAGTGGGTTGAGGCAATTCTCATCAAGAAAACTACTTTAGAGGTGGTTTGTAATTTCATCAAAGAGTAAATATTGGTTAGATATGGCATTCCACAAAAGATTGCAACTAACAATGCATCCAAATTTTCTTCCATAGAGCTTATTGGATTTTGTTATAGTTATGAAGTATCATTGGCATATTATTCAAATTATTATCCATTGGGAAACTTACGGGTATAATCTAGTAACAAAAATATTATTACTATTTTTTGAAAATTGGTTGATGAAAATAAAAAAATTGGCACAAGAAACTTTATGATGCATTGTGGGCTGACTGTATCACACCAAAGAGATCTATCGAGATGTCGACATTTCATTTAATATATGGGATAGATGCTCAAACACCCATGTCCTTGGGATTGTCAACATTGTAAATAGAAAAAGTAATTGAAGATAGAAGTTTTAAAAATGTCATTGATAAGAGGATCATATGTTTGAATAGGATCAAAGAAGAAAGTATTGTTTTTGATTGAATCATGGAACATCAAGAAATATTTAAAAAGTTATTTAACAAGAAGGTAGGAGAAAACATTTCCAAATCAATGAACTTGTCCTATTATGGGATAAGTGAAGAGAACCTAAAGGGAGCCATGGAAATTTGATTCATTATGGATCGTCCCCTTAAAAATAAGGCACTTTTTGGAGATAATTTACATATTACCTCACATATCCTGATGGTACCCATATGCCACTACCATATAGTGGGAAACATATAAAACATTACAATAAGTTATGGTTGGTGGTCCCCAACCTTGTACGTAGTTAGATTTTTGTGTTTTTCCTATTTTCTTGGGTTTTTTGTGCGTTTCTTCTCCTTTTCCTCATGATATTTAATTATGACATTATTGGAGATACAAATTTCTATCAAGGTTTTATATGGGTTCATTTCTTCATCCTCATGAGTCCTAATCCCCAATTAGAGCCAATTTTAGTCCCAAAAGTTTTAAACACCCAAATTTTGAAGAGTTCATAACTTTTCACATCATGATATCTCCCTGAATTACCTTTTCATACCATTCAACAATATTTCTCTTCCTTCATCCCCTCTATGGTCTATTTTTCATAATATTTTTCCCTCATAATCATGTCATCATCACTTCCTCATTTCTTTCCACATCTTTTTGGCTTCATAAAATATTTGAAAATATAAATTAATGAATTTAATTTAATTATTAATAATATTAACTTAATAAATATTATTAATTAGAGATATTTATTTAGGAGAGGATGGAGTGTCACATTAGCAAAAATTGTGAATTATGTGAAATTTTTGAAAATAGTGAAAACTGTGAAAAATGTGAAAAAGGCAAAAAGATTGTTTTTTCAAAAATAACAAAGGTCATGGCGAGAGATTGGTTTCATGTGTCGATGCCGGGTCCTTACTATTGGGAAAAATATCCCGGTGGGAAATTACTAGAGAGGTGATGTCTGTGGATCTTCCCTGTGAACTTGAAGCGGAAAAGGTAGTGCTTGAATTGGTAGGACAATTCGGCACTTGCTTGGTTGTTAAAACCCTAGTTTCCTTGTTCGGGAGTCAGTCTTTGGAAAAATTAGTAGCAGAAAAAATCCTTGTGTAGGTTGAGCCAATCAAAGAGGTGACACATGAGGTCCCTTTCAATCGAAATCCAATTGTGTCTAATAGGTTGAAGGGATCGGAAGACTTCAAGATTGGTGAAATCAATTTCAAAATTGCTGCAGAGAGCTTACAACTCTCGATGCCTCCTCCTCCCAAAGCTGATTTTTCTGATTTGTGGGTGAAAAGGGAAATTTTTTGCAAGTTTTTCGGTACCCATTTCTCTCAAAAGAGGATCTTAAGCTAGGTTGCATGTTTTGGGGCACAAAAGCTAAACCAAAAGTCAGTTTCCTTGCCAACCAATTTTTCTAGGTAAGTTTCCCCTCCCCTGATTTGCTGAATTTGGTGCTTAAAGAAGGACCTTGGTTCATGAACTCCTCTAGCCTTTACCTTTGTTCCTTGTCACAAAATTTTGACCCCTAGAAGGAAAAAATATCCAAGGCCCCACTTTGGTTAAGCATTCATGATTTGCCTTTGGATTTCCGCAAATGTTCTTACAAGCCAATTGCAAACTCCTTGGGGCCCTTCGCCCATCCGTAATCCTTCCCTAAACTTCTAGAAAAAAATTCGATGTGTCTTTGTGTGGCATGGACACGACTACTCCTTTGCTGCCATCTTTGACTCTCCAAAAAAATTGTCCCTAAATGTTTTACCATTGAGTACGGGGTCTAAATGTAAAGTGTTTTTCTTTGCAGAAATTTTGGTCATCCGAGTAAGACCTACTCTTTGAAAGCGACTAAGGCTTCCAAGGAGTTGGATTCCCATTAGGTTGACTCTATGATGAAAGGGCTAGAGGAGAGAGAAATGGCTTCACCCTTGGTGGGTGATATTTCACCTATTTCTCTTTTAAAAGAAACTGAAGAAGTGCATAAAAACACCAGGGAATTAATTTCCCTTATTAAAGAAGGGTTCGATCAAGGGCAAGCAGCTTCTCTGAATTCGCTATAATCTTGGCTCTTGGATAAAGTTGAGGAAAATAAGCTTCAGTCCCTTTTAGGTGATGACGTCTTAGAGGAAGGAGAATTTGAGCCAAATCTACTGGTACCGGCTTTAACCCCCTCAAATTCAACTTATATTCAAACAAGGTTGAAGGAGGCCATATGTGGCTCAACCAAAAAGAAAGCTAGAAAATATAAACAAGAATTGGCACTGTTGGAAGTGGATGTAGGCAAACAAAGTGTCTTGAACTTTGCCAAAGCTATGTTCGGGAAGGTGAATTTCCTTCCCTCTTCTAAATGATAATTCTATCTTGGAATATCGGGGTCTCAACACCCCTGATAAACAACACTTTTTTAAGTGTTATCTCTTCTCCTCGAGAGGCGAGTGTGGTGTTGCTTCAAGAAACAAAGATGGCTACTGTGGAAGTAGCTGCGCTCTGGAGGAATTCAGTTAAGAGCTGGAATTTCTTCTTCTCTGATACTACCGGGCTTTGGGGCCTTGGGTTTTAGTGGAAGGAATGTCAGGTATAGGTTGATCTTATCTTCTAGAATCATAGTTGGCAGTTGGGTCGGGTTTTCCCAAAACATTCTCAATCGGTCTTCTACCTCCTTAATGTGTATGGTCTGAATAACATAATTGGAAAAAGAGAGGTTTGGCAAGATATCTCCAGGTATTTTCTCCCCCTCGAAGATCAACTATTCCTTCTTGGTGGTGAATTCAATGCTATTACCTCTGAGAAAGATAAAAATATGGTATTACTAGGAATCGGCAATCCCAGGCTGATTTTTGTTCCTTTATCTCTGACAACTCTCTTTTAGATATCGAGCCCAAGCAAGGTTGGTTCACCTGGAGAAATCGTAGGAAGGGCTTTAGTAATATTGCTTTGAAAGGCTCGATAGGTTCTTAGTGGCCCTAAGTGGTCTCTGAATAATGTTGTTTTAGAATGCTTGATTCTACCCCAGTCCGCTCGATCACTTCCCGGTTTCCCTTTCATTCAATATCGAATTTTCCCCTCACAAATCCCCTTTTAAGTTTGAGCTTATGTGGCTAAGGGATGCCTCTCTGGAAAACAACATTTCACAATGGTGGAACTCCTATCAAGTTGAAGGTTCAAAGATGTTGGTGCTTGCACAAAAACTTAAACTTCTCAAAGGGGATCTAAGGACTTGGAACAAATATTGTTTTAAAAATATCTTCCAGGAAAAGGCTAGAGTGGAAGTCAAGTTGAAAGCTCTGAATGAGTCAATTTTTGTTTTTGGCATGGGGGAGGTAGAGTTTCTTCTGAAGAAGTCTTTACTATCTGAACTTGGTGAAATACTTCTGAGAGAGGAGGTCTTATGGAAATAGAAATCAAGGGAATCATGGCTCAAGGATGGGGACAGGAACACAAAGTTCTTTCATTCATCCGTAAAATCTAGGTGGATCTCATCTTTCATCTCTGAGATAAAGAGTCATGATGGTATTGTCCTCTCTGATCAAAAATAGATTTCTGATGAAGGGGTCTGGTTCTTTACTTCCCTCCTTAAAGGTGATATCGCATCCTTTGATTCAGAGCAATCCTCTTTCCTTGACAATATCCCGACACTAGTCACTGATGCTCAAAATGTGGCCCTTCTTAATCCCTTCTCTATGAGTGAAGTGGAGAAAGTAGTTTTCTCTATGGCCAAAAACAAAGCTCCGGGTCCGGATGGTTTTCAGGCTGATTTCTTTCAAAAAAATTGGAACATCATTGGCTATGATGTTTAGGAGACTAATGGAAGAATCTTGTAGATCCCAATTAGTTCTTAAATTGCTAAGTTGTACCTTTATAAGTCTCTTCCCGAAGGTAGCTCAACCCTCTTCATTCCCGGACTTCAGGTTGGTTTCTCTATGTAATAATTCCTACAAAATCATCTCAAAAGTCATTGCTTCTAGACTCAAAGGGCTACTAGAACCTCTGGTTTCTCTGGAGCAATCTGGTTTCTTGCTGGGGAGGTCAATTTTGATGGTATTTTTCTTTCTCATGAACTCATTCATTCTCTCTCCTACAATAAATCCCCAAGTATGTTGCTAAAACTAGATATTAGCAAGGCCTTTGACAAGATCAATTGGTGTTTTCTAATTAGAATTCTTAGAAATTTTGATTTTTCAGTTTATTTTTGTAATTGGGTGTTCAACTACATTGTTGGGCCTTCTTTCTCCATGTTAATTAATGGTAATGTTGAAGGTTTCTTTGAAGGTAATCGGGGTATAAGACAGGGTGACCCTCTTTCCTCCTTCCTTTACATTTTAGTGGTTGATTCTTTGAGTAGGGCCATCAACAATAAATTTTGGGAAGGAAAATTGTAGGGATTAAGAATTACGGAGGGGGTGAACCCTATCTCTCACCAACAATTCATGGATGATACTTTCTTGTTTGGTAAAGCCAACATTTAGGAGGCCAGAGAACTGAAGGGGTTTCTCGATGCTTATGCGGTCATTGTTGGACAAGAGGTTAGCCTTGTTAAATCCTTCATCTTCTTTTTTAATGTCCCCCCTCCTCTGGAAGCTAGAATTTTAGGAATTTTTAGTTTCAAAAAAGGCTCCCTTCCAGTCAAATATCTTGGTGTGCCCTTGTTTGGTGGCTCGGGTAGGACCTCGATGTGGAACGATCTCCTCTCTTGATTAATTGAAACTCAATTCCTAGAAAGGAAAATGGCTATCACTGGCTAGGAGACTAGTCCTCATCAAATTTGTTCTCAGTGCCTCCCCCTTATACATGATTTCCATTCTAAAAATCCCCAAAAGTGTTCTAACGAAGCTTATCGGGATCATGAGAAAGTTCCTATGGAAAGGTCCCTCTGTGGAAAGGAAAATCCCATTGATTAGCTAGGAAACTTTGTCCAAACCCAAATATTTAGGTGGGGCTGGTATCCTCAACTTGGGTCTTCAAAACTTGGCCCTGGGTGCCAAGCTTGTCTAGAATCTCCTCACAAAACCTCTGAGTCTTTGCAGTCAAGTGGTGGAAAAAAAATATCTGGGGCCCATCTTCCGAATCGATTCTTCGCATTGCTAATCCCCCTCGCGGATCTAATATATGGAACTTATTAGTTGAATTTCAGGAGCTCTTCTTATTTAATATGGCCTGGAAAATTGAAAAAGGTGACAGGGTGTTATTCTGGGATGATCCTTGGAATGGTTTTCCTGTGCTTGGGAAAACCCATAGTTTGGGGAAATCAAGAGGCTCCTAGTTGAAAAATGGGGACCATATGTTTCCAACTATGGGCTAACTCCAAAAAATAGTCCTAAACTATTGGAATGGAAAATAATTGATCACCTAAATCTCTCTTTGGAAACTAGGGATAAATTTAGCTCTACAGAATGACAGATTATGCTTTTCGGGATAATGATGAAATTATGCAGGCTGATCGCCTCTTCTAGGAAATACTCCTGCGTTGTGGTTAAAAATTATTACATCTGAGAATCTGATCTAGAAGGCATGTTGGTCCCCCTCGTGTCCCCTAAAGTAGGCCTTTTTGCTTGGATGGATTTCAAAGGAAAAATTATCACTCAGGAAAGAAGGAAAAGATTTGGTTTTCATGGTCCCTCAATGTGATTTCTGTGTGTGAAGCATGAGGAAGATCGTGATCATATTTTTCTTCATTACCCATTTACAACTGAGTGTTGGAGTTGGTTGTGTGTCAGGCTCAATCTCCCATGGGTCCAACCCTCTACACTCCCTGAAGCCATTTTGGCTTGGCCTATAAACCTCCATTCTGGGCATGCTCTCCTCGATTTGGTTGTGTGGTATTGTGCTACTTCTCTGGCACATCTGGTGGGAGCGTAACAAAATAATATTTAGGGAGGAGCAAAACTCGGTGGATAGGGTCATCCTTAGGTTGGAATGGGCTATCTCTGAGGCGGTTTCTACTAATTGGTCCCGCTTTCATCACTTCTCCAATATTGATAGGGAAATTGAGAAGCACTTTGTCCTAGAATCGTCAAGCCTAGGGCTGGTGCTCGGTGCCTATGATCTCTTCTACCGTGCTTCGTAGGTTATCCCATTGGCTCCCCCCACCCTAGGTTTCCTCAAGCTAAATTTTGATGGAGCAGCCAGAGGTAACCCAGGCATCTCTGGCGCTGGATGCATTATAAGAAATGAAATGGGATTATTGGTGGGTGTTGCCTCCTACAAGCTCAAGGATGACACTTGTAATTCGGATGAACTACAAGCTCTAAGAAAAGGTCTAGAATTAGCGGCCTCCTTAAAAGTGAAAAATTTAGAAATCAAATGGGATTCACCAAGTAATTGTGAATGTCATAATTAAAAAGAAATCTCTATCTTGGAAACTGGACCTAGGAATTAAAAAGGTCCTTTGGCAACTTAGGAATTTCAATGCCTAGAACATTAAGCACATGTTTCAGGAAAGTAATCATTGCATGGATAAGTTGGTGAATGTGGGGATCGAGCAAGCACAATAGGAGATAGTGGCATTCAATTCCAAAGTGTGGGAAGGATTGGGGATATTGGTCTTGTGCGAGGTGGAATTAAGTGCACACGTCATCTAATGATGCACTTATGTGAAGCGAATGGTCTATTTAAATCTTTGGACAAGGCTTCTCCTTATATCTTTTTTCTCCCTCCTTTTGCTGACTATGGGTGTCCCTTGCCTGCTGCGAATTGCCTTGAGTTGTGATCTGTGTGAGATGGTGTTTTGTTCTAGGATAATAGACAACCGGCTGAAAATAATTTTTCATCTCTCCTGCATCGAAGAGTTGGAAGCCATCAAAGTAATCTTGGGTGATTTCTATCTATCTATTGTTGGTTGGCCACACATCAATAGTGGCGTTGCCTCTGTATTTGTAGAGAATCTATTGATAATCCGTCCTTCTAAAGTGGATGTTGTGAATTTGGCACTTTGCACCGGCCGACCAATCGCATCTTGTGTAAACCTTACCTCTAAAGTGGCGAATTGTTATCGGCATTCTGGGATGTACACGAGTCATTTAAGGTCCGTCGAGAGGTGGATGTGGGTTTTTTCAGAGAACTTAAAAAATGGTTCAACATTCTCCTAGCCTTCACTAAGTAGCTGGTGGTGTATGCCCAGGACTATGCTGCTAACCATGCCCACCTTGTGCTTCCTAATGTGAAGATACTCAATTCTCCATTAGATCCTATCCCACAGGTGGACCGAGCTATGGCTGTCTGTAGCAAGGGCCTATGACTTTCTCTGGATGAGCTAGGAAAACACTAAAGTGAAAGTTGAAATGGAAGAAGATGCCATCTCTGGTCGGGTGTCTCAGGCTACTAGTGTTGTTGTCTCCTTGGGGACTAGAGAGTAACTCCTCTCATACCTAGTACTATAGTTATAGTATATCTTAGATAATGTTGGCCTATGTTTGTGTATATCCAGCTATTTTTTTTTCTCAAGATTTTGTTGTTTTTTCTTTGAACTCTTGAGGCCTGGCCTCTGTTTATGTAAATAGGGAATGGGTCCCTTCAACCCATTTTAACTATAAAAAAATTATTATTAATTAATTAACGTTGAATAATTAAATTGATTTTATTAATTATATTTTAACTTTTAATCAATGTTATTTAATTAAAAACTAATTAATTTTTTTAACTTATAGTTAAGTAAAATTTAAATTGGCATACACTCCCACTTAATCGTCTGCAACACTTCTCGACCGATTAAAGATAGAAATCTTCCCACATTAACCCATGTGGGAAATGTTTCCAATTTTTCCATATGTAAGGAAAATTTTGACAAATGGCCAAACTTACCTACTTCCTCACTTTCTCCTGCACCCATTTTTCAAATTTGGCAAATGGTTAAAATTTCTTGTTCCCCATTCCCACATTTAATTCCCAATTCCCAATATTAAAAAATTAGTTATTAAAGGATTGATTTATTTTAATCTTCTCCTTGTGTACATGAGGTAGTTATTCTTGCATGCACAAATTAAAGTTTCCAAGATGTGGTGAAGAAATAGAATATTGAATCCAATAAATATAATGTTGATAATAAGCATTCACTTCCTAGGAAAGAATCTTGAATAATTTACATCACGAGAATCACCAGGAATGCAGTGAAGGAGGAAATTAGTTTCATTTGGAAAAAATGTGGTGTATGGTCTACTAAAGGGAAATATTGATATCTAAATCTATGCATACAAGGAATGAATCGACCTTGCTATATCCTATTTAAAGGTTAACCTTGCTCGAGCATGTGGAGGAAATATTTGTATTTCTAATTATTCAAACTTATGCACATGATAAATATTTTTATTTTTTGCTAAGAAATTCCAATGACATCTCATATTTTGATTTAGTTTGAGTTGTAAAATAGAAATATATGGGAAGCAATGTGTATGAGGAGTTTCTTTTTTTTTTTACGTGGAATATCCATGTGGAATGCCCAAGTAGAAGGAGGGAAGATGTTAGCTATTTTGTGAGTAGCAATGGGTGCATCACCATGTTATTAGAATATTTATGTCAAAAACTAAAGGGAAATATTGATATCTAAATCTATGCATACAAGGAATGAATCGACCTTGCTATATCCTATTTAAAGGTTAACCTTGCTCAAGCATGTGGAGGAAATATTTTTATTTCTAATCATTCAAACTTATGCACATGATAAAATATTTTTTTTTTTTTCTAAGAAATTCCAATGACATCTCATATTTTGATTTAGTTTGAGTTGTATCATTCAAACTAAAGGGAAATATTTATATCTAAATCTATGCATACAAGGAATGAATCGACCTTGCTATATCCTATTTAAAGGTTAACCTTGCTCGAGCATGTGGAGGAAATATTTTTATTTCTAATCATTCAAACTTATGCACATGATAAAATATTTGTATTTTTTTCTAAGAAATTCCAATGACATCTCATATTTTGATTTAGTTTGAGTTGTATCATTCAAACTAAAGGGAAATATTTATATCTAAATCTATGCATACAAGGAATGAATCGACCTTGCTATATCCTATTTAAAGGTTAACCTTGCTCGAGCATGTGGAGGAAATATTTTTATTTCTAATCATTCAAACTTATGCACATGATAAAATATTTGTATTTTTTTCTAAGAAATTCCAATGACATCTCATATTTTGATTTAGTTTAAGTTGTAAAATAGAAATATATGGGAAGCAATGTGTATGAGGAGTTTTGTAGTGCCATCAAATTTTTTTCCATTTTTAAAGCAAACACACTAAAAATTTTAGATTTAATATGTAATGCATAACTATATTTTGCAGATTTCAAACCAAACAATCATTTCAAATGAAGACAAGTAAAATAAAGAACTCATGATCTTATATTGTAATCCTTTTTTTTTTAATAGAGATAGGTTACAAGACAAAAGAGACATGTTATTACAAGACTTTCAAATCACAATAGGATAAGTTTACAAGATGAGGCTATCCACAATCAACCATATAACATAGTCACAATGAGGTGTAATATTTACAATGATTTGAGGATAAAAGAGACAAAGTCACCACTCCAACTAAAACTTCATCCTTGAGTCTCCACCTTGAGTGTTCTTCTAAGAGTGTTGAATCAAGAGATATGACTTGTCTACCACCCAACCAATAGGCATCATCACATGCCTTTCCATGGTTGGAAGCCATGATATCCTCCCCCAAGCCCATGGGAGAGAGGAACAAACTACCACAATGTGCACAACTATAAAGGGGATAAAACACAACAAGAAATACATAAAACCATTTAACCACTTAGACATACTACACATGATAAAAGGGTTTCCTCACCAAGAATGGGGAAAGGTCCAAGCCATATCGACCTTTCTCCCATCTCAAACCATATGAGGGGATGAGAAGGGACCTTCATGGCTTGACCAACAACCATGAGGTTTGAGAGGGAAATACCTCTCTCTTCCCCTAAATTCTCCAAAAACCATCAATCCAAATGATGGTGGAGAGAAAACAAAGGAAAACAAAAAGGAACAAACAAACAAACCATATTCACCATACAACTTCACACACATCATTTTACACACATCATTTTATTGATCAAAACATAGTTAACAAGTTAAGCACAACTAAGAAAGAAAAAGGTTAAGAATCCTACCTCTACAATGCTTTCCAAGACTCTAAACTTCTCCCTTTGTCTAAGCAAAGCTCCAAGCTCCCAAAATTCTCCAAGTTCTCCCAAAAAAAATGAGCCAAGAAGACCCCTTCCTTCCACATGAGGAAGAATAAGAAGAGGAACCCAAAAGTTTCCTCACCAATGGGAAAGTGACAAGTGTCACCCCCTCTCCTCTCAAGAGTCAAAGATTCCAAAAACCAAATAAGTAAGAGTAAACTCACCTTTTATCCCTTATCACCCAAAATACTAAAAACTAAAATAAAACAAAGTGGAGCAACTTTTAACAAATACACACAAACCAACCATCTTACATGGATGGTGACTAAGGAGGGAAAAATGGGAGGGAAACTCCCTCCAAACCTTGGAAATAAGCCCCCCTACCTATTAGGTAGGGTCCAAGGGCCCATTTTCATGCTAAGGGAACTCCCAAACTCAAAAGAGGTCCCTAAAAATACCCAAAATAACCCAATTTCGGGTTTGGCATGCTTGGACACAAGGGTAGAGGATGTGGGGTCCACCCAAGGTTCACATGTGGTCCCTAATCCCTTCTACCAACATACACACACTTACCCAAAACCAACACTTAAATTAAGATGAGATCATTAAACCCCTAAGCTAGTTTACTTGATAAAACACACCCTAAACATAATTAATTTTACAAGACATAATTACATTACAATTGAGGGTTCACCCATGGTGCCCAAATAAATACACCTATTCTAAGGCCTCAAACATTTAGCATGGTTAGGACTCACTGTGGGCTACTCGTGCACAATTGCATAGCTGCCACAAAACCATGCTCTCCTATACCGTCACCTATACACTAATTACACACATTAACGCATCTCTGTCCGATATAATAACATCATCTATGCATCACAATTTTAATCAAAATTATAATTCCCTAACATTATTAAACAATTGATAGTGCAATGCATATAATTATTCACATAGTTTGCCACGAATCACCCACAAATAAAATTGCAACGACATACACTTAGGCTAGCATGAAAATTACCATTATTAAATCTAGAAAACTATATCATTAATCAAATCGACCACAAGAACCATCATCTAACCAATAGATCTATCATATAACCCTATTAGTGTCATCAACATCATAAGAAATATATCAGTATACGAATCTAGTCCAATTGGCGCTACGCGCCCAAAATACCATAATGTCCATGAGGATAAAATATCATAGTAAAATGTCTAAAATCTATCAGAGTCTCAATCAAAACATGTCTATGCATAAAGGAATCAATAGATAACTGGAGCTATAAAAATGTGGGCACTACATCCCCCTCTCCTAGAATTAGACTTCCTCCTGGAAGTCATTGGAAGAGATAGGGATATCTAGCCCTCAGTGGTGTAGCATCCTCCCAGGTAGCTGATGACTCATCATATCGGTCCCACTGCACTCTAACTGGGTCTAAATATCAACCCCAAAGGGCCAACCTCGATTCTCCAAAGGTATGTGTACGGTTCCGGTCTCCACTGCCCTCCGTCCTCTACCTATAATGCTGACCAATCCAAAACATGAGAAACATCTGGTACATATCTACGAAGTACAAAAACATGAAAAACATTGTGGGCCCATGCAAGGCGTGGTGGCAAAGCTAGACGATAGGCAATTGGACCGATGACCTTAAGAATATCAAAAGGCCCCATAAAACGAGGTGATAGCTTAGAACCCTTTCCATAACGGATCAAAATCTTATGAGGATGAACCCTCAAGAAGACTTTGTCACCCACAGAGAAATGACGATCGATCCTCTTAGTGTCTGCATACGCCTTTTGGTATGCTCTAGCACCTGCTCAAGACGCTACTGAATCAGAACAACCTGCTACTCTAAATCTTGAAGCTAAGTTGGCCCCAAAATAATCCTCTCATTTAGCCTGTCCCAGCTCAAAGTTGTCCTACAAGGTCATCCATACAAAGTTTGATAGGGAGCCATGCTAATGGAGCTATGATAACTATTATTTTAGGAAAACTCAACTAAATGCAAATAATCTTCCCACTTCTTCTCTTTGGTCCATCACATACATCCTCAACATGTCCTCAAGAACTTGATTAACCCTCTCTGTCTGCCCATCTGTCTCTGGATGATATGTTGAACTTAAATTAATCTGTGTACCCAAAGCATCTTGAAAATAATTCCAGAAAACTGATATGTAGATGGTGTCTCTGTCATTGATGATCATCTTCGGGATCCCATGCAATCTAACAATGTCCTCCATGAACACTTTGGTGATGGCCTATGCATTATAGGTAACCTTGGTTGGCGAGAAATGTGTAACCTTGGTCAACTTATCCACAGTGACCATAATGGCATCATGACGATAAGAAGACATAGGAAGTCCTACTATGAAATCCATGGAGATCACATCCCATTTCCACTTGGGAATATCATGAGGGTATAAGAGTCTTACGGGATGAGAATGCTCTGCCTTGACTCTCTGACACTCAAGACAATGTGCTACAAAATCTACTATGTCCCGACGAAGACCTCGACCAATAATATAACTCTCTCAAATCGGCATGCATCTTCTTCACTCCTGGATGTGCTGCGTATGGGGCTCGATGAGCCTCAGTAAGGATGAAACTATGCAGATCACTTGCCTTAGGCACATAAATGTGCCTATGGAACCGAAGTAAACCATCTGACTCTAACATGCATCCTGAATATTTTCCCTCAAAAGAACTTTGCGAATCCAACATCTACCTAGCACCCTCATAAAACCTGTCCTCTGGAAGATGCTCAAGTATCCTGCCTCTCAAATCTGACTGCAGTGTCAAAGAAGTAAGCACATGTCGTCGTCTACTAAGTGCATCTACAACAAAATTTTCCTTTCCTTTGATATACTGGACCTCCATGTCATACTCACATAGGAACTCCATCCAACACCATTGACGAGTGTTGAGGTTTGGCTGAGAGAAGATATGCTGTAAGCTACAATGATCTGTCCTCAAGATGAAAGGTCTACCCAAAAGGAAATCTCGCCAACACACAAGTTCATGAACAAATGATGCAAGTTCCAAGTCATGAGTAGGATAGTTAAGCTTGTAGTCTTTGAGCTTACGTGACTCAAAAGTAATCACCCAACGCTCCTGCATGAGAACTTCTCCCAAACCTTCTAGTGATGCATCAGTACAAAAAAAAAATCCTCCATCAGATCTGGAACTACTAAGATGGGCACCGTGGTTAACCTTTCTTTAAGCAACTAAAAGGCATGCTCACATTTTTCTGACCAATCAAACTTCTTCCCTTTCCTCTGAAGAGAAGTGATAGGGTGAGCAATCCTATAAAAGTCTGCGCACAAACTGTGGTAATACCTATTAAACCCATGAAGCTTCTCACCTCGATCAGTCCGATGTGGGCACTTTGTAAATCCATGATAGCTTTGAATCTTAGAGGGATCTACGGAGATACCCTCACCTGATATGATATGACCCAAGTATTGAATCCATGTCTGAAAGAAGCTACATTTTTCCAAGTTCCCATATAACTTCTACTCTTTCAAAACCTGAAGTACCTACCTCAAATGCTCCTCATGTTCCTCCTCGAAACAAGAATAACTCAATATGTCATCAAGGAACACTAAAACAAAGTGATCTAGAAATGTCCTGAATACTCCATTCATGAGGCTCATGAAGACAGCTAGGGCATTGGTTAAACCAAATGGAACCACTGTGAACTCATAATGCCTGTAATGTGTCTGAAAATTTGTCTTATGAATATCTGCATCTGATATGTGCAACTGATGATACCCTGACTTGAGATCGATCTTGGAGAACACTCTAGCTCCCCACATTTGATCAAACAAGTCATCAATCCTAGGGAGTGGGTAACGGTTCTTTATTGTGAATTTTTGAGTCATCTCAAGTCTACACAAAGCTTTGAGAGAACCATCCTTCTTCTTCACAAATATGACTAGTGCTCCCCAAGGAGATACACTAGGGTGATTGAGACCCTTCTCTAACAACTCCTCTAACTGAATCTTGAGCTCATGAAGCTATGAATTCGTCATCTGATAGGGTTCCCTAGAAATTGGTGCGTAGCCAGGCACTAAGTCAATGGTGAAGTCCACCTCCTACTATGTGGTAAACCTAGAAGCTCTCCTAAAAACACATTTGCATACTCCTCAAAACTGTGATCATCAGGGTGAATGCTCTAGATTCTTGTCAAACGATCAGCGATAGTGATAGAAAACAAGCTAGTAACCCTTACGCATGCTTCACTTTAGTTGCTTAGCCGAGATCATGCGCAAGGAAATAGGTCTCTGCATCCTTGAAATCACAACTGCACTACCAAGATCATCCTGACACTCAATGACCTTCTTTCTGCAATCCACCTTGGCTTGATGAGCCTCGAGCCAATCCATACGCAACACTACATGGTAGGACCCTAAAGGAATAACTCGTAGGTTAAGTGTAGTGGAAGACTCCAAAATCGAGTACACAACTCTCCACATACGAGTCCATGATGAGTTTAGCCCCGGCCAACTCAACTCGCCAACTATCTCGGTTGCCTAGCCACCACTAGCCCACACCGGTCTACTACGAAGGGGGATATAAAAGAATTAGAAGCACCTTAATCAAAAAGTACAGAGATAGAAACACCCACGATAGTACTTATTGTCTCAATGATTGTGGCCTAGTGCTCAACCCGCTTTGACGGTTGTCAACCGCATGCATATATACATGATGATGGGCATGTCCCACGTCACCCACCATCTGCTCGGACCTAAGAGCTCTATGTAAATCTATAGTAGTGGGTTTGTGTGGACACATACGCACATAATGGTCTAGAGCCCCACAAATAAAACATCCTCCTATACCCCTCTGAGATGGGGTCCCTCCTGTGCTTTCTGCGGCCGAACCTACTGGTCCAAAGCACTAGTAGACTCTTTGTGAGCGAGCTGGTTGTGAGTGATGAGTACCCGGCCTCCTATCTCTAGATCCACCAAAACCACCTCTAGATCCACCTCATTGAAAAATCATAGTCTGTCTACCCCTCTGATGCTTGGTGTCCCTAATGTTGTGTCTCTTGTGATGGGTGTGGAGGAGCTCTCGATGCTTATTGGAGAAGACCAAAATCCTCCTCTAGGGGTGGTACTGCTCCCCATGCCCTCTGACTCTGGAATTCCTAAATCTTTTCATGGAACTTGCTCTTGTTTCTATCTCGATGCTCATGTGCCTTGGTCCTATTCTCCTTAGCCAAGTAGGCCTTCTCAATGGCTTTCTCGAGTGTGAGAGAGGATAACATCCTAATAGCTCCTGCTATATCTACATTCGGCCACTGAATGAACCTAGTTACCTACAACTTCTCATCTTGCAAGTAGTCTACATACTACAAGAGATCCAAAAACTTTCTCTCATACTGTTCCACTATGCCGAGACTGTCATAAGTCGTGAAACTCATCGATCCTCTTTTGCACAAAATGTTCGACATATACCGGCCCCGATCTGCTCCTCGAACAACTCCCGTGTCATTGTACCTCTAGTTAAATAGAGATTTCACTCCTCATTCCTCCACCAAATGCCTACTACGTCTCGGAGGAGGTGTATGGTGAACCAAGCTTTAACATTGCTCTCATGAGAGTGCAAGCCAAAAGCAGTATCCCAGCTAAGGAGCCGGGACTGCGCTCTAAAGCCATCTGTCGAACCAGTAAATGTAGGTGGCTGAAGACGAAGAAGGTCTCAAATCACACTACTTGTGTCTCTATCCTAGTGATGTGGTCTAACAGGTGAAAGAGGTCACCTATCTCCAAATGGTCCCTCAAAGCTGTGTGATCGGCTATGACGAAATGAGGCCACCCTCTCACCAAGGATGGAAGGGTTGCGTGACCTCTCTCATCTCGAATATCATGCTCAGGTGGTTCGGAATGTGCATCCTTGCAAATCAACTCCTCATCTCCCAACTGAATGTCCTCGTCTCGCGGCTCCTGTGGTGGTGGAAGGTGCTCCTGCATGATGCCTATCAGCTGTTGTAGGGTTTCTAATATTTGAGGCCCAAAATCGGGGTCGGCGGCTCTGCGTAAGTGCACTATGTCCCGAGCCTCGAGCCGATTATCCCCTCTTGGGTGCCATCCTGAACATGAGATATATATAAAAAAATAAACAAAATGGTTTATAAACCCCCTTTTTTAAGTTAGGGACGCGTTTTCAATTATTATTATTATTATAATTATATAATGTAGTGCCCCTTCCTGTTAATAATTAATTTACCTTAATCATTAAATTACCCGAAATCAAATAAACACTAGCCTAATAATAATTTAATTTATTTTACCCTATCAAGCTTCCTAGGGTCATGATTAAAAATCTACACCCCTAGCAAGTAAATAGTCTTCCTCCCTTTTTAAATTTTCTCTACACACTCTTTAAATTTAATTTTGTTTTCCCCCCTTTTAACTTAGTTTATCCACACACACTCCCCCTTTTATTTATTCATTTATTTTTATTCTCAACAAAATTCCCATGACTTAAGAGGGTTAAGATTAAATAGGAACCCTAGGATCAAACCCATGTGAGCCTTAGATTTCTACATTTTCCCTAAATCTGACCTAATCATCCTTATGTTTTCCTTTCCTTGCTTTCTCCTCTTCTCATTCATTTTGTTTCTTCCTCCTTTATATTTCTCTTATTTTGTTTTCTTTGTTTCCTCTTGTGCAGGTGGAGGAGCTATGGAAGGTTGGCTTCATGGAAAAATTTTAATTTTTTTTTAAGAAGGAGAAGAGTCTCCATTCTCTATTTTATATTTTATTTTATTATTTTTTTTTTTTTTTTTTTTTTTAGTGTGGAAGGAGATATATATATATATATATATATATATATATATATATATATATATATATATATATATATATAATAATGACACGGAGGGTGGCTGTCTATTGCTCGCCGTTTTTATTAATATATATTTTTGTTTGTGTTTTTAAGGGTTTGAATGGCGTTGGGAGGCGGCGGACGGAGAAATGGCCGCGGGGGTGTGCGAGAGGGGACGGCGGCGGGGAGGGTAGCGCGGGGGCGTGGATCGGTGCGGGGTGGGAGATATGGGGTAGGGTGTGCGGGGACGGGGCGGTGGTACGCAGGGGATATAGGGGTTTGGGGGATTTACAGGCTGCGTGCGAGGGGATGGGGAGTTCGCCCCCCTCCCCAAAAAAAAAAAAAAAAAAACAACTTGTTTTTTTTTCCTTTTCTTTCCTTTTTTTTATTTTTATTTTTTTAATTTAATTCATTTTATTTTGTTTTATATATATATATATATATATATATATATATATATATATGTAATAATATATTAATTTATATGTATTCTTATTTTATATTTAGTATTATATTATATACATATATTATGTGTGTGTGTGTGTATATATAATATAATATTAGGTATAATAATTGTAGGGTATTACAATGAAAAGTATGACTTAAAATTATATATAATAAATAATGAATATCTTTGTAAGAACATTTCATAGTTTTTTTTTTTTTAAAATACAATTATATCAAACATATTTTCAATATATTAATATCACATATTAAGAAAAGAAAAGAGTTACAAGTTATAACATAATGGATCAGAATAGCTGATCCACATTCAATTGGCAGGAATCAGAAGGAGTGTGAAGAGGGAGAAGTAACGCCTGTCAAAGAAGATGAGGAACTAACTTCTGGATTCACAAAGGTCATTTCAAAAAAGAAAAAGAGAATGAAAGGATTTGAAATGATCCCAGAATCACTTTACAGTGATAAGAAAATGAAAAAGGACAATTGGGATACCTCAACATCCAGAACTACTAGATCTTCTGCAAGAAGACTAGTAGATTTTGAGGTAGCTCTAAAAGAGGAGGCCCTCAAAAAAGACTCTTAGATCTAAGAGAATAGAGAGAGACATTACGGATGGCGTTCAACGTCAATTGAACCATCGAGCAATCCCAAATCCCAATCCCTTCAAATGAAGATTATTTCATGGAACATCCGAGGTCTAAATGGAAACTCCAAGCGAGAGAATCATCAAGGAGTTACATGTTTCTAGTAGTCCTAGTATTATGATTTTACAGAAATTAAGATGAAAGCTAAGATCCTGGAAGCTAATAAAAAGAGTTTTGGGAAAACTCTTATATGGCAGCAGTAGACTCTCGGGAGCCTCGGTGGTCAGGCTACTCTTTGGGATAAAAGGCACTGTATTGGTACGGTTCTTAATGCTAGCACTAATTATCTTGCTATCAATTTTCTTGCTATTGAGAACAAGGGTGAATGGATCCTTTCTAATATCTATGCCCCTAATACGGTTAGTGGGAGACGTAAACTTTGGAATGATCTTAAGATCTTTAGAAACCAATATAGTATTGCTAATTGGCTTATTATGGGAGATTTTAACTCTCCTCTAAACCCAGGTGAAAAATATGGAGGAATCTCCAGCTTTTCTACATGTATGGAGGATTTTTCTGATTTTATTGCTGAACTTAATCTCTTGGATGTGGATCTTCATGGTAATAAATTCACTTGGAATAATAGAAGGTTGGGAAAAGATCCTATCTAGGTTAGATTGGATAGAGCCCTGATTTCTTCTAGCTGGATTTTCAGGCAAGAATTCCACCTCTCTTCCTTGCCCAGAATTTGATCGAACCACAATTTGATTGCTATAAATCTTCTCAATTGGACTAAACCCATCAGAAGCTCATTCAAATTTGAAAAGATGTGGATGGAGCATGACAACATCTATGACAAAGTTAAAGAATGGTGGGGTTGGAATGGGGAAGGCACTACTCAATTTAGATTGATTCAAAAGCTCAAAAACGTTAAAAAGTAAGTTAAAATCTGGAATAAAAGTGTTTTTGGCAATGTGTTTGATAATAAAAAGAAGTTAAAACAAAAGCTCCAAGATTTGGAAATCAAAATGGATACAAAGGGGAGATCCGTTGAAGACAAAACTAATAAAAGAGTATTCTTTCAGAGTTACATATGATTTGCAGCAGAGAAGAATCTTTTTGGAGACTTAAGTCTAGAGCCATCTGGCTTAAAGAAGGAGATATGAATACGAAGTGTTTTCATATGACCACTTTGAAGCACAGAGCTTGTAATAGGATCATGGAAGTAGCTAAAATTAACGGAAATATTATAAAAGATCCCAGTAGCATCAAGGAAGAAGCCCTAAATTTCTATAAAAATATTCTTAATGAGAGGAATATCATCAATGTTGAGGCTAATGCTTTTATGTTGGAGGCTATTCCCCAAGATAAAATTGAGGAGCAGAGATTTAAAAATATCACTAAAGCTGTCACACTTGAAGAGCTGCAAAAAGCTATGTTTACTTTAGAAGGTGATAAGGCTCCTGGAGCCCGGATGGTTTCTCCATTAATTTTTTCCAGAAATTTTGGGAAATTTTTTTGGATGATCTTCTCAGAGCGGTGAATGAATTCTATAGAACTGGAAATCTCTTGAAAGAGCTGAATAACACCCACATTGTGCTGGCCCCAAAAAAAATGGATGCTAAAGACTTCAAAGACTTTAGACCCATCAGCCTAGTGAATGCTATATATAGAATTTTTACCAAAATTATTGCTACCAGGATTCAACTCATTATGGATGATCTAATTTCTAGGCAGCAGAGTGGATTCATCAAAGGTAGGATTATCCAAGATGGAGTGATTATGGTCCATGAGACCATACATTCTATGGATAATAAATGAAAAATCAAATATGGTGCTTAAGCTTGATATGAATAAAGCCTTTGAAAAGGTTTCTTAGGTCTTTCTTGATAAAGTCTTAACTAAATTTGGTTTTCTGGACAAATTCGAAAAAATTATTAAGGCTTGTATCTCTACGGCTAGATTCTTAGTGGTGGTTAATGGTGAGCCAGTGGGTTTTTTCACTAGCAGCAGAGGGCTAAGGCAAGGGGACCCCATCTCCCCCCTCTTTCATTCTTATGGCTGACAGTCTTAGTAGAACAATTGGTAAAGTAGTCAATGATGGCCTTTTGAAAGGCTCAAAGCCCACTTCCATCAGCCAAGTTATTTCCCATCAGCAATTCATAGATGATACAATCCTCCTTCTATTGGCTTCCGTCATTGAAGCTAAGGCTACCAAGGCTATTCTGCAGCTCTACGAATCCACTTCTGGGCAAGAGATCAATTATGATAAAAGCTCCATTTTCTTCTTCAACACTCCTAAAGAAAGACAAATTGCTAAAATTTAAAATTTGGTCAGTAAAATAAGTGAGCTTCCAGCCACTTACTTGGGCCTTCCTCTCGGCACAAAAAAATTCTCTAGCAAGATGTGGGGTGATTTATTGGAGAGATTTTTTAAAAAAATGGCTGGTTGGAAAGGAGCCATTTTATCTAGTGTTGGTAAGTGCCTACTCATTAAAAGTACTCTTCAAAATCTACCCATTTATATCATGTCACTCTATAAGATCCCCTCTTCCTTCATAGAAAATTTTGAGAGGATTCAGAAAAATTTCTTATGACAGGGCATGGAGGAGAAGTTTAAATTTCACTTAGTTGCTTGGGATAAGGTTTGTACTCTAAAGTCTATGGGAGGTCTGGGTATAAAAATATCGAGAAAATGAATGAGGCTCTCATTGCGAAAATGGGCTGGAGAATGCTTTCAGAGAAACAACCCTAGATAGAGTTAATTAAGGCTAAATACCTAAATCAACAAGTTCTCTTTTCTTTTCTGCAGGATGAGCACCTCCCCTTTGGTTCCATTTTTTGGAACAATCTAGTAAAGAGCAGAAATTTCATTAAGCGGGCGATAAAATGGAAAGTGGGTGATGGTAGTGATATAAATTTACTGGGATGATAAGCTGGTTTAATGGCAGTCTTATGGATAGATTTGGGATGGTCAAGGATAGTCTTATAAACAAGTATGGCACTAAAATCGAGGATTATATCAAAGGAAATGGCAACAGAAAGAAATGGAAAAAACTTTTTGTGGAGAGAGATGATCTGATCCAAAATATTTCCTCCCTTCAAGATTAGTTGGATCTTATTCCCTTAACTCAATTTGGATACTAAGAATGAATTGGTCTAATATAACTCTATTGATGGGGATTACTCTGTCAAAATTGGTTATAATACTTTCTTCGATAGTAGTCAAGCTGAGTTCAATTGGAGTAGGATTTGGATGACAGAGTTAACTCCCAAAATTAATTTCTTCCTTTGGCTGGTTCTCGAGGAAGGATCCTTACCACTAATAACTGATGAGAAAATATTTCATAATGCCTAATAGATGTCATCTTTGTAAAAAATATTATGAGGATATCAGTCATTTGTTTATACATTGTGATTATGCTACCAGAATATGGAGTTTTTCCCTCTCTAAATTTGAAGCTTTCTGGGTGGTCCCGAAGGATTTCAATCAGTTATGGACTCAATAGAGCCCACCCTATAAGCATTGTGTTTTCATAAGGATCTGGAATTTGGTTATTCCTCATATTATTTGGAGGATATGGAAAGATTGAAATGATATTATCTTTAGAAATAAAAACCAAAACTACAAGCTCAGTATTGGTAAAATTTCTAATGATATCAAAGAGAATATGGCTAGATTTAAACCCCCCAAGAACAAGAGTTATCCAGAAAATGAAGAGCATATTTTATCCCACTAGCAGATTGGAGCTGTTAATAGCCGCAGTAATTCTGGTAATAGTATTGATAGATCTTTGATTCATTGGCATCCGCCTGATTTTAATTGGTATAATTAGAACTTTGATGGGGCTTCTAAGGGTAACCTTGGGATTGTGGCAGGGGGAGGAGTGACCCAGGATCATAAAGGCAGTCTGATTGCTTTGCGTATGCTAGAAAAATGGGAATTCAAATCAACCATTTCACCGAAGCATTATCTGCTTTATGGGGCCTGAGAATTGCTCAGACTCATAATATCCAAAACCTCATTATTGAAGGGGACTCACTTAATATCATTAATCATCTTAATCAGTGTTCACCTCCAAGTTGGAACATCAAGGATTTTATCTTGGAATCCATAAGTATTGGCCAAACCTTCAATAACATTTGGATCATGCATACTTACCGGGAGGGTAACAAGGTGGCAGATGCATTGGCTAATTATGGCATTAATGTTAACCATATTGTTTGGGATAATAACAACATTCCTAAATAGCTTCAAAATAGCATTCAAGTGGATATCTATGTTCATGCAAATTCATGATTTGAGATATGAGCATTGGGAGTGGATTTGTATTATTAAAACTCCCACATGTGCTAACTTTAAAATAACAATTATACATATCTTGGCGGACAAGCAAAATTGTATGAAGCATAATGGGAATTTCAAGTGGATTTATATGGAAATGAAAGTCACACATGCGAGCAATATTAGGCTCTTAATAACTTGTACACAAGGCTTTACGGATTCCCAAGACAGAAATAAAGATAATGATGATCTGGAGTGGGCTAGCAAAAGGACTGTAGCTCTCACATGCGGACTTTCACAGGGTCATAACAATAGTCACTCAGGTATTCGTGGGAAAAGCAATGGCTATTCTAATTCACATTCTCACTACGTGGATAATAATAGTGAAAGGCGGACTGTTATTAGCACTCTAAAGGATTATAAAAATTCTATTGGAAAGAAATTAAACATGGTGAGAATGGGGGGACCCCCTTGCCAGATTGAGCCCAGCATAGATCCGGATTGGAAGGAGATTATAGAACTTTGGAATCTTCTCAGCCACGGTGGCATCACCAACTTTATGGAGAAGATTCAGGGCCATGACCAGAGTATTTTGGTGTGATTTGTGAAGGATTGGAAGGATCACACTGTGGATTACGGTGGACAGAATATTCCTATCAATGAGGAGTTAATTGCTGAAGTGACTAGCCTGGGCATGGAGGGGTACCGTTTTTTCAATAAAAGAGTGGACAGAGAAGCTGAGGAGAGGAAATTTGTTGAGGGAACTGAGAAGTTGGTCTTTGTCACTACGAGGCCTGCAAGTTAGTTCGATCCCTTCGCCCTTTGACGAGGTTACCCGAATGATGGTGCGTTTCATTTATTTGGAGGGGAGGTTTGTCACTGTGCCTGCTAAACATCTTGTTTTCCTTAACCACTTCCATAGGATTCACACGGTATGTTTCCCCCACTATCTACTAAACTCTCTTGAGTGCTCCATTTTGGAGTTTCAAAAGCATGCTCGTGTTGTTCCTTTACACTAGGGACTCATCTTTTTGTTGCATAAACTATGTCTTCTTCATTCTCCCGGTTTCCCTTCCTCCCCTGGCTCTGTTCCTCCTCTACCCGGTGCCGCTGTCGCTAGCCCCTTCTCTCCGCCTTCTGTCCCCACTACTGCTGTCACCCCTTTTTGGGCTTCTCGGCTCCATCTTCCATTCCCCTCACCTCTTCTCCCAACCCCTACACCTCCACTTCGGCCAGACCAGTTACTAGATCCTCTAGAAGGCTGAAACTTGATACCCCTGCTATGGGGAAGGATCCTCAAGAGATTGAAATTTCCCATAACCTCCTGCATATTAGTAGTGCTAGTTCTCAGGAAGCACATGTTGAGAGCTCCACAAAAAGGCTGGAAGCCTTAGAAGCTGATATGAAGTTGTTGAAGGAAGAGGTTAAAAACTTGGCTAAGAAAAAGGAAAGAGAAAGAAGGAAGAGGATGTGGCTATGGATAATAGCCAGGTTGAAGATATATACAAGAAGCTGAACTCCTTAGACTCTGTTTAGGGAAGGCCAAGACTCGCCATGATTATAATATGGCCATTTTTAATGCAATTGAAGAGTTTATTGAATAACATGTCCGCAGCATCTCCAATCTCAGTGGAGTTCCAACAACCCTTTGGGGCACTGATAAGGAAAGAAAAGGACCATTGAACAGCTGGATGTTACTGATTCTACCCATATGATGACATTGGCTATGTTCACCTCTTGGTAGAATATCAAATCCAACATTGACAAAGCAGCCAAGAAGTAATTGTGGGTGCTTTTACTGCACTTCTTTGTAATTATTGTTGTTTTTTGCTATCTTTTTGCTGCTTTTCTGTAGTGCTCGTGTTGTTTTTGTTTCGATAGGGTAGCTACTCTTGGGCTACTATGTTTTTCATTGTCACATTTAGATCTTGATCCTTTTTATTCTGATTCTCATTCCTATTCTGGCTTCTAGGCCCTCTTTTGTTCTCAAGGGTATAGTCCCTTTCAAAAAACTATTTTCCAATAATAAAAAAACATAATGGATTAAAAATCTTTTTTTGTAAGTTCTATGAAGATACAACTTCCTGGTTTTCCAATAATTCAGATTTTTAACTTTTTTACTCTCTTGCCTAAATAAAAGAGGAGGTAACTTTATATATTAATTAATAAGGGAGGGCTTGGAAGCTAATTTTAAAACTTAGTAAGGAGATATGATCACACATGATTCACTAATGTTTACATCTTGTTAAGTTAACAAGGAAAGAGAGTAAAATTAGTTTTATTCTATTCACTAAATTCCAAAGATTACAAGAATAGATATACTTCAAGAATGGTATTTTATTTCCAATTCAATAATGTTAAAAGATTTGGCAAGAAGAAGATCAATAACAAGAATAACAATATTTCCAATCAATCAACTTTCCTTCGAAATGAAATGACTAAATAGTATTCCAAATTTCTGCAACATTTATTACTTTTTTCTCTCTCTTTTTTTTAACAAAACAATAAAAATAAAATAAAACAGAAATTACCCAAAGAGTCTGTGTGTTTGAACCACGACTCTGATACCAAAATGTAGTGCCATCAAATTTTTTTCCATTTTTAAAGCAAACACACTAAAAATTTCAGATTTAATATGTAATGCATAACTATATTTTGTAGATTTCAAACCAAACAATCATTTCAAATGAAGACAAGTAAAATAAAGAACTCATGATCTTATATTGTAATCTTTTTTTTAATAGAGATAGGTTACAAGACAAAAGAGACATATTATTACAAGACTTTCAAATCACAATAGGATAAGTTTACAAGATGAGGCTATCCACAATCAACCATATAACATAGTTATAATGAGGTGTAATATTTACAATGATTTTGAGGATAAAAGAGACAAAGTCACCACTCCAACTAAAACTTCATCCTTGAGTCTCCACCTTGAGTGTTCTTCTAAGAGTGTTGAATCAAGAGATATGGCTTGTTTACCACCCAACCAATAGGCATCATCACATGCCTTTCCATGGTTGGAAGCCATGCTAGCCTCCCCCAAGCCCATGGGAGAGAGGAAAAAACTACCACAATGTGCACAAGTATAAAGGGGATAAAACACAACAAGAAATACATAAGACCATTTAACCACTTAGACATACTACACATGATAAAACAACAACATGAGGATAACAAGGTCAACCTCACAAGGGGGAAGAGAAGAAGTAGGATGCCCAAATCAAAGGTGTCCAACCATAGGAGCATTGACACAACATGTTTACGAAACTCCTTATACCTCATAATCATTCATCCTCCTTATTCCTCCTTTATGTCATAGAAATCCTTCTTGGGAGGATTCACAAACCCAAAAGGGTTTCCTCACCAAGAATGTGGAAAGGTCCAAGCCATATGGACCTTTCTCCCACCTCAAACCATATGAGGGGATGAGAAGGGACCTTCATGGCTTGACCAACAACCATGAGGTTTGAGAGGGAATTCCCTCTCTCTTCCCCTACATTCTCCAAAAACCATCAATCCAAATTATGGTGGAGAAAACAAAGGAAAACAGCAAGGAACAAACAAACAAACCATATTCACCATACAAATTCACACACATCATTTTAAACACATCATTTTATTGATCAAAACATATTCAACAAGTTAAGCACAATTGAAAACAAAAAAGGTTAAGAATCCTACCTCTACAATGATTTCCAAGACTCTAAACTTCTCCATTTGTCCAAGCAAACCTCTAAGCTCCCAAAATTCTCCAAGTTCTCCTCAAAAAAAAAATGAGCCAAGAAGACCCCTTCCTTCCACATGAGGAAGAATAAGAAGAGGAACCCAAAAGTTTCCTCACCAATGGGAAAGTGACAAGTGTCACCCCCTCTCCTCTCAAGAGTCGAACATTCCAAAAAACCAAATAAGTAAGAGTAAACTCACCTTTTAGCCCTTATCACCCAAAATACTAAAACTAAAATAAAACAAAGTGGAGCAACTTTTAACAAATACACAAAAACCAACCATCGTACATGGATGGTGACTAAGGAGGGGAAAATGGGAGGGAAACTCCCTCCAAACCTTGGAAAAATCCCCCTACCTATTAAATAGGGTCCAAGGGCCCATTTTCATGCTAAGGGAACTCCCAAACTCAAAAGGGCTCCCTAAAAATACCCAAAATAACCCAATTTCGGGTTTGGTATGCTTGGGCACGAGGGTAGAGGATGTGGGGTCCACCCAAGGTTCACATGTGGTCCCTAATCCCTTCTACCAACACACACACACTTACCCAAAACCAACACTTAAATTAAGATGAGATCATTAAACCCCTAAGCTAGTTTACTTAATAAAACACACCCTAAACATAATTAATTTTACAAGACATAATTACATTACAATTGAGGGTTCACCCATGGTGCCCAAATAAATACACCTATTCTAAGGCCTCAAACATTTAGCATGGTTAGGACTCAGCCCGTGGGCTGCTCGTGCACAATTGCGTAGCTGCCCTGAAACCCATGCTCTCCTATACCTGTCACCTGCACACTCATTGCACACATTAACCGCATCTGTCCAATATAATAACATCATCTATGCATCACAATTTCAATCAAACTTATAATTCCCTAACATTATTAAACAATTGATAGTGCAATGCATACAATTATTCACATAGTTTGCCACGAATCACCCACAAATAAAATTGCAACGACATACACTTAGGCTAGCATGAAAATTACCATTATTAAATCTAGAAAACTATATCATTAATCAAATTGACCACAAGAACCATCATCTAACCAATAGATCTATCATATAACCCTGTTAGTGTCATCAACATCATAAGAAATATATCAGTATACGAATCTAGTCCAATTGGCGCTACACGCCCAAAATACCATAATGTCCATGAGGATAAAATATCATAGTAAAATGTCCAAAATCTATCAGATTCTCAATCAAAACATGTCTATGCATAAAGGAATCAACAGATAACTAGAGCTATAAAAATGTGGGCACTACAAGTTTCTTTTTTTTTTCGCACATAGAATATCCATGTGGAATGCTCAAGTAGAAGGAGGGAAGATGTTAGGTATTTTGTGAGTAAAGATGGGTGCATCACCATGTTATTAGAATATGTATGTCAAAAAACTTAACAACTAAGAGGAAATGGAACACATGCATTGGAGGATACAATTGTTGTAAGATAGAAATCTTAGAGACTCAATATGGAATATATCTTTGGAATCCTTGTTTAATACCAAACACATGCATGAAGGATATTATTCAGACCTACACATGAATAAAGAAAAGTTAGTTCCAAAACCTACATGGAGAAAATTGAACCCACACGACATTGTGAAGGATTTTAAGATCACAAAGTGACCATGTAAGTTTTCTAAGTTGGCAAAGAGATCAAGAAGCTCATGTGAAAGAATAAAATATAAAAACATTAGAAAAATAATTATAGGTCTATGTAAAGAAAGAATAAAATAAATAAAATATGTAAATAAATAAGGGAAAAGACTTAAAGTTGAGCTTGAGCCTATAAGGTAATGAATGTAGTGACCATGCCTCTCGTTAAGCTATTTTCCCGCTTTTAATCTGATAAAAAAATTCTAGATGTTGAAGTCGAAGATAAGAAACCCGAAACTATCAAAGAAGAGAACAATGTAGAACATGGAAAATGTTGATTTTTATAGAAAGAGTCTCGATCATTCACACTTGGAGAGAATGCTTCCAAGATTCCGTGGGTAATGATAGTAAAAATTTAATAACACAACCAAGTATGAAGAAGGAAATATAAAAATTTTCTTTTATAAAAGAATATAAGTAGCCATAATTTTGTTAAATTTGGACATTTTACAATCTAGATTAAATACTAAAATCAGCTATGTTGGTTTTTCTTATACCAAATATTGGAATTTGATTTGGCTATTATTGGAATCCAAAAAGGGTTTTTTTGGAATTATATGTCATGTATGAGGGATTTCCATTTTAGGGGTTTACAATTTTTTAGTACGAATAGGAAATACTTATTGGAATAATTAATACATTTATAACTTTTCAAAGCATAGAAAATAATTATATTTTCCATTTTCATACAAACCAACATTTGTATCTTGTTTTGAATGGGCATATTTCCATTCTCATATAAGAATCATAAAATAAAAATATAGGTAATATTTTTTTTTTTTTAGAATGGACAGTTTCCCATTCTCACATCCTTTATAGTGATATTAAAACTATTAATTTCAATATTGCTTGAATGAGTTAGAATGGTTAGAAAAGGCATATGCCCATTGTCATACAAACAAAGATTTTTATTATTGTGGTGATAATTTTTATCATTGTGATGAGAATGGGCATATGCTATTTCTCATACAAACAATAATTTTTATCATTGTGATGAGAATGGGCATATGCCATTTCTCATACAAGCAATAATTTTTATCATTGTGATGAGAATGGGCATATGCCCCTTCTCATAAAATTAATATAGAAAGAAAGAAAATTTGGATGTGATTTATTTTAAGTATGGGGTCATGCACATTTGCATGTTGTATCTTTACATATTTTGATCATATATATTTGTGTCTAATATTACTTCTAATTTATGATATCAATAAAAATTGACAAATGTTTAACTATAACATGGATTTATTTGCATAGAATGAAGGTAGGAAATGTGTTGTTATGAGATAAATACAACATAAAATGATGGTAATAAATGAATTGTTAAGAGATAGTCTACAAAAATAAACCAATTATTTTATATTTATTAATCAACACAATAGTAACAAGTAAACTCAATCAAGCTCAGTATTCGTGGAAATGTGTTGTTATGATAAAAATACAAGTCACAATTATTTTTGTATAAAATGATGGTAATAAATCCATTGTTATGAAATAGACTAAAAAAACCAATATGAATGAATTTTTATGAGAAAGACTACAAAAATAAACTAAATTTATCTATATATATTAATCAACATAATAGTATCAAATACACTCAATCAAGCTCAGTAATTGATTTTTTAAATGTTTCCAAAGACTGACATAAATTTGGGTGTGGACCCACATGATTTAACCATGTACATAAATGTGTGAAAAAAATTCTATCAGAATGCATTGTGCCATCAAATTTCCAGCTAGAAGGCAATCCAAATAAAAATGCCTCGTTTTTGTCATGAACAAAACATTTTGTTTCACCTATGAACAATATGTTTTCTGCTCCATATAGTTAGGTGTACTTATCGAGAATATTTTGTATATTTTTTGTAAACTGGCACAATATTCCCCTTCTTTAATCTTAAAAATTTGTTGCTAATTTCACACTCCGATATGCCCCAACAAAAAAAATCAATATTTCTTAGTCAATCAAATTTTTGAATGAAGGTATGTCATTTTCTTGAATGTAGGTATGTAAAATATAATCCAATATCAAAATTTTGTCATGTTATCCTTAATAATTCATGGATAAAAGTATGACTAAAGTATCAGTAACTTCATATATAAATTATGGTTGTATGGTCATCAATCTAAATTCAAAAAGCCCTGGAACTTTGAAGATAAATTCTTCTACCCCTAATTTAATAACTTCTTTCCATGGAAAATGAGATCTAAAAAAAAAACCAATAATAAAACTTATTTTCAAAAAATTAAATCATAGATTATATTATCTGATTTTATTGACAATTATTTTCTTTTTGTATAAACCTATCAAAGCTAGTTTTGAGCATTAAATGGTAAACTATCAATAATTTATCATGATCTACTAATCACATCATTTGGATGAAATGTGAAGAAAAACTAAAAAATTGTAATAAACACATTTTGAGCATTACATACTAATAACCATCAATAACATCTTATTAAAGAGTATATAATAATCACTTCAAATGGAAAATGGGAAAAAGAACTACAAAAATGTAATAAACACAATTTTATATATTCATTTGTTCCACTGTTGTTTGAAATAGAGAACATCACTTTAAGATGTCTCTTACATCATCTGTAACCCATACCATGGCTAGTTGTGTAAACAATGATGACATAAGCCACTTATTATTTTTAAAGTCTTTCTCATAAAACATTTGGAGACACCAAAATGTTTTCTTCAGAACCCCTTTGTTGGCTAAGTTAATTACAACCGTAGTTTCACATTTGTATGGAAATTTTGGTGTCTTCCAAATTGTTTCCATTTTTTTAATAAATTTTTCTCCCTCTTTTTCACAATGCTCCATACCCCAAAAATAAAGGTTGCACATCTACTTTAGCTAAGAGCAACAGTTTTGTTGTTATTCTTTCTACAATGCATCTGTATCCAATTTAGACGACCATAATGTTATTCGATGAAACTCTTTAGACACAAAAGTTAGAAATTGGTAAATAGACATTCGTGTTAGGAGGTGATCATTGTTCAATTGAAATGTATTTTCCTTTTTAGAAGTACACTTTTGAACTAACAATTCTTCTAATTCAAGAACAAGCAAATGTTTCTTTCGAGGCAATGTAAAAAAGTAATATTAAACTTCATTATTAACTTGTATGTATTTCAAATATGATACGAATATGTCACAAAATATTGTTACCTATTTCTTTACATCTATTTGTTGGTTGTAGAAAATCTTAATTTTCTCCAGCTATATCTTCACATAAAAATTTAAATTAGGATATATTTATCAAATTTATTCCAACTAATATTGAAAAATAAAAAAGATTAATATTTTTACCTATTTCTTTACATATATTTGTTGGATTTTTATAGTTGCACCTACACGTAAAAATTGCAATTAGGATATATTTATCAAATTGACTCAAACTAATATTGACAAGTAAAAAAGATTATTAAATTTTAAATAATACTTTATACATGTTTGTGAACAACCTATCATAATCTATGGTGAAGGGTTTTATTTAGCTTCAGTATTAATCTCCATTAGTTGTGTGTTTTGTTGGTCAACTTTTTCTTAGTTGCGAGACATTTTCCTAATGGTAGGAATAATATCTTCCTGTAATGGATTAACCTCATGGCTTGCGCTTTGTTCTCCACTCATAATCATACTATTAATAGGAATAATATCTTCTTGTAATGGATTAACCTCATGGCTTGTGCTTTGTTCTCCACTCATGATCATTTACAAGGCCTCAACAGTTGCTACTAATGAACATAAATACTTAGAATATAAATTAAAAATTGTAAACAATGAAATGTTGTCCATTCTCACTTAATTAATATAATACATGTTTTATCTTTTATTCATCAGGTAGATACTTGTTCACTATAATAACTATTCAATTTTATATTCACTTGGTAGATATTTGTTCTCATTTAGGATCATAGAAGAAGAATAGAATGTTGTATTAATTTTTTTTTGTATGAAAGAGATGTTGTATAATTTTGTTATCTAATGCAAAGCATAAATCAATTGCAATATATCACCAAGGCTAGAATGATCTAAGACTTAAAATAATACCTTTTAATTGGCTAAAAATACAATTATTTAGGTTTCCACTCTTCAAAACTTGCAATTTTTACCTTATGATAATTATTCATAATTGTCTTATATTGGCTAGACTATCCCTGGCAGAGCCGAGTGTTGTAATACATACCATCTACGAAAGGGATCGATCCTTATGTAGTTCACCTTTTTATAAGGTAGAAGATCCATTCCGCATGATTTATAATATACTTTATAGATGTATTGAAATTATTAAGTTCAATCATTGTATTGAATGTGTGGATGTTTGTTCTTCTATAAGAATCATTGAGGAAGAATATATGATTGATAAATGAGAATGGACATATGCCCATTCAATACATGCAATATTGAAATTAATCATTATAAAACATCTATAAATAAATTGGTTAAAAAATTTATAATATTTCTAACTCTAATATAAAATGTTCACATGAATGATTGTTTCTAACTCTACCCATGATTCGATTATCATTTGGTTTTCTTTCCCGTTTAGGCCGGATAATTACCCATTGTAAAATATATATAATTTTAAATCCTCATTAGTTCACCTTTTTATAAGGTAGAAGGGCCATTCCCCATGATTTCTAACATACTTTATAGAGGTATTAAAATGATTAAGTTCAATCATTGTATTGAATGTCCGAATGTATGTTCTTCTATAGAAATCATTGAGGAAGAATCTATGATTGATATATTCCCATTCAATACATGAAATATTAAACTTAATAATTATAAAACCTCTATAAAGGAAGTGGTTAAAAAATTCAAAATATTTCTAACTCTAATAGAATGGACATATGCCCATTTAATACATGCAATATTGAACTTAATCATTATAAAACCTCTATAAAGGAAGTGGTTAAAAAATTCAAAATATTTCTAACTCTAATATAAAAATTTCAAAGGAATGATTGTTTCTACCTCTAAGGAAGTGGTTATAAAACATTCACAGGAATGATTGTTTCTAACTCTACCCATGATTCGATTATCATCTGGTTTCCTTTCCCATTCAAGCTAGAAAATTTCCCATTGTAAAAAAAATATACTTTTAACTACTCATGTCAAGCCCATTCTCAATTAAATAATAGAGATAAATTTAATTTGTCTTACAATGAGAAGATGTGCATTCTCACAGCCTTATCTTGTTTGTAATGGGAACAAGCCCATTCTCAAACAAATAAATATTACCTTGTTTTATAATGCTTTCATAACTTAGAATTTTTTTAATACGCAGAAGCCCAATATCATACAAACAAATAGTTTTTGTCTTGTATGCAACCAAATGTAAGGTGGAGGAGGGAAAGAACAATATGATAAAAAGGGACTGATTTAGAATGGTGCATTACAGAATTGAGAAAGAGAATTTTGGAAAAAGAGGGGAAAGAATAGGAGTAGGACACAGAGGATTCAGACCCTTCCAACTGGGGTTTTACCAGTGTTAGAGAGATGTGTCTCCTACCACCTGGGACACATCTCCAGTATGGGAGACATGTACAAAGATGTCTCTAATACTTGGAGAGGCCTTTCAGAGACATTTAATATCTCCCAACTGTATTTCCTTTAAAAACATGCTATCCCCTAATGAAAACATAACCTCATTCAAAAATATGTTGCACTACATATCCCATTAGTAAAAAAATAGTAAAAACAAATAGTGGACTATTCTTTGGCAGAGCCAAGTGTTACCTTTGCATACCAATGAAAGAGATCAAATTTTATGTACACACACACACACACAATTTTGTACTTTTTTAGAATAGGTTGTGAGAATGTGAAGTAGAGAAAGAATATATAATTCATGTTATGGAATTTGTGCAAGGGCTGCCAATGTACATAGGTATTAAACTGCAAAAGGTGAACTACATAATGTGAATAATATATTATTTCTCTACTTCCCATTCTAAAAAAATGTAATTCTCTCTGAGTATGCACATACTTAGAGAGAAGTCACTACTTCCCATTCTAATAAAAAGTGAATTTAATATCTATTCTTCTGTGATACATCTTTTATGTATTGCCAATTCAATACAAAGACAAAAATGTTAGTTTGTCTGAGAATGGGCATATGCCCATTGTAAACATTCAACTACAAGCAATAATGAAGTTAATCATTTTAATACCTCTAAATATTTTGAAACATATTGAATTGTGTCCCTATTCATATTATATGATATCTATATGTGAATTGACATATATGCAAGAAATTTTGCACTTAATTATTTTAAGAAATCTATAAAAGTTGTAATGAAATTAATTGTATAATTCAAATCATGAGCATAAATATAACACCAAATAACACAATATTCTAGAATAATGATCTCAATATGTAATTAGAATAGCTTTGCCACTTCGAGGGGGCAACCTCCAAACCATATAATAATACTCAAATGCTCCAATGATGATAAAATAATACCTACTAACCTCTATATATACTATTCCTATGTTATGGCCAACACCAAGGCCGACCCACTAATGAAAATATAGCATATATGAAAGAGATACATAATGATAAGAAGTTATGATAGCCACAAGTCAGCTATATACATCCAATATAAGATATATGATTAAGGGCGTAGCATGCCCCTCCCCTTTGAAGCAACATTGTCCCTAATGTTGAGAAGATCTGGATCTTCTGCAGAAATTTGCATCCTCCCAAGTTACATCTTCATTGTCTAGATTTTTCCACTTGATCAAATACTCAGTGATGACCCTTTTCCTCAACCACTTAGTGCATGTCTGAAGGATGCATTCTGGTTCCAGGATGATTTTTCCCTCTTCATCAAGCTCGAGTAACACTGTCTGGGTTGATATTGTCTATCCAATTACCTTCTTTAGGCAAGATACATGGAAGACTGGATGAATTCAAGTAGCCAGAGGAAGTTCCAGTTTGTATGCTACATTACCAATCTTCTGTAACACTTGATAAGGACCATAATACTTAGGTGAAAGCTTGTTATCCTTTTTGTGTTGTTTTAAGGACATTTTCTTATATGGTTGTAAACGCACAAAACCCAATCACCAACTTCAAAATGTCTTTCACTATGATGTTGGTCTACCTGTTGCTTCATGCGGTTTTGTGACATGGACAAATTATCCCTGAGACTACAAATCACCTCTTGTTGGTGTTGAATATGTTCTTAAACTGCTCGAACCTTTGGCTGGACTCTCAAAGATGAAGTGATAGATGGTGGATGGTACCCATATAATGCCAAGAAAGGAGAAATTTTAGATGAAGTATGAAAGGAGGTGTTATACCACCATTCTGCTAGTGGTAACCATTGGACCCATCTCGCTTGTTTATCTGATGTAAAAAAACAAAGATATCCCTCCAAGCACTTTTTTACCACCTCTATTTGCCCATCAGACTAGGGATGATAAGATGAACTACGAGCTAGTTGTGTGCCCAAACATGAGAACAAGTCAGTCCAAAAATTACTAGTAAAGATAGGGTCTCGATCACTTACTATAATCTTTTGTGTCCCATGTAGCTTTTGAATTGTATCCTGAAGGTGTTGCTCTACATCGTACTCACAACAAATGGATGTGATAAAGCAAAAAAATGGGCATATTTGGTGATTCTATCCACCACCACCATTATTACAGCTTTACCTTCCGATTTAGGAAATCCCGTGATGAATTCCATGAGACACCTCTTCCCACCTATGACTAGGAATAGGTAGAGGTTGTAAAATACCTGGGGACTTAATTGTTTCACCCTTATTTTATTGACAAACCATGCATTCTGCTGGACAAAATTTTGGACATCTTCTTTTAGCCCTTCCCAGAAAAAATCATGCTTGATTCGATGATAAGTATTTAAGAATCCAAAATGACCCCCTACTGGAGAAGCATGGAGCTCAGATAGAACCCAATTTTTAAGGATTGAATTCTTACATAGATATAATCTATCTTTATACCATAAAACATCTCCTTTCCATAAAAATTTTCTAGACATGCTTGGATCTTGTTGGAGATTCTAAATGATATTTTGTGTACTTGGGTCATTTTTCCATTCAGACCTTGCATCCTCTATCCAATCCTCTTGTAATACAGATATGGCACACAACAATGCCTGGGCAAATTCATCCTTCCGAGATAAAGCATCAACAACTACATTATCTTTCCCTTTCTTGTATATTATCTCAAAATCATACCCCAACATTTTTTAGACCCATTTCTATTGTTCTTCTGATGATAAACATTGCTCTAAGAAGTATTTCAAACTATCATGATCTGTCTTTACTTTGAAATGTCGTCCCATTAGATATGGTCTCCATTGTTTCACTGCATGAAGTATTGCTAACATTTATTTCTCATAAACTAGTTTAGATATATTCTTAACTTTGAATTGGCAGCTCTCGAAGGCAATGGGTCACCCTTCTTGCATGAGTACTACCCCCATACCATACCTCTAAAGCATCACATTCAACAATGAATGTTTTTGAAAAATCTGGGGTGGCTAGAATTGGAGTGGTGCACATGGCCTCCTTCAACTTCTCAAAGGCCATAGTAGCTTGATCGATCTAATGGAAAGAGTCCTTCTTCAATAAAGTTATGAGTGGTGCTTTGGGATGCTGCCATAATTCTTTACAAATCTATGATAATAACACAGTAAGCCCCAAAATCCTTGGAGATTTTTAGGGTTTTGGAAACCTTCCATTCAAGCATGGCTTTTATCTTATTAGGATCCACTTTAACACCTTCATAAGAGACAATATGACCCAAATATTTAACCTCCTTAACACCAAAAGAACACTTAGAAGGATTTACATAAAGTTGATGTTGTTCAAGAGTTTCCAAAACCTTATTTACATGATGCAGGTGTTCCTCCCATGTTTTACTATAGATTAATATATCATCAAAGAACACTAAAACAAACTTTCAAAGAAATGGCTTGAATATGGAATTCATCAAGCTTTGAAATGTAGAGGTTGCATTTGTTAGTCCAAAAGGCATTACCAAGAACTCATAGTGTCCTTCATGTGTCCTGAAGGCTATTTTATGAATATCTTCATCCTTGATTATAATCTGATGATATCCAAAACGAAGATCAAGTTTTGTAAAGTAAACAACACCATGTAACTCATCTAGCAAATCATCAATTACAGGAATAGGAAACTTATCTTTAACTGTGTACTTATTGAGTTCCCTGTAATCTGGACACATGCGCTAATTGTCATATTTTTTCTGTACCATCACTACACGAGAAGAGTAAGCACTTTGATTATGACAAATAAGTCCTGCTTCTAACATCTCTTGAACTATCTTCTCAATCTCACTCTTTTGCATATAAGGGTACCTATAAGGTTTGATGTTGGGTGGTTGACTCCCTGGTACTAGCTGGATGGCATGGTCATGGCCTCTTTTTAGAGGCAAACCCTTGGGAATTTCTCCAAAACCCCGAGTGCTCATCTATAAGCTGCTTGCATATCTGCAAGGGTATAAAGTATTGGAATGATGTGCTTCAAATGAAAATAGTTGTGCTACAAATCCTTATGCACCCTTTCTAAGAAATTTTGCATTTGATGAGAACTTACCATCTGTGGGGACTTTTCTCTTAGTCCTTTTATTTTAAAATTCCTCCCTTCTGACTGAAATTACATGAACAACTCTTGGAAATTCATTTCAATGGTTCCCAAGGTGATAAGCCACTTTGAAGTCCTAACACAATGTCTCTGCTGCTCCTCCCATGGCAATGACATACATATTGCTAGTTAGAAAGTAATCTACCATGGTGAGATTAATGTTATGGCATTTTCCTAAATAATTAACAGTTTCCCCATCAGCGATCATGACTTGACATTCTAGAGCTGGATAAACAAAGCAATTCAAGCGTACCGCTAACTTATGATTGATGAAATTGTGAGTACTTCCCGAATCAATCAACACTATTACCCTCTATTTTTTAAGAATCCAACTAATTTGAGAGTTTGGGGAGTGATAATACTATAAATTTCATGGCATGATATTGTTGGTTGGGGATCTCCTAATTCCTCCTTTGGCTCTACCTCTTCGTCTTCTTCATTTTCTTCTTCTTCAGTAGGTCCGTCAATGTAGAAACTTCTTTTTCTGCACACTTATGTCCTGGTCCAAATTTGTTGTCACAATTAAAACATAACCCTTTGGCTCTCTTTTCTTCAATTTGTTGAGGTGTCAGTCTCACTGGCCGAGGGAATGATGGTGGAAGGGTGCTACGATCTCTGATAGTACTGATAGTTTGTTTCCGACTTGAAAGAAATTTTTCCTCTACCCTACGTGCCATGATCATAGAGTTTGAAACCTTATGAGGATTAAACATACGCACCTCAGTCTCAATTTGTTCTTTAAGACCCCCAAGAAATAATTCATTCAAATTATCTTCAGGAATATTTTCCACCCGTAAGGAAAGGTTTTGGAATTGATGGATGTAATCTTTGATTGTTCCTTGTTTGTCTGAGCTTTGCTAATTGGCTGAAATAATTCTCTGACACACTAGAACTATAGTGCAATTGCAAATATTTGATGAATACTATCCATGTAACATTGAGGCCACTCTTTTTCCTTTGAGAACATAACCATCGATACCAAATGAATTGGTCAGGTTCAAGATACAACGATGCCATGGTAACCTTTTGTCCCAATGGAATCTGATGAAGATCAAAGAAATTATCCATCTGGTTAATCTAATTGAGTGGATCCTTTCCATCAAACTTACACATTTCCACTTTTGGAAGCATGTTATGGGCTTGTAGAGTGTTTGTATTTGGATTGGTCATGTTTGCAGATCCACCCTAGCTAGTTTGTTTATTACTTTGACCTAAAGATCCACCATGGTTAATATGAGTATGATTGAGTTGTGGGTCATTAGGAATGATATGATGACCCATGATATTGTAGCTAAATTTTTGAATGAAATCCTCCAATCATTGTCCAATCTTTTCTACATCTTCTTTGTTGGCCACTCTACCTTCAAGGTTTCACAACTCTAACTCAAGATAGCTGACCTTATGGTCAGTTGAAGTAAACCCTAACCGTGAGGACTCTATAGATAACCCTTCTGACTCTAACTCCTAAAATATTATCTCATCCTTATCATTGGTTTAACCCGGAGTTATGGGATTATTTTTACCTCTTTTCGAAGGCCCATCCATGATGCCCCAAAATGGTAAGATTTAAGGATCAAGGTTGAATTTTAGGGTTTCAGATTTCAATAGGAATTCAGAATTTTTTTATAAAACTCAAAGAACAAACTCAAACTAATTTTTAATCTTCTTTCTGAAAATGTAAATAACTTTGAAAAATTCCACAAATTGCACCTTATGTAGCCGAATTATGAAAAAACATAAAACCGCTATAACTTTTGCAAAACAAGTAAAAAATTATTAAAATTTTGAGGGAAGCTTACTTGACTGATTTTACCACACCACAAAAACATTTGAAGAAAAATGAACTACCGATGTTGAGATATAGACAAACCTTAAAAATTAGGATTTGATGCAATGTTGGCTGAGTTCAAGCTCTGATACCACTTGTAATGAAATTACTTCTATAATTCAGATCATGAGAAAAAATATAACACCAAATAACACAATATTCCATAATAATGATCTCAATATGCAATTAGAATAGCTTCGCCACTTCGAGGGGGCAACCTCCAAACCATACAATAATACTCAAATGCTCCAATGATGATAAACTACTACCTACTAACCTCTATATATACTATTCCTATGCTATGGCCAACACCAAGGCCAACCCACTAATGAAAATATAACATATATGAAAGAGATACATAATGATAAGAAGTTATGATAGCCACAAGTCAGTTATATACATCCAATATAAGATATATGATTAAGGGTGTAGCAAAAGTGCAGAGAATGGAGAAATTTTAATTCTATTCTTCTAATTAAACTTCTAACTTTTATTTACATAAATTCTATAATATGAAAAGAACTTAGGAGAAAACTATAAGAAGGATGTACATCTTAATATTAGAAAAAATTAAACATTGTTAAGAATTAACATATACATAATGACTATAATGAAAAGAACACAAAAATTACATAGGCTATTTACCTGGAGGTGTAGTTAGACATTTATAATATTGTTGGATCATGATCTCCTGCTTGTGATTCTCCACCATAAAGATAAGTGAGGACCTCTTTATATTATGTGCTTCCTTTAATGCATTTGTCCCACCGTATAATATTAATACGGGGATGCATTACTGTTTCATCTCTCAATCATGTGCTCCCAAAAATGCACTAATCTCTCACATTTGAAAGGATGTTCAGGGATGACAACTCCAATTTCATTCGGGTTGATAATATCCAAGGGATCTGAATGTTTCCAATATAGATCCACTATCACATCTTCCACCTCCATAGTGGTTGAATTATGAAGACCATATACGGTAAAAATCACTGACATCCCTTGAAATGCATGTTCTGCATTCAAAATTTGTAACATCCTTATGAAATTATTTCTATTTTTTTACTTTTTCATGTATATTTTTACAATAGTATAAAATAAATAATCTTTTACTACTAGAAGTATAAAGGTGCGAGACAAACTCACCGTACTACACCCATGACACCAAAAGCTCAACAATATCATTTTGTGAGACAATACTCACAAGATTACAAAAATCAACAATTACAACTTCTACAGTGAGTGGCGGTAAATGGAATTCCAAACCTCTCAATGTTCTACTAAGAAAAAAATGATAAGAACATTGACAAGTGAATTCATATGTATCTGGCATCCTTGGTTGAGAATTTTTATTAGCCACAGTCACATACAATTCAAGTAGTTCAATAACATTTTTTGAATAATTTGGCAAATTTATTTCCCCTAATGGTGTTTTTTCCTTTTCAATTTTTTATTTTCTTCTCTAAGATCTTGACATAGTTGAGAAAAATGTGACTCATGGATGGAAAAATTTTCAATCAAATTTAATACATTGCATCCTATAAGAGCAATGTATTCTGGAACTCTTGCCAACATATAAGACATAACTTTGGCTCTTGTTGCTCTACTCTGCTTTACTCTTTTGCAGTAATATTTTAGAAACATTGCATTAACACCATACTCTTCTTTGAACCAAAATTCACCACTAATGCATTTATCTACAAGGACATCTAATTCTTCATCTGTCATACCTTTTGTGCATTTGAATAGTCATGTTGTAAGCATATCTAATGAATTTGGCTTGAAATCCGGTCTGTAGATTTTTTTGGGCTACAAGGAAACCCACCATTGGTATACAAATCAAAAACTAAAACCCACTTATCCCAAATTTCATCTGGGAGTACAAGAAATGAAATTTTATCATTCAAACTTTCTAATTTTCCCTTCTAAAAAAAAAACAAAATTTTCCTTTCAAATGATTGCATGTGAACATTAAAATAAATTTTATTAGTTTAGAATTCTATGAGAAATAATGTAAGTTAATTTCTATGTGCAAAAAAATTAATACAATTTATAAATACCTTCCAACTCTTGGACTTTTCTGACTAGAACCAGGGATGTTTTGGTCTCTTCTCTAAGATCCACCTTGACCTAGCTTTGTACAACGAGTCAATAAATATTGTTTTCACCCATGTTTTGTTTTCCATATTCTATTTCTTGAAAATACTAATTATTTTTTCTGTTGTTTCTTTGGAAGATAGAATACGGAAAACCTTTGTTTGATTCTATCATGAATAGATGAAAAATTAGGATTTGCAAGGATTTGTTTTTGGGATTCAATTATATGTTTTCCATCAATAATATAGAAATGATTTTCAATGTCATGAATTTCATGCTCAAACTCCATGTCAAAATATCACCAGTAGATTTTTTGAAAGGAAGAAAAATTACATCTGTTAAAGAGGTACAAGGTTACACAACATAGAGTGCACAAGGAGACTGACACTTGCTAAATCAAGTGATCTGTATTGGTATTTTGCAGGAGCTACATGGCAATGACCAATATAAATTTTGAATGAATTTTCTTCAAATAAAAAAATATGAATCTCTTTAGATAATGTAGATTGACTTTTTTAAAATTCAATTTGATCTTGTTTTAATAATATTTTCTCTTTTGCAGATCACTTCACCTCTTGAAAGTGTGATTCTAAATGTGTTTTTCCAGCTTAGATAATTTTTTTCTTCTGAGCATGGTAAACATTTTTTAATGTAATTTTTGTTGGCCCAATTCCTTATCCATATTCAAGCGGTGGGCAATAGATGAAGTGAATGCATACTAATATAGAATTTTGAATACGATGACAATTCCTGCACAAATATCTTCACTATTATACACACCACTCTTGTCCCCTTTAGTGTATGCCTCAATTTTCGAACCATAACTATAACATGAATCTTTTTATTTTTTGCCGACATTTCCATGCCATCATTTTTGTAAATAAAAACCTGTAATTCCATTTTATGTCTTGAGCATGTTCTCAATGTTTTGTTCACTTTTTCAACTTGAAGAGATACAATTGTATTTGTTATACACTTTATGCTCAGAAGAATGCCAATTAGTGTGTGTGTTGGTCTCCCAAGGAATGAAACAACCACAAATCATTATAATAATTATCGGGGTGTGAAATTCAATGAACTATTCATCGTCCCTTCTTTGTAGTGCCATATTTTTTTCTTTTATTTTATTTCTAAAAGTAAGCACAACTAAATATTTCAAATTTAATGTATATTGCATAACTATATTGTACATATTTCTAAACAAAACAAAACCTTCCAACAAGAGACATTGAAATAAAAATTTCATGGTTTCATTATGATCTCAAATGATAATATTACAAGATTCTTGCAACAATAAAGTAAAAACTTTCTTAGTAATGGCTAATGTTTTCAAGAAGCAATAAGTACAAAAATGGGTATTTACAAGAGTGTGAAACTTCACAAAGCCACATTTATTTACAAAATGAAGGTAATGCCCTCAAAAGATGAGGATGACCAAGATGGCAAGAGGCTCCAACTATCTCCAACTTGAGTGTTCTTCCAAGGATGTTGAAAAAAGAGACAAGGATTGTTTACCACCCAACCAATAGGCATCATCACATGTCTTTCCATGGTTAGAAGCCATGCTAGCCTCCCCCAAGCCCATGGGAGAGAGGAACAAACTTCCACAATGTGCACAAGTATAATGGGGATAAACACACAACAAGAAAAACATAAGACCATTTAACCACTTAGACCTACTACACATGAAAACAACAACATGAGGATAACAAGGTCAACCTCACAAGGGGGAAGAGAAGGAGTAGGATGCCCAAATCAAAGGTGTCCAACCATAGGAGCACCAACAAAACATGTTTACAAAACTCCTTATACCTCCTAATCAATCATCCTCCTTATTCCTCCTTTATGTTATAGAAATCCTTCTTGGGAGGATTTTCAAACCCAAAAGGGTTTCCTCACCAAGAATGGGGAAAGGTTCAAGCCATATGAACCTTTCTCCCACCTCAAACCATATGAGGGCATGAGAAGGGACCTGCATGGCTTGACCAACAACCATGAGGTCTGAGAGGGAAATCCCTCTCTCTTCCCCTACATTCTCCAAAAACCATCAATCCAAATGATGGTGGAGAGAAAACAAAGAAAACAACAAGAACAATCAAACAACTACATTAACCATACAACTTCACAACACATCATTTCACACACACCATTTCATTGATCAAGCATAGTTAACAAGATAAGCACAACTAAGAAGAAAAAGGGTAAAAATTCTACCTCTACAATGATTTCCAAGACTCTAAGATTTTCCCTTTGTCCAAGCTAATCTCCAAGCTCCCCAAAATTCCCCAAGTTCTTCCCAAAAAAATGAACCAAGAAGACCCCTTCCTTCCACATGAGGAAGAATAAAAAGAGTAACCCAAAAGTTTCCTCACCAATGGGAAGGTGACAAGTGTCACCCCCTCTCCTCTCAAGAGTTAAATATTCCAACAACTAAATAAGTAAGAGTAAACTCACTTTTTATCCCTTATCACCCAAAATACTAAAAACTAAAATAAAACAAAATGGAGCAACTTTTAACAAAACACACAAACCAACCATCTTATATGGATGGTGACTAAGGAGGCAAAAAGGGAGGGAAACTCCCTCCAAACCTTGGAAATAAGCCCCCTACCTATTAGGTAGGGTCCAAGGGCCCATTTTCATGCTAAGGGAACTCCTAAACTCAAAAGGGGTCCCTAAAATTGCCCAAAATAACCCAATTTCGTGTTTGGCATGCTTGGGCACAAGGGTAGAGGGTGTGGGGTCCACCTAAGGTTCACATGTGGTCCCCAATCCCTTCTACCAACACACACACACTTACCCAAAACCATCACTTAAATAAGATGAGGTCATTAAACCCCTAAACTAGTTTACTTAATAAAACACACCCTAAACATAATTAATTTTACAAGACATAATTACATTACAAATTGAGGGTTCACCCATGGTGCCCAAATAAATACACCTATTCTAAGGCCTCAAACATTTAGCATGGTTAGGACTCATCCCATGGGCCACTTGTGCACAATTGTGTAGCTGCCTTGAAACCCATGCTCTCCTATACCTGTCACCTGCACACTCATTACACACATTAACCGCATCTGTCCAATATAATAATATCATCTATGCATCACAAATTCAATCAAACTTATAATTCCCTAATATTATTAAACAATTGATAGTATAATGCATACAATTATTCACATAGTTTGCCATGAATCATCCATAGATAAAATTACAACGACATACACTTAGGCTAGCATGAAAATTACCATTATTAAATCCAAAAAACTATATCATTAATCAAATCAACCACAAGAACCAACATCTAACCAATAGATCTATCATATAACCCTGTTAGTGTCATCAACATCATAAGAAATATATCAGTATACGAATCTAGTCCAATTGGCACTACGTGTCCAAAATACCATAGTGTCCATGAGGATAAATAACATAGCAAAATGTCCAAAATCTATCAGAGTCTCAATCAAAACATGTCTATGCATAAAGGAACCAACAGATAACTGGAGCTATAAAAACGTGGGCACTACATTCTTCATAGATCATCTCGCACCATCAAAAATAGAATTTCCTTGTCCGGGTCATGGTAATAAGAGCTATTTTTGCTGTTACAATTTTTGTTAGTGTAATATATATAAAAATATTCACAGACTTAACATTTTTTTAGAAAAGTAACAAGTTGTGATAACGTGCAACTTCCCATTTTAAACTCTATTCTTTTTCTATGATTGCATCTACCCATGATAAGTTTGTTTGTTTGTATTAAATGGGAAGATGTCTATTCTCATGTGATATAATTGTTTGTTTATATTAGTGTAATACATATCAAAATCTTCAAAAACTTTACATTTTTTTATACAAGTAATGCATGATAATGTGAAACTTGTCATTTTAAACTCTATTTTTTTAATGATTACATCTACCCATGATAAGTTTGTTTGTTTGTATTGAATGGGAAGATGCCCATTCTCATGTGATATAATTGTTTGTTTATATTGAATGGGCCGATGCCCATTCTCATGTAACATAACTATTAGAAGAAGAATAGAGATAAATTTAAGTTAACTTCAATTCAAATTTTTAGAGTTATTAGAATGGGCAAGTGGAGTGAAAATTTTAACTTTGTTTTAGAATGGGCAGATGCCCATTCCCATATAGGAATCATGGAAGAAGAAGAATAGATATTAGAGGTATTAAAATGATCTACCCATTCCCATATAGGAATCATGGAAGAAGAAGAATATAGATTAGAGGTATTAAAATGAATGTAATTAATTTATTATAGAAGGAAATATGGTCGTTTATGTTACTTTTACTCTGTCTAATTTACAAGTTTTAGAGTTTCAACAAGATTTGAAGAAAATGTTTATGCTACTTTTACTCTCTCCACTTTATTTTTTCATCCTTTCCGCTTTAAAAGGGAAGATGCCCATTCTCACATATAACTAATAGAAAAAGAATAGAGATAAATCTTCTCATTCTCATGTATAACTAATAGAAATCTCTTATATATCTAATTTAATACAAGAAGAATAGAGATAATTTTAAGCTCAACATATTATATTTACATTCTTTTAACATGGGAAGGTTATTCTCATACAAAAACATTGTTTGTTTTGTAATAATTTGTGAATCGTCTCCATATATATATATATATATATATATATATATATATATATATATATATATATATATATATATATATATATATATATATATATATCTATATTTTTATACGGTTAATATGATCAATGTAAATTTTATCTATATATTCTTCTTATGTGATTCAAATTATTTTAATGTATATTCTTCTTATTTGATTCAATCCTTTTATCTATACTATATATTTAAGTGTTTATAATTATATCATATTGGTTGGACTATCTCTGAGCAGAGCCAAGTGTTGCACTACATACCCTCTAGAGGGATCAAGCCTTATGTAGTTCTCATCATATTAAATACCGTAGTAATAGAAGTGTAGCATTTCATTATGAGATGAAGTGAAGCAAAGCAAGATAGTAATAGAAGTGAATTATTTCATCCTAAATATATCATTCATGCACATATTGGTCTTGCATTACCAAACATTAGCATGAATCATATATTTAGGATTAAATGATAAACTTTTTTGTTCTATTTAGTTGAATATTCCTTGTTGAAGAAATGATTAGGTGCTCATGTTTTCCTACACCCCATCCTGAAACTTGCACAAAATGGGAAATAATTCAATGCATATCTCAAGTTCTTGTTTATAATTATATCATTTTGGCTGGGGTAATAGATTCAGGAATATTAGATGTTTATAATGGGCATATTATGCTCTACATACCCTCGAGAGGGATCAAGCCTTATGCAGTTCTCATCTTACAATATATATATATATATATATATATATATATATATATATATATATATATATCCTTTCACATTTGGGAAGCATAAAAGAAGAAAAAATATTTTGAATGGGTGTATGTCCATTCTAATATAAGAATTATAGAATAAAATTGAAAGATGTGCCTAGTGATAGTTTCAACAAGATTTGAAGAAAATGTTTATACTACTTTTACTCTCTCTACTTTATTTGTTCATCCTTTCAAATTTAAAAGGAAAATGCTCATTCTCATACATAACTAATACAAGAATAATATAGATAATTTTGGTCATTCTCATGTATAACTAATAGAAGAATATTATAGATAACTTTAAGGCCAACATATTATATTTAATTTCTTTTAACATGGGAATGAATGGAAAGAAGTGCATTGTGACAACCTTTATAGAAGATGTGCACATTTATAATGGGCACAAGCCCATTCTCATAGAAAAAAACATTGTTTATTTTGAAGTAATTAGTATTATTGTATTACACTTGCTGGAATATCCCCTTCGAGTAATGTGTTATACTACATACCCACGCGAGAGAGGGATCAAGCCTTATGTAGTTCTATTATTTTGTTTATAATTGTATCATTTTGGATGGACTAACCTTGGAGTTACAAGTCTGGCACCGCCAAGTGTTGCACTACATACCCGTGAGAGGGATAAAACCTTATGTAGTTCTATTATTTTGTTTATAATTGTAGCATTTATGTTGGACTAACCTTAGAGGCGCCAAGTGTTACATTACATACCCACAAGAGGGATCAAGCCTTATGTATTTCTATTATTTTGTTTATAATTGTATCGTTTTGGCTAGACTAACCTTAGAGGAGCCAAGTGTTGACACCACCAAGTGTTTCACTACATACCTATGAGAGGGACCAAGCCTTATGTAGTTCTATTTTTTTATAATTATATCATTTTGGCTAGACTAACCTTGGTAGAGCCAAGTATAGGCACCACCAAGTGCTATATTTCATACCCACGAGATGAATCAAGCCTTATGTAGGTCTACTATTTTTTTATAATTGTATCATTTTGGGTGGACTAACCTTGGAGGAGATAAATGTTGGCACTACCACGTACTACACTACATACCCGCGAGAGGAATCAAGCGTTATGTCGTTCTATTTTTTTTTATACTTGTTTCATTTTGGTTTGACTAATCTTGGAGGAGCCAAGTGTTGCACTACATACACGTTATAGGGATCAAACATTATGTAGTTCTATTATTTTGTTTATAATTGTATCATTTGGGCTGGAATAACCTTGGTTGACCTTGGTTGAGCCAAGTACGAGAATCGCTAAGTCTTTGGACTACATACCCCCTGAGAGGATCAAGCCTTATGTAGTTAAATTTTTTTTTGGAATGGACGGGAAATATGTACCTCAATCAATCATTTTGGTTGGACTAATCATTACATCTCTTTGTTTATATTTGTCTCATTTTGGTTGCTATTATTCTGATTTAGAATCCGTGGATGCTCATTCTTATATTAAGTAGGTCTATTATTATTTTTTAGAATGGGCCGGTGCCTATTCTTTGCCCATTGTCATATAGAAATCATTAAAATATATTGTTTACCACCGTGACATCTGCCCATCCTCATATTATGTAGTTATATTATTTTGTTTTAGAATGGAAAGATGACCATTCTCACCCCATTGCCATTTATCATTAAAAGATATTGTTTCTCATATTATATATATTTAACACCATTTATTTATTAATTAAAGGTGATTGTCTTAAAACATGTCTTCGACCGCTAGTTGGAGGGAATTGTTTGCCACTTTTTATTTATTAATAAAAGGTAATTATTTTAAGACACATCTTCGACCACTCATTGGAGTGAAATTGATATAGTGTTTTTTATTTTAATTAGATATAATTATATTATACTAATTGGACTATCCATGACAGAGCCAAGTGTTGCACTACATACCCTTGAGAGGGATAAAGCCTTATGTAGTTATTAGTTCTCATATTACTCTATATATATATATATATATATATATATATATATATATATATATATAGCTATTCACATTTAGCAAACATAAAAGAATAATATATATTTTAAATTAGCATATGACCATTATCATATAAGAATTACAGTAAGATAGAATGGGAATTTTTGCATTGTGACATAACAATGTAAAGGATGGGAAGTTGTGCATTGTGTATTTTTTTTGTTTTGTAATTATTAATAATTGTATTATACTAGCTGAAAACCTCCCCGCATATTAGCAAGCCGGTGGAGGAGCCCAAAGAGGAGGAATTGCTTTGGATAGGGTGGATGATTAGAAAAGGAGATACAAGAGCTCAAAGGGGCTATAAAAAACATGGAAAGAGCTAAGGGTAAAAGGATCCTTCAAAGTGAGGAGGAAGAGGGGGTTATTGGTGAAATCTTCAAGAAACTACAGTCCTTAGATGGCATATTGGGGAATGCTAAAAGCTGAAATGACTGCATATTGTCTGCCCTCAAAAGCATTTATAATTTCATTGAACAACATGTCCAAAGTGTTTGCAGTTTAAGTGGGATCAATGAGGACATATGGGGCCCTAAAGAGAAAAGGGACATTGCAATTGCCCAAGCAGATTTACAAGACTCCTCTCAGGCCACTGTCATTGCCTTCTTCATGTCACTACAGGCTATCAAGACCAAAATTGACAGAGCCATCAAGTAAAGGGCTGTTGTGATGCTATTTTTGGTTGCAGGCGTGGCTGTCATCGGGTGGTTCTAGAGCTGTTTTGTGGCGGGGCTTTTTATGATGTTTCTCGTTTGGTTCCTTTTTTATCTTGCCTTATTTTTTCTGGATCTTTGTACGCTTAGATCCTTTTTTCACTGTATTGTAATATTTGGCTATTGAGCCTTCCTTGGTTGACTGCTTTTCCCTTTTAAATTCTCGGGCTACTTCTCTCATCTTTACTATCTCGGCTTTTTAGCCCTTTTGTATACAAAGGTATATAGTCCCTTCAAAACTATTTGCCCTTAATAAAAATAAATAAAAAATTGTATTATACTAGATGGACTATCCCCGGCGAGAGACAAGTGCTACACTACAAACTCTCAAGAGGGATCAAGCCTTATGTAGTTATCGGTTCTCATCTTAATATATATATATATATATATATATATATATATAGAAGAATAATAGATATTTTTAATTGGCATATGACCATTCTCATATAAGAATTACAAAAGATAGAATGGGAATTTGTGCATTGTGACAATAACATATAAAGGATGGGAAGGTTTGCATTTTGACAATAAAAGGTTTTGTTTTGTAATTATTAATAATTGTATTATTCTAGCGGGACTATCCCCTGGTAGAGCCAAGTGCTTTAGAATACATAACCTCGAGAGGGATCAAGGCTTATGTATTTCTTAGTTCTCATCTTACAATAAATGATACTTATTGAATGGGCATATACCCATTTAATTATAATATATGTATATATTCATTCACATTTAGAAAACAAAGAATAAAAATAGATATTTTAAATTGGCATATGACCATTCTCATATAATAATTACAAAAGATAGAATGGGAATTTGTGCATTGTGACAATAACATATACATAATGGGAAGTTATGCATTGTGACAATAATATTTTTTTTTAATTATTAATAATTATATTATACTAGCTTGAGTATCCTGGTAGATCCAAGTGTTGCACTACATACTATCAAGAGGATCAACCCTTATGTAGTTCTCGGTTCACATTTAGCAAACATAGAAGAATAATACTGATTTTGAATGGGCATATGACCATTCTCATGTAAGCATTACAAAAGATAGAATGTGAATTTGTGCATTGTGACAATGACATATACAGAATAGGAAGTTATGTATTGTGACAAGAAATTGTTTTGTTTTGTTATTATTAATAATTATATTATACTATCTTGACTATCCTCGGCAGAGCCAAGTGTTTGCACTCATACCCTCGAGAGGGATCAAGCCTTATGTAGTTCTCATCTTACTATATATATTCATTTTGAGAAGGGGTTAATATGTTGATGTTTAAATTTATATTTTTCCGACCATTGCCGTAAAATGAGACCACCATGCATATATATATATATATATATATATATATATATATATATATATATATATATATATATATAGGTTTTGAGAATGGGTTAAATGTTTAAATTTATATTTGTTCTTGACCATGACATAACGAGACCACCATGCAAATATATCATTTACCACCATTTACTTATAAATGAAAATAACCTAAAACATGGTTATGCTTAAATAGAGATGATGATTATTTATACATGTGATTGGAATACAACAAGAAAAATAATTTAGCTAATTTAATAGAACATAGAAACTTAAGATAAGTAATTGTAGGGATAAAAAGTAGCAGTGACCAAAAAAGGAAACATGTAGAGAGAAAAATAAAAAATGCATATTTAATTTCCGAAAAAGATAACAAAAGAACTAATAGTCCAAATTAGTGGCCATTAGAAATCTCAATTGGCTCTTCTTTGACATTAGCAAATGAGAAGGAAGAACTCACAATGCAAGATGTTAGTGGAGAGATAAAATTTACTCTGTCTTTATTTAAGAATGGGAAGTTGCTCATTCTCTCATACAAAAAAATTTTTTTTTCAACTTGTATTGAATACAATGTAAATTTTCTAATATGTAAAATACAATAAATTGATACGAATTGAATGGGCATATGCCCATTCAATTATAATATGAGTAATAGAAGAAATTTATTTTCATTTTAGTGCGCTTCTATGGTAATCATATCTAACTATATAATACAAGATTCTATTATAGAGATAAAATTTACTTTGTATTTGTTTAAGAATGGGCAGTTTCCCTTTCTCTCATACAAACAAATGCCAAACATTTTTTCATTTTTATGGAATACAATGGTATTGTTTTGGCTGGAATAACCTTGGCGAGCTAGTAGTTTCTACGGCTCGGCTAGATGGTGCACTACATACCCTCGAGGGGATCAAGCTGTATGTAGGTCTATTATTTTGTTTTATGAATGTGCATATTGGTTCCACAAAGTGTTGCACTAAATTCCCTTGGGTAGATTCCCATTTTCCGACCATTCTCATATTGGAGTAATAATGAGTATAGGCATTAGCTCATTCTCTAGACATTCTAACATTTTTTGGCCATATTTTTGGTCAGTTGTGTTGGACTATTTAGAAATATGGGCATTTTTCCATCCTTAAACAAACAAAAAAAAATTGTTGGGTTTTCCCACATTTTGCATGGAAGGAGGACCATATTAGAAGAAGAATTATAGTGTAAAAACATTTTGACAGCCTTTATGGAGTAATAGATTCAGAATAATATATGTTTAGAATGGGCATATTATGCTCTACATACCCTCAAGAGGGATCAAACCTTATGTAGTTCTATATATATATATATATATATATATATATATATATATATCCATTCACATTTAGGAAACATAGAAGAAGAATAGATATTTTGAATAGAGATATGCCCATTCTTTTATATATATATATATATATATATATATATATACATTTAGGAATCATAGAAGAATAATAGATATTTTGAATGGACATATGCACATTCTCATATAAGAATTATAGAATTGCAAGATGTGCATTATTTGTTTTGTAATAATTTGTGAATAGTCTCCATATATATATATATATACATGGTTAATATGATCATAGTAAATTTTATCTATATTCTTCTTATGTGATTCAAATTATTTGTATGTCTATTCTTCTTCTATGATTCGAATTATTTTATCTCTACTCTATTTCAATGTTTATAATTATACATGTGATTGGAATAAAACAAGATCAATAATTTAGCTAATTTTACAGAACATGGAAACTTAAGATAAGTAATTGTAGGGATAAAAATAAATTTGACGTTTAGAGATAAAAAGTAGTAGTGACCAAAAAAAGGTAACATGAAGAGAGAAAACTACAAAATGCATATTTAATTTACCAAAAAGATTGTAGAAGAACTAACAGTCCATATTATTTGTCATCAATAATCTCGATTGGATCTTCTTTGACATTAGCCAATGAGAAGGAAGAACCCTCATAGGTATTAAAATGATTATGTTCAATCTTGTATCAAATGAAAACTACCCAATCCCATATAGGAATCATAAAATAAGAATACAGATAAAATCTAATTCATTTTGAAATTGCAAGTTTCCCATTCTCACAACCTTCAAATAGTTTTTAAATTGATAAAGTTTAGTATTTATTGTATTAGATTGACCATTCCTTTCCATTCTGTATTATCACATCCTTCATATAGCTTTTCAAATTGATTAAGTTAAATATTTCTTGTATTAGATCGACTATTCCTTTTCACTCTTATATCATATTACTTTTCTCATAGTAATGATAAACTTCAATATTGCTTGTATTGTAATGATAAGAATGTGCATACACCCATTCTTGTACATGCACAAATATTTTGATATTGAATGGGCGATGCCCCAGATCTTATAAGAATCATTGAAGAATAATTTAGGTTGAATTTATAAGATGAGAAATAAATATATAGAGGTTAAATAGAAGTTAATTAGAAACTTGATTGCTAACCGCTTCATCCAAATATATTCATCATATTAACATAACATATATTACTTTTACAAGAATTCATCATACTTCCCATAGTGCCTGATTATTAGAATGGGCATCTGTCCATTTTAAACATTCTCATAAAAGGATGTAATTGCATATATTACTTTTGCAAGAATTCCTCATACTTCCCATATTCCCTAACTATGAGAATGAACATCTGTCCATTTTAAACATTCTCATAAAAGGATGTAATTGTCATTCATTCTTTATGTTTCATGTAGGAGAATTTTTATTTCTTTCTATATTGATTTTATGAGAATGGGCATATGTCCATTCTCATCGCAATGATAAAAATATTTGTTTATATGAGAAATGACATATGTCCATTCTCATCACAATCATAAAACTCTTTGTTTTTATGAGAATGGGCATATGCCTATTCTAACCATTCTACCTCATTGAAGCAATATTGAACTTAATCATTTTTATATCACTATAAAGGATGTGGGAATGGGCAACTGTCCATTCTAAAAAATTAAATATTACCTATATTTCTCTTCTATGATTCTTATATGAGAATGGGAATATGCCCATTCAATACAAGATAAAATATTTGTTTATATGAGAATGAACATATGCCCATTCTATCTATGTGTATTGCCTCATTTTCATTGTTCTTATTACTCACGTTTTCAGCTATTAATAATTTTTTTCTCAAAAAGGAATAAAAATTTAATTTCTCTAAATGTTCTTCCAAGGTACCATCTCATTATTTAGAACATCTAATATAAACCTCTGATGTGAGTACTATAAGTTATATAATTTTTATCATTTTCACATCCATATTATAGTATGAGTAATAGAAGAAAGTTCTTGTCATTTTAGCGCTTATATAGTAATCATATCTAACTCATTATTTGTTTAAGAATGAGAAATTGCTCATTCCTTTCATACAAACATACATTTTTTTCATCTTATCTTGAATACAATATAATTTTTTTCTCTCGAAATAAATTTTACTTCATTCTCACAACAAACATCATATAAGAATGATAGAATAAGGGATGTTGTTCACTCTCACTGCCTTAGGGAAGATTCTAATGATATATTTTTAGAATTTTCATATGCCTATTCTGATATAGGAATCATAGTCGAAGAATAGAGAAAACACATTCTAACTTCCTTTATAGAGGTATTAAAATGGGTTCAAGCCCATTCACATACAACAATCATTTTATTTTTCGTAATGTAAAATATTATTTGAAATTTATAGGTATTATTAAATGATACAATATTATTTCTTGTATTTAATTATTAGTATTATTAATTAATGTTGTTAATTAATTAATTTTGATTAGTCCTAATATGATATGTTAAATACATATTATTTGATTTCTAATTTTTTTATGATTAAAGTTTAAATATTTTTATTGGCCCATTCTAAGCATTATAATTAATGAAGCATTATAAATATTAATGGAGTTTATGTCGTTAATTAGTTTTATAAAGTTTTACTATATTTTTATAATTTTATAAAATGTTTTAAAAATGTGCTATAATTAATTAAGCATATAATAATGGCAATTAAGTTGTTGATTACGTTTATAAAGTTTTATAATATTTTGAAATTATTTTTTTTTTTATTCGTTTGATAGTGTAATTAGATGTCATTTTTAATTTAATAATTGAAGTTTATTAGTAATATTAATTCTTGTAGTTAATATTAATTGATAGGATATTTTTTGAAATTATTTATAATATTACTAATTAATTATTTAAATTAAAATTAATACTAAATAATTATAATATTATTAATTAATTTTATTAATTAATACTAATATTATATAATCACAGTGATTTCTATTACTAATCAATGTTATTGATGATTTATTAATTACTAATATCACATCTTGATTAGAAACACTTTGATTTCTATTGTTTCAAATTTCAAATTTTTGGTGCTTTATTATAGGGAGGCAATTCATACCAGTCATTTATTATGGTAGGTTTGATTCAAATTTTGAATTTTTGGCACTTTTTTTTAAATTATATAGTTTAATTTTTGGGAGGCAATTCGTAATTGTCATTTATTATGTCAAGTTTCATTCAAAATTTGAATTTTTGACACTTGTTTTTACAAGGAAATTTATTTTGTCCAAGTACATTATAAAAATATTGATTTTGAATGAATCGGGTTTTAGTTTTCGCTATATTGGGACCGATAATTTTTCATTTAGAGATTTAGCTAGGGAAAGATGAAGAACATAGATGTGGCTGGAAAAATATGAAGATACAAAGATTTTGTAGAAGAAAGAAGAAGATATAGCTTTCAATAACAAGAAAGCTATGAAGATACCTAGATTTTGTAGAAGACATAAGAAGAAATAACTTCCAAACACCGATTTTGCAAGGAATACTATTGAATATTTCTCAAATGGAATACAAAAATGTCGATGAGGCTATTCAAGGTATTTATATCTCATTTTTTCCAAGTTTACTTCTAAACCGTAAAAAATGTATACTAACAAAGATATTTTAATTCACAATCAACTATTTGAACCGTTTTTACATATATCTTGTTTATTTTAATGTCTGAAAAATGTATCGATTTGTTTCCTTGCATAAAAGTAACAACAAAAATACAAATCAATTTTTTTACATTCCTAAATATAACAGATACCAAATATACTAATCAAAGTTGTTTCGTTCCTTTTTAATGTTGTAAGGTATAAAATGTGTACCTTTTATGGTGTAAAAATGATTAGATGGACTTAGTAATGCTTGTATCTCTTTGTGTATTTTTTTATGACCTCTCCAACAAGTTTTATTATGTTTCAAGCAACAAGTTTCCTTTTCAATAGTATTTTTATCCAATCATCCCAAATCCTTTCACATACCTTCGTCTTTCTCCTACAAAATCTCTAAATGAAAAAACCCAATCGTAAGAGAGAAAAAGTAAAAACTCAGATCCACAAGCGAACAAACAATCAAAACCTAATCTAGTCAAATTCAATATTTTATAAAGTATTTGACCAAGGAAAATCACCTCTAAAAGAAAGCGCTGAAAATGGAAATATGAATTTATCATACCATAATAAATCACAAACCGTTTAATGATTAAATGCCTTTAATATCCTAATATCTTAAGTCTCGAAGTTTGAATCTATCCTACCATAATAAATCACCAACCTATAATACTTTTAATAGTCTAAGTCTATCATAAATACTTAACCACGAAAGGGTACATAAAGTCTTTAATATCCTATTATCCCAACATTTAAAAACATTTAAATGTTTTATAGAGGTATTAGAATAATGAAAAACACAGTACTTTTTTTGTACATACATTAAAAAAATGAATGTATAATACAATAACAAATCACCACCATGTAATGCTTAAATGCTTTAATATGCTTAGATATTTGAATTGATTTTAAATAGAAATTTAAATAATGAAAAATATATAAAGGTAGAATTTATTGTCATACCAATTTAGACACATGTAATATTTTAAAAATGTCCACATTTACCGAAAATATGTTTTAATAATGAAATCATGAAATTTTAAATATTTTTTTAAAATACTGATAAAATACTTTGTCCTGTTTATGTATTTATTGTGTTTTAGAATGGTCACCCAATCTCACGGCTTATATAACATTATAAAAAATTGAATATATCCTATAATAATAAATCAACACCGTTTAATGCTAAATTGCTTAAATACTTTAATATTATAGTATCTAACTCTCTATCATAAATCTTTTAAAAATATATTTGAATTGATTGGACCCATTTTATGTTTTTATTAGATATTTGAATAATGAAAAATATATAGTAGAATTTATTGTCATACCAAATTAGACACTTATAATATTTATTATTTTTGTATTTACGCTCATTATAATGGGCACCCATTCTCACGACTTGTATAAAGTTAAAAATTAATTGATATTTTTACATTGTCTCTTTTTGAATGGGCAAATGCCCATTCTCATATAGGATTCATAAAAGAAGAGTATGGATTAAATATGCTCAAAATTTTTAAACAGGTATTTAAATGACTAAGTATTGAGTAAATATTGACTAATGTGCACATGCCCACCCTCATAAATTCAATATTGCTTGTATGAGAATGTTTGGAATGGGAAAATGTCAATTCTCATAAAATAAATATGTTTCAATCATGGTTATGCACATTCCATTCTCAAAAAAGTAAATATTACTTGTATTATAAAGTTTAGAATGAGCATATGTCATTTATGATATGAATAATCAAATTTACTTTGTTTTAGAATGGGCACCCATTCTCACATCTTGTTAAAAGAGTTATGAAATTGATGGAGATTTTGGCATTATCTTGTATTGAATGGGCAGATGCCCCTTCTCATTTAGGAATCATAGAAGAAGAATAAGAAGAGTATGGATAAAACAGTCTCATAGTTTTAAAATAGATATAAATAGGAATAATAGAGGCATACTCATAAAATTAGTATTGCTTGTATTACAATGTTTAGAATGGGCATATGCCCATTCTCATGCAAACAAAATTGTTTCATCTTGTTTTGAATGGGAATTGCATTTTTAATCTTCCTATTCTCATATAGGATTCATAAAATACTTTCTTGGGTAGATAGGAATCATAAAAGAAGAGTATGCTTTATAAATTCTCACATCTTTTAAATAGGTAAAAAATTGATTGACCATGTTTACATTGTCTTGTATCAAATGGGCAGATTCCTGTTCTCATATAGGAATCTTCCTATTCTCATATAGGAAATAAAAAGTTCTTAGGGAAGATAACAATCATAAAAGAAGAGTATGGATTAGATATGCTCACAAATTTTAAATAGGTATTCAAATGACTAAGTATTGAGTAAGTATTGACGAGTGTGCACATGCCCACTCTCATAGAATCAATTTTTTTGTATGAGAATTTTTAGAATGGGAACATGCCCATTCTCATAAAACAAATATGTTTCAATCACGACTATGCACATACACATTCTCAAAAGAATAAATATTAATTGTATAATAAAGTTTAGAATGGGAATATTCCTTTATGATAGAAATAATCAAATTTAATTTGTTTTAGAATGGGCACCCATTCTCACATCTTGTTAAAGAGTTATAAAATTGATGGAGATTTTCGGCATAGTCTTGTATTGAATGGGTCAGATGCCCCTTCTCATTTAGGAATCATACAAGAAGAATAAGAAGAGTATGGATAAAATAGTCTCACAGTTTTTAAATAGATATAAATAGGAATAATAGAGGAAATCTCATAAAATCAATATTTATTGTATTACAATGTTTAGAATGGGCATATGCCCATTCTCATGAAAACAAAATTGTTTCATCTTTTTTTGAATGGGCATCACATTTTTATCTAAATATTCTCATTTAGGATTCATAAAAGACTTGTTTGGGAAGATAGGAATCATAAAATAAGAGTATGCATTATACATGCTCACAACTTTTATATAGGTATAAAATTGATTGACCATGTTTACATTGTCTTGTCTCATATAGGAATCTTCCTATTCTCATATAGGAATAAAAAAGAGTTCTTAGGGAAGATAACAATCATAAAATAAGAGTATGGATTAGATATGCTCACAACTTTTAAATAGGTATTCAAATGACTAAGTATTGAGTAATTATTGATGAATGTGTGCATGCCCACTCTCATAGAATAAAAATTACTTATATGAGAATGTTTAGAATGGGCACATGCCCATTCTCATAAAACAAATATGTTTCAATCATGACTGTGCACATTCCCGCTCTCAAAAAAATAAATATTACTTGTATTATAAAGTTTAGAATGGGCATATGCTCTTTATGATAGGAATAATCAAATTCAATTTGTTTTAGAATGGGAATTCATTAGACTACAACTTATATAGAGTTATAAAAGTGGTTTATCTTTTTTTGCATTTTCTTGTTTTGAATGGGCGGATGCTCCTTTTCATTTAGGAATTATAGAAGAAAAATAAGAAGAGTATGGATTAAACAGTCTCGATTTTTTAAATTTTAAAATAGGAATATTAGAAGCAATCTCATAACATCTATATGTATTGCATCATTTATAATGGGCATATGCCCATTCTAATGCAAACAAAATACTTTTTTAATTTTGTATTAAATGGACAAATGCAAACAATATCACTAAGATTAAAATAAGTAGAATGGGCATATGTGTATTCTCTTTAATATCTATTTTAGAATGGTAATTTTCCCTTAAGAATGAGAATTTTCCTATTCTCAAAAGGGAATCATTAAAAAAATTCAATTGTTGTTCATACTAGAGATAAATGAAAATATAATAAAAAAATTATAGAGATAATGTTAGTATATGAAGAATGGGAATATGCCTATTCTCTTTAATTTCAATCATAATAGAAAGTACATTATTGTTCATGGAGATATGTGAATAATTATCATAAAAATAATAAAAATAATGTTTACTTTGTTTACAGTGGGAACTTACCCAAACTCGGCCTTTGTAGGTGTATCAAATCTAATGTGTCACTTCATAATGATTACTCTGATTCCTACATACCAGATGAAAATAATAAACTGTATGCATTTCAGTTCAAAGAACTTGCGTGAATTTTCAACTCGTAATCATGTTAAATTATTATTAAATGAATATTACAAAACGATTAACTATCCTTTACATCTACATAGTACATATTATCAATAAACAAGGTAATAATGCAATCTCTATTGGAAAACAACTTTTGCTAACTAATTTTATAATCATATAAACAACTAAAAATCTTATAATAAAGAAAGAAAATTCATTCTTCATCACAATAATCGATATAAGGTAATAGTAGCACCAATAATGATTCAAACATCAACATTAAATAAGATCATTTTACAGTCAATATTTTACATAAACAAACGTTATACATCATCACAAGAATTAATAGAGATAAAATTTAATTTGTTTGAATGGACAATTCCCCATTATTGCAGCCTTTATATAGATCTCAAAATTATTGACTTCAATAATATATATGAAATTTAATTTTCTATCATAGCCATAGGCTGTGAGAATGGGCAAAAAAATAATTTCAATATAACTTGTATTGTTTTTAAGTTTAATATTTCTTTGAAGGACATTACTTATATAATAGTTGAAAATTGTAAATAAGGCTTGAATCTATGCACAAAAATAAATGGAAATGATAATGGGAATGGTGGTAAACAATATATTTGCATAGTGGTCTAGTTATGTAATGGTGAAGAACAAATATATATTTTAAACAATATCATAGCCATGTTTTAGGTTTCTTACATCTATAATAATTTGGTACAACTTTTAATTTACATCTATAGACATTTTAATTTAATGATTAAGTTCAAAATTACTTTATAAACAATCTTCCCATTCTCACATCCTTTAACTTAATCAATTTAAAAACTATATGAAGGTTGTGAGAATGGACAATTTTCCATTTTAAAACGAATTATATTTTATCTATATTCTTCTTTTATGATTCCTATATGGGTTTGGGAAGTTGTTCATTCGATACAATATATGACATAATCATTTAAATACCTATGAAGGTTGTGATTATGGGGAATTTCCCATTCAAAAACAAAGTAAACTTGATCTATTTTTGTTATATGATTCTTATATGACAATGGGAAACTTCCCATTCTAAAAAAATTAAATTTTATCTATATTCTTCATATATGATTCCTATATGAAAATGGGCATCTTCCCCTTCTTTATCTCATAATAATTCAGCAAAGAAGAGTTAGAATAATTCATGCCTGAAATTTTCTTCAAATATTGTGCTTCACAAGCTGAAATGGTCTTACGAAACAGAGGGAGCCTAAAGCGAAAACTTAAAGGGTCAACAAAAATTTAGTGGAGAGAAAAACAATATCTCATAAATATTATTCAAATCTTCTGATTCACTGGATGAAATGGTCTAACGAAATACATGAAGCCCAAAGCAGAAGGAAAAACAAAAAAAGTAGAAACTGGATGAAAAAGAAAGTGGAAAGGATGAACAAGAAAGAGATATCATTTCGACCACGGATAACCTTACAATTCCCAATATCTCTACCATCATCAAAAATAGTAACCACCGTCATTCTCTCTACCATGCCATGGAAGAATTAATTGTCATTAATTTCACCAATTTCCCTCCAACGGGTGCTCGAAGATGTGTTTGAAAAACAAGTACCTTTAATTAATAAAAGGTGGTAAATAATTTATTTACAAATTAATGGTCTCATTATGCCATGGAAAAAAATAAATGTAAATATTAAACAATATCATAGCCATGTTTTAGGTTTAATTATTGCACTTAAAATAAAATTTAAATTTTCAAAAAAATCATAGCCATGTTTGAGGTTTTTTTAATGGATAAATGCTTTTGACCGAGCTTTAAACCAGGGGGTTCTTGGGTCCCCTCCCTTACAAAACATTGTATATAATATTGAGAAGTTTAAGAATAGACGCCCTAGAAAAACGACAAATAATCAAACCAAAAAAATATACTATATAACTAAGATACACATGATCATTATTATTCTCATAATTCATAAACTTCAGCTTTCAAAGTTGACCTCCTAAGCTTTAGTTGGAGTAGGAGCCTTCAATATAGAGCTATTGCAATGTTATTGAGAGCTATCATGCACAACCTTTAGCAGAGAAGTATATGAAGTCATCTTGCCCACCATGAGTTTGAAAATTCAAGCTGGAACAAAGCCAATTGGGGCGGATAAATATTCCAAGTCTAGGGGGATATGTAGGAATGACCTTCCTCAATTTTTTCAATTTGAGCTGGCTTTGGGTGAATTGGGATGGATAAAGCTTCCAAGTATAAGGAGGATAAGTAGGAGGGACATTCCTCCTTCAAATGACATTTTTTAGGAAATAAACAACAAAATCCAAAATATTCTTATACATCCTTTATATTTCTTGAACATAGCCCCGATAAACCAAATCTCCATCAATTGTCATTGAAATTTTTGAAAGAGTTGTGGGCAAACAGAAATTGTCCACCATTTTCCGTAAGACCAACTGCGTGTCTATGTGGAATAAAATACCGATAAATCTACAAAGTGCCACATCCTTGAATCCTCAAAGGAGTAATAGATGGGTGAAAAAAGAAGTGACCTCAACATTAACGTGAGCTTGACCACAACCTTGCATGTAATCCTCCCCAAGAATAATTTCTATGGATTTCTCCACTTTGATTCAAAATCAATCCAAAAGATTTTTCGAATCCTGACAAAGGAGATAGGGCCATAGAAGGCCATCTCCTCAATTCCCCTTGAAGAAAGAGCCCCGAATGGTGAGGGATCACACTAGAAGCACGAGAATCAACAAAAACCTAGTACAGAGAATCAAAAAAATTAATTGATACTAATTTATACTAGAGAGAGGGAGATATGCAATCATGGATAATTAGTAAACTTGTTTCAAATTTTAATAGTATTAGATTATTAATGACATGTCATATATGTTATGAATATTATTATTTACTTTACTATTACGATTGGATATAAGATTTATGAATATATTTAAATGTTTATTACTTGTAGATACCAAATTTGGCTTACACTCTCTTTGGTCTCCTTTCAATTAATTAACGCAATGCATTTAACTAAACATCACCCCATTACCCCATATTAATATTCACCCTCACATTATTAATTAGTTTAATTATTTTAATTAAATTAATTTCACCCTCACACCTCCACCTCATCATGACACCTCACCCTAGACCCATTCTAGGGGCATTTAACTCACAATGACTAAGTCATCACCTTCAACATTGAGTCATTACTCCCAGTGTTGAGTCACTAACTTGACCTAACTAACTAAGACTTCTTCCTAAACCTAACTGGACCTCTCCTAAGTTCTTCCTTCCTTCTCTCACGTGAAATCCACTTTCCTAAGCAGACTCAATGAGGAAAGCACACCAAATCTAGGAAGATCTACCTATTTTTGGTAAATAGGACTATTTTAGCTTAACCGATGTCGGTTTTTCCTCAGTTGACGTTGGTTACCTAAACCTCCATTGGTTTCTTTATATACAAATTTACAACCTTTTACTCGGGTTGGTAATTTTGAGTTTTGAGTGTTATTGCAATCAAGCGAGGATCTCAAAGCCATTGCTTCATCCAAACGACATCTACACACCACCGAGAGCAAGATACAGGCTAAGGATTCCCTTCTAAATAATTGGAGCATTCACAAAAACACACAGGTCATACTTCGCGGCACTAAACTAGCTACCACCTCACCAATCAATCACTAGCCTCCATCTAGCCATGAGATATTCATAGCAGCAAGTAAGTAATGTGATCTTAATCATTTGTGCTTACTTTATTGTAGATCTCTTTCCTCCATTAATTTTAGTTTTTACTGTTATCTGGATATCTCCATCTTCTAACCAATCCACCAACCCAACTAGTTCAAGCGCTTTCACCCTTTGTTACCTCTCCCTCTACATTCTTGAGTCTTCTTAGTTATATTACAAACCTAACCATACCCTCCTCACTCTCTTGCAATCACAGAGAATCCTAAAACTAGTTTTACTAAGTTATTGCCAATTTCCCCTACCGATGTTGGTTTACCCTACCATTGTTGGTTTCATCCCTGCACCGACATCGGTCACCTGAGCGATATCGATCTTTGTGTCATTTTATACCTTCTGACCAACAAGCCTTCCAATCAACCAAAATCAACCCAGACCTCACCCAATCATTCCCAGACCCTTTACCAGACCTTTGTTAGACTTACAAAACCTAGAATAACCTACCAAATATCTATATCTAATCATAACTTTACCTGTTAGATTATATTTACTTATTACATTTGCACGAGATACCTAAATCATATAACTATAGTATGATATATTTATTTCATGATACTTATTACATTAATTTGTATTTGAAAGTGGATTGACAGCCTCCTAGGAAGCACCTCACTTCCCGGATCTAGCATTTGCTAGGCAGTCCACTAACCTATATTATTAATGCTATCTTGTGGTCTTGTTGTGTTTCTTGCAGTCATTCCCCTAGCCAAAGGGAATCTCTTCATGATCAACTTGGATCAAAATTCATTAACACGCACATTCAACCTTTGACCTTCGATCTTACAGGTATTCCTCCTAACCTATTTCCTATTCAGTTTTATGTGAACAAATTAGGTGAAACATCTTGGCATGCCCAATGGGGACCCATTTGGGGTTCTTTGCATTATTCATTCTTAGGGAATCATTGTTTGTTTATTTCTTTTTGAAATAAAGTTCACATTAAAATATTCTCCCTTGGAAACATTCTTCTTCTCCTATTGATCTCATTGAAACTTGTATTTTGGATTTAAAAGAACACTTATTTTTATCCTAAATTACATTAGTGAAAGACATAATCTTGCCTATTCATTATTTCTCTCATCAAATTTCATTGTGGATTTGGGTTTAAAATATTTGTATCTCATTTATGTATGTTGCATTCTAGCTCATCTAAATTATGGGAAACCTATATGCTGGAAGTCATTCCCAACTGATGGTTGACAAACTGTACCGTAGTTCACATTTTGCACACTATTTATACCAAATCATTGAAAACAAACTACACATTTCTTTAAAAACATCTTTCTTGGAAGAATTTTTCAATGATCACATGATCATAGGATTCTAAGTGGGCTCCAGCTGGTTTTCTGGCCGCCATCATATCAGAGAAGGATCCCCACACCAAAACTTACCAAAAACCAGCCATAGTTGCAAGTTTCTATAGCACACCTTCGGTAACCAAAAAATCTACTTTATTCACAAGTCAGTCCTAAATGGCATAAGCCACAACATAAAATCTACATCATAGGATTTCATGTTTTGTTATCTTTTTCTTGATTTGTGTTTTGAGGTGCGAGTTCATTCTCTTCATTTTTCTCTCCCTACACACTCCACCATCATAGTTGGTGTATTTTGACTATTTCTGAGTGTGTTAGGGCTGATCATTTCCATACTCAATCTCTGATTTGGTCTTGTTATTTGACCTAAATCACCAAAAATTCACTTTTTCCATCTTTCATAGATTTCACATTAACCATTTTCAATCTAGCAACCGCCATTAGTTTCATCATCTTACCACCTTCGGTTCACTTGATCGCCATCGTTTTAGGCTGTTTTGGTCATTTTTTCCAAAGTAGCATCAAATCTTCATTTATTTTCTTTTAGTGACTTCTTAGGTCATCTTACTAGTCTCTAAGTCTTTAATATTACCTTCGGTGCCCAGTTCTCTCTCATTTTCACCATTTATTTCCATATTTACCAAATTGACATTTTCTAATAGTCACCAACATCAACGATATCTGCTGCACCTATGACATTTGTCCTACCTTTGACATTTTTCACTCCTACGATGTCAACCATGTCTTTATCAAATGCCTTGACTGTAGGTCTATCTGCACCTGCCACCTCTCATATACATATTACATCTCAACCACCATTGGTGTTGAAAGCTCACACTCCCTTCCAAAACATCATCATCTCCATCATGTAGTATCTTCCTTCGATTGCTACAAGGGTCTTTACATCCATCCCGCCTACCTACACCTATCACCAACAACCCCCTATTTCATCGACCACTTATTCGAGTACTTTCCCTCTACATCTATTCCATCACATGGTCTTTCATCACAATTTTTATACTTGGAACCACCACATACTAGGATGTCATCTATGTTATACCCACCTTATCTACCCCTTATACTTTGCAGGGGGTGCCCCGTCATCACAACCTACCAATGATCTTATCAAAATGATGATGGACAAGATGCAAACATTAGAAGCATATGTCTTTGGCTCACGCAAATCTTTGACATACAATGAGATTTATAATGAGCCCATTCACTCGTCGATTCCAATTCATCCATACCCTGCCCATTGGGAAATGCCTAAATTTAACTGATTCAATAAAAAAGAATACCCCCAACAAAAATTGTAGTATTTTAAACATATGTCTTATTTGATCACTCGCAATGACGCTTTGCTCTTACAAACATTCCCAATGTCCTTGACATGATCAAATTTAGATTGGTATAGTGCTCTACCTAGGCACTCCATATTTTCATTTAATCAGGTAGCTCAGGCTTTTCTAGACCACTTTTCTATCAACATTGTCAAGAAGGTCACCATGACCGACTTGTACGTGACATGCCAATATGAAGATGAATCTATTGCAGATTTTATCGCTCATTAGTAGATCCTGATCAACCAAATCACATTCCAATTACCTCATATGGATTTTATAGAGTTGTTCACTAGAGCTTTTGCTAGACACATCTCACCAACTCTCCAAATTCAAACCTTATGCACGTTTAACAAGGAATTCACCATGTCACTAAACTTGAAATCCATTCCATTGAAGAGAAGAAGATACAATTACATAACAAGAACGTTACATTTAAATAAAATGATACCTATTATTCTTCTAAACCACAAATAATTATTCTAAAGAAAAGGATTTTCTAACACAATAGTTTTGAAATTTGTCCCATATTATCCATCCAACAAATTAAAACCTTCTTCCAAATTTTCTCATGTTCGGGATTTTCAGGTTCAAGTGGGAGCAAAAAAATATACTCCGTAGGAGAACCCTACTATTTAGTTTTAGAAAAATTCTAAAATATGGAGCAATCTCTCTTTCACCTATCAAACTACATACTAGTTTTGACCCTTGTCGTCCTGTGCCTCGCATGGTACAAAGAAATTGATTCTTTATGAACTATCATCGTGTTAGAGGCCATAGCGATAATTGTATAAATTTCAAAAAAATCATCCAAGAAATGTTAAATAATGGAGATCTTGTCTTGGATAACCCTAATGCACTAGATAATTAGAACCTTCACATCTTCAAGAATCCATTCCCAAATCACACCCTTTGTATAACCAAATCGGTGAAAACTCAACCAATGACAGTAACGTTCATGAGGTTCATGCCATTTTCGACATCATACCAGCTCTTCCTTCTCAATTTCCACCCCTTCCATCCATCGAGGAGATTCTCGCACGAGCTCCTTCATCAATGGAAGGACCTGTTTCATCTATTATTTTACCCACATACGAGTCTCCCTTATCTTCTCCTTCACCAATGGAAGAGTCCACCATATCTACCAATGCAGTTCCCCAATCACCTCTCAACCTGATGAAGAATCCGCAATACTTACTCTTCTACCCATAAGAGAGTCATGATTGCTTTCTTCTTCACTAAAAGATGAACTTACCTCATCTAACTTGTCATCTCCCCTACCCATAGGGGATCCATTATCAATGTCCCTTCTTATTGGTGACAATTCTCCATTGGCTTTCAAGGATCTTGTTGATATGATCTCATCTCTTCTACCCACAAAGTCTAAAGCCAACCATTTCCCTGTCTCATAGACATTCTTTACAGGGATTACTACCAAATAAACATAATCCCCCTATATCGGTATCATTCTCAAATTTAGCCGACCGCTTGGATTATGTTGACAATTCCATGCTTTGGGGACGCTTCGATTGCATGTCTCAACTCAAATGTAGATGTTGTCTGCTGACACTTCCATGATCTATCCAAAGGTGTTTTAGACAACCAAACCCACCATGCCCATGCCAAGTTGTAGTGACCCCTTATTCATCACCCTCACCCAAACCTAAAAATTTACCATCAAATGAAATTTTTCCTATGCCTAAAACCTTACCTACATCTATATCTTCCTCTACATCTAAACCCATTACCACATTAGGAGTCATGTTGACATCAAGCCTAGTCCATCCTCCTATCAAACTAGATTTATCCACGTCCTACCAAGCCGTCATAAAGACTATTCCCCCACCTAATAAGAAGACCCAACCTCTTAGGCCACATACATTTTCTTCATCCATTACCCCTCTATCACCTTCACCACTTCCATCTATCCTAGATCCCCACCCATCAACCTTGATCAAACAACAGCCTCCTACCAAAAGTAAACCAAAAACACAACAGCCCACCTCCTCATCACGATCCTCTATTACACCCAAATTACCTACACATCTTATGCCTTCACCGTCACCTACATCCTTTCTACCTCCTATACCTACACCACTTCTTGTATCCTTATCATTACCCATGCCATTCCCTTCTCCTCAACAAATCCCTTCCACATTTACTTTTACCACACCTTCACCGCACCTCTATTATCACCTTGGATAACTCATCCCCTTCCATCATCTTCCTTCCCTTCTACATCACACACTTCTTCTTCACCTTTACCCAAGAAGGTGCAACCAAAGCCCAAAACCCACTACCTTCTAAATAGGTAGTTAAACCTACACCACCTTAAACAACTAGTTCACCTGCTACACCTTTACCCAAAAAGGTGCAACCCAAACCTAAAACTGTAATATCTACCAAAAAAGTAGTCAAACTTACTCAACCTATGATTCCACCTCTAGTGACACCTCTCCCATCAAAGTCACACACACTTCCATCCCAACCCACACTTACTTCGCATTCTATCCATTGACAAGGTCTTACGCCAACATCTTAGCTAACCTTTTTGAAACCTTTTTCATCACATTGCCACCACTTAGACCTTATGACCCAATAAAACCTAAACCAGAAGGGTTTGATGATACCAAACTTTGTGTTTATCATCGTGTGTCAGGACATGATGTGGGAAACTATAAGGATCTTAATTCTATTCTTCTCCAACTATGTTTTCTTGAAGAAAACTTTGATGATGATGATATTTTAGATGAGGACCCTATTCCACCTACACCTATCACCACACATCCTCTTCCCTTACCTATTCAATGACCTCCATCTCCACCTCCACAACCATTTTATCCTCCTCCAACATTTGATATCAATGTGGTCCACATAATCGACCTCCACCAAAATGAGAGCTATCCAAACCTCCACCACAAAATGCCAATGTTCCGCATTGCTTTCACAAAACCAAGATGTGCCGCATTGTCCTATCACTACACATTTCACAACTAACCTTCTCCTTCACCACGTATCAATATGGTTCGAGTTTTCACTCAAGCCCAAAAGGACAAAGAAAAGGAGAAAATAACCACTTATTCGCTACTCTTTTATCCATCATTCCATCTACATCTCGCACCCAAAATCACCATCTCTGTGGAACCACATACCCTATTTTTGAAAGGGTTTCCCATTGTAAAATTCTTAAAAAATTGCACTAGTATCCTCTTGAAATGTATTTATATGACCTCATCCAAACCTCTTAGTCTAATCGTCAAGCCATTATTGAGGTCTTGTGATATATTGAGGTTCTACCTAATGACCCCTGTAATGCCCCGTTCAATGTTTCCTAGTCCCTGACCTACCGACCCTGTTACTAATCCTGGGAGACTTGTGTGCGTGGGCTCTCGTTGACCATTGTTGACCTTGTCCTTGTCTTAGTGATGTGTTAGCACCTTTCCTCTCCTTGCTCTCTCGAGTCGTTATCGACACCTTTGTGTGGGGACTGTGTAATGTCCTGTTCGTTGACCTATTTGAAGGAGGACCTTGTTGTCGCCTGGTAAAGCTGGGCCGATAGTCATTATCAATGTGAATAGTAATTACATTTATATATTTATAATATATAATGATAATAATGTTATTTTAATTTAATTGACGATTGGCCTCTATTTGATAGTATTATTGTTTACCCTTTTTGTCGAGCGGGCATGTCAGTCTTGTAGTATGATTAATAATTATTTTAAGTGATAATAATAATAATAAGTAAATAATAATAATAATAATAATGATAACAATATTAGTATTTTAATTATCGATGGATGATAACTCCTTCAGTTGATCGTCGATGTGTTACCAATTTTATTGTTGATTATCGATAAGTGATTTTATTCATGTGGATTGGTCACCTCGTTCGCGTGAGAAGACAGTCTCTTGTTGTGACACCTGCGGTTGGTCCGTGTCTTGCGTTTAGTTTCGAATGCCTCTGGGATAGAAGGGGAGTCTTGTTCGTCTCGCTGTGTGGGTTGTTGTACGCAAAGGAAAATTTTTAAAAAATAAATAAATAAAATAATAATAATAAAAATAAAATAAAAGAACTAAAATTTAAAATATTCGTGTTTGTGGGGGCGGATTAGGGCAAGTGGAGAAGGGTGGAAAAAGCTCCAAAAACATTGTGCTAGGGTTTGGTCGCTATTTTTTGGAATGGGTGGCTAGTTTGGGGGCGCAGGATCTGCACACCAAAAAAAATGAGTTTGTTAAAACGGCCTTGGAAACTTTCATGCAAATTCTTTGATTCACGCAAAGCCAGACTCCACAAATGTTCAGCATTCACCCAAGCTATTCCACATACCCACATGGGAAAATAATGCAAAAACGAGGAGGTTTTGTGTCTGTTCTTTTTGTAACATGGCCAGCACCCTTCGCCTACGCCCAACTTTGTCTCATGGGCTCCCATCAAAAAGTCAAAAACATAGAGGAACTAGTCGATGTTGCTTTGTAAGTTCCTAGTCGATGCACATGTAAAAACGTGAAAGCATGCGCTTGGCATGTGAGTTGTGTGCCTAAATGCCTGAAAGAAACGTGGCTTCTTTGACTGCCATGACTGTAGGTGATGCACAAAACAGTGCGTTAAAAGGTGCATAAACTGTCTGATAAAATGCCTCAAAGAAATGTTGTCTCATGGAATGCCATGATGGCAGCATATGCACAAGATGGATGTGTAAAAAAAAATGGCTTGTGATCTATTTGACAGAATGCCTCAGAGAGATGTGGTCTTATGGAACATACTCTAACCTTGTAAGCTTCATTTTTGTTTACTTAGCTTTTAGCCAGGTAGGATTCAGTGCATGAGGGTTGTAAATACTTCGATGGCATGAGTGCCTCTTGTAGAATCATGCCTAGAATTAATCATTATGTTTTTGGTTTTTGATGAGCACATGAGAATGTGTAAAATGTGGAGGCACGCTTAAGGCATGTGAAGTGTTTGACTAAATGCCTTCAAAAAAATCATGGTCTAATGGTTGCAAGGTTTGAGGCTACGCACAAAAGGAGGAAGATCTCATCCTATCCAAACAACAACAATAAGAAACCCTTTGATCATGCTCAACAAGTGGTGGGTTGAATCCAGAAGGTAGGAGGAATGTGATCAGAGTAGCGGAATGGTTTTCAAGTCTGTAGTTACAGATTTTATTGATAGACATGTATGCAAAATGGTGGGCTGAGGACACTTGTGGACTGGTTAACAAAATGCCCAAGCACGAGACTAAACCCAAGCCTACGGCTTCGACCGGCTTCATTCTCCAGGCATGGTTCTTCTTCCCTTACCTCTCATAATTCTCATGTTTTAGTTCTCTTTTGCAACTAAATAGAATTTTAAATTATTAGATTTTTAACACAGTTAAATGTCCCTTTAACTCATTGCAAAACAATAAAGTGTCGTGTCGCAACTCTCGAAGTCCTTTTAACTCATCTACTTTAAACCATGATCTATCACCCTCACTTCGAGATGATTTGGAAAACTCTTACCCTTCTTGATCACTCCAATATCGTTTATCGACTGAACGAATTTGACTCCCCATTGATAAAGTTGACCTTCTCCTTGTTTTAAATAGTTAAATTTTGCAATTTTTGGAGACTCACTAAGTACCCTTCACAACTCTGGAAATGAGATGTGAAGTTTCATTCGTGTACCTTGGTATACGAGGAGTCACCTTGATTTTTGGTTTGACCCAAAATGATCATATGACATCCTTTTGACGCTCTTATAGGAGCCCTATTACACCGGTTTACAACAGTAGAGAGTTGTTAAAAACTAGAAAGTTGGCTTTCGTTTTGGACCACCATTTGAAACCTGGAAGGAGAAATCACGTCCCGTCTTCGTAAACCTCTAGTGTTTATACTAGACAAATGCATGGAACATTTAGTATAGGAAAGAGCACTTTTCGGGATAGTTTGGTGAAGCCATTTTGTAGGCCTCTCGGTTGTAGTTTGACGAGGTCAAACTAGACCAATTTTGTCTTGTCGCTCCAGAAAACTTAACGCCGTTTGAAAATGGTTTACTAGTTCTCAGTCCCGTCGAATCTGATGAATTCTCCTTATATAAGGGAACTAGTAGGATATGTCTCGTTGCATGCTCCTCCATTGAAAGTTTGTTTTGGATGCGGTTTTCTGGGCCCTTGAGCTAACTTTTTTCATTTTACAACTGGGTGAACTACGACCAGTGGCCCCAGAGAACTAACCACCAAATGCAAATTGTCTACTCTTTTTCAATTTCATCAGTTGCTATGAATTCTTGATATATCTGGGGACACGTAGAAAGTTAATCGTGATGCGCGTGCTCATTGGAAGATAACCTTTGGAAGTAGTTTCTTAGCTTCCGTTTTGTACGTTTCATAGCTAGTGAGAAAATGTAAAAGTAGAAAGTTGCGGGACCTCGTAAGGTTGCCAAATCACCCTAAAAACGTTTAAACACACTTAAATAACTGTTTAAAACACTATAATGAAACTTGTTATGTGTATTAGAACTTTTGGCAAAACAATGTTTTCTCTCTCTTCCCTTCTCTTTCTCTCTCCTGGGTTACAAAATGAAGAAAAATGAAATGCAATGGATACATGTTCCTAGACCTTTTTATTTTGATTGCAAATTGTAATTATTGTTAGATGTAAATGGGAAACTGAAATATGATACTTATGATTGTTTAGGGTGGATGCCATGCCAGCGATTTATCGCTGATATCATGCTCACGTGGGTTTTGCAGGATGGAAGAATGACGACGAAAAAGGTGATGTGTAATTTAATTATTATTATTGTAATTCTTATAGGTCATTGTAAAATGAATAACTGTGTAATGTAGTCTCTTGTTACCGAAAAGTTATAATTGAGATTTGTTAACATGCATGATATGCTAGTTTTAGGGATACTTAGGAAATGTGCATCTGATCACCGGTTCAGTTTGATTCTTAGTTGGGTATGGCAAAAAAAAAAAAGGGTTTGATTTATATAAAGTAAATTTGAAATTGAAGTTAATATATTGTAGTACCTTCTCAGTATTCAATAAATGATTAAATTAATTTTTGGGTTATCTTCTTACCTTGCAAACATAATATAGAGTTTTAATGGGAACACTCAACTTTAATAAAATATTCGTGCATAACTTGCCTGCATGTGTGATCCCTTTTATCATATAAGAAATTTAAGACCGTAGGACGAACTTAAGCTTTGCACTCGATGAGATCCCTAGGTTAGGTAAATAAAACCCCCAGTTAGAGTTTACCGTCATAGTCATTAGGTTTAGCGACATTGTCGTGAACCCATATTTTAGGAATGACATGGTCCAACCTACCCAGAGTATGCGGTTTCCTTCTAGTTTTGGTAATCGCGAGAAGAATTCCCTCCCTTCAGGTCCAACACTAGGTTGAGTGTTGAAGACCACCTTAGAAGGCACCTTAGGAGTCATTGTTCGAAGGAACGATTCAAGTGGTGCTACCTTGGTTTCCATAAAAATAACATCTTGGTATTTTCTTGAATGTGGTTCATGTATAGTTACAATTCTTCCGGTCATGTACCCCTTCAAGATGTTAGTCAAATACTTATGTAACTCCTGATTTCAAAACAACGCTAAGAGCGAGATCTTAGTGCGATGTAAGAGCATATTATATAAATGCTACACACGAGATTGGAGTTTAGGACTAAGGTCAATCTTGGAGTCTTTATAACTTAATTAAAATTTTTCATGCGTTGCAAAGAATATAAGTTACCTTGGTGTGACCAAACTTTGAGAAAACAAAAGATATGTATACATAGCTATATATAAATCTTATAGGAATTCAATAAGTTTTCAAATTATAATAACAATGGTAGAGAAATAAATATAGTGTGAATCGAGAAATATTTTGGTGAAAAGCTGCCCTGTATCTAAATCTCCATCAAATCCTTTGATTGCATTTTGGACATCAAGTCTCTTTCGCTTGAGTTGTAAGGGTAAAACTGTAGACATCAAATAAACGTTGGAGAAGAATATTTTTACATAATAGAAGATGATTAAGTATTTTGTATGCAATTTGATTTATGCCAAATATGTATGTCAGTTATGGAAATTTATATAAAGTATAAGAAGCCAACTTGAGAAGGTCGAATTGTATTTTCAACCGCGGAATAAGCTTAAGAAAACGTAGGTGGACAAACGAGAAAATTTATCCTTGCTCGTAATGTCCTTGGAATGTTAACTTTAACCAAAAATACATTTAAGGAAATGATGTGTTGTGGGTTCATCGTTCCTGAAGCCATGTTCTTGTGGTTGGGTCTTTACTAGTAACCTTCCATTGGGAAAAGTGTAGCGTCAGCATGCCTATGTCGTTTTCATGTGTCTATGTGAGTCGATGATTTTTGTGATTGTCATATGCGAGTCGGGTTCTGTACTTGAATCCCATGTTGTGTTGTGTGTAGTGAGCATTGTAAGTAAAAAAAAATTATCCTGGTATTTTACTGTTGTATTTGTGTGTGTAAAGTGTGGGCACTACAAACCCTACTCATGTTACATCCATTATCACCCCTCACCATCTTGCCTTTCTAACTACTTCGCCCCCTTCCTTCGCTCCCCGCTACCACTCATCAAGTAGCCACTCTCGGTTTCTCGACGACAATATTATACCTCTCAAATCGGATGATCCTAACCTCATCTTATTTATTTCTGTCTACATTGATAATATACATGTTTGAAATGTTATGATTGATGGAGGTGCTAGTATCAACATCATTTCCTCCCATGCATACAACCAAATGTGCATCCCTTCCAATTGCATGCATAATAACCTAGTTATGTTGTGTTCATTTAATGATGTTATGACTTCCACCCTTAGCACCATCATTCTCCACATTCGTGTGGCCCTTGTGCCATTCTTGAATTATTCTATGTCTTAGAGGGGGAATTCTAGTACAACCTACTACTTAGATGATGTTGGATTACTTGCCATGGGTTGTGTTCCTTCACCTTACACCATTTTTTTAAAATTCGAACATGAAGGGCACAACTATACCATTCCAACCGACCCTTCACCATTCAAGACCTATAACATGTTGTATCGACCCAATGATGTCCTTATACTATTTAAGGCATCTACCACCACTACCACTTCTTCTTCAGCCACTACCTCATCCACCACTTCTACCGCTACATCTTCCACAACTAAATCCTCTATTCCCATTACTATTGCATCTTCTACAACTAACCCATTAGCCAACCCATCTACTTCTCAAACATCCAATGCTTCTTATTCCCAATTTTCTAGTAATTCATCCATTCCTACTACCCACATACAAAATACTAATGTATTAGAAGGTGTTTTTCAACACCTCACTCGAGGGAGTACCACCTTTATAACATTGACACATTCCTTACTCCTCAAGAGTATGGTAACCTTCACCAACATCCCCACTATGATCACCGCATAGGGGAAGTTTCCCCTATAGTCCTCCCCACCTTCACACCAACTTAATGTATGGGGGACTTGATGCTTCTACCTACTCACCCGAGCCACCTTCCCAAAATTGACCATTTTCCTCTGACTTTCAATCTCTCACCAACCACCACTTCACCCACACCTTCCTCCATTGATGTTCTTGGAAGGGATTTGTCTTTTGTTTCTATGAACAAGGTTGTCATACTATCATTCCTTACACCACTCATAAGAATAAAGACTGCATGGTGGTATTCAATTTTCCTAACAACCTTCCAAGAAGGCCTGAGTTGAAATCATTAAGGATGGTAAACATTCCCCACCCCATTCACCTACCTTATACACTTAACCTACGAGTCTATGGATCCAAAATCCATTCCTACTAAAAAAAAATTGTGAACAACATCATTTCCTGGGACCTCTAACTTATTAGTGTGATGGTGAGGCTCCCTCTTCTCTTCCCTTCCTGTATCCTAACATGATCGATGACGATACATCTTATATTAACGTCTGTTCAATGTCGGACGATGAGTCTATTCTCACCTACCTTGGTGTAGAGGATTCTTATATTCACAAGTTGTTACCTTCTAAGAGGTAAACCATGTTGAATCAATCAACCATCGAAAACAACATTCACACTCGGGATGACCCACGCATTCTAAAAATAGGCCAATCTATAGATGTTTCGAACATGAAGCTTTCACTTCTTTACTCTAGGATCATAGCAACATTTTTACATGTACCTACGCTGATATGCCTAGTATTGACCCAAATAGTGTGGTCCGAATATCGTAACCATTTCTAGTGCCAAACCCATGAAACATAAGGTGCAAAAAATGCATCCTCACATTTCCCTTCTTGTCAAAAAAGAACTTAAGGGCCTCCTTTTTGTTTCCTTCATTCTACCCATTGATTATCCCCAATGGATCTCTAACATTGGTCCTATAACAAAATCAATAGGGGACTTTGTATTTGCATGGATTTCCATTAACTTAACCTACCCTACCCCAAATATGACTTTCCTCTACCTAGTATTGACCAATTAGTTGATCTCACCATCGAACATGAGATGTTGTCACTCATGGATGGTTTCTCAAGTTATAACCAAATATTACTCACCCCGAAGATAAACACAAAACCACATTCATCACTCCTTGGGGGACCTTTTGTTATTGTGTCATGCCCTTTAGCCTTAAAAACGTTGGTGCTACATATCAATGGGCTATGAATTATATCTTTCACGACATCATGCATAGCATATTGGAAGATTACGTCGATGATCTTCTTGCCAAATCCAAACGTTAGGCCGAACACCTTGTAGTCCTTAATGTTTTCTTTGACCGTCTCATCAAATACTGTGTTCACCTTCAACCTAAGAAGTGTGTCTTTATTGTTCTCTTGGGAAAGCTCCTTGGTTTTATCATTTATTTGTGTGGCATTGAAGTTGATCCCGCTAAAATCAAGGCTATTCTTGAGATGCCTCCACCTACTAACCTTTTTCAAATTTGTAGTTTTCAAGGCAAGTTACAATCTATTTGTCACTTTATTTCTCAACTTTCCAACCACTGCCATCCATTTCATCATCTTCTCAAAAAGGACATCTCCTTAAAATGGGATGATGAATGCCAAAAATCCTTCGTCACCTTAAAACAATACCTCCTCCAACCATCTATGCTCATTCCACATAAGGACGACCAACCATTTTACCTTTACATTTTTGCCACCGATCATTCCTGGGTGTCATGCTCGCTCATCATGACAAGCAACATAGGAGCAAGCATTTTATTATATAATTCATTTGTTTTTAGACTACAAAACTAGATATAATCACTCCAAAAAAAAATTTCTGGCCTTAGTCTTTTTCACCACTAAAATTTTCCATTACCTACTCAACCAAAATGCCTTCATTGTCACAACACTAACCCCTTACATTATATGTACACTAAGCCCTACCAACATCAATGTGTTGCACATTGGCTCATGCTTCTTACAAACCTAGATATCAAATTCATCCATCAAAATTTTTCCAAAGGAAAAACCATTGCTGACAAAATCACAAACTCACCTCTCTCTAGAAAATAATCTTTTAACTTTGATTTCCTTGATAAATCCATTTCTACCCTCTCCCTAAATGATACCATTTACCAGATGTCCTTATTATTCTATGGTTCCAAATGTTAGTGTGGGGTGGTGTAGGATTTATCCTCATTCCTCTTGATAGTGATCCTATTCCATTATCTTTCAAAATAGATTTTTATTGTACTAACAATATCATCGAATATGAAGCACTCATCTTAGGTATTTAAACCACCATAACCTAAGATGTTAAATCAATTAATATCTTTAACGACTCTCAACTGGTTGAACCAAGTTAATGGTATATACCATTGTCATAATGAGATACTTCAAAATTATAAACATCATGTTGACATGATTTTGACTACCTTTGACCATTATGAACTTCAAACCACCCCGCATTCCACTAATAAATTTGTGGACACCATGGCCTGTCTCGCTTCTCAAATACCCGATTCACCCTCCAAATCAAAATATTTGTCACAGTACAAAGTTTGCAATCACCTTCTTATCTATTTTGAGGCGTTAAATTTGTAGGAAACATTGAAACTTACCCATGTGACCTTTGGTATAAGCAATTTATTGACTACCTTTCCCTTTCAATTCTACTTCTAGATCTTACTCGCAATGGACAACGGGCCTTCCTTACAAAGTTTTTTCTCGCTATGTCATCATGGGTGTCTTATCTATAAATGTGGATTTTATGGTATACTTTTATGATGCCTTATGAATTCTTAAATACCATACACTATCAAGGAGGTTCATGATGGGATTTATGGGGGTCACTTCAGTGGTTTAGTTGTCACTAAGCACATCCTTTGCCTTGGCTATTATTGGTCAACCCTAAACCATGATTGTTGTGACTATGTCAAGTATTGTGTGAAGTGTTAGCAACATGCTAATCTTCACCACACCCCTAGTCATGCCTTACAGGTCACACGAGACCTTTGGCCTTTCTCTTAATGGGGTTTGGATCTAGTTAGAGAAATTAACCCTCATTCTTCTCAACATCATTAATGGATTATTACCACTACCGAATATTACACTAAATGGGTGGAATTTGTACCTCTTATTTCTACAAAAGGTGAAGAAAATTTTTTGAATTCATTAATCATCATATTATTTTCTTCTTTGGTGTTCCTCACCGCCTTATCACTGATAATGGTAAACAATTCAAAAACAAATCCCTATGGAAACTTTGTGATGCCTTCAAAATTTAACTTAGTTTTTCTTCACCTCATTATCCTCAAACAAATGGCCAAGCTGAATCGACTAACAAAACCCTAAACAAAATTATTATGAATGTGTTTGGCGATACTAGTAAGGATTAGAACACACATATTCATTTTTCCTTATGGTCTTATCACACTAGTATTCACACCTCAACTACTACCACACCTTTCTCTTTGGTCTATGGTACAAAGGTTATCTTTCCTCTTGAAGTCCAAATTCCATCTCTTTGTATCTCACTCAAATATATGCTCAATGATGATGATTTTTGCTAAGACTATTTGGCACAACTTGATTATTAGACAAACTTTGTCTAAATGCTTTTGATCACCTTAAAATATACCAAAAATGTATCAAACGTTCCTATGATAAACATGTCAAAGAATGAACCTTCAAATTCATTGATCTTGTCCTAAAGGAAAATCAACATGTAACCAAAGTGAGAAAAAGTAAATGGGGAAATTTCACTCCTAATTGGTTTGGACCCTATATCATTACTCATGTCTATGGATCATGTGCTTATCGTTTATCTTCACTTAAAGGTTAACCCAAACCTGAACCCCTCAATTCCTTACATATTCAATCATTATATTGTTTAATCAAGTCCTATATCACCTTTTTTCTATCAAACGCCTCACCTGAGCAACATTCACCTTCTACCTACCTATTTTAAGGATCAAAACTAAACATGAATCATGTGATTGCCCATCACCTTTCAACCTTATCTACAATATGAGTGCCATGGATCTACTCATGGCATGATTCTCATGGATACTTTTCATCCTTTTCAGGATGGAATCCCATGGTCATTCGTCACTCAAAACACCTCTTGCATAGTTACCCTTTATGTGTTATGGTTTTTCCTTCACAAAGAAAGCCTATACTCCTCTATAGTCTTGTCCATGACCTAAAAGTCCAAAGATGTTCAAAAGTAATATATGGTATTTTCAAATTCAACTCCTTGAGTCAAACTTCTAGAAAATAGATGACTCCCTCAAAAAGTACATCTATCTTTCTATCTTTCTTCTATAAATAGATTTCTCCCTTGAAGGACAGGTTATAAAAGCTATCCCTATTGTATGTAGTCTATCAAAAAAGAAGACTATTTCTAAAAATAAAAATAAAATATTCTAAAGCTTCCCACATCGATCATCTTCACAAAGACCTCAAGGAGTAAATTCTATTCATCTCACATAGACTTCCCATCGATCAATATATAATATAAAAAAAAAAAAAAAAAAAAAAAAGAAAAAGATAAATTTTTCATCATGGACTTGCCAATTTTTATCTTGGGAATCTTGCGAGAAGAGGCATGTGTTGTCTCACACTAAGGTTATGCTAAAACAAACCATTTCACCTCATCGTCTTTCCTTTCTAATCTTCTACCTACTTAAAGGATGTGCCACAAATGTGACATTTCATGATCATATGAACTTTCTTCACCCTTAGAATAGTCAATCATGCAATGCCTTTAGGGTCTTATGTTCATAAGATAATATTTCGTATGATAGAATCATAATGGTTCTTACTAATTATGCGGCATTTTGTCTCCTCTTACCATTTGCCTCATTTCTTACTTATCGATTCTTCTACACAGGACTAGACCTTAGACACCTACATTCTAGGAATTCCTCTCCCACCAAAATCACCAATTCCTATCAACCTAGACATCACCATGCTTATTAAACCTAGATGTCAACCATGTATATTCAACCTAAACTGACAAACTTAACCATGCCTAAATGACCTAAACTCAACAATGCATAAATGACCTAGACTCAATCATGCATAAAACCTACCACCCATTCATCTACCTTATCATATTCTTCCCTAGCTTATGGGAGAACTACATCGGCCTGAGGCCCCTTTTCGTTGGGGCTATGTAGGTAGAACTTTGAGGGAATGGGGCTCTTGGAGGTTAGGTCGGACACCTTTAACCCTCCACCTTTTAACCTTCACCACATTTTCCCCTTCTACACCTTTTTACCCCTAACCAATTTTCCCCCTTTACGTTCACATTCTACCCTAGTTAGTTTCCATTTACATAAAAACTTGGAAATTAATATATCATAAAAACATACATACCTATAATTTTATCACCAAAACCATATTATAATTAAATCATTTCATATTTCCATGATATCAATTACTTGGAAATTTAAACACAACATACATACAACACATTATTTCCATAAGATCAGTAACTTGGAAATTACCTAGACTCCACCATGCCTATACCTAACCAAACCATACCTATACCTAACTCCACCATGCCTATACCTGACCAAACCATGCCTATACCTGACTCCATCATGCCTACAAGACCTTGACTCAATCATTCCTAACTCACCTAGTTCCCATGATACACAATAACAATGGAAATTAAAAGAGTAGATCATCCATCTAATAATAATCATCCACTATATAAGGGGGAATGTCTATTATCAATTCATATGTACACAGGATATACAAGTGTCTTAAAAATTTCATATACAATCTCACAAAATATTTGGCACATAGGACAATATATATATCAAAATCAAAATTATAATACAATATAAAATATCATGACCAATCAGCCCCACCTAAGGCCCTCCTCTCCACTCTCACTTGTCTCCTCCTCTCTCCATGTCAATCACCCTGCCATCATCTCTCCACCCTCTGCTAGTCCCTACCTGACCTCCATATCCTCCTCCTTTCCCTCTTTTGGGCCCATTCTCACGAGAGATGGTTACCTCACCATGACCTTGTCTTTGGGGATGACCCCCTGTGCTACCTAAGATATGATTCCTAGATCTAGTCCACTCACTAGCTTCCTTCTAGGACATGTGCTCAACATAAGAGGTAACATCAATACCTGCAGTGGCTAGAGGTTCCTGGTAATAATGATCCTCGTTCAGGGAATCCTTGAACCTCACCATATATGTGGTGCAGGGTGGTGTCATCGGTGTAACTACCACCACCTCAGAACTCTTCCCTACTAATGGAGGACCTTGTCCCGGTATATGTTAGTACTATGGGACCTAGCTACCTTGGCCTATGAGGCCACAACATGTTCTTACAAACGGGCTTAACTTTCCCTATAAAAAAGTGCCTTACACCTGTAGCATTGCTACTTGCACGCCATCCTCATGTAGGATCCTATGCATGTGTGTGCCATGCCTATTCTGGGTAGCGGTCACCAGTGACCTTTGTAATGTAACCACCTACCCTATCAAAGTAACTATTTGTACATGTTTTTCCATCAACTAAACTCCCAACATGGTCACCTATCCTTGTATGACATCCCTCTAAACCATCATTGTGGCTAAGTGTGGCTAACCTATCTATGGTGGTCCTTCGTGTAACTCCACTTCCTACCACTGTCTCAGTATGCCACAGTGGTTCCTACATCATCCAATGTCATATCCATTGGTACCTCCTCATGTCTTGTGGGGTCTGTGGGCTTTGATGGATACAAATGTCTCTCCACATCATCCTGCGGTATTGTGGGAAGGGTGGTAGAGCATCCTATTGTAATCAAAATTGGCGTTGGACTCTATCAATCAGGATCATCTCTTGCTCATCGGCACATTTTCCTTATATCCACCATAATAATTGTAAACCCCATGTAACTCCTAAGCCATCCCTCTAAAAGCTGGAAAACTAACATAGGGCAGCCAGACTATGTCCATCGCATGAAATCCCTTTAGCTTCATGCATCTGTAGTATACTACGTCATGAGCTACCTCCTCTACTTGAGGATGACCACCTATGGCTACCCACCTCTCATAACTTGCCCTCTGTCCCCACGATGCCAATTTGGTAGTGGTAGTTCTCATGGCCACACTATCATAATATGATCATACACCCAACAATGTAATAGGAACATACAATAGATGTTGTAGTGTCACATCCTCTAGTAAACCCACAACTCCCTATATAGTTGCACTAAATATGCAGGTGCCCATGCAAAGCAGACCCAATCCTTGATCATATATCACAACACTCCCATCAATCCTCTGGAAACCAGCCACCCTCTAAATCTTGGAAGTGCATAACACCCCACCACTACCATCATCAGTATTGCTAACCACGTCTCCTATAGGTGTGCAACATACAAATCCCCATAAACAATACTGGCATTGTGCTCAGTCAGGTCAATTGCCATCTCCCAAAATACTACAATCATCACCTTGAAGGCTCCATCTATTGATATTGAATACATTAGCTCACCAACAATAGGTAGCCAAAGAATCCTATAAATATCCTCTAGCGTGATCATCATCTCATGCCGGTGGGTATATGGAAGGTGTTGGTTGTTACATCCCATCTATCGATGAGAGTGACCATGAGACTATGATCCCATTGGATCTACTTGTAGTGCCTAATACCCACCAATCTGACATATTACATGTACATCCACTCATCTTTAGTAATGTTGGGATGCATCTTCCCTAATAATGGTGGGACCTTGTCCCACATCATCAACTGATGTCATTCCTACATCCATACAACTTAACAATGTCAAGTACTAAACTACTTTTCTTATTTCTTCAAACCTAATTACCCAACCCCCATCAAAACCCCATACCTACATTGATCTTCCCAACTATCTAGTCCCTAACTATTTTACCTCATCTATCATCCATTTTATCTTCACCCATACCCATACCCAACTTTTCCTAGGTATATCTCACCTAAATCCACTTATACTACATCTTATATGTCTGCATTTCACTACCTCCTAGTTTTAAGCACCCATTTCCCCCTACTTTACCATTTATTATGAAGTAGGTAGCTTTTAACATGATAACATTGGTTACATTAAACCGACATCGGTCACCACTAACCAAGATATCGGTCCCCTTTAGCCACCGATGCCGGTAGAGAGTGGTTGATGCCAAATCGGCATTGATCTCTGGTTCGGACCTAGGGCCAAACCCCATGCCCCACATTTCAAAAAAATAAAATAAAAACACCCTAAATTCTACCCCAATCCCACATAAACCCACCCCAATTCATTTACCTACCTATTTAACTTACATTTCACCCTCCCCATCGTACCCAATTTCATTCATTTTTACCCAAATTTCAAATTTATAAATTTCCCACCCCATTTTTTATTTTTATCAAATTTCACTCAAAAATAATCAATGGAGACTAATTCCTACCTCAACCCATTCCTGTCTCCTCGTTGGAACCTCCGGTCTCATCATGGGTGGCCCTCCACACCCTCTCCTACCTCAACCATGCCTAAATTGCCCTCTTAGTCCTCCACCCAATCAAATCACTCATAGTGATCTCGCAGGACCCATCTACCTCATTCCTCTAGCCATTCAACTACCTCCAACTCATCATGACAAATAACCTTTCCTTTTCTCCCTTAGAAATATATGAAATTTGTCTCCACTATATTTTTCTATAAACAAAAAGATTATAATGAATCTGTAAAACATGGATTTTTACTTTTTTAACCAACCCCCAACCTCGACCGACATCGGTCTTGTGCCCGAGTGCACCACACTTGGTATCTGTTGGCTGAATGACATAGGTTTTTCATAACCAATGTCAGTTCACCTTTTTGACCCCATTACACCATATTGCTCCATATTTACTTGCCCAAAACCATTTCTTCCTTACCCAAAATTGACCCTGACCTTACACCTCACCCTCATGACCTTATTACCTCTCACCTAACATCACCATCAGTTAGGGCATGTTTTTTCCCCTCACATGGCCTTACCTACAGCCTTTCCTAAATCACCAAACTAACACTTGCCTTTTGTGACACTCGAATTTGTGTACTAGTTATACCTTACAATGTGATACTCATGTTGTTCAGCCTAATGACCTTACCTTGCCTAATGCCATGATGTTTATCTCAACCATACCTTTGGTTCCCTAGAAAAAACCTATTACCCATTCCTACACCTGGCCTAGTGGTGTTTCAGGACTATATCATATACCTTGGATACCATAACCACTTCAACCTTGTTTGGCTAAACCTATCGGCCTTTGACGACGTAGAGTTTATAAGATTTTCAACCTTGTACCTTATCGTAATCTATATGTGTGCATGTGTTAGAATGTCACTACCTATTACCCAACTTGACATTACCTTTTCCTATAACCCACCTACTCTTGATTTCATCATTTACCTATTTATCAAACCACTCACCAACTTCATTTCACACCTCCTCAATTCCTAGTTTGAGGGGGATCACCTCCATCCATACTTGGGGTAACCTAACCTCAACTCATACTTGAGGTACCGAATTCCTATTTTTACAGGCGTTACTTACCAACACAAGCTATGCGACAAAAAGGGCAAATGTAAACACTAAATTTGGGTCACACTCTCTTTGGTCCTTGTGCGCACCCAAAATTGCATTTGCTACATTATCAGAAAATGGTTACAAAAGTACCCAATGATGATTCAGTTCCTTTCAAGAAGGTGTTCAAGCTCCAATTTCAATTCACAATGTATTTTTGCCTAGACATCTTTACTTAGCCTTCTCGCGCTTTCTTCCAAGCTTCCCACTAATTTTTGTGCATGTTTTGACTTTAGTGAAAGAAATACCTCCCGGGTAGGGAAGCGGTCCTAGAAACACCTCCCGGCTTGGGTGGTAGTTTTAAGACCACCTCCTAGCTTGTACGGTGGTCCTAGGAACACCTCCCGAGATTTGGTGGTAGTCCTAGGACCACTTCCCGTCTGGCGGCGGTCCCCAAGTCTTTTCCAGAACTCTTTACGTGTATTTAAACATGCGATGGTTCACTTAATTTCATTTTTTCCATGCATCCGTGAGCCAAATTATCTAAAATTAGCTTTGATTGCTTGGTTCTCCTTCCTCCTATTTTTAAATAAATTTAATTGGTTGGAAATTATCCTTCTTTCCTTGTGCATGAAGGCACCTCCCATTCTTTATTTCTATATATTACATGTTTGTATTCAAGAAAAAGGGTGGAAAATTTTATGTCTCTTACATTGTATTACTGCTACGATCTTGCTAGGAATTGCATAGCCAAGATCTGATCTCTTGTGTTATCTATCTTCTACCTACATTGCATACAAACTGCCATCAAGCTTCCATTGCTCAAGAACCATCCTCCTACTTTGTTAATCTTGCATTCCCAACCTCTTAGAATGACATGAACACTCGAAGAAAGAAAGGAACAAACGAGGGGACATACTACTTGCACAATTGGATTTAACTCTATTATGTGAATTCTAGGTTGGATGTGTTTTTGATTTTCTTAAATCCTACAATTTATCATTGTTATATCATATCAAATAGAGTAGAAATACATTTCCTTTCATTTTCAAGTAATTAGTTAGATTCCAAGAGGGTTTGAATCTTTCATAGCAACTCCCGATGATGGATCCTCTTCTTCCTGTCCCTGTGGATTTGAAGGAGTGAATATCTGTAGGAGGTTTTCCACATATCATAGATCATTTGGAAAAGTTATTGTTTTAAGTTATTTTAGTTTCAATACACTCAACATAGTTGAATAACCACCCCAGTTTTCTCGCTTGTTTATTTTTAGTGTAGAAATATTTTAATTATTTAGAATAGAAGCAAATTGTTGTTCATGATTGTAATATTTCAATGTTGTGGCTTGTTTAGATTAGTTTCCTGTCAAGCAGTAACATAGATTGTTAATTTCATTCATTTTACATGGACACTTCAAATTAGTTTAGTGCTTAGATCCAAGTTAGGAAAACAAACCATAGGGAATTTATGCTACCCGTTCATAGCCTCTAAATCTCCCCTTTTCCAACTCGGCTACTAGGAGATCACACTACCAGATCTTAGTCACTGATCCTCCTATAGTTAGCCACACACATTCAACATCAGCTTCTCCGGCATGACCTCGGGGGTCGAGTGCGGTTGAATATTTCATGTCAACTTTCATCCGTACAAATTGGTGAACTTGACATGAAGGATTAATTACTTCTTGTTTTCTTTATTTCATTGTTATTACCTAATCTTTCCATTTCTTCCCCTATTTTGGTAGGTATTTTATACTTTCTAAAATATTTCTAGAAGAGAGTTTGGTGGGCCATTTGGCTCTGATAGATATTACACCAACGTGAAACCACAACAATCTCCTTCTCTTTCAAGGTGGGGTGACAATTACACAAGCAACATCCAAACCTCCCCTAGTTACACTTCAAACCCCATTAGAAATCTAAGGATGGGTGAGGTTGATCAAACATTAGACATGTAATACAATCAACCCAATGCAAACCATGTTGTTATCACAAATGGAATATGTTCTTACCATAGGGTCTTGTCAAGACCTCACATTTCCATGCAATCAACAAAGGATGATCTATTTACATGAATAGCTAATCCTCTTCGTCAGATAGATGAGTCTTTGGATAGAATGAAGGATTCAACCTCTGAGATTTTGAATACCTATCCTAAGATTCTTACTTCTGAGGAAGATAAGAATTATAACACTGAACAATTCATGACAGGGTATCATGATCCTCGCTCAACCAAACCCTACGCCACATGCACCCTAACAAGGGACTCAATCCTCTCCCAACGATCTCATTTCTACTTTAGTGGGGAGGATTAGAGAATTAGAAAGTGCCCGAGACCTCACAACTAAAACATGCGGTAGGGCATAACATGGGGTATCCATTTGAAAAAAAGGATATATCCCTTCTAGTGAACAACCAATGCAATATCCTATACAACAAGGTTATCGGGTTCATTCAAATTCGGAGATCTTCTCACGGGTCGAGACACACTAGGGATGGGTCCTCATCCTTCTCAAGATTATCCTATGTAAGGGCTAGCGGAAGTGTGTTCTTGAATGCCACCACAACAGGAAATGTGGTGTTCCCTGGTTTTACGCCTGCTAGTCCATATCCTGGAACTATCCCACCTTATATGCATATGTATTCAAAAACTCCCCAAATGGACCCATATACCATTCTTGCTCCCTACATGCCATATCAAGGGACCCCATACATTCATGTCAATGCTTATAATTTAGATTATCTAACTCCTCCTCCACCTCCTCATCAAGGATCTTCAATGGTGGAATCTTACGCAATGGGTACATATGCTGAGTACTTAAAGGAGCCTCTTGACTTCACCATACATAGTGTCATGCTTCTACACCCATTTCTAGATCTTCCAAAATTTAAGGGAGAAGGAAACCCGAACTCTCATAACAAGGCCTATGCTACTATTATCGGTGAATTACTTCCTTGGGATGTTGTAGTGGCTAAGATATTTCCAAAACTCTCGAAGGAATTTCACCGGATTGGTACTACCATATTCTAGAGGCTTTAATACATTCCTTTAAACAACTCATTTCTGATTTCATAAAATAATTTGACATGAACAAGTTGTTGCATACAAGGATTAGGGAGTTCCTGCATATTAGATAGGAGAAAATGAATTTTCCACCCATTTCATCCAGAGATGGTGCCAAGTTCTCTATTCCTCTGCAAGTGCACCCAACATGGACCAGATGGAAATTTTTGATCTTTTACTTCACTCGCTTAATCGAGAGACTAAGGAAGAGGTCCAAAATTTTCCTTTCCATAGTTATGAGGAAGTATTAGAAGGAGTGCTTTTGATTGATCAAGCGAAATTGATAATGGGTGTAAGATATATGGTCCTAATGGGAAATTGGTATCCCCAAATAAAAGTAATGCAAATCATCAAAACAATGGTGCAAATAACCAAGGACCTAAATGTGTGAATCAAAATCATTGTGCTATCATGAATGGTGCTACTGATCAAGCCAAGAATGTTGGTTTTCCAAATAACGGAAACATTAACAATAATAATAACTTGGGCAGTCAAAAAATCCCTAGCACTGTGTCTTCTGTCAACACGTTCACCATAAACCATCCCTCTCAAAAGCAAAATCAAACCCAAATCCTAAACTAATATCAAAACTCTAGCCAAGAGGTAAAAAATCATGGTTATAACAACCAATTTCAAAACTACAACCGAGGTTATAATCAACAACAAAGAATATGCTTATCAAAGACCAAGAGATCACAAACCTAACTTATATTGTGGTCTCCATAAGGTTCAAGGTCATGATGATAAGAATTGCTAGGATTTAAACAAAATTCTACAAAGACTTTCGAAAGCCAAAGGCAACTCTTTGTAGACATGTTCCTAGAAAATCCTGAAACAAACTCACAATCTGACTATACAGGACCTATAGCTCCTTAGAACACTAATGTGAGCATATTTCGAGATCCGCTCCCTACACATCCTAAAAATTTCAAGGTGAATTCAAAAACACAAACAAAGGCATTCCTATAGGAAACAATGACCATGAATCCTCAACTTATAATAACTCTCGAGTCGCTCCTAACCTTAGTTCAAACGATAACACAAAAATCTTGGGATTAGTTGAGCTAGAGGTTGAGCATGAAATTAATGTAAAAACTTAGACGAAGGAGTATGTTTCACAACCCCTACCCAATATTTCCTTCCCACAGGATGACATTCCTACAATTACAAAACCAATAGGAGCCTATGATTTAATATTGGATTTGAACAAGACCTTTTCTCACATTTTGTTTCTAGATTTGCTAAAGAATTCACCTGTGCATCGTTTTGCGTTGCTTAATGCGCTAGGTCTTGGTCATCTAGTCCATGTTACACCACCTCCTGGCACTCAAATAAATCATATTGACTTTGACATACATCCTCCAGGAAAAAATGATAGGGATACTGGATTCTTTTTCGATATAGACAAGATGTCATCTGATGCTGAAATTTCCCGAAGAGGTGATCCTGCCTTATTTAGTTTCAAACAACAAAGTCCAGCTTCTGGTCTCACATGCAAGGTTAAGGACTTCCTCCTCAACAAGGATTTGAATGAGAAGAGGGCAGGTTGGATCACCTGTGTCATGGAGTATGACATTGAGATCAAGATCACCAAGCTGGTAAGAGGGAAAGGATTGTGTGAGCAAGCTTGGTTTTGGGAAGCAAAAAGAAGTATGCAATGAAGAAGAGGCTGTTTTGACAGATCCAGGGACAGCCATGAGCCAAGTGGTAATCAAGAAGAAAATAATGCTGCCCCCACTCCTTGCTGGACCCAAGGCATTATACACTTCTAGGCACAGAGGCCTATGCCCTTTGGAGATGAACAAGACCCAAAGGAGACACTTAAGATTGCAGGCTGTCCCGTATGCCATTGTCGATGGAGTTTTGTTCAAGAAAGATGTGAATGGAGTGCTGCTAAGGTGCATTAGCATAAATCAGATTCAAAGGGTGTTGGAAGAGTTTCATGGTGGACCAGCTGGTGGTCATTTCGCACCAAGAGTGACAGCTCTAAAAATCATGAAGGCTGGTTATTATTGGCCTAAGATCTTCAGTGATTGCTATGCATGGATCAAGAGGTGTAAGAATTGTGCATTCTTCACAGGAAAAGAGAGACTTGCTGCCCTCCCATTACATCCAATCTCAATTGACCAGTCATTCATGCAATGGGGTTTGGACTTCATTGGAGTCATTAATCCCAATTCAAGCCAAGGGCACAAATGGATTTTGATAGCCACGGACTACTTCACCAAATGGACAGAAGCAGTAGCACTCAAAGAGGCAAATGAGTCTAGCATCTTAGACTTTTATGAGGGGATAACAACCAGATTTGGTGTACCTGCTACAATAATCTCTGATAATGCATTGGCATTCATTGGATCCAAGGTGACTGAGTGGGCTGTCAAGAACAGTATCTACCTAAGCACTTCATCAAACTATTACCCTCAAGGTAATGGCCAGGCCGAGTCTACAAACAAGAACTTGTTGAGGATCATTAGGAGGACTCTTGATGAGAATCAGAGGTCTTGGCATACCAAATTGAAATCATCCTTATGGGTTGATAGGATAACTCCCAAGAGATCCACAAGTAACTCTCCATTTAGGCTTGTCTATGGAAGAGAGGCAATCTTGCCCATGTCACTTGAGTTGCCAACATTGGAACTCATGAAGTAGCTGGAGTTGCTTGAGTTTGAGCCCATGGAGGTGAGGTATGTAGAGTTGATGGAGCTGCAAGAGATCAGAAATCAGGCATCCCAAGAAATGGAAAAGGACCAAGCTTTGATCAAGAAGACCTTTGATAGGAAGGCCAAAGATAGATATTTTCGGTTGGAGATCTAGTGTTGAAATGGGATGTGGATAGAGAAAACCGGGAAGGCATTCAAAATTTGATGCCACTTGGAGTGGCCCATACATGGTCATGAAACGCAAGAACAACAATGCTTTCCAATTGGCCTCATTGGATGGTGAAGAACTGTAGATTCCAGAAAAGGAATCTATCTCAAGCATTGCTTCTAGAGGGAAATTCACTACCTTGTAAATATTAGATTAGATTTTCATTCCTCTAAGTGCTTGTGCACATTTTTTTTGTAGGTTAGTTTTTTTTTCCTAAGTGCTTTGGCACACTTGCTCCATGGAGATGTTTTTCAGTCCTTGCTTCCTGCAAATAGATTGATTCAAGGCAAAAAATCATGTTTCTAGGGTCCCCGGATTTTTTCTAACTCTCCGTCCCAAGAAGAAAAGAGAAAGTTCTAAAAAGGGTGAAAAAGTTGCAAAAACAAGCTTGGGCTAGAAAAATCATGAAAATGGCTAAGTCCTAGTCCAGCAAGGCCCTTGGGATAGTTGGGACGCCGGGCGCGAATCGGCCGAAAGCCACTAGCGGGTCCGCAGAGCAAAGGGACATCCGGGCCGTGGGGACGCATGGGGACGCGAAAGGTGAACCGGCCAAGGTAAAAGCAAAATCGACTAATCGCAGCAGCAGAATAAGGTTGGGACATCTGGGCCGAAAAGACGCGAAGGACGTGAAAAGGTGAAGCGGCCACAAAGAGGGACAAGGAAGCCCATTTCAGGTGGTTCGAAGAATTTTTCCCAGATACCTGGGACAATGGGACACAAGTACGCGCGGGACGCGAGCCGAAGGAGCCGAGAGCCAATCAAATTACGCCACGTGTCATCGGCTCGAAAGAGGGACAGGAAGCCCAAATCGGTGGATCGAGAAATTTTTCCTGCATTTGGGACAAACCGGGCCAAAGGGACGCGAGGGACGTGAAAATCTAGCAGCCCAAGGACGAATCAGAAACGCCACGTGTCACAAGGGAAAACGTCCAAAATTTCAAAGGGCAAGGTTTGAAGCGCTGGCCCGAGCCAATAAAAAGAGGACACGTGTCCAATGGAGAAGGGTGTGGAGCTCAGGAGGAGTTAGAGAATTTGGCAAAAGTTTTGGCCAAAAACTAAAAAGTAAAGGTCTTCCCCGCGCCCCTGTCAACCAATCAATGCATGCCACGTGTCCCAAGTGGCGGGGGCGCGGGGGAAAAATGGAAAATTTTCCAAAATTACAAAAAGGTCAAAATTTCAAGGAAAACCCATGGGTAAGGGAAGGAGAGAGAATTTCTCATCCAATCAAGCCCCGACACGTGTCATCTGTGGCGAGAGCGCGGAAAAATTTCAAAACCCATTTTTTGCCTGTTTTGTGCCCTAAATCTTCATATCGCCATATCTTTCGATCCAGAGCTCAGATTTGCACGTTCTTTATATCATTGGAAAGCTTATAAAATTCTCTACATGATTCCAGGGGTCAATCTTGAATTTTGGTTAGTCTAGAGAGAGAAAGTTAAGAAACAGGCTCTGACGCGTGTTCATGGCCAGAAGTGACATTTCAGCTGACCAAATTTAATGCAGAATGGGTCGCATTCTCCTCCAATTTGGTCAAAAATGACAGGGTATGGGTTTGTAAGGTCCCCATGCCATTTTAATGCATTTTTAGTCAATGAGGAATGGGCTCCCACATTTTGTACGTTTTCTCTCTCCTGGGCTCGACCCATGCAATGTAAAAGCCAGATTTGGCTCATTTCTAAAGGGGGAACATTTTTTGCATAGCAATCTTCTTCTTTCACCTCCAGCAAGTGATTGTTGCAAGAATCAGACCTCTTCAAAGATTGTAATAGCTTTTTTACCTCTCTGAGGTTGTAATGCAAAGGGTTTTGACATTGGAAATGATAATGCAAGCTTTGTGAATGGGTTTCACCTTTGTTTGTATTATTTGCTTCATTTCGATCCTAAATTATATCTTATCACCTGTGTATGTTTTATGTTGCAATCTTTGGTTTGTGTCTATTTGCATGACAAAAATATTCACCACTCCTTTTGGTGCATCACCATCTTTAGTTAGTTTCAATTTTTGCACTTCTATCCCTGTCTCCTTGCAATTTAGAGTAGGATTAGGATCTGAACCTCTGTAGTTGTGCAAGCATTAGATCTAAATCAGAGGAGTTTGAGGAACCAACCTCTAATCTGAGATTCCTCTCTCAGTTTCACAAGTCCCACACTTGGAGAGAGGTTTCCATGTTGTGCAATCACACTGGATGCTAGAGTGATCAACCTAGAAGCCTGATCTGCATCCAGGGGTGCTGTGAGCCTGCAACAACAGTTTTGGCACGCCTGGTGGGACACTAGAGGTCTCATTTTTATTAGCAGCAAAGTTGATGTGCATCTGCTGCAATTTTCTTGCTTGAAAAGAGCTATTATTTGCATATCTGGCGACTCCAAGGGGAAGAATCAACTGGTTTCAGCAGCAGGCAGCCTGAAAACTCATGAGAAGAATCACCACAAGGTCAAGAGTTGGAGAAGAAGAAGTGCTTGTTTGAATACCTGCAATTATCTCCAAGAAGAAGGCAAAGAGGAAGAAGGATTCAAAGGTCTCCATCTCCACCAAACAGAACCTCTCTCAACTCCTCCACCTGGTAGGCCTTTCATTCAGTCAACAAGGGTTTTAAGACCAATTAGAATGGCACAAAACAACCCCTACGTCAACTTCACAGGAAGCAGCCCACTTGCCCTCAATGCACAACATCCAATTCCTATTGCAGCCTTGAAGAACATTCCCTACTTCACTGGAGAAAATCAGACTACTCCAGGTGATCATGTTAAAGATATTGCTAACCTTTGTGCAATCCATGAAATCAATGAGATGCAAGTGGTCACAAGTTACCGCATCTTCATTCAAGGGTAAAGCATTGCAATGGTTTAGAGCCTTGGAGCTGGTTCTATCACAAATTGGAATCAGCTGTGTATAGCACTTCATGAGCAATTTGGAGAGAAGGGAGACAACTTGTCTCTTTTGGAGCAGCTGACAACCATCAAGAGAGCTCCCAATGAGCAGCTGACCGATTTCAACTTCAGATTTCAAAAGACTTGGGAGAGAATTCCAAAGGCAAATCAAAAGCCAACAAAGCAGAAGGTGCTTTTCTCTACTATCTCAAAGCTCTAAATTCTGATATTTCTATGTTAATTCAGTCCATGGGAGGCATAACTATCCCTATGGCTTATAACATTGCCATTAGGGCTGAAAATTGTTTGATCCAAGCTGGCAAACTTGCCCCTAGACCTCCCATGCCATTGTTTCCAAGTTTAGAGAGTCCAAACACCAATCAAGCACCTAATTTGGCTCCTTCTCCCACTCCTAGAAATCAGAGTTCAAATGAAGCTTCCACTTCATCTCCAAGTGCCCCAAATGAGCTTCAAGAAGTCATGAAGCAATTGCAAAACCTAGGCAATGAGCTGGTTACTCTCAAAAGGCAACAAGCCCAAGGTTTTAGACCTTCTTATCAACCCCAAGCTCAGCCTAATAGGCAGCCATACCAACCACAAAGGCCACCTAATCCAGCTGCAAATATGAATCAAACAAGGCCTCCTGCCAATAGACCATTTCAGCCCTATAATCCAAATGCCATATCTGCCTCTAAGGCATTGGTGCCAACACAAAACAACATTGCTCAGGAGTATGATTGGTGTTTTCCATGCAATGAGCCTCATAACCAATCCATGTGCTTCAATGGTGCTTTGAATCAAGCACTAATGGTGACAACTACTGGTGTGGAGGGTGAGGGCAATCAAGGAAACAGCCAACAACAAGAAACATTCCAACAAAGCAATCAGCCCCAAATGACACCACATTGGTAAATTGGCAAGCAGAGGATTTTTGTGGCATGAACCAGTAGTTTCTCAAGGTGTTGCAGCCAACACAAGGTCAAAAAGGAGGAATTTGGGTGAAGAACAGCCATTAGCCCCAACCAATCCACAACCTTCCATGGCTCCACAAATGGTTGGCAAGCAAAATCCAATTTCAAATGCACAAGGGCAGCCAAGAACAGCCCCTAGGCCAACTCAAATACCAGCTGTTGCTGCCCACATGCAAGGAGTGAATGTGCAAACCAAGGGACAACAAAGAGATCCTTCATCACCATTCAGTATCATTGATCAGATGAAGAAGACAAACGTCAATATATCAATGTGGGAATCCCTATCTATCCCAGGCCAAAGAGATCTAGCTGCAAGCTGCCATGAAGGACTGGCCAACTTCAATCAGCAAGTTCAGATGCAAGACAAAGTGCTTACAAATGCTACCCACCCGAGGGAAATCATGGAGGACAAAGAAGGTAAAATGTTGAAGCCCCCTCCTTTCTATGTTTCATTAATCATTGAAATCAGCTAGTGCACAATTGCATGATAGACTCCGGGGCAAGTAGCTTTAAGAATGCCTAAACAAATAGCTGATCAGCTAGGGCTCCAAATATGAAACAACATCCAAAGGGGTAGTGCAAATGGGATGGGACAGCAAGAGTAATAGCTGGAGTGATTAGAAACTTGAGTCTTACCTTGCATGCATGTCCAAATGTTGTTGTTTTACAAGATGTATCACCATAGACCTTCCACCACTCTTTTCGCCCCTATGCTTGTCAAGGGACTTCACAAACCAAGATTGGGGGATATTTGTCTCATTGATTGGTCACACATGCTGTTCGTAACGAGGTATGGAACTAAGGCTACAATCAGGTCTCGAACCTATTGCAAACTTCACATTGAGCCTTACACTCCAAGTCGATTAATGCCAATTGCTCAAAGATTTGATCAAGAAGATCACCCAAGCACTGATGAGGCTGACACCAAGGTTGGAAGCATCCCGATCTAACTCTTGATGAATGGGCAAACAAGATACATGCATTTGATCCTTATCAAGAAGTGGAAGAATCTGAGCTAGGGGTCTATTGCATACACGAAGAAAATCAGCCTATTCCTAGCATCACCAAGCCAAACCACAAAGATGACAATGAGGTATGGCAGCTGTTTTTTGATGGATCAAGGAGTAGACAAGGTGTAGGAGGTGGAGCTATGCTTGTTTCACCTCAAGGAGTAAAGTACTATTCAGCTTTTAGATTTCAGTTTGCATGCTCCAATAACACTGCTGAATATGAAGCCTTGGTGCAAGGGATGCATTGGGCAATAAAGAAGAAAATAAAGAACTTGCAAGTCTTTGGGACAGTGAATTGATTGTAAATCAGGTCAAGGGACAACATGCTACCAAGAATGATCTACTCAAAGTGCTACAAGAACAGGTGTGGGACCTCATGGAAGATTTTGAGGGTTTTGGCATCAAATCCATTCCTAGAAAGAGAATCAAGTCACCGACAGTGCTTGCAGCAGCAGGGGGCAGCCTTTGACATTGTGGAAAGCATTCAACAAGACAAGGTACAACCAAACATCCACGTGATTGTGAGGCCTTCAGTGCTAGATAACAATGTTAGTTGGCAAGTGTTTGAAAATGACCAAAGCAAATCATCCATTTCTTGTAAGAAGAAGCTGAGTTCTCACCAAGAATCAAGAAAATTGAACAACAAGATGGTGACCAAGTGGTACAACCGAGAACTAACAAGCTGCCCAAGGGACTTATCACTTTGGAGTCCATTTTTAACCCCAATGACCAGTTTAGAAAGGAGAAAGCAAACATTCAAAGTCAAGAGAGAGGATTCAAGATCCATCTTGGTAGAAGAGAACAAACCATTGCAAATTGGAAGGATGACAACCGAACAAGAAAGGTATGAGTTCATACAACCGTGTCAAGAGTTCCCCGACGTGTTTGCTTGAGCTATGAAGACTTGAAAGGTTTCAATCCCAACTTAGCTCAAAGATACCATCAATTGATCCAAATACTAAGCCTCACAGTAAAAACAAAGACCACCAATCCACACATGGAGCCTCTCATGAGGAAAGAATTGGACAAGCTGATTGAGTCAAGGATCATATTCCCAATCAAGCATTCTAGTTGGGTTGCCAACTTAGTTCCAGTCAGAAAGAAGAGTGGAGAGATCAGATTGTGTGTTGACTTCAGAGACTTGAATAGAGCCTCTCTCAAGGACCATTACCCACTCCCTTCCATGGAGCAAATCTTGCAAGTTGTAGCTGGTTCAGAAAGGTTTTCACTACTTGATGGCTACTCAGGCTACAATCAGATTATGGTGAAGGAAGAGGACCAGTTCAAGACAGCCTTCACAACCAAATGGGGAACTTTTGCATACAGGAAAATGCCATTTGGGCTGTCCAACGCTGGTGCTACCTTCCAAAGGGCAATGGACATGGCATTCAAAGGTTTGATTAACAATGTGGTGCTGATTTACCTTGATGATATCACTATTTTTTCCAAAAATGCAGCAGACCACCTCTCTCATTTGAGGCAAGTCTTCACGAGGTGCAGGAGATTTGGAGTGTCTTTGAATCCTAAGAAGTGCATCTTTCTTACACATGAAGGAAAGCTCCTTGGCCATATTGTCTCCAAGAAGGATTAGCAATTGATCCAGAGAGGGTTGAAGCCATAAGAGCACTACCATTGCCAAGCCACAAGAAAGCCCTTCAGAGTTTCTTGGGAAGGATAAACTTTGTTCGAGGTTTGTCCCAAATTTTGCAGCCCTTGTCAAGCCCATCACCAAAATGTTAAAGAAGAGCATGGCTTTCAAGTGGACAGTAGAAGGCAAGGAGAGTTTTGAAGCAATCAAAGAAGCCATCTCCCAAGCACCAACTCTCATCAACCCGACTTCTCCAAGGATTTCATCCTCTATGCATTTGGAGGTAATGACACTATTTCTACCATTTTGGTACAGCAGAACAAGGATAATGATGAGCAGCCAATTGCCTTCTTCAGCCGGAGCCTAGATGACTATGAGGTGAGGTACTCTTTTATCGAGAAGCATGTACTTGCAGTAATCAGAAGCTTGAAGAAATTCAAGCATTTAGTCTCAAACAACAAGGTCCAGTTGCTGGTCTCACATGTCAGGGTTAAGGACTTCCTCCTCAACAAGGATTTGAATGAGAAAAGGGCAGGTTGGATCACCCGTGTCATGGAGTATGACATTGAGATCAAGATCACCAAGCTGGTAAGAGGGAAAGGATTGTGTGAGCAGCTGGTTTTGGGGAAGCAAAAAGAAGTATGCAATGAAGAAGAGGTTGTTTTGATACCCAGACAGCCATGAGCCAAGTGGCAATCAAGAAGAAGACAATGCTGCCCCCACACTCCTTGCTGGACCCAAGGCATTATACACTTCCTAGGCACAGCCTATGCCCTCCGGAGATGAACAAGACCCAAAGGAGACACTTCAGATTGCAGGTTGTCCCGTATGCCATTGTTGATGGAGTTTTGTTCAAGAAAGATGTGAATGGAGTGCCACTTGAGAGCATTAGCACAAATCAGATTCAAAGGGTGTTGAAGAGTTTCATGGTGGACCAGCTGGTGGTCATTTTGCACCAAGAGTGACAGCTCTAAAAATCATGAAGGCTGGTTATTATTGGCCTAAAATCTTCAGTGATTGCTATGCATGGATCAAGAGGTGTAAGAATTGTGCATTCTTCACAGGAAAAGAGAGACTTGCTGCCCTTCCATTACATCCAATCTCAGTTGACCAGCCATTCATGCAATGGGGTTTGACTTCATTGAGTCATTAATCCCAATTCAAGCCAAGGGCACAAATGGATTTTGACAGCCACGACTACTACTTCACCAAATGGACAAGGTAGAGCACTCAAAGAGGCAAATGAGTCTAACATCTTAGACTTTTATGAGGGGATAACAACCAGATTTGGTGTACCTACTACAATAATCTCTGATAATGCATTGGCATTCATTGGATCTAAGGTGACTGAGTGGGCTGTCAAGAACGGTATCTACCTAAGCACTTCATCAAACTATTACCCTCAAGGTAATGGCCAGGCCGAGTCTACAAACAAGAACTTGTTGAGGATCATTAGGAGGACTCTTGACGAGAATCAAAGGTCTTGGCATACCAAACTGAAATCAGCCTTATGGGCTGATAGGATAACTCCCAAAAGATCCACAGGTAACTCTCCATTCAAACTTGTCTATGGAAGAGAGGCAATCTTGCCCATGTCACTTGAGTTGCCAACATTGGAACTCATGAAGCAGCTGGAGTTGCTTGAGTTTGAGCCCATGGAGGTGAGGTATGCAGAGTTGATGGAGCTGCAAGAGATCAGAAATCAGGCATCCCAAGCAATGGAAAAGGATCAAGCTTTGATCAAGAAGACCTTTGATAGAAGGCCAAGGATAGATCTTTTCAAGTTGGAGATCTAGTGTTGAAATGGGATGTGGATAGAGAAAAACCGGGAAGGCATTCAAAATTTGATGCCATTTGGAGTGGCCCATACATGGTCACGAAGTGCAAGAACAACAATGCTTTCCAATTGGCCTCATTGGATGGTGAAGAACTGCAGATTCCAGTAAATGGAATCTATCTCAAGCATTGCTTCTAGAGGGAAATTCACTACCTTGTAAATATTAGATTAGATTTTCATTCCTCCAAGTGCTTGTGCACATTGTTTTTCTGTAGGTTAGTTTTGTTTTCCCTAAGTGCTTTGGCACAACTTGTGTCCATGGAGATGTTTTGCAATCCTTGCTCTCCATCAGGTGATATTCCATCTTCCTCCTTACACATTCTAAGTCAGTTGGGGTTCTAAACAGAATATTTGATGACTCCATGCCCAATGGACTGCTTCAGGCAACTGGTATCTTCTACCTAAAGAGTGTGTGTAACCCCACTGAGTCACCAAATTGTTATCCAAAATTCACCCCCAGGTAAATTTGATAACATGCATCAGAATACTCAAGTCCTAGGAAAATAGATTGATTCAAGGCAAAAATCATGTTTCTAGGGTCCCCTCAGATTTTTTCTAACTCTCCTGTCCAAGAAGAAAAGAGCAAGTTCTAAAAAAGGGTGAAAAAGTTGCAAAAACAAGCTTGGGCCAGAAAAATCATGAAAATGGCTAAGTCCTAGTCCAGGTGGTCCTTGGGATAGTTGGGACGCCGGGCATGAATCGAACCGAAAAGCCTCCAGTGGTCCGCAGCAGCAAAGACATCGGGACATCCGGCCGGGACATGGGGACGCGCGGACGCGAAAGGAAGGTGAACCCAAAGGTCGAAAAAAATCGACTAACTCGCTAGCAGTAAAGGTTGGGACATCTGGGCCGAAAAGACGCCAGGACGCGAAAAGGAAAGCGCCACAAAACAAGGAAGCCCATTTTGGGCGGTTCGAAGAGAACTTTGTCCCGCACACAGACCGGGACAAGCTGGGACACAAGTACGCGGCGGACGCGGGAGCCGAAGGAGCCGAGAGCCAATCAAATCACGCCACGTGTCATCGGCCAAAAGAGGGACAGGGAAGCCCGAATCAGGTGGATCGAGGAATTTTTGTCCCAGATAGTTTGGGACAACCGGGCCAAAGGGACGCGAGGGACGCGAAAAGCCGGCAGGCCCGCGGACGAATCAGAAACGCCACGTGTCACAAGGGAAAACGTCCAAAATTTCAAAGGGCAAGGTTTGAAGCACTGGCCCGAGCCAATAAAAAGAGGACACGTGTCCTAAGGAGAAGGGAAGTGCGGAGCTCGGGAGGAATTAGAGAATTTGGCAAAAGTTTTGGCCAAAAACTAAAAAGCAAAGGTCTTCCCCGCGCCCCTGTCGACCAATCAATGCATGCCACGTGTCCCAAGTGGCGGGGCATGGGGGAAAAGTGGAAAATTTTCCAAAATTACAAAAAGTCAAAATTTCAAGGAAAACCCACGGGTAAGGGAAGGAGAGAGAATTTCTCATCCAATCAGCACCCGACACGTGTCATCCAGTGGCAGAGCATGGAAAATTTTCAAAACCCATTTTTGCCTGTTTTGTGCCCTAAATCTTCAGATCACCATATCTTTCGATCCAGAGCTCGGATTTGCATGTTCTTTATATCATTGGAAAGCTTATAAAATTCTCTACATGATTCTAGGGTCAATCTTGAATTTTGGTTCAGTCTAGAGAGAGAAAGTTAAGAAACGGCTCTGACGCGTGTTCATGGCCAGAAATGACATTTCAACTGACCAAATTTAATGCAGAATGGGTCGCATTCTCCTCCAATTTGGTCAAAATGACAGGGTATGGGTTTGTAAGGTCCCCATGCTGATTTAATGCATTTGCAGTCAATGAGGAATGGGCTCCCACGTTTTGTATGTTTTCTCTCTCCTGGGCTCGACCCATGCAATGTAAAAGCCAGATTTGGCTCATTTCTAAAGGGGGAACACTTTTTGCATAGCAGACTTCTTCTTTCACCTCCAGCAAGTGATTGTTGCAAGAATCGACCTCTTCAAAGATCAGAATAGCTTTTTTACCTCTCTCGAGGTTGTAATGCAGTGGTTTTGACATTGGAAATGATAATGCAAGCTTTGTGAATGGGTTTCACTCCTTTGTTTGTATTATTTGCTTCATTTCAGATCCTAAATTATATCTTATCACTCCTCGTGTATGTTTTATGCTCAATCTTTGGTTTGTGTCTATTTACATGACAAAAATATTCACCACTCCTTTTGGTGCATCACCATCTTTAGTTAGTTTCAATTTTTGCACTTCTATCCCTATCTCCTTGCAATTAGAGTAGGATTAGGATCTCGAACCTCTATAGTTGTGCAAGCATTAGATCTAATCGGAGGAGTTTGAGGAACCACCTCTAATCTGAGATTCCCCTCTCGGTTCACAAGTCCCACACTTGGAGAGAGGTTTCCATGTTGTGCAATCACACTGGATTAGGGGATCTCTTTGATAAACTTGAAAGTTACAAATAATTCAAATGTTGTGAAATCATAAGTCAAAAGCAAAGTGAGTTAGATGTCCAAAAATCCAAAAGAGTTTAAAACCTCAAAACCATATTTTGTCAACCAAGTGGCCATTTACGGATCTAAGTCTAGATAAATTGGAAAGTAATTCACATTCTAAACTATGAAGCAAACTTGAGTAGAGTGAGGTTGTAGTGTTGTAATTTGGTCATGTCAAACCATTGTATTTCCCTCATCATTACCATTCAATAAAATTTCTTAACTTGCGCCCTTTCCAACTCTTGGTGTTGAGCCCTCACATCCTACTAGTTTCATGGAGTTCGGAGTTGGTAAAGTACATTTACTTATCATATCATTATATCACCACGTTTTTCCAAGAAAATATGAGGTATCAATGTTTTCTTAAAGAAACTAAAATTAAAACATCACAAAGTATGTTCACATCATCATATATTGGCATTATGAAATACAAAAGAAATCATTCTCATTATCATTTCACATCCGTTGCATACATTTTGAAAAGTATAGAAAATCAGAAATTCTAAACTGCTAAGATTGCACACATGAATCAAATCATCAATGTAAGTCAACTCTATATAAGGAATAATCAAGCCAAAAATAGATATATGTACATATCATGTTGTGTCATAGTTTTGTACAATGTTATCACACACTAGGCACAAAAGTCAAAAACATCATATATGCCTCACAAAATGGAAATTAATCAATAAAGGAACTCTACCTATCTACCTCTTTGAGGCCCCTTATGACCGCTCTAGTTACTGATTTCTTAGCAGTTATTCTAAAAAGTATTCAAACAACAAAGGGCCAAGCCTAACATAAAATACCATTCCCAAATCCATTCCAATTCAACCATACTCAAAAGTGAAAAACGGTCACCATGGGTCCAGAGCTCCAAATTCACCAAATTGAATAGCACAAATGAATTGGAAAATGAGTTGTTTTGATATGTGTGTGTGTGTGTGTGTGTGTGTGTGTGTGTGTGTGTGTGTGTGTGTTGTTTTAACCTATTTTTAAGTGTTTTTGTTTGCGGGGTTGGAGTGTTGGTGCGGGTATATTTCTATATCCCGTGCATGGTAAGTCCTCTTGTCATTTTGATCGAACGTTTGTTTTTTGATATTTTGTCTATCAAAACATGAGTCTTCTTTTCCTCTTACAAGAAGCATGAGTATGGGCGACAATATTTCGAAAAATAGGTGTGTCATGTATAGCTTCTAACTCCCCATTTTGGGAATTCCATAGTCAGACTCTATGTTTTATGCCTTTTCATGGCTAAGATGCTTCTCTGAGGGGGCAATATGTATGCACCCAAAATTTCATGTGCTACATTATCAAAAAATAGTTAGAAAAGTCCCCAATGATGATTTTTTCCTTTCAAGAAGGTGTTCGAGCTCCAATTTCCATTCGCAGTGTATATTTGTTGCCTAGACATCTTTACTTAGCCTTCCCATGCTTTCTTCCAAGCTTCCCACTCATTTTTGTGCATGTTTTGCCTTTAGTGATAGAATCACCTCCTAGGCTTGGACAACGGTCCTAGGACTTCCTCCTATGCGGGCGGTGGTCTTGAATGCTTTTTATAGAATTCTTTGCACATTTTTTAACATGTGACGGTTCACTTAATTTCACTTTTTGCATGCATCCGTGAGCTGAATTGTCTAAAATTAGCTTTGATTGCTTGGTTCTCCTTCCTCCTTCTATTTTTAAATAGATTTAATAGGTTAGAACTTCTCCTTTTTTCCTTGTGCATGAAGGCACCTCCCATCCTCCATTCCTATATATTCCATGCTTGTATTAAAGCAAAACTCTAGAGAATTTTGTGTATCTTGCATTGTATTACTGCTACGATCTTGATAGGAATTACATAGCCAAAATCTTATTTATTGTGTTATCTCTCTTCTTCCCGTATTGCATCCAAACTGCCATCAAGCTTCCATTGCTCAAGCACCATCCTCCTACTGTTGTTCTTGCATTCCCAATCCCTTGGACTCATATGAACACTCAGAGAAAGAAAGGAACAAACTAAGGGGACATACTACTGCACAACTGGATTTACCTTTGTTCTATGAATTCCAGGTTGGATGTGTTGTTTGATTTCCTTCATTCCTACAATTTATCATTGTTATATCATATCAAATAGAGTAGAAATCAATTTCCTTTCATTTACAAGTAATTAGTTAATTTCCAAGAGGGTTTGAATCTTTCATAGAAACTCCCGATGATGGATCCTCTTCTTCCCATCCCCATGAATCTAAAGGAGAGAATATCTATAGGAGTTTGTCCACATATCATAGATCATTTGGAAAATTTATTGTTTTAAGTTAGTTTAGTTTCAATACAATCAGCACAAGTGAATAACCACACTTTGGGTTTTCTCACTTGTTTAGCTTTAGTGTAGAAATATTTTAATTATTTAGAATAGAAGCAAATTGTTGTTTATGATTGTAATATTTCAGTGTTGTGACTTATTTAGATTAGTTTCCTTTCAAGAAGTAGCATATATTGTTAATTTCATTCAGTTTACATGGACACTTCAAATTAGTTTAGCACTTAGATCCAAGTTAGGAAAAAAAACATAGGGAATTTACACTACCTGTTCATAGCCTCTTAATCCCCCTTTTCCAACTCAGCTACTAGGAGATCACACTACCAGATCTTAGTCACTGATCCTCCTATAGTTAGCCACACACATTCAACATTGGATTCTCTGCACGATCTTAAGGGGTTTAGTGCAGTTGAAGGCTACATGTTAATTTTCATCTGTGCAGTCCCCTTTCAATTAATTAACGTAATGCATTTAACTAACCACGACCCATTTACCCCATATTAATATTCACCCTCACATTATTAATTAGTTTAACTATTTTAATTAAATTAATTTCACCCTCACACCTCCACCTCATCATGACACCTCACCCTAGACCCATTCTAGGGGCATTTAACTCACAGTGACTAAATCATCACCTTCAACACTGAGTCATTACTCTCATTGTTGAGTCACTAACGTGACCTAACTAACTAAGACTTCTTCCTAAACCTATCTGGACCCCTCCTAAGTTATTACTACCTTCTCTCACATGAACTCCACTTTCCTAAGTGGACTCAATGAGGAAAGCATGCCAAATCTGGGAATATTTTCCTATTTTTGGTAAATATGACTATTTCACACTAACTCGATGTCGAGTTTTCCTTTGTTGACATGGGTTACCTAAACCACCATCATTTCCTTTATATACAATGTTACAACCTTTTATTCAAGTTGATCATTTTGATTTTTGAGAGTGATATTACAATCAAGCAAGGATCTTAAAGCCATTCCTTCATCCAAACAACATCTCAGTACACCACCGAGAGAGCGAGACATGACAAGGATTCCCTTCTAAATAATTAGAGAATTCATGAAAACACACAAGTTGTCTTGTCACGGAACTAAACCAGCTACCACATCACCAATCAATATCTAGCCATGAGATTTTCATAGCAGCAAGTAATGTGATCTTAATAATTTGTGCATACTTTATTGCAGATCTCTTTACTCCATTATTTTCAGTTTCTACTATTATCCAGATATCTCCATCTTCTCACCAATCCACCAACCCAATCATTTCAATCCCTTTCACCCTTTGTATTCTTGAGTCTTCTTAGTTATATTACGAACCTAACCACACCCTCCTCACTCTCTGTCTGATCACAGAGAATCCCTAAAAATCTTTTTATTAATTTATTGACATTTTCCCCTCTCAATGTTGGTTTACCCTACCACCATCAGTTACATCCTTTCACTGACATTGGTCACCTGACCGATATTGATCTCTATGTCATTTTATACCTTCTAACCAACAAACCTCCCAATCAACCAAAATCAACCCAGATCTCACCCAATCATTCCTAGACCCTTTACCGGACATCATCCCGGACACAGAAAGTCCGAATAACCTATCAAATTTTTAGATATGATCATAACTTTACCTGTTAGATTAGATTTACTTATTGTATTTACACGAGATACCTAAATTGTATAACTATAGTAGGATTTATTTATTTCATGATACTTTTTGCATTAGTTTGTATTTGAAATTGGATTGACACCTCTAGAAGCACCTTGCTTCCTGGATCTAGCATTTTTAGGTAGTCCACTAACCTATATTATTAATGTTATCTTGTGGTCTTGTTGTGTTTCTTACAAGTCATTCCCCATAGCCAAAGGTAAGCTCTTCACAATCAGCCTAGATCAAAATTTGTTAACGCACACATTCAACCTTCAACCTTTGATCTAATAGGTATTCCTCCTAACCTATTTCATATTCAGTTTTATGCGAATAAATTAGGTGAAAAATTACGTTCTGCACCTTCTCCATATATTTAAATTTTTATCTTGTATTGAATGGGAATATGCCCATTCTCATATAATAATCATAGAAGAAAAATAGAGGTAATATTTAATTTGTTTTAGAATGGATAGTTTCCCATTCCCCCATCCTTTGTAGTGATATTAAAATGATTAAGTTTAGTATTGCTTCAATGAGGTAGAATGGTTAGAATAGGTATATGCCCATTCTCATACAAACAAAGAGTTTTATTATTGTGATGAGAATGGGCATATGCAATTTCTCTTATAGACAAAAAAATTTATCATTGTGATGAGAATGGGCATATGCCCATTCTCATAAACTCAATATAGAAAGAAAGAAAAATTATCCTACGCGAAACATAAAGAATGAATGACAATTACATCCTTTTATGAGAATGTTTAAAATGGATAGATGCCCATTCTCATAGTCAAGGAATATCATAAGCATGAGGAATTCTTGTAAAAATAATATATGCTATGTTAATATAATGAATATATTTTGATGACGCAGATTAGCAATCAAGTTTCTAATTAACTTATATTTAACCTTGTATTTATTAATTTCTCATCTTATAATATCAACCTAAATTCTTCTTCTATGATTCCTATAAGAGATTGGGCATCTGACCATTCAAGATAAAAATACTTTTTTGTATGAGAATGGGCGTATGCACATTCTTATCATTGCAATACAAGAAATATTGAACTTGATCATTACTATGGGAAATATAATAGGATATAAGAGTGAAAAGGAATTGTCAATTTAATACGAGAAATATTTAGATTAATCAATTTAAAAAATATATGAAGGCTATGAGAGTGGGCAACTTTCCATTCTAAAATGAATTATATTTTATCTATTTTCTTATTTTATGATTCCTATATGGTATTGGGAAGTTTTCATTCGATATAAGATTGAACATAATCATTTTAATACCTATGAAGGTTGAGATTATGGGAAATTTCCCATTCAAAAACAAAATAAATTTGATCTACTTTTCTTATATGATTCCTATTTCATAAAGGGAAACTACCCATTCTAAAACAAATTAAATTTTATCTATATTCTTCATATATGATTCCTATATGTCAATGGGCATCTTCCCATTCAATATAAGAAATAATGATTGTTTATATGTAAATTGTAAAATGATCCTTCTAAAAATTCTAATACAAGTAATATTGATCTTAAACATTTTAATACCTCTATAGGAATGGATACCTAACCATTCAATGGAAGATAAAATAGTTTTTTTATAAAACAAGCTAGATTTAATATTTGTTCTTCTTTTCATGATTCCAATTATGAGACTGAATTCACTCATTAGATAAAATATTGAAATTAATCATTTTAATTCATATATTAAAATGATTAAGTTCAATATTACTTATCTCATCAGTGAGCTTGCCCACCTAGCTTGGTAGATCAACTGGTCAGCCCATGTCAGCAGGTCAACTTGCCTACCCAACTCGGTAGGTCATCCACCCAGCCCAGCATGGGAAGTCAGCTCAACCACCTAGCTTGACAGGTCAGCTCACATGCCTATCTCGTTCAACCAGCTTGACCGACGAGCTAGACCAACCATCTCGAATGGCCAGCTCGACAAGCCAGCTTGACAAGCCAACCAAACCACCAACTCAATCGTCAGCTTAGTAGATCATCTCACCCACCCAGCTCATAATGTCAACTCGTCTTCCCATATCGAAATGTCAACTTTCCGCCGAGCTCGGTCAACATAGCTCTCTCACCAATCGAGCCTTTGTAGCTATGCCACCCATCTCGAAAATAAGTAATGTTGCCTAAGTGGTAACCCCACATTGTACTTTGGTAATAATAAAATAGTTAATTCCCCATCTTAGTAAGAACAATTCAAAGTGGATTTCTTATAATCATATACATTTTTTGCAAGGGAATGTGATCATGTTGAGACTCTGAAACATGCATGAAACAATCATTTTTAGATGCATCCTTTTATAACTATGGAGGATAACAACTATGTAAGTCTTACAATGAAAATATTAAAGTGATATTCTTAAAACCCATATCAAAAATACAAAAGATCTAAAATATGGCATTATTTTATACCCGAAATTTGGAATACAATAGAGAAGAGTTAGAAGTATTTTTGAAACTTATCTTCAATTTAAAAAATAATTAATTTTTTTCACTATAAAAGAGTAAATTCTTCTAATAATAATGAGTCATTCTCACCCTACGAAATCGACCACACAACTCAAAGAAATAATTAATGCTTGTTATGTCACCCAGTAGTAAGACCACTCTGTACTTTGGTAAAATCATAACAGCTTAACTCCCATTATTATCAACTATGCTTAGGTTAACAACTATGGATGTATTTCAAAACATTAAAGTGATATTCTTAATACCCAAATCAAAAAATACAAAAGATCAAAAATAGGGCATTATCATTAAACCCAGAACAAAATAGAAGGGAAAGAAAACCAAATGATATTCTTCATCTATAATAATTCAACAAAGAAGAGTTAGAATAATCTTGTGCTTCGCAATCTAAAACGGTCTTACGAAATAGAGGGAGCCCAAAGCGGAAAGGGTAAACAAAAATTAGCAAAGAGAACAAACAATATATTTGAAATATTCTTCAAATTTTATGCTTAACAAGACGAAACGGTGTAACTAAACACAAATATTCTACTTCTCAGATGACACACTATAAAAAAATACAGGCATCCCAAAGCGGAAGGACGAACAAAAAAATCTGAAACTAGATGAAAAATAAAGTGGAAAGGATGAACAAGAAAGAGATAGCTTCACCGACCATGCGGTTAACCTTGTAATTCCCAATATATCTACCATCATCAAAACCAATAACCACCATCATTCTCTCTACCATGCCACAAAAGAATTAATTGCCATTAATTTCACCAATTTCCCTCAACGGTGCTCGAAGACATGTTTGACAAACAAGTACCTTCAATTAATAAAAGGTGGTAAACAATTTATTTGCAAATTAATGGTCTCACTATGCCATGGACAAATACAAATGTAATTAATAGTAATAACATTAATTAATAATATTAATAAATTAATAAACTAATAAATTAATAATATTATAATTAATTAGTATTAGTGCTAATTTAAATAATTAATTAATAATATTATAATTAATTTCAAAAATATATCCTATCAATTAATATTAACTACAAGAATTAATATTACTAATAAACTTCAATTATTATATTAAAAATGACATCTAATTATATTATCAAAAAAATAAAAAATAATTTTAAAATAATTAAATAATATTATAAAAATATAATTAAACTTTATAAATGCAATTAACAACTTAATCACAATTATTTTTAATGTTTAATTAATTAAAGTGCATTTTTATATTAATTTTATAAAATTATAAAAATATAGTAAAACTAATTAACGACATAAACTCCATTAATATTTATAATGCTTCATTACTTATAAGAATCATAGAAGAGAAATAGACATAATATTTAATTTTTTTAGAATAGACATTTGTCCATTCCCGCATCCTTTATAGTGACATAAACATGATTAAGTTCAATATTTCTTCAATGAGGTAGAATGGTAAGAATAGGCATATGCCCATTCTCATACAAACAAAGAGTTTTATGATTGTGATGAGAATGTGCATATACACTTTCTCATATAAAGAAAGATTTTTATCATTGTGATGAGAATGGACATATGCCCATTCTCATAAACTCAATATAAAATGAAATAAAAATTCTCCTACGTGAAACATAAAGAATGAATGACAATTTTATCCTTTTAATGAGAATGTTTAAAATGGACATGATTCCCATTCTCATGTAGTCGGGAATATGGTAAGTATGAGGAAATCTTGGAAAAGTAATATTTGTTATGTTAAAATGATGAGGATATTTGGATGAAGAAGTCAACAATCAAGTTTCTAATTAACTTATATTTAACCACTATTTATTTATTTCTCATCGTTTAAATTCAACCTCATCTATTTAACCTCTGTTTGGATGAAGTGGTTATAAAATGGAAATGTAACCCTTATTTATTTCTCATCATTTAAATTCAATTGAGTCAAGTTCAATCATAGTTTGGAAATCATGTTATAAATATTTCCAAATTATATGCATAATTTTGAAGTATTTCTAAACCTTACTGAATTATAGAATTTCGCATCTCATGTGTTATGTGTATTCAATATACTTATGGTTGTACATACATGATAATTTTTAATTTATTTTATGCAATGCTTTAAGATATTTTCCATCATCTCACAAACTTTGTATTTTATGTTATTACATGTACAAAGGAGTTTTTTACATTTGTAGAGGATGATCATGTGGACTTGTTTTCAAAAGGAACCAAAGTTGTAGAGGGAAGAGTATATCCAAGTAGGAAGACACTACATTGCAAAGATGTGGGAAGAGGATTTGTGGTTGTTAGTGTTAACATAGTATTGGATGGAAGAGTAAAATTGTCTTTCTCAGTTGATGAATTTGAAACCTTGGCAAGATGTCGGAATAAAGGATACTATATTTCTTGGGAAGAGAATGAAGTGTCAAAGCATGTAGATTCATCCATTCCCCCCAATTTGGGTAGAGAAAACATTTTTAGTGGTTCAAAGGATTACAATGCTAAGAGTGACGAATATTTTAGTGATGACATTGAAATCCCCATCAATATAGGTCCTAAAGATAGAAGATATTTTGTCACAAACAATTTCATTCTCAAACAATAATATTGTAGCATATGTTGAGTTGTGGAGTTTAATTACTTCAGATTATCATGCTTTATTAACTTGTTTGAATACACAGTAATTGGCATCGGTTGGCTAACCGACATTGGTCACCTAGATACTAGTATCGGTCAAGGCAAGGAGGAACCAACATTGGTTAGGGTAACCGACATTGGTTACCTGTGCATGATTGTTTTATTTAACTCACGGGAATTAGATCTAACCTTTGATATAAAGTTGATCTAATGGTTGTAATAACATAGCTAAGTTTCCCTAAGTTTGTATATGGTTATATAAGCTAGAAAACTAGGGTTAGATAATAATAAGGGAGAATTGTAAGAAGGAATTATTGGAGAGAAAAAGAGAATCTTGTGAGGAAGAAAGTATTGTACATCCGAAGGTGTGGAAGATTGCAGATCTTCATTGTATATTCTCTACAAAGCTTTAAATAATAAGATTAGTTGTTTCTTGGTGGACATTTCCCACCGGGTAAACCATGTTATAGCTTGTGTATTTTTCTATTTTTATTTCCGTATTTATTATTTGTATGCTTAGATATAAATAATATATTTGTACAACTGGTGTGATTAACCCCAACAACTGGTATCAGATATTTTTTTGTTTGAGGGTTTTGTGTGTTGACAAATTTACTCACAAAGGGATTTCTGATTGAGTGGGAGCTACAACAATGGCAGAAGATGGAAAATACAGAGTTGAGAAATTTGACGTTCATAATTATCAGCTATGGAAGATGCAGGTGGAAGATTATCTATATCAGAAAGATCTATACTTACCGTTGGATGAGAAGGCAAGACCTACAAAGATGACTGATGAAGAATGGAAAATTCTTGACAGAAAGGCTCTGAGATCTATAAGATTGAGCCTAGCAGCATTTGTGGCTTCAAATATTACCGAAGCATCAACCATGATAGAGTTGATGAAATCTTTAGCTAATTTATATGAAAAACCTAGTGCTTCAAATAAATTTTATTTGATGAAGAAATTATTAAGTCAAATATTTAAGAAGGTGAGTCTCGCATCAAGTCATTTTAATGATTTCAGGTCTATTTTAAATCAATTAAAATTAGTGAATATTCCATTTGATTATGAAGTGAAAGAACTTTTATTTCTATTCTCTTTGTCGGATAGTTGGGATTATTTGGTAATATTTAGTAATACATCATCTACTTATAATATTTTAAAGTTTGATGATGTGGTTAATATAATCCTAAATGAAGAAATACGTAGGAAAAGTACAAGAGAATTATAATCTAGTAATGATTTGAATGTAGAAATAAGGGAAGCCATAAGGAGAAATCCAAGAGCAAGAATAATGGGAAATTAAAGTCTAAGAATGGCAGATCTAAATCCAGAGGTAAAGGAATAACCTTGCTAGAATTGTGGAAAGAAAGGACATGAAAAGAAGGATTTTTGGTTCAAGGAAAACAAAGAGAATGTACCATAGAAAGGTAAAGAGGAAAACGTTTTTGCATCAGAGGTGATGAAATATGCCCTTATTCTCTCCTTGGATAGTAAAATTAAATCATGGGTTTTAGATTCATGAGATTCTTTCTATGCTACTCCTATTAAGGGTTATTTCAAAAATTATGTCTAAGGTAATTTTGGGCATGTTTATTTAGGAGATGATGAACCATGAAATATTATTGGTAAAGGAGAAGTTCATCTAAAATTGCAAAATGGAAATACATGGATATTGAAATATGTGAGGCATGTTCCAAGACTTGGGAAAAATATAATTTCTACAAGACAACTAGGTGAATCTGGTTGCATGGTTACATTCACAACCGAATCTTAGAAGGCTACCAAGGGATCGCTTGTTGTAGCAAGACAAAAGAAGGTAGGAACATTATATTTGTCTACTTGTATTACTGATTCCTTTTCTATGTTGTCTACTTCATATTCAGATGCAAGCATGTAGCATAATTGGCTACACCATATCAGTAAAAAAGGAATGCAAGTCTTAAAGTCTAAGGGTAAGTTATCATATTTAAAATATGTAGATCTTGATTTCTATGAGCATTGTATATTTGGAAAGAAAAAGAGAGTGAGATTTCTCAAAGTTGGGTCAACAAATAAGGAGAAAAATTGGAGCTTGTGCACTCATATGTGTGGGGACCAACCTAGGTAGCTTCTCATGGAGGATCCAAATATTATGTGACTTTCATTGATGATGCCACAAGAAAGGTATGGGTTTATTGTATTAAACGTAAATCTAATGTTTTTGAGACTTTTAAAATATGGAAAGACCTTATGGAAAATGAATCAAATTTAAAGTTAAAATTCCTTACATCCGACAATGGTGGTGAGTACTACAATAAGGATAATGAAGGCTTATTTGATTAAAAAAAATTGTTCATATTGATAAAGAAGATAGAAAGAAGTTGGATGCTAAATCCAAGAGATGTAATTTTATTAGTTATGGATCTGGTGATTTTGAATTCTATTTTTGGGATTTATAAGTTTATAAGATTGTTAGGAGTCATGACATTGACTGGAATGAAAATAGAATGTACAAGGATCAAGTTTTGGTAGCCAAAGTCAAACTGGTTGGAAAGTTTGTGGAAGAAAACTCATTCTTGGATTTAGAAAAGACATCTATAGTATTGGTGTTGGTTTTCTGAAGCTGGTATTGGTTGGACAGAATGAAATCAGTTAGAAGAACCGACGTTGGTAGGAAGTGACTGGTATCAGTCACTACCTAAGATTGATACAAATTTGCACAATTAGAAAAATGAGCCTCCGGTACCCCAAATATCTATGAGAAGGTCAAAAAGGGTAAGTAGACCTGAAATATTTTCACTTTCCTTATCTTATTTATGATTGACTGATAGTAGTGAACTAGAGAGTTTTGAAGAAGCAATGTAGGATGAGACCCATGTGAAGTGGGAGCATGGCATGGATGAGGATATGGACTCCTTGAAATAGAACCAAACATGAAATTTGGTTAAGTTTTCAGCAGGTAAAAGGACATTTCCGAAAAAATGGGTTTACACGATCAAAGAAGGAGAGGGTGGACATAAAAGATACAAGGCAAGGCTTGTTGTAAAAGGATTTGCACAGAAATTAGGTATTAATTTTGGTGAGATATTTTCTCCTGTAGTTAAAATGACTTCCATTCATACTATTCTAAGTTTAGTTGTAGCAGAAGATTTACATTTAGAACATCTTGATGTTAAGACGGATTTCCTTCATGGTGATTTGGAGGAAAAGATATATATGCAAAATTTGCTTGGGTATGAAGTCAAGGTTAAGGAAGAGCTTATGTACGGGTTGAAAAATATCTTCTATGGGCTCAAGAAAGCTCCAAGGAAATGGTATATGATATTTGATAGATTTATGCATGATCATGGTTATATGAGATGTGAATCTAACCATTGTTTTTATTTCAAGAAGCTTGTAAATGGGAGCTATATTATTTTGTTATTGTATGTGGATGATATGTTTGTTGTAGGATCTAGTATGTAGGACATTGTTGAACTTAAAGAAAAATCAGATCATGCATTTGCAATGAAGGATTTAGGATCTTCAAAGAAAATCCTTGACATTCAAATACACAAAGACAAGAAGAACAGGAAATTGTATTTGTCTCGGGAAGCTTCTAAAGACACACCAGCTTTGTACAAAGTAGAAAACAAAAAATATTTTTGTTCTTCTCATTGTAAATTATATTCACATTGTTACATATATATAGGAGTTGTATCTCCTAAAATATAGGATCTCCTACAACAAATCCTAAGAAAAATCCTAACAATAAACTATTCGTATATATATATATATAAAGATTGTTATAACAATATATATACGACATAACAATATAACCAATATTACAAACTTATTTACCACTTAGTAAATAATAATTACCTAATGTAAACTCTAAATTTCCTAACATTCCCCCCTTAGAGTTTACATGGGAAGAAGCACATCTTAAAACCGAAACCGAATCCTACACCTCTACATACTTTTAGGCCTACATATTATTGCCTTGGATATTTCTATCTAGATCTTGTTGTACATGACCACCTCTCTATGTGAATTTATTCACCGGTTGATCATTATAATGAAGTACAAAAGTTAGAGGATTGTCACGGCAGTCATAGGATCACTACAGTCAACTGCCCTCCTATACAATTGTTCATAGATTCTAAAATGCACATCCTTCATGTTTCAATCATAACAAGGGAATGAAACCACACACCACTCGAAGAAAACAACTGAAATATAGAACAAAATTTCACATCACATTCTATAAGAATCGTAATGTTCTTAATTGTATCCATTTTCGTCGATCACTACCACTTGATCTCAAACAACATAGGAAACTACCACTTTGCCACTGGAAGTTGCCCTTGACTTTAGTCGTTTTAGGCATAAAATGGAAATGGAACATTGGTGTTATGTTCCCCCACAATGTGAAATTTCCATTTATTCACACAACCAGGAGCACTAAAAAGCAAATCAAATCAAATGAAAAGAGATGCCACCATACCAAAATGTGGCCCCATCATTGGTGACTGATGAGAGGCGTTGATCACCCTCCTTCCTCCGTTGCCTCCGACCTCCAATTTGAAGTTGTTAACTCAACAAAATGTGATCATGTTGCTCAATGAATTCCTATGGACATCAGGTAACACCGAAAATGCGTTCATGAGGTAATTTTTTTAATTTTATACATTGACATGATGAGGCTAAAAAAGAGGGTATTTTTCAAAATTGATATTTTCTTCCAAAATTATAACCAATGTGATGGGAATGAAAAAATAAGCACTTTTGCAAAAAATGACACTCAATTTTGAGTTATTGTGAAAAATTTATTGAGGATACAATTTCCGTAAAACAACCTAATTTAATTAAAATTGACACAATGATTAAATTTTTTTCTCAAAATGGCGAGAAAATTAATCGTGTGACCACTCGTTGGAATCAAGAGGAAATGAGGATTCCAAAAATACCAAAATTTTAGAGAAATGGCACCAAAAAAATATTAATTTCAAAAAATATATTAATTGCCCTCAATTTGTAATTATTTAAGCAAAAACTATAGATTTTTTTTTCCAAACTATAGTTTTGCAAAAATATAAAATAATCAGCCAATCAGAAATAGTTGTGAGAAGGCAAGTAACTCACGACTGATTTTGAGTTGAAGTGACCCGCAATGATTTGTTCATAACTTGAGAACCGAGCTTCATTTGCAAACCATTTAATGCGTCAGAAAGCTTATTTCTAGAGATTTGCAATGGTACTAATTTTGTTTGATTTGATTGCATTATCTAAAATCTGTTCTTGACTGAGTTTGATGCCCACACCAGCTAAAAAATCATGTTTTATTTTCTTCTGACAACTACAAGAATTTATACGTGGCTAAATTCTTCTCTTGACTACTAGAGATATGAACACACAACACTAAATATGTGGCCAAGATATAGGAGAAAAAGTGTAGGAAACAAAACTATTCCAAAATCATTTAATAGAAATTGCATACACATGAGCAAGAACAACACTGCTCCCTTGGTTACACTCAAAAAACCATCACAAAGAGAGGATTAGAATGCTCTGATACCAAATCTAAAAGACACACCAGTTTTGTATAGTAGAAAACACAAAATATCTTCATTCTTCTCATTCTAAATCATATTCACATGTTACATATATATAGGAGTTGTATCTCCTAAAATATAGGATCTCCTATAAAAATCCTAACAAAATTCCCAACAATAAATTATTCGTAAATATATATTTTTATAACAATATAACCAATATTAAAAACTTATTTACCACTTAGTAAATAATAATTACCTAATGTAAACTCTAAATTTCCCAACAATGCTTATATCAATAAGGTATTGGAAAGATTTAATATATAGAATTCAAAACCTATAAGTACACATATGGTTGGACACTTAAAATTGAGAAAAGATTAGTGTCCTACATCACATGAGGAGGTCAAGTACATGACATGAGTTCTATACGCTTTAGCAGTTGGAAGTCTCATGTATGTTATGGTTTGTATCAAACCGAGACATTGCACAGCAAAGGGAGAGTTATGAGCGATTTATGTCCAATCCGGGTAAAGAGCATTGGAATGCGATCGATGGATTCTCGGGTATCTGAGAGGGACATTTGACATGAAGTTATGTTATGGAGGGTCGAGATATTTCTTTATATGACTATGTTGATTCACATATGGCTGGTGATTTGGATGGTGGGAGAAGCACCACTAGATATGTTTTCACAAGGTGGGACAACAATTAGCTAGATTTCGGTATTGAGACTAGTGTGGCCTTGTCTAATACAAAGGTGGAATATGTTATAGCTAAAAATCTAGCAAAGAGATGATATGGATGATTAGGTTCATATAAGAGTTAGGAAAGGAGAAAGAGAATTGAATTATATTGAACAGTGATAGTTAAAGTGTGATTCATCTAAAGAACTTAGCGTTTCATTCAAGAATGAAACACATTCAGTTGAGATATCACTTCATACAATAGGTGTTAGAGGATGGGTAGCTAAAATTGGAGAAAATTCATACAAATAAGAACCCTATGGATATGCTAATGAATCGTTCAAAGAAAGGAGAAGTTGGAGCTACACTCCACTTCTGTTGGTCTTCAAGTTTGAGACTTGAAGAGGAAGAAACATGCCAAGGAAAGGATCCAAGAATGGAGTTGTATGGTATAGTGCAGCAATTTATCTCCAAGTGGGATATTGTTGAGTTATGGAGCTTAATTGTTTCACATTAGCATGCTTTATTAACTTTCTAGAATACACATAGAATCGGCATTAGTCGGTGGACCGATGTCATTCACTTAGGTACCAGTATCATTCAACGCATGGAGGAACCATCATCGGTTAGGGTAACCGGCATTAGTTTCTTGTGCATGATTGTTTTATTTAACTCACGGGAGTTATATTTAACCTTTTATATAAAGTTAATCTAATGTTATAATAACATAGCGAAGTTTCCTAAGTTTTTATATGGTTATATAAGCTAGAAAACTAGGGTTAGATAATAATAAGGAAGAATTGTAAGAAGGAATTCTTGGAGAGAGAAAAAGAGAAGCTTGTGAGGAAGAAAGTATTGTACATCTAGGAGGTGTGGAAGATTGCAGATCTTCATTGTATATTCTCTATAAATCTTTGAATAATAATATTGGTTGTTTCTTGGTGGACGTAGCCCACACTGGGTGAACCACGTTATATCTTGTGTATTGTTCTTCTGGTTTATTTCCATATTTATTGTTTGTATGCTTAGATTTGAATAATATATCTATACAACTGGTGTGATTAACCCCAATAGTAGAGACAATGACATAGCCATGGGTTTTATAACTCATGTGCTAGAAGATCATGAAATTGATGGAGAGATGGGTCCTTTAAATTTTTGTGTATGGATAGAAAATGTGGTAAATATGTGTTCTGATTTCTCAGACTTGTTACAACCTAATAAATCAATAGTTTGGTCAATAAAACATTTGATTTTCAATTAAACAATAAATTCCATTATGATTAAGTAAGGGAGTGCTCAATTGTATGGCCTACACCTTATATATAGTGATCAACTAGATATTTACGTTGGGCCTATTTGTGGAAGATCTAACCAAGAATTCAATTCATTAAAGGATGTGTTCAAGGGAAAAATGTTACTTATACGACCAAGAAATCATAATGAAAATATATGGATGGGGAGAGAAGATGGGGATATTTTACTTCAACAGGAAGGCAGTGATGTAAATAAAAATATGAGAGTTCAATACTAGAAACCTACAAGGAGAGGAGAAGGTGCAACATTGTATCGGGATTTTTTAAAGGTAAATAAAACATGGATCATCTCAGAAGAACCGAAAGTAGATATCGATTTAGATAACATCATCTCGACATGGACACCAAACAAAAAAAGGAAAAGTGGATACATAAAGATACTCGATAAAGGACACATGGCCATTAAATCATACCTTGAACTAATTGAATAGGATAAGGAATGTTGACTTGGAGAAACTATTAAATTTTATAAATTTATATGTGAAATCATCTTGTCCCGTGATGTGGATTTTTAAAAACAATTATTCGAAACCTTTGGTCCTATAAAAATTTACAATTGTACTATTATTTGATAATTAAATGAAAGACTAAGTATTATATTACTTTGGAATATTTTTCATAATATAATTCTATATAACATTGTGTTTCTTATGGAACTCTTGCATCTTATTAATGTATTATTAATAATATAAATTCCACCATGCAATTAATATAATTTGAAAAAAACTTTAATTATGCTCTAAGTTTACAAGGAGTTGGATCTTGTGATTTAAAGGGACATGGATGTGATTTACAAGGAACTCATTTCAAAAATTCATGTTATGTAATGAATTTATTTATGCATTCATTACAACCACAAAATTATATGGTCTTTTCCTAAAGCTATGTGCATAAGTCTAGATAAATTATTTTTAATTATTCTAATAACTTTATAAAATGCAAACCTTTCTAAAGTCTAGATACTAAATTATATGCCTAGAATCCCCTAATTCTTGAATGCAAAAGTGCTAAGATATATTATTTAATCCTCTCAACAAGAGTGTCTGGAAAATCACCATGGCTTAACCTATTGTCTACTAAGATATAAATTTTCAAAAGAGGTCAAAATCCATCATATATGAATTATAGAAGAAGAATAAATATAAATTTGATACACATAAAAATAATTAGGAACATACTTGTACCATGAGTGTGATGAGAATGGGTATATGTCCATTCTCATAGACTCAATAGTTGTTTCTTATTTCATACAACATGTACCCATATCACATTTTTTAATTTTCAAAAGGGATCAAAATGCCTCATATAGGAATCATAGAAAAATAATTGAGATAAATCAGATACACATAAAAATAATTAGGAACATATTTGTACTATGAGTGTGTTGAGAATGGGCATATTCCCATTCTCATAAACTCAATATAGAATTAGGAACATACTTTTATGGCATAGTGTAAATATTGGAATCTGATATTACACTAATTAAATTCCAATAATAAACATATTGGAATCGATATCACACTAGATAAAAACCAATAATGACAATTTAGGAATCCAATTTCAAAAATTATAAAACTAGAAATAATAATACTATAAATCTAGATTCTTAGTAAAATGTCCATATTTAACGAAATTATTGTTAAATCAATTGTCGAATTATAATACATGTGTGGAAGGGGAGGAATAAAATACATGCAAGAAATAAAATTATAGTTATCAGGGAGAATAAATTTTTAAATCTACACATTTAAATTGAAGATAATTATCAATGCACACAAAGGCTTGAGTTGTTAAAAAGAAGATTGACCATGTGCGGACCTAGCATCCTACCAACACTCGAAGGAGGAAGAAAATAGACAATGAAAAGAGGATAGCTAAAACTGAAAATAAGAATCAAGGTAACAAAAAGAAAAAATTAGTTCAAATATGAAGATGTGTACACCTAAAAATGACCTTGACTACTCATTTGATTTATATGTAAAATTGATAAAATATTAGTGATAGAGAAAATCCAAATCCATAGCTAGACATAATATTGTATTGTATGTGAGGATGGAGTGAAAAAATAATACCAAAATAATTGGGCCTACTAAGTGAAATATGTATACCATACATAAATATTAGGTGTGTTAAGTGAATTCATGTTTAACCATCTATAGTTACTAGGACTACGAGTAAAGTCACGTGTAAATATCATGTAGATGTCATGATGTATTATTGTTTGCATATCATCATACAGTGTCATCTAAAGCATTACATATGAAAATTCCATGAATACGTTATAAAAACACCATAATATACCCCTTTGAGATAAGGGATGTTATAAATAATAACTTAGGTACAAAGATAAAGTGTTAATTGTATAAAATGCAATAATAACATGATTAATGATAGAAACCAACCAAACCGTATCAACTAACATGGTAAACTATATATACATCATTAGATAAATCATGTTTTAACACATGTAATGTGTAGAATTTGAGAGATAAATAAAATTGATATCCATAAATATGGATAGGAGTGAACATGTTTCGATAGAATACATGATATATTTAGAAAATTTAACAAAATTAATTTGTATAATTTGGAAAATAATTTAGTAATGTAAAATTTATAATGTGTATTCATCATCGAAATAGAACGAAACATATCATGAATGTGTTCTATAAATATTAGGCAATATATAATAGAAGTGAATATAATTGGTAGCTTGATAACAACATAAGAATCAATGCCCGATCAATCCATTGTGACATAATTCTTTCCATTGCACAACATGACATGATATTCTCATCGAAAAGAGACATGGCTAATATGACATGAATGACTTGACCTATGTTATTATTGTTAGTTATTACCTTGTATGGTAAACTATGTATACATCATAAGATAAAACTTATGTTAACACAAGATATGTATAGAATTTGAGAGATAAAGTAATGTTATATCCAATAATGTTTATAGGAGTGAACATGTATTTATAGAATTCATGGTATATTTATAAAACTAGAAAAATATATGTGCATAAGTTTGAAGATAATGGTAATGTAAGATTAATAATGTGTATGCATCATCAAAAGAGACTAAAACATATCATAAATATGTTTCAAAAATATTTAAGAAGATATAATAGAAGTGAATATGATGAATAACATTATAACAACACAAGAACCAATTTCTAAGCTCATAGGGATATGCCAAAATGATAAATTATTACATTGGTTGCTATTAGGTCATGTGTTCAATTTCTGATTTACTTGTGATGTATGGAGTGGAATAGTTTTACATCGGATGGTATTTATAATGGCTATGATAAACCTTGAGTTAGGGGTCACACTTCTCCATATGGACCAAGTGGGAAATAGTGGGGTGGTTAAAATTTGAAGTTTTTGGTAAATAGTAAGGACCCAAGCCCACTCCTATGTTCTAATATCACCATCATTTTTTTTCAACCCCCATATTATGCCACAATGGTAAGCCCTTACATTGGTAAATACTAGGTCATGTGTTTAATTCCCGATGTATCCAAAGTGTATGGAGTGAGAAATTTTCACATCACATGGTCATTATAGTGGACATGGGGATGCCTTGAGGAAGGGTTCACACTTCTCCATGTGGACCAAATAGAACATAGTGGGGAAATTTTAATGTAGATCATTTGATAGACATTAAGGATCCAAAGCCACCCCTATGCTCCATTATCATCATAATATTATTCAAGGGTGATAAAATTGTAAAATGATTCAAATGTAAAAATATTATACAAGTATTAAATGATTAATATTATCTTATTGGTGGTTTGGTTGAATCTATAGCACTCCTACTAGGAGAAGGAAAAATAGAGACGAAGAGGAGATGATAACACTAAGGATAGAGGATGGAAATTTAGCATATAAAAATCATGCAAATGGATGCTAAAAATCTAGACATCTATAAAATGGAATAGAAAGGGAGAGGAAGTGAATGAAGATCTAGTTTCCTCTATTATAATGGGCTTATGGATTTCATAATATATGAATGAATATTTTCAAGTGGATGAGGAAGGATTCTCCAAGTTTTATAAGGAATGACTACAAAAGGTTACATAAGACAATATATATGAGTATGATATATATCAACGTGATAAGGGGAGTTTGAGGGAAGGAAGTATCAAGGATCCTAGGCAATAATCTAGTTCATAATTTTTAAGTTATACATAATTGGATTTAAAATTTTGGCCATGGTTTTCTTCATTGCTAGTGGTATCAAAGGATTTTATTTAGGATTTAAATATGTGGGTTGATGAGAATAGATTTTCTAATATGGATAGGGAGCGAATCCTTAAGTTTGAGGAAGGTACCACATACACTCAAACCTTATGAGAATATGGAATATGTGATTGAAATATATAAATCATTGAGACTGATAAAGATGTGGCCTAGAGAAGAAAGTATTCAATGAGAAAGAGTACAACTTAAGACCTAGTAGTGGAAGAAAAATCTGATGTAAAATAGGTTCATGATAAAAGTGGTGGAATGAAAAAGAAAAATTTCTATCATGGAGTTAATGGTTCTAAATAATTTTTAGTAAATAGTAAATTTAACGATCATTAGCCTATCCAAGTTTGGCTGAATCCACTTGAAAATTCCAATTGGGAAATCAGTTTGAGGAAAAAAGTGAGACAAACTTAGATCCTTAATTTTGTACATAGTGAGGTATAATTTCTGGTGGAATCTATTTTCAACATAAATTATAGAACTCCCTAAGGAAAATGTCTTATGATGATCAAAACATTGTTTCTTTTGATGGATTAAATTTTTTTGGGAAGAAGTAACCCAATCTATAAGGAAGAGAAAACTCTAAGTCTTTTGGGTAATGTTCCTAACCTTTAATAAAGGAATATACAAAAATAACCTATCCATAATAGGAAAAGTTAAACGTAAACTTTGGAGAGGGTTACGATTCAAAATATAGATAAAGAAATATTAGAGAGGGTAGATTTGAGAATTGTGTTTTTCTTTCCAAATGGTGATTTTGTCATTTAATTCTCATCCAAAGTTAAATTAGATATGGTATTAAAAATAGAAACTTGGAAAGTTTATAAATGTAATTTCAAGGTTTTCAAGTGGAATATGGACTCTAATAGCCTACCTCTGAATTAAATGAAGGGATATGGGTGTGGATTTATGATTTACCCCTAGATTTGTGGAACATGTAGTTCTTGAGGTTGGCTGGTGATTCTTTACATAAATTTTCACATGTAAACTCAAGGTTTTGGAATATGTGTTTTAACAAATTATTCATGATAAATATATGAATTATAATAGACTCTTTTTACCTTTAGTAAAATTATCTTTAAAGGGTAAGTCATGGATGCACAATGTGGTGTATGAATCTCTTGTTGTGAAACATTCTTTTGAATGTAAGGAAACATATCATTTGGCTAGGTTTTGTCATCAACAAGAAATGGATTTAAAAATTATTTGAGAGACAAAACACTATAGAAATTTAAAATCATGAATCATTTGCATACTTCAAAATTGGATAGGGTCTTTAAGGTGGCCTCAAAAAACAAAACCACTATGCATAAATTTTGTTTAAGATATAATGTTTTAATAGGAATACATCAGGAGGTTGATAAAAATAACATCATTTTCAAATGTGAGATTCAAAATAAGGATATTTGAAAATTAATAAATGTGAGTGAAGATATGAATCTAAACACTCATGGAATAATGGTGATAGAGATACGTAATGATGAGAAAATGACTACCTCATCATATCATTATAAATTCTGAAGTAAACCTTTGAATTGAGGATTTTGGGGGACTACATGAGGAATGAAAAAGGAAAATAAATTATGAGGTGATTTACCGCTTGTATGATATAACTTTTTATTTATTTCAAGCCACCAAAAGGAATTTAATAAGTGTGTATGTAATAATGGGTGGTTATTTTTACACTATGGAAAAAGATGATTTATCGGTGTGGAAAAATATGAAGATAAGTGTGTTTCTAAAAAATGGAAGGGAATTTCTAGTGATTTGTCTTCGAATCAAAGGATGGGAGGATTTGTAATCTACCCGGAGCCTAAAGATTAATTTTAGGTAGAAGATAACTAGATTTATAAGCAAATATTCTAAAGTTCAAGGTGGTTGGATTTTTAGAAAATTCTAACAAGTGGGATGAGCATATTTATTTATAGTTTTTTAAAGCATGGGAGAATAAAAAAATGGTATTAAGGGGTTTATAGATAACACTCTCTGAGTAAAATATTGGAAGTATTTTAAATCTTCCATGTATGGGAGAAATATGGTTTATTTAAAAGAAGAGAGGACCAAAATGTAAGGACATGTTTATGTTCCTTGGGGATCGAGCATGATATAGGGAAGGCAATATTACACACATTGTTACCTAATCATTTACCTATAGTAGAATTATTCATCCCGAGATATATTAGATGTGAAGGTATATTTTCACTCATAAACTCTTGTCTTTTCAAATTATTATCAAATGTTAGGCATAATAGGCTAGTGAAAGAGCATAGGGTTCTAGAATATTGGGGAAAGGAAATGGATACATGTATTCTAGCATTACAATTGACCCTGTTCAAACATGATTTGGGATAGAAAAAATTTACCATTTATCCATACAAGAAAATATGACAATTAAATAACTTATAAAAGAGATACCTATAGGTAATATGGACATAAATATGGATATAGAATCTCTTATGTTACATTAGGATGATATAAAGGAGATACCTCCAAGTTTTTTGAATAGTAACATAAGTGAAAAGGAATTATGTTTATTTCAAGATATGGAAACATAGAGAGCAGAAGAAAATACAAAAGAGGCATGTACACCTAATAATGATAGGGATGTGATTTTACTAGCTCCCCAATATTATCATTATAAGGAAACATGGGCTAAAGGGAATGTATCTCCTAGGATCCCTATTGTAAGGACTGTATTATTTAATATGCATACTAATTTGTTAAGGATGAAAGAAAATATGGGTGATTTAAAATTGATTCTAAATGATTGTAAGAATAATCTAGGGAATTTTTAATGATGAAAAGGATTTGTTATTAAATATACTATTAGTGAAAGAAAAAGGTAAGTATAGAAACCTAAAATCCACTTACACAGGCTTTAATGCTAAGATTGCACTAATTATCATCTTTCGTCATTTTCGTAATAATTATCACTTTTCTACTAATTAGCTAACATTCCTCTTCATATTCGTTAATTAACGACCTTATGTTAATTAATCAACCTTCCTATCATTAAGAATGTCGATTAACGACCTTTCGTTAATTAATATTCACTTCTACTTGGGTTAACTGATTATTATTAATTAATTACTCTCGCAACTCTAAATCGATAAATTACCATTTATTGATTAAATTCTTCTCTTAAATTTTCAAATCATACTAATTTTCCTCTAATTAGCTTCTATAAGCTTACCTCTACCTATTAATTAATCACCTTTGATTAATTAAAACATCCCCCAACTCCCATGACTTACTAATGAAAAATTAAACTCTTCTAAATCAAGATTACCTTTTATAAAGAAACCTTATCCATTCCTAATCTTGTTTTACCTTTATCCCACATTCATCAATTTGCTAGCCTTTCCTCTTCATGCAAGCTATATAAATAACCCTCCTTCTTACCTTTCTTCTTGCACCATGCTTTGAATAGTGAAAACTATAAGCATTTTGATCTTGAGCCATTCTCCATTGTTGGAAATAGCTTCTCCATCTTGCATCCTTTCACTCAAAATTGAGTAATATGGGAAGATCCAAAATGGCCTTATAGCCATTCTTGGTGAGATTCCATTCTCAATCCTTGAGATCAAGCAATAATCCACTTTTATTGCTTATGTTATTCATAGGTTCATATTTTAAGTTAGCAATCATAGAGAGTAGGAAATAGCTTAGCATGTAGTTTCATTTATGCATTGAAGAAACATTTCCTTTAAGCTCTTATCTTGATGGTTCATTGTTTAATTAGAATTTTATTTTGAAGCTATGTAGATATTAGTTTCAATTTATAGCTTAGTTAATAAAACATGAGCACATTTGGCATGCCCGGTGGGACTTACTCCATTGTCCTTTGCACTTAATTTCAAGTTTTTGTAGTTTAGTTTCAATTTTGGTTACTAACCCTCTTTTTGCATATATTGACATAACTTATTTTTCTTAACTTGTTTTGTTGAGTTTGAATGTGTTGAGTCTTCCTTGTAGGTATAAAGGAGGTGAAGTGCTGTCAAAATTGGAATTGATGAGAAAATTTCAAGATTTCTCCATGTTTTCATTTTTAGATCTTACTTTTTCAACATTCTACATGCTAGTTTTGTCAATTTCTTGAAAATCTTAAATTCTTGAGCATGTAGGTTAGTGTTTGATAGTTATGAGTCTTATATTTACATATTAATGTGGTGGGTTGCTATCAAAATTGAATATTGGTGAGAAAATTTCAAGATTTCATCATGTTTTCATTTTTAGAGCTTACTTTTTCATCATTCTACATGCTAGTTTTGCCAATTTCTTGAAAATCTTAAATTCTTGAGCATGTATGTTAATGTTTGATAGCGTTGAGTCTTCTATTCATATATTAATGTGATGGGTTGTTGTCAAAATTAAATCTTGGTTGGAAATTTTTGACCATTTTGTAGATTAAGGGACATTTTTTTTTACATTTTTTGAGTGCATGTCAAGTGCATACCCATGAGCATAAGAGCATATGTGTAACCCATCTTCCAAAGGCCATAAATTTTCCTCCTGAAATTGAAATAACTCCATTTTTTTTTGCATTGGAAAGGTATTGAAGTTAACTATGCAATGAAAACATAAATTCAGAATTTATACTTATAGAAATTGTAGGTTTTTCTTTTATTTTAAAACTGGTCATTTTCTAACATGTCTAATGTTTTGATGAATGTTGTATTTCCATGCTTTACTTGATTTAGACCAAAGCGTGTGTATGATATTCTCTTGCACCTTTTGGTGATCTTGAGAATCAAAAACAACTTTGATCTCTATCTTTTTAACATTGGGATTAAACTTGGAAATTTGATTATTCATTTTGCTTAATGGAATGAACCTTTTACAAAGATTTTTTCAACGGTCCTTTGATTTGAAATTTTCCATTTCTATATATTTGGGCTAAATTTTTTGTATTATCTTATCTTGCACCTTAGGGTGATCTTGAGAATCAAAAGCAACTTTAGTCTTCATTTTATAACATTTGGTAAATTAGAAACTTCATCTTTCACTTTTGGTTTAAGGGAATGAACATTTATCAAGCTTTTTGTATGGTTCATTAATTGCAAAACTTTTCTTTACTTTTTAGCTGGATTATTTGTTGTGTATGCTCTTCTCTTGCATCCTTGGATGATCTTAATAATAAAAAGCAACTCTTAATCCTCTGTTAAATAATGTGTGTTGCAAATTGCCAATTGATGAATGACTAAACCACATTAATTCTAAAAGATTAAAAACACACCACATTCAAAACACTTGATTTGTAGGTTTGGATAAGGGTACGCCCCATCCTTTTAAAACTAGGACATAACCCATTTGGCATAAGCCTTAAGCTACAAAAATGGGGGTGGTCCTAGGAACCCCAAAGTAGTCCATGTAAGAGGGAACCTTGTGGACAAAACGAGAAGTGCTCCGCACAACCTACTTGACTAGTATTACCATTTGTGATATTTAGCGTCACAATTCATCCGTATCGCGACCCCAGTGAGAGTACATAATGGACACATTTATTGCCCACTGTGCTTGAAGGGGGTAAATTAAAGCCAAGATACTCCAAGAATTAGTCAGTGTGACTTTTCTTGGTAAATCAAGCTCGCTCTTAGATGACTTGTGACACCTAGTTGAGAGAACCACCTAGGAAGCTATCTTTGACCAGAGCCAACTTGGACCATATCAAAACAAATTTGAGTTGTGAACCATTATTCATCATGAAACATGTGAAGCATTACTTTTTCTTAGTTTTTCAATCGCCCTAAGGTGAGGCGAAAATCTACCAAAGTGGGGCCAATATTTTTCAACACCAATTGATCTACTTCCTTCACTTTATTTTGACACTTTGTTGATCACAATAAGAGTGATTAACCTTGTGTTCCTAATTGATTTTATTCACAAATTTTGTGTCTATTTATGCTCATCCATGTTTGTGGCTAAGTTGTTACATGTCTAAAGTGTGTGGAGACGTTTTTATATCATTGATATCCTTTTTTATCTTGATACCCAAGTTAAGATCATCATCGTAGTTAGGATTGGTTCATCACTTTGATTCTCCTTTAAATGGTTATCTTGTTTATATTGTATCGCTATAATTTTGGTATTTACATCTTGTTTCTTGTAAACTTGACCTAAATATCTATATTGTGATGTTACGCTATATACACTTTAACAATTCCTAAGTATACTCTAGCTTTTGTTTGATTCCAATTATTACCTCGATTTCAAAAAGTGTTAGTGTTACCACTTGTGCATGTTATATCAATATCATCTTGATATCAATACCTTACTTTATCGTAAAGTTTGGTTAACATATCTTGGTGACATTGTTATGTCACTAACAATCATAACTGACACTTTTTGGGATATAAGTCTTGATTGCGTTCAATCTTGCTTTTAGTATACTTTGTTTGGGGGATTGCATGAAATTCTTGTTATTGCTTACACATTTTTCATTTCTTTGAAATTGACATAAGTGGTGACATTTTTTTAATCATCTTGAAACACCAACTATTATTTAGAAGTAGACTTAGGAAGTATTTTGATGATTGATTGGTTTAAAATAAACTTTGTGTGATTTTTTCTTATTCGTCATTTTGATTTATCCATTTCGGACAATCAATTTGATCCATTGATTCTTTATCATTTATTATTCTTTGGTCATTAATTTGGCTTTGTGTTTTAAACTTGCATAATTATTCCTTATGTTTATCCACCTTATAAACTCATTTCTAGGACAATCTTTTGGGTCTTTGATCCTCTTGATCTTCTTGTATTTTCCTACGTTCATCATAAATTTTTTAACACATCTTTCAAACATTGGAAAAAACATATCCTATCAAGAAAATTTTGCATCAATCAAGCATACGAAATATTTCCTTTGTATCCTTTATTATGATAAAAATTTCATCAATCCTTTGACATTTACGCCTCCAAACCTTGTTGGATTATCAATATTGAGTCATCACGATGTATGTTTTCCTTAGCTTCCCTTTTGAAAATCACACAAGCATCCCTATGTTTACAAAATTTCTAGTTGGTTGTTGTTATGTTTCCCAAATCAACATGAAACCATCTTCGCTTTGAAGAAGTTTGATCATGCAATATAGGTATACACCTTTGAACCCAACACACGCTGAAAATGACTATTATCGCAAGGTCCCTTATACATATGACAATAAGGAATCAAATTCTTGGTGCCAACCTCAAAATATGCCCATCTTGAACAAACCTCATTTGGTTCTTCATGCTAGAGAACCCATTTAGGTAACTCCGTGCCCCACATTCATCTCATAGTCGATGGTATGGTTTGGACATTTATAATCCAAATTATTATTTGAGTTCCCCCCACTCTTATTCTTATTCTAATCCAAACATTCCCTCTTATTTTGAGGATTCCAATCCAAATATCTCCTCTTATTCTTCTGATGATTCTAATCTAAACATTTCCTCTTCTTCTGAGGATTCTAATCCAAATATTTCCTCTGATTCTTCTGATGATTCGGATCCAAACTACTATTTGGATTTATATAATTTGACTCTTAAGTCGTGGTCCTTCCTTCTTCGGAGGACCTCTATTATCAGTCACCTAAACAACATTCTCCTCCTCTAAAGATTTGTGTCACCACAAATTATCTTCATCATTCATCTAATATGACTCCTACGTCATGGTCATCCCTATCTTCGCAGGACCCTACCCATCATACATGTAATACGAATCCTATGTCATGGTCCTCCCTTTTTCAAAGGACCCCTTTTATCAATATCATCAATGAAGTATTCTTCCTTTGAAGATACATGTGATTCCAAATCCCTCCAATCAAACATCTAATACAATTCTTGAATTGCAGTCCTCCTCTTTTCTTTGTAGGACCCTTGTTATTATTCATCCAATGTGATTCTTGAATCACGGTCCTCCCCTTCTTCATAGGACATTATTCATCAATCACCCCCATGAAGTCTTACTTCTTTGAAGATTCATGTGACTCAAATTCCTTCTAGTCAAACATCTGAATTGACCCATGCATCACAATCTGCAAACTTTGGACTTAATCCTACTAGTTTACAAACAATATACCATCATATAGGTAGGTCCACACCACCTTCTTCTACTCCCAAGACATCTAGCTCCACATCTTCTTCGTATTCCCCACGTCATCTTCTTCTATCAATCATCATCAAACATCTTCTAATTCTTCCACACCAATTGAACCTCTTTCTTCCAATCAACCCCTAGTGGTTGATCAACAACTCATACCGATTGATCTCTTTTAGAATGAAGAAACAATCATGGCCTTTATAGGGGCACATGAAGATATATCTTTAACAAATTACGAGAAAGGATTCTCTTTAGACTTTGATGCATCCATGTATTATGAGGAAAAGGTTGATTCCTTTTATCAAGAAATGGAGGAAGAGCCTCAGATCATGTAACTTGATCCTCCTCTTATTCTTCCATATTCACATTCTTCATTACGTGAGGAAAATCCTAGGTCTTGCATTGATCCATGGCCTATCTTCTCATCACCTAATCAATCTTTGTCTATCATAATTCCTCAATCACAATTTGTTTTGGGGTCAACACCAAGTAGCCCTTCATCTTTTTCTAGATGTAGGTCACCTTCTAGTAGCCCTCCCTCTACTATTTGTGGGATATTTTCAATTAGTCCACTATCTTCTATTCTTGGGGCACGTCCAACTAGCCCCTTGTCTTCTATGTATGGGTCACCCCGAGTATTCCATCATCTTCTATTCTTGGGCCACATCCTAGTAGCCCATCATATTACATCTATGGGTCATGTCCTAGTAGCCCTTCTTCTTCTATTCTTGGGTCACCTCCTAGTAGCCCTTCTTCCTCTATACTGGGGCCACATCCAAGTATCCTTCCATCTTCTATCTATGGCTCACCTCCTAGTAGCCCATCTTCTTCAATTATTAGACCATATCCTTTTCATCCATCACATTCTCCTTCTACCAATGATTATGGAAATCCCATCATCATTTCTCATATCAATTCTAACATCCATGTTCTTCTCCCACTTCCCGAGATCAGACAAGTCATGCATTAGCTTATAAAAACCCAGACAAGTTCTTTATCAAGCCAAGATAAAAATCCAAAGAGCTCCAAATCTCCCAACAACTCAAATGATCATAAAATCCAAAATCAAACACAATTCTAGAATACACACCAATGTACCCATCAAGTATGGCGCAAAGTGTAGAAACCTATGGATAGGGAACTCAAGCTCCCACATACAAAACCCATGTTTCAAAACAAATCACAGTCATTTATTGAGTGTGAACTCACCACAATCATCAAGATCAGGGATAATATCACTCTTGATAAACAAACGCGCTTAGTATCCCTTATCAAGGAAGTCGCACACATCATTGTTGGATCCTATCATGTAGATTGACATTGTTGGTCCCAACTTCCAAAAATATATAAATCATAAAATAGTTCAAAAACAAAAAAAAAAAATCATAAAATAGTTCAAAAGTACAAAAAAATGAGAAAACATTAAAACATTAAAAATAAATGGTACAAAGATCAAACATAACAATTAGGTATTGCAAGTCATGGATGTTCTTTCCTCCCTTTCTTTCATATTCCTCTAGAAGTCACCCACCATTTCCATGGCTTCAATGTTATTGTGGTTAGCCTATTCACATGCATTTTACAACATTTAGATCTATGGTATCCATTTGACCTTGGTCTTTCATAACCTTGGTAAATTAAAGAATGACTAACCTCTTAGATATTCCTATCACTATTCTCATCTAATAAACTTGTTGGGAAGAAATTTTGGACGTATTTGTTGACACTAGCCAATGTCATCATTGCAATCACCTCCACATCCTTCCATCAAGCCATCAGTGGTTCTTAACCCCTTGTTAAACAAGAGAGCTGACATAAGTTTTCAGAAAGCAAAAGAATCAAAATCAATCAATCAAAAAGAAAAAGCTAAAAACAAAAGCAAATTGATATATAACTCTCTCTTGGGGTATTTCCAATAATCTCTACTAGGGCTATGGATGCCTAACTGGTAGTAGAACAATGTTGTGATTAGAATAAAATGCATCTCCATCGGGGCTATGGATGCCTGGCTGGCAGCGGAGTAATGTACTACTTTCCTTCCACAATCCATTCACAAATCACCTTTCAAATTAAGTCATTCCTACACATTGGCTAATGTCTTCACTTTTTGTTTATCAACACTTTCCTTCAAGAGGTAATTCATTTCCATGTGCATACATGGGATCTCGATGAGTAAATAGGATTATTATGTTACCAAGTTTTACTTTTTGGACCTTGTTAAAAATATTGCTTTAGCACATGTTTTGTCTCATGATTTGTGCCTTGGCTAATCATTTTTTTATCAGCCACCTTCTCAATACTTTCATAGTATCCTTTGTTCTTTGAAAAATTGTTTAGAACATCCATGTGTATCAGATTTCCTCTTTTCCATGTTTATAGGCATTTTCCCCCTTTTATAAATCAATCGCCCACTTCCTTTCTCTCATGTGTTTCTTGGCCAGCTTACACAGGGGGCATCCTTGTTCCCTCATGATTGAACCTATTTTATATTATCCTTGATCCCCCTTCCACATGTGAAATTTTTTTCTTTGAATACTCCCACCTAATTGCTAAGGCATTTTTGCATATTCACTTTCTTGCACATGCGTGTGGCATTCTTCCCTTGTATATTCTCCATCTAACGTTGGGGAATCCACGTTTCTCGTTGCATGTGCATAGCTTTGGAAAACCTTATAAAATCACAAAAACATTCAAATATGTTTCTAAAAAATTAAAAACAATAAAAATCATTCTACAAAATCTCACTCTTTATTTTTCACGTGTTCTTGTCGTGCGCAACTCACGGATCATCTTGATCTACCTCCATTAGCAAAGCTGATTTTCTTACTATGTCTATACTCTGGGGCACATATGATTTATCTAGTACTGTTTCATAGTGCACTTCTTGTCATAGGACCCAAGTGTCCTCCATTATTCCCCTTGCATGTATCCTTTCTTGGGGCACCATCTTTTAACCCTTGTCATTAATTTGCACATGTCAGAATCAAAGCTTGATAATAAAAACATTGTATTATGTTTCTATGTCAGGTTATCTTGTTTACTTTCTCATATATCATTGCATTATGTATGTTGCAAGGATTTATACATCTTGTTTACTTTCTCGTATTGCATTACATTATGTATGTTGTAAGGAGTTAGAAATATTTTACTTTCTCATATTGCATTGCATTTTTTATGTTGCATGGAGTTGGTGTTTTTAGCTATGGACATTTTTTCTTATATGGATTTTCATGTCATACTACACTTCTTTTTATTATCTTTGATAAGGACCAATGACGTCGATCATAAGTAAAATGATGAAATAAAGTTGGTTTTTACATCAGCGCGATGATAGATATATCCATCTCTTTTCATCTTCATTTTTATTCCATATCACTCTCCTTCTATCAACACTTTTCTTCAAAATCAACTTGGGGCAATAGGGATCAATTATTCTACTTCTTTTATTCTGTTCTTTCATCTTTTCAATCATCAATCACCCTCTTTCATCACCCCATTGAAAATCAAGGGGCATCCTTCATTCTATTAATTGTTTCTTCTATTTCTCAAAAAAAAATTGTTTTCACTTGTCTACTATCTTTGAAGTGACGCAACTTACGCTACCCCAAAGAGGGGAAAATGTAGACACCTAAAATACGCTACATAGGATTTAATGCTAAGATTGCACTAATTATCCTCTTTCTCATCATTTTCGTAATAATTAGCAATTTTCTACTAATTAGCTAACATTCCTCTTCATATTCATTAATTAATCATCCTTCCTATCATTAAGGATGTCAATTAACAACGTTTCTTTAATTAATATCCGCTTCTACTTGGGTTAATTAATTATGCTCACAACTCTAAATCAATAAATTACCATTTATTGGATCAAATTATTCTCTTACATCTCACAAATCATACTAATTTTCTGCTAATTAGTTCTTATAAGCTTACTTCTACCTATTAATTAATCACCTTTGATTAAATAAAACATCCCCCAACTCCCATGACTTACTAATGAAAAATTAAACTCTTCCAAATCAAGATTACCTTTTATAAAGAAACATTATCCATTCCTAATCTTGTTTTAACTTTATCCCACATTCATCGATTTGCTAGCCTTTTCTCTTCATGAAAGCTATATAAATAACTCTCCTTCTTACCTTTCTTCTTACACCATGATTTGAATAGTGCAAACTATAAGCATTTTTATCTTGCGTTAATCTCCATTGTTGGAAATAGCTTGTACATCTTGTATCCTTTCACTCAAAATTGAGTAATATGGGAAGATCCAAAATGGCCTTGTAGCCATTCTTGGTGAGATTCCATTCTCAATCCTTGAGATCAAGCAATAATCCACTTTGATTTCTTATGTTCTTCATAGGTTCATAGTTTAAGTTAGCAATCATAGAGAGTAGGAAATAGCTTAGCATGTAGTTTCATTTATGCATTGAAGAAACATTTCCTTTAAGCTCTTATCTTGATGGTTCATTGTTTAATTAGCATTTTCTTTTGAAGCTATGTAGATATTAGTTTAAATTTATAGCTTAGTTAATAAAACATGACCACAAAAAAAAAATGATCTTAAAAATAATCTGCTTCATGCTTACAAATTGGGAGAATAGTTTTTGAGTGTAGATCTCCACCTAAATTATATGTTTTAGTCCTCTAGGAAGGTTGGTTAAAATTCTAGTTAGGGAAATTTATTTTATAATATTGATTGAGATATTTAGGGAAAAGTAGTTCTGTCATGTTTTATATTCTTTTACTACGTAAGAAAAAAGCCTTGTTGTGAATCATATATTCATAATTTGATCCCGAATTTGGATAACAATTAGAAACCAAAACCATATATTGTGAATGTATATATGAGACATTTTTCATCCTATCTCTAAAATTAGAACACAATATCATAATAAAGAATATAATATTTTATGGAGGAAACCCAAGCATTATGGTTTAGGGCATAATTTGCAAAGCGTAAAGATATAATAAGTAATTACCATACGTTTTGGAGAAATGGTTATATTGGAACAATGATGGAATAAATCAAGAGGGATGTATGGAAATTATCTAGGAAATGTGTGCATAATTTAGGCACTCAATATTATAATGGTTGTTTGGCCATATGGAATCTCCTCCCACCACTCTTAAGAAAAAGAAAATTAATATCTCCCTATAATGTATGAGAGGCTACATTGAGAGAACCCTTCTATATCTGAGATAAGAAAGGACATAGGTTAGATGAATGGGATTAAAATTTCCTTTTCCTTTCTTATGGTATCCTCTCATGCATTATTTGTGGGGTATAATGATAAATAGGGAATAACAATATGCAATATAGATAGAATTTGAAGAATATCAAGGATATTATGATAAACTTGATGAGCCACCCACACTCCCTTTATATATTCTTACCTTGTGTGCTCATTGGACCTTGAATTAAAAGGTTTGGTTGTTTCATAAGATGTAGGAAGGACTTATATAGATGAATACTAGAAAACATTCATGCCTAAAAATGTTTCTTTTTACCTTTCTATCATGTTTTATGGTTGTTGCAGTAACACCGTTAAGGTTTTGATAATACAACTAAAAAATGGAAATTTGCTAATTTTTTTATAATGTTTATGTTTTTTTGTGAAAGTAGATTTCTATTTTACTTTATCTTTAACATATACTTATGTAAGAATTTTTCAGTTTTATTAAATGGGTAAGTGGTCCATCAACCCCTTTTTTATTAATAAAAACACATGAATAAATTCTTAATGGATCCATAATGATCTTAGAATTTCCATGACATAAATGACATGATAGGCCCATTGGTAAGAGATATGACTAATAAGATATGACCAACTTGATGAGTGTTATTATTATTAGTTATTAGATTATTTTCAATTATTGTAGACACTAAATCATGCACTTTGGGTATATTTCTAGGTTTTGATCACATACCACTATTCATATGATTCCTAAGCAAGAAAAGTACTAATTGATCACTATCTTTGGCCTCTTTTCTTTCTTTCTAGTTTCCTTCTTGATCTTATACTATTTCTTGCCCAATCGACTTCGATAGTTCAATTTTTCTCGAGTCTGACACTAGCACCTAGGTGATCCCTTCCCCTCCGGGTGCCCCGACCTCTTTGTATCTTGTTCACATATTTTGGGTCCTTTCTAGTTATTTTTCATCATATTTTCTTGGTTTTCTACCTTTTAGTGGGTAATTATGAAATTGAAACAAGGGAATCATATAAACAAAAAGCTAGGTGACCATAATAAAGTACCGTATACTAAACATTTAATATCACTTTTGCCTAAGGTTACATCCAAGAGAATTTAATCATCCATATAGCTTCACACAAGGTATAAGGGATAAGGGAATGCATTATACTACATACACATCATAGGATGGGAAGTTAATTTTTCCATGCACACATTTACTTACATTTGTTACATCTAGATATTCCTCAATATTCAAGTACGTCTAGCACAAGAGATTTTAGGGAACAATTCTACACACACACACACACACACACACACGTAGAACTTCATGGATTTTGAAATTTAGTGCAGCACCAAGATCATAAGTTCACTTAGATGGGTGATTTTTGGGTTCATTAAAAATTTCCATTTTCATCTTTTTATTTTTAGGATTTGATGTGTTTTGGGGTTTTGCAGGTGATCTTTCTATTTTTCAGGTTACATGTGAATCTTGTGGACTTAATGTGACATATAGGTGATCAAAAACAGATGGAAGCAACATATAAAGTACACTAAATAATCCTTTTTTTGTAGTCACGGGAACTAATGCAGATATGACCATAATTCCATCATTCTTTCAAGTCATTTAAGAGGAAAAATCAAAAACTTTCTCAAATCCTCCAATATGATGTTCTTAAGAAGCATATAAATTTTAAAACTTCTCATTTTTATCAATTTTCCTTCACAAATGAAGTCATTAAACATATTACCATGTTTCAAAACCCCATTCAAGTCCATTTTCAATTGTAACAAGGATTCATACTCAAGAGAAATCATTCAACATATTCATACCCCAAAATTATCTTTCTTGTTCTCAGTAGTTTCTCGCCTAAAACATACACTTTAGTGGTTTTGAGCCTCCTTCAAATCCATCAGATATTCAACCCTATTATACCACTTCAACAAGTTTTAGAACAATCATGAATTTGATCTCAAAAGGATAAATATATTATTCCTTTCCTAACTTTCTCTAGACTCCCTATAAGTTTCTTAAGAAAAATTTGTCACTCCACTACTGTCCATAGGTTTCTAGCTATGTCCATAAAGTACTATCACTTCCAAAAAAATATTTTTACCCCTTTAGGCATGCTTTCAAAACTCAATACTTCACTCTCCTTCACACTCCTTGTAGGTCTCTTTTGCAAATTTTGCTCTCAAACCCTTAAGATAATGAAGCTTTCACCAACTATGCTCATAGAGTTCTAGAGCTACCCAAAAGGGATAACAAGATTTATTATTTCACCTATACCAACCCCAAAATGCTCCTAAAATTTCATTCACCAACTCCTTATATATCATTCTCAAGTTTTGTTTTTGTATTTTTGCTTCTAAATCCTTACAAGATCAAGTAAAGACTTGGAAACTCTCATAAATTCCAATACACTCATTTCTAGGACACAATCTTAGGCATTTTCATAACCCATTATTTACTTCTTAAGGCATGTGAAGTTATTAGGCTTAACTCCCAAGGAAAACACGACTTCCTTTGTTAAAGTGTCCTAATATTTAGGTCTTCTTCTCGAGTTCTTTGTTTCCCTCTCTATACTGTTATGAAAATTTTAAACTACTCCCATGAAATCCTTAAATTCCTCTTATTTCTGATCATATACAATGTTAAGAAGGTTTTTGTTATCAAAATATCTCTCATAGAAATTTGGGTAACTTGCATACACATTCTGGCTCTAAGTTATTCATTACAATGTTACACGCGCTCAAGATCACTTGGCACATTCCTTGGTCGCAGTTTCCCTATGTGCCCCTTTCCTTCCTCTCCTTCCACTTCCCCTTGTGCCCACCTTCTATGCATTCACCTTCTTCCTAGTCAGCTTCTTCCCTTCCCGTGTGCCTCGCACTTGCTTCAATCAGCTAAGTCCCTAGCCCTCTCACATGTTGCGCCCATTACTTTGTAATAGTTGCGCCTTCACCATACATTCTCTGCTCACTAGTTTGCTTCATTTTCCCTCTCGCATGTGCCCTTACGTGCCTTCCTTTTGTCTTCTTCCCATGCCTCATTCTTTACACGTGTCCCCACACCCTCCTTTGTGACATTCTATGCCGATCATCTTCGACATACTTGAGTGTGTCACACACAACCACCAAAGCATGCCAACAGCGAACCGAATCCTTACAAGAGACCAAGAATTGAAACATGGCAAAATGACAAATATTTGCACAGTTGGCCATCATTTCATCCAATCCACGCATGCCACGTGTTTTACGTGCGGCGACGACTTAGAGATCTTATGACATTCATATCTTTTCTACAAAGATCGATCGGCATGTACCTAGACTTGTCGAGAGCTACCGACATCAGCTATAGTGTCGAGATTCAAATTCAAATTCTTGGCAAATTTTGTAGTGAGAAATGGGAAAATGTCTTTCTGATCATCAAGAGAAAATATGATTGTTCAAACCACCTAATTTGATATGATCTGCCCTCCTCTCTTCTTCAACACTCCAAACAAGCTTGGGAATCATATTTCACGATCTCCAAGTGGATTTTCAGGTATTGAATGCTTCTTATTGGTGGTTTTGTTTCAAATTTGGTGTTTTCCCTCCTTCTTCCCTTCTTCCTCCATGGATTCATTTATAAATGTAAGAGCAAGGGTCATTCGTTATGTGGGACACTCCGGATCCTTACGCATTTTTTCTAAGGACTCCATACTTTCTATATTTTGAGTTGCATACCTCTAGATCTAGCTCTTGCATGTGGATATCAGCCTCCTTCATCATTGTAATAGCTCTATGCATTTCTGGAAGTAATAGAAGCATCATTTTGTGACTATTCTCTATCCTAACGTGTTTTCATTCCTTCTTCTTGCCTTTTCTTTTGCGTTGTGTACTAGTGCTATTTCATGTCCCTTGTGGTTCTTTATTTAGTTATATTCCATGAGAACGATTTGATGAATACATGTTCATCTATGCTACTTGTTCCTAGCCTCCTTTCACATATTTTCCTTTCATTCTCACTCAGAACAAATAGTGTTCATCCCTATTTTCTGGTGCTATCACCTTTTAGTGTAGTTTCCCTTAATTTATCCTCCTATCCTAGTCCCTTGGCATCATTAGGTTAGTTTTCCCTTCCAGCACTAGGAGTAGCAGTAGTAATATAAATAGATAGAGGAACCGGCCTTCTCCAGAGATCCATCCCAAGTGCGCAAGGTCCCACAACTTGGGGATAGTTCCATTGTGGTCTCAAACACCTTAGCTCTTTCGAGATATGAGACGCGGGTGCACATTTGAGGAACCAATAGTTTCTGTACACCCGGTGGGAGCAGATTGAAAGCTCAAATTTTATATCTCTAAGTTCTCGTGTGTGGAATTAATGTTTCATCCTTTGAGGCTCATTTCAACATATCTCGATGACACCCAACATTTCAAAATCTCTACTTCGGTAGTCATGAGTGCCTTTAATAAGAAGAGTGCACACAAGAAAAAGTGCAATAGCTAAATATTATTTTTAGTACCTTCACTATCCCCAAGGAGAATATTTTCCAAAAATTTTACACGTGCATCTCTATCTCCCTCTTGCCACACTCAATCAACTTCTCCTCAAAATAGACAACCTATGCACCCTACAATGGCGCATCACCACCTCCTCCACTAAGAAACTTTACAAACTTTGTTAGAGGAAGTCCCTTGCTACTTGCTTTGCAACAAGATATGCCAAATGGTGCACTCAAAATTATTCCATAATTCACTTGTGAGAATGAAGTCACCCCTCAAGAGCATATCTAAGATATATAAAATGTGTGTTCGATCTATCTAATCACACATGATGATGTAGCAAAGATTAGGATGCTTGTAGCATCTTTAAAAGGTAAAGCTCTTCAATGATACCGAGGCTTGAGACTTGGATCTATCACCACCTGGGATGAGCTAGGAACAACTCTTTACAACTACTTTGAAGACAAGTCAGATCACCTATCTCCGGTGGAGCAACTAATGACAAAAAGGAGGGTTCCCAATGAGCAGATGACTAATTTCAACATCAAATTTCAAAATACTTGGGATAGAATCCCTCTTATGGTAAGACCTACATCCCAACATGATTTTATGTATTATCTGAAGGCACTTAACAGTGATATTTCAGTTATGATCCAATCCATGGGAGGTAGGACTTTACCAGCTGCTTATATTATTGCAGTAAGTGTAGAAAATAGTCTTATTCAAGAGGGAAAGTTAGCTCTTAGACCGCCTATGCCCTTGTTCCCATAAATGTCACAAGTGCCCTGGGTCTTTTGTGGCCACTATCCCTATTTTTGAGGAAAGTACACAACTGGTTTCCTCAACATCCTACTCTCCAGCGCAGCAGAGGGAAGATGAATAATTGAAGGCCTTAATTAGAAATTTATCAAACAAGGTCATATCATTAGAAAAGCAATAAGCACAAGCGTATAGAGGTAATTCTAATCAGGTGCATGGCCAAAGCAATCAGCCTTAGCAGAATCAATATGGAAATCAAAGATACATACCCAACTAGTAGAATGATAGATGGCAACCTAATGCACATTTACCCTTACAAGTTGTTCCTCCCATGTCTTCTCTTCTAGCACCCAATGTGAGTCGAGCACTTGTTCCAGTTCAAAATAATTTTGCACAAGAGTCAGAATGTTGCTTCCCTTGCAACATGCCTCATAATCAATATCATTATGCCAATGTTACACACGCCCAAGCCTTCATGATCCGAGAATAATTCATTTTGTGAGCCCTCAACAAGTGCCCCTGAATCAAATAACCAAGGAAGACCATAAGATCTGCTAGAAATAAACTTGATGTTCTTTGGAATGGAGGAATTATGTGTAATCAACCAAGCTACAGAATTTACAAACAAACCACGTGCTCAAGTTACGGACAACACAAGATACAAGAAAATATTGTTAGAATCAGCACACAAAGTCATGATCCTTAAACGTAAGTATATCCTTAGAAACAGAGAGATGTAGATAAAGCATCCAATAGAAATAGTGCTCAAGCTCCTTCTAAAGTAGTGTGTGAACCTCCTTTGGTAGGTCAAGCCTCTACTCTAGCTAAAGTCCAGGCTTCCATGCCTGAACAGTCAATAAGGGATGTTGTTCTCCAAATTCATAAGATAGGGGGATTTCCATTTAGCAATTATGACCAAATGAAGATAACAAACATAAATTTCATAATGTGGGATGCCCTCACCATTCTATCTCAGTTGGATCTATTGCATGAAGCTCTGGCGGAACTCTCATGTGTTGATATAGCCGTGTAAAAGCCACATGCTTCTATCAACATCTATCAAGAAGAGGAGAAATAAGTAAGTAAATTTGTTAAAACCCCACCCTTTTATATTTCTTTAATCATAGGTAAACACCTAGTGCATAATTGCATGATTGACTTAGGTGCTAGTAATTTTTTTATGCCTAAGAAAATAGTTGATGTCTTAGGTCTGAAATATAGCCCTTTGTCTAAAGGAGTCCTACAACTTGATGGCTCAAGTTTCACCAAATTAGGAGTCATCAAGGATCTTGATCTAACCCTCCATGTATGTCTAAGCCTAAAAATTACTCAAGATATGTCAATCATTTACCTACTGTTGATCAAAGAACACTTGACAAAACTCACACAAGAAGTCTGTGTGGGAGAGAAAGCTAGGATTAAGGGCATGGAGGGATAGGAAGAACCCACACATGGAGGGAAAGTTCAGATTTTGGGACTTATTTGATTTTGAGTATGATGACCTATTTTTAGAAGATGGCGTGTGGAACACACCAATGATGCAGAGACATGCGTGCCACACATAGTCTATCTTTGGAGGATCGGATTGAAGAATTTTGTATGGATATGAGCTAGGAATAGGATTTTCACTTCAGTTAACTATAAGAAGTCTATAAATAGCACACTTGCATGTGTGGTTATCCATGTAAACGACGTGTGGCTATTAATAACATGTGGCCTATTTCTAGAATAGATAAGTGGTGAAGGGTAAGTACCCACCCTATATATGATATGAAGTATGTAGTAAAATATATACACAGAGAGAGATATACAATGGGACTACTATAACAGATCCACATGTGCATTGGTATAAATGGACATTACTATAAGGATCTTTTGTGTTTATTAATAGATGAAATATATTGGCTGATTCTAAGTGTCATTCCTATGTGTAATTGAGTGGTACATGTTATTGATTTAATCATGATTACTGTTTAAATCTTGTTCTTCCATAAAACTAAATATGGCATGCACTGTAGAATGATGGATTGGTTATGGATATATATGTTTCTTCCTTCATCATGCTAACATCCTGCTACAATAACCCTAAAGAGGGGCTTGGTACCTTTGTGCGCTTCGGGTGAGTGCTCAGTCTAGGTTGAGTTATGTGTCAATGTGACTAGGGTGTTATCTGGTAAATACTAGGCTACATCATTGGTTCCATTATTGGAACCTCTTTTTCAGTTCTTTTTAGGATGGTTCACAATGAAGATGTACTGGTTAACTCTAGCAAGTATTGAGGAATGGATACATGATCTGGAGGAAGAATATGCACGGCGGTTCACCAGTGGATATGAATTTAACACACACACTTGGGTAGAACAAAATATGTATGATAGCTTATATGAGAGATTTTTTGCCATCTTTCCAGTAGAATTATACGAGTGGCTTATTGCTTATGCATCTAAGCGGAATTAGAGGTATCGTGCACTTTTTTGGATGTAGGAAGAATTTTAGGCCCTTTATGATGTTGATTTGATATAGACTCGCATTGTGGATACATGGTTTCTTAGTGTACTAAACAGTTATATTTTGGAATATTCAATTTCAATGTACTCGCGCCAAAAGTAGTGAATTCTGGTTTTTGTGGTATCCAGGAGGATTATATCTTCATGGTATTCCACTAGCGATCAAGATCTTGATGGTAACTTTGAACCTAGAGAGTAAACCGATGACTAACTAAACTTCACCATGTGCGAGGGCAAGAACAGGTTTGGTGAAAGATGACATACCTAGCGTGAGCAGAAAGATAGAGAGAGGAAAGGTGGCTTAAGTATAATGAAGTGTGTGATAGCGAGATAGAAAAGAATTTTTACATTGCAAAAAGTATGGTGTTGAGGAGAGAGATGGCTCATGAAGGATTTACATCTCATGTAGAAGACATGGAGCTAGAGCATCAAGAACTACCCCATCTTGGAAAACATGATAGAGATCCCCCTTAGCCTCGCACAGAAGTGCGCTAGCAAAGACTACCTGGGTCGCGGGTGTGCATCTTAATCCACCAAGTGACCTAGCCCTTGCACTTGGTTTTCTAGTATCTAGTACGACCAATAAACGAGTAAAGTTAACTTGGGAAGTAGGAGAACAGGAGTAAGTTAGGGAGAAAGTACATCAATGGTAGGAAAAATGGCTTCAATGGTATTTGGAGGAACATTCTTAGGTGCATCATCCACATAGAACGTGAGCACGTAGAATGTTGGATTCACCTCTAGAAGTGGAACTACCTCACAGATTGTAGGGGTTCAGTATAGTACTACTATTGGAGCACAGGGGAGTACATCTACAGGTCCTATTCCAGCTATAGGTGGAGGATTAGGAGGTATAAGTGGTTCTAGTTCCAGTGGATCTGGTGGTTCTGGAGGTAGAGGAAACACAGGAGGTTTTGGATCAGGTGGTCAAGGTTTGTAATAACCACGTAACATTTATATGGAGATGTCTCTTCGTCTTCCGTGAGTATAGAGGCATACCGATGATGCTTGAGCATGTGCACATGTGTGAGATCTTGTGGTGTGCTAAAGGGATCACAAATGTTGAGTGCAAGGAAATTCATTTTACTACTACCTTGCAAGGAGGAGCACACAGATGGTATAGGAAGTTTGATCCGGATCAAACTTGTGTTGATTATGCGAAGATTGAAGGATTCTTTCTTGAAAGAGTTTTATATCCCATAATTTGAGAAGAAGAGTATTAGTGCACTCAAAGATATAAATCAGGAACCATCGAGAGTGTACATGAGCATGATGCTCACTTTAAGACACTTATATCTAATCTTTCTTATGATATTCATGCTAGCCAACATGCACAATGGTTTATTGGAGGATTAATTACACCATTCGGAAGGCGTTGTCACATAAGACATACACTGATCTATGTAAAGCACTGGAAATAGATTTGCATGTTGCATCAGTTGGAAGCATTATCATTGGCATTAGTCCATTCGTAGAGGCATAAATTGCAGCAATGGAAAAATAGTTAGAGAAGCTATCAGCAAATTTAGCCCATGAAACACACTCAGGAATTTGGTGTACAAATTGTGAAGTAGAAGGTCACACCAAGGATAGTTTCCCTCATAGATCTATACACTCATCACTATTGGATTATGAGATCTATCATTTAAATCATGATGTTAGTTAGTTTCCTTTGTTACAGCACGTGATAAGGAAGAATGTATCCATATTTTGTAAAATTTGTAGGTCCACGACCCATGATACTAAGGATTGTCGATTGATTGGTCAGATCAAGGATTTTATAGACATCGTGGTATGCCATACAAGTGTAATAGATAATTCTAAGGGTAAGAATGTGCACCAGGATTAGGATCATAATCAAACGTGTTATGATAGGAATGAGGGATGTTTTGAAGGAATTCATAGAAGGGGATGTGGATATCATGGTGGATATGGAGGATGAGGCCATGGTGGATGAAGAGGTGAGTTCCCTCATGGAACATGTTATACATGCGGATCTCCTTACCATCATAGGTGTGAATGTCCTCACACATTACATGTTCTTTACGTAGAAAGAGAACCATAGGTATGAAGAGTGCCCGGACTTATATGAGAATCTAAGTAAGTAGCATAAGCAAAAAAAAGGCACCGGGATGGATGGTTAGAATCCATCACACGGTAGAGGATCGGTGGATGCCCAAGATATCGAAGAACTTGAGGCCTTAATCAGTAAATATTACAACACACGCCGAAGTGTTGCACGCTAGAGAGGCATTGCACTAGAAGCCTATGATCACCAAGGAGGAGGTTTTGCATGCAAGGTACCCAGATTCGAATCATCAGAAGAAAGTTTACCAGGATATTATAGAAGTGATAAGGAATCTTTAGGGTGAGATACAATACTTAAAGGAGAAGAATAAAGCATCAGAGATAGTCCAAACTGATATCGATGATCTAAGAGAAGTGTGTAAAATGTTACGCCAAGAGAACATCATTCCACTATTAGGAAGTTGGTTAAAAGGGAAAACTCCATGCTCAAGTATTGAGACCGAGTAATACATTCTACATGCAAATCTTCCCCACGATAGCATTGACTATGACAACGTAATTACTTTGAATGTTGTTGTAGATGGGTGGTTGTTGAGAAACATATTGGTTGATATAGGTGCGGAAGTAAATGTGTTTACATTAGATGCATGGGTACAAATGGGGAGGCCTCCATTGCTGCCATCATCTAATGTGTTGTTTATGGAAAACCAGACTAAGGCTACTCCCATAAGAGTTTTGAAGGATGCATATAACCATACAAGGGGCCAAGTTCACTGGGGATTTTGAGGTATTAGCAATTGTAGAAGCAGACAATTTTCCATCCTTGCTTAGACGCCCTTGGTGTTATGTGAATAATAATGACTTAAGATTCAATAAAGGGTATATCAGGTTTGAGAACAAGGGGAGAGGGTTGTGATACCTTTGACATATGGGAAGTCTACACCATATGTTGAGCCTCTAAGTGAGGAGGACTTAAACCAAATTTATGTATGCACTATTCAGACCCAAGAGGTCAATGAGCCATCAAAAGAAGGCATCATATAGTGGGAGGATTCTCATTCTATTAGTGATACTATGAGTATTGCTTGTGAAAATTGGGCTCATGGTACATATGAACTAGTAGGGCACGAGGTGAAAAGTGTGGTTGCGTGCAAGAATGGACTTCATTCGGTTTGATGGATAGGTAGCACAGTACCTTGGTATACAAGGGTAGAAGATCTTCCTATATTTTTAAAATCCATGGAAACGCAAAGTGGATAGATCAAGTTAAGAGAAGAGATATGTTAGTATATACCTTGAGCGGGATAGCAGAGTCTTTGGTGGGTAGTCAACAGAGATAATATTATAGAATGGGAAGAGATTAGGATTACCCTATATATTATTTTTGTAAGGAACAATGCACCTACGCAAATATGTATTTATCATGGTGATCAACCTGTTCAAAGATCACATTTAATAGTGTTAGAGACACTAGACAATAGGACAAAAATCATTACCACCTTCACTTTGGGTACATAGACTATATTCTAATCTATAAGGATGTGCACATGCTTGGTATGTATACATAGAACTACATCGAGATACTAGGAAATAGAAAAAATTGATCGTAGAAATGATCCAGACCTTTGACTACTTCTCAATCAAACCTCTAGTAAAAGAGGCATTAAAATTGGTTAAGTGCTTAACTATGGGAGATAGTGCAAAAGTAGAAGAGCATATTCAGGAATTATTTGGTGAGGCAGAGTCCGGAGCGCATTTTGAAAAGGAAGAAGAAATTGACTCCATACTACTTGAACATGCTTTCCTTGAGAAAGAGAAAGGAAATATGGTTTACATCGTGGATGATGAGGAAGTTGAGAACCTAGATATTGAACATTCACAAGGGGTGCGTGAGGTCCCGGATAGTGCAAAAAAGAATATGCACACCTATCATGAACCTATGAAGAAAAATAAGGTGAATATAGGTTCAGAGGCTGAGCCTAAGGAGGCCATAATTGGAGACTACTGGTTATACTCAGAAGTAACAAAGATCATTGAGTTACTTAGGGATTATCAAGACTTATTCCCTCGAGGGTATCATGAACTTAAAGGTGTGCATGAATCACTTAGCAAAATGAAGACAAAACTTAAGGACGATGCACACGCAGTTAGAAAGAGGCCTTATAGAATGAATCCTAATTTACATGAAAAGGTAAAAGAAGAGATTGATAACATGTTGAAATCTGGAATTATCAAGCCCCTTGATGAGTTAGAATGGGTTAGTCTAATGGTGATCAGTATCAAGAAGGATGGATGAATTAGAATATGTGTGGACTACATGGAGTTGAATGTTGCATGTGTAACAAATGCATTCCCTACACCATTTACTAAGGAAATACTAGAAGGCGTTGCAAGTCACAAAATATACTCTTTCACAGATGGATTTTCTAGGTATCATCATATTAGGATTGCTCGAGAGGATCAAGAGAAGACAACATTTACTACTTGAATGGGGCAATTTTACATATCTTGTGATGCCTTTTGGATTGAAAAACACACATGTTGTATTCTCACACATAGTTTTTTAAGCATTCAAATATTTTATTCATGACTTCTTGCATGTATACCTAGATGATTGGACAAGATATGGGCTTGTGAAAGATCATTGTGACAATCTACGCTTAATGTTTAAACGGTGCATAAAATTGAGTATCTCTTTGAACATCAAGAAGTGCATATTTGCTACACCATTCCAAATACTTTTTAGGACATATAATTTTCAAGGAAGGGTTGTTGGTTGATCCAGCTAAGGTTGCGATCATTTCTAGGCACGGGAGCACCTACCAGTCAAAGTGAGGTATGCAGATTTTTGGGTCATACAAATTACTATCGAAAGTTCATCAAAGGGTATGCCAAAAATTTTGCACCCTTGGAATAATTACTAAAAGGGAAAGGTATGTTTTGTTGGGGAGAACAGCAACAACGTGCATTTGATATATTAAAAGAGAGACTTACTACCGCACCCATTCTACATTTTCCCTCATGGGATAAACCATTTCACGTGTATGTGGATGCTTCTAGCATGGCCATTGGTGTTGTATTAGCTCAACCTGGTGAAGGTATTATAGATCATCCAATTTGTTTTGCTAGTAGGAAGTTGACTCCTACTGAAAGGAATTATACAACTACAGAGCGTGAAGCTTTGTCAATGATCTATGCATTGCACAATGACAGTACTTGTTAGCAACACCATTTTTGTTTTATACAGATCACATGGAATTGAAGTACTTGGTAAACAAGCTCTTTTTAAAGGGCGCATATGCAGATTGGTACTCCTATTTCAAGAGTTTGATTTCATGGTTGTGGTGAAGCCAAAGAAAAATAATTTTGGACCAAACCACTTGTCTAGAATTCTCTCAGGAGAAGATGCATAGACAATTGAAGAAACTATGTCAGATGCACAATTATATAGGTTATAACACGTGCCCATGGAATTAGAAGACATTGATGTCTTTCTACGAACTGGTATGGCACTAGAAGGAATGAAGGCATTAGAAAATAAATAGCTTGCTATACGCGTGACACCATTTATGTTAATCAGTGGTGACCTCTACAAGTTAGGCAGAGATGAAGTATTACGTCATTGTGTATTAGAGCATGAGCACAAGGATATCATGGAAGAAGCTCATGGTGGTATTGTAGGAGGCCATTATGTAGGTGATGTGACTTCCTAGAAGATCCTACTTGCTGGATTATGGTGGGAGACATTGTATAAAGACTGTAAAGAATATTGTAAGGCATGTGATCATTGTCAGTGCCTAGGAAAACCAGGCAAAGAGATGAGATTCCTTTGAGACCAATTACTAGTGCCGAACCATTTGAGAAATGGGCCATTGACTTTGTAGGACCTATTTTGCCAGTGTGCGTAGGACTGGGTCATGATATATTATTACTTGAATAGATAATCTCACACGATGGGAAGAATCAGCACCTACAAAGGATTCTATGGGAGAATGTTCTTACAAGATATGGATGTCCATTAAGCTTGACAAGTGATAGGGGGTACACACTTTTTGAATAAGACAATCAAGATCCTATTAGATGAGTTTATGGTTGCACACCATAAAACCACACCCTACCATCCTCAAGTAAATGGAACTGCTTTGAGGATTTACAAGATTTTGAGCCATACTTTGAAAAAAATTGTGATGTTGGAAGAAAGGATTGGGATGATAAAGTGTCAATTATTATTTGGGTATATAGAACAACTTATAAGAGATTAAACAAAGCCACACCATTTCAATTGGTGTTTGGCACACAAGCTATTCTCCCTATAAAATTTATGTTACCTTCTTTGCACATTGCGCATCTTTGGAGGTCTAGTTGATGAGTAGGATTTAGAAGATCATATTGATAATATGATTCAACTAGATGAGCGATGAGCCATAATATGATGGAGTCATAAGAAGGAAAATCCAGTAGAAGATATGGCATGACAGAAACATAAGGGATAAGAAGTTTGAGATTGGAAAAATGGTACTTCTTTATGACTCTAAGTTCTTGCGCCATCCAAGAAAACTTAAGGTACATTGGTTAGGGTCATATGTCATCACTCACATACTTGAAATATGTGCTTTCCAGTTAGAAGCACTTGACAAAACATGGCTACCTGATTACTTTAACGGGAGTAGGCTGAAGCCCTACTATAAATAAGTATTCTCGGTGTTTTTAATAAGGTAGTATTATCATTTAGATTAGGTTTTCAATTCTATATTTCTTTAATGTATTTCTTTCATTTTCGCTATGCTTTGTCAATTTAGTTGTTGTTCTTGTGTAATAAGTGCACTTGCATGCATGAATCTAATTACTATGTGAAGAATGTTTATGTGCGAGAGGACCGCATACATTTAGTGTGGGGTGGTTGTTTATATCTACATACAAGAAAGTGGGAATTTAAAGGTGAAAGGAATAAATTGCTACGGTTGTGCTTTAAAATCAAAAGAAGATTTCTTCTCAAAAGTTACCAAGGATGGAGATGAATGAAAGGACATTATAACGTGAGGTAAGTGGAGGCCATGATAACTACTAGGAGATGGTACAGGTGATGAGGTACTCGGGCACAAGTGTGCGCACCGAAGATAATTGTATCACCGGAGGGTAGGGAGGTATGCTATAAGGTTATAGCTAGGGCGCGAAGATGTACCATGTGAAACAAATGAATTTGGTCAATGAATGAGATGATATTTGGTAGGTGAAGGAGCAATAAATTCATCAAAATTTGAAATATATATAAGGATGGGATGTAGATTAATTTTTACCGTTGCGACTAATAGAATTTGAGGAAAGAGATAAGTATAAAGAGCCGAGTGATCGAGTTAAGGTGTGAAGGTTGTGAAACCAAGCGTGATAAATAGATCTGTGTGAAAAGAATCTTGCATCCCCAGTGGTGAAAGGTTTGAACGAAGTAGGAGATAGAGAGGACTTAGGGAAAAAAATTTCCACATAGGGTATGATTAAATCGAGCTAGGGTTTGATTTGCAAGTTACAGAGTTATAGAGGAGATGATTTCAAGGTATAAATGGCACCCAAGAAGGAAATTATAGCAATAGAAAAAGGAAAGAAGAAGGTGATTTTCGAGGAAGAAGAGATGGCACCTGAAAGCCATTTTTCATAAATGCAATATCCATGAGTCATCGTCGGCCAAGAAAGGGATTCATATGTCGAAAGAGAAAACTAAGTGAATATAATCATAGGACCATGAATAATAAGAAGGATCTCGATTCCTTTCTCACCTGCTAGGATGAACAAGTGTGCGGCGTATGACATGCTAGTTTATGATGATTTAGGTGAGAAGCTTCTGAAGAGAATTAGGTTCTACCAATTGTATGAGCTTCTATATTTTGGGAAGTATGAGCCCTTGTATCAGTGGCTCATGAGTAGAGTGCATTAGGAATTCTTCTACTTTGCAGGACGCAAAGTTAGAATCTCATCTACACTTATCTCATTAGTTATAGATTTGAAGGCCATAGGAGAGGATATAAATAATGATCTCACAGATAAAGACATGATCTTAAATACCAGACAGGAGTTGGGGTACCTGAAGGGTCCATGTGGTATGGATATAGACAAATTGAAGAATGGTCTGATTGTGCAAGCAATAGCACACCTTGTTACAAAGTTGAATGATCAGGAGCGGTTGTCACAGGTAAATACTATGTGGTTACATGTTGCATGTAAGATGTCGAAGGAGCAATCTATAATATTCTAGGCTACATTGTAGACCAAATAGTCGAGGAAGCGTGCACAGGAGGGAAGATTAGCTTTGGGGTTGTTCTACTATCACTAGTATTTAGGAAATTGGAGTACTTGGGACGGAACAAAGGAAAAGGTGTGGGAATACCCCATGGAGAATAAGTCACTAGCTAAAAGGTTCAACATGTACTTATGTATAGTGGCCATGAAAGATGACATAAAGAAAAGGGTGAAGAAATGGTACGATAGGCTCTATGTGACATTTGGAGAAGAGTGGTGCATCCCAAAGGACCTACCATCAGTAGTAGGGAAACAGAGTTCAGATTTTTGTATATCAACATTTCAGCATTGTGCGCTTCCCAATGAGAGATGGAGTGTGGAGCCCTCGGTGTAAATTACCTTACACATTCACCGTAAGGTATTTCTAAGCATCTGTCACAAATTCACAAACATGTTCCAAATTGTATTCGGTGCAAATAAGGTAGATTGCGACTACCATACGTTGAGAAAGAAGTATGTGTATCCTAGAATAAGTGCCTACACCGAGAGGATCATTTCGAGAGGTGTTGAATATCAAGCCAATAATTACGGCTGAAGTATATGTAGGGGGCAACATTGGTATATCTTCACCAAGCCCAAGATGGAGAACAATAAGTATATAGAGAATTAATTCACACTCTCGGGACTACAAAATGGTAAGCACACAATGGAAAACATACCGACGTAAAGGCACATAGAAGTTGTTGAAGTAGAGGGTGAAAAATAGGAGCATGAAGATAGTGGAGGCTTGGAGAGTAGAAGAAAACAACTATATTACGAGAGACAAGTCACTATGCACGGCCACTCCACCTCAAGGATAAGACAAAGAGGAAGATATAGAGGTTGAGAAGGGGGATCATAGGTTTAAGAAAGTGTTCAGATGCACAAGGATTCAAATTAGAACCCCACAAATGGTATGGAAATCACCTCATCTCTCCCCACACAAGGAAACCGTTGAACCAAAGAAGATAAGAAAGTTGAATTTGGATAAAGAAGCAGAGGAATCGAAGAGAGTGAATGTGTATCTCCTACCCCAATCGAGCAATAAGACAAACCAGAGAATGAGGAAGAGTAGAAAGATGAATAGATGAAGGATGGAAAGGAAAAAGAAAAGGAAATCTCCAAATCTGCACATATGACTGCTCAGGATGTAACAGATAGGCTCCTAACCTTGAAGCTACAATTCCCAAGGGTCCTAGATCGAATAGGATGAGTGGAGATCACATTCCACCAGCCATGGGGTATGTGGAGGATGTGGGTGAAATTGTCTGAACCTACTTCCAAATCACGATAGCACGAAGGATTTATTTGGTGAGAGCTAATGGATGAGGATATGGTGAATGTGCGTACTCAAAAGAAACTATCATGATCAATTCACACCCACATGGATGAGCCCAATTGGATATATGTGAAGATTCATGCATTTCAAGATGGATGAAAAATGCACCACAAGCTAGACATACGATAGTAAAGTCTACTATCATGTCGATGATGAGCAGTCGAGAACGCATTGGTAAAGGTTTTTACGAAGTTGCTAGAAGGAACATGGACAAAGCTGCAACAATTAGAGCATTGCATGAGGAGCTAAATACAAAGGATGTTGAGATAGCTTGAATAACATAAGAGAGGGACTTCTCACGAGAATAAGAATGAAGTATTTATCAGCATTATAGAGGATATTGAGGACAATGTCATCGTAGCAAGGCCAAACTTGAAGACTAAGGTACCACAAATATTTCCCTCGGCGATACTTTATATAGGAAATTTGGTGGACTGGTGCTTGAAGATGAACCTTTGTGCATACCAAGGAATTTAGAACAAGAGGCATAATGAGAGAAATCATCGGTGATGTTAAATATTCATCCTATGAAGGGTCAGCAATAAGTGCTAAGTTATCAAGTATTGAAGAAGACCAGGCCTTGAATATATGCACACTCCAGAGGTGCTTATCAATATAAAGACCCTAGAATAAAATAATGAGGTCCAAAAGTAATGAATGATGAGACATTGAGCCATGCGAAAGATTTTCAATGGTTAAACGGAAGTGCGAGGCCCACGGCAAAGAATGCAAGAGCCACATAAGACTCGGCCGGAAGAGCTTCTAATCTAATTGTGTAGAAGATGGATCTTTAAGAAGGAAGAATGAAATCAATGTCTAGCATTGTATTGGTTCTGCAGAATGAAATAGGAGAGATTACGAGGGATGAGCTGGAATCCATTGCTATGGAAATTCCAAAGAAAGTAGAACAAGCACTTGCTGAATGGCAGACCTTAGAGGCCGGAATAAAAGAGGAGTATCCAGAGTTGATCCTTCAAACTGATACAGAGGATGTTGCCTCTTAAAACATTTTTTTATCTACATTCTTTCTTATTCTTCCATTCAATATTCTTTACTATAATTTTTGGAGATACCTATTTTCGGGACAATAATGAGATTAGTGTGGGGTAATGTTGAATAGAGAACACTTGTGAGAACTCACACAAGAAGTCTCAAGTAAGAGAGAAATCTAGGATTAAGGACATGGAGGGATAGGAAGAACCCACGCATGGAGGGAAAGTTCAACTTTTGGGACTTAGACAATTTTGAGCATGACGACCTATTTTTAGAACATGGCATGCGGAACACACCAAAAATGAAGAGACATGTGCACTACACATAGTCTATCTTTGGAGGATCGAGATCGAAGCATTTTGCATGGAGATGAGCTAGGAATAGGATTTTCACTTCGATTAATCGTAAGAAGTCTATAGATAGAAAACTTGCATGTGTGGCTATTAATAGCATGCGGCCTATTTTTGGAATAGATAAGTGGTGAAGGGAAAGTATCCACCTTATATATATGATATGAAGTACGTAGTATAAGATATATAAAGATATATATATATATATATATATATATATATGATGGGACTATTGTAATAGATCCACATGTTCATTGGTATAAATGGACATTACTATAAGGAGCTTTTGGGTTTATTAATAGATGGAAGATATTGGCTGAAACTAAGTGTCATTCCTATGTGTAATTGAGTGGTACATGTTATTGATTTAATCACGATTCTTGTTTAAATCTTGTTCTTCCATAAAACTTAATATGGCATGCATTGTAGAATGATGGATTAGTTATGGATATATGTTTCTTCCTTCATCACGCTAACATCCTTCTCTGACAAAGAACCCTAAAGAGGGACTGTACCTTTGTGCACTTTGGGTGAGTGCTCAATCTAGGTGAGTGATGTGCCGGTCTGCGACTAGGGTGTTATCTACTAAATTCTATGCTACATCACCTAGCTCCTTTGTTTTCCTATGTCTATCAAGAGATTTTACTACTAAAGTGGGTGGTTACTTGTCTTCTCGATTTGGTCTCATATGTTACTCAAGACAAGGTATGGTACCCGGTTTACCATACGATTTGAGCCTATATTTTCCTATCATGTAGAGTCATATGTCCCATTCCCTCTCCAAGCCAACTGTTTAATCCAAGAAGAAAAAGCTTCAATCCATGAAGATCAGTCTCTTCCAACCTTTGTTCCTAACCTGGTACTTGATGAATGGGTGGAAAGGAACCATAAATTTGATCCATACACTAAAGAACTTGAAGCTTATGAAACTGGGCTTGGTACTTAATGCATTCTTGAAGAAGAATCTATGCTGCCACACACACTCAAGAAAGACAAAGTTGAGTTGGGTCTGTGGAAGTTTTACTTTGATGGTTCCAGAAGTAGAAATGACATGGGAGTAGGAGTGGTTATCATTTCCCCTAAGGATGAGAAATTCTTCTTCATGCACAGGATGCAATTTTCATGTTATAACAATGTGGCAGAGTATGAAGCATTGGTGCATGGATTGCTCATTTTTGAGAAGAAGAAAATTAAGGTGCTACAGAGCTTTAGGGACACAAAATTGGTCATCCATCAGGTTACCAACAAATTTTAGACAAACTATAATCTTCTCAAATATTATAAGAATATATTTTGGGACCTCCTTGAGATATTTGATGCTCTGAATCTATAGGTGGTGCCACAGAATGAACAAGGAAGCTAACCAAATGGTCATGCTCAGTTCACGCCTCTCTTCGAGGAATTTGTTAAAAGAAACACTCAACACATTAATATGATGGTTATACCATCCATTCTAGATAAAAACAATAGCCAGGCAAGTTTTTGTGACATGTAGAATAAATCATCCATTTTATCCAAAATGAAGTGAGTTCTCATCAAGCATGCAAGCTGACTTACATGACAACTATGGTGACCAAGTGATACAACTGAAAAAAAAATTTCCTAAAGGGTTGGTCACCTTAGATAAAATGTTTATCCTTGATGATGAATTCAAGGGTGAAGATAGGTACATGCGCGCATGCAAGAAGATTGCACCTCGAGTCATTGTTGCATGCGAGAAAGATTTGCTTCTCAATAGGACTTGTGTGCATGAAGAAAAATGGGCCTTCATCTCTATCTCAAAAATATAGTGATATATTCTCATGGGAGTATAAAGACCTTAAAGGTTTTGATCCAAGTGTTGTTGAACACTCCATTGACCTTGATCCCGATATCAAGCACATCGATAGAAGCAATAGCTAGTCAATCCAAAGATAGAGCCCCTCATGAGAAAGGAATTATCCAAACTCATTGAGGTAAAAATTATTTTTCTATGAAATACTCTACTTGGGTCACAAATCTGGTTCTAGTGTTGGCATTAAGAAATTTTAGAGATTTGAATAAGGCATCTCTAAAGGATCATTATATTTTTCCTTCAATGAAGTAGATTCTACAAACTTTGGCAAAGCGCACGAGAGATTCTCCATGCTAGATGGGTATTTAGGTTTCAACCAAATCTTGGTCAAGGAAGAGGATCAATTCAAAACAACATTTACAACTAAGTGGGGAACATATGCATATCATAAAATTCCCTTTGGTCTATCAAATGCGGGCACCACATTTTAGCGCGCCATGGATATTTCCTTCAAAGGTTACATTAATTAATTCATCTTGGTTTATCTTGATGATATAACAATATTCTCAAAGCAAAGCGTGGATCATATGGCGCACCTAGAAAATTTCTTTGAGAGATGTAGAGAGTTTGGGGTGTCTCTTAACCCCAAGAAGTGAAATTTTACAGTGGTGTAAGGAAAGCTCTTGGGCCATGTGGTTTCAAAGGATGGCATCACAATTGATCCTGAGTGTGTTTCATCCATCCTAGCTCTTTCCTTACCGATGCACAAAAAGGCCCTACAGTCCTTCCTTGGCAAGATCAATTTTGTTAGGCGTTTTATCCCTAAATTTGTAGGATTGGTTCGGCCCATCACCTTGATGCTCAAGAAGGAAATAGCCTTCAGATGGACATTAAAAGGAAAATAAATCTTCAACAGGATCAAGAAAGAAATTTCTTGCGTGCCAACACTCATCAATCTGGATTATTCAAAGGATTTCATACTTTATGCTTATGGTGCTGATGTAAGTGTTGTTGTTGTCCTAACACAAGAAAACAAACAAGGTCTAGAAAAACCAGTGGCTTTCTTCATCTAGAAATTGAAGGATTATGAATTAAGATACAATCACACAGAGAAGAAGGTCTTCACCATCATGTGCATGCTCAAGAAATTCAAGAGTATGCTTGCCACAAATCATATCGTGGTGCTAGTATTTCACTCTTACGCCGGACACTTCATCATGGGAGTAGAAATCAATGATAAAAGAGCATGATGGGTGACCAAAATCATGGAGTATGATGTGAATATTAGGGCCACAAAGCTGGTAAGAGGTAGGGCACTCTATAGGAAAATTGTAGAGGATGCAGACCGAGCACAAGCTTCATTATTTCTGGATGAGGACCTTTCACACATAGAACTTGAGAAGAATACGCACCACAGCGTGCATGACTAGATGAAGGACATGATCACATTCCTTTCCAAGGGTACATACCCTCCTGGTTTAAATAAAGAAAAGAGAAGACATCTGAGGTTACAATCTTTCCCTTATGTGTTGATTGATGGACTTCTCTTCAAAAGGAATCTTGATGGCATGTTGTTAAGATGTATCAATGACATGTAGACTGAAAAAGTGTTAGTAGAATTTCATGATGGATTCTATGGTGGACACTTCTATGCCAAAAATATAGCAATGAAGATCATAATGGTAGGTATATTCTAGCCTACCCTATTTGCAGATGCACACAAGTGGGTCACAAAATGCAAGGAATGCACTTTCTTTATAGGAAAGAAAATATTGGCAGTGCTTCCCCTCCAACCAATCCAAGTAGATCAGCCTTTTGCGTAATGGGGTCTCGACTTCATAGGCATGATCAATCCACCTTCAAGCACTAGACATAAATGGGTGTTGACAGCTACATATTACTTCACCAAATGGACAGAAGCTGTCACGCTTAAGGAATAAACTAAGTTAGTCATCCTTGACTTTCTCGAAGGTACAATCCACAAGGTTTGGTTGGACAGAGATGTCACGCTTAATGAATAAACTAAGTTAGTCATCCTTGACTTTCTCGAAGGTATAGTCACAAGGTTTGGCATTCCTCAAACCATTATCTTTGATAATGCAAAAGCCTTCCTTAGTACTAAAATCATTGATTAGGCTCTAAGTCTAGGCATTTACTTGAATACTTCTTCCAACTATTACCCTCAAGGAAATGGTTTGGCAGAATCAACAAATAAGAACCTGATTAGAATCATGAAGTGCATAATGAACATCAGCCAAAGATAGTGGCATACAAAGGTCTCACATGCTCTCTAGGCGAGACGAATCATAATAAAAAGGCAATAGGAACTTCACATTACAAGCTTGTCTGTGGCAATGAGGATACCCTTCCTTTGACACTAGATTTGAATTCATTAGTGCTTTCCCAAAAGCTTGAATTTGAAGTTGCAGACTAGAGAGAAATCAAAATGGTAGAGCTATTTAATCTTGAGGAATTAAGGAACTCTTCCATGATCAAGCTAGAACAACATTAGCAAGCAATAAAGAAATGATTTGACAGAAAGGCTAGGCCTCAAGCTTTCAAAGTTGGGGACATGGTTCTAAAATGGGATCTTGTGAGAGAGATAAACTAGGGCACCATTCAAATTTTGATGTACTTTGGAGTGGTCCATACATCATCGGTTCTGCAAGGAGGCTAAATATGTTGAGTTAACTCATCTTGCTGAGTTACACTACAAATCCCATAAATGGGATCTATCTCAAATCCTTCCATTAAGTTTGTTACATCATGATTATATATATTAGAGTAGTTTCATTTCCTCCAAGTGTGTTGTGCGCACATTTTTTTATGTACATAGTTTTTCTTCTTGCGTGATTCCTTCACGTGCTCTTTTATTGCTTTAAGAATGCATATCTTCTTTCAAAGCGGTTGTAAAATTCAGAACAGAGTCAAGAAATGATCTTTAAGTGATTACAAGGGTATTTTCATGATTGCATAAGAATACTCCATGCCCAAAGGATACTTTAGGATAATGATCTCCTTCATCTAGCAAGTAGATGGCCCCGAAATTTACCAAAACTATTATCCAAATATCTCTCCTAGTGATTTGGGTAACTTGCATACACATTCTAGATCTAAGTTATTCATTGCAATGTTACGCGCACTCAAGATCACTTGGCACATTCCCTTGGTCATAGTTTCCCTATGTGCCCCTTTCCTTCCTCTCCTTCCACTTTCCCCTTGCACCCACCTTCTATGCATTCACCTTCTTCCTAGTCAACTTCTTCCCTTCCTGCACACCTCACACTTGCTTCAATCGACTAAGTCCTTGGCCCTCTTGTGTATTGTACCCATTACTTTGTAATAGTTTCGCCTTCACCATACATTCTCTACTCACCATTTTGCTTCATTTTCCCTCTGTGTGTGCCCTTGCACGCCTTCCTTCTATCTTCTTCCCACACCTCATTCTTTGTGCGCATCCCCGTGTCCTCCTTTACACCCTTCGTGTCGATTATCTTTTGACATACTTGAGTGTGATGTGCACAACCAATCAAGGTGTGCCAATAGGGAATTGAATCCTTGCAACAAACTAGTAAGTGAAACGCGTGGCGAGAAAATGAAAAATATTTACACAATTGGCCATCATTTCATCCAATCCATGTGCACCACGTGTTTTGTGTGCACCGATGACTCTGACATCTTATGACAGCCATATATTTTTCTCTGAGCTCAGTTGGCATGTGCCTAGACTTCTCGAGAAAGGCTGCTGACATCAGCTATAGTGCCATAGATTCAAATTCAAATTCTTGGTGGATTTGGTAGGTGATAAATGGGAAAACATCTTTTGAGCATTAATGAGAAGATATGATTTCTCCAACCACCTAATTTGATATGATTCATCCTCATTTCTTATTCCACGCACCAAACAGAGGCTTGGGCAAGTGTATTTTACAAATCTCCAGGTGGATTTAAAGGCATTTAATACTTCTCGTTGGTGTTTGTGTTTCAAATTCAGGTTTTCCCTCCTTCTTCCCTTCTTCCTCCATGAATTCATCTATAAATGTAAGAGCAAGGCTCATTTTTATGTTGGACACTCTGGATCCTTAAGAATTTTTCTAAGGACTCCATACTTTCTGTATTTTTATTTGAAGACCTCTAGATCTAGATCTTGCATGTGGATATTTTCCTCCTTCATCATTGTAACAGCTCATGTGCATTTTTGGAAGTAATAGAAACATCATTTTGTTACGATTCTCTATCCTAATGTGTTTTCATTCCTTCTTATTACCCTTTCTATTGCATTGTGTACTAGTTGTGCTATCTCACGTCCCTGGTAGTTCCTTATTAGGTTTTATTCTATGAGAACAATCTAATGAATACGTTTTTAGTTGTGTTACTCGTGCCTAGCCTCCTTTCATGAATTTTCCTTTCATTCTCACTCGAGCAGATAGTTTTCATCCCTCTTTCCTAGTGTTATTGCCTTTTAGTGTAGTTTCCTTTTATGTTATCCTTCTATCCCTAGTCCCTTGGCATCATTAGCTTATTTTTCCCTTCCAACACTAGGAGTAGCAGTAGCAGTAGAAATAGATAGAGGAGGCGGCCTTCTATGGAGATCTGTCCTAAGCATGTAAGGTCCCACAACTTGGGGACAATTCCATTATGGTCTCAAACACCTTGGCCCTTCGATATCTCGAGACGCGGTGCAATTTTAAGGAACCAATAGTTTGTTCTAAATTTCAAGTAGAAACTCCATTTGGTGAGGTTTTTAGCACACTTTTTCATTTAAAACCCTAACTAACAACTTTGTGATGAGGCCTAAGAATCTTGTTTAACTTATAACTTCCTTTGGTGATAAATTCGGGAGCATAAATTTCACCTAGATGTATGTTTTAACTTCTTTCACATTAATTTATTAGTATCGAGGATTGAGGATTGAGTTTGACTAATTTTCATTTAAAATTACCTATGTCTCGAGTTTAAGCATTCTCGATTCTGAGAATCTCAATGTCTTATAATTCTAAGTCAAATATCCTAGTCATGTACCTGAGTTGTCATCATTCTTTACCAATGTCTCTTGCTCTTAACAACATTATCACTAATTTCATGCAATCTTTTCACATTATTATGAGTTATATACACAGTTCTAGATTATTCAATGTAAAAAGGTGTTTAAAATCAATAGTTATAAACTCATACAATCTATCCTCAGATATTGCAAACACATTTTTACCATATATTTTTCTAACAAATTCATTTCAAGTGACATATAATAGTTAATGACATCTTTACACATATTATCATTCATAGAAATCATTGAAATAGCCAAGACTCCATCTTCTTACCAGAGAAGGATATCAACTTCACATTTGATTTCCAACCTTAAAAAAATGCACTCAAGAATTAGAGTTCTTGTCTACATACCACACAATGTTGTATAAGGAAGATTCACAATAAATCAAGACATTTTAAGAAAATATCAAATTTCTTACCCTTAACCACAGTTTCTTCATTAACATGTATCTTCTTTACATACAAAATTTTTAATTCTGATCCACTACTTCCTTACTTTCCTCCTCTCCGAAAGAGGAATACCCTATTTCCTGTTTCTTACCTCCTCTTGGAGGAATAACTAACTTGGTTTTATTTAAATTTACAACTTCTTAATACACTTCACATCTAAAACCTAATTGATTCTTGACTCTTAATGACCCTTTTCATGCTCATTAACATACTAGGAGGAATAATACTCGCACCGATTTGAACAAGAATAACAATAGTATTGATAGATCCATTGTCCGATGGATTAAGCCTCCCAGTGCTTGGCATAAGTTGAATTTTTATGGGGCCTCAAAAGGAAATCCTGGGGATTCCAGAGGTGGGGGAGTCATTAGAGATCACAGAGGTTGTTTTGTTGCTACTTTTTCGGTAAAATGGGTAGGCAAACTAATCACTACTCTGAAGCTCTTGCTGCTCTTTGGGGAATAAGGCTAGCCAGGGATTGTAATATTTCCAATATTATAATTGAGGGTGATTCACTGAACATTATCAATCTTTTAAATCAAAAACAACCCCCCAGTTGGTCAATCAGGGACTTTATTGCTGAAGCTACTGATATTTGCAAGAGTTTTGAAAATTTTGAAATCAAACATACCTACCATGAAGGCAATAGTGTGGCTGATGGTTTGGAAAATTTTGGGGTTAATAATACTTTTCAAACTTGGTTAAGGGGTGACATTCTTCCTACTAAAGTAAATGAAGACATCATCAAAGATTTGCATGACTTGGAATGTAATCACTAATAGTTGTAGTGTTGATGCTAAGGAGTGGCTTTTTAAGTGTAGAATGATGACATCATCAAAGATTTGCGTGACTTGGAGTGTCATCATTAATAGTTATAGGGTGGATGCTAAGGAGTGGTTAATTAATTGCAAAGTGAGGACTAATAATTACATCTCTTCACATGATTGGGAGGGCTTCAAAAGTAGAGCTGAGGATGATTCGTATAGTTTTCAAATTTTTACCATTGCGAAGAGGTAATATCACAAGAAAAATGGGGGGACCACCTTGCAAGACAGAGCCCACTCATAATCCAACATGGAAAGATGATACAGTTCTTTGGAACTATCTACAAAAAGGGGGTCTCACAAACTTTATTGAAAAAGTCCAAGGTTTTGATCAGGATCTCTCAATTAAATTTTCTCAGGGATGGAGGAATCGCGTGGTTGAGTACAGTAATATCAAGGTTGAGATTTCGAGGATCTTATTGCCCAGGTCACCGAGGCTCAGTCTAGACAGAACCAAATTCTTCAACAAGTGGGTGGACAGAGAGGTGGAGGCTAAGAATTTTCTTGATGAGGGGAGAATCTAGAATTTGTGATGGCTGGCATCAAACTTGCTTCTGTTCCAGAGCCTTTTGCTGAGATCACAAGGATGGTAGTAAGGTATGTTACTCTAGAGGGGAGATTTGTCACTATTCCCCAAAAGCACTTGATCTTCCTTAATCACTTCCGTAGAAACCTCACCATCAACTTTCCTCATTACTTGTTGAATTCTCTGGAGAAATCTATTCTGGAAGTAAAAAATCACACTAGGGTTGTTCCCCTTCATCAAGGGTTAATACTTCTTATTCACCACCACTGCTCAGCCTGTCCCCACTTAGATTCTACTCCTCCCCACCTCCATCCCTCCCCTTCCCGATAGGAAACTTGACATTGCTACCACTAGCAGGAAAAGGAAAGAGATGAAAACTAAGGTCCCTACTTCTCAGAGGGTTCTTAGAAGTCATAAAGACCTGGAGCTTGCTGCGAATTTACTACACATTAGTAATCCGGTGGAGGAGCCTAAAGATGAGGACTTGTTGGTCAGAGTTGGAAAGATGGAAAAGGAGATTCAGGAACTAAAGAGTGCTATTAGGGATATGGATAAAACTAAGGGAAAAAGGAAACTACAAAATGATGAAGATGATGATATCACTGCTGAAGTTTTCAAGAAGCTTCAATCTCTGGATGCCAGGCTTGGCAATGCAAAAGGGTGTAATGATTGTATCCTCTCAGCTCTTAAAAGCATCTACAATTTTATCGAGCAGCATGTGTGTAGTATTTGTAGTCTCAGTGGTATTACCGAGGATATTTGGGGCTCCAAGGAGAATAGAGATCTTGTAATTGCCCAGGCAGATTTGAAAGACCCTTCCCAGGCCACCGCCATTGCATTCTTCATCTCGCTCCAAATGATTAAAGCCAAGATTGACCGGGATGTCAAGTGATGCGAAGCTCACATTACTATTCTTGGCGGTGAAGTTCTTTGTTGGTAGCATTTTTGGTGTTGTTTTTTGGCTGGGAAGACCAGTGGTGGTTATCTCTTGTTCATATTTTGTCTCTTCTACTTTTGTTCGGATCACTTTGTCTGTCTTGATCCTATTTTGTTACTATATTGTATTATCTAGCTGTTGAGCCCCCTGATGTTGGATGTTTTGCTCTTTTAGAGTCGGTTTTTCCTCTTTTGGTATCTGGCTTTTGAGCCTTTTTGTACACAGGGTATAGTCCCTTCAAAACTATTTACCCATAATAAAAAAAAACATACTAGGAGGAATTTTTACATTATTTTATCCATTTACAACACACACACACACACACACACACACACACACACACACACACAGGATTCATTTCTTATATGAATAGAACCCCATACTAGAAAACACTTGTGAATATTCCCAACTCACTCTTGTTTTTCACATACATGTCTTTATAAATTAAAATATAGAATTTGAGGGAAACTTTTAATTTTTGAGCTAGTGACTCATTTCCTCATTATGACCTCATAGACACCTTAATATCTTATAAACATGACAAGGAGGGAGAATTCAAAACTTTGATGCTTCATTGAATGATACCCATGCACCATACTCCCAAGGGGAAAAAGAGTCCTTCATGTACTTTGTTTGCATGACCTCCTACTCAAGCCATACCTCTCTTTTCTTCATCTTTTCCTCTTTTCTTTTACTCTCATTATATTCTTGTTCTCTTTTATTATGGATAATCATCTTTACCAACTCTATCATCAACTCTTCTCTATCCATTTATTTCTTTCTTCTCTTTCACTTTCCTCTCTCTTATCAAGCAAGTTCTTTTCTTACTTTCCACTCTACACCTCACCTAGGATTAGCGTGTGGTCTGTTGGTGTATTCTCACTCTTTTCTCATCCTCCTTTCACTTCACTTATTCTCTTAACCTGTCACTATACTCACACACTCACAACTTCACTTGTTAGCATGTAGTGCCCACTTTCCTTGGACACTTTGTTTGATACTGATCCTGACACTATTGATCATATTTTGGACATAATTATGTTTTGATGTAGTATGATGTGTATATGCTAGATCATGGATTCCTATGGACATTATTATGTTTTGCTTAGTATGATGGTTAGATGTTAGACTATGGATTAATATTGATCTGGATTTAGTTATTATGCTTGAGGATCATTGAGACATTATTATTATTATGTGGATGATGATATACTAGTTGACATGGATAGGTTATTGATGTTGATTTTAGACATGTGACATTGATATTATGAATAGCTCTAGTATAGAAATCTATTGGATGATGATATAGTTGCAAATTGAATTTAAATGATAAATGTTAAATTCTTGATAATGTTGTGATTTGGATTTAATAATTGTATGTTGCTTATATCATTTGGATGTTCTGATATGGCCACGAGGCCGAAGGGTATATTTCATTTTGCAAGTTAAAAATCACAACAATGTCAGGGGATTGGAGACTAACCATATTGGAATTCAGTGTGAAATCAACAAGGGTCACCATGGCAACTGTGTTTGATCGGTGTGTTATGTTGTGTTAGGATTTCCATTAGTGTGACCTTGGGGTATATGTGTGTGTGGTTATTATGTGTTCCCTTTTTATTTATTGTGTGTGTAAGTGATTTTGTCATTTTTCATTAATGGTGATTTGTTGTTGATGTGGATTGCACTCTTGGGGAAGGAAGAAAAATGATGTGGCATCCCACTTGGAATCCACATCATCCTCTTCCACCCTCTCCTTTAAAATTTGAATTCCTCCTCATTTTGAGGTTGTTGAAAGTTGGAGATTTCACTCTTGGGTAAAATTTCTCTTGCATTTTGGAGCTTGCTTGGTGGAAGAAGTGGATTTACTTGTGCATGCTTTCCTCTTGCTAATTTGGGACTGGTTTTGTGCAATAAAGAATCTGTTGTTTTGGAAACAAGACTCCATTATGGAGAGGTAGGCTCTCACTCTTTTAAATTGTTGTTTTTCCCTCTTTTAGCATGAATTTTGAATGTGTTTGTGTTTGCAATTCTTAGAGGGATGGGTAGAATTCTTAGGGCATGGTGTGGAGAGAATAATATGAGGTTTATCAAAGGATGGATAAGGGATTTACCATTGGCACTTGTCTTGTGGAGGGAGAGTTGGTTGGGATCCACCTAGGAAAAGAATATGCTTGCATTTCTTACTTTGGGGAGGTATAAGGGATAAATTTGGAGGAGGGATAAGGAGGGGTTGAGGAGGGATAAGGTTTATGGGATGGTTATGTTTTGGTGGTTTGTTTTAGGTGGATGCCTAATTTCAACATGGGAGGCATAAGGAGACCTCCATAGTTCTTGCTCTTGTTTGGCTTGCTTGCTTGGAGAAGGAGCCTTTGTTTTGTTTGAAATTGATTGTTGTAGTTGAGAACTACATCTTCTTTCTTTGTGTTTCTTTGTGATTGTGAAATATGCTTGTATGTGAAGAAGCCATGTTGCCATGTGTTGTATCATCATGCTCCATTTCAATATGGTTGGGGCTCGAGGGGCCAATGGGGAAAGATGGCTTCTCTTTTCCCATTGGATGTCTTGGTTGGGTGGAGAGCGTTGCCTTTCCCCCTTCCTTGTTGTGATTAAAAGTTAAAGGATGAAGAAATCAGCATGTTGTTGTTTGGAGCTTGGAGAAATCAGTTTGACAGTCATTCCTTTGAGCAGTTTTAATGTAATCCTACCCACTTCAAGTGGATGAATGTAATTGATATAGATATGTGAGATGTTTACCTTGTTATTGAAAGATGTAATCAAATTTGAGGAATGTAGAGAAGAATTGTAATTCTCTGTTTTACTTGTAAAGAAATGAAATTGAAATGATATACTTGTATTCTTTTGGAAATTGAAAATTGAAAATCCAATCAACTGGAAGGGAGTTAAGTTGTAATGTGTTGTTTGAAATCAATGAAAGAAATATATCCTTCTCTCAATTGCATTGTTGTTTTGGAAATCACATGGTTGTTATATTATACAAATTCTATTTTAGAAAAGAGAGTACGTATAAAAGAAATGATAGAAGATTTATATTTTGAAATGAGTTTTGAACTAGAAATAAATCTTGCATATTGAATGTATAATCTAAGGAGCATTGTATTTGTCTGAATTAGAACAATATGCACATTCAGTTGATAAATTGCAAAATCAGTTTAGAGGAATAAACTCACTATTTTAAAGTTAAAACTGGTAATATACATTTGAATAAATGAACAGTTCACATTTATACTTCTTAATTAACTTAAAAATTTCATATGTTACTATGCCAAGACTACACCAAACTCAAATTGACAAAGTAAACTCGAGGAAACAATCCAACAAATTCAAATTTTGAAACAATCCCCTTCCTAGGTCGTTTTTTTGTCCCTTGTTGGAGAAAAACACAACTTAAATAAATTGATCAAATTGACACCATTAAAACATTCTAATTCTTCCCTAAGTTGATTCCCCATGTCTGAATGGCATGTGGAGTGGAGGAAGGGATTCAATTTTTATAAAAATTGCAAGTTTGAAAAACTGCCAGTTTTAAAATTATAAACCCTGCAGATATATTTCTTAAAATTGACCCTTTAAACTTTACCAAATTCCAAAATTGATGATTTTTTTGCAAAGAGGACTCAAGAGATTTCCGTAAAGTCCTTGTTTTCCTAAAATGGAGCTTCCTATCAAAAGTTATGGCCATTTGAAGTTTTACTTCAAAATGGCCATCCCAAACCAAAAATGAAATAATTCGACCTTAGAAAAATTTAAATTTTGAACTTTGGAAAAATTTCCTAAAAAGTTTCATGGCCCCGCCACCCTCTCATCCTATCAGAATTCACCACGTGGCACCTTGGAGGGGCAGACCCTTAATAAAAACTTAACTTTTAAAAAATTGCCTTGGGAAAAATTTCCCAATTTTCCCGCAACTCCTGCGGCCCCCAACCAATCACGTGATGACATGTGGCAGGGGGGTGCGTGGATCAAAATGAAAAACTTAACCATTTTTTCCTTTGGAAAATTTTCACTTTTATCCCCGCAACCCCGCGGCCCCGCACCAATCACATGCTTGACACGTGGCAAGGAGGGCCCGAGGATTTAGAATTGAAAACTTAACATTTTACACTTTTGGAAAAATTTCACTTTTTTCTCCGCGGCCCCGCACCCCCGCAGCCAATGGGGTGATGACACATGTCCCCATGGGTGTGTGGGTCCATGCAATTCTTTTAACCTTTTAACCTCATGGGTGAAAAATCCAAATTTCCTTCGCCCGCCCGTGACCAATCACAAAGCGCCACGTGGCAATTTGGGCAAGCACGGAGGCACAAAAGAAAATTTTCCTTCGGAAAATTGAAAACTTGGTTTTGGGAAAAATTTCATGTTTTTTCCCGTGACCCACCATCTGAATGAATCACGTGATGACACGTGGCATTTGGAATTTTTTCCAATTTTCTCCCTAACCCAGCGGATCTCCAGGGAAAATTTTCCCCTAAAACTCCGCCCGGCCATAACTTGAGTTTTACAAGGAGTTAGGAGGACTTCTTTATATGGTTGGAAAGGTGAGGAAATTTCCTATCCAATGAGCCTAGTTTAGGAAATTTTTGATAATTCTAAGTATGTTAAAAATCTATTTGAAGTTTAGGGCTTGATAGAGAGCAGGCATGGGGATAAATTTCTCCCTGAACCTTAGTAAAACTTGTAACCTCCAAATTGGAACCTTGTAAACTTGTTATAAGATAAAAATGGAAATCTTGTGTTTGGTTAATCAGAATCTATTCTGGAACCTATTTAGTTTCAAACTAGTATCTTGCTACTTGTTTGTAGACCCTTCTTACAAAAAAAAATTATTCCATAATTTTCCTAGTTTGTTTCTTGGTCTCAAGTGGTAGTTGAAGCAGACATTACATTAGCTATAAAACATACCAAATTCTATTTATCAAATAAAATTCACAAGATCCCACACTCGATACCAAAATGATGTATTCATGACCACAATTTCATCATTCTTTCAATTCATTCAAGAGGAAAAATTAATAACTTCCTCAAATCCCGCAATATGAGGTTCTTAAGAATCCTAAAAAGGTTAAAAACTACAAATTTTGATCAATTTTTCTTCACAAATGAATTCATTAAACATATTACCCTATTTCAAGTCCATTGTCAACTGTACCAAGGATTCATACTCAAAATAAACCATTCAACATGTTCATACCCAAAAATTGTCTTTCTTATTCTCACTAGTTTCTCACCTAAAACATACACTTTAGTGGTTTTGAGCCTCCTTCAACTCGATCAGATCTTTAACCTTGTTATAACACTTCAACAATTGTTAGAACAATCATGAATTTGATCTCAAAAGGATCAATAGATCATTCCTTTCCTAACTTGCTATAGGATTGCCCTATAAGTTTCTTAAGACCAAATTTGTTACTCCAATAGTGTCCATAGGGTTCTACCTATGTCCAAAAAGCACTAACACTTCCAAAATTTGTATTTTTACCCTTAGGCATACTTTCAAAAAATCAAGACTTCACTCTCCTTCACACTCCTTGTAGGTCTCTTTTGCAAATTTTTCTCTCAAACCCTTACCACAATGAAGCTTTCACCAACTATGATCCTATAAAAATAGAGCTACCTATAAGGGCTAATAAGATTCATTAGTTCACATGTACAAACCCCAAAATTATCCTAAAATTTCGTTCACCAACTCCTTATATATCATTCTCAATTTTAATTTTTGTATTCTTGCTACTAGATCCTTACTAGATTAGGTACAGGCTTGAAAACTCTCATAACTTCCAATACACTCATTTCTAGGACACAATATCACACATTTCCATAACTCATTATTGAATTCTTGAGGCCTGTGAATTTATTAGGCTTAACTCCTGAGGAAAATAAGATTTCCTTCATTAAAGTGTCCTAATATTTAGGTCATCTTCTGAGTTCTCTATTTCCCTATCTCGTATTGTTATGAAAATCTTAAACCTTCACCCATGAAATCCTAATTTTCCTCTTGTTTCTGATAGTATACAAGGTTTAGAAGGATTGTTCCAAATTTCAAGTAAAAACTCCATTTTGTGAGGTTTTTAGCACACTTTTTCATTTGAAACTCTAACTAACACCGTGACAGTCTAAGAAGCTTATTTGGCTTATAACTTCCTTTGGTGATTGATACATGAGCCTAAATTTCACCTAGATGTCTATTTTCACTTCTTTCACATTAATTTATTATCATTGATGCTTGAGGATTGAGTTTGATTACGTTTCATTCAAAATTACCCTTTTCCCGGTTCAAGCATTCTTAGTTACTGACTCAATGTCTTATACTTCTTAGTCAAATATCCTAGACATGTACCTAAGTTTTCATCATTATTTACCAATGTCTCTTGCTCTTAACAACCTTATCCCTAATTTCTTGCAATATTTTCAAATTCTTATGATTTATATACACAAATCTAGATTATTCAAAGTCAAAAGGTTTTTATGATCAATAGTTCTAAACTCAAACAATCTATCCTCAGATCTTACAAACACATTTTTACCATATAGTTCTCTAACTATTTCATTTTGAGTGCCATATAATAGTTAATGACATCTTTACACATATTACCATTCGTACCAATCATTGAAATTGTCAAGACTCCATCTTCCTAACATAGTAGGGTATCAACTTCACATTCGATTTCCAACCTTAAACAAACACACTCAAGAATTAGAGTTCTTGTTTATATACCACACAATGTTTTATAAGGAAGATTCACAATATAAATCAAGAAATTTCAAGAAAAGATCAAATTTCTTACCCAAACTAGAGTTTCTTCATTAACATGTATCTTCTTTAAATATAAAATTGTGAGTTACAGTCACTACTTCATTCCTTTCCTCCTCTCCCAACAAGGAATACCCTATTTACCTACTTCTTACCTCCTCTTGGAGGAATAAATAATTGTTTTTATTTGAATTTCCAAATTATTAATACACTTCACATATAAAACCTAACTGATTCTTGAATCTTTATGACCCTTTTCATTCTCATTAACATACTAGGAGGAATTTTACATTAGTTTAGCCATTTATCACACACACACACACAAGGCTTCATTCCTTATATGACTAGATACCCCATACTAGAAAACACCATGACTCTTCCCAACTCACTCTTGTTTTTCACATACATGTATTTATAAATTCAAATCTAGAATTGGAAAGAAACTTAAAATTTTTGAACTAGCGTCTCCTTTCCTCATTATGACCTCATAGACACCCTAATATTATATAAACATTACAAGGAGGGATAATTCAAAACTTTTATGCTTTATTGAATGTGTCCCCTATATCAGGCATCTAGCAATGGTCTATAGTGCCCTCTGACGCCCCTTACTTGATCTAGGCGCCCTAGTCCAACCTATTCGACACTTCTAAATTTTTCTAGGTTTGGTTGCAATAGTATGCAATTATATTTTTTTAGTTATTTAGTTATGTGCTCTTCATGGATTATTGGGAATCAAATAAGTATTATTTCCTCCCTCTTGCACTTAGGGTTTTACATTTATCTTTCTTATTACTTAGGCCAAATTTGTACTTTATTGTTATATCATTACATTCTAACTTAATTAAGATTTAGCATATATTTTCTATATTTTATTAATCATTTGGTGAACCTATCATTTGATTCTAACCTTATAAGGTTTATCTTCTTATGCTTGTCACCCGTAGTGGTCATTTTGGGTCTTTTGAGAATCTTGAGCTTCCTCCATCTTCTCGTAGGGTTTCTAAATCAGTGGTTGAAATTGATAATACATTCACTAAATGTCAAAAAGTTCCTCTAAACAACATTGAAACATATGATAGTGAACACTCATATGATGAAGATACAAATGTTGATCAAGAAAAATTAGACAAGCTCACAAATTTTCATCAAGCTTTGTGTGATAATCCTGCTCATCTTTCGCATATTCTCCATGTTTTGATTGCTGCTAAAAAATCTTATGATGTTGTTTCAGATTTTCTTATCGATTCTTCCTCAAATATGATGGCCTCCTCCCAAACCCTTCATATTATTCTTCCACTCCCCACTACTACTACTCACATCATTCAACCTAATGCTTCTAATGTACAACTTGACACATCTTCAAACATGCTTGATTTAACTTCTTTATATCAGGATTTACAAACTCAAATTTGTCAACTTCAATTGATCACTTCTTGTGCGTCTCCATCTCTAGATTCCACATTACTCCTTCATACTCATTTTACACACGCCATTTCTTCTTATGCACTTCCTCTTAACTTCATCACTCCCAAGATGCCCATTTTCAAAGGCCATGGTGACCCTCAAGAGAATCTCCAAGAATTTCATGTAGCATGTCTAGATTACGTGAATGATCACACTTTATTAGAAAATCTCTTTCCTTGCAATCTTTAAGATTATACAATGCATTTGTTTTACGATCTACTGTCCACTTGTAACATATTTTATGCATTTAGATGATGTTTTTCTCACTCATTTCTCTATCAATATTGGCTCTAAAATATCCTATGCTCAACTCATACAACTTAAACATGGATATAATGAACATCTAGCGAATTACGTCTTCTAATATAAGATAAAATTATCTCGGATGTGTAATGTACTCATGAGGCTTTGAAATTAAAGATCTATTTTTTCAAAGTCTATTACTTCCTCTCCAGGAAAGTGTTATCTTTGAGACATTTCCATCATTCGATCATTCATTCCATACTCTTAAGCTAAGTGAAACTAAACTCTTATCTATAGGTAACCTTAAGTATAATTAAAAGGATTCCCCTTCTACGCGCTTTCAAATTAAAGCATCTTTTAAGTCATTTACAAAACCTACTAAATCTAAAGCTATTTTCAATATTGTATCTAATCCCAAAAGATTCAATAGAAATTGTCTAAGTGTACATTTACTAAATTTCCTCATGCTCTGCATATTCTATCTCCACAAATCATTGAGAGAAATATTATTACACTTTATTCTCCACTCAATTTGGACCCATCTCATCCAAAAGGTCACAATTACAATGAAAATTTTAGATACAATTATCATCAATGCATTAAGTATTCTACGGACCATTGTTTCAAACTTCACAATCTTATTTAAGACCTTATTGAAAATAATGCAATTGATCTTCCTAATCCTACAACATCTACGCCACTGATCAATGAAAATTTCAAGCTCATTATCTTCAATAATCCTCATCTTAATAATGAAAAGTGAACAAATGACTCTTCCACTAATCATATATATCGTATGCGGTGCATCCTCCCGCATTGGGGGATCTTGATTTTATAGTTTCTCATGCTGAGGCATCTCCATAAAATATTTATTTATCTGATCATAAATATCATGCTACATTATCTTTTGATACATTACATATCAATGCTTCTATTGGATCTTATGCTATTAACAATACCAAGATCAACTCGTTGTATTGTATGTGGATATGCTCTATTGCACTTCTTATTGCTATTGGCTATCACATATTTCATATCTAGTACCTAAATCATATGGTTATGTCAAGCTTATAGTCACAATCGATCCTTTTACCATGCGTGTGCCTTTTATTTTGGAACCTTTATTCAAAGGGTGTGACATTATCTTAGGTCTTCCCTGGCTCCATGCAGCTCAAGATATCATTTCCATGAATCACTTATGTCTAAAGTTCATTCACAATAGGAAATTCATTACTATCAATGGTGTTTTACCATCCACACCATGGCCACAACCTCCTATTGAGGTTTCCATTGCACTTACTAGAGAATCTAGGTCCCCGCAACCTCTTAAATCTAAAGCACAATCTTCTCCTAGATTCGTTTGTTCATGCATGGCCTACTCGGTCTCACAGGTCTACTAGTCCATCTCATCAGTCTAGGTCCACCACTCGGATAGATCCTTCACATAGGTATACATCACCTCCTCATTTTCATTCACATAGGTTTTCATCACCTCTGTGTTATTCTTCATATAGGTCTTCATCAAATTCACAATCTACTTGACATAGTTATTCATCACCTCCACGCTCTCCTTCACATAGGTGTCCATCACCTCATATGTCTTATGAATATAGGTCACATTTAAGGATACATCATTTATCTCATTCACCACCGATATTAGAGCATGGTCACACACCTTTATCTCTAGAAGAATTGGGTGGAGGACCCTCGTCTTTCACTTTTATCAGATAGCAGAATTACCATTGCACAATTGGGGGCATCATGTTTACTCTTCCCCCTTCTAGCATTATTAAGTGTCTTGCATTTCTACTTGTTCACTCTACACCTCACATCTAGTCTTTCACATGCATCTTACACATCTTGATACATTTGTATCATCATTACTCGATGACGCACTCTTGTGTTACAGATTCACACTTGACCATTGAGGGATTAGTACATTCATGAGCTACACATCATATATACTACACATTTCACACTTGGCACATTCACGACACATCATTCTCGCACACATTCATCAAAAACACTACCCTATGGTGCACTCTCATCTTAAGTTTCACACTTTATTAATGAGGAAATACTACATTCTTGAACCTCACACACTGCACATTTTATGCTACATGCTTCATGCTACATCACTCTAGCATTCTATTTTCACACATCTTACTACCCTATGACACACTCTAGTTACACAGTTCATACTTAACTGTTAATGGTATGAATATAAAATGAACCTCATCATACCCACATTCACTCTTCATGCTCTATGCTCCATTGATCTATCTTTATAGCACATATTTCAAACCATTTCCACATGACGCACTCTTTTTCTATGGTTCATTATTGACTTCTCGGGGTCATTTATAAATAAACCTCATCTCATGCATACTCATTGACATACACTTAGGATCCACGTTGCTCTATCACACTCACATTGTATTCCATTCCATTTGACACTCATTGCATGTTGCATATCTTGGTTTCACATTGATTCTTTCTTATAATCACATGTTACACTTTTTACTTACTATTTTAGATGGATAATTTTTATGTCATTATATTTTCTATATACACGTGCACGTTCACTTTCCTTGTAGTTGTGATCATAGACTCTACACATATTGGTACATGTAGAAATGATGTTTGGCACTATACCTCTTACTAATCCCACAACATGCTCCTGAGGGCATCTACTTTTACACATCATAGGTGTCATTGTTTCAATTTCTCACTAGCACACTACTCTATATCGTATCATACATGCTTTGATATAATTTTTATATTTCTAACATGTTAATGGGTGCTTCATGTCCAACATTTTCCTTGTAGGAATTATTTGTTACCATGGTTGTCTATTAATTTTCTTTCCATTGCTTGTCATTGTTTATCATAGTTTGCGAGCTTTTCCCTTTTCTTATATGCACACTATTTTTTTTAGCCACTTCGGCCTCAATTCTCTTACCAAATTGTGAGTGATGTTCCATTTTTGAAACCTTCTTTTCACAATCTAAATTGTATTCTTGTGTATTATATTCTTTCTTGGTAGCTTACATATCATATTATATATGTGTATTTGTCTTGTTTCATATCCTCTTTGTTTGCATGTTCCTTGGTTTCTACCAAGCACATTCCCTCCCTATAGGGAATCAATTTCAATTCAATGTTTGGTCCTCTCTTGATCTGCATACTCCTTATGACATTTCCTACACCCTAAACAAGGGGGCATCATTGGATGAATTAGTCACCTCATTTAGCATTTCACAGGTCATAGTGAACACATTTCATTGCAGTACAACATACTCTTCAGTCATAGTAACACTTTATAATTTGACTTAGGTATTCATCATAGCATAGACACCAATTCCCAAACATAAACATGATATCCTTGCACCCCCGACCTTTCCTAGGCACCTATGACTAGGGGAAGTTACAACATCTTTCTCAAAACAAAAAAATCTACAATGCATCTACACAACACTTTTCTCGGTACATGCACAGTCCTCTAGAAATTATCATGCATGCATTATATCTCCTTTTCTACTCACATTAGATCAAACTCGGATCATATTTGAACACACCATCTATAATGGTTTCTACATTTCAGAAACAGTAAAAGGTTGGAGAATAACAACATAAATTTCTCCCTACATTTATTTTGTCATGGCGTGAGATCTCTCAAAAACTCACACTTGGTTCACTTGGTGTGAGATCTCCTAAAAAAAAATCTTGGCGTGATATCTCCCAAAAAATGCATTCTTCTATAGCATTTTCATGATCCTTTCTACACTCTTTACTCATCATGGATAAGGTGTACATGTTCTTTTTAACATTTTGACATACTTTTACACACTTTTTACATGTTTGGATCAAATTTTTCATATACATGTATTTGATTACTCATTTTCTCTTCTCTTTTGAAGGTTCATCCTTATTATAAGTAGCACTCACATAATCAAGCATAAATCAACATCAACAGAGGGTACAACATGACATCTACACATATGCTTTCACCCATACGGTCACTTCCTCTTCTCTAGTTTCCACACTTCATATTATTCACTTCACACTTTTTCTTGTCTCCTTGGCACATTTTTCACCTTTGATATACATGGTTATCAGTACGCTTCTCTTATCTACTTTATGCTATCAATAATTTTCTCAACAACATAAAGTAGGGGTAAATTTACACTAAATCATACACTTTAGGTACATTTCTATTTCTTGATCACATACCACTATTCATATGATTATTAAGAAAGAAAAGTAATAATTGATCGATGTCTTTGGCATATTTTCTTTTTTTGGTTTCCTTCCCAATCTTACACACTTTCTTTCCTAGTTTGACTTCTAATACTTCAAATTTTCTAAGTTTGGAAACTAGCACCCAGGAACTCCCGTCCCTTTGGGAACCCCAACATCTTTGTATCTTACTTGCATATTTTGGGTCCTTTCTAGATGTTGGGAATCTTATTTTCTTGGTGGTTGGCATTTTAGTGGGTAATTATGAAATTAAAACAAGGGAATCATATAAATACAAAGCCACATGACCATAATAAAGGACCAGGAACTAATCATTTACTATCACTACCTAAGATTTTATCTAAGAGAATTACAAGAGCATTCAAGCATTCATATAGCTTCACACAAGGTACAAGGGAATGCATTCTTCTACATACACTTCATAGGAGGGAAGTTCATTTTTCCATGCACACATCTACTTACATTTGCTACATCTAGTTATTACTCATTAGTCAAATACGTCTGCACAAAAGCCACCTCGGGCATGATTATACACACACACACACACGTATAACTACATGGAGTATGAAATTTATTGAAGTGGATTATAATTTCACTTAGTAGGGTGACCACCAAGGTTAATCTAAATCCCCGTTTGCATCTCTTTATTTTTAGTATTTGATGTGTTTTGAGGTTTTCCAAGTGCTCTTTCTATTTTCATGTTCTATGCAAATCTTTTGGACTTAGTCCAACATACAGGTGATCAATAGTGAAGGGAAACACCATAGAAAAAAATTGAAGAAACTATTTTCATAGTCATCGATTGTCTAACAGTGGTCTACAACACCCAGTGCTCTGGCTAGATCTAGGCGCCCCATTTCAACTTGTTCCGACACTTTTGCATTTTTATAGGCTTGGTTGCAAAAATTTATACTTCTATTTTGTCAATCCTCTATCTTTTTACACTTCTTGGATTATTACGAATTAGTTAATTCTTCTTTCCTCCCTCTTTTACTTAATTGTTTACATTTATCTTACTTATTGCTTAGGCCAAATCAGTACTTTATTTCTATATCATTACATTGTAACTTAATTAAGATTTATCATATTTTTTCCAATATCTTCTTAATCAGTTATTAGATTTTGCATGTAATAATATGTAAGAAACAAACAACTACATAAAGTTGGTAACAAACAATATGTAGTAAAAAAATAAAAGAAATGATAAACATTATTTAATATTAAAAATTAAGCATCATAACAAGTAAGTTTGTAATTATGTGATCTATTAATTAATGTATATGAATAAATGTCCTAAATCAAACTATGTCATCATCTAAATTGTTAATAAAAATGTTTAGGAGCTAGTATCTTGTTAGTATATAAATCAAGCTACTAATAAACCCATGTATAAGAATTGATTTCAATCAATAATGACTTGTATTATAACTAACCATACGTCATATAGAATGAAATCAAGTAATGTGTGTTAATAAATTATGTAACTCAACCATGTTTGTCAACCAATGTGTACAAAAATAATTTTACTAAAGAAATGTATAAATTAAGATAATTACATCATCAAAATGTGTGTATATGTTGGTTAGAGAAAATAGCTAAGTACAAGACATGCGCAAGAGTTGGAGACGTGTGCGGGATAGAGAACATAAATAGGACAATGCACAAAGGTGGGCGCAACATACAAAAAGAGTTCAACGCACAAAGGTTTGCGCATATACATTGGGTTTTCACGACTTACCCAAATTTTTAGGATGCGGCTAAAAATAAGAAAGAAAGAGGAGGATGGAGTGACACACACGTAAGGTCTATAAATAGGAAAAATTACATGCATAAAAATGCAAATATGGCACACAGAGACAAGATAAACATAGGATTAGAGAAGGATAAAGCTGAGCTATTTATATCTCGATTTATAGTTAATGCCAATTGTAAAAATCATGTAGGTTAAGAATAACACATATATTATTAGGAAAACACAGGGTAAGTAATGAATTTCAAGTTCCCACCATGTATAAATAGGTGATGTACTCATGTATTTAGTAGTTTTGTTTCAGGTTTTTGATGATAAAGTTTGTAGGTGAGTTTTATATGCGCGCATGATACAATGCATGAAGGTAATTTACTTATGGATGAAATCAGATTACTTATTATGTAACCAACTATGGTTGCGAATAGATAATGGTGTTTGGGTCACAAATATTACCATGTATGAGTATGGAATTATGGGAATTCAAGTGTTGTTAATGATTTTTATGTTGAATAACTTCGTATTATATGTGTTTCCAAATCTTGTATGTTGTATCTCCATTTGTGCATATAATAATAAATATTGTGAACATGATTACTCTAACCACATCTTGATAAGAAAATTAAAGGAGGGACATGGTGATTACGTGTGCTTTGGGTGAGCATTCATAATTTTTCTCGGATGAAGGCCAACTTGCCCAACTAATATTGGTTAATAAATAAGACTACTTTTTGGCTCTATTATCAAGACCTCTATTTAGTTTACTCATTAGGATGTTGCATGCACATTACGTTTCGATTATCTTTAGATAATATTTAGATTTGGTTGTATGACATCCAAGACCCATTTGCTCATAGATACCACACTAGACCAAAATTTAATGCACCCAGTGGGTGTAAGATAACATCTATGATTTATTATATGAAGCATTCTTGACTTCTTCACAGGTAGAATTTTACCAGGTGGCTAGTAGCTTGCATGGATAACAAATGTGTTCAGATAGGAAGAAGCCAAGTATGGATCCATTATTATTATCAAGCACTATATGATTTTGACGCCTTGTAGACTAGAACTATAGATCATTGGTGGGAAGATTTGCTTCTGCATTATACTTTAGAGTACGCACTTTTGACATGCTAAAGCTCTAAGGAAGCAGAGCTCTTTATTTTAATTGAACCAAGAGGATCATATTTGCACATGATACGTTTAGTTATCAAGATCTTGATGATCAATCATGAGATGGAGAACTTGTGGATGGCAGCTAAAACTCCACTTTGCGTAGGGGTAAGAAGCAGGTTTTGGAAGGATGGGATTTGTCCCCATTAAAGAAAGAGAATGAGAGGACAGAAAAAAAGGTATAATGATATGTTAGAGGGGAAGTTGAAGACCCATTGAGACTGATGGGAATGATGACCGGTGGTAGTCATGAGAACCCTGTAGAAGGTGAGGGACCACGGGATAATGTATTTCCAGTATTAGGGAAGTGTAATAGAGATATCCCTTTGGAATATGATGAGAGTGAGTCTAAGGAGAGAATAAGAAGTGTGGGCATGTATTTGACCTAGCCTAGCCCCTATCCCATGCACAAAGTGCTTGGAATCTAAAAGTTGTAAAATATTATCATAGTGAAGATGAGAAGGAAGGTAATCAAGTATCACCACGTTGGGTAGGAGTTACATGTAGGAATATTTTAGTATCGTCTCAAGAGTCATATCAAATTAAGGATGATCATATGAAAACGCAACAAGCTCCCATGTTTGGAAAGAGTTTTGTTAGAACAAATTTGGTAGGCATGTCATCGGGACAAAGTAGTGGCACACTACCCATTTGGAGTAAATCTATCCATGGAGCTATAGGATAGACAATTGGTGTTTAGTTTAGCACTACTATGGGGATGTAAGGAAGTCCTTCAATATGTCTCCATGTCATGGTGGATGGCTCGAGAGGTTTAGTTCAACTAGCATGTAGAGATATACCGAGTGGACTATAACAACCTCAAACACCTTAGTATAAAACACCTTAGATCTACTTTCATATGTATCTTCATTTGTCGAATATATAGGTGTGAAAGATACAACCAAGCATGTACAGAAGTGTGAGTTAATATGGAGATCTAAATGAATAACATCTCTACATTGGTGTATTCATTTTTATGTGCCCTTAGAAAAAAACTCTAATCCCACTATGTACTAGCCTATCACACAGCAGGTACTGGGTGCTCACCTAAGGCACACGAGGGTGCCGAGTCCCTCCTTTATGTGAGCATTGAGAGAAGATGATGCTATTGATAAAAGATTAAATGTAGAAAAGAAAATGATCACACATGCATTATGAATGCATAGGATGAGTTATTATATCAATATACCCATTTATATAAGAGAAACATCATACAGAGAGCATATTTGAGTCATGACATAAAGAAAAGATACTAGGGTTTACACCCATGAACAATATATTCAGAACATATATTTATATTGATCATAGTTCCAGTAACCACATTACATTCAAAAGGGTCATAATAGACCAAATGTATCAAGACAAACATGACTCATGTATCAGAGACCCTAGTTATGCTTCCCATATTACATAAATTTTCACAGACCCATCCCTCTAGATATGATATCATTCCTACAACCCTCTAATGGTAACCCCAACCCTTAGAACCTCCTACTCTTTTCTGCAGGCTTCACCTTTCATCCTCTCTGTGATGATCCTAAAGCTTCCCCTCATCGACCTCTCTCCATTCGGTGTGTCTTCTTCACTCAAGATAATATTTATAAATAGGTTAAGCACACACCACCATGCCTTACTCGAGGAGAAGATTATTTTCTTAGTGTCCATGTGGTCCTCTAAGGGAGCATGCTTCTTCTAATCCGAGATCTCCAATTTTTGCAATGATGTCTTTTAGGAATGTTCTACGCGTGGAATATTCTTTCCTTGACCACCAAGTCACCAGGATGGCACCTTATCCACTCAGCATGCCTAGTCGGGTCACGTTTTTCCTCAAGTGCTTCTTAGAGAGCTTGAATATGGATAACTCTTGAGATCCTTTGTTTTCCCTTGCGCGTGCGCCATTTCTCTTGAACCCTTCAAAAATCATGTCATGTGTGATTTTCCCCATGCTCCCTTCTTCTTTATTGGTCTCGCATGTGCACGCACCCTTTGGTACTTAGCCAATATTTTGAGGCCCAACATCACCCCACACTAAGCTTGTTCTCCATCCTCGGAAACATCCTCTCTTCAAATAATAAAGAATGGTGGGAATTTGAATGGTTGGAATAAAGAATGAAGGAATGAAGAATGAGAAATGGAAGAAATAAAGAATGGAGGAATGAAGAAGAATTTGTTTATTGTTGAAGGATGAGTGGGAAATCCTTCCTTATATCTACCTCAATCTTTTCCCGGCATCCACTTCACCCTGCGCTTGTTGACAAAGGTCACCTACTAGAGCACTTACCTCATCAAAACTTAGTTCATCATCCTTAGCATTCAGCGTACTCACAATGTCTTCCAACTATTTTTTGAGGTTGTCCAGTGCATCCATCTTGTGGGTGATCTAGGGATATAATTCCTTAAGCTGGTTTTTGATCGAGCCCCATAAGGTCTCGATGGATTTTGACTTCTTCTCTACCTCAGCTAGGATTTTATCCCGCTCTACCCTGTTTCCCTTATTTTTCTCCTAAAACTCCTTGAGATCTACCTCATGTGTAGCAACTAGAATGCTTGTTACTTTATCCTGTCAACACAATTTTCATAAGTAGCTTCAACTATCTATGTGGTGGCCTTTACAGTGGCAAGGAGCTTAGTGTATCAAGTGACTATCTCCATAACCTTCTAGATTTTCCTCTTTCTCTTGGAACACCAATGCCTCTTCTACTAATTCTAAGGTGAGTGGCCACCTTTCCATCATAAGGATGTGAGTCAAATATTCCAAGCATTGCAAGGTCAATTCATTTCTATTCGGGCGGTGCTAGGTCTAGATGCTTCAAGACAATAACATATGTAATCATCTCAATTTTCTTGTATACCTTGCACACCTTTTCCTTTTCCTCCTTCATCTCATGCCTTAATTATGCGCTGATCAACTCTTCTTGCTTTAGATCCTTTCTTTTCTCAATGAGCTCCTCCTTTTTCTTCTCTAATTATCCTTCTAGGAATCTCACCCTGTCATTCCTCCCAAAGAGTCTTTCCTCCACCTCAACCAACACCTTATTGAGTGCATTGCAGACCTACTCATCGAGATAGTTGATGAGAATTTACCACTAGGATTATTCCCTTGGTATCCGGCACCTTCATCAATGCCCCTTGGTTAAATTCAAACTCAGAATCATCGACATGGGACTCAAACACCCAAGATAGCATTTTCATGGTTCGTGGGTACATGCCTTGTAGTGCCCACTTCCCTTTGGCACCTTTTATTACTGATCATGATATTTGTAGAATATATGATGGACATCCTTATAGTTTGGATTTACTATGGTGTTAGATGTCGATCTGGATTATTGTTGGATCTGATTCATATATGATGCATGATGATTGTTGGAGACATTTTATATAGATGTTGACATGATAACAGACATGGTTATATTGTAGATGTTTTTCAGACATGTGATATTTGATATTTGGAGTAAACCTAGAAAATGGAAATTATTTGATGATGATATAGTGGTTGATTAAAAATGTAAATGATGTAGTGTTACTTCGATGTTGTTGTGATTCATTTATATAGTTGTTTTTGTCATTTTATTTATATTCATTTTGAATGTTTTTGATATGGCCATGAGGCTGAAGGAGGTATTTGTGTTTTGTAGGTTAAATATCACAACAAACATTGGGGGATTGGAGACCAACCACAATAGAATTCTAGGTGAATTCAACAAGGTCACCATGGCAACATGTCTTGTGTGTGTGTGTTGTATTTTGTTAGGGATTCCCATGGGGGGATTTCCTTTATATGTGACCATGGGTTTGTGTATTTTATTAATGTGTTTCTTTTATTATTGTTGTATGTATTTTATTAGTAATGTGTTCCCTTATTTTAATTAATTAAAATTGTGTTAGATTTATGTGAGAAAACATATGGTTAAAATTTAAATAAATTAAATTGGGATATGGGAAAATAATTATAAGAGTTTTTGGCTATTTGTAATTAATTTGTAAGTGATTTTTAAGTTGTGTAAGAGCTTGTGTAAGTCAGATGTTGGAGTTAGAAATACTTCACCTCCATGGAAATTCGAAATTGTCCTTGGGGACTGGTTTTGGAGGCTTGTGGGACAAGTAAAACTTGTCCCATGCCTCTAAATTTAATTCACCAACCATACTTATGGATGGAGATGTGATTTGTGACTTTTATAATGAATTTTAATAGTCATGTTGCATGTTTTTAATTGCACTCTCTTACATTTTAATTAATTTGTTGTCCCTTGAGGTGTGGGCTTTTTGGAGTGTGCAAGTAACTTGTCATTTTTCACCCACCTCTTTATTGAGCTTTGGAGAATGGAACTTTGTCTTTTGTGTTTGAATTTGAGGATGTGTGATGTGGCATCCTACATGGATCCAAATCATCCTCTTCTCTCCCTCTTCTATTTAATCCAAAATATTACCTTGTTTTTGGGTTGTTGTTGAATCATTTTGCAACTTCCTTGGGGGCGCATTTTCTTGTTGGAGCTCTTGTTTTTGGAAGAAGTTTGGGAAAATATTTGCATGCTTGGGATATTTTTATTTTGGAATGTGTTCTTGGCTTTGAGATTTTGTTTTTGGAAACAAAATCTATCATGGAAAGGTAGGCGTTTATTTCTTCCTTATTGTTGTTATTTTCTTGTTGTGTTGTGTGTATGGAGAATGTTTTATTGCTTTTGTTGGCTGGTTGGGTAGACTGCCTTAGGGAAGGTGTAGGAGAAGGCTATGGGAATCCATGTGGGGGGAATAAACAATTCCATTGGCATCAGAGTTTTGTGGAGGGAGTTTGGGTTTGGGATCCACCATGGAAAATAAATAGCTTGCATTTCTTACTTTGGGGCGGGCATAAGGAAATTTGTGGGGGCATAAGGAGAAACTTGTGGGGGCATAAGGATGTGTGTGGGATGAATTATTTTGGTAGGTTGTTCTGTGGATGCCCAATTCCCAATTGGGAGGCATAAGTAGCTTCCCCCATAGACCTTGCTCCTTTGGCTTGCATGATCAAGCCTGATTTTTGATTGAAATGTTTTCTATTGCAGTTGTAAACTGTTGCTTTGTATTGAATTATGTTTATATTGAAATGTGTATGTGAAAGAATGTTGTGTGTTGTGGAATCCATTCCATGGGTTGAATTGCACCTTTTATTGTATCTTGGTTGGGGCTCGGGGGCCAATGATGAAGGAAGGATTCTCCTTTCATTGGATGTCTTGGTTGGGTGGAGAGTGTTGCCTTTCCCCCTCTTTTGTTGTGATCAACTTGGAGAAAGAGAAAATGTGCATGTTGTTGTCCTGGAGCAATGGAAAAATGCAGTTGGACTATCCCTTGTGAAAACATATTTATTTGTAATCCTTTCCCACATGATGTGGATGAAATTGTAACAATTATGTTATGGAGAAATGATGTTGTAATTGATTATGAGAATGTATGTTTGAATTGAGAAAGCCATTTGTTTTCTTCTCTGTACATTAGAAGAAATAGGAATTATGTTATTATTGTCAAACATTGAAAGATGTAAGTTGTATAATTGAAGTCAATAAGGAATTGCAAGTTCATCTCTTATTTACATTTTTGTGATGAAATGGGAATATCAAATTGTGATTTGAAGCTCTGTTTATTTGCAAAGGAAAGAAAATGCGTATGAAGGAAGAATGTTGCTTGTCTCTTTTGGGAAATACATATGAAATTGAAATCAGAATTGCTTTGAAATGATTTGTTTAGAAACAACTAAATGCATTGGATTAGTTTAGAAACTATATACCACACTTAAATGATAAAATTGATAAATAGATCCTTTAAAATTTGATCACTGGCATTGTGACTTTTAAAACTGAAAAATTTAATCAAATTGTATAGTTCATGCCTGCACACATTAATCAACTTGAAAATGATATATTTTAGCATGCTAAGATATTAAGAAACTCAAATTGACAAAGAACACTTAAGAAGACAAGTTAAATTAATGCAAAATCGAATCCAATCCCTCTAACAGTCGTTTTTCTGTCAATTGATGGAAAAATGCAAATTGAAATCAATGGAATAAATTTACCTTCCTAAAACACTTTAAACTCTCCCTAGATCAATTCTCCATGCCTGTTTGGCATGTTGAGTGAAGGAGGAGATCCAATTTAATCAAATTGGAAAGTTGGAAATTTCCAGTTGGCTTATTAAAAGCCTGCAGATCCTTTTTAAAAAAATTACCCCTTAAACTCTATCAAAATTTAAAATTTATTTTTCCTGTACAAAGAGGGCATCGAGAGCTTTCCAAAAATTCCTCATTTTCCCAAAACCAAGATTTCTAGCTAAAGTTACGGCACTTTGAATTTTTTTGGTCTTGGCGGAAAATTTGGAAAAATTCCCTCGCAGGCCAGCGGCTCAAAAATTCCCATTCAAAAATCCTTAGAATTTTTTTTTAAAATTTGGCTCAAGGAAAATTTCATCTTTTCCTCCACTAGCCCATAGCCAATTAGAGGCTACCATGTGTCCTCACGGGGTAGCGGCGGAGGTGCGGCATCTTTTTGCCCTTTGACATTTTTGAAAATTTTGGAAAAAAAATCCTTTTAGCCCCGCCGGCCCACGACCAATCACAGGCTACCACATGGCAGCTTTGGGTGCTTGCGGAGGGGTGGACCCTTTGTTTCTTTTTAGTTTTTGCCTTCAAATTTTTTTTGAAAAATTTCCCCGTGGACCTGCATCCCCACCCTCACCTTGGGATTTTCTCCTCCGCAGACCCGCACGTGCCTTCCACCCTTCTTCCCCCTTTGGAAAAATTCACCAAACCGTCCTACCATTCTGTGCCCTCCTTCTCTCTTCTCCCTGCGGTGAATCGTGGAGTGCCATGTGTCCCTGGGTGGACCCATGGGTGTGTGGACACTATTTGGTTTTCTCTCCCCTTAGGTGCAATGCCCCAAATTATTTCGTCGCTCTGTCTTTCCCCTTTTCCCGACGTTGTCTCAGAGGCCACCACGTGTCCTTAGAGGACCCATGGAGGCACATGCACAATTGGGAAATTTCTCCTGTGTAAGGAAAAATTTCTAAGGCTTCCCTGCGACCCACCAACCCATCAAAGGGGTTTTCCTCTCCTCTTGACACGTGTCCCCTTGGGGAAAATTTGACCCCTAAGGTCCGCTTGCTCATATCTTGAGTTCTACAAGGAGTTAGGAGGACTTATTTATATCATCGGAAAGGTGAGAAAATTTCCTATCCAATGGAAATGATTTAGGGAAATTTTGGAAGCATTAGGTATGAGAAAAATCAAGTTGAAACTATGATTATGTTAGAGAGTTGGGTATGGGGGTAAATTACTCCCTGAACCTAACTAAAACTTCTAACCCTAAATTTTGGACCTTGTGACCTCTGAGAATTGTTAGTAAAAGGAAAGTATGTTCTAGCAAACTAGAATTGTTCTGAATCTGTTAGTGGCAGTTTTTTCCTTGCAACCTGGTTATAGAAACTCTCAATCAAGTTCTGGGAGTAGGTAAGTGAGACCTTGCTCGACTGATTTTTTAAAATATGTATTTCGTTCCTCATTGTAGTTTAACCCTGCTCTTGTCTTAGACCTTGTGGAATTAAATAACTTAGGTATTTAATTTTTGGGGTCCCTTAACCTTAAAATTTTATTCGAGAGAATATTTAGCTAAATTTTCACCGTAATTAGTGATTAATTTAGTCCCTAGGGAGATTTGAGCTAGGTGTGGACCTATTACAATTATTACTTTATAATGTGATATCAGTAATTATTATAATGGGAAAGGTTATTAGTTGAATTTAATTGTCTTCGAGACTTTGTTCGTTAACTCCAACTCAAAAAATAAATTATTCCATAATTTTCTAACTAAACCTAGGTTGTTCATGGATCTCAAGTGGGTTGTTTTAACTGGGCATCACATGCCTTCTTCTTCAAATGAAAAATTTGCAGGAGCTATTCTATAGGCATGGTGCTTTATAAGTGTGTACACACATACCTTACTTGGATCATTTATGCATCTCATCCCTTGCCCTTGCGCCACTACCACACCTTTTCCTCCTATGCGTGCTACTTTTGGAAAGCTCATTGCTAGGCTGGGATCTCCACCCATGCTTCCATACTCCTTCCCTATGCTTTCCTCCTCTATTTCCTTGAGTATCTCATCACTTTTCCACTCCACTTCTTTCTCCACTAACTTATCTATTATGCCCGCTACTTCTCTTTTTCAGCCTCTTCTATCTACTCCTTGGTGAGGCTAGGGGTCCTCTGATCCTTAGTATTTACTTCTTCACTCTCCCCTTTTCCTTTAGTTCCTTCTTCTTCTCCACCTTTTCCCTCACTTATTTCTTCCTCTGAGTTGTGTACATCATACACAGGATGATCCTAAACTTCTTCATCCTCACCGTCATCTCTTTCACCCCTATAGGCCTCCAAATTCTCAGTCTCTTCTTAATCTTCCTTCCTTGATATCTTATGATTCTTCTTAACTAGGGATTATTCTTCCTCTTTAGTAGGTGATTCCTTCCTTGGTGAGTCTTCTTACTTTGGCACCTCTTCCTCAGGTGTATTTTCCTTCTCCTTGATGGGATACTTCTTCCTACATGCTTACGTGCTCAGCTTGGCACCTGCCTCAGGTGTGCCCATAGATTGTGTTGTCTTCACACTTGGTGCCCTCTTCTCTGACGTCTCTTCTCTCTCACTCTTTCTTAGCGCATCCTTCTTCCTACCAGTGGGATCCTCTGGGATGGAGACATCATTCTATAAGTAAGTTCCCTTTTCATACTTAGGCCTAATGCGCAAGTATAATCTTGTTGCAATTATTCCAGCAATTGGCAACATCATGGGTTTTGTCATACACACCTCATGAGAGACATACTTCTCCACATAAGCATGTTGGGTATAAAATCTTTCTCCATAAGTCATGGTGGTCCTAGTCCACCTCAATAATTGCAAACCTTAGTCTTTTATATTCCTTGAAATGGTTGACCCTGCTTAGAAATACTATGCAATGAAAAGAGAAGGGTAATTTACACCATGGGCTCTTGGTCCCATCTGACAGAGTGAACTGCTAATGCAACAATGGTGATAGATAGTGAAATAAGCTTCTTCATATACTAGTGTTGGAAATTATTCCAGTATTCTCCACTCAGCCCTAAATGCATTGCAAATTCACTTCTACCATTTCTCCAAGCATACCTTGTGGGTGGTCATCATGGTGTTGCATGTGTATTTTTCAAACCTCTTCACGAGGGAGGGGTATTCATCTGGATACTCCCATATGAACTTCTCTGGCCCATTAGGCACTCCAATTTCTGAGAAGATGATGGTGAGAAGAACATTTCCAAACATAATCTTATCTCCTTCTTGTGTGGTGTTGATGATCTCTTTTGCAATGTAGATGAACAAGTTATAAATTGTTTCTTCTGAAATTTTCCAACACATGTTCAACCATGCCTTGTTTATATGTTTCCACCTCTCTTAACCATTCAGCTTGGTTACTAGGCATGCAACCATCCTCATCATTAGGTCAAAGATATCATGGATATCGAAGTAGTGAGACCCCTTCTTATAGTCATACTCTTCCACGGTATTCTTAATAGCCTCTTTATCCTCCAAGTCATCATCTAACAAATCTCCTTCGTAGACACAGGTACGGTAAACTTAGAGATGAGTTAGGGAGTTATGCACATTTTGTGGCCCACAAAGTAGAAGTGGTCCTCATGCACGTGTGACATCAACCATTGGTATAGCCACTCGGGCTTTCCAAAATAGGGAAACTTGTAAAGTTGCAGCAATCGACCTTTTCCAATTTTACCTTCACCTCATCGTTGTAGATTGGCATCCCTTTTGGTGTCCTCTTATCTATTGGACGAACCATTTCTAACGCCATCTCCTTCTCTGTGGTACTTGTGTGATGGTTGTAGTTACTCATGGCCATCTTCCTCACATGGGATACCCATTCTTTCCCAAGTAACACTCCATCTAGGTATTGCATCTCCACATACCACTCCTCATTGAAACTAGTGGTGGTAGTTTGTTTTCCTTTTCCCTTGCCCTTCTTAGGTGAAACAGTTTCCTTCTTTGGTGCCATCTTCTTGTCAAGTTAAAAACAACTCTTCCTTTCTCCTCTTCCTCACTCTGCTCAAATCTATGGCTCAACTTCGTGAAAGAATCCTTCTACTCTTGTGCCCTAGCTGTAAAAACCTAACTGGAAAATTATTCCACAAGATGGTGTACTCTCTTTGAAACCTCCCTATGCCATGTACTCCTTCCACTCTGGTTCATAGATCACCCTAGTCATGCACTCAAATTATTACGATTCTTCCTTCACACAAATATTTCTTCATGGATGCCCTAGTTTGCAAGAGATTCTTCAATATTGTGATAGAAAGGTGAATAATAGTGTGTTTGATCCTCTACTTATATCTTTTTCTTCTTCTCTTTAATAAATGTTATGCCACCTACTAACATACTTAGCATTAAATGTGTTTTTACACTAAATCCAATCTTAAGCGCTCTTACCCATGCACCAAATCCTATGTAAAAATCCATACAACCTTCACGGTGCACATAAATCCTAAATGACTAAAGACTCTTACACATGCATCTCAGTAGCGCCAAAGGCACTTCTTCTGTCTTTGACTTGATTTTTCCCTCACCTACCTCATGTTGTTCGTGCTTCTCATCCTTTGTACGTGGTCCTCATAAAGCCTTATCTTGACACCAAAATTTCTTGTCCACCTTTTTCCACACGCACTCTCCTACCTTACATGCTTTTGATATTTTAACCCGGGCCATTAAAACACTACTTTCACTTCCAACCTCTATTTCACTTCACTCTACTCCACCCCACACTAAAATAAATGCACGGCCCTCTACGCATACATAACCCTTGAAAGTAATAAGCGGTTATTGGTGCACAAGGTGTGTAAAAACAACACAACATAAAGGAAAAAGTGACAAGAAAGGGAAACACAAGGAAAATAAATGCATTAAGGGAAATCCTAGGCTAACTAGAAAAACTACCTTATTTACAAACACAAGACTTATTTATAGTAGGGCTTCAACCTACTCCCATTGAAATGTCCTAGTAGTCTCGTCCCATCTAGTGCTTGTAACTGGAAAGCACCTGAATCAAGGATGTACGAGATGATGTATGGTCCCAACTAATGGAATTTCAACTTTCCAGGATGGCACAAAAATTTAGAGTCATATAACAAAACTATCTACCCAACCTCAAATTTTTGTTTTTGATATGACGATCATGCCATGCTTTTTTCTTTCCTTTTTGTATCTTGACTCCATCTAGAAAGTGATCTCCTTTCGTCTACCTATATTAATTTATCAATACACTCTTCAAGCGCTTATTCATCACCAATCCTCCTACCTCCGCTATATGTAGTGATGGTAGCATAAATTCAACTGATAACATAGCCTCTACACCAAACACCAATTGAAACGGTGTGGCCTTGTTCAATCTCTTGTAGGTTATCCTATATGCCCATAGAATGGATAATACCTTGTCATCCCAATCTTGTCTTCCCACATCACAAATTTTTGTCAACATGTGACTCATAATTTTGTTAAACACCTCAACAGTTCCATTAGCTTGTGGGTGATATGGGGTAGTCTTATGATGGGCCACCATGAACTCTGCCAACAAAATCCTGACTATTTCATTCAAAAATGTGTACCCATGTCACTGGTAAATTGTAAAGGACATCCATACCTACTTATTATGTTCTCTTATAAGAATCTACCAGCAATTGATGCGGTGCAATCCTTTGTAGGTGTTTCTTCTACCCATCTTTCCAAGTAATTAGTGCAGTGATGATATAGCGTGAACCGGTTCTTGCGCAATAGGTGAAATAGGTCCTACAAAGTTAATTGCCCATTTTTCAAATGGTTCTACGATGGCTATTGGTCTTAAGGGCATCTCATCCCTTCTAGGTTTGCAAAGGCATTAGAAATGGTCACAAGCCTTGTAAAATTCAATGCAATCTTGGTATAAACTTTCCCACCAAAGACCTTCGAGTAGAATCTTACGTGCTATGGAATTCCTGTATAGTGTCCTCCTTTAATTCTACCATGTGCTTATTCCATAATTGTAACATGCTCATGTTCTAACACACATCGGCGTAGGACCTCATCTTGACCTAACTTGTACAAATCTCCATTAATCAACATGTAGGGCGCAATGCGTATAGCCAACTACTTTCTTTCTAAATCCTTCATTCCTTCCGGTGCCACACCCATTTTAAGAAACACTACAATATCCTCTAAGTCAGAGGGTGTGTGTCATAACCTAAATAGTTGTGCATCTAGCATGGTATCCTCAATACTCTGTGCGTCCTTCTCTAAGTCAATTCTTGATAAATGATCAGGTCCTAAATTACTCTTTCCTGGTTTTACCACTATTGAAAAACTCAAATTCTTGAAATATCAAGACCCACCTACATATGCACCCTTGTAGAATAGGATTTTTTTCCAAGAACTTCAGTGCCATGTGGTCCATGTAGAATATGAATGGTGTCACCAGTAGATACTACCTGAACTTATGCGGTGCATAGATCATTGATAATGCCTCACACTCAGTAGTTGTGTAATTATGTTCTCATGGTGTCAACTTCCTACTTGCAAAACAAAGGGGTGATCAACAATCCCCTCAGCAGGTTGTGCTAGTATTGATCTAATGGTTTTTTTAGGCATAAACATGTATATGGAAAGGCTTATCCCAAGAAGGAAAGCGTAATATGGGCATAATGACAAGCCTATCCTTCAAAGTGTCAAACACTGTTTGCTGCGCCTCTCCCCAATGAAAGACACTCTTGTGTTTTAGTAACTTCTCTAATGACATGGTGATCTTGGCATACCCTTTGATAAACTTTTGGTAGTATCCCGTATGCCCAAGGAATCCACACACTATGCTTTGGCTGGTAGGTTCCCCCAACCCCACAATAATAACAACCTTTGTGGGATCCACCAGCAAACCTTCCTTACATATAATATGCCCCAACAGGGTTCCAAATGGAGTAGCAAAAACACACTTCTTAATGTTGAGGGATATGCTCAACTCGTCGACATTTCTCAAGTATTAGCCCCAAATTGTCACAATAATCTTTTAATCATCCATACATAGTCCAGTCATCCGGGTAGAATTACGAAATTTATGAATGAAGTCCGAAATGCTTACACCATAATGTGTGAGAAAATGGTAGGCTCATTATTCAATCCAAAAGGCATGAACATGTAGGAAAATATTCCCCATTCAGTGGAAAAATTCATCTTCTCTTGGTCTTCTTTCACAATCCCGACTTGATGATATCTTAATAATCCATCTGTGAAGGAATATATTTCATTCCTAGCCACTCCCTCTAGGATTTCCTTAGTAAAAGGGGTTGGAAAAGGATCAATTACACATACCGCATTCAGTTCCATGTAGTCAACATAGATCCTTATCCTTCCATCCTTCTTAATTTTTATGACCATAGGGATTACCCATTATGATTCCTCCACAACTTCAATGATGCCTGATGTTATCATCTTGTCTATCTCTTCCTTAACCTTGATGTGAAGATTGATTCGTCGATAGGGCCTCTCCCAATTGGGCATGCACCTTATTTCAACTTGATCTTCATTTCTCCCAAAGAGTGGTGAATTCCTTTAAGTTCATGGTACCCACGTGGGAATAAATCCTGAAACTCGTGTAATAGATCAATGATCTTAGAAACCTCTTTCTCCAACCAATAATCCCTAATGATAGCTTCCTTAGGTTCTGCCTTTGAACCAATGTTAACCTTATTTATTTTCAAGGGCTCATGGTAAGCATGCACTTGCTCATCAACACTATCCATGACTTCACGTGTACCTTCAATATGGTTAACATCCAAACTCTCCATCTCTTTGCCATCTATTACGTAGACCATATTTCCTTTTTCTTTTTCCCTACACATGCACTCAAGTTGTATCTCCTTTGATTCTTCCTCATCAAGAACGGTTCCAAACTAGGTTCACCCAATAAATATGATATCCTATCTTCTCGTCATGGCACTATCTCCCATTGTTAGGCACTTAACAACTTGCAGTTCTCTATCCACTAATGGTTTAGTGCTTCGATACTCAAAATCTTGAAGAAGGTCAGTTGTTAGCTCCTGCCAATTTCTTGTCTAGTGGTGCATCTTGGAGTGTATATACCATGCGTGTGCACATCCTTGCAAGGTGGAATACAACTTATGTACCCATAAAGAAGGTGGTAAGGCCTTCGTGCCTCCCATTCATGCCTTCTCACATGTTTGGATGTGGAACGAGGTGGGTTCCTTCCCATGGTAGTCTTGCATTTCGGTGGGCACATTGCTTCGACATAACCTAACAAAGAACGTGACTCTCACCTCACACCACTCTAGAAGGATATCACAATGTTTTTCTCACCAATGCGCTACAGTCCTGAGTAAGTTATAACTGAGCATCCCTCTTCTTTCATTCTCATTTCTCCACTAATCCTCCATCTCCCGCAAGAAAGTTTCGAGGGTTGGATCCTCTAGAGTAACTTGGCAACTTCTTCCCTCCTAGGTGCTTTATTGAGTGCACCTTGGTTACCCTTATCACAAATCCTCTTAACCATCACCCAATTAACTCATAAGTCTTGTGCTGATTTTCCATTAGTTAAGGGGATGATGACCCGCTCTTCCTTGTTGTAAAAACTTATATACCCTTTGTTAAACCATAGGCTGGAATTGTTTTTTGTAACACCATGGGTGCCCAAGAAATGTTGTAAAGTTATCCACCTTGGCTCATTCCAAGACTTTGAAGTCTCTAGTCAACTTGGCCCCTTAAATAGTGATAACTGCATCCTTCAAGAAACCAATGGGTATTACCCTTGTCTTGTTAGCCATAAAAACACATTCAAAGATGGTTATAATGGGGGCCTTCCCATTTAATTCCATGCATCCAAGGTGAGAACATTGACTTTCGCACCTAGATCGATCAAAATATTTCTCAGAATCCATCCATCTACAATAGCATTCAAATTTATCTCTTTGTCATAGTCAAGGCTATGGGGAGGAAGGTTAGCATGTAGGACCTACCTCTCGTGCTCTCTTCTAGTGTGAGGTACCTTCTCGTGTAACCACTCTCTTAGTAAGGGGATGATATTATCTTACCTTAACATCCTACATACTTCCCTAACCTCATCCAAATTCTTCTATGGATCCTTATTCTTCTTCTTTTTATCTAATTGAATTGACTTCTCCTTCAGACACTAGATCTCTCCTTGTAGACTCTGAATCACATCCATGGTTTCTTGATACACCTCCTTCGATGAGCAGGGTCCAAATACTTTCCATGTACCACTTCTTCCCTTGTAACTAGTGTTCTTTGTCTCGGTATCTCCCTAGTGCATGTGGCCTCTACTCACATTGTCACCAAGATCGAGTTCTAGTCCTAACCCACGTTCCACTCTTGCATCCATTGTGAGTCGGCCTTCTTTATGCTTACCATCCCAGCACATTTTTATTTCTGTTGTTGTCGAATCATGTGCTAAAATAACTCCGGGCACCCCTCATACTTGTGCTTCTTTCCACACCATGAACATTGTATAAAATCAGGGCACTCGCACGTGTAATGCTCCATGGATCCACAGTTGTAACATGTCCCATGCAGAACTAACTTCTTCCTCCGTGGTTATAACAACCATGAAATCCTCTCTGAGAAACCTATTCCACACACCCCTTCATCCTCACACCCTTCATAGTGGTGATCATCATCCTTGGAACTACTTGCAAGGTTGGTCTAGTGCACACCAAGATCAATGGCATCATGTATCTGGTCAATTAACCTACAATCCTTAGTGTCATGGGTCATAGAGGTATAGATCTTGCAATAGCAAGACATATTATTTCGGATTACCCATTACGTAGTAGACACCTACTTGCATCATGATCCTTGTTGGTGCTCAAATTAATCTCACCCCTATTTGGTTAAGATTTTCCATCGTTATTTGTTATATTTTTTTACTTTTCTTGTGGGGGTATGAGTTAGCCTTTTGGTTCTTCTGTGTATGGATTAGTCTTTCCTCTTTTTTTGGTCAAGGATCATGTCTAGATGTGCATTATTTTGAAGTTTCTTACGGGGAACCAGTTGTGTTTTAAGATTTGAAATTGGAGGGATCTCCTATTGTAAAATTTTCTTGGCTATTGTCTTTTTATTTACATTTTCTCTCCCATTTCCCAATGATACGTGGCAGCTCCAAATTGATTGCATTGTTGCAGATATAATTTTCAAACTTGTAATTTTCTATCACATTCAAAAAATGTAAAATCAGCCCCGTGACCCGATAAATATTCTTCAAATATTCGCAATCATAAAGTAGCATAAGAAATTTCTCAATTAGTATCCAAGAGTGTACATTTGTCACAATTTGAGTGGATGTAGGGAAGCGGCGCATATTTTTAGCTTTTTGCATTTAAGAGGAAAAGAATAAAGGTGTAAAAAGGTTCCCAAAACCCGCAAAGGACACGTGGCTCCTTTTATGTAAAAGGTGGGGATGTGGGTTGTCGGGGCACTCAAACATTTTTGGTTTTGAATTGGAAATGAAATAAAACTGCAGAAAAGGATCACAACCCCACTCTCACCCAAGTGTGACCACATGTCAAGCCCATGTTGAAAGCCAAAAATAAAATGGGTGGGTCAATTTAGTCAAAAGTGTGTAAGTTCTAAAACACTAAAAAATTACAAAAATTTCCCCTGAGCCGGTGTCAGCAATAAGTCTTTTCCAAGTGAACGGCTCATTTTCAAAGTTGAGAACAGAGGAAAAAATAGTCATGATGCAATGCATTTATTTATTCCTTCATTAATGCTGCTACAAAAATCAAGTATGTTTTAAAGTCTGTGAATGCTTTCGTCTGTTATTACTAATTTGCTAGATTTTTTTCCTACCTTTTGTGATTTCCGTGGAGAATTATCATGTTTTTAACTATGAAGCTTGAATTGTGAACTTGAGGACTAAAAATACTATCAATTTGGATTTAAATTACTCAGGCACTCACAAATTGATTTGTAAGATCTTAGAAACTCATGTGTTTCTCCTTCATTGGCAAGTTGGTTTAAAGTAAAGCTAGGGTTTTGAAGATGAAGACCATGCCATCTTCATTCTTGGTTGTGTCGGGGTCACGAGTGATTTGGAAAATATTATAGACATGGACTTGATGAGTGCTGATCTAAATGATTTTCTTCAGAGACTTAATAGCCCCCATAAGAGTGAATCCCTAAAGGCAATTCAAGATAGCCGTATTGCTTTAGTGGGTGCTATCCCACTAGCAATTCATTTCCCAAAATTATTGTGGCATTGTGTTATGAATTATGATCCCAAAAAGAGGGAAGTATTAGATGGGAGTGTGGATACAGTTTTAACATTGATGCCTGAAGCCATTAGAATAATGTTAAAATTTCATGTAATCACCAACCCGATCACCATTGCTAAAAAATTAGCCTTACAGGATTTTCAAGAAAAGAAAAAAGATTATGCCAAGATATTAAATACAAAGCAGCTCATTTGGAAAAATTCAATAGCTAGAAACCCTATTAAAATAGTTAGGGCACAGTTTGTTGAAGAGGTTGAAGATGTCATTGTGTTATTAAGTCGAATGGCGGGGTTGGAAACTATAAATGAATTTAAGGAATGGATGGTTACTTATATATGGATCATTTTGGAGAGAAAGGGGAGCATTTGTTGGGCTACTTTCATTGCAGAAGCACTCCATGGCCACATGGTCACCTTAGCAGTGAAAATTGAGATGGGTGATAATTCAGAGATAGAATTTTATATGATGACTTACTTAATTTACAATGTTGTTGGGCATAGATGTTTCCTAGGTTTGTCACCATGTGTATATTTCAAGTAGTGCCAAATGCATGAGATATTCCCTCAACTACAATTGATCAACTAGAGTGGGAATGTGAGGTTAGTTAATGATGCTTTCTTTTCCCCAATCATTTGTCTTTTCAAACTAGACAGTGGGGACAATATAGAATTTCCAAACATGTCAGATAAGTTATTTTGGAGTACGGATGCTACTTCATTCAATATAAAAAGTTCACATACATAAGGGTTAGTGGTTTTGAAGGCAAGCCTTGTAAGTTTCCTAGGTATTTAGATGATAAATTGACTTTATGTGAACTGGCAAGGTAGCTAACACCTATGCATAAATTGATTTCTAGAAGGCATAAGACAAATATCAAATTCCCTATTAGAATTGGAAGGTATTTGTTCCCTTCCATCATAAAGGCCAGATTGATTGAAGATGAAATGCAGAAGTTTGACATGGAAAATTTTGAGGTAAGGGCCAATTATGACATCAGATGGGTATTCAACAACATTGTGAATAATTTTGAGCATGAGCCTCAATTTGAATATTATTGGATGAATTGTAGGGATGAAGAAGAGGTCAAATTAAGGGATTTCTCCATAATGACCCTTTCACAAATAATAGATTTCAAAATTACAGTTATCCTAAAAGGAATTGTGGATGATCCACATACAGTAAGCAAGTATTATGTTGATCAGAAGGTGGAAGCACAACCCATAATCCCTCTAGATTGGAATGAGACAGAATATGATGATTCTTATATAAGGATAACTGATGTAATGAGAAGAACTGTGAATTGGTTAACTCAAAAGGGCATTGACCTATCAATTCAGAATACCAAAATCTTAAATAACTTCAGGAGTTTGGGAAACTTGAATGATGATATTCCACCCCTGAAGGAGGGAGCAAATAGAATGGATCCTCTGGGAGGAAAGGCCCCTCAATTTCCCTCAAAAGTCCCACTCCTAAACTCATAGATGAGTGGACCTCACCACTAGTGGACCGGTACTCCTATGTCAATTCTTAGGAAAAAGACTAAAAACATGCTTTTAAAATCTATGGAAAATGCCCCATTACTTTTGCAATGCCAATCCAAGCAAAGGGGAAGGGATTAGCATCCCATGTAGTTTTCTCAGGTGTTTCACAAAAACCTCATAGTACTAAGAAATTAATGAGTGGAGCCATAGCAAGTGGTCTTACTCAATCTAAGCTACATAAGGAAGGGAAAAGAGTAGCACCTAATCTAAAAAAGTTTGAAAGGGTGCACAAGAAACATAAGGTTGCTCATGTACTAGTCTTGGTGAGAGTAGGTTCCCACATGCCCAAAAATCACAAGCATAGAGATGTGGTAATCGATCCTCCTAAATTTGAAAGGAGTGATGTTTATCAAGCACAACATGCCCCATCATTTCCACAAGTGGAACAATCAAAGTTTCTATTCCCACCTCTATATGTGGAGGAAATAATAATGAAAGCCACTCAAGATCAATCAACCCATGAAAATTTTGCAGATAGTTCAATTAAGCAGCCAAATCTTAACTCTAGGTATGAAGACATCTGAGACCCTACTTACTAAGGATATGAGTATGCCTTCATTTAGAACATTGTGTGAATCTGTAAAGGCCCAAGATGATGTAATTGATGTTGATATTAGTTAGGTATTTTCTATGTTAGATGCACATAAATTAAACCATTGACGACACACCAAGTTGACCCCCAAACAAGTAAAGAAAATAGATAGAAATGCCCATCCATTAATTAGTAAAGAAAAATATCAAGCAACAGATGTTCCTTATATAAGACAAGTGGTTGCAGAATTAGATAAACTAGAATTTCTTGGTGGAGAAGATGTTAATGCAAAGGCATTAACAAAAGAGATTGTTTCTATTGAAGTTACGAAGGTTAATGAACTTTCTCAAAAGGGAAAATTTGTTTTTGAAGAGAAAGTAGAAGTAGGACAAACCACAACTACTGGCAAGAAAAGCATTATTGATAAAGACATGCAGCCTCTAGATGGAATGTGAAGTTGGATTCAAATGAAAAACCTACCATATCATTACCAGGAGCATCATCATAACACGAGGAGGGTAGGATGCCAACTTAGTAGAGTTTGAGTAATGAAGATCTCACAAGCCAGATCAATAACTCAAGAAAATGTTGGAGGAAAAGTGGGGTCCAATATGGCATCCATTGAAGAAATAAGGAAGGAATATCCCCGAATACCAAACTAAGAAAAGAATGATCAACTTCAGTTTCCATACAAAGGAGAGGAACACTCGAAAGAATTATTAACACAGGGTGAGTATAGCAAGGTGGTCGTCGAAATAAATAATGAGTAACAAGTAGAATCATTAGTTCAGGATGAACAAGGGGTTTTCAAATAGTTGATGGTTTTCCCTGAGGAACCCCAATCGAGAATCAAAAGACGCAGAGGTGGAAAAAAATTGGTAAAAGGGTGGATCAGAGAACTAATTCAAAATGAGGAAAAAGAGGTCCTTCTTGTGCAAGATATTGCCCTTACTGCTTTGTCTTTTCCAAAGATAGTAAGAGCCTCAAAAAGAGCTAGAACTATCACTAAAACCCGCACTAACTCATCAGGACCCAAAACTTTGGAAGTAACAATCCCCTTTGAAGGAAATACTAGGGAAGACAACAACCAACGATTATAATGTCTAGATTATTCCCTTGGGAAATCCCTCAAGGGACCAACTAAAGAAAGGGGTATCTAAAGTTGTCAATGACCTTTTACAAAAAGTGGATGAAGATAGAATGACAAAGAGGCAGTTAAAAGAACAAGTTAAAGCCCTGAGCTCGAGTTTGACAATTGATTGGGAAACCTAGTCAAGCTCAGACAAGTGCCTCCATAGATACCCCTGAGGGAATGGATAAAATAAACAAGGCTATCAAGAAGGTCTAGGAAGTGGACACATGGATTGAAAAATTAACCAAGAGGGGAAAGGAAGCAATTGCAGAGGCCAGGTCAAAGTATGAAGATCTCAAAAACAAACTCAATGAAATTGATGAGATAGTTAAATAGTGTGACAATGAGATTTTCTATTTTGAAGGAATTCTTCCCAAGATAGACCGCATTACCCAACTTAGTGATGAATTAGTTGAGTAGGAAAACATTGTTCCAGTAGCATTCAAAGGAAGCCAACATGCTATTGAAGATTTATCAAAGATCATAGTAGAAACCTTGAATGGGATCAAGGAAAATTTTGAAATCAAGAGAAACTAGGTTGATGATAATCTCGATGTTATTGACTTAAAGTTAAAGGATATTGTAGCTGATAAGTTCAAAAAGAGCTACGAGGATATGAAGATTGACATTTTTATTAATTACTTTGGAAATAATATTCTCAAGAATGATTTCTCCTATGAAATCATTAAAACGATGAGAAGGATTGAGAATAGAATTACAGAGTTAAAAGAAAGACCACTGGAATACAAACAAAAAATGGGCCATTGCATTGATGTAATATCTAGGAAAGAACTAATTTTCTAGCATCATATAGGACCAGATGAGGATGAGGTTAATGATTTATTCAAAAGGTATGATGCATATGTAGCAAGGTTTCAAAAACAAGATACAGAAGTGGAAGTTGAAAAGAAGAGAATGCAGATACAAAAGATGATGAACATGCTTAGGCATTGTTACTTAAGCTATATTTTATTTTCATATTCCTTTTTAAACTTCTATTACATGGGATGTAATTGTTTTTATGAATTTTATTGTTCCCTTATTTCACTCCTAAAGTGGAAGAATGTAGTAATGTAATATTTACTTTAATGAAGTGTTACATACATTTGGATAAGTATGTAAATGATTGAAGATGTTTTGCTTCTTTCATTTTGAATAAGGAACAAAATGGGGTTCTATAGGGGCCCCTGCCTATAAAAAGAAAGATATATACATGCCATAAATAAAGGCAATGAAAGGAAAGCAACATCTAGACATTTTTCAGCCCTACTTCATAGTTTCCTCCTAGTAGGGGAAGCTTGTTCAAAAGCTTGTGTTTCCTCAGCAGAAACTCGCTTGAACCTTGTGATGTCTAAACAAAAATGACTGACCCTTTCAGGTCCTGAGATACTCCCATGTCCATCAATGCTTCCAGATTCATTCTAGGATGACTCATGATTTTCTCAAGCTTGACCTTCTTTCTGTTGTGATGAAACACAATCCAAAAGATCCATACTTCATATGAAGAACATCATCTTTCCTTTCCTTTTATGAAGGGTTGATGTGCTAGGATCCGTTTTAGAGGGGATGCCTGGGGTGATTGGAAGGGAAAGTAATGCATTTTTTTCAGGGGCTGATTATAAGGCCTTGAACTTGATGCAGCATCCCATTTCCTTGTGAAAGGTGGATTATGTTTTGGAGAAGGAATTGGTTAAGGACCCAAAAACTCATGCTCTGACTAAGGAGAATGATGCATTAAGCGGGTGGATGACCAAATTGTAAATCTCCCCTATTGTCCCGAGTGGAGAAGATTGTTGCCCTTGAATAGCAAGTATATAAATATTGGTCCTCTTCTCCATCAGAGATAATGATTGGAGGTTGAGGTTGTGGTTCACCCTTCCTCTTACCTAAAGATGACCCTAGTGCTGAAACTAGTTGTGAAGGCATAATCTCTACTTGTTTTTCTCCAGGGAATTGATTCTCTGCTCCAACTCATCTATTTTGTGGGAAATAACAGGCATAGTTTTGATGGAGGATTTATCATATAGCACATATGATTCCTTGGGAATATATTTTGATATAAATACCTCATCACATAAAAAGGGACATTGAAAATTGGTTTTCCCAGATACCTGAGGTCTTCTCTCGACCCAGTATCTCTTTAAATATTCGGAGATTTCAAGTGTTCCCATCTAAAAAGATGAAAATACATAACCTGAAAGGATACAAACAGGATTGGTCTTGATTATCCTTGTAAAATGTGCTAACCATACTTTTCGATATGTTAAGGTTCCTCTAGTATCACCTAGACACTCTATATCAAACAGAGATCTCGACAAAGGCTTCATCAGAACACTCAAATCGAAAATCTGATTTAAGTCCTCTGAGGAAATTTCCTTCAGGTTGTGTGCTACAAGTACCTTCACCATTTTTTTGATGAAATTCCTTATATTCAGAACAAGAAGGGAAATGCATGATGACAATGAAATTGAGCCAGGTTTTATAATGAAAAGGAGACATATGTTTTTGATTTGGTAAAATATTTCCCATGAGATGAAGGATATTTTGTTCAGTTTACACAAAAAGGAATTTAAGAATTGGAAAAGGTTAGGAATGAGAAGATCTAGTAAATCAAGGTGATTCAACAGGAACTATGTGTGGCAATTAAGCCAATGAGACATAAAATAGAGTGTGTGGTGCCCAAGGTGGATTCTTGAAAAGTGAATATGGATATATGTCATATCAGAGTCATCTAGAAGTGTTTAGAGATTATTTTAAATGATTATCTAATCAATATCAGGAAAGAATTATTAAATTAATTCACCAAAAATGATGACCTGATATCCTAGTCAAGCACAAGTGGATTTGATTGAAAATACTTGTGTTTTGTACATCTGGTAGTTTTAAAAGATTTTTTTAAATGTCATGTTCTAGAACAAGTTTTGTAAAAGGAAATATTCCTTGGAATATTCATGCTTTTAGGGGGAAAAAAATTGAAGGTTAACAAGTGAATAAGGTGATATAAAAGGCAAAAGGATAATCACACCAAAGGGGGTTAATTTTTCTGATAATTATTCAAAGGAAAAGAAGGAGAGAAAGCTTAGAGAAGCCATTTTCTCGAGGAAATTATCTGAGAAACTAGTTATTTCCTATGTATATTTGAAATTGATCATGTCAAGATGGTTGCAAGTTTCCATCCATTGATAAGCTTTGAGATTGTAAATAAACTTTCCCTTGCTGATCAATTTGAAGAACCTTGAGTAAATCGTGTTAATCATGAACCTAGTTGTGTCTTCTTTCATTTTGAGATATCTTCAAATAGTTATTTGTGTTCTTGTTGCAATCTTATGTTAGGAGTTCCTCTTAAATCACACAATATCTTATCCTCATGATGATATTGTGGCATTTTCAATTACATTATGAAGATATTTTTCATTTCATGATGCAATAAATGATTTAAATTCACTTTACTTTCATTATGATGATACAAATTGTTTGTTAGTCTATGAGTGTATCTTAGACGTGATAAATCAGGGAACTTCGATGTTTAATTAAGTCTTTAACAAGATTTTTTGTATTAAATCCTTGAAGAATGTGTGAAAACTGTGTGTGTCTTTGGGATTTCATAGATGCACATCCTCTAGTTGAAGGTTCATTCTAACTATTTGAAGCCTTTTGTCATTTTTCTTTGTAGATTTTCCAACATTTGTTAAAATTTCTCAAGAATTTGGTATAATCAAATTTATCCTGCTTAACTTCCCAACCACAAATTATACATTCAGTAATAAATCATACATGAACCATCCCTTCTTGCACTGTATATCCACAAATGTTGAAGAAGTTCATTGAATTTTCCTATCCTTTACCAAAATATGTAGATGCAATCAGTTTTTATCATTGTCTTTAGTAACCTAGACCTTGTCTAGAAAACATTTTCATTCTCTAAGGTGACATCTCGTGAGAGTTAGGTTATGTTAAACTGATCATGTTTTCTCAATGTCTCCTTCAAATATTACAAAGGGAGATTCAAATATTGTTAATATGTTTATATTCTTCACCAACACAGGTTACAAAATGGGTCCTCTCACCTTGGTTAAAGGCACAACCTAAAGTAGTGAGGGTAGGTCAAACCCTTAACACGGTGTTATCCAGTCCTTTCCAAACCAGAGTAATAAAGAGTCATCTAAAATCCATCCCCGGCTACAAAATGACTCCTATTATGATTTTTTTTCTCTAAGCATCTTGATCAACTTGCGATGTTGCTCGGTTTCAAAAGAAGGATCAATTTGGATACCAACATTGATCTGGTACCGTTGCTAGGGAGTATTTATGCAAATACATACACACATCAACCTCTAGTAATGATTCTTATGCAAATATGTTGTTTAAATGTCATCCTTTGTTAAAATTTGTGAGAATTGCATGAGATCAGGAGTTTTTGTGCAATATTTTTGGTTTTAGTAAATGTTGCACTAGATCGTATGGATATTGATAAATATCGATAAAGGATGATCAGATCCATTAATATTTGTAGAAATTGAGTGTTGATAGATAGTTGACAAATTACTTACAATGCTTTAGCATATCTAAGGTGAAAATCCTTGGTGGTGACTCCGTGTTAGTTTATAATTCTTGGTAATTACAAGTGTCTTAATCTTTGTCAAGTAATTTTTTCATTAATATTCACAAATCTAGAAGGAAGAAGATCTTTATTTACTAGGGATCCTACTAGAAAGTTATTTCCAGAGCTTGGGAAGGAAAATTTAGAAGGAAGACGAGTCTGAGAGTATTGGGGAATCAAGAGTCAAGAGAGAAGGTAGTACCAGTTCTGAAGGTGATCAACCTATAGTTGAGGATTACCCTACATCTTCAAATAAATTTGAATCAAATAGTCCTCGTGTAAAATTAAATTCTCTAACCGGTGAAGGGCCATCATTTTTCCATTTATCATCCAAAATTTATAGGTGTTTCACAAAACTGAATCATTAGAGAATATTTACTTGGAAAGTTATACTCCTATGTTCCAAAGGCCCCTGGTCCCTATCATTTTGATTCTCCTATAGGATCACCTCCTCAAGATAATATGGCTCAGCCTCCACCTAGACCTCCTTTTTTTGTCAATACTTTTGGACCAATAAATTTTAGAGGCATGGTTGGGTATCCTAATGTTGTACCCCAAGATGTGAGAAATAGGTTGCCTAAATTTCAGGGAAATAATGCCATCACTTGGGATCAGCATTTGAGACTCTTTGTTAATATGATGGAAGATTTTTAAATTGAGTATGAGGATGTGTATATAAAATTATTCATTCATACTCTCGAAGAGGATGCATGTGATTGGTATAAATCTTTACTAGATAATTAAATAAACTCATGAACTAAGATGAAAAATGCTTTCATATTATAATATGGAGATAATACTGACCCAAGGTTCCTTTTGTCTGAGTTTGAGAATATAAAAAGAATCCTAATGAGTCTGTTCAAGATTTTAATACTAAATTCAATAAGAATTTGAATAGATTACCCATAATCATGAGGCCAAGTGATGAGTATTGCTTAATCAAATATTCTGATGCTTTTGACAAAAATTCCGCCTACTACTTAAGAGATAAGAACCCTAGAACATTAAGATAGGATTTCACCATGGCCTTGAAAATTGAAAATAATATCAAAGTAGTTGGAAAACCCCCTAAGAGAGAGGGTGTTAAATGAATTAATTTTGATAGACCTCAGTCAAACAAAGAAATCGATGGAGGAGATTGTGAAGAATTTGGCCGGGGAAGTTAAAGAAATATCTTACAAGTTGGCCAGAGCAAAAAAAATTAATAGGAAAGATCTCTCAAGGTCAGCATAAACCAAAAACTAGGATAAATTTTGAAATCATCCTAGGAATGATCACAGATCAGATGAAAGAGGAAAGGGGTCCATGGGGTCAAGTAATAAACAACCAAAAATTAGAGAGAATATATTGGTCCCTGATCCTTTGACTTCCAGGGTTGCTACAGTGGAAGAGGCCCACATTATTGATTGACATGATAAGTGTTTCCTGCTACACTCCCCATGTGATTTAATTAAGGAGGTTGAAGAATCAAATGATGATGAAGCTTATGGTGATGTGTGTATGATGGAATGCCCTAAAAATTCACAATAGAGGGCTACTTCAACTGAGTTAATAAGTGTCAGAACTGTTCAAGGTTTCTGGGATTGCATTCACCGAGTACTACCTCTCCCTCATGATGATGGTGTTGAGATTGATATGGTGCAAGAGTTTGATTTACCTAATCATGATTTTGAATACTTAAGGGATTTAATGATTAAGAAGTATGATGGGGGAATACCTTCTGAGGAGGATAGGAAAATTTTGATGAATGCAGTAGTTTCACAGAAAAGGAATATAATACAGTAGAGTTTTCAAAGGGGGAGGTCCTCAAGCTAAACCAAAAACTTCACTTCTCACTAATATCCCCAAGGAACCCCTAAGAAAGATACACTTAATAAAATCCATGTTGTTCCAAATAAAACTTTTACCCCAGCTCATGCCCAAATTGTAAATAATCTTATACCACCAGAAGGAATCATAAATCTCCCATCCAACATTACCTTACCCAAATATGTTCCATGTGATATAGCCCATATTTTGAGTCAAATCAAATTCACTGTGCCTATTGTTGAATTTCTCATAATCCCTGAGCATAGAAAATGGGCATTTGAGTATTTGGGATTTAAAGAAGAGATAACAACCCAAGGAAATAATGTGAATGGTGTGGATCTTCCTCCTATCATTGCAGAGCTAGAAATACCACAGGCCCTGGAAGAATTGGGAGAATCACCGGAAGTATACTTGGGTACTTCACTTATGGAATCTCAACTTGACGTTGATCCTTTTTATACTACTTTGATCATCAAGGATAGGTTGGTGCACAACTATATGTTTGATTCGGGAGCTTCATGCAATGTGATGCCTCTTGAGGTGATGAATGAATTAAATATCAAAGTAACAACAACCTTTGGAAAGTGCACAACTATGGATTCAAGGGAAGTTTTGGTGATTGGATATGTTAAAGGGTTAATAGTGCAATTGACATCTTACCCGAGAAAATCCTTAACTATGAATGTGGTTATTGTGGATTGCCCGACCAAATGGGGAATGTTATTATCAAGGAAATGGGATGCTAGTGTGGGGGGAAGTGTGCAAATGGATATGTCATATGCAACCATACCAGTGGAAGGAAACCTTGTAAAATTGTATGGTGAAAATAATATGTTACATCTGATTGAAGATCCTAACAATGCTTCTTATGAAGTATTATATACAGATGTAGATGTTGATAATTTTGTTGGTTATGCAGATTTTAAGGAGCATGAAATTGACAAATGCAAATTTCTGAGAAACTTGGTTCCCCTTGGACTTTGATGTTTGATGGAGCTTGTTCTAAATTTGGAAATGGTGTTGGTGTTTTCTTGATATCCCCAGATAAGAAAGAATTCAATTTTTCTTTTAAACTCAAGTTTGAATGCACAAACAATATTACAGAATATGAAGCACTTATTTTGGTTTTAAGTATTGTTTGGAGGTATGGTATTAGGGACATTATTGTTAAAGGGGATTCAAACTAGTAGTCAAGTAATTTTGAAAGTTGTATGCAACAAATAATCAAAGAATAAAACAATATAAGCATGTAGTTTGGGATTTCATTGAAATGTTTGATTCCTGCAACATAGTATACCATGAAAGAAAGCATAATATTAAACCAGATAGATTGGAAATACTTGGGTTCTAGGTTTGAAAATTGTATAGTGTCTCCTTATTGTGAATATGACATTGAAGTATTGACAAGACCGTTTGTCCCTGATAATGTCAAACATTGGCAAGTTTTTGAAGATGATGCCCAAATTTAGAGTTTTTTACAAAAAAAGGAGAATTCACAAATCAGAATGTGGATTGGGAGCCAATGGTTTGTGTTAATGAGGGTAGAGAGACCTTATTTGGTAAGGATATTATTTAGTTGAAGACAAATACTATTCCAAGAGGTTTGGTTGCACTAGAGTCAAACTTTGACAATGTTGATCGCATTGTTAGTAGGCATATGTCAGCTTCAAGAGATGTGGAGGAACACAACCTGGGACAGATAAATAAACCTAGGAAAATATGGCTAGGTAGTAACCTGAATAAAGAAGAAAATAAATCATATGTCCAACTATTGAAAAAGTACCAGGACTGCTTGGCATGGTCATATTCAGAATTAAAGGCATATAGGGAGGACATTTTCCAAAGATGATATGCCATTGAAAGTTGATGCCAAACCATTCAAGCAAAATCAAAGACCAATCAATCCACTTCTTTCCCTCAAAATGTAAGAAGAATTAAAAAATCTAAGGGATGGAGGCATCATACAACCCACAAGGTATTCTTCATGGGTGGAAAATTTAGTGCCGGTTTGAAAAAAGAATGGAGATATAAGGTTGTGTGTGGATTTTAGGAACTTGAATAAGGCATCAATCAAAGATAATTATCCCCTTCCTAATATGGATAACATGTTGCAGTTAGTTACTGGCTCTGAATTATTGTCTACTCTGGATGGATTCTCAGGATATAATCAAGTGGTAGTGAAACAGTCAGAAAGAATCAAAACCACTTTCACCACTCCATCAGGTACTTATGTGTATGTGAGAATGCCATTTGGTTTGATGAATGTTGTAGAAACATTTCAAAGACCTATGGATGTAGCATTCTTAGGATACATAAATGATTTCATTGTTGTATACCAAGATGATGTGACAATATTTTCAAGGAAAAGGAATGATCACTTGCAACATCTGGAGAAAATGTTGTTTTTTTTTTTTTTTTTTTAATTAAGGGCAAATAGTTTTGAAGGGACTATACCCTATATACAAAAGGGCTCAAAAGCCAGATAGTAAAGATGAGAGAAGCAGCCCAGAGAAGGGAAAAATAGTCAACCAAGGAAGGCTCAACAACCAAATATTACAATACAGGTGAAAAAAGGATCTAAACGTACAAAGATCTAGAAAAAGAAGGCAAGATCAAAAAGGAACCAAAAGAGAAACAACATAAAGAGCCCCACCACAAAACAGCTCCAGAACCGCCCGATGATAGCCACATCGCAGCCAAAAACAACATCACAACAGCCCTTTACTTGATGGCTCTGTCAATTTTGGTCTTGATAGCCTACAGTGACATGAAGAAGGCAATGGCAGTGGCCTGAGAGGAGTCTTGTAAATCTGCTTGGGCAATTGCAATGTCCCTTTTCTCTTTAGGGCCCCATATGTCCTCATTGATCCCACTTAAACTGCAAACACTGTGGACATGTTGTTCAATGAAATTATAAATGCTTTTGAGGGCAGACAATATGCAGTCATTTCGGCTTTTAGCATTCCCCAATCTGCCATCTAAGGACTGTAGTTTCTTGAAGATTTCACCAATAACCCCCTCTTCCTCCTCACTTTGAAGGATCCTTTTACCCTTAGCTCTTTCCATGTTTTTTATAGCCCCTTTGAGCTCTTGTATCTCCTTTTCTAATCTGTCCACCCTATCCAGCAATTCCTCCTCTTTGGGCTCCTCCACTAGCTTGCTAATATGCAGGAGGTTTTCAGCTAGTTCCAAGTCCTTGTGGCTCCTTAGGACTCATTGGGAAGCAGGGATTTTGGCTTTGAGGCTCTTACTTTTCTTGCTGGAGACAACATCTTCATTCTTTCTTTTTAGCAGGGAGGGAGTGGGAGCAGTGTGGGCAGGTGGAGGTATGGAGGAGGGAGGTGGGATAGGATTCACGGAAGGGCAGCTGGAGAAATGGCAGTGAATCAAGAGGATAAGGCCCTGGTGCAAAGGGATAGCCCTAGAGTGGCTTTGAACTTCCCTTATAGATTTCTCCAGAGAGTTAATCAGATAATGAGGAAAGCTGATAATGTTATTTCTATGAAAATGATTTAGAAAAATCAGATGTTTTTGAGGTATAGTCACATATCTTCCTTCAAGGGTAACATACCTTACCACCATTTTGGCTAGTTCAGCAAAAGGTTTAGGGATCGACTCCACCTTGAGGCCAGCAGTCACGAACTCAAGATTCTCTCCCTCTTCCAGAAATTTCTTGGTTTCCACCTCCCTGTCTACCTTCTTATTGAAGAATTTTGTGCCTTCCAGGCTAAGGCCCATGATCTGAGCTATGAGCTCTTCCGTGATTTCCATTTTCATGTTACTATATTTGACTATTCTGTTCTTCCATCCCGGGTGAATTTGATAGAGATGTCTTGGTCGAAGCCTTGGATCCTTTTAATGAAATTCGACAGGCCCCCGATTTGCAGGTAATCCCAAAGCTTTGTGTTCTATTTCCACTCAGGATTGTGGGTTGGTTTGGTTTTGCATGGCGGCCCCCCCATGTTTCCTCTGCACCTTTTCCTGTTCTCAACGGTAAAATAGCTATCAATGTGTAGAATAGGCCAAACTTTGATTTTGGTATTTGAATCTTTCCTTCCCGTGAAAGCTGATTTAATAATTATGCTACACTTGTTATTATTGCCCCGCTCCTCGGCTTTCCTCCTATGCCAAGAAATGATGACAGCCCAGCCCGCACAGATCGCAAAAATCATCCAAATATTTTGTGATGTCATCATCATGTACTTGGGGATCCACTCATTAGCATCTAAAATACAGCCGTTAGTTATGATTTTCACTGCCATGGAGATCAATGATTATGGCTTTATTGACATGGGTGGGCAGAACGTCCCCTCCAATCCAAGTTTGAAAGGGATTATTAACACCGAAGTTAGCCAAACTGTCAGTGACCCTATTTCCTTCCCGGTAGGTGTGGGTGATTTGGACATTTTCAAAGATTTTGCATATATCAATAGCTTCTTCAATATAATCCCTAATAGACCAGCTGGGGTGTTGCTTTTTATTCAGAAGATTGATAATATTTAGAGAATCACCTTCAATTATGATATTTGGAATATTACAATCTCTGGCAAGTCTAATACCCCAAAGAGCCGCCATGGCTTCGGAATAATGATTAGTCTGTCTACCCATTCTCCCAGAGAAAGCAGCAACATAACAACCTCTTTGATCCCTGATGATTCCCCCTCCTCCAGAGTCCCCCGGATTTCCCTTAGAGGCCCCATCAAAATTTAACTTGTGCCAATCAGTGGGGGGTTTAATCCATCGGACTGTGTTTTTGTCAGTACCATTGTTATTTCTATTGACAGTGGCAATATTCCATTAAGTCAGAATGCATTCTTCATTCTTCGGGTAGAGTCTATTTTTAGGGGGTTTAAATCTAGCAATATTATCTTACACAGCAATGATAATTTCCTTATATACTTTGTTACAAGCCTGTCTATTGTTTCTGAAAATACTATCATTACGAGCCTTCCAGATTCTCCACATAGTGTGGGGCAGAACAAGTTGCCACAGCCTTTTCACCATGCAATGTTTGAATGGAGAGCTCCATTGCTCCCAAGCCTGAAGGCAGGTAAGGGGAAAAATCCATTTCAGATTAAATTTTGCAAAAACAAGCTGCCAAATTTTGGAAGCAATCTCACAATGGAGGAATAAATGCTTTATATCTTCAGCCTCTTGCTGACACATGCAACATCTATTCGGCATGATGAATCCCTTCTTGATGAGGTTGTCATTAGTTAGGATCTTGCCATTAATAATTAGCCACCAAAAGAAGCTCACTCTAGGGGTTAGCTCCGGCATCCACAATTTGTGCCACTTAATTTCACTTGCCATGGATGCAAAGAAAGAATTATATCCTGCTTTAACAGTGTAATCCCCATCAAAAGAATCTTTCCAGATGAGCTCATCCTTAAGATTTTGATTACTTATATGGATTAGGGAAAGTTGATTCTGGAGAGATATAATATCAGCCTGAATATTATCATTCTCCACTTTTAGCTGCTTCCATTTTCTTTTGTTTCCATTCCTCTCAATGTACCCTGGATTTTGTGTCCATACTTTACAATTAAGTTGTCTTTAATATGATCATAATCAGAAATCCAGTTAGAATCCATCCACTTATCAGTCCAGAAGTTTATGTTTTTCCCATCTCCAAGCTTCCAGTTGCACCCCTGAGAGAGAATGTTTCTGCTATGTAGAAGGTTGTTCCAGAAAATAGAACCACTCGGAAGGGACTGATCATAAATGAAGGAAATCTTGCTTTGATTTGAAATATATTTGATCTTAATCAGCTCTGTCCAAGGTCTGTGCTCTTTTATAAGCCTTCATCCTAATTTTACAGTAAGGGAAGTACTCATATGTTTGATATCTTTGATGTCTAACCCCCCTAGTCTCTTAGGTTTACAAACTCAAGTTACCAAGCCACAAGATGATTTCTGAATCATCCTCGCACTTACCACGAAAGTGTTTTGAATCTTCTCAATACTGCTCATCACAAACTGTAGTAGCATGTTTGAACATTGACAATATGTAGATAGGCAAGTTTTGAAGCGTGCTTTTAGCCAAAAGACACTTACCTGCACTTGAAAGAATGGCTCCTTTCCAGCCAGCCAACTTTCTTTGAAATCTCTTAATAAGATCATTCCATACCTCCACTGAAATCTTGCCAGTACTTAAAGGTAACCCTAAGTAAGTAGCTGGTAGAGAATTAATTGTGCATCCTAGAATGTTAGCGATCTTTCTTTGCCTCTCCTCAGGAGTATTGAAGAAATAAATAGAGCTTTTGTCAAAATTAACTTTTTGCCCCGAGGCTTCCTCATAAAATCTAAGGACAGTTTTAATGGCCTTTGCCTCAATAATAGAAGCCATTAGTAGCAGCAAAGTGTCATCAACAAACTGCTGATGAGAGGAGATCTGATTACCAGTAGTTGGAGGGAAGCCTTTTATCATGCCAATGTCAATAGCTTTGGAAATAGATCTGCTTAAACTGTCAGCCATAATAATGAATAAAAGAGGGGAGATTGGGTTACCTTGCCATATACCTCTATTACTAGCAAAAAAACCCACAGGTTCCCCATTAACAACCACAGAGAATCTAGAGGTAGAGATGCAAGAGTGAATGATTTTTCTGAATTTGCTTTGAAAACCAAATTTGGATAGGACCTCATCCATGAATCTCCAGGAGACTCTATCAAAAGCTTTATGCATGTCAAGTTTGATGGCCATCCCCGCCTTTTTACTTTTATCCATAGAATGTATAGTTTCATGAACCATGATAATTCCATCTTGGATAATTCTTCCCTGGATGAATCCGCTCTGCTGTTGAGAAATGATCTCCATGAGTATAGGTTGCATTCTAGTGGTGAGAATCTTTGTGAAGATCCTATAAATGACATTAACCAAACTGATAGGCCTGAAATCTTTGAAGTCTTTTACATCCATCTTTTTCGGGCAAGCACAATGTGTGTATTATTTAGTTCTTTAATAAGATTTCCCATTCTGTAAAATTCATTGACAGCTTTCAAGAGATCTTCAGAGAAAATTTCCCAACATATTTGGAAAAAATTAGCCGAGAAGCCATCTGGACCTGGAGCCTTATCCCCTTCTAAAGCAAAGACAACCTTTTTAATTCCTCAATGGTGACACAAAGACTTTTAAATCTCTCAGCAGGTATTAGGTTATTAGGAATGGAGTCTAAGAGGAAAGAGGCCACTTGTTCATTGTAGGAGGTATCTTCAGTGAGGAGGTTCTTGTAAAAATTTAGCGCCTCTGTTTTGATATCCTCAGGCTCCTTAGTAATGTTTCCATTTCTTTTAGCAACTTCAGAAATTTTGTTACAAGCTCTATGTTTGATGGCTATCAAGTGAAAAAATTTTGTATTTCTGTCTCCATCCTTAAGCCAAAGGGCTCTAGATTTCATTCTCCAAAAGGTTTCTTCATGGCTGTTTATATTATGTAGATCTGATAGGAGATTTTTTTCCCACTGATGATCCTCAAGGGTCATACCTTTCATGGAGACATTTAGCTCAAGCTCTTCAAGTTGTTGCTTAAGTTCTTTCTTCTTTTCAAAAATGTTTCCAAAAACCTCTTTATTCCATTTTCTAACTTTCGTTTAACATTATTTAACTTCAAAGAAGCTCCGAATTGGGCCGTCCCGTGCCTTCCCAAATCCACCACTCTTTAATTCTGTCTAGAATGTCCTCATGTTCGAACCACATTTTGTCAAATTTGAAATTGCCATGAAAAGGTTTTGTCCAATTGAAGAAATTGAGGACTATTGGATTATGATCAGATCCCATTCTGGGGAGAGTAGAAAGATGGAAATTCTGGTCTAGGATCCAATTTGCAGAAATAAGAGCTCTGTCAAGTTTAACCTGAATTAAGCTCTCTCCTAATCTTCTGTTAGACCATGTGAATTGATTGCCATGAAGCTCTATGTCCATAAGATTAAGAGTCGAGATAAAGTCTGCAAATTCTTCCATACCAAGGGAGAATTCACTAAATCCTAAAAAAATGCCACTTTGGGTTTCAAAAGGTGAAGTTTTGGGACACATTGTATCTAAAGAAGGGGTCATGATTGATCCTAAAAGAGTGGAAGCTATTGGAAAAGTCCCTATACCCAAAACCAAAAAGGAATTCAATCCTTTTTTGGAAAATAAATTTCATCAGGAGATTTATTTCTAACTTTTCTGAAATGACTATCCCCATTACGAGTATGCTAAAAAGGATCAAGTTATCAAATGGGAGGAAGAATCTATCCAAGATTTTGCTGGAATTAAGGAAGCATTGAAGAATTCCCCTATTTTGGCAGCTCATGATTACAAGAAATCTTTTCAAAAAAATCTTTTGCTTCTAAAAACACTATTGCATCTGTATTTATTGCAAAAGGATGATGAAGGAAATGAAAGGCCAATTGCTTTCTTTAGTAAAGAACTTCAAGGAGAATAATTGAAATATACTATCATGGAAAAGCAGGCCTTCTCTTTGGTAAGAGCAACAAAAAAATTTCAGACCATATATTTTGAGTTCCAAGATCATAGCTTATGTTCCTCATACTATGGTCAAGGACATTTTATCATAAATGGAAATCTCAAGCAAAAGGTGTTGGTGGGTAAACAAATTACAAGAGTATGACATGGATATTCAAACCACCAAGTTAGTTAGGGGTTTAGGGTTGGAAAATCTAATGGCAGAGAGAAACCTGCAGGTAATGGAAATAAATGAAATTGAGGGAGGAGATATGAATTTCCATGAAAGATTGATCAATTCAGCATGGTACAAGGACATCATGTTTTATCTTAAAAATTTGGAATGTCCTGGACATTTGAGTAAAAATTAGAAGAGGGCACTCAGGTTAGCTTCCCAGAAATATATTATCACTGATTATGGATTGGCATGGAATAATCCTGAAGGGATTCTCTTAAGGTTCATTATTGAAGATGAAGCCCCTAAACTAGTTGTTGATTTTCATGGAGGATTTTTTGGGGAATTTTTTTGGAAGAGTAAATTCTCACAAGATTTTAAGGGTTGGTTATTAGTGGCCCACACTTTTTAAAGATACAACTTTGTTAGTGAGAAAATGTGAGAGTTGTCAACGTTTCTCATGAAGATTGAATGCTTCGAGCTCTCCCTTTACAACTAGTATCAATTGAGGCCCATTTGAAGTAGTGTGTATGTAATTTTTGGGGAAATATTGGATCCTTCAAGTGCAGGCCACAGATGGATATTGGTGGCTACTGATTACTTCACCAAATGGGTTGAGGAAATCCCTACTAAGAAAGTGACTCACGAAATTGTTATGGATTTTATATTAAATCGCATATCTGCAGGTTTGGAGTGCCTACCAAAATAATTGCTGATAATGTTATGAGATTTCAAGATAAACCCTTGGTGGCCATGTGTCAAGAGTATGGAATAAATATCACATATGCATCTAATTATAATCCCCAAGGTAATGGACAAGTTGAGTCAAGCAATAATTTTTTTGAAAATAATCAGGAGGACATTGGAGATAAATAAACGAAGATGGGGTGAACAATTGAAGTTTTTTGTCTAGGCTGATAGAATTACTACTAAGAGAGCTACTGGAAAAATCCCTTTTGAATTGGTATATGGAACTCAATCCCTCCTTCCCCTACATATGCAACTATCTTCCTACTAATTTATTTGACAATTTGAGGATCAAGAAGTTAGTCCATATGATGCAAGGATAAATCAAATTGTTGAATTGGATGAAGAAAGAAGAGAGTCCCACCAGAGACATTTGAAATTCAGGGAAAAGCTGAAAAAATTATTTGATAAAAAGGTGACTCCTCGATTTTTCAGTGTAGGAGATCTTGTGTTACTATGGGATAGCAGACATGAGGACAAGGGAAAACATGGAAAGTTTGATGCATTATGGATGGGTCCTTACTCCATTGACATCAGAATTGGTGAGCATAATTTCTTCTTAAAGGATTTAGATGGAGAACTACTTGAGTTTCCTATTAATGACGTGCACTTGAAGCACTTTCTTGATTGATCTCTCAAAATTGAGGTACGCACTATTGTATAGTGTATAGTTTTTTTGTTTGTTTTTGTTCGTTTTTCAGTTTTTTTTCCTTGTTTGTCCCGGTCCTTGGTGACCATTTGTCTTGGGTTTCTCGGTGTGTTTTCTAGGGAATAGGTTGTTTTCACTTATTTCTGTAAACTAGTTTTTGACGCCATGGCCCAATGGATTTTGGCACGTGGTCTACTTTTCTTTGCACCATGGTTTGTTCTTGAGGCACTCACAGGGAGTTCTCATCCCCGAGTCAGAGATGGTGTTGGTGCTCAAATTAATCTCGCCCTATTTGGTTAATATTTTCCATAGTTGTTTGTTATATTTTTCGCTTTCCTTGTGGGGTTGCAAGTTGGCCTTTTGGTTCTTCTGTATGGATTAGTTTTTCCTCTTTTTGGTCGAGGATCATGTCTGGATGTGCATTATTTTGAATTTTCTTACAGAGAACCAATTGTGTTTTAAGATTTGAAATTGGAGGGATCACGTATTGTAAAATGTTCCTGGGTCTTGTCTTTTTATTTGTGTTTTCTCTCCCATTTCTTGTTGATATGTGGCAGCTCCAAATTGATTGTGGTATGGCAGATCTAATGTATAAACTTGAAATTTTTATCGCATTCATAAAATGAAAAATCAGCCACGTGACCTAATAAATATTCTTCAAATATTTGCAATCATAAAGTAACACAAGTAATTTCTCAATTAGTATCTAGGAGTGTACATTTGTCACAATTTGAGTGGATGTGGGGAAGCGGTTCATATTTGTAGCTATTTTCATTTAAGAGGAAAATAATAAAGGTGATAAAAGGTTTCTAAAACCCTCAAAGGACACATGGCTCCTTTTATGTAAAAGGTGGGGATGCGGGTCATCGGGCACTTAAACATTTTTATTTTGAATTGGAAATGAAATAAAACTGCAGAAAAGGATCACAGCCCTACTATCACCCAAGTGCGACCACTTTTCGAGCCCATGTTGAAAGCTAAAAAGAAAATGGGTGGGTCAAGTTTGTCAAAGTGTGTAAGTTCTAAAACACTACAAAATTACAAAAATTTCCCCCGAGCCCGTGTTAGACAAAAAAATTTCCACCTAGATGACTCATTTTCAAAGTTGAGAATGGAAAAATAAATGGCCATGATGTAATGCATTTATTTTTTCACCATTAATGCTTCTACGCAAATCAAGGATGTTTTAAAGTCTGTGAATGCTTTTGTCTTTTATTACCAATTTGTTGTATTTTTGTTGCTACCTTTTGTGATTTTCGTGGAGAATTCTTGTGTTTTTAACTATGAAGCATGAATTGTGAACCTGAGGACTAAAAAGAATTTCAATTTGGATTTAAATTACTCAGGCACTCATGGATTGATTGGTAAGATCTTAGAAACTCCTTTTTTTTCTCCTTCATTTGCAAGTTGGTTTAAAGTAAAGCTAGGGTTTTCAAGATGAAGACCATGCCATCTTCGTTCTCGGTTGCGTTAGGGGTCATGAGTGATTTGGATAAGATTACAGACACGACTTGATGAGTGTTGATCTAAATGATTTTCTTTAGAGACTTAATAGCCCCCATAAGAGTGAATCCCTAAAGGTAATTAAAAATAGCCATATTACTTTATCGGGTGCTATCCCACAAGCGGTTTATTTCCTGGAATTGGTGTGGCATTGTTCTATGAATTATGATCCCCAAAAGAGTTTAGTATTAGATAGGAGCGAGCATGTAATTTTGACATTGATGCATACAACCATTAGAATAATGTTAAAATTTCCTGTAATCACCAACCCGATCACCATTGCTATCAAATTATCCTTACAAGATTATGAAGCAAAGAAAAGGATTATGCCAAGATCATAAATACAAAGTGGCTCATCGTGAAAAAGACAATGACTAGAATCCCTAAAAATATAGTTAGGGCACAGTTTGTTGAAGAGGTTGAAGATGTCATTGTGTTATTAAGTCAAATGACGGGGTTGGAAAATATAAATGAATTTAAGGAATGGATGGTTACTTACATATGGATCATTTTAGAGAGAAAGGGGAGCATTTTTGGGCTAATTTCATTACAGAAGCACTCCATGGCCACATGGTCACCTTAGCAGAGAAAATTGAGATAGGTGACAACTCAGAGATAGAATTTTATATGATGACTTACTTAATTTACAATTTTATAGGCATAGATGTTTCCCGGGTTTGTCACCATGTGCATTTTTGAAGCAGTACCAGATGTATGATATATTCCCTCAACTACAATTGATCAACTAGAGTGGGAATGTGAGGTGATTTAATGATACTTTCTTTTCCTCAATCATTTGTCTTTTCAAAATAGAGTGGGGACAATATAGAATTTCCAAACAGCTAGATAAGTGATTTTGGAGTACGATGCTACTTCATTCAATATAAAAAGTTCACATACATAAGGGTTAGTGGTTTTGAAGGCAAGCCTTGTAAGTTTCCTAGGTATTTAGATGATAAATTGACTTTATGTGAACTAGCAAGGCAACTAACACCTATGCATAAATTGATTTCTGGAAGGCATAAGACAAATATCAAATTCCCTATTAGAATTGGAAGGTATTCATGCCCTTCCATCATAAAGGCCAAGTTGATTGAAGATGAAATGTAGAAGTTTGACATGGAAAATTTTGAGGCAAGGTCCAGTTATGACATTAGATGGGTATTCAACAACATTGTGAATACTTTTGAGCATGAGCCTTAATTTGAAGATTATTGGATGAATTGCAAGTATAAAGAATATTTAAAATTAAGGGATTTCTCCAAAATGACCCTTTCACAAATAATAGATTTCAAAATTACAGTTATCCCAAAAAAATTTTGGATTAACCACATACAATAAGCAAGTATTATGTTGATTAGAAGGTGGAAGCATAACCCATAATCCCCCATATTGGAATGAGACAAAATCTGATGATTCTTATATAAGGATAATTGATGTAATGAGAAGAACTATGAATTGGTTAACTCAAAAGGGCATTGACCTATCAATTCAGAATACCATAATCTTAAATAACTTCAAGAGTTTGGGAAACTTGAATGATGATATTCCACCCTTGAAGGAGGGAGAAAATATAATGGATCCTTTGGGAGGAAAGCCCCTCAATTTCCCTTAAAAAGGCCCACTCCTGAACTCATAGATGAGTGGACCTTAGCGATAGTGGGACCGGTGCTCCTATGTCAATTCTTAAGAAAAATACTAAAAACCATGCTTTTAAAATATATGGAAAATGCCCCATTACTTTTGCAATGCCAATCCAAGAAAAGGGGAAGGGCTTAACATCCCATGTAGTTTTCTCAAGTGTTTCACCAAAACCTCATAGTACTGAGAAATTAATGAGTGGAGCCATAGCAAGTGGTCTTACTCAATCTAAGCCACATAAGGAAGGGCAAAGAGTAGCACCTGATCTAAAAAAGTTTGAAAGGGCACACAAGAAACATAAGGTTTCTCATGTACTAGTCTTGGTGAGATTAGGTGCCCATGTGCCTAAAAATCACAAGAAAAGAGATTTGGTAATCGATCCTCCTGAATTTTAAAGGATTGATGTTTATTAGGCACAACATGCCCCATCATTGCCATAAGTGGAACAACAAGAGTTTCTATTCCCACCTCTATCTGTGGAAGAAACAGAAATGAAATCCACTCAAGACCAATCAGCCCATGAAAATTTTCTAGATAGTTCAGTAAGTAGCCAAATCTTAACTCTAGGTACAAAGACATCTGAGACCCTGCTTACTAAGGATATGAGTATGCCTTCATTTGGAACATTGTATGAATCTACAAAGGCCCAAGATAATGTAATTGATGTTGATATTGGTGAGGGATTTTCTATGTTAGATGCACTCAAATTATCTATGAGTGAACCATTGATGACACCGGTAGATGACCTCCAAACAAGTAAGGAAATAGAGAGAAATACTCATCCATTAATTAGTAAAGAAAATAATCAAGCAACAGATGTTCCTTCTATAAGACAAGTGGTTGCAGAATCAGATAAACTAGAATTGCTTAGTGGAGAAGATGTTAATGTAGAGGTGTTAATAGAAGATATTGTTTCTATTTCTGTTGAAGTTACTAAGGCTGATGAACTTTCTCAAAAGGGAAAATTTGTTTTTGAAGAGAAATTATAAGTAGCATAAACCAAAACTGTTGGTGACAAAATCATTTCGATAAAGACATACAACCTCTAGATGGAAATGTGAAGTTGGCTTTATATGAAAAACCCACCATATCATTATCAGGAGCATCATCAGAGCACAAGGAGGGTAGGATGCCAACTCAGCAGAGTTTGAGGAATGAAGAGATCGCAAGCCAGTCAATAACTCAAGAAAATGTTGGAGGAAAAGTGGGGTCCAGTATGGCATCCATTAAAGAAATAAGGAAGGAATCTCCCTAACGATGATACAAACCAAGAAAATAATGATCAACTTTAGTTTCCAGACCAAGGAGAGGAACATTCGAAAGAATTATTAACATAGGGTGAGAATAACAAGATGGTCATTGAAATAAATAATGAAGAACATGTAGAATCACTAGTTTAGGATGAACAAGGGGTTTTCAAATAGTTGATGGTTGTCCCTAAGAACCCCAACCAGAATCACAAGAGGAAAATGATGGAAAAAATTTGGTGAAAGGGTGGATCGGTGAACTAATTTCAAATGAGGAAAAAGAGGTCCTTCCTGTGCAAGCTATTGACCTTACTGCTCTATCTTTTCCAAAGACAGTAAGAGCCTCAAAAGAGATAGAACTATCACTAAAACCCACACTGACTCATCAGGAGCTAAAAATTTGGAAGTAGCAATCCCCTTTGAAGGAAAGACTAGGAAGACATAATAACTAATGATTATAATGTCCAGATTATTCCCTTAGGAAAGCCCTCAGGACCAACTAAAGAAAGGGGTATCTGAAGTGTCAATGACCTTTTATAAAAATTGGATCAAGATAGAATGACAAAGAGGTAGTAAAAGAATAAGTTAAATCTCTGAGCTTGAGTTTGTAGCAATTAATTGGGAAACCTAGTCAGGCTCAGACTAGTGCCTCCATAGATACCCTTGAGGGAATGGATAAAATAAACAAGGTTGTCAAGAAGGTCCAGGAAGTGGACACATGGATTAAAAAATTAACCAAAAGGGGAAAGGAAACAATTTCAAAGGTGAGTTCAAAGTATGATGATCTCAAAAATAGACTCAATGAAATTGATGAGATAATTGAATAATGTGACAATGATATTTTCTATTTTGAAGGAATTATTCCCAAGCTAGACTGCATTACCTAGCTCATTGATGAGTTATTTGAGTAGGAAGACATTGTTCTAGTAGCATTCAAAGGAAGCCAGCATGCTATTGAAGAGTTGTCAAAGATCAGAGTAGAAACCTTGAATGGGATCAAGGAAAATATTGAAATCAAGAGAAACTGGGTTGATGATACTCTCGATGCTATTGACTTGAAGTTAGAGGATATGGTAGCTGATAAGTTCAAAAAGAGCTATGGGGATATGAAGATTGACTTTTTTCTTAATTCCTTTGAAAAGAATATTCTAAAGAATTATTTCTCCTATGAAATCATTAAAACAATGAGAAGGATTGAGAATAGAATTACATAGTTAAAAGAAATACCACTGGAATACAAATAGAAAATGGGCCATTGCATTGATGCAATATCTAGGCAAGCACTAATTTTCCAAAGATCATACAAGACCAAATGAGGATGAGTTTAATGAGTTATTCAAAAGGTATGATGCATATGTAGCAAGGTTTCTAAAAGAACAAGATACAAAAGTGGAAGTTGAAGAAGAAGAAAATGTAGATACAAAGATGATGAACATGCTTAGGCATTGTTCCTTAAGCTATATTTTCTTTTCATATTCCTTCTGTAAAACTGATACTTAAAAATAATACTTCTATTACATGGGATGTAATTGTTTTTCTAAATTTTATCGTTCCCTTATTTAAATTATAAAGTGGAAGAATGTAGTAGTGTCATATTTACTTTGATGAAGTTTTACATACATTTGGATAATTATGTAAATGATTTATATTGTTGTGCTTCTTACATTTTTGAATAAGGAACAAAATGGGGTTCTATAGGGGCCCCTTCCCATGACAAAGAAAGATATACACATGCTAGAAATAGAGACAATGAAAGGAAAGCAACATCTAGACATTTTTCAGCCCTACTTCATAGTTTCCTCCCAGTAGGGAAGCTTGTTCAAAAGCTTGTTTTCCTCAGCACAAACTTGCTTGAACCTTGTTTTGTCTAAAAAAATGACTGACCCTGCCAGGTCTTGGGACATTCCCATATCCATCAATGCTTCTAGATTCATTCTAGGATGACTCATGATTTTCTCAAGCTTGACCTTTTTCTGTTGTGATGACACCCAATCCAAAATATCCAAACCTCCTATGAAGAACATTGTCTTTCCTTTCCCTTTATGAAGGGTCAATGTGCTAGGAGTGGTTTGAGAGGGGATGCCTAAGGTGATTGGAAGGGCAAGTCTGCATATTATTGAGTGGGTTGATTACAAGGCCTTGAATTTGACCCATCCTCTCATTTCCTTGTGAAAGTTGGATTTTCTTTTCGGAGAAGGAATTGGTTGAGGCCCTAAAAACTCATGCTCTGACTAAGGATCATGATGCATTAAGTGGGTGGATGACCGAATTGCAAATCTCCTCCTGTTTTCCTGAAAGAGAGGAGATTATTGACGTTGAGTAGATAATGATTGGTCCTCTTCTCCATCAGAGATAACGATTGGAGGTTGAGGTTGTGGTTCACCCTTCCTCTTACCTGAAGATGACCCTAGTGCTAAAACTGGTTGCGAAGGCATAGTATCTACTTGTTTTTTCTCTAGGGAATTTATTCTATGCTCCAACTTATCTATTTTGTGGGAAATAACAGGCACAATGTTAATGGAAGATTTATCATACAACACATGATTCCTTGGGAATCTCTTTTGATACAAATCCCTCATCACATAAAAAGGGACATTAAAAATTGGTTTTCCTATGCACGAGGTATTCTCTCGACCCAGTATCTCTTTAAATCTTCAGGATATTTCAAGTGTTCCCATCTAAAAATATGAAAATACATAACCTAAAATGGTGCAAACATAAGATTGATCCTGATTATCCTTGTAAGAAGTATTAACCAGACTTTCCGATATGTTAAGGGTCCTGTGGTGTGACCCACACACTCTATATCAAATAGAGCCCTGACAAAGGCTTCATTAGGACCACTCAAATTGAAAATCTAATTTAATTCCTCTCGAGGGAATTTCCTTCGAGTTGTGTTCTATGAGTACCTTCACCATTTTTCTGATGAAATTCCTTATATTCAGAATAAGAAGGAAATTCATGATGATAATGAAATTGAGCCAGGTTTTATAATGAAAAGGAGACATATGTTTTTGATTTGGTAAAAATTTCCCATGAGATGAAGGATATTTTGTTCAATTCGCACAGAAAGAAATTTAAGAATTGGAAAAGGTTAGGAATGAGTAGAGCTGGTAAATCAAGGTGATTCGACAGGAACTAGGTGTAGCAATTAATCCAGTGAGACATAAAATAGAGTGTGTGGTGCCCAAGGTGGATTCTTGAAAAGTGAATATGGATATATATCATATTAGAGTCATCTGGAAGTGTTCAGAGATTATTTGAAATGATTATCTAATTAATATAAGGAAATAATGATTAAATTAATTCGTTAGAAATGATGACCTAATATCCCAATCGAGCACAAGTGGAGCTGATTAAAAAGATTTACACTTTGTACATCTAGCAGTTTCAAAAGAAAAAAATTTAAATGTCATGTTATAGAACAAGTTTTGTAAAAGGAAATATTCATGCTTTTGGGGAAAAATTTTGAAGGTTAACAAGTGAAGAGGGTGATATAAAATGAAAAAGGATAATCATGCCAAAGGGGGTTAATTTTTCTGAGAATTATTCAAAGAAAAGAGAAGGAGAGAAAGTTGAGAGAAGCCATTTTCTGAGGAACTTATCTGAGAAACCAATTATTTCCTGTGTATCTTTGAAATTGATCATGTCAAGATGGTTGCAAGTGTCCAACCATTGATAATATTTGAGATTGTAAATAAACTTTCCCTTGCTAATCAATTTAAAGAACCTTGAGTAAATTGTGTTAATCATGAACCTAGTTGTGTATCTGCTTTCATTTTGAGATATCTTCAAATAGTTATCTGTGTTCCTATTGCAATCTTATGTTAGGAGTTCCTTTGAAATCACACAAGATCTTATCCTCTTGATAGTATTGTGGCATTTTCAATTACATTATGAAGAGAGTTTTCATTTCATGATGCAATAAATGATTTAAATTCACTTTACTTTCATTATGATGATACATATTGTTTGTAAGTATATGAGTGTATCTTAGACATGATAAATCAGGGACTTTTGATGTTTAATTAAGTCTTTAACATGAGATTTTGTATTGAATCCTTGAAGAATGTGTGAAACTATGTGTCTTTGGGATTTCATAGATGCACATCCTCTAGTTGAAGGTTCATTCTGACTATTTGAAGCCTTTTGTCATTTTTTTGTAGATTTTCTAAAATTTGTTAAAAGTTCTCAAGAATTTGGTATAATCAACTTTATCTTGCTTAACTTCCCAACAACAAATTATACATTCAGTAATAAATCATACATGAACCATCCTTGCTTGTACTATATATCCACAAATGCTAAAGAAGTTCATTGAATTTTCCTATCCTTTACCAAAATATGCAGATGCAATCAGTTTTTATCGTTGTCTTTAGTAACCTAGACCTTGTCTAGAAAACATCTTCATTCTCTAAGGTGATAACTCATGAGAGTTAGGTTATGTTGCATTGACCATGTTTTCTCAAGGTATCCTTCAAATATTGCAAAGGGAGAGTCAAATATTGTTAATCCATTGATATTTTTCACCAACATAGGTTACAAAATGGGTCCTCTCACCCTGGTTGAAGGCACAACCTAAAGTAGTGAGGGTAGGTAAAACCCTTAACACAATGCTATCTAATCCTTTCCAAACCAGAGTAATAAAGATTCATCTAAAATCCATCCCCGGCTACAAAACGACTCCTATTATGATTTGTTTGTCTCTAAGCATTCTGATCAACTTGTGATGTTGTTTGGTTTCAAAGGAGTGATCAATTTGGATACCAACAATCCCCATGGAAAATCTCATAGTCCACCATCATGGCGCGTACCGACCTTCAAGGATAACTATCCTTTTTGTGCCCTTCTATCTCACATTCTATGAACCAGATACCACTACAAGTCTCATGCATTGAGTTTGTAGATATTTTTTCTATATGCTTGACCATTGCAAAAATATAAGCCTCAAAGAAAGGGCTAACACTGGTATCTACACTTCCAATAGCCTCAGCGCGTAGGGTAGCCTCCAAGGCCTCACGCGGGTCTATGAATTTCTTGTGTGAAAGAACTCTCCTAAATGGTGTTATCAATCCTCTAAAAAACCACTGAGCATGCTGAGAGGGGTGATTATCATAGGATAGCTTTAATAGGAGAGTCTTAAAACGTGCTTCATATTCCCGTACACTCTCTGACATTCCATGTTGTATTTCTTTCAAAGTGCTAATGCTCTTCTTCTCAAACTCAAGGATATGGAATTTACCTAAGAAGGAATTCCACAACTCGGTGTAATCTGCCACCATCTAATGGGGGTCATACTTGCAGTACCAACAATGCATGCACCCCGCAATGTCATTGCAAACTAACTTTCCTTTCACTCTGGGGTAGTGATCCCCTTCACACGCCATAGAAACTCACACTTGTGCACATGATCTACAGCATCCTAAAAACCCTTGTAATCTAGCATATGTAAGTACATCTCAAAAAATACTTGTGGAGGTGGCTGAGGTCCTTGTCCTCCTAATCCAAAACCTTGATTCCCTCCAGTGTTTCCTTGATGGAGCCTAGAATTCACCAATATAATCCCGGGCATGCTAGCACATCACTCAACTTAGAATGAGTGCTCACCGAGAAGTGCGCAAATGTACGGGCCCCTCTTTAGGGTTTTTTACGGGATGTTAGCATGATGAATACTTAAAGCATTTAGATCTATTCCTAATATATCATTCTATAGTGCATGTTTAGATCTAGATCTAGAGAATAAGCTGACTTAAAAGATAACCATGATGAAATAAAAAATGCAACATTGAACTATAATCATTATAACATTTTGATTCAGTCCATAATCTTTATTAGATTAAATACAATAATACACAAAAGCTTCCTTACATAAGCGTAGTATACGCTCATGCGCATGTCGATTTGGTAGCATAATCTCACTACAACACGGTTCTCACACTCTCTATCTATGTTACACATTTCAATACATATTTAAGGGTGGGAACTTTCCCTTCACCACTTATATAATCCCAAAATAGGTCACATGCTATTATTATCCATGTGCCATTACAAAAATAACCACAAATGCAAGTGCACTAATAATAGACTATTTTTGGTTAACTGACAATAGTAAATCTATTCTCAGCCTATATCCATCCAAAATGCTTCTTATTTGATCCTCCAAAAATAGCCAATGTGTGTCACACAAGCCTTTGACTGGTTTGTGTGCTCCACATGGTACCTCCGAAAATAAATCCTCATCGTGAAAATGGCTAAGTCCCAAACCTATTTATGTTCTTCGCCCATGCATCCTCTCCAATACTCTCGTACCTTTGAATGTTCTCTACTCTCTTGCGTGAACCTTCTATATGTCCTTTGTTAAGTGCCAAATTTTTACTGACCAACATTACCCCACACTTGTTGCATTGCCGCCCCGACAATGGTTCTCTCCAAAATGAATTAATTAATGTGAATAAAGAAAGAATTTTGTTGAATAAAATAAGATCTTTACCCTTGATATCTTCTATGTCAACTTTGAATAATTAATTCTTGATATTTTTATTTTATTTCTGCCTCTAGAGTTTGCCAATCATTGAGCGTGGCTTATGCCTTCTCTAGATTATCCACTATAATTGATTCTAACTCATCCTTTGCAATTTCTCCCTTCTCATTCTGCAAGACCAACACAATGTTGGACATGGTAGTCATTCTCCCTTCTAACAAGTCCATCTTTTATGTGATGATTTTTCCAAGCTCATCCAGCCTTTCCTTATTTGGTTCTTGGTTTGCTTGAGGATTTTAAACGCTTCTGCTTAACAACAGTGTTAATTTTTTTGCATGGCCCAATGTATCATCATTCAAGGCCTTCAAGACTTCATTTTTAAGGTCTTCCAAAATGGTTTTGGTCCTTACAATAGCTTTAGGTGTTGTACAAATATTCAGTGCTTGATCCGCCTTCTTTAGTTCCTCCTATAAGCTCTGAAGCAACCCCTCATATGATGCAATCTTCTACATCACTGAAACCTTTTCTCGCTCTGCTTCCTATGTTGGGTTCTTTGGCACTGGCATGCACATAGGTTCATCTTCAAGCACTAATTCCACCAATGTATTTACATAATGTATTGCCAAAGGAAACATCTTAGGTACCTTTGGCTCTAAGTGTGGCCTAGCCTTCATGACATTGTCCCCAATCTCCTCTGTCATGTTGATAAAAACAACATTCTTCTTCTATGCCAAGTCTTTTTCCTACTTTAGGCATGTTATTTCCTCATCCTTAGTCTTGATCTCCTCCCTCGGACCCTAATTGTTGCATCTTTATCCATATTCCATCATGTCACTTCTATCGAGACTTTCACCAAATCATTACTCACTTGTTCATCTAACATAACAATAGGCTTTATTGTTATGTGTCTATCTGAGGTGTCTTCTTCAACCTCCTTAAAACACATGACTCTTCACATACATCAAAATTTGGTTCATCCATGTGTGTGTGCATTGACCATGACAGTTGCTTCCTTGTGCGCATGGTTTCCATATCCTCATCCATCAACTCCCAGCCATATAACTCCTTTTGTGTCATTGTCTTTATGGAAATGGGCATAGAAAATTTTACCTATGTCCTCGGCGTAGCCCATGACTAGTGGAAGATATTCTCCACTTTTTCTTTTTGATCTAGGATACTTAGGAACTTGGGCTTCAAGATTTGGAACTTGTGTTGTTGTGTCCTGAGTAGTCTCGGTTGTTGTCTCATCTGCCTCCTTTCCTCCTTCCTCTCCATCCTTCATATCTTCATCTTCTAGTTTATCCTTGTTCTCTGGAGGTGTAGGGGAATTGGGTGCACTTTCCTCAGACTCTTCTACTTCCTCATTCAGCTTCAATTTCCTTCTTCTTTTCTCAGTTGTCTCCTTCTATGGAGAGAGTCGAGGTAATCTACGCATTGATTGCGAGTAACACCTAGGATCCTTGTTCTCTTAAATACTATTTTAAAACAACACTCTCCTTGGACTGCATCCATGTCCTCATCATCTCTTTCTTATGGTTGAGGTGGTGTAGTCGCACACTCAGCTTCTTCCTTATTTGGAGGTTTTCTTCTACCTCTATGCTCCAAACCACCATTATACTCATGTTATTATTCATCATCATCTAATTGAATTGTTTCTATGGGCTTGGGCACTAGAACATTCTCCATTGTATGCTTACCTTTTGGTGGTCCTTAGAGCGTGAACTCATTCTCCACATACTTAGTGTTCTCTAGCTTGGGTTTGAAGTGTAGGTACACAAGCGTTGCTCTGATGTCCCCAATTGCCAAGCTTACAGGCTTCATGCTTATAATATATTAAATAAGCCTTTTAATATAGGCATTTTACCCTGAATATACATGTTTCCTTCTCAGAGTGTGGTAGTCGCAATCTACCTTGTCTACATTGAAGGTTAGGTGCTGCGCATCTAAAAATTGGTGAATTGATGCCTATAAATATCTTGCTTTGAAGGCATATGCAATTTTGTACCATAGAATCCAAGCTCCATCCTTCATCGTAAATCGCATGATGCAAAAATGTTGATAGACTGCAAACTAAAATACCTTACCCACCACTAAAGGAAACTCCTTGGGTATGTGCCACTCTTCTTCAAATGTCACGTGGAGTCTATCATACCACATCTTCTACCTCTTCTTAAATGGATCACTCATTGATCCATCACACAAAGACTTGCCAAATATTTCCATTGGTGACTTGTGTTCCATGGGGTACTCCCAAATCTTCTACTTTATCCCATCATGCAATCCAATCTCCATAAACACTAAGGACAATAACACAACTTAAAAACGTATTATGTCACTGTATGTGCTTCTTCAATGATTTCCTTTTCTATGTGGTTTTCAATATTGTATACCACTCCTTGAGACATCTTCTTTTTGGTGTGTAGCCACATTTTCTTTACCTGTGACCATCTTCCTTGTTCATTCAACTTTATTACAAGATGTGCAACTGCCTACACTACTAGGTACTTCTTCAATTTGTGAGTATCTATGCCACGCGGACCTTTAGGAGACCCCGGATCCTTTCTTATCTCCCGAGATTGTGGGTTTATCGGTTAATTCACTATCCAGATCCACTCTTGAGGCCCTTAGTCTTGTCAAAATTGAAATCAAAGAAGTTTTGAGTCTAACCCTCCATCCTGCAAAGTATAAGAACTCCTCATGGACTCTTCTCATAAACCAACGATACAATGGATCATACTTCCCAAAGTATGGCAGCTCATACAATTGGTAGACTCCATTTTTCCTTAGTAACTTCTCACCGAGTAATTGTACACCGAAATCTCTTCTCTTTGTGTGCTTGTTCATTTTTGTGCTCAGGAACACATTGAAATCCTTCTTATTATATTATGTCTAATGGTTGTAATCGTTGACTTTGTATTTATGGACATGGGAATCCCATTCTTGTCCCATAATCACACCCTTTAGATACTACGTTTACGAAAATTATTCTTGGGAGAAATTTCTTCTTCCACTTCAACCTTCTTCGTCCCCTTCTCTCCTGCTGCAGGTGCTTTCTTCAATTCCATCTAGAAAATATCTCTTTCCTTCCCTCTGTAATCAAGAAAGTCAAAACCCTAGTTTAAATCTCCATGACCTAGTGGAAATCACGTGCCCTAGCTCATTTGTAATGTGTCTTCTTTTCTCAAACCCTTCACCTATGGGAACACAAGCTTATCTTGTGCATAACCCTTATCTCCATGTCTAGTTTCACACTCTTCACACCTCAAAATGATTTCTCAGCTCATTTACACTTATCCCTTTTCAAATTCTCTCAATTACAATAGTAAAAATTAACTCGCATTCCATCCTTATATAGAATTTCAAAAATTTATTCCATTTATTGTTCCTCCACCTACCAACAATCCTCTCATTAATCAATCATTTTCATTCTTTCCGCACGGTACATCTTCACGCCCAAGTTATAACCTTCCAGTAGCACCCTTCTACCTTTTAGCTACAGAGACTTCTCTTGATGCACTTCCATGCACCTAAGTACCTCATCAATGTGCCTTCAACTAGTAGTCTTCACGGCCTCTACTTACCTCATGGTATACTTGTTTCTTCATTCCTCGTTATCTATGGTCCTTGTGTCTAGAAGCAATCTCTTTTTCTCAATTTTCAATTTTCCAACATTGAATAGCACCTGTAGATAGTTCCTTTCATGTGTACTTATTTCCATCAGTCCTGAACCTAGATATCAACAACCTACCCCAGACTAAGGGTATGTGCAGTCCTCTATGCATAAAAATTCTTCAAATACTAATTAGTTTCTGGCACGTAAACGCACTTATTACACAAACACACCAACTAAATTGAAAAATCATAGCAACAAAGAAAGAAACACATTAAGGAAATGCAGAATTGAAAACCTAACCTAATTGGTAATGTTTTCTTATTACAAACACCAAGAAGACTTATTTATAGTAGGGCTTCAACCTACTCCCATTGAAGTAATCGGGTAACCATATTTCATCAAGTGCCTCTAATTGACAAGCACTTTGATTCGAGTATGTGAGTGATGATATATGGCCCCAACCAATGTACCTTGAGTTTTCTGGATGATGTAAAAATTTAGAAGCGTAAAGGAGCACCGGTTGTCCTATCTTAAGCTTTTTATCCCTAATGTTCTGTCATGACATGCTTTACTGCTGGCCTTCTCTTGTTTTTGACTCCAACATTCTATGGCTCATCACTCATCCAGCTTAATTAACCTCCCAATCTATTCTTCCAATGATTTCTCATCGATTAGACCTCCCACATGCGTAATATGCAAAGAAGGTAACATAACTTCCATAGGAATAATTACTTATGCGCCAAACACTAACTGAAATAGTGTGGATTTGTTCAACCTTTTATATGTTGTTCGATATGCCCAAAGTACTTTAGATACTTTATAATCTCAATCCTTCCTTCCAACATCACAGTTTTTGTCAATGTCGGCTCAAAATTTTGTTAAAAGCCTCAGTAGTTCCATTTTCCTAAGGATGATAGGGTGTAGTCTTATGATGTGCAATCATGAATTCATCTAATAAGATTCTGATTGTCTCATTAAGAAAATGTGTGACTCTATCACTTTGGTCAAACTTAAAGGACATCCATACCTCGTAATAATATTGTCCCATAGAAACACAGGCTATTGTAGCCACTATACAATACTTTGTAAGTGCTACTTCTACACACCTTGTCGATAATCTATGCAAGTTATAGTGTAGCATGATCCAGTTCTTCGTGTAGCTGGTGAAATAGGACCCACAAAATCTATATCCCATTTCTCATACGGTTATGCACTAGTAATATGTCTTAGAGGAATTTCATCTCGTTGGCTGGTTTCCTAAGACGTTAACAATTATCACAAGCCTTACAAAATTCCTTGCAATATTCATATAGGGTCTCCCACCATAATCTAGCAAGTATAATCTTGCATGTAGTGGCATCACTTACATGTTGGCCACTTACAATACCACCATGAGCTTCTTCCATAATATATGTTCACTCATGTTTCAATTACAAACAAGTAATACCTCATCCCGACATAACTTGTACAGGTCACCACCGATCAACATGTAGGGGCTATATGTATAGAAAGTTATTTCTTCTCCAAGGATTTAATTCCTTACGGTGTCATACCTATTCGGATAAAGACAACAATTTCCTCTAGTTATGGTGGCACCCATTAGAATTGTATAGTTATGCATCTGGCATGGTATCTTCAATTGCATGTGCTTCTTATCATAATTGTATTCTAGATAAATGGTTTGGTCCAAAATTACTTTTCCCTTGTTTTACCAAAACTATGAAATCAAATTATTGAAATAAAAGCACCCATTTACATATGCACCCTTTTAGAATGGGATTCTTTACCAAATACTTCAATGTAATGTGACCTATATAAAAGATGAACGGTGTAGCTAGTAGGTACTTTAAGTAATCTATGTAGTGCATAGATCATTGAAAAATATTCACACTCTGTAGTTGTGTAATTTTGTTCTACAGGAGTCAGCTTTCTACTAGCAAAATAGATAGGATGATCTATAATACCTTCTCCAAGTTGAGCCAACACCATGCCAATGGTTGTGCCAAAGGCATCCACATGTACATGAAATGGTTGGTCCCATGAAGGAAAACACAGAATAGGCATGGTAGTAATTTTCTCCTTCAATGTATCACATGTGCGTTATTACGGCTCTCCCCAGTAGAACGTACCTTTCCCTTTCAGTAAATCCTCCAACGGGTGGAAAATTTTGCATATCCTTTGATAAAATTTCTATAATATCCTATATGACCCAAAAATCCATGCACCTCACTTTGATTAGTAGGCTTTCTCAGGCCTATAATAACTGTAACCTTGGATGGATCAACCAACAAACCTTCCTTGAATATTATATGTCCTAACAATATTTTGAATTGTGTAGCAAATATGCACTTCTTGATGTTCAAAGAAATACTTAAATGTCTATATATTTCAAACATTAAATGCATATTGTCACAATGATCCTTAACTAACCCATACACCATCCAATCATCCAAATAAACCTATAAGAATTTGTGAATAAATTATTTGAATTCTTGAACAACTATGCACGAAAATACAATAGGCGTATTTTTCAGACCAAAAGGCATTACACTATATGCAAAACTACCTCATTCGAGTAGTAAAAGTAGTCTTTTCTGATCCTCCTTGACAATACGAATCGATGATACCCAAAGAACCCATCCGTAAATGAATAGATTTTTCACCCCTGCAACGCCCTCTAGTATTTCCTCGGTGAATGGCATAGGAAAAGGATCACCACACATGTAGCATTTAACTCCATGTAGTCCAGACAGATCTGATTCCATGTGTCCTTGATCACGATCACCATTAGACTAACCCATTCTGACTCATCAAGGGGCTTGATAATCCTAGACTCCAAAATTTTGTCAATCTCTTATTTTACCTTTTCACACAAGTTGGGGTTCATCCTGTAGGTTCTCTTTCTAACTGGGCGTGCACCCTCTTTAAGTTTTATCTTCATCTCCCCTAATAATTCATGCATGCCTTTAAGTTCATGGTACCCCTTTGGGAATAAGTCTTGATAATCCCTCGGTAACTCTAGGATTTATGTCACTTCATAGTTTGACAAATAGTCTCCATTTATGGCTTCCTTACGCTCATCATTTGATCCAATATTCACCTTCTTTGTCTTCATAGGTTCATGATAGGCATGTGTGGTCTTATCTGTACTGTCCAACACCTCATGCCTACCTATTGAATGGTTTACATCCATATTTTCTACTTCTTCGTCATCCACTAAGTAGACCATTTTTCCCTTTTCTTTCTCAAGGCAGGTGCGTTGAAGTAGTGTGGCATCGGCCTCTTTCTCTTCAACAAGACGTGCTCTTGAGTTTCCTTCATCCAATAACTCCTAAAGGAGTTCTTCTACCTTAGCACTATCTCCCATAGTTAAGCGCTTTATGAATCTTAATGCTTCTTTCACTGGAGGTTTAATAGAGAAGAATTCAAACATTTGGGCCATTCTTGTAATTAAATCTTGCTAATTTCCAGTCTATCTATGGATTTCTCTGGATACATACCAAACATGCATACACCCTTGTAAAGTGGAATAAAACTTGTGCACCCATAGTGAAGGTGGTAAAACTTCATGTCCCTCTTTCCAGAGTCTCTCACACTTCTAAACCTAGTTACGAACAGGTTGATTACCATGATAAGTGAAGATTTGATTAGGTGCATTACTCTGAAGAACCTAGTAGGAAGAGAAATCCTAATTTCATTCAATCCTACAATAATATCCTTGTGGGCCACCCACGAGCATGTTTTTGTCCCCCTAGTGTATATGCTATCATATTTCTTCTTTCCAATAGGTCTATCCATTGTTCCTCCATGGCGTGCAGGAATACCATAGGATCTCCTTCTCCGGTGTAACAAGGTATCGATTTGTTACCTATCCTCCTGACATAACGTGGTTTCCTCCCTTTAGGAAATATGCTCTTGACTTCACGCCCTATTAACTCATAAGTGTTATGAGCCCAATTATCACAAGCAACACTTGTAGTATTGCTAATAGACTATGCATCCTCCCACTAAATTATTCCTTCTTTAGATGGCTCAAGCACTTCTGGATCCCAGATGGTGCACACATAAATCTTATTCAAGTCTTCTTCACTCAAGGGCTCAACATAGGGCACAAATTTTCCATCTGTTAAAGGGATAATAACTCTTTCCTCCTTATTTTTAAAATTTATATAACCCTTTTTGAACCAAAGATCAACATTATTTGCATATCACCAAGGACGACTCAATAGAGATGGGAAACTATCTGAATATGTCAGCACTAAAACCTCAAAATCTCCAGTGAACTTGGCTCCTTGTATGGTAATGGATGCATCTTTCAAAACTTTGATGGGAGTGGCCTTAAGTCGATTAGCCATAAACAATACATTAGAGGATGGCTACAATGGGGGTCTTCCCATTTGTACTCATGCATCCAAAGTAAGAACATTGACTTTCACACATGTATCAATAAATATACTACTCAATAACCACCTATCCATAACAGCATTCAAATTGATTTCCTTGTCATAATCTACGCTATAAGGGGAATATTTACATGCAAGATCTTTCGTTTAGTCTGAACACTTACACACGAAGTGTTTCCTTTTAACCATTTCCCTAATAGTGGAATGATATTCTCCTAGTGCAACAATTTTCACACTTCTCCCAAGTCATCTACATCAATCTGGACCGTCTCTAATGCTTTATTTTTCTCTATCTTCAATGATTACTCCTTCAAATACTATATTTCACCCTGAAGTTTCCTGAGTACCTCCATGGTTTCCTGATAAACCTCCTTCGATGGGCAGGGTTGGGGTACCATATATGAAGAACCTCCTCCTTAGTGATGGTAGGATTCTACTGGAATGCTTCTTTGACACGTGCCGCCTCAGCGTGGATTGTGATCTTTACTTGCAATGCCTCAAATTGTACTTCCAACTTAGGCATCCAATAATTTTCCATAGCACACTCTATCCTAACCATCCCTGTGCCTTTTTTTTCTTGTTTATGCTACTTGCTAAGATGCTCATATAATTCCACGCACTCCTCATAGCTATGACTCTTTCCACAGAAAGAACATGTAATATTCTGGAGACATTCACTCTGTAGTGGTCAGGATATCCACAAGTATAACACGTTCCATGAGGGAACTCACTTATTCTACCACCATGACCTCATCCTCCAAATCCACCATGGTATCCTCGACCTCTGCCACGACCACCTTCAAAATGCCCTTCATTCCGATCATAGCATGCCTGATTTTGATCCCGATCTTGATGCTCATTCTTTCCTTTAGAGTTATCTGAGACTCCTATTTGTTATACACCAATATCTATAGCATCATGGATCTGACCAATCAGCTAGCAGTCTTCCATGTCATGAGTCATGGACCTATAGATTTTATAGTAGCTTGAAACGTTCTTCCTTATCACACATTCTAGTAAGGGAAGTGACTAGCATCATGGTTTAAATGACATATCTCACAATCCAATAGCAATGAGCGCATTGATCTGTGAGGAAAACTATCCTTTGTGTGACCTTCTACTTCACAATCATGTACCAAATCCCTATGCACATCTCATGTGTTGACTTTTCCAATAGTTTCTCCAACTGCCTTTCCATAAGCGTGATCTATGCTTCTAAAATGGGCTCACCACGGTGTCTATGCTTCCAATGGCCTCGGCGTGTAAAGGGCTGCTTCAAGTGATTCATGCGGATCGGTGTATGTCTTATGTGATAATACCCTTTTGAAAGGGGTAATCAAGCCCCTAATGAACCATGGTACATGTTGGGTTATGTGTATGTCATAAGAAATCTTATTCAAAATGGGCATCATACTCTTTGACACTTTTAGTAGTGCCTTGCCTAATATCCTTGAGTGCACTTATACTCTTCTTCTCAAACTCAAAGATGTGAAATTCTTTAAGGAATGCATCTTTTAAAGCTGTATAATCTACACAAGTCTGATCAAGGTCAAACTTTCTATACCAACTTGTGTGCATGCCCTTATAATGTAGTAGCAATTTGGCTTTCCATATGCTCGGAATTTGTGATCCATTTTATGCACCATAGTATTTCACACATATGCATGTGTTTAGCAGTGTCTTATATGCCCATATACTTTGGAAGATGAAGAGACATCTCCGGAGTAAATATTCTAGGGTTATTGCGGACCTTGTCCACTTGATCTAGAACCTCCTATGTTTCCTCAACCTCTAGAATCACCAGACCCACCGAAAATAGAGCTACCTATGCCTCTTGATCCCAAACCTATAGGCTGGGGTCGAACCAGGAAGATGTGCTTCACTGTGTCCAAATAGTAGAACCTGAACTATACTTTGATATTCTATGACAAATTACTACTCTCTAAAGATAGTCTAAAAACCTACGAGCCTAAATTTTGTGTAGATGATACACCCGAAAAGGTACTCCCATATAACAACAAAGTTGTTTATGCTGCCATCATTGTGCCTCTTATAAGACTCACTCCTACTCTCCCACTATTTGAATTATCTTGTTGCACATGTGATGTACTAGATGCTTTAAAAAACCAAGCACAAGGGCAAGGTTTCCGGTGGATTCAAATGTGCACCCATGGCCCAGTCATCTCTTGTGCACGCTTCTACATGAGACCAAGGAGGGTTACCTATCATGTTTTCCCAAATGGGGGAGTTCCTAAGGCTCGGGTTCCATGTATTCGGCATGAACTTCCACTCCTAGAACTATCTTTCTCCACAATGCCATTTTCTTTGTAATCTCCTCTTTCTTCTCTATCTTCCTCTCACACGCCTCATTGTACTTAAGTCACCTTTCCTCTCTCTGCCTTTCTACCGCTAGGTCTTCCATCTTTCACCAAACCTGATACTAGCCCCACGCATGGTGGGGTTTAGTTAACCATCGGTTTACCCTCTAAATTCAAAGTTACCATTAGGATCTTGATCTCCAGGTGGAATGCCTTGCGGGTAAGTTCCCATTGGATATAGTAAAAATTGGGATCTAGCTAACTTTGGGCATGAATAAGTGGAAATTGAGTACTCCAAGATATAACAGTGCAAAACACCATGGAACCACGTATCCACAATGTGAGTCCAAATCAGATCAGCATCATAAAGGGCTTGAAATTCTTCCTACGTCTAGACAAGTGCGTGATACCTCCAATTCCGCTTAGATGCATAAGTAATCAGCCACTCATAAAATTCAACTGGAAAGATATAAAAATATCTCATATAAATTGTCATACAAATTCTATTCCACCCACACGTGTACGTTAATCTCGAGATCCGAGTGTTGAACCAAAATGCGTATTCTTCTTTCAGATCATGTATCCACTCCTCAATACTTGCTAAGGTCAACCGATATGTTTTCATCGCAAACCATCCTGAAAACAACTAAGAAATAGGTCCTAGCAACGGAACCAATGATGCAGCCTAGAATTCACCAATATAATCCTAGGCGCGACACATCACTAAGCCTAGACTAAGTGCTCACCTAAGGCACGCAAAGGTACCAGGCCCCTCTTTAGAGTTATTGTTCTAGGATGTTAGCATGATGAATACTTAAAGCATTCATATCTATTCCTAATATATCATTCTACAGTGCATGTTCAGATCTAGATCTAGAGAATAATTGACTTAAAAGATAACCATGATGAAATCAAACATGCAACACTAAACTATAATCATGATAACACTTTGATTCAGTCCATAATATTCATTATATTAAATTCAGTAATACACAAAAGCTTCCTTATAATAATAGTAGTATACGCTCATGTGCGTATCAGATTTGGCAACATAATCTCACTATAACACAATTCTCACACTCTCTCCCTATGCTACATAGTTCAATACATATTTATAAGGGTGGGGACTTTCCCTTCACCGCTTATCTAATCCCAAAATAGGTCACATGATATTATTAGCCACACACCATTACAAAAATAGCGACACATGCAAGTGTGCTAACAATAGATTGGTTTTGGTTAACTGAGAGTAGTAAATCTATTCTCATCATGTATCTATGCAAAACGCTTCATAGCTGATCCTAAAAAATAGCCAATGTGTGTCGTGTAATTCTTTGACTGGTTTTTGTGCTCCGCATGCTACCTCTAAAAATAGATCCTCACCATGAAAATGGCTAAGTCCTGACCCTATTTCTATTCTTTACACATGATCATCTCTCGATAGTCTCATGCCTTTGAATGTGCTCTTCTCTCTTGCGGGAATCTTTTATATGTCCTTTGCTAAGTGCCAAATTTTGGTGATCAACATTCCTCCACCACCGAGATCCACTCGATCCACTAGGTCCTATACCTCCCGACCCTCCAAATCCTCCAAGTCCACCGGGTCCTCTAGCTCACACTCCACCGATCCTCCTCCTGTAGCTAGTAATAGGCCTGAAGTGGTTGCATCTAGTATTCCTAATGTTCCAATGAACTATGTGCCAATGGTTTCGATATTGCTCTTCTACCATATGTTTATCATGCGCCACTCTAAGACATGATACCCAAACTTTGTGTACTTGCACTTTGCCCAAAAATACCTCCAAACAAAGGAATTGTTTGTACGGCCATAAATGTCCCAAATGAGAAGTTATACCTCCTAGGTGTAGATTGGTCACTTCCAATGTTACCAATTATGTTAGAAATACTTGTCTCTTGATTTGGAAAACTATGCACCAGGGGTTGGTCACCAAGTGGGTTTAAATGCATGTTGACAGCTCTCCTTTCTCCATGTGATGAAATCTCATCAGAATCTAAAGGGGTTTCCCTCTGCACTTTCCAATATGGGGAAGTATAGAACTACTCATGTTCCACATCCTTTGTGTGAACCTCAATTCCTTCCTGCAACGTCTTCCTCCATAGATCCATCACTCCCGTGACCTCATGTTTTCTAGAAAACTCCCTTTCACATGATTCACTATACTTGATTCATCTTTCTTTTCTCTCCTTTTCCATCACAAGGTCTTTCATCTTCCTCCCCCTAGCTCCCTCACCTAGTTCTTAGAAAAGCTTAGCCGTCCATAGGGAATGCCTCCAAACTCAGCTTAATGATCAAGATCTTCATATACAATGGGATAGCTTGTAAAAATGATACTCTAGGTTTCCTTAGGAACTAAAATTCATCAACATTTGGACAAGAATACATATAAATGGAGTATTCCATGGTATGACTAATCAACACTCTTTTCCACCAGTGATCAACAACACGTGTCCAAGCTAGATCTGCATCCCTTAGTTTCGTGTAATCATCTTGGGTCCACACACATGATCTATAGTACTAGCTTGATCATCTCCACGAGAGCCATTCATATAATTCTACTGGAAAACAGCAAAATAAGGTCTCATATAGCTCATGATATCGGTGTTCTTCTACCCATTTGTGTGCATCAAAATTAGTTCTGTACTAAATATTTGAGAAAACTCATCCTCTATGCTTTTAAACCATGCTTCAACATTTTCCAAGGTTAAGCACTCTATCATCACGCATCATTCTCACAATAGCTTTGAAAAGAGGTCTTGAAAATAGAATAAATATGTATTCATTTTTATGTGCCCTTAGAACAACAATCTAATCCCATGTGCACCGGCCTATCACCCAGCGGGTGTTGGGCGCTCACCCAAGGCATGCACGGGCATTGAGCCCCTCCTTTATGTGATCATTGTGAGAAGATGATGTCATTGATAATAGATTAAATGCATAAAATTAAATGATCATGCATACATTCTAAAGGCATAGGATGAGTTATTATATCAATATACCCATTTAGATAAGAGAAACATCATACAGAGAGCAGATTTGAGTCATGACATAAAGAAAAGATACTAGGGTTTACACCCATGAACAATATATTCAGAACATATATTTATATTGATCATAGTTCTAGTAACCACATTACATTCAAAAGGGTCATAACAGACCAAATGTATCAAGATAGACATGACTCATGTATCGAGACCCTAGCTATGCTTCCCATATTACATAAATTTTCACAAGACCCATTCCTCTAGATATGATATCATTCCTACAACCCTCTAATGGTAACCCCAGCCCTTAGAACCTCCTACTCTTTTCTACAGGGCTTCACCTTTCATCCTCTTTGTGATGATCCTGAAGCTTTTCCTCATTGACCTCTCTTCATTCAGGTGTGTCTTCTTCACTCTAGAGAATCTTTATAAATAGGTTTAGATCCCATCACCATGCCTTCCTCTAGGATCAGATTACTTATCAAGTGTCCATTTGGTCCTCCAACGAAGCATGCTTCTTCTGATCGAAGCTCTCCACTTTCTGTAATGATGTATTTCGGGAATGTTCTATGCATGGAATATTCTTTCCTTGACCACTAGGTTACCAAGTTGACACCTTATCCACTCAGCATGCCTAGTTGGGTCACATTTTTCCTCAAGTGCTTCTTGGATATCCAAATATGTCTAAGTATTGATATCCTTTGTTCTAACTTGCGCGTGTCTTTGTGGTTTCTACTAAAACCTTCTAAAACCCACTGTTACGCATGCTTTTCCCCGCACGCCCTTCTCCTTTATTGGTCCTTTGCATGCACGTGCCCTTTAATACTTAGCCAATATTTTGAGGCCTGATACTTGGAAGGACCTTAAATTTGCAACAACACTTTAAATCCACGCACACAGTTGGTATAGGAAATATGATCCACATAAATAAGAAGTTGACCATGATGCATTACATGCCTCCTTCTTGGTTGAGTTTCACATACCTAAATTTGAAAAAAATTATTAACATGCTAAAGGACATCAAGAAAGGTCTTTCTAAGAGTGTCATAAAATATGATGCATGATTCAAGACCTTATTATCTAATATTTCCTATGATATCCATCATACACACGTGGTTTGTAGGAGGTTTGTTAACAACATTCTAGAGGGCACAATACATTTTTGATCCATGTAAAGTATTGGAAGTAGCGTTGCACATATAATCAATTGGAATTATTTACATAGGGGTAATTCCATTCCTTGAAGCCCAAATTGTAGTAATGGCTACTCAGTTAGAGAAATTATCTTCCATTCAAACGTGAGACATGTAATGGATTATGGTGTGTAGAGTATGAATTAGAAGGAATTTCAAAGGATAGTTATCCATGCAAGAACGTGTGAGCATTGTTAACACCATATATTATTTTTCATAAGAATCATGATGTCCTTAATTTTCCACTTTTACAGTATGTAATGTAGAAGAATGTCTCCATGTATTGTAAAAATTTTGATGTGTATACCCATGAAACACTTTAATTTCTTTTAATCGATCATATTTATAAGGCATGTGAAACAGGGTTACACCAGGACCACCGGGGCAAGTAGCTTGTAGGAGCAAGATGGGAACAACAATAAAAGGCGTAGCAATGACAATGGAGGTTTTAGAGGTGGATTCGAAAGATGATGACATGGTGGTTGTAGTCATATTTTATACCCTTAGACCAATATTCTAATCCCATGCACATCATCCTATCACCCAACAGGTGTTGGGCACTCACCGAGGCATGCGCGGGTGCGAGTCTCTCCTTTATGTGCATTTTGTGAGAATGCACCATCGATGATGAGATAATCAAATGTAGAAGGATAGAAAATAACCATCTAACATTCTAAGAACCTAGAACAAGTTGTCATCTCATTACATCTAGAAAAGAGAAATAACAAGCAACATATGGAAATAGTTCATATAGAAAGGAAATTCATAAGTATTATACTTTTGAACACATATATGAGTCATAACAGAACCTTATATTTATATTAATAGATCTAGTAATCCACATTACATCGCTTGAGGTCATAACATATCCTCATATAACCATGCAAAGCTAATTCATGCATCAGAACTACACTATGTTCATCATATTACAAAAATGAATGCATACCCATCCCTTTAAATGTGTCATCACTTACAGCTCATAAATCCTAACCCTTAAAATCCTCCATTCTTTTTCACTTTGTTTTTCATTCACTTGTGTTTAGAACCTCACAAAACCACCATGCCTTTAATGAAGTTATAGATAGGTTACCAAGTGTCAAGTGGTCCTCAAAACACTTTTGAACACATATATGAGTCATAATAGAACCTTATATTTATATTAATAGATCTAGTAATCCACATTACATCGCTTGAGGTCATAACATATCCTCATATAACCATGCAAAGCTAATTCATGCAAAATCATCTACACTATGTTCATCATATTACAAAAATGAATGCATACCCATCCCTTTAAATGTGTCATCACTTACGAGTTCTCATAAATCCTAACCCTTAAAATCCTCCATTCTTTTTCTGCAGGGCTTTGCCTCTCTTTTCTCTCCTTCACACTCTACTTGCTTTTCTTCTATTCGGCACTTGTGTTTAGAACCTCAACAACCACCACCATGCCTTTATGAAGTTATAGATAGGTTACCAAGTGTCGAAGTGGTCCTCAAATGTAGCATTCCCTCTCAAATATGATTTCTCCACTCTTTGCAATGATGTCTTTTGGAACCTTCCATCGCATTCTGAAATATTCCCATTTTGTTGTCACAATCGCATTAGGATGGCACCTTATCCACAAGGGTGATGATTTTCTCATGTTCTATCTAGGATGTTGAATATGGTTAAGTCCAAAACCTATTCAGCCTTATGTGCGCATGTTGTGTGTTCTACAAAATACTGCTAGAATCCTTCCTTGCACGCCCTCAACGTGCGCGCCCTTCTTCAACTAGGCCCTACTTTCCCGCGCGCCTTCTCATCATTAGCCAATATCCTAGGGCCCAACATTGATTCTGGAAGGTTTTCCCAAATCCTTAAGTGCATCCATCCTTTGAGTGATTTGGGGGTACAATTATTTCAGCCAGTTCTTGATTGAGCCCCGCAAGGTCTCAATGGCCTCTGATTTATTTTCCAATTTGGATAGGATTTTTTCTCACTCAGCCTTGTTCCCCTTATTATTTTCTTGGAACTCCTTGAGTTCCTCGCTTCATGGGTGGTAACCAAGATACTTTCCACTCTATCCCTATCTACGCAGTTATCATAGGAAGCCTCAGTAACTTGCATGGTGACTTTTACATCGGCGAGGATCTTGTTGTACTAAGAAACAATTTCCATAACCTTCATCTTATTTTATTTTTCTTGGCGCGTCAACACCTCTTCTATGGATTCTAAGGCAAGTGGACACCTCTCTATAGTGATTATGTGGGTCAAGTCCTCTAGGCACTGTAAGGCTGATCCATATTTTTATGCAACCGGTGTTAAGTCTGGATGCTTCAAGACAATGGTATCCATGAGCATCTCTCTTTTCTTCTATGCCTCGTGCACCCTTTCCTTTTCATCTTTTAACTCATGCCTTAACTGAGTGTTGATTAGCTCCTCCTACTTTAGGTCCTTTCTTTTATTAAGGATATCCTCCTCCTTTTTCTCCATCTCGCCTCTAGGAACTTCACCCTATCATTTCTTCCGAAGAGTTTGGCTTCAACCTCAACTAAAAATTTGTTGAGCGCATTGCAGATTTTCTCATCTGATAATTGTTGAGCATTTACCAAGGGGTTTATTCCTTTTATTTCTGGAACTTTCATCAATGCTCCTTGGCTTATTTCAAATTCGGGCTCATCAATGTGGGACTCAAATGCCCATGATATCATTTTCCTTGTCCAAGGGTATGCACCTTCCTCATCAAATGAAGTCATGGCCAAGAGTTATTCCATTGTCACTTTGTTTCTCGGAAGTGTGCACATAACACCTTGTTTGGATCATCGATGTAGCCCATTCCTTGGCCTTGTCTTTGCTTTAGTTCTCTTCTTACCTATGTGTGCAAATTTTGGAAATATTACAGCCAAACTAAGATCTCCTCCCATGTTGTCATATTTTTTTCCTACGCTTCCCTCTTTAGCTTCCTTCAGCACCTCATCCACGTTGTGTTCTACCTCTTGTTCCACTAGCTTATTGAAACTTCTCGCCACTTCTATCTCCACAGCCTCTTCTATCTACTCCTTTGTGAGGCTTGGGGTCCTTTGATCCTTTGTATTTACTTCTCGGCCCACCCTTGACTTGGGTTGTAGATTCTTCTTAGTCATCCTTCTCCTCATCCTCTTCATTATACTCCTCATCTCCTTCTTCCTCAGAATCATGCAACTTATATAATGGATGGCCTTATTCTCCTTTAGGATCATCATCATCATCCTTTTCATTGATGTAGGCATCTAGACTCTCTGTCTCTTCTGATTCTACCTCATCCGTAACCTTTTGTTTCCTTCTTACTGGGGATTCTAGTACAGGATATTCTTCTTTTTCTTTCTCTTTGATAGGTGATGTCTTCCTTGGCAATTCCTCATGGATGAGGGGTTCTCCATCCTCTAGTGCCTCTTCTTCTAGGGTCTCTTCTTTGACAGGAGACTTCTTTCTCTATGCGTAAGTACTAGGCTTAGCACTTTCTTCTGGCACGCTCACCATTTTTATGGTTTGAACACTTAGTGCCTTCATCTCTTTCACCTCTTATCTTTCTCTCTTCCTTGCACATCTTTCTTCCTTCTTGTAGGGTCTACGGGAGTGGATTAATCATTCTCCAAGTAAGCTCTCTTTTCAAATTTTTACCTTATACACAAATACACCCTTACTACAGTCCTCCCTACAATCAGCGGTGTTAAAGGGTTCATCATTTGTATTTTTTGGGAGACATATCTCTCCACGTACGTGTTCTTATTTGGGTAGAAAATCTTCCGGCACAGCTCATGGTGGTCTATATCTACCTCATTAAGGTCGAACCTTAGTCTCTTAGCCTCCTTGAACTAATTGACTTTGGCTTGCAAGTATTGCGCGGTGAAAGATAAGGGTAGCTTGCACCATGGAATCATATTTCCATCTGTCAATGTAAATTTTCCAATGCAGAATTGTTCATACACTACAAACTATACCTCTCCATCCAAGAGCATTGGTAACTACTCTGGGACCCTCCATTCTTCTCCGAATTCATCGTGCATTCTCTTGTACCATTTTTTCAAAGTTTTCCTTGTGAAAGGCCATCATGGTTTCACAAGTTTATTTTGTAAACCTTTTTGTGGGTGAGGGATCCTCTTACGGATACTCGTAAACAAACTTTTCTCGGACCATCGGGCACTCTAATCTCTAAAAATACAATGGTGAGGAGGACGTTACTGAATATTATCTTCTCTCCCTTCTGTGCATTGCTTATGACTTCATCCGTGATGAAATCTTACAAGTTATAGATTGTTCCTTTAGATATCTTCTGGCATACATTTAACCATGCCTTATTCACTTGTGTCCATCATTCTTGATCATTAAGCTTGGTCACCAAGTGCACGGTCATCCTCATAACTAGGTCTAGAATCTCAACGATGTCAAAGTATCATGACCCCTTCTTGTAGTCATACGCAGCTATAGTCTCCTTAATAGCCTCTTTGTCACTCAGATCATCATATATGTTATCTCCTTCACAATTAAGGTCTGTGAACTTGGATATCAATTGAGGTGTGATGCACATCTTGTGCCCCACAAAATAAAAGTGATCCTCATGCACGCATGACATAAACCATTGGTAAAGGTGCTCAGGCTTTCCAAAGTAAGGAAACTCATATAGTTGCAATAATCTAGCCTTCTCCAATTTGACCTTTACTTCGTAAGCTTTAAATGGGCATTACGTTTAACTTCCTCTTGTTAGTTGGTCGGACCAACTCTAGCACCATTTCTTTCTCATTTTTTCTTGTGCGATGGTTATAATCACTCACGACCATTTTTTCAAGTGTGACTCCCACTCTTTTCCTAGCACTTCGGGTAGTGCATTTCCACATACCATTCTTCATCGGTGCTTACGATGGCAGCGGTTTACTTTCCTTGCCCTTGCCTTTTGTTTTCTTTGGTGAAATGGTTGGTTTCTTTGGTGCCATATTTTTATTGGGATTAACTACGGGCTTCTAACTCTACTCTGCTACTTTTCTACACTCCAAATCCAACTCCAAAGCTTCAACTCCTGGAATGAATCCTTCTTTCTCCGTGCCCTAGCTACCAAACCCTAACTAGGAAAACCTTCCACAAGATGGAACTCTTCACACAACCTTTCCTTATGCCCATGTACTCCTTCCTTCTAGTTCGTAGATCTACTCTAGTCACACATGCAAATTTATCGATTCTTCTTCCTTCGCACAAATTTCTCTTTGGATGTCCTAGTTCGCAATATTTTATTTTACTTCGTAATGCAATGTAAAAAATGAATTTCCCGATCTTGTATTTATAATGTTTACTTCCCTCTAGCATTGAATGATATACCACCTACCACCATACTTAACATTAAATGCAGATTTTTCCTTAAAGCACGTCCCCAAGTGCTTTTACCCACGTGCCTAATCTTGTGTAAAAAACTTGAGAACCTTCTAGCACACAAAAATTCAATCCCGCTAAAGACTCTTACACGTGCATCTATAGTCTTTGAAGGAAATTCTTCTATCCTTTACCTAATTTTTGACCTCGTCTACCTCATGTTGTTCATGTGCTCTTCATCCTTTGTACGTGGTCTTTGTTACATCCTTTTTGACACCATAATCCAATATCCATCATTTCCTCATGACGCTTTCTCCACCTTACGCACTTCCTTCTACTAGGCCACTCAACTTGTATTGTAGGCTTATAATTTGCATTACTCCACCCCACACTAAAATAGATGTGTGGTCCTCTACACATACACAACCTTGGAAAAATAATGTGGTTACTGCGTCGCACAAGGCACAAAACAAAACAAAAATAAAGGAACAAGAAACGAGAAAGGGAAACACAGGAAAATAAAAGCATAAAGGGAAATTCTAAGCTAACTAGCAATACTACCTTATTACAAACAACAAGAAGACTAATTAATAGTAGGGCTTCAGCCTACTCCCATTAAAATGACCCGTAACCTCATCCCATCCAGTTCTTGAATCGGTAAGCACCTAAATCAAGAATGTACAAGATGATGTAGAGTTCCAACCAATGGACTTTCAACTTCCCAGGATGGCACAGATACTTAGAATCATATAACAGCACCATCTGCCCAACCTCAAACTTTTTTTTCTTGATATGATGATCATGCCATGCCTTTTTTATTGTTTTTTCTCTCTTCGACTCCATCTAGCAAGTGATCACCTTTCATATAACTACATCAAATTATCAATCATTTCTTTTAGTGCTTGTTCATCACCTAACCCTCCTGCGCACGTTATATGTAGTGATGGTAACATGAACTCAACTAGTAAAATAGTTTTTGTGCCAAACACCAATTGAAATGGTGTGACCTTGTTCAACATCTTCTAGGTTATCTTGTATGACCATAGAATGAATGATACTTTGTCATCCTAATATTGTCTCCTAAAGTCACGAGATCTTATTTAACGTGTGACTTAGTATCTTGTTAAATGCCTCGGCAGTTCCATTTGCTTGAGGGTGATAATGTGTAGTCTTATTATGGGCCACCATAACTTTTGCTAACAGAATCCTATCCATTTCATTGAGAAAGTGTGTACCTCTATCACTTGTTAAACTTAAAGGACAACCATTCTGTTGATTATGTTCTCCCATAAAAATCTAGCAGTTGTTGTTGTAGTGCAATCCTTTGTAGGCACTACCTCTACCCACCGATAAGTAATCAATGCAAGTTATTATATACCGTGAACCAATCCTTCACGCAGCTAGCAAAATTTTCCCTACAAAGTTAATTTCCCATTTTTCAAATAGTTCGGTGATGGCTATCGATCACGGGGGCATTTCATCTCTCTTTCCAGGTTTTCCAAGGTGCTGGCAATGGTCACAATCCTTACAAAACTCAATACAATCCTTATAGATGGTTTCCCACTAAATCCCTACTAATAAAATCTTCCACACGGTAGCATTTCCTGTATAGTTTCCTCCTGCAATCCCACCATGTACTTCTTCATTATTGCTATGTGCTCATGCTCCAATATGCATGGGCACAGAACCTCATCACGACCTAACTTATACATGTCTCCATTAATAAACATGTAGGGTGCAACGCGTATTGCTAATTGCTTTCTCTCTAGAGCCTTCATCCCTTTCGGCACCACACCTATTGTTAAGAACACTACAATATTTTCCAAGTCGACGGTGTGCGCCACAACCTAAACAATTGCACATCGGCATGGTATCCTCAATGATTTACATGTCCTCCCATGAGTTTATCCTTTATAAGTGGTCGGGTCCTAAATTACTCTTTCGAGTTTTACGACCACTTTGTGAACTCAATTTCTTGAAATAATAGGACCCAATGGCATATACACCCTTGTAGCATGGGCTTGTTGACTAAGTACTACAATGCCATGTTATCCATGTATAATATCAATGGTTTTTCCAAAAGATACTATCTAAACTTGTGCAGTGCGTCGATCATAGACAATGCTTCACACTTGGTAGTTGCTTAATTTTGTTCTGCTTGTGTCAAATTTCTACTTGCAAAGCATAAGGCATGATCAATAATTCCCTCACCAGGTTGTGCTAGCACTACTCCCATAGTTTTCCCTAAGGCATCAAAATTCACATGGAAAGGCTTATCCCAAGAAGGAAAACATAATATGGGCGTCGTGACAAGCCTATCCTTTAAAGCGTCAAATGCCCTCTGTTGTGCCTCTCCCTAATAAAAGGCACCCTTGTGTTTTAACAATTCCTCAAAAGGCATGGAAATCTTGGCATACCCTTTGATGAACTTCCTGTAATACCCCATATGCTAAAGGAATCTATGCACTGCGCTTTGAATGGTAGTCTCCCCTAATCCAACAATAATTTCAAATTTTACGGGATCCACTAGTAAGCCTTCTTTACATATAATGTGTCCTAACAGGGTTCCAAATGGAGTAGCAAAGACACATTTCTTAATGTTGAGGGATATCCTTAATTGTTGACATCTCTCAAACATCAGCCTTAAATTTTCATAATGATCTTTCACCAATCCATATATAGTCCAGTCATCCAAGTAAACTTGAAGAAATTTATGGATGAAGTCCTGAAATGCTTGTACCATGATGTGCAAGAACACAATAGACACATTATTCAATCCAAAAGGCATAACCATGTAGGAAAAACTTCCCCATTCAGTGAAAAAGTTGTCTTTCTCTGGTCTTCCTTTACAATCCCGACTTGGTGATACCCTGATAACCCATCTGTGAAAGAGTAGACTTCACTTCCAGCTACTCCCTCTAAAATTTTTCAAGAAAGGGGGTTGGAAAAGGTTCGATGACACATACTAAATTCAAATCCCTATATTCAACATAGATTCTTATCCTCATCCTTGTTGATACTTGATTGCCATTGGGCTTATCCATTCGATTCTTCCATTGCCTCAATGATACCAAATGTTATCATCTTGTCTATTTCTTCCTTGACCCATACACGTAAATTTTGACTCATCCGATAAGGCCTCTTCCGAATCGGGTGCACTCCTTCCTTTTACTTGATCTACATCTCCCCTAAGGAATGGTAAATTCCTTTGAGTTTATGGTACCTACAAGGAAATAAATCTTGGAACTCATGTAACAAATCAATGACCTTGAAACTTATTTTTCCAACCAAACTTCCTCGATGATAGCTTCTTTACATTCTATTTTTATTTCAATGTTAACCTTCTTTTTTTTCAAGGGATTATGGTAGTGTGTGCTCATTCATAAGTTTTATCTATGACCTCACGTGTACCTTCAGAATTGTTAACATCTAAATTTTCCATTTTTTCTCCATCTACTACATAGACCATCTTTCCTTTTTCTTTTTCCATACATGCATTCTCAAGCTCTACTTTCTTTGATTCCTCTTCATTGAGGCATGTTTTCAAATAAGGCTCACCTAGTAACTTTAACAATCTATCCTCTACCATAGCACTATCTCCCATCGTAAGGCACTTGATCACCTGCAACGCCTCATCTACTGAGATGGTTTGGTACTCCTATACTTGAAAGCTTGAATGAGATCAACCTCTAACTCCTACCAATTACCTGTTTGACGACGTATCTCTGAATTAACATACCAAATTCACACATAGCCTTTAAGGTGGAATACAACTTATGTACCCATAATTAAGGTGGTAACGTTTTTGTGCTTCCCATCCAGACCTTCTCACACACTTGGATATGAAATGAAGTGGTCTCTTTACCATGGTAGTATTGTATGACCATGGGCATGTTTCTCCTGGAGAACCTTATAGAAAATGTGATTCTTACCTCACACCACTCTAGGAGGTTCTCCCAATGTGTAGCCCACCAATGCGCTACAGTTCCAAGTAGGTTATACCTAAACATTCCTCTTCTCTCGTCCTCATTTTTCCACTAAGCTTCCATTTCTCACAAGAAAATATTAGGATATGCTCCTCCAGAGTAACTTGGAAACTTTTTTCCTCTTAGGTTCTTGATTGAGCGTACCTTTGTCACCCTTATTCTGAGACCCTTTCAACTGTCACCCCATTAAATCATAAGTCCTATGCACCCATTTTCACATGCCACACTAGTGGTATCATTCAAGGACTGAGCATCTTCAAACTGGATAACTCCCTCTGCGGGCTAAATTATCTCGGGATCTTTGATGGAGCAAACATAGATTCTATCAAGGACTTCTTCTCCTAAGGGTTTAGTATAGGCGCTGACTTCCCATCTATTAAAGAGATAATCGCCCTTTCTTCCTTATTTTCAAAGCTGATATACCCTTTGTTAAAACCAAGGTTGGCATTATTATTGTAACACCATAGGTGCCCAAGTAACAACTGGACAGTTGTCCACCTTGACGAGCACCAAGACTTGAAGTCTCCAGGTGAACTTGGCCCCTTGAATGGTGATAGTGGTATCCTTCAGGGACTACAACAAGCATTGCCTTAGTCTTGTTTTCCATATACAACACATTTAAATATTATTGTAACATGGGCCTCCCCATTTGATGCTAGGCATCTAAGGTAATAACATTGACCTATACTCCTGTGTCAATGAGAATATTTCTCAAAAGCCATCCATCAAAAACCATATTCAAAGTAATCTCCTTGTCATATTCAAGGATGTGAGGAGGAAGGTTTGCATGCAAAACCTACCTTTCGCAATCTTCTCTAATGCTTGGTACCTTCTCTCTCAGCCATTCTACTAGCAAGGGAATTATATTCTCTTGCCTTAACATTCTGAATACTTCCTTCACCCCATCCAAGTCATCCTTTTGAATCTTGGAATTCTTCCTTTGATCCAGCTACTTTGATTACTCCTTTAGACATTGGATCTCCCCTTCTAAACTCTGTATCACATCCATAGTTTCTTGATACACATCCTTATGATGAGAAGGGTCTAGATACTTTCCATGTACCACTTCCTCTCTTGAGACTAGTGTTCTTTGTCTTAGCATCTCTCTGGCATTCACATTCTCTTCTCATATCGTCACCAATCTGAGTTCTATCCCGACTCACACGCCCCTGTAGAATCCACTATGAATTGGCCTTCTTTATGCTCACCATCCTAGCTATTTTTTCCTTCCAATGCTTCTAGTTCATAGCCTCATAGAGCTCTAGACATTCTTCATACTTATGTTTCTTTCCACACCATGAGCATTGTAATAGATCAAGACACTCACGTTTGTAATGCTCTATAGATCCATAGTTATAATAGGTTCCTCATGGGAACTCACTTCGTCCTCCTCTGTGGTTACTGTGACCATGAAATCCTCCACAAAAACCTCTTCCATGTGCTCCTCCATCTACACACCCTTTATAATGAAAATCATCATCCTTGGAACTGCTTGCAAGACTAGTCTAGCATACACCCAAGATCAATAGCATCATGGATCTGATCAATCAATCTACAATCCTTGGTATCATGGGTTATAGAGGTACAAATATTACAATAGCAAGAAACATTATTGTGGATTATATGTTGTAGTAGAGGGAACCTACTTACATCATGATCCCCATGGAAGATCTCACAGTCTACTGTCATAGTGCATACCAATTTCTGAGGGAAACTATCCTTTGCATGCCCTTCCACTTCACATTCTATACACCAAATCCCACTATGAACCTCATGCACTGAGTTTGCAGACAACTTCTCCAACTGCTTGGCCATTACAGTAATTTGAGCCTCTAGAAAAGGACTAACACCAGTATCAACGCTCCCAACAACTTCGTGCATAGGTCATCCTCCAATGCCTCACGTGGGTCGGTAAAAAGTCTTTTTCGATAGATCCCTTTTAAAGGGTGTTATAAATCCTCAGATAAACCATTGAGAATTTTGAGAAGGATGAATGTGATAGGATAGCTTTGACAAGAGACTCTTGAAACATGTGTCATACTCCCACACACTCTCTACCATTCCCTTACAATGTTTTTGTAAACTAACTTGTCTTCCATTCTTGGGTAGTGATCCCCTTCACATGTCATAGTAACTCACACTTGTGCACATACTCTACAACATCTTCAATACCCCTATAATCTAATAAGTGCAAAGAAATATCAAAAATACTTGGGGAGGTGGCTAGGGTCCTTGTCCTCCCAACCTAGAGCCTTAGTTCCCTCCATTATTTTCTCCTCCACCAGATCCACTAGATCCACCATGTCCTATTCCTTCGACCCACCGGATCTACCTCCTACACGTCGAAAAAGGGCATGATGTGGTTGTGCCTAGTGTTCCCAATGTCCCACTAAGTTGTGCGCTGATGGTTTGTGATATTATCCCACTTCCAGTTATATGTCCCGCACCACTCCCATACATGATACCCAATCCTTGTGTACTTATACCTTGTCCAAAGATTCCTCCAAATACATGAATGGATTGCGTAGCCATGGATGTTCCAAATGAGAAATTATATCTCCTAGGAATAGATTGTTTACTCCCATAGATACTAATTGGGTTGACAATACTTCTCCCTTGATTTGTAAAACCAAGCGCCATGGGTTGTTTGCTAGGTGGGTTCAGATGTGCAATGATGTCTCTTCTTTCTCCATGTGATGAACTCTCATCATAAGCTGAAGGGGCCTTTCTCCCAAGCTTTCCTAGATGGGGTAGCATAGACTGCTTAGGTTTCATGTCCTCTACATGAACCTCAACTCCTTCCCGCAATGTCTGCCTCCATATATCCATCACACTTGCAACCTCGCAATGTCTAGTCATCTCCCTTTAGCAAGCTTCACTATACTTGAGTCATCTCTCCTCCCTTTCCTTTTCAGCCACAATGTCCACAATCTTCCTCCACCCTAGTCTCCTCTCCCGGTGCTCGAAAAATTTTATCCACCATGGGAAATGCCTCCAAACTCAAGGTAATGACTAGGATATTTGTAGCTAAAGCAATAACATGCAAAATGATCCTCTAGGATCTCTTAGAAACTCGAACTCAGCAACTTTTGGGAAAGAATATGTATAAATGGAATATTCAAGAGTATAACTAGTCATCACTCTCTTCCACCAGTGATCAACAACACGCATCCAAGTCAGATCTACATCCTACAACCTTTGATAGTCATCTTGGGTCCATACACATGATCTATAGTACCATCTCGATTTGGATGCATATGCTAAAATCCATTCATATAGTTCTACTTTGAAAACAACGAATAATGTATCATACATATCATGGTATAGGTTCTCATATACCCATCTACACGCATTAAACTCAATTCCATTGTTTAATATTTGAGAAAACTTGTCCTCCATGCTCTTGAACCATCCTTGAACACTTTCCAAAGTCATACGTTCTGTCATCATGCATCACATGAACACAGATGCATGACATTTCTCACAAAACTTTGAAAAGAGGTCCCAATAACGGAACCAAGATGTATTCATATTTTATACCTTTAAACCAATAGTCTAATCCCATGTGAGTCATCCTATCACCAAGTGGGCACTTTGGGAACTCAACCAAAGCATGTGTGGGTGCCAAGTCTCTCCTTTATGTGATTTTTTTGAGAATGCACCATCTTATGATAGATAATCAAATGTAGAAGGATAGAAAAGAACCATGCAACATTCTAAGAACCTAGAATGAGTTTTCATCTCATTGCATCCAGAAAAGAGAAATAACAAGCAGCATATGGAAATGGTTCATACAAAAGGAAATGTATAAGTATTATACTTATGAACACATATATGAGTCATAACAAAACCTTATATTTATATTAACAGATCTAATAATCCACATTACATCCCTTGATGTCATAACAGATCCTCATATAATCATGCAAAGCCAAGTCATGCATCAAAACTATAATATGTTCATCATATTACAAAAATGAATGTAGATGCATCACTCTAAATGTGTCATCATTTACAGAGTTCTCCTAAATCCTAACCCTTAAAATCCTCCATTTTGTTTCTGCAGGGCTTTGCCTCTCTTTTCTTTCCTCCACACTCTACTTTCTTTTCTTCTATTGGGCACTTGTATTTATAACCTCAGAAACCACCACCATACCTTTATGAAGTTATAGATCAGTTTTCAAGTGTCAAGTGGTCCCCTAATGGAGCATTCCCTCTCGATCCAAAATCTCCACTCTTTGTAATGATTTCTTATGGAACCTTCCATCACATGCCTAGAATATTCCATTTTTTATCACATAGTCACCATGATGGTACCTTATCCACAAGGTCCATGTTTTTCTCATGTTTTTCCCGTGATGCTGAATATGGATAGGTCCAAAACCTTTCCCGCCTTACATGTGCGCACCGTGTGTTCTGCAAAATACTTTGCTAGAATCCTTCCCTACGTGCCCTCAACCCATGTACCCTTCTTCAACTAGGTCCCACATTCCCACATGCCTTCTCATCCTTAACTAATATCTCAGGGCCCAATAATGGTTCTTGAAGGTTTTCTCGAGTGACATGTTATACTTCGGGTCACCTAATCACTATTAGTGCGAGTGTCCAAAGAACTAGGTTTGTGTGTATTATGGCAAGGCGCATAAGGTTAAAGGTTGTCTAGATATTTATGCCCATATGTGTAAGAATAAAAAGACCTCAATAAAAAACACCTTATACTACTTTGATATGTCTCTTCATTTTTCAAAATATATAGGTGTGAAATATATAGCTAGGCATGTGCATAAATGTGAGTTATTATGGAGAGTTAAATGAATAGAATCTCTATATTGGAAGGAAATCTAATTTACAACAACACTTTACTTCCATGCACACAGTTGGTATAGGAAATATGATCCACATCATACATAAGTAGACTATGATGCATTATGCGCCTCCTTCTTAGTTGAGTTTCACATACCTAAATTTGAGTAACATAGTATTAGCATGCTAAAGGATATTAAGAAAGGTTTGTCTGAGAGTTTTAGAGAATATGATGTGCAATTCAAGACCTTATTGTCTAATATTTCCTATGATATCCATTAGATCCATCATGCGTAGTGGTTTATAGAAGGCTTTTTAACACCATTCTAGAGGGCATAATACATTTACTGATCCACACAAAGCCTTGGAAGCATCGTTGCACATAGAAGTAGTTAGAATTGTTTACATAGAGGTAATTTCATTCCTTAAAGACCAAATTTCAATAATGACAACTAAGTTACAGAAATTTTATGTCAATTCAACACATGATACATGCAATAGATTATGGTCTATAGATTAGGAAGTATAAGGACATTCAAAGGATAGTTTTCCACGTATGAATGCGTGTGCATTATTGACATCCTGTGAGATTTTTCATAAGAATCAAGATGTTCATAATTATCCACATTTACATCATGCAACCCATAATGATGTATCCATGTATTGTAAAATATATGATCTACATACCCGTGACACACCCTAATGTCATTTAATTGATCATATTCATGAGGCTTGTGAAATAGGGTTGTGCTAGACTACTGTGACAAATAGCTTGCAGGAGAAAGAGGGTTAGAACAATGAATGGTGTAGAAATGAAAATGGAGATATTAGAGGTGGATTCAAAATAATATGACATGGTGGTTTTGGAAGGTTTTTGTGAATACAATGTTATATTTTTGGGTCACCCGATCACTATTAGTGCGAGTGTCCAAAGAGCCGGTTTGTGTGTATTGTGAGGTGCATAAGGTTAAAGATTGTCCAAATATTTATGCCCATGTGTGTAAGAATAACTAAAAGGAAAAAGGTGTGGCTATGATTAAAGTGGAGCATGTTAAGTAGTAGAAATGGGAGCCTAATAATGTGGGTGAGCCTCAACTTCAACCTTTATAAGTCATTATGCATACATAGGCAACACACACACTTAAGAAAGGGAAGGCAAGACATCACATTAGACAAGAAGAGGTGGTACATGTGAACTATCCAGATGCATCCCAATAGAAGGAAATTTATCAAGAGACCATGGGTGTCATCCAGAAACTATAGGGCGATATTCAATGTTTCAAAGACCAAGTGCACAAGAGGGGATGCATGAAGGGTACTAAATTCCATCAAAAGGATTTTAATGACCTTAAGAAAGTGTGTAGAATTTTGATGTAAGAGAAAATCATCCCTTTTTTGGGAGATTGGTTATGAGACAAGGTACTACGTGTAGGCATGGAAAGGGAGTGCCATATTCTTCATGTAAATTTACCACCACATGACCATGACAATGACAAAGAGATTACACTGGATGCGGTGATCAATGGATGGTTAGTTAGCAATATTATTATTGATACATATGCATAAGTTAATGTTCTTACCTTGGATACTTAGAACCAAATGAGAAGGTCACCATTGAAGACACATTCAAATGTGTTGTATATGGATAATAAGAAAAGTGTTGTGCCCATTTGAGTATTAAAGTATGCTTTTATCACTATTTTAGGAGATAATTTCACAAGTACCTTTGTGGTTTTAGAGCTAGTTGAAGAAGATAATTTCCCTTTGTTGTTTGGATGACCATAGTGCTATACTAATAATAAATATTTGCACTTCAACAAGAGGTACATCATTTTTGAGAACAAGGATGAGCATGTTGTGATACCTTTGGATGATGCAAAGGTTGTTCCCTATAGGATCCTATTAACAAGGAGAATCCTAATACAATATATACACATATGGTGAACGACCATGAGAACATGAAGCCATCAAAGGAGGGTGTGCTTCATTGGGAAGATGCTCATTCCATCAGTGATACAAATAGCATTGCTTGTGATAATTGGGCCCATGGAACATATGAAATGTTTGGGTGCAAGGTACATGGGTGGTTACTATGATGATAAGGATGTGCGAGGCGGGCATTTGGGTAAAATTATCTTTTTGAAGTATATTGGAGAGGATAAATCTGATTCATTCTTGCACGTGATGGAAGAACATTGGTGTAGTGAAGGTTATAAGAGAAATATGATAGTATGTACATTATGCATAATAGCAACACACTAGTGGGAAACACATAGAGACAATTTATTGGGTTTGCATGAGATTCAAGTAGCCCTTTTTATAATATTTTGAAGGAGTAATCTCCCTTCATTGGTACAAAATTATGATGGAAATACTCCTCCCCTGGTACATCTTCACAGTTGTGAAAGTAATTAGATGCAAGTTTAATATGCTTTACCACCATCTCTATGGGTACACAAGTTTTACTCTACTTTGTGTGGTTTTTCTTGTGTATGGTATGTGCATGCTTTGAGTTGAAACACAAGGAAGAGATTTGGTGCAACCTAACTAAAGGTATTGTTTATACTTTTGATTATTTTTCTACTAAGCTACCAGTTCATAAATCCATATAGATTATGAGGTGGATCACATTGGGGGATAGTGTGAAGGTTGATGAGATTTTTGTTCAGATATTTATTGATGTTGATACTTTGAGATGCACAAGGACCTAGTAGAAACATAAAATGCACAAACTAGGGCATGCATGGAAGGAAAAACAAAAGGGACATATTGTCTACATCATAGATCATGCGAGAAGTTGAAGGTATAGATATTAATCCCATAGAGGGTGCATGAAAGGTTTTGGACTCCACGATGAGCAGAACATGCATACCATATGCCTTTCAATTCTAAGAATGTGAAAATTAGGGTGAGGGACGTTCCAAAGGAGGTGATAATTGGTTATTACTTGGTATAAACTGTTGTTATGAAGATTACTAAGTTTCTACATTAATTTCAAGATATATTTCTCATGGGATATCGTGAATTGAATGGTGTACATCCATTTTTGGGAGAAATTAAAATTAATCTTAAGAAAGGCACATGACATGTTCTTAAAATTCATTCCCAAATGAATCCCAACCTACGCGTCAAGGTGAAAGAGGAAATTGATAAAATATTCAAGTCAGGAATCATTGAGCCTATTGAGAAGTCTAAATGGATCATCCCCATGGTGATTAGCATTAAGCACAACAACTAAATTAGTATTTTTTTACTATAGGGTTCTTAGTGCTTTATGTGTCATAGATCCTTTTCCTACGCAATTCATTGAAGAGATCTTAGAAAGTAGGGTAGGCCACAAAATCTATTCTTTTACAAATGGATTTTTAGGCTACCATTAGGTGAGAATTACACGATAAGATCAAGAGAAGACCACATTTAAAATTAAATGGGGAAGTTTTGTATACACTATCATGCCCTTTGGAATGAAGAATGTACCATAGTGTTCTCACGCATAGTTATTCAAGCATTCAAAGATATTATTCATAATTTTTATAGGTATACTTGGATGATTGGACTATTTATGGGCTAGTGAAATATCATTGTGAAAATCTGAGGCTGATGTTTGAATGATTAAGGAAAATTAGTATTTCTTTGAACATTGAGAAGTAAAATTTTACAACTCCCTTTGGTACTTTACTTGGACATATCATTTGCAAGGAAGGATTGTTGGTGGACCTGCTAAGATTGGATTCATTTTAGGGATGGAAGAGACAACAAATCATAGTTAAGTGCACCTGATTCCTTGGTCACACTATTTATTACATGAATTTTAGCAAAGGTTATTCTAATATTGTTGTGCCCTTGAATATTTTTTGAAAGACAAGAGAAATTTCTATTGGAGTGACGCGTGGTAGTAGGCTTTTGAGACCACTAAACGAGAGGCTCACCATCACACCTATATTACACTTCCCTTCTTGGTACAGACCTTTTATGTGTACGTAGATTCTCATGGTAAAGAAAATGGAGCCGTGTTGGTGATGAGAAGGAAATTTTGATCATGCCATATGTTTTGCGAGTAGGAAGGTGATTTCGACTGAGAAACATTATACAACTACAAAGTGCAAAGCTTTGTCAATGATATACATGCTTTAGAATTTTAGGAAATATTTGTTGGATACACCATTTATATCCTATACAAATCATATGACATTGAAGTAATTGGTCAATAAACCAGTTTTACAAGGGCACATCTTCCACTTTGGTCCCTTCTCTTATATGAGTTTGATTTCTTAGTCATAGTAAATCTTGGAAAGAGAAATTTGGGGCCTGATCATCTGTCAAGGATTAAATCTAGTGAGGGTAAAAATCATATAAGATATAATGTCAAATGCATAATTTTTTATAGTAAACCATGTGCCGATAGAATTAGAATACATTGGAGTGTTCTTGTGCACTGGAATTGTGCCTGAAGGAATGAAGACCTTGGATAAAAGTATATTATTATTCACATGGTGTGATCTCATTTTATTGGAGGAGACATGTATAAAATGGGTAGAGATGAGGTCTTGTGTAGATGTGTTATGGAGCATGAGCATGAATCTATAATGGAGGAAATGCATGGGAGATAGTTGGAGGTCACTATGTAGGAGAAGAAACAAATGTGTAAGATCTTATTGGAAGGTTTATGGTGGGAAAAATTGTATAAGAATACTAAGGAATTTTTAAAGGATTGTGACCATTGTTAAAGGATAGGTAATCCTATAAAGAAGGATGAGATTCCAATATGACCCATAGCAAGCACAAAGCCATTTTAGAAAAGGAAAATTTACTTTGTAGGCCCCATTACGCCACATGTGCTTAGGACAGAGTGCACTACATCATTACATGCATAGATTACTTGACAAGGAGGGTAGAGGTTATGCCTAAAAATGATTTCACTATAGCAAAAACAACTATATTTATGTGGGAGAACATCATAATCAGGTATGTATATCCATTTAGTCTTACAAGTGATAGAGGAACTCATTTCTTGAATGGGACTATTAGAATCCTACTAGTAGATTTTATTATATCAAACCATAAGAATACACCCTATCACCCATAAGCCAATAAAAATATTGAGGCCTTCATCAATATTTTGGGGCAAACCTTGACAAATATATGTGATGTTGTAATAAAATATTGGGATGAAAAAGTATCAATCGTGTATTAGGTGTATAGAAAAACTTACAAGAGGTTGAATAAGGCCACCCCCTTTTAGTTTCTGTTTAGCATGAAGGAAGTTTTTCCCATGGATTTTATGTTACCCTCCCTACATATTGCGCATGTAGGAGGATTGGGTGATGATAAATAAATATAACAGTGTATTGAAAAACTAATGCAGCTAGATGAGTGTCACACCATTGCAAGATGGAATCAAAATACAAAGAAGGATAGATAGAAGGCTTGACATAATAGGCACATCAATAATAATTCATTTTCCATGTGAACTATGGTGCTATTGAAGGACTCCAAGTTCATACGCCATCCTGGAAAACTGAAAGTGTATTGGTTGGGAGCATTTGTAGTAACTCAAATATTAGAATTAGGAACATATCAATTACACGTCTTTGGATGACACCATGTTTCCCGGTTACTTTAATGGAAGTAGATTGAATCCCTTCTATGAGAGCTTCTTTTGTGTTTTTAATAAGGTAGTATTTGCACTTTAGATTATATTTCCCTTTCTATTTGTTTTCATTGTGTTTTTTTGTAATAAGCGTGTTCACGCGCATGAGCTAATTATTACCTGTTACGTTGACGTGAAAATGACCGCGCATTATTTTAGTGTGGGGTGAAGCAAATACAAGTGTTGACATGATAAAATGTAGTGTTGGTACTTCTATATAATTTGGTTCGGAGCGCGTGTTGATATGAGACATGTGTGTATCTAAAGGAAAAATTTTGTGTATGTGATGATGAGAGAGAATTGTTAATGATGAAAATATATGGTGATGTGTGAAATATGGTGCTATGAAAGGATGGAAATAGTATGAAGGTTCTTAAATATGTTAGCACTTGAAGAAAAATTATCCTATTTGAATACCAAGTGAATGGTGAGCCATGCAATGTAACGCGAGGAGGGTAAGCTACAAGTTAGACTACTTGGCAAGTGGCATAAAGGAATATTTGGTGCGGCGTAGAGAGGTAAGCACAAGGAGGGCCTGTAGCCTAAGAAGTAGTAGTGTTCTTGAAGGTTACGAGTGCCGCACGTGGAAGAGAAAAGTGTGAGAAAAATAAAAATGCTTTTAAAATAAAAAAGTAGTCATGGGAGAGGTGCATTTAATGTGTATAAATTTAGAAAAACTATAAATAGTGCATAGTAAAGATCACTCTTACCTTGATTTTGATAACTTATCTTTTTGAGAGATTAAAATTATGATTAAGTCTGAAGAGCACATGCAAAGATAGAAACAAACCAGATAGACAATAAATACTAGACAGAGTGCACATGGCCTTGTATTTGAAATATCCTTTTGTGGAAGTGAAAGCTTGGAGAGAAGGTGTGGAGGAAAGAATTAGTGAGAGTTGGGGTTCACAGATTTTGAATTCACGAGAGCTATGGAAAAGTATTTTTAAGGTTTAATTTAGAGCAAAAAGTTAAGGTAGACAAGAGTAAGGGTTTGAGTAGGTGAAAGGACTGATTGAGAAAGTTGGACGTTTGGCACTAGGGTACGAGATTTTAGTAAGTAACCAATTTCCATAACCTAGGGCACAAAATTTGTAAAGTGTAGGGTTTGTGTAGTTAAAGAGTTAAGAAATGGCACCAAAAAGTGTTTCTAGAGTCAATAAATCTCCCAAGAACAAGAACTTAAATGTGGAGGAAGCACCAAAATATTGATATTCTCAAATGCGGATCCACCGAAGTGGTAGTAGGGAATCCATGGGTATCACACCTGACAAAATGTTATATAAGTAATTAAAACCATCACATAGAGGCCCGTGAAGGAGAGATAAGGAAATATGTAATGAAGGAACTAACCCAAAAGACAGTGGAAGGGAAATTGGTGATTGATGACAAGGTGAAGAAGGACCTAGAGAGTGCAAGGGTTCTACACTTATATGAGTTACCTTATTTTAGGAACTTCGAATGCCTATACCAATGGATTATGTCATGGGTTTATGAGGAATTTTTCTACTTTATAAGAAGAAGAATGTGCATAACACCACAATTTATTGGGAAAGTGACTGGTTTATGTGACACCAATACAAAAATTAGATTGGACTTGGAAGATGACATGGTGGTGAAAGCCACAACTACACAATTCAACTACCAAAGAGGGAAGAGAACATTCACCTTCACAAACATAAATGATCCAAGGAAAAGGGTAGCTGCATGCCTGTAAGTTTAAAATTGGGCATGTCGAGAAATGGTCGAGGTGAATAAAAAGTGGTTGTATGTCAATAAAAAGATGGTACGAAGACCCTCTACAATATCATGTTATATATTACTTGAAAGGATAGTCGAGGAGATGAAGTTTGATGTGAGTAAAGGAGAAAAGATAACTTTGAGGAATGATTCTTATTTCGATTTAATTTTGGGAGATTGGGGTACCTGATGTGCCAAAGGAAAATATTTGGGTTTATCCTTAAGATAAAAATTCCCCCATGTATAGGTTTACAAATTTCACCTATGATGGGGAAATAACAAGCCCTTACATAGTGCATGTGGATAAATGGTACAAGAGGTTGCACGATGCCTTTAAAAATGAATGGATCATACCCAAGGATCTTCCTCACTACTCTTTGGATAAGAATGAATAGTTTGCGGTACACCAACACCGCTTTGCCTTGTTAGGTTATTACTTAGTAATGGAGAGATGGGCCCATGGTTTAAATTTTCATTTCCTTCACGAAAAAAACTTTCAAGCCACAGTGAACCACATCAAGGATGTTCACAATTTGAACTTTAATGTAGAAGTGTTTACTTCAACTACCATACCTTGCACCAAAACTATGTCTATCCATCAAGGTCGGCATATGAAGAGATGGTGGAATCTAACAATATGGACCTCAGCCCCAAAACTATCTTAGTGGGTAAGCACACTATCAAAGTATATATCTATCTTATTCCCAAGTTAAAGGATGGGAAGTATATTTACATGTGATATATTCATCTTTCGTAGAACCCCACAAATGAATCAAATAGTGGAGTAGCTAAGAGAAGGCACGAAGAAACTGTAGGAAAATAATGATTAAATGGGTTGGCCACCCCTTAATGTATATGGGTCCATCACTAATATATAGGTTAATATTTAATAATATGAAATATTTATATTTCTATTTTTAAATATTCTAACCTAGGTATATACTTTAGGTTAAACATCTAATATCATGAAATGATTATATTTATAATATTAAATATTATAAACCTAGGTGTGTGTGTCAACCTTATAGGTTGAAAAAGTGGGTCGGGAGACATACCCGATCACATAATATAAAAAGGAATTTAGGTCCTCATTTGATATCTTTGTGAAATATATCAAAGGTGAAAATATTTACCCTTGAGATTAGGGTTTGAAGGAGGTGAAAAATACTAGATGTAACTTTTATTCTCTGAAAGTAAAAGGCTATTTCATAGTGGTTTTTACTCTATTTGGGGTTTTCCACTATAAACATTGTGTTCTTACTTTGTGTATGTATTACTTAATTAATATGTTATGTAATTTATTTATTACATTGCATAATGTTTAACATTTAATTTTTTATGGTTTATGTTAATATTTAAATATGTTGGTTGATTAAATTTTTAATAGTTAGAATCCTCTAAATTCTAACATGGTAACAGCTTGGTTAGAGTTAAATAGGTTAGATCAAATAAATTTGTATTTACCCTATTTAATTCCTACGGGTTTTTTCAACCAACCCGAAAGGGGTATTTAAATTGTTTGGGCCCCCTTCTTTCATTTTTTGTGCAAAACATAAAATATTTTGAAATATTTGTGTATGTAAATATGCGAGAAAGACTCTGAATTTCTACCTACACGTGAATACCATTTACCAAGACTAGGTAAGTAGTTAAAATTTTTATATGAAATATTTCATTATGGTTCTATAGTTTCATGTGTGTACAGGTTGAATTATTTTGGGGGTAAATGAAGGAGACAAAGACCATGAAAATAGGGTTCTTATTTTTTCATTGGTTGGTTGAGTTGATATCCCTCATCTCCTTTGTAAATTTACTTTCATCGAAAAGTTTATTTTTAAGATTATTTTAGTTGGGTGGAGTTTTTCTAATCTTCAATTTTTTTAAATCAAATATAAATTTAACCTAGTAGTTATATATATATAATTTTATATATAAACTATATAGTGTTTGCAAGATTTAAATCATAATATGTAAAAATTTATATCTGGTTTCTATTTATTAGAATTTATGAACAGATACCTTCAGGATCTGTTCATATTTTTTTAAAAAGAGAGAAGATTAGAAATTTGGGCTTAAATATTAAAACTAATTTTTTTCAGGAATCATAGGCAATTTCATAAATTGCTAGCTATTTTCGTCAGTTCTAGTAATTTTACCAACCAGAAACCCAAATTTGAAAAATATAACCGTTTTTTGATTCGTTTTTTGAGACCAAATCACCGGTAATTGATCCAATCGCCAATTATTCTCCCTTGAATCATTGGCGATTCATACAATCACTAGAGATTTCTATAGATTGTTCAAAATTGGCATTTGATATTTTTTTCTTTTGTAGATTTGAATCTGTTATGATTTGTCTTTAAATATATCTGATGAAAAATTCAAGTAACAACTTTTGATATATATCTAACATTATATACTTGAGGTGTGTTTTACATGTTCAGGAAAACAATGGCGTCCAATTTTTTCGCCTTGAAAAATCCCAGATCCTGAATGGAACCAACTACAACATTTAGAAGATCATAATCAAAACTTATGGCGAGGAAACTTTGGACGGTTATTTCAGAACTAAGATTGCGCCCACCAAGAGTCAAGTGATGCAACATAGAATTTACCACGAATAACCCGGGTGTGTTGGTACATCACCCAACCTGATTTCATTTCTCACCTAAATCATACAAAGGTACCATGCCCCTCCTTATATTTTCTTATATAGGCCATGAACATGATGAAGATATAATGTATTCAAATCCATAAATAGAATAAATAATCCACAAAGCATATTCCGGATCAAGATCTAAAATAATCATGAATTACACGGTCATGTTTAACACCATTATTCACCCAATACACTCTATTATATTAAAACACATTAAATACGAGTTCTTACAATAATTAGTATCATAAGTTTTTGCACGCATCATTTGGCACCATAACTCCATAATATCTCATACACATTGTCTCTCTCTATCTCTATCTCTTCATCTTTGTCTACACAATTCAATAAATATTTATAAGGGTGGGGACTTTCCCTTCACCACTTAATCACCTCCCAAAATAGGTCACATGCTGAAAATAGTCATGGGCCTTTACAATAATATGCACACATGCAAGTGCATTAATAATAGATCTCTTACATTTAATTGGCAGTAGTAATCCTATGATTAACTCAAACTCATGCATGACACTTAGTAGATTCTCTTCCCAAAATAACATTTGTGTATCGTGCAAGTCTCCATCCCATTGTGTGCTTCATAAGCTATCTCCAAAAATAGGCCATAATCATGAAATGGCTAAGTCCCGAATCAGTCCTTGTCTTTCACGCTTGTTTCCTTCCTGTCATTCCGTGCATTCAAATTTACCTTGCTTCGCATGTGAATATTCTATGTTCCCTCTCGTTAGTGTTATACTCTTGTCTGATCAACATTACCCCACATTAAACTACATTTCCATCTCGACAATAGGGTTTCTTTCTAATGGATAAAAATAATAAAGAATAAGAATGGAATGAATGTAAAGAATTACTATACAAAGAATGGAATTTTATTCTGCAACACCCTTTGTTTCAACTGGGAGGATTAACTATGGATATTCTTCTTTAATCTTAGCCTCCAAGGCTTGTCAATCATCCAGCATGTTCTGGTCTTCTCTGGAACATCTACGGTGATGGATTCCAACTCATCCTGGGTCATCTCTCCCTTTTCATTCTATAATACTATGACAATGTTAGCCATAGCAGACATCCTTCCCTCCAGAAGATCCATCTTTTGTGTTATGAGCTTTCCAAGCTCATCCAGCCTCTCCTTATGTGGATGTTGTGTTGCTGTAAGGGATTTGTGCTTTTTCTTTACTAATGCCAATCTCTCTACATGCCCTAAAGTCTCATCCTTCATTGCTTTCAAAACTTCATTATCTTCTAATATAGTTCTGATATTGATCACTACTTCTGGAGCTGCACATATGTTCAAAGCTTGATCTAATTTCTTCATCTCATCTTGTAAAGTTTGGAGCAATGCCTCATATGATGAAATATTTCTAACCATGGAGGCCCTTTCTCTCTCTTCTTCATGTTTAGGTTCCTTTGACACTTTGGCATACAAATTGGTCCATCCTCAAGCACCAAATCAACTAACATATGCACATAATGCATAGCCGAAGGAAAATTTTTAGGTACCTTAGACTCTAAGTGTAGTCTTTCTTTCAAGACATAATTGCTAATTTCTTCTACCATGTTGATGAAGGCTTCATTATTTTTCTGTTCTAAGTCCTTCTCCCCTTTTAGACGTGCTATTTCGTAGATTTTGCCTTGTTATCTTCTCATAGCGCTCTAATAGTGGCAGCCTTATCTATGTTCCTCTACACATTTTCTTTAGATACCTTAACCAAGGAATTTCTCACCTGCTCATCAGACATGAGAGTGGGCTTTATAGTCATGTTCCTACTCTGTGGTGCCTTCTTCATTCTTTGGGACACACATGACTCCTCACATACATCAAAATTGGGCTCATCCATGTGATTTTTCATGGAATAGGATATTTATTTCCTCACGTGTGTAGTTGCCATGTATGGGTCCATCAAATCCCATCCATACAACCCCTTAAGGCCCATTATGCTTTGGAAATGGGCGTAAACAATTTTACTAATTCTTGGCCCCTTAGGAACTTCAACGCTAAGGTTTGGTGTTGGATATTTGAAGTTTTGAGAAATATCATGCTATGTTTCTTTTACCTCCTTCACACCTTCCTCTTCATCCTTTATATCCTCATCCCTGGGTTCTTCCACATCTTCTAGTTGTATAGGGGTTCCAGGTGCGCTCTCTCGTAGACTCCTCTACCTCCTCATTCAGCTTTAGTTTTCTCTTCTTCCTCTCAATTGTCTCTTTCGAGGAGAGATTCATGGTGATATCCTCATAGGATGTGGGGTTCCCATGCCTTGGGTCCTTGTTCTTATGAATACCCTTTTAAAGTGGAGCTCTCCATGGGTTGCTTCCATGTCACATTCTTCATCTTTTTCTTGTACCTAAGGTGGAGTACCCGCGTGCTCAATCTCTACTAAGTCGGTGGGCTACCTTCAGCATCTATGATCTAAGCCATCATTATCTTCATGTTCTTCATCCTCCTCATCTACCACTATAGTTTCTACATGCTATGGGGTTGGCACGTTCTCTATTATATATTTTCCTTTAGGCATCCCTAGGAGCACAAACTCATTTTCTACATACTTTTTATTCTCCATCTTAGGCTTAAGATGAAGGTATACAAGCATGGCTCCACTGTCCCCAATATCCAAGCTTATTGGCTTCATACTTATGACATCTGAGATGAGCCTCTCAATGTAGGAAGTCTGACCTAGATACATATATGCCTTCCTCAAAGTGTGGTAATCACAGTCTACCTTTTCTACATTAAATTTTAGGTGGCACGCATCAGTAAATCAATGGACTGATTCCTGGAAGTAGTGTGTTGTGAAGGCATACGGTAGTTTTCACCATGGGCTCCATACCCCATCCCTTATAGAAAATTGTGTGATGTAGAAGTGTTAGTACATCACAAACTGTACCACCTTTCCCACCACCAAAGGTAGCTCCTTGGGAATGTGCCACTCCTAAAATGTAGTGTGAATTCTATCATAGTACATCTCTCTGTCCTCTTCATAAATGGACCACTCATTGATCCTTCACATAAACATTTGTCAAACCTCTCCATTAGGGACTTCTTTTCCAAGGGATACTCCTATATCTTGTTCTTTGTCCCATCGTGCTCTATAATTTCTACAAATACGAGAGAAAGTAGGATATAACTAAAACTTATCTTCTCTCCTGTGTGTGCTTCCTCAATAATGGTGTTTACAATGTAGCCTGCTAGGTTGTAGACTACTCCCTGAGACATTTTCTTCACAACATGCAGCCACATGGTATTCACCTACGACCATCTCTCTTGATCATTCAACTTGGTTACTAGATGTGTGGCTTCCTGAACCACTAGGTACTTATTCAATTTATCAATGTTCATTCTGTAAACCCTTTGTATACCCCCACTCCTTTTTCATATCTACAATTTTTGTTTTATCAATTGATCACTATAAAGGTTTAACCTTGTGCCCTTCAATCCTTTTAGTGTCAAAATCAGGGCTGATGTGATTCTAACCCTTCATCCGACAAAATAGAAGAAGTCCTCATGGACTTTGATCATCAGCCATTGCTATAATGGTTCATACTTGCAAAAATATGGGAGCTCATACAACTGATAGACTCCTACCTACTTCAAAAATTTCTCCCCAGTGTTGTCATATACTAGCATATCCTCCACCATGCATTTGTTGGTCTTTGTATTCAACAATGTGTCTAACTCCTTGTTGTCAGATGTACGGTGGTTGTAGTCACTTATTTTGGACCTATGGATGTGGGAATCCCACTCTTTCTTGAATATCACACCTTCTGGGTACTGCATCTCTAAAAAATTACTCTCGGGATCCATTTGAACTTCATCTTCCACCTTCTTTTTCCTTTTGTGCCTTGCAGTGCTTTCTTTGGTGTCATCATAAAAATCCACCTTCTATAATTTGTAACGAGAAACTTCAAACCCTAGCTTGAATCTGCATGCCCTAGCTTGAAACCGCATGTGCTAGCTTCTTTTCAACACCTCTTCTTCGCTCAAACCCATTACCAATAGGGACGCAAGCCTCTCTTACACAATAATCCACTCTCCACACCTCAATATGATTCGCTCAGCTAAATTACCCTTAGCTCACTCAAATAATTGTGATCATAAAGGTAAAAATTAACCCACATCCCGACCTTATATAGATTTTAAAAATTTAGTGCATTTATTGCTCCTTCACCAACCAATAATCCTCTCATTAATTGATAATTTTCACATTGTTTGTGAGGTACATCTTTTCCCCTAGCTAAAACCTTCTAGCGTGCCTTCCTACCTTTTAGCTACATACTTTTCTTTAGTGCACTTCTATGCGCTTGAGTACCTCTCTCTGGTCCTTCCCATGGTAGTCTCCACGACAAATTCTTACCTCATGTTATATTGTTCCCTCATTTATATCCATCCATGGTCATATTTTTAAATAAATCTCCTTTCTAATAACTCCTCTCCAAACTTGAATAGCACCCCTGTAGTAGTTTGTGCCTTTATGTGTACCCAGGTTGTAAATAACCACTTCACACTAATGGTATAATCGGTCCTCTATACATAAAATTTCTTCAAATGGTAATTAGCTTCGAGCACACAAATGTGTTTATTACACAAAACACCAACTAAATTCATAAAGCATAGTGATGAAGAAGGAAATGCATTAAGGAAATACGAAATGGAAACCTAGTATAAATAGCACTTCCTTATTACAAACACCAAGAAGACTTACTTATAGTAGGGCTTTAACCTACTCCTATTGAAGTTATCAGTAATCGTATTCCATCAAGTGTCTCTAACTGCAATCTCCTTATTCAATTATATGAGTGATAATATACAGTCCCACCAACGCACTTTAAGTTTTCCTAGATGGCGTAGAAACTTAGAGTCATAAAGAAGCACAATCTATCTAATCTCAAAAAAAAATCCACCCGATGTGCCTATCATGTCATGCCTTCTATATGTCATTTTCCTACTTCTAACTCCAATGTGATATTGCTCATCTCTCATCCAACTTTATCAACTTTTTAATTCTTTCTTCTAGGGCTTTCTCATCAGCTAGACCTCCAACGCATGCACAATACATAAAGAAGGTAACATGAATTCCATAGGAAGAACTACTTCCATGCCAAACACCAACTGAAAGGGTGTGACCTTGTTCAACCTCTTATATGTTGTTCTATACGCCCAAAGCATGGCAGAAACTTTATCATCCCAATCTTTCCTTCCAATGTCACAAATATTTGTAAATGTCTCAAGCTAAAATATTTTTGAAGGCCTCAAAGAGCCCATTTTCCTGAGGATGATAGGGTGTAGTCTTATGGTGTGCAATCATAAATTCATCCAATAGTATCCTGAACATCTCATTCAAAAATTTTTACCCCTATCACTTTTCAATATCAGCGGGCATCCATACCTTGTAATACCATTATCCCATAAGAACCTAGATGTTGTAGCTACTATAAAATCCTTGGTAGGTGTTGCTTCTTCCCACCTTGTAAGATAATTTGTGCAAGTGATGATGTAGCACGATCCAATTCTACACGCGGCTGGAAAAATAGGACCCACAAAGTCTATAGCCCATTTCTCAAATCGCTTCGTCTAGGAATAGGTCTTAAAGGCATTTCATCTCTTTTCCCAGGTTTACCAATGTGTTGACAATGCTCACATGCCTTACAATATGCTTTATAATATTTATAGAGGTTCTCCCACCATAATCCAAAGTGAGTAGAATCTTACACGTAGTGGCATCACTGTATAGTTTCCACCTACATTACCACCATGAGCCTCCTCCATGATGTATGTGTGTTCATTCTCTAGTACTAAACCGACGCAATATTTCATCTCAACCTATCTTGTATAGGCTACCACTAATCAACATAAAAGGTTCCACACAAATTGTAAGTTGTTTCTTCTCTAAGGATTTCATTCCTTCTGGTGTCATACCTATACATAAAAAGGTAGCAATATCCTCCAATTCCAAATGTGTGCATTGTAACTTTTGTCTGATAACTATGCATCCAAAGATTGTATCTTCAATTGTCTGCATGTCCTCCCCCGAGTGAATTTTTATAAGTGGTCTAGGCTAGAATTACTTTTCCCCAGTTTTACCACAATTGTGAAATCTAATTCTTGGAATAAGAGAATGCATCGACATATGTGCCCCTTTAAAATGGGTTTGTTTACCAAGTAATTAAATGCCATGTGATCAGTATAAAATACAAATGGTGTTGCTAGAAGGTATTGTTTGAATTTATGCAGTTCATAGATCATTGACAAGGCTTTGTGCTCAGTAGTTGTATAATTCTGCTCTGTAGGAGTCAACTTTCTACTATAAAAATAGATAATACCTTCTCCATGTTGAGCTAACACCACACCAATGGTCGTGCCATATGCATCCCACATGTACATGAAATGGTTAGTTCCATGAGGGAAAACGTAGAATAGGCACTGTAGTAAGTCTCTCCTTCAATGTCTCAAATGTGCGTTGTTGCGGTTCTCCCCAATAAAATGTCCCTTTTCCTTTTAATAACTCTTCTAAGGGTGTGGCAACCTTAACATATCCTTTGATAAATTTTCTATAGTACTCAATATGACCTAAGAATCTGTGCACCTCACTCTAACTGATAGGCTCTTCCAAGACTATAATAACTGTAACCTTAGTTTGGATCTACTAAAAAACCTTCCTTGCGCAGATGATGTGCCCAAAAAAAGTGCCAAAAGGTGTAACAAATATGCACTTCTTGATATTCAAAGAGATGATTAACTATCTGCATCTTTCAAATATTAAGCACAAATTGTCACAATGATCCTTAACAAGCCCATACACTGTCCAATCATCTAAGTAAACTTGCAAGAAAATGTGAATAAAATCCTGGAATTCTTGAACAACTATACGTGAAAATATAGCAGGTGCATTTTTAAACCAAAGGGCATTACAATATATGCAAAACTTCCCCATTCAGTGGTGAAATTAGTTTTTCTTGATCTTCATGTACAATCTTGACCTGATGATACCTAGAGAATCCATCTGTAAAATAATAGATTTCACGCCCTACAACACCTTCTAATATCTCCTCTGTGAAAGGTGTAGGAAAGGGATTAATCACACATGCAACATTCGAGTTCTCTATAATCCACAAAAATCCTAATCGACCATATTTATTCATACTTGATAACCATGGGTCTAACCCATTCCAATTCTTCAAGGGGCTTGATGATGTCGTGGTTCAACATCTTTTCAATTTCTTCTTTAAATTTTACGCATAGGTTAGGGTTCATCCTTTAGGGTCTCTTCCTGACCAGGCATGCACCTTCCTTAAGCTTGATATTCATTTCTCCTAATGACTCATGCACTCCTTTTAATTCATGGTATCCCCTAGGAAATAAGTCCTGAAAATCACGGAGTAACTCCACTATCTTTGCCACTTCAGAGTCAGACCAATAATCTCTAATTATTACCTCCTTAGGCTCAAGATCGTATCAATATTCACTTTCTTTTTCCTACCTAATTATTATCTCGCATTATCTAAAACCTTGTGCGTACCTACCGAATGACATATATCTACATTTTATACTTCTTCATCATCCACTATGCAAACCATCTTTCCTTTTTCTTTCTCAAAGCAAACGCACTTAGGTAGTGTGGCATCTATCTCTTCTTCTTCATCAAAGTGCACTCCTAAGTCATTCTCATCAAATAACTCTTAAATGAGTTCTTCCGCCTTTGAACTATCTCCCATAGTTAAATAGTTTATAACCCTTAAGGCCTCTTCTACTAGAGGTTTAGTAGAGATGTATGTAAAATCTTGGACCATTCTTACAATCAAATCATACCAATTTCCGCTTTCTCTTTGTATCTCTGCATATATGTACCAAGCGTGTGCACATCCTTGTTAAGTGGAATAAAGTTTGTGCACCCATAGTGAAGGTGGTAAAGCTTCCTTCCTCCATCTAAATCATCTCACACTGCTAAACATGGTGTTGAATAGGTTGATTACCATGATAAGTGCATATTTGAGTAGGTGCATTGCTCCTGGAAAACCGAGTTGTTAGAGAAATCTTGACTTCATTCCATTCTACAAGATTATCCCTGTGAACCACCCACTAGTGCACTATTGTCCCATGTAGGGTATATGCTAACATATTTCTTCTTTAAAATTGGTCTATCCACTATTCCTCCATGGTGCACAGGAATATCGTAGGGTCTCCTTCTCTAGTGTACCAAGGTACATAGTTGTTACCTATCCTCCTGATGCAACGAGGTTTTCTTTTCCACGCAAATGCACTCCTTACTTCACACCCAACCATATCATAAGTACCATGAGCCCAATTATCATAAGCAATACTTGTAGTATCACTAATAGACTGCACATCTTCCCACTGAAGGATTCCTTCCTTAGATGGATCGAGTACTTTTGGGTCCTAAATAGTGTGTACATAAATCCTATTCATCTCTTCCTCACTCAAAGGCTCAACATAAGGTGCAGATTTCCCATCATTAAAGGGCTAATAACTCTCTTCTCCTTGTTCTCAAAACTTATATATCCCTTATTGAACCAAATATCAGCATTATTCTAGTAACACCAAGGGCATCCAAGAAGAGATGGGAAACTATCTTATTTTTTAAGCACTAAAACCTCAAAATCCCTAGTGAACTTGGACCCTTGTATAGTAATGGATACATATTTTAAAACTCCAATAGGAGTGGCCTTACTTTAATTAGCCATAAACAGTACATTAGAAGATAGCTACAATAAATGTCTCCCCATCTACACCCATGCATCTAAAGTAAGCACATTTACCTTTACGCCTGTGTCAATCAATATATTACTCAAGAGCCATCCATCGACAACAACATTCAGAGTGATCTCCTTTTTGTAATCTAAGCTATGGGGGAAAATTTGCATGCAGGATTTGATGCCCATTCTCAATATTTACATGTGGAGTGTTTCCCTTTAGCCAACTCCCTAGTAATGGAATGATATTCTCCTAGTGCAACATTCTGCATACCTCCTTCAAGTCATCAATATTTGAATGGATCGTCTTTATTGCCTTCTTCTATTCCATCTTCCGTGATTGCTCCTTTAAACATTGTATCTCCCCTAAAGGTCTCTAAGTACCTCCATGGTCTCTTGATAAACCTCCTTCTGGTGTGCAGGATCCAGATACCTTGCATGTAAAAATCCTCCTTAGTGATGGTAGGCTTCGCTATAATTCCTCTCTAGTGTGCATAGCTTCGGCGCATGTAGTGATCTTCACAGACAATACCTCAGGTTCTAGTGCCAACTTTGACATCCACCGATTTTACACACAAGACATTGTAACCTAACCATCCCTTCATCTTTTTTTTTCTTATTTATGCTACTTGCTGATATTCTCATATAGATCCGGGCATTCCTCATAGCTATGGTTCTTCCCACAAAAAGAACATGTAATATTCTGAGGACATTTACACCTGTAGTGGTTAGGTGATCCGCATGTAAAGCATGTTCCGCAAGGTAATTTACATCATCCACCACCATGGCCTTGACCTATGAATCCACCATGGTATCCTTGACCTCTGCCATGTTCTACTTTATAGCACTCCTTGTTTCGATCATAGTGTGCTTGATTGTGATTCCGATCATGGTGCTCACCTTTACCCTTAGATTTATCTTATACTCCTATCTGTCACACAATAATATTTATAGCATCATGGATTTTACCAATCAACCTGCAGTCTTCTGTATCATGAGTTTTGGACCGGAAAATTTTACAATAGCAAGATAGATTCTTCCTTAGCACACATTGTAATAATGTACAGTGGTTGGTGTCATGGTTCAGATGACATATATCATAGTCTAGCAATAATGAATGTATTGTTTTGTGGGGACAGTAACTTTGGTGTGTCATTCCACTTGACAGTCTATACATCAAATCCTAGTGTGTGTCTCATGTGCCTAATTCACCGATAGTTTCTCTAAATTCTTTTCCATATTTGCAATCTATGCTACCAAGAATGGGTTAACTCCAGTGTCTATACTCCCGACTACCTCGGTGCACAAATTTTATTCAAGTGCTTTGCACGGATCAATATATGTCTTATGTGAAAACATCCTTATAAAAGGTGTGATCATACCACCAATGAACCAATATCTATGCTGGCCTACGTGAATATCATAAGAAAGCTTCGATAAAAGTGTTTTGAAACAAGAATCATACTCTCGAAACTCTCAAAGTAGTGCCCTTCTTAATATCCTTGAGTGCACTTATACTCTTCTACTCAAATTTAGGGATATAAAACTCTTTAAGTAATGCATCTTTGAATGCTACATAATATTAGAAAGTTTGATAAGGGTCAAAATTTTTGTACCAACTGTGTGTGTCCCTATAATGTAGTTCCAAATTGACTTTCCTTGAGCTCAGAAGCCATGATCCCTTTTGTGTGCCATAGTATCTCACAAATGTGCATGTGTTCAACAACATCTTCTATGCCCCTATACTATGTAAGACAAAGATACATCTCCATGTAAATACTATGGGGTTGGTGCAAACCCTACCCACCTAATCCAACCTCTTATGTTGCCTTTGCCTCCCGGAACCACCAAATCAACCAGAACTAGAGCCACATATACCCCTTTATTCTCTACCAGTAGCCAAAATTGGACTAAAAGATGCACTTCCCTATATCGCAACATTAGTACTACACTAAACTCCTCTAGTCTGCTTAGTGGAACTACTCCCGAAATGAGCCCCAAATTTTATGTGCTTGAATTCTATGTAGATGATGCGCCTAAGAAGGTACCTCCAAACAAAAATGAATATGTTTTCCCTACCATATATGTACTTGTTATGTGACTTACTCCTGCTTCCCTATTACCCAAACTAGCTTGTTGACTATTGGATGTACTAGATACTATAAAACCGAGCATAAGGGCTGGGTTTCTAGGTAGATTCGATGTGTGCACTTATGGCCTAGGTTGTCTCTACTGGTGCACTCCTATGTGAGGCCGAGAGAGGTTCCTTATCATGCTTTCCCAAATGGGGGAGTTTATGATGCTCTAGCTCCATGCCTTTTGTGTGAGCTCCAAATCCTTCACGAGCCATCTCTCTCCTCAACGCCATCCACTCTATAATGTCACACTTTGCTTCTCTATCTCCTTCTCGTGTGCCTCATTTTACTCAAGCCACCTTTCTTCTCTCTTCCTTTCGGCCACTAGGTCTGCCATCTTTCACCAAACTTTCTCCTTCCCCCACACGTGGTGGGGTTTAGCTAGTCATCAGTTTTTCCTCTAAGTTCAGGGTTACCATCAAGATCTTGATCACTAGTGGAATGCCTTACAAGTAATTTCCCCTAGGATACCGTAAAAATTGGAACTCAGCTACCTCTAGGAAAGAATAAGTGGAAATTGAGTACTCTAGAATATAGCTATTCAAAACACCATGGAACCAAGTATCCACAACGTGTGTCTAAATTAGATCAGCATCATATAGGGCCTAAAATTCTTCCTATGTCTAGACAAGTGTGTGATACCTCCAATTCTATTTAGATGCATAAGTAACCAGCCACTCGTACATTTCTACCAAGAAAATAACAAATAAGATCTCATACAAATAGTCATACAAATTCTTTTCCACCCATGCACATGTGTCAAACTCATATCTAGTGTTGAACCTTCATGCATAATCTTCTTCTAGATCTTTTATCCACTCCTCAACACTTTCTAGGGTAAATCGATACATCTTCATCCCAAACCATCCTAAAAACACTAAGAAAGACATCCCAAAATGAAATCAATGATGTAGCCTAGAATTTACTACGAATAGCCAAGGCGCGCTGACACATCACCCAACCTAAGCAAAGATCTCACCCAAAGTGTGCAAAGGTACCAGGTCCCTCCTTAGAGTTTCTTGTGTAGGATTTGAACATGATGAAGATATAATGTATTCGGACCCATAAATAACACAAATATTCCGCATAGCATATTCCAAATCTAGATCTAAAAGAATCATGTATTAATTGATAAACATAATGAATTCAACCATGTAATAACCACTTACAGTCATGTTTAACACCATTATTCACCCAATGCACTCCATTATATTAAAACATAGTAAATACGAAGCTTCTTACATTATGTAGTATCATAAGTTTAAGTGCACATCGAGATATGGGAGCATAACTCCACAATAGCTCATACATAGTGTCTCTCTCTATCTCTATCTCCTCATCTTTGTCTACACAGATTCAATACATATTTATAAGGGTGGGGACTTTCCTTCACTTTAACTTACACACCTCTCAAAAGAGGTCGCATGCTAAAAATAGTCATGTTCCTTTATACTAATATGCACACATGCAAGTGTGATAATAATATATCTCTTATAGTTAACTGGTAGTAGTAATCCTATTATTAACTCGAACTCATGTATGGCACCTAGTAGACGTTATTCCCAAAATAGCATTTGTGTGTCATGCAAGTCTCCATCCCATTATTTGCTTTATACACTATCTCTAAAAATAGCCCGTAATCATGAAAATGGCTACAGTCCTTGTCTTTCACATGTGCTTCCTTCCCTATCCTTTCACACCTTCAAATGTTCCTTGCTTCTGCAAGAAAATCTTTTGTGTACCCTCTCCTTAGTGTCATACTCTTATCTGATCAACACCAAGCAACTACGGATAATATAAATGCATTCTCTCATCATATGCAGGAAGCCCTTTCCATGATTTTGTGCAATGTTAAAAATGAATACGTTCTACACATTTGTAATATCAAACATCTGAAAGAGGTATGGACACAATTATAATCCACTCATGAAGGTACATGTTTATCTAATATCATTAATATTGTTTTATAATTGCTTACAACTCCTATGAAAGGAGATGAAAAGTAGTTAATTTCTTACCCAAAATTAAAAATATTAAAGCACAATTAGATGGATGCAATTGTGACTTAATTGGTGAAAAATTAATCTACTTTATTGTTCAGTTAAATATACATGAAATATTTAGGAATTTTATTTCTATCCTAAACTTGAAATATCATAATGAAGATGAATTGCCTAATTTGAATACTTTAATCTCTCTTCTGATTCAAGAAGAGTAAGTGATGATGAAATTTGACACTAAAGAGAATGCCTCTCAGGAAATTCTTGCTCAGAATTCAAATTTCAAGCCTCGCAAGCCCTTCTCTAATCAGAAGAATAAATCTAAATCTTGTTTTGCTGATAAGAAATTTTTACTTCTGAATAATTGTGTGTAAGCTTTAATGGTAAATGTCACAAATGTGGTAAATTTGGACATAAAAAGGAAGATTGAAAATCTAAGAAACCTATCCATAAAAATAAAAAACATTGTTTCTTCTATATATAATTTAAGGAAAAAGGATAGTTCTAATGATATTCCTAAAACTATTGTGTTGTATTCTTCCTCTAATTCTGAAGGGATTCTAGATTTAGGAGTATCAAATCATATGACTAGTGTTTCAAATTCTTTATTTGATGTTGTGAAAATCAATAAACGTGTGTATTTTTGTGATAACTCATCTTTAGAATCAATAGAGAAAGGAAAAGTAAAATTTGATAATGGTGTGTTGAATAATGTTTTATTTGTTCCTAAGCTCAAAAGAGATTTTTATCATGTTCTCAATTAACTCATGATGGTTTATCTATTCAAATTTTGAAAGATACTTGGTATATCAAGGATAGTAATGATAATATAATAGTTGAAGTAAATTAAATAAATGGTCTATATATTTTGGATCATTTATCTTTCGTATCATGTTTTGTTTCTCAAAGTTTGAATAATTAAAAACTATGGCATGAAAGATTATGACATGTTAATTATTGAATTTTATATGAAATGGATAGATATAATATTTTGAAAGGTTTTCATGTGTTTTCTTCTTCTCATGATGCATGTGAAGAGTGCTTACGCTCAAAACAAAGTGTTAAACCCTTTCACTCACATCCTGAGGAGAATTCCTCTTATCCTCTAGATCTTATTCATAATGATGTAAGAGGACCTCTTGAAGTAGCTTATTTAAATGGTTATTTATATGTTGTGACTTTTATTGATGATTTCACCAGGATGATTTGGACATATTTTCTTTTAAAAAATCTGATTTATTTGAAAAATTTAAGGAATTTAAAGCATCTATTTAAAACTCATCAAATTATAAAATTAAGAGACTTAGAACAGATAATGGGGGTGAATATGTTAGCAAGACATTTGAAAAATTTGTATTGATTGTGGTATTAAAAGGGAATTAACTTTTCCTCATTCTCCCCAATCTAATGGTGTTGCAGAAAGAAAAAATATGACTATTTTAGATATGGCTCGCACTATGCTTCATTATGTTGGTCTTCCCAAATTTCTATGGGAAAAATCAATGAACACAGCAGTCTACATTCTAAATAGGGTTCTTACCAAAGCTATTCATCTTTCGACTCCTTTAGAAAAATGGTCAAATCAAAAACCTAATATTTCTCATCTAAAAGTTTATGGTAGTCCTGATTCTTTATACATTCCTAAAAAGAAAATAAAGAAACTTGATGACTTCTTTTTCTTTTGTTTTCATTGGATATGGTATTAACACTACAGGTCTAAGGATTTATGACCCTACAAAAAGGGAAGTAATTAAAAACCACAATGTGGTGGTTTTGGAAAAATGCTTTTGTTCATCTGATAATGGTAAAAATGTTCCTAACTCTGTCAATATTTATAATGATGGTTCTAATTTTGATAATGATAATATAGTAAATGGTCATGATGATGATATGGATAAATCTCCTATCTCCTTAGCTAAGAAACCAAAATGGGCTCAATCTGTGTTAGAGATTTCTAATCCTATTGACCTTAGGAAAATGACCAGAAGCCATCATACCTATCATGCATTAATGACCTTATGAACTCTGAGCCACAAAATTTTGAAGAATCTTCTCAAGATGAAAAGTGGATCACTGTAATGCAAGTTGAATAAAATGCCCTAATTTAAAATCAAACTTGGGAATTGGTTCCACCTCTAGAAAAAAGAAGTATTATAGGGTCTAGGTGGTTATACAAAGTAAAATATAATTTTGATGGTAGTATTGACAAACATAAAGATAGACTTTTTGCTAGAGGTTTCCCTCATAAACCTAGTATTTATTATGTTGAGACCTTTTCCTTGTAGCTAAAATGAGTAATGTTAGGGCCTTATTTGCAATTGCTGCTCAATTTGGGAGGAAATTAACCAAATAGATGTGAAAAATGCTTTTTTGATTGATGATTTAAAAGAAAAATTTACATGTCTCAATATAAAGGATTTGAAGAAAATGGTAAAGAAAACTATGTTTTTAAATTGATAAAATCCTTGTATGGTTTAAAACAAGCTCCTAGAGCTTAGTATACAAAAATTAATTCCTTCTTTAAATAGTTAGGTTTTGTTAATTGTTATTTTAAAAATTATATATTCATTAAGCAAGAAGGATATCATATTATCATTGGTTGTATATATGTTGATGATTTTCTTTTGACTGGTGATAGTCCTTCTTTAATTTGTAAAATTAAATAAAAATTAAAACAATACTTTGAAATGACTGATTTATGTCTCTTACATCATTTTCTTGGCATGGTTGTATTTCAAGATAAGAATTATATTGTTGTTTCTCAAGCACAATATGCAACCAATGTACTGAAAAAAATTAATATGATTGATTCTAAACCAATTTTTACTCCTATGGAAGTTGGATTGAAAATTTATCCTAAACTTGCATGCAAAAACATTGATCCCACTTTATATAGGCAGTTAGTTGGTAGTTTGATTTATCTAACTATCACTAGACCAGATATTTCCTATGCAGTAGAAGAATTTCTTCCAAGTTTATGCATGAACCTTATAGAGATCATTGGAATTTTACAAAAAGGATTCTTAGATATATTAAAGGAACAATCAATTATGGGTCGCATTATACAAAGAATGAAAATGCTAACTTATATGGATTTTTTTATTCTGATCATGTTGGTGATTTATTGGATAGAAAATATACTTTTGGTTATGTGTTTAAATTTGGTGCCGGTGCCATTACTTGGTGCAACAAAAATCATCCAATTGTTTCTATCTCTTCAACAGAAGTTCAATATAGAAGTGCAATGGAATCTGTAAAAGAGGCTCTATGGCTGAAGAGGTTGTTCAATGAGATAAATATGAAGGATCCAAGTAGTTTTACTTTGTTCTATGACAACCAGAGTAACATATATCTTACACATAATCCAATACAACATCGAGGATGAAGCACATTGAGATACATATACACTTCATCTATGAGAAGGTATTAAGTGGTGAGATAGATCTCAAGTTCATGTCAACTAAAGAGAAGTTTACTGACATCTTCACAAAGCCCTCGAGTGCTATAAAGTTTTTCACTTTCGTGAAAAACTTGGATTGTAGGAGTTTCCATTGAGGGGGAGTGTGCATGAAAATGTCACCTCCTAATGGAACTTTTTTTTGTAAAAAACCTTCGGACATTTGTAAAAATATCTTCGAAAAGTGTAAAAAGACCTTCGGCTTGTATATACCTCCTAAGATTATTTTTTATAAAAAAGCATAGAAATATTTTAAAGGTGGTCTTCAATAAAATCTTTAGTGTTATTAGGTTTACTAGTAAACATCCAAAGTCTAAACATATTGTTAAGAGAGGTTCTTATTTATAAAAGGCTACTATATGCTTTGATTCAATAACCTTTTACGAGAACATGTAAAACTCACAAATCATACTTAGCCATTATTCATGGGATGATCTTTGGGATACCAAATCCTTTTGTACTAAAAGGTAACTTGAGTATGATGAAGGTGTTATAATTCCTTCACCCGATATGCTAGCCAAAAACCTTTATGGCTTAAGGATTGTAAATCATGTAGTATACCATGGACAGTAATCTATTGGCATACGTTACCCCACTTAATATTAAGGGGGAGTGTTGGAACATAATGATTAAGTGGATTGGCCACCCCTTAATGTATGGGTCCATCACTAATATATAGGTTAATATTTAATAATATGAAATATTTCTATTTCTATTTTTAAATATGCTAACATAGGTATATACTTTAGGTTAAATATTTAATATTATGAAATTATTATATTTCTAATATTAAATATTATAAACCTAAGTGTATGTTTCAACCTTGTAGGTTGAAAAGGTGGGTTAGGAGACATACCGATCACCTAATATAAAAAGGACTTTAGGTCCTCATTTGATATCTTTGTGAAATATATCAAAGGTGAAAATTATTTACCCTTGAGATTAGGGTTTGAAAGAGGAGGTGAAAAATATTGGATATAACTTTGGTTCTTTGAAAGTAAAAGGTTATTTCACAGCTTTTTTAACATATTTGGTGTTTTCCACTATAAGCATTGTGTCACCGTGTTTTTAATTTTGGTATGTATTACTTAATTAATATGCTATGTAATTTATTTATTACATTACATAATGTTTAACATTTGATTTTTAATGGTTTATGTTAATCTTTAAATATGTTGGTTGATTAAATTTGTAATAGTTGGAATCCTCTAAATTCTAACAGAGACACCCCTAGCAAGAAGAGGAGATGGAGGGGGAAGAAGACAAAGAAGATGAAGAAGAAGAATATACTTCCTTGGACCATATACAAAGGAATAAAATGAAAAGGAAACACGAAACGAGAGTAAGGGTGCAATCATATCATAGGAACCTAAGGGTTCACCATTAGTCACACTAGCCAAACTAATTCCCTTGAAGAAAAAAATATCCCGATAAAGAAGAAACATTAAGTGATTCATATCAAGGAAGACAAGGAGAACTTGTAGGAGATATTTTGTGAGGAGGAGAAACCGTAAGAAGATATGTCATGCGGCATGAAGTGCCAAAACTAGAAGAAGAATAACCCAAGGATGAAACTTTCTAGGTTGATGAGGAGATATATGAAACACGGGGTTAAGGCTCCAAGGTGACGAAGAGAAAGAGGAAGATCCCAAGGAAGATGAAGAGGAGGATAAAGGATATGGAGAGGAACCAACTAAGGAAGACACAAGTGTTGCAAAGAGTTGATGGAAGAAGTGGGTGCTTGAAAATTTCACAAAAGAAACCAAGGAGGAAGCAAGGAGAAATAAAAATAAACATGAAACACTACAAGCACCTCACATGACTTAAATTAATGATCAAATGAAAGTGCTAAGTGAAATAGTTCATATCATAGTGCCAACTATGGAACATTTTGGATGGGAGTTGATCAATCAAGTAGGGGATCTCTCGTGGACCAAGAAGATGATGTTGTGTAGTATGTAGACACATATAGAGGAAACAGAGTTCAAATTAAGTAAAGAATCATACTCCAATATGTATATGAAGAAAGAGATAAGTATATTCCTCACTGTCATTGATCCCACAAAGCTATCCGAGAAATCCTACAATGCTCTCAATAAAATGGCCTTCAAAGTTGCATGAAGAAATATAGACAAAGAGTTTAGAATAAGAGTAATGTAGGGGGGAAAGGATAAAAATAGAAAGATATAAATAATCTCATAGAGGACTTGAGAGAATAGAAGAAGTGAATCGTGGATGTTTATGATAAAGCGGAGGATATAGTGATGAGTATCACAAGTGCGTTCTCGGTCGGTGGATCAAGAGGAGGATGTGTCCCAAAGATTTGGATCCACTAGAATATACTTTTCTCTTATTAACAATTATTAGAGTCACAAGGTCCAAAATTTAGGGTTAGAAGTTCAATTAGGTTCAGAGGGTAAATTATCACCATACCCACTCTCTAACAGGCTTAAAGATTCAACTTGATTTTTCTCACACTTAATGCATTCAAAATTTCCCTAAATCATTCCCATTGGATAGGAAATTTCCTCACCTTTCCATTGATATAAAGAAGTCCTCCTAACTCCTCATAAAACTCAAGTTATGGGCCAGATGGGGGCCTTGGGGTGAAAATTTTCCCAAGAGCGGGCATGCGGGCCTAGGGATGAAAATTTTCCAAAAGGGCGGGTTAGTGGACCAGGGAGAGATTTTTGAAAAATTTTCCCCACTGGGGGTAAAAACCATTTTTTCATGCCATGCTGGTCCAATCAAGGAACAGGACACGTGGCACCCTCCAAGCCAAAGCAGGGGAAAAAAAATGAGGAAAGGCGGGGCGGTGGAGTTTGGGAAAATTTTCCAAAGGGGGAGGTAAAAGGGTTAAGTTACACGCACGGGCCCATGCATGTGTCCATGTGAAAATGAATTTTTCTAAAGAAAGGTGGGGATGTGAAGGTCATGGAGATAATTTAGGAAAATTTTCCAAAAAAAGTTAAATTTTCTCAAAAAGTTAAAATTTCAAAAATCTCCCGCACCTCCATCCGAGCCACGTGGCAGGTATTGGATTGGCTGCAGAGTTTACGACGGAGGAAAAACTATTAAAAAAATTTTCCAAAAAATTTTTCTCAAAAATAAAAAATGGTGTGAGGGTTCCACCCTCCTCGTGAGCCACATGGCAGCCTCTGATTGGTCTGGGCCGATGGGGTGGTGGAGAAAATTTTAAAAATTTTCCCAAAATTTTCCTAAGTTTTAAGGGAAAATTCGGTCATGGGCCCACACTAAGGAAAATTTTCCCAAAATTTTAATGCCAAGTGAAGAAAACTTCAGAAGGCCATAAATTTTGATAGAGAGCTCAGTTTTGGGAAAACAGGACTTTCTGGAAAGATCTCAATGCCCTCTTTGCACAGAATCATTAATTTTAGATTTTGATAAATTTTAAGGGGTCAATTTTAATGAAAATGTTCTATAGGATTTTTAAAAGCAAACTGGTAAATTTTAACTTATAAATTTTGTTCAAATTTGTCATTCTTTCTCTTCTAACATGTCAAATAGACATGGAGGATTATTAGAAGAAGATTTTAGGATGCATTGGAAGGTAATTTTTCTTGATTGATTTCCAATTGAATTTTTAACTTTTCTGACAAAAAAAAGACTGTGAAAAAGGTTTGGGCCAAATTTTTTGAATGTTTTAAAATATTTCCTTAAGTGTTTTTTTGTCAAATTGAACTCATTTTTTATACCCTGGCATGTTCAATTTTAATGTTTCATTTTTTATTTATTGCTTTGCATAGGTTTAACTGTTCATTTTAGATGAATTATTTACAAGTTTAAATTTTAAAAGAGATCAATTTCTAAAGGATCTGTTTATCATTTTTCATCATTCAAGTATGGAAATTTATTCTAATCCTAGTCAAATCCATTTATTTGATTCAATAAACCATTTACTAACTAAAATGCAAAGTCTGATTTCCAATTTTGTCATATTTTCAAAAGAACAAAGTAATACAATTTCTTTCATACGTATTCCTTTCTTTCAAACAGAGATTTCAAATAACATTTAAAGATCATATTTAAATGCAACAATGAAATTTCCATAAAAAGGTATTGCAATCCTTTTATTGATTTCAAATATACAACTTTACATCTTTCAATTTCTTTAATAATTTCAAATTTCAATTTCTTTCTTTCAAACTTCAAAATTCATCATACAAATTACATTTCCTTCACATTCTTTCAAAGAAAAAAAAAAAGTCTATCTATCTTTTTCATTTCACTTTACAAATTTCATAATCCATACAACATCTTTCCATTTCAAACATTTACAAATTCATCCACTTCAAAGTGGGAAAGGTTACAATGAGATTTCATTTCACAAGGACTATCAAACTATCTTTCTCCTCTACTCTAGAAACAACATGAATTTCTCCTTTTGGATCACAACAAAGGTAGGGGAAAGGCAATGCTCTCCACCCAACCAAGACATCCAATGAAGAGGAGAATCCATCCTTCTTCATTGGCCCCCGAGCCCCAACCACAATGCAATAAGAAATGTATTTCAACTCATGGCAAACAACAAGCTTCCACATCACAAAGCAATCTTTCAACATGCACATTTCAAATTAAAAATAATCTAAAACAAAACAACAATTTACAACTACATTGAAACATTAAGACAAAACTCAAGCTTCATCATGCAAGCCAAAGGAGTAAGAACTATGGGGAAGTTGCTTATGCCTCCCAATGGGAATTGGGTATCCACCTGTAAAAAACCGCCAATATAAATCATCATCACACATATCCTTATGCCCCCACAATCCCTCCTTATGCCCCCACAAATTTCCTTATGCCCCCACAAAGTAAGAAATGCAAGCTATTTCTTTTCCATGGTGGATCCCAATCCCAAACTCCCTCCACAAGAATTCTGATGCCACTGGCATTCCCTTATGCCCCCCACATGGATTCCCCATAGCCTTCTCCTACACCATTCCTAGGCAGTCTACCCAACCAACCAACAAACACACAAAACATTCACCATTCACACAAACATAAAAAGAAATAAAAGCATATATGAAGAGCTAAGCTCCTACCTCTCCATGGTAGATTTTGTTCCAAAACAACAAGCTTTCAATGTCAAAATACAATCCCAAAATCAAGCAATGCCAAGTATGAAATGCTCTCCAATCTCCTCCAAAATCAACAAGAGCTCCAAACAGCAAGAAAAATTCACCCCAAAAGGAAGTATGCAAAATGTTCAACAACCCAAAACAAAGCAAGGAGTTTCATTTTATAGAAGAGGGAAGAGAAGAGGATGAGGTGGATCCATGTAGGATGCCACATCACACATCCTCAACTCCAACACAAAAGTCAAATTCATTCTCCAATGCACAATAAAGAGGTGGGTGAATAATATGACAATAAACTTACACACTCCAAAAGCCCACACCCCAAAGGACTAAATTTAATAAAATGTAAGAAGAGTGCAATTAAAACTTACAATTGACTTATAAAAATGCATTAAAAAGGTCTAAAATCAACCCTCCAACCATAGGTATGGTTGGTAAATAAAATTAAGAGGTATGGGACAAGTTTTACTTGTCCCACAAGCCTCCAAAATCAGCCTCCAAGGACAAATTCGAATTTCCAAGGAGGTGGAGTGTTTCATACTCCAAAATATGACTTACACAACTCTTACACATACTTACACATCACTTACCACATTTAATACAAGAGCCAACAACTTCTATAATTACTTTCTTATATCCCAAATTTGATTTATTTATTTATTTTAACAATATGATTACTCACATTAATTCTCCACAATTAAAAGAATAATGAAAGGGGTAAATGCATCACAAAATAAACACATGCAAACAATAATAAAAAGGAACCACATTAATAAAATACACAAAACCCCTTGGTCACATTCAAAGGTAATCCCCCATGGGAATCCCTAAAAAACAAAACACACACACACACAAAAATGTTGTTGCCATGGTGACCTTGTTGAATTCATCTAGAATTCCAATGTGGTTGGTCTCCAATCCCCGATGTTTGTTGTGATAGTTTAACCTACAAAACACAAATACCTCCTTCGGCCTCATGGCCATATCAGAACATCCAACATGATATAAATATAATCACAAAATCATCTATACATATGAATCACAACAACATCAAGGCAATCAACAATATCACTTACAATTTATATCAACAACTATATCATCATCATATAATGTCCATTTTCTAGGTCTACTCACAATATCCAAAATCACATGTCAAACAACATTCATAATATATCCATGTCAAATAGTATATCATCATCCACATATGAAGTGTCTCTAATAATCATCATGCATCATAACTAAATCAAGATCAACAATAATCCATGGTCCAACATCTAACATCATACTAAATCAAAACCATAATAATGTCCATAATGTAATCAACAATATCAAGATCAATCATCAAAGGTGTCAAAGGGAAGTGGGCACTACATCCCCCTCCCCTTAGACTCGACTTCCTCCTAAGTCACTGGAACAAATGTGGAAACTAAACTCATAATAAGGTAGCATCCTCCCATGTAGCTGCAGTCTCATCATATCTATCCCACTACACCCAAACCTGATCAACCTCTCTACCTCAAAGGCCCAGGGTCCTATGATCTAGGATGTGAATGGGCTCCACCATCACCTACCCCTGATCCTACACCTGTAATGATGTCCAATCTAACACATGAGAAGGATCTTGCAACATATCTCCTAAGAATGAAACATGAAACATCATGTATGTGAGACAAGCTAGGTGGCAATGCTAGATGGTAGGCCAAAGGGCCAATACGCTCCAAGATCTCAAAAGGACCAACGAATCTAGGAGCTAACTTAGAACCTTTTCCATAATGGATAGGGCTCTTATGTGGCCTAACACGAAGGAACACCTTCATGCCCACATCAAAACTATGGTCGGTCCTATGCTGATCTGCATACTTCTTCTTCTATCTGTGCCTCCTAGTCTCTTTCCTGATCAATACCACCTACTGCTCCATGTCCTGTCAAAAAAGCTGGTCCAAGAGAAACCTATCCTCTAACCTATCCCAACTAAGAGGTGTCCTGCACTCTCTACCATACAAATCCTGAAAAGGAGCCATGCCTATAGAACTCTAAAACTATTATTGTAGGAAAACTCCACTAAGTACAGTACTCCTCCCATTTAGATTGCTGATCCATCACATACATCCTGAGCATGTCCTCTAAAATCTGATTCACCCACTCAGTCTGTCCATCTATCTTGGGGTGATATGTTGTGCTGAAATTGATCTTCATCCCGAGGGCATGCTGCATGGTAGTCCAAAAATGGGAAGTATATAAAGGATCATGGTCACTAATGATCTTCCACGAAATCCCATGTGCAACCTGACAATCTCATCCAAATATACCCATGCCACTACTCTAGTTGTATAAGTGGTCTTCACTAGAGAAAAGTGAGCCACTTTTGTCAATTTATCAACCGTGACCATGATGGCATCATGGTGATATCTCGACATCGGTAGCCCAACAATGAAATCCATGGAAATGGTGTCCCACTTCCATTCCAATATAGCATGAGGAAAAGAAGGCCAGCTGGATGTTGATGCTTGCCTTAACTCTCTAGCACTCTAAACATCATGACACAAATTGGGCCATGTCTCTACGAAGTCCTCTCCAATGATACAACTATCTCAAGGTGGCGTGCATCTTCTTCACCCCGGGATGGGCTGAATAGGGTGCACGATGTGCCTCTACCAAGATGTCCTACCTCAAGCCTCCATCTCTGGGAACATAAATCCGCCTCTGTGCCTAAGAAGACCATCTACCTCTAAGGAAAAACCATCAAACTTCCCCTCGAGGGGTCTCTGACTCGATCTCTTGCTCAAACTACAATGTAGAAGTTGTCAAGAGGAAGCTTGCTTGAAGAATCCTACTCCACAAATCTATGCTCACTGAGGTGGCCATAGCCACATGTCTCCATCTACTAAGAGCATCTACCACCACATTCTCCTTCCCTTCACATGCTCTATCTCCATATCATACTCACAAAGAAACTCCATCCAACGCCACTGATGAGCATTGAGATTGGGCTGCGTGAAGAGGTGGCAAAGACTCAAGTGATCTGTCCTAAGTGTGAATCTCTAACCAAGAAGAAAGTGCCTCCATCAAACCAAAGCATGCACAACTACCAAGCTCAAGATCATGAGTCGATAATTAAGCTCATAATCCTTGAGTTTGTGAGACTCAAAAGCTACTACTCTACCCTCCTACATCAACACACCTCCAAGCCCTACTAAGGAAGCATCCATGCAAATGAAAAACTCACCATGTGGATCTAGCACTACAAGAATAGGTGTTGTAGTGAGACACTCCTTCAGTGTCCTAAAGGCTTTCTCACATCTATCTCGACTAAAAAAACTTCTTCCCTTTCCTTTGAAGGGAAGTGATGGGGTGTGTAATCCGAGAGAAGTCCTAACAAATCTCCAGTAGTAACCTACTAATCCCATGAAGCTTGCACACCTCAGTCATAGTAGTGGGTGTTGGCCAATCCATAATGGCTCTAATCTTGGAAGGATCAATGGTGATACCTTCCCCAAAATGATATGACCCAAATACTACACTTTCCATCTGAAAGAATGCACACTTCTCCAAGTTCCCATAAAGTTTTTGCTCCCAAAGACACTGAAGAACCTGTGAAGGTGCCCCTCATGCTCCTCACGCATATGTGAGTAAATCAAAATGTCATCAAGGAAGATGAGCACAAAGTGATCTAAGAAGGTCCTAAATACCCCATTCATCAAACTCATAAACACTTGCGGGGGCATTAGTCAAACCAAAAGGCACCACTGTGAACTCATAGTGCCCATATCTCATATGAAAAGTGGTCTTATGAATGTCCACCTCTGAAATCCTCAACTGATGATAGCCTAACTTAAGATCAATCTTAGAGAAAACTATGGCTCCCTTCATCTGATCAAACAAATCATCAATGCGAGGAAGGGGATAATGATTCTTGATCATTACCTTGTTCAGTTGGTGGTAATCAATACACAACCACAAGGATCCATCCTTCTTCTTCACAAAGATCACTGTGCACCCCAAGGGGATACACTAGGATGGATAAGGCCTTTCTCCAAAAGGCCCTCAAGCTAACTTGAGCTCACAGAGCTCTAGGGGTGGTCATCCGATAAGGTGCTCGTGAGATAGGCTCTACTCCCAAACTAGATCTATATGAAAATCAATCTCACGGGGGTGGTAACCCCGGTAGCTCCCCAAGAAAGACATCTACAAACTCTCTCAAAATGGGGTGATCATCTAGTGATGGTCCACTAGACCCATCCTCTGATCTATCACTAACTATAATAACATACATCTAACAACCCATCATACACACACCGCTTAAGCTATATAGTGGAGATGGTGTGAATAGAAATGGGTCTCCTGACCCCTAAAATCACCGACTCAACTCCCAAATCATCTACACAAGATATAGTCTTGTGGTAACAATCCATCCTGGCCCTATGTGTGATAAACCAATCCATACCCAAAATGACTCCATACGAGCCCAAAGGAAGGATACAAGATCCGAGGTAGTGGTGAAAGGTCCCAAATCCACTACACACTCCTTAACTAAGGAGTCTACAAAGATCTTGGCTCTAGAAGCCATCTCAACATCCCAACTATGACCCTACCTAACTACCACCAGCCTGCATCACTCTACTAAAGATGGTGCAATGAAAGAATCAAAAGAACCAAAATCAAACAAGATGGAGGTAGGAATACCCCCAATGCTACCTATAGTCTCAATGACTGTACTTTGATGCTCAGCCTAGTGGTTCTCAACCACTACATAAATCTTATGTGGCTATGTCCCATGTCACCAACAATCGGCTCTGAGATCTATGTCTTACCCTTGTTGTTAGGGTTTTGTGGGAAGTCTCTCCAAAAATGTCCAATAACACCACAACCAAAACAACCACCTGATCCTCCCCAATGAGTAGCACCTCCAGTAGGTTCTCTGGAAGTCTGTGGTGTGGATCTTGATGATCCAGATGTGGTCTACTAAGGTCTCTACTGGAAGCTCCCACTAACTAGCTCTAGGTCCACCCTGTCCTGATGGGACCCCTAGGAGGAGGCCCCATACTCCACCTCTCTGCATCAACTCTTTGTGGAGGTCTATAAGGTGGGATGACTGACTCACTGCTGCTGCTACTTGTGGTCTAAAGGATGACTATGTTGAACCCTGTCCACCATGAGGAAGAGGTACTGACCCCCTCGATCTACTATCCTACATCTGTTAGTATGTGGCTCTGGACTCGGTCTCTAGCCTCTGGGTCTTTCCCTGAGTCTCCTCTACTATATAGGCCTTCTCAACGGCCTCAGCTAATGTCTATGGGTAAATGGATCCACACTACACCTCCAATGTCTAGATTCAGCCCCAAATGAACCTGTGGATCCACACCTACTCATCCTGCATGTACTCAACATACTGGAGTAGATCCAAAAACTACTCTCATACTCTACTACTAAAGAGATGCCTATCAAGGTCATGAAACTCATCTATCCACTTTGTATGAACCTCCATGAAAATATCTACTCTGAAATCTCCTCAAATAGCTCCCAGGTAACTGTCTCAGAATCAACATGGAGCTTTTACTCCTCTGTCCTCCACCATACTCCTACTCCATCCCTCAATAGATGGATCACAACATGAGCTTTCATGTTGCTAGAACAAGGACAAAGCTTGAAGCAACCGCTCAAGCTCACTAGCCAGCCTCTACCTAAAATCCACCTGTGTCACCAGAATAATGTGATGGTCAAAGCTTTAGGATCTCCCTGATGTGATCTGCATAGCTGTGGTCTGACGGCCTCTAGGTCTCTCTGCATGCTCATCCCTAAGCCTAGGGCTCCGAGACCTCTCTCTATGCTCTAAAACTCGGTCACCCTATCCCCTCTATGGTGACTCTACCCTAGCTAACTCTACATGGGAGTTCTCTCTCCTTGCTCCTCGCTAGGTCGAGGAGATACCTGACCCTCAATGGAAATGTCCCTATCATGTCTGGTTGCAGTGCATGTCCTCCTACTGATCCTCCACGTAGAGCATGGCATTAACATCCTGAAGAGTCTACAAAATCTAGGGTAGGATGGCTACTACACACCTAATCTGGTGGTGGTAAGTCTGGGTCTATGTGAAAATTCCCCTCATCCCATCTGTGCCTCCTACATAGACCAAGGTGAGAGTTAGTTCATTTTTCTAAGTTTTATTCAATTTCCATGTTTACTAAAATATGTAATTTCTAAACTAAGTTGTTTTCTAGATTTAAAAGTGTGCTAGGTTTAAGTTTCATGTCTCAAGTTTTCTAGTGTGCCCAATGGTCCAAGATTTTGAACCACTACTCTAATACCAAGTGTAACACCCCATTAAAACAACCCACTTGAGACCCAAGAAACAACCTAGGGTTAGTTAGGAAAATTATGGAATAATTTTTTTTTTTTAAAAGAGTCTACAACTAGGTTACAAGGCAACAACTATCACTAACAAGTTCCAGAACAATTCTAATCCACTAGAATATAATTTTCTTTTATTAACAATTATTAGAGTCACAAGGTCCAAAATTTAGGGTTAGAAGTTCAATTAGGTTCAGAGGGTAAATTATCACCATACCCACTCTCTAACAGGATTAAAGATTCAACTTGATTTTTCTCACACTTAATGCATTCAAAATTTCCCTAAATCATTCCCATTGATAGGAAATTTCCTCACCTTTCCATTGATATAAATAAGTCCTCCTAACTCCTCATAAAACTCAAGTTATGGGCCAGGGGCCTTGGGGTGAAAATTTTCCCCAAGAGGGCCTATGGGCCCAGGGGTGAAAATTTTCCCAAAGGGCGGGTTGGTGGGGCCATGGGGGAGACTTTTTAAAAAAATTTTCCCATGTTTGGGGAAAAACTAATTTTTCACCGATGCCCCCGTGGGTCCAAAGAGGACACGTGGCACCCTCTAATCCAAAGTGGGGAAAAAAAATGAGGAAAGGAGGCATTTATGGCAATTTTAGATTTTTTGCCAAAGGGGGAAAAAGGGTTGAGTTCCGCATGCACCGCCCCCATGCTCCACGTGTGTCAAAATGATTTTTTTCTAAAGAAAAGGTGGGATGTGGGGCCATAGAGAAATTTAAAAAATTTTCAAAAATTAAAATTTTCAAAAAGTTAAAGTTTCATCCTCTCTCGCTCCTCCTCTCCCAGCCACGTGTGAGCAACTCTGGATTGGCTGCATGGGTTTAAGGGTCAATGGGGAAAATTAAGAAAATTTTCCAAAAACTATTTTCTCAAAAAGATTAAGTTGCAAGGGAAAAAATGGTGTCATCCATCCATTGCCCTCATGGCCATGTGCTAGCCTTCGATTTTGATTAGGCTATGGGCAGGGCGGGAGAAAATTTTAAAATTTTCCCAAAATTTTTCTAAGTGTTTTTTAAGGAAAAATTCAAACGCGGAAGCTCACAAGGAAAATTTTCCCAAAATTTTCCGCCAAGTGAAGAAAACTTCATAAGGGCCATAAATTTTGATAGAGAGCTCAGTTTTGGGAAAACGAGGACTTTCTGGAAATATCTCGACGCCCTCTTTGCACAAGAATCATTAATTTTAGATTTTGATAAAGTTTAAGGGGTCAATTTTATGAAAATGTTCTACAGGATTTTTAAAAGCAAACTGGTAAATTTTAACTTATAAATTTTGTTCAAATTTTTCATTCTTTCTTCTTCAACATGTCAAATAGACATGGAGGATTATTCTAAGAAGATTTAGGATGCATTGGAAGGTAATTTTTCTTGATTGATTTCCAATTTGAATTTTTACAACTTCTGACAACAAAAAGACTATGAAAGGTTTGGGCCCAATTTTGTAATGTTTTAAAATATTTCCTTAAGTGTTTTTTTTTCAAATTGAACTCATTTATACCCTGGCATGTTTAATTTTAATGTTTCATTGTTATTTATTTGCTTTGTAGGTTTGAACTAATTGATTTTAGATGAATTATTTACAGCTTTTAAATTTTAAGACAGAGATCAATTTCTAAAGGATCTATTTATCATTTTTCATCATTCAAGTATGGAAATTTATTCTAATCCTAGTCAAATCCATTTAGTTGATTCAATAAACCATTTAATAGCTAAAATGCAAAGTCTGATTTCCAATTTTGTCATATTTTCAAAAGAACAAAGTAATATAATTCCTTCATACATATTCCTTTTTTTCAAAACAGAGATTTCAATAACATTTAAAGATCATATTTCAATGCAACAATGCAAATGAAGAAGGTATTGCAATCCTTTTATTGATTTCAAATATACAACTTTACATCTTTCAATTTCTTGAATGTAATAATAAATTTCAATTTCTTTCTTTCAAACTTCAAAATTCATCATACAGATTACATTTCCTTCACATTCTTTCAAAGCAAAAATAGTCTATCTATTTCTTTTTCATTTCACTTTACAAATTTCATAATCCATACAACATCTTTCCATTTCAAAACATTTACAAATTCATCCACTTCAAAGTGGGAAAGGTTACAATGAGATTTCATTTCACAAGGTACTATCAAACTGTCTTTCTCCTCTGCTCCATAAACAACAACATGAATTTCTCCTTTTGGATCACAACAAAGGTAGGGGAAAGGCAATGCTCTCTCCACCCAACCAAGACATCCAATGAAGAGGAGAATCATCCTTCTTCATTGGCCCCCGAGCCCCAACCACAATGTAATAAGAAATGTATTTCAACTCATGGCAACAACAGGCTTCCACATCACAAAGCAATCTTTCAACATGCACATTTCAAATTAAAAACAATCCAAAACAAAACAACAGTAGTTTACAACTGCATGAAACATTAAGATAGAACTCAAGCTTCATCATGCAAGCCAAAGGAGCAAGAACTATGGGGAAGTTGCTTTATGCCTCCCAATGGGAATTGGGTATCCACCTGTAACAAACCACCAATATAAATCATCACACATATCCTTATGCCCCCACAATCCCTCCTTATGCCCCCACAAATTTCCTTATGCCCCCACAAAGTAAGAAATGCAAGTTATTTCTTTTCCATGGTGGATCCCAATCCCAAACTCCCTCCACAAAAATTTGATGCCACTGGCATTCCCTTATGCCCCCACATGGATTCCCCATAGCCTTCTCCTACACCATTCCTATGCTAGTCTACCCAAACAGCCAACAAACACACAAAACATTCACCATTCACACAAACATAAAAAGAAATAAAATCATATATGAAGAGCTAAGCTCCTACCTCTCCATGGTAGATTTTGTTCCAATACAAAAACTTTCAATGTCAATATACAGTCCCAAAATCAGGCAATGAATCAAGTATGAAATGCTCACCAATCTCCTCCAAACTCAACAAGAGCTCCAAATAGCAAAAAATTCACCCCAAAGGAAGCATTCCAAAAAGTTCAACAACCCAAAACAAAGCAAGGAGTTTCAATTTTATAGAAGAGGGAAGAGAAGAGGATGAGGTGGATCCATGTAGGATGCCACATCACACATCCTCAACTCCAACACAAAATTCAAATTCATTCTCCAAAGCACAATAAAGAGGTGGGTGAATAATATGACAAATAAACTTACACACTCCAAAAAGCCCACACCCCAAAGGACTGAATTTAATAAAATGTAAGAAGAGTGCAATTAAAACTTACAATTTGTCTTCCCAAAATGCATTAAAAAGGTCTAAAATCAACCCTCCAACCATAGGTATGGTTGGTAAATAAAATTAAGAGGTATGGGACAAGTTTTACTTGTCCCACAAGCCTCCAAAATCAGCCTCCAAGGACAAATTCGAATTTCCAAGGAGGTGGAGTGTTTCATACTCCAAAATCTGACTTACACAACTCTTACACATACTTACACATCACTTACCACATTTAATACAAGAGCCAACAACTTCTATAATTACTTTCTTATATCCCAAATTTGATTTATTTATTTATTTTAACAATATGATTACTCACATTAATTCTCCACAATTAAAAGAATAATGAAAGGGGTAAATGCATCACAAAATAAACACATGCAAACAATAATAAAAAGAACCACATTAATAAAATACACAAAACCCTTGGTCACATTCAAAGGTAATCCCCCATGGGAATCCCTAAAAAAACACACACACACACACAAAAACATGTTGCCATGGTGACCTTGTTGAATTCATCTAGAATTCCAATGTGGTTGGTCTCCAATCCCCGATGTTTGTTGTGATAGTTTAACCTGCAAAACAAAAATACCTCCTTCGGCCTCATGGCCATATCAAAACATCCAACATGATATAAATATAATCAAAAATCATCTATACATATGAATCACAACAACATCAAGGCAATCAACAATATCACTTACAATTTATATCAACAACTATATCATCATCATATAATGTCCATTTTCTAGGTCTACTCACAATATCCAAAATCACATGTTTGAACAACATTCATAATATATCCATGTCAAATAGTATATCATCATCCACATATGGAAGTGTCTCTAATAATCATCATGCATCATAACTAAATCTCAAGATCAATAATAATCCATGGTCCAACATCTAACATTATACTAAATCAAAATCATAATAATGTCCATAATGTAATCAGATAAAAAGGTCGAATGGAAGGTAAAAAGAATTTGAAAACTACCAAAAATTTGATCCATTTATTATCATACACATTGTGCATGCAGAGGAAGAGTTAACAAAAATTAAACCACTATGAATAATAACAAGGTTGAGTGGGAGAAAGTAATGTTCAAAGTAGTATTAAAGAGAGACTTAATCAAATCCATGAAAGAAACGCTTGAGAAAAGACTCAAGGAGATCCACCCAGAGGTATTGCACAAGATAGATGTGCTAGAGGGTGTGACCTCAGACTTAGAGGTGGTGGTGAAATAATTAAAGGAGAATGTTGATGAGCTGGTCCTTGAGAATCTATTTGGTATTTTTGAGTCCACGCGAGATAAGGTGGCCCAGGAGTTTAAGGGGTGGAAGGAGTTGGAAAATTTATCAAACAAGGAGTTTCTAGAGCTTCTTCAAACACCTAAGGCTTGATATATGATGAGCGTGTGGATGCTAAATACTTTATTATTTTATTATTTAGGTAAATTTCCACATTCCTTATTCTTCGATTCTTTGATTCATTCATTCTTGGAGGATCATTCTTTTTTAATATTACCAAGGAAAAACAATACTCTTGGTGTGGGGTAATGTTGGTTAGAGAAAATGGCTAATTACTATCCATGTACAAGAGTTGGAGAATGTGTGTAGGATCATGTGTGCAAGGGAATATAACATAAATAGGATAATGCATGAATGTGTGCACAACATACGAGAAGAGTTCAACGTGTGAAGGTTCACACATATACTATAGACACAAAAATTTGGTATCACTACCCTTGATTTCCCACATGTGCATTTTTCACCATGGTTCTAGCTACACCCCCTTAATTTGATTAATTTATTTAAATTACCATCTATTATCCCATCACCTTTAATTCTTCTCATTAACCTAAATTATCTAGTTACCCATAATTAGCTTTCATCTCTCCTATTTTGTTAATCACCCCTAATTAGCTTTCATCTCTCCTAATTAGTTAATTACCCCTAATTAGATTTCATCTCTCCTAATTAGATAATTACCTCTAATTAGATTTTATTTTAGGATACTTTTATCCCTAACCACCTAAATCCACATCCCTATTATTTTTATAGCTTTTATACTACCCATCCGTGTCTCCTATCTAACCATGACACTTCCCTACACAACCCTTACCCACCTACATGCTTTTAAAAACTTATCCCCAATATCTAAAAGCCCCATATCCCATGTAAATCTATGATTTTACTATTTAATGAATGGTTACCTGTAGTGGGAGGTGACCTAGCTAGGTATTCATCGACGCTGTAAGACTAATTTCACCCCCTTTCCAAAATGAGACACAATTTCGGTTTTATTGCCTTTGTGTGAACTTTTATTAGAATCTGATCATCCTTGCAGTTGTGTTAACCCTCTTGGATTCCATTGAAGCTCTCCTTTCATCACTTTTGGATATTTGGGAGGTTTAATTTGATTTTTTCTTATGTGTACTATTATATGTTATTTTCATTATTATCTTGTTAAATCTAACTTCTTGCAAGTCTAGACATTGTCAAAATTCCACCATCAATATGTTCTTCTATCCAATTTTCTTGCAACATCCTTGTTTATCCCATCTACCTTCAGATTGTTTTTTCACTATCCAGGTCATTTTCACTCTTCCCGAGATCATCATCAACCCATCCCTATATTACCATACTTTTTTTTCCGATTCCTTCCGATTATCTCCGCTTTTTCTTTCTTATTGTTCCCGATTCCCAAATTTGTCTTCTTGCTCCTCTGTCATCCCAAATTGTTCTGTCTACACAATAGTCACTGCCAAGCCAACCCACTCATTGTCAACCCAAGTCATGTTTCCACCTAAATCATCCCGATCTTCATTTTCTCAAATCTTTTCTTTTTTAGTGTTTCAAATCCTCCCCTGCAAGTTACTGATCAAAGTTATTAGAATTTTTTGATTACCTTGCTTGCACTCATAACCTTACAGTCTATATTTTTATATTGTTGTTTAGCTTCATCTACTCAGGTCATCGTTGACTTGACCTTATCCAGCCTAGGTCACCATCGACCCATCTAGGTACAATTTTTTTATGTCTATTTATATTAGATCATTACTTTTCATCTATCTCTTCCATTTCCATATTTTGTTATTTATCAGTTTCTACATGTTATCCACCCATATTTCATTTATATCATTTACCTTTATCAAATGGGAGTTGACATCTATGAAATGAAAGTAACTTATCTTGGAAGTGGCTTCATCGAGCAACCCTCACATATACCATCTAATCCATTTTCTTCTTAGTTATCCTTGTCTTGTAGGTTCATCAATCTTATTGAGAGATCATTCACTTTTTTCTCATCCATTTGCATCCATCACACATTCGAGGTACCTTAAACCCTCACATTTTGGAGTTATTTAATTTTCTTTAGTACTAATTCATTAACTTGAAAAAGGAACAAAAATTAGATCAACATTCTGGCATGCCCGATGGGATGACCCTTTTAGGTGAGTCTCTTGCATTTTTCTTCATTTTCTTATTTTCCACTAACACTGTGGTAGAATTTATTTTCTTTTTCTTGTTTTTGTTGGCTTCTAGCATTGCTTGAATTTCTCTTCGCTTGCATCTTCCTAAATATCAAATAAAAATGAAAATGTTTCTCTAGGTATTCTTCATATTTTCTTATTTTATAATTTTGCATCGCATTTCCCCTTTCTTGAGTGTTTTTTCTCATCAAACTTTCACATTTTTATTTTTCTTAAAAATAACCCTTTTACATCCTTTCTTGAAAATATAACTTAATTAGGGGTCAGTCGATTGCATCTCACATTCTATCACACAACCAAATTCACACATTAATCTACATATCTAGACATCTTCTTATTAGGTGGACTCATTGGGATTTCACCACCCAACAGGAAGTTACCATGATGTTCTGGACACGTTAGAAATCCTACACAGACTCAAGCCTCACATACCTTCAGTTATATCGAGGAATACCCAGCCATAACTATATGAAACCAACTCTAGATTGCCATTTCCTAGGTACCTTTGTTATCCATTCCCATTTTTTATTTTTCACACTTTCTTAATAAATCAAAACAAAAACAAAAATTGTTGTGTTTGAATTGCTCGATTTAGTTAGTATAAACTTTTTTTGTTTCATGCCCATAGTTACTCATTCGGTAGCCAATAAAATGGAACAAAACTTTTCCTCAAATAGTTCTATCGTCTCATCTCAACAAACATCCACCATGACCAATGTCTCATATGTGCCCTTGGTTACTTCCTCCATGGGCACCCAACCTCTCATCAATGTTTCTCATCAAGGATATTTTATTCAAACTACTACTGTAGGTGAGACTAATCCTTTCTTATATCATCAACCTATCCCATCTTGACAAGCCACCCCTCCATCTCCTACATCAAACCTTTTGGACCTCTTATTATCCCTCATGGTAGTTTATAGTTCCAAGATCTTCTTGATGCCAATATAATATCTCTTCAAGAATACCTTCTTAGGAATTCAACCCAACTTCCTATTGATGGTCCACCACTTCAAAAACTTTATCCTTATCAGTCAAATCCTAAAAACATGCAACCTCACTCCTCACAACTTTCTACAGTTCAACATGATCTTGCTTCATCTTCTACCAATCCCCCATCTCATCAAACCACTCATTTAATCACACTCATTCCTCCTATCCTCCCTCTAATCAACACAACTATCACCACATCCATTACTATTACCTCTTCGGCCACTATCATTACTAGTTTCCCAACCCAATATCAGTCAAATCCTAAAACATGCAACCTCACTCCTCACAACTTGCTACAGTTCAACATGATCTTGCTTCATCTTCTACCAATCCCCATCTCATCAAACCACTCATTTAATCACACCCATTCCTCCTAATCTCCCTCTAATCAACACAACTATCACCACATCCATTCCTATTACCTCTTCGGCCACTATCATCACTAGTGTCCCTACCCAATCTGCCCAAATATCGCATCCCATATCCAAACAACATAACCCTTATTTTCCTCTCACATCACACATACATGTCATTTCTTCCCAACCTCCTCTTACGAGTTCTTTGCATTATATGGTGTCTAATCCACCTCATCAAAAATTTCAACCTATTCATACCTACATTCCCATTCATCATTTACCACAACAACCAACCCAATCCCAACAATCATATCACATCCCCATATCACAACATAAAACATTACAACAACCTCCTCAATCTCAACCCATGACTTACATACATCCTTATCAAATGATTCCTCAAACACCCACACATCCACAAACTTATCAACCACCTTATCAAGATACTTTCCATGACACACAATCACAATCCGAATCAATCATCACATTGAAAAGACCCATGCATGCCCTAATGAATAGGTTGGCTATTCTGAGGCCACTACCTTGTTACCCAAGTGTACCTTATCTTATGAACAAATCTGTAATGAACCTATTCATTTGTTAGTTATAATCAAACCTTACCCCCTCATTGGGAGATTCCCAATTTTACCAATTTTAATAGCAATGAAGATCCCCAACAACATCTCCACGCATTTAGGTGTGCATGTTACCTTATTTCCCATTATCATTATCTTATGATTCACACCCTCCCTATATCCTTGGCTGGTCCAACATTAGACTAGTACAATGGCATTCCTCAACATTCATTATTCTCCTTCACCCAACTCGTAATTGTTCTTATATAACTTTTCAATTAATATTGCATGCAAAAACCACCATCATTGACTTATACACCATTAGATAGCTCAATGACGATTCTATTACATACTTTTTCACATAATTGTGTGGCATTATAAACCAACTATCATTTTCTCTTCTACAAACCAAACTCATCAAACTCTTCTCATGTTCTTGTGCGAAGCATATTTCTTCTACATTGCAAATCCAATCATTCCAAACATTCAAATAAGCCCTCACCATGGTGTGTAAACTTGAGATTCATGCCATTGAACAAGGATAATTAAAACTTAAATCAAATAAACCTAAGACTGAGGAGTTTACCGGATCATCCACACTCTCCACACCGTTAATCAAGATCCTACCCCATCAACAACCTCACCTTCTTCATCAACTATCACATCCACCTCTTTAGACATCATTCCTACATCTACCAGCCCATCAACACTTATCCCCATAACCACACCAATCACACCCACATCTATCTCAAAATCTATTCCCACATCCACACATGTTGCATCTCCCCATTTACAAGCATATCAATGATGCCCCTTGAAACATTTATGAAACAACCATTCAATTCTACATCCACCATTGAACCAATACCTATATCTACTTCATCACCTACATCTACTTCACCACTTATCACATCCACTTCATTAGATTTGACTACTTTATCTACATCTATTCCACCTTTACCCATTATACCATCCTTAACATCAATCCTAGTTCCTCTTTCCGCACTTTTTCCCCGCACCCACCACATCAACTCTTATGACCAAATCTACATCACCTTACACACCACTTTAATCATTTGAAGAATTTTGTAAAGCACTTCCACTTGCTGCAACTTCAAGTGATCCTCTCATATCGTCTATGCAATCAAACACTTCTACATCAAACCAATATTTTCCTTCTTTTGACCTCATCATGAAAAACTACTCCCTCCACCTATACCAACGCAATCTTTAGACCCTCTAGTAGAGATTGTTTTCATCCCTCCCAAGGGTGCCTCTTCACAAAAAAGATCTAGAACCCTTGGCACATTTCCTCAATGTTCTCTTTCACATCCTCACAAGAAAATCAACATCCCCCTCCTAAGATCAAACAATCCAATGCCACATCATCTATCTTAGGACCACATCCATCTCTTCTAGGACCAGCCCCTTCATCAAAAACATTTCAACCAACCAATCAACCCAAGCCAAAACCATCCAACACTTCTTCTTCTAGAACACCAATCATCACAAAAATGAAACCAAGACATCAAACCCCGAAATACTCCAACTCCACACTTGACATCCAAATCATCTCAAGAATCTACTTCTTCTTCCAAGACCAATACATATCACAAAGACAAGGAACCTCCTAATATCTTGATTGAATCATATACGGAGGTCCTCTAACACTTACTCCAAATTTCCACCATCATGCTTCCACCTATTAAGGCATTTGACCCAAATAGCAAGAATCAATCATGGTTCGATTCCAACCTCATATGCACCTATCATCGTACCCCTGGACATGATACTGAACATTGCAAAGCACTCCAAACCCTTGTCCACAAAATCATCAAGGAATATGACCTTATTCTTGAGGAAAACCAATCTCCTCCTTCCACATCCATTCCAACATCTACACCTTCTACCTCATCCATCCAAATGAAAAATTCCCCTCATTCCTCATGGACTTTTGTGGCCATCCCACCTCCAAATGATGATTATTTTGAGGATGGTCCCCATTTATTTATCAATTTTGTTTGGATATCCACTCGATCTGGCCCACATGATCCTAAATCGACACCCCAACAAAAATCCAAGACCTTTGTCACCATTCCTCCTCCTAAGGAGTTCACCTCATCATCGAAACCTAAGGTTTCTATCTTAGCTGCCCCTCGGCCTATTGAAAAAGTATCGTCGAATAACTTCATTAAGCCCCGATTAATATATCACTTTACAAGATCATCCAAAGCTTTTCAAAACATAGACAGGACATCACTAAAGCCTTGAAGCATATTTTGACCTTTGGTGATGAGGCTCATCCCTTTGCATCTCTCGTAAGAACACTCACATATTCTGTTGCTATCTCATTTAATAATGTTGAGATTCTGTATATCACACCAGAAGAACATGATATTCCCATTTTCATCATGGTTAGGATCAACGATACCTTCATTCGATGATCCATGATCGATAATGGGGCAAGCATTAACATAATCCCATCACATACCTTCAATTAGGTCAATATCCCAAAAATATATCATCTCCCAAACACACGCGGTCCTTCGCACCTTCAATGATGTAATATCTCCCACCTTGGGAATGATTGTGATTCCTATCCGCATTCTTGAGAATATCCTCCACGAGGTCTTATACATCATTGAAGGATAATTTCAGTACAATGTTCTCCTTGGATGACCTTGGATCCACGCTATGTGTTGCGTCCCCTCTACACTTCATTGTTGTCTTAAATACGAGAATGAGGGGAAGATCTTGACACTTCCGGGGAAGATCATCCCTTCCAAATGTGCAATATGATCTATTAACCCAATGATTTCCTCATTCCCAAGAACAATCCATCTACACCATCCACCAGCTCATCCATCCCTTCATCTAAAATTCATAATGATGAATCCCTAGATAAATTAATAGACAAACTCACATTGGGGAGTATCATCTTCTTACACTCAACACATTGCCCACTCCTCACCATCTCGGTAGACCCATCCAATCTCTAATGTATCAACCAAATGTCAAGGATATTGTTTCTTTTGGCCCTCCACATCTTCGTACCAACCTCATTTATGGTGGTTTTGACACCCCTTCTTCTCATATCATTTATCATCCACATGTCAAATCTTATACCGTGTTTTTGGGTTCCTCAAAAACCATCCTTCACCCACACATATCTCCACCATTACGCATGGAAGTGATTCAAGATGGGACATTACGAGCATGGGCATGGACATTACTTCTCCATCATCTCCATCCCATGAGTCCATAGATACAAATGATATTGTGTCTATCGCCTCGGCATTTTTTTAGGTTCCACCCTCACCTTGGGACCGATCACTTATCAATTTGAAATTAATACTAGGTCCCTTCCTTTCTACCATCCAGGACATGATAGAAGAATATTCTTCTACCATCGACATTATTTAGTGTGTTGATGATGACATCATTATTTCCCACATGGGGGCAGAGGATTCTTATCTTCATAAGACCTTACTATCTCGACATGTCCACTCTTCACAACAAAGCCACCATTGATATCAATATCAAGACTCCTTAGGAGCCTCACATCCTCAAAGTGGGTCAATCTCTTGATCCACATGAGCTTGAGTCTTTCATCACATTCCTCTCTTGTTATAACAAGGCATTCACATGGTCATATTCATACATATCATGTCTTGATCCTTGTATCATTATCCACAATATCGTCACCTTTCCCAGTGTTAAACCAGTTAAGAAGAATCTTTGCCGCATGCATCCTCGAGTTACCCTCCTTGTCAAAGAGGAGTTGCAACATATTATTTCTACCAATTTCATCATCCCCATTGACTATCTCCAATGGGTTTCCAACAACGTACCTATTTCTAAGGAATCTAGAAAGCTTTGTATATGCACCAACTTTTGAGATCTTAATCTCATTTTACCTAAAGATGATTATCCTCTTCCCAACATCGATCAACTTATGGATCTTACCACAGTCATGATATTTTCTCTCTTATGGAAAATTTATCTATTTATAATCAAATTCTCATTGCACCATAATACCAACATAATACCTCCTTCATCACTCCTTGGGGGACCTTTTTCTACCATGTCATGCCCTTCGGTTTGAAAAATTCCAGAGCTACCTATCAGCATGGGCCATGACTTACATCTTTCATGATCTCATCCACAAAACAATAGAAGATTATTTCAATGATCTCTTAGGTAAATCTAAACATCGTCACAACCATCTTTCTGTTCTCAAAGTCCTTTTTAAGTGCATCATTCATTTATGCCTTCATCTCAATCCAACCAAATGTGTATTTGGGGTGTTCACCAAGAAAATCCTTTTTTTATCGTGTCTATTAGGGGTATTGAATTTTAACCCGCAAAAATCAAAGAAATCATCAAAATTCCTCTTCCTTCCAATCTTAAACAACTTTTCAATCTTTAAGGATGACTTCAGTTGGTCTATCGCTTCATTTCTCAACTTTCAAATTGTTGACAACCCTTTCATCATCTTCTTTGTAAAGACATATAATTCAATTGGGATCATAATCTGTCAAAATAATTTTGATGATATTCAAAAATATCTCTTATCCTCAATAGTTCTTAAACCTCCATGCAAGGGGATCCATTTTATCTATACATCTCTACTACTAATCACACTCTAGGGGCTATGTTAGCACATCATGATGACCAAGGTCATGAGTAGGCCGTTTATTACATCAGTCACACCCTCCACAACTATGAGACTCACTACATTAAGATGAAAATCTATGTTGCACCTCTTCTTTTCCACCTCTAAAATTTGACATTATCTTCTCAACCATAAGACTTATGTTGTTACTAGCTTTCATCTTCTTAAGATGATGCATTCTAAACCATATCACAATGATCATATCACTTGATGGCTCATGCTCATGACTGATTTCGACCTCGAGTTCATTTCTCAAAAATCCATTAAGGTCCAAGCTATTGAAGATCAATTAGCCAAAGCCCCTCTTCCTAGTACACATATTCCCCTTATTATTGATCCTATTGTACCTTCCTCCTCCACACATCATATCCACATGGCTCCATTAACACTAGGGGAATTCATTCTAGGGTTTGTCTATTTGTGGATCAATTCATTTCCATCCTTGACATTTTCTTATCCCATCCGATCTTATCCACTTTACTCTAGTCAAATTATCTATCCACCATCTTATATAATCCCAAGTCCACATTTGTGGCCATATGTGTGTTTCCCCGATGGCATAATGGCTTCATCTAAAGTCCACTTTTGTGGCCATATTTGTGCCTCTCTTAGGGGCACCATATTTTCATCCTAAGCCCACTTTTGTGGCCATTTTCTCATCTCCTAAGATGCATATTTCTTGCTTCCTCATTTTTGAGGTGTTGCGCATATTTTTTGATCTTTATCCTACTCATCTCATATAATATTATTTAAATTTATCCCATCCAAAGTCCACCTTTTGTGGCCATCTTCATCTCATTATGGACATATATTTTTCTCACTTTTGAAAGGTAGCGCATAATTTCCTCCTCCTCTAGTCATATCTAATTCCTAAGTCCACTCTTGTGGCCATTTCATCATCTTGTTAGGGACAAATATTTTCTTCACTTCCTCAAAGGTAGTATATAGCTTTTATCTTTACTCATCTATCCCATCGTATACCATATTTTTTCAAGTCTTATGTGACTTTAACATCGAAACCTTACCCTTAAAATCAGAATATTACTACTCTAGAAAGGAGCCAACGTGGAAATTTTTCCCCAATTGGATTGGACCATACATTATCACACATTAGTATGGGTCAAGATCCTATCACTTTAACTCCCTTGATGGTAAACTAGAAGTGGAAGTGATTAACGCCTTGCACTTGCAACCATTCTATTGTTAGCATGTCTACCATTGATCCCTTAGTCATATCCATAGATCATTCATCCATAATAACCTCTTCCATCTATCATTGTAATGATTTGGAATTATGTGGTCTACCATTACTTTCTTTGACACAACCTTAAATATAGACACCATCACTATCTCCATAACATTTTCCTTAAGGATAAGTTCTCCCTCTTTGGTGAGAACTTTGCGATTATTACATCCATTTCCCTCTTGTTTACCTCTTTGAATCATGCAGAGGGTTCACAAGTGTCTCTTGTACATTCATTTTCCCCTTCTAAGTGGTCTACCTAGCTATTCCCAGCTCTCCCCCATGTTAAAAATCAAAATTCATGGATTCTCTTATCAAAATTCAAAAGTTATTAAAAAAAGACTACTCCCTCGAAGGACAGTTGTTCATATAAAAATTATTATTATTATTAAATCAAATCAAATAAATAGACCGATCCCTTAAAGGATGGCTATCATGTATAGTTTTTTCCATATATATCATATGTGTAACAATTATACCATACCCTCAAAGGATGGCTACTCTTTTGTATCATGGCATTGAAGGCTTCTCGCATTGATCAAATTTATTCTAGAAAACTTCCCGCATTTATCAGTTTTCTCTTTCCCCTTCCCAGAGTGGGGGCATAGATTTAGGGAACACCACTTATGGATAACCCTATTCCCACATACAAGTAACATCACAAACCCCTTTTCATGTCAACATTAGGTTTATGATTTCATTCCATCCATGTTTTTATCGATATCTTTGGTATAACTAACTATCGTTGTTTATATGCTAATGTATGTTTTAGTCTCTTGTGTCTTGCGTCACTGGATCCCTCGTGATTACCTCCAATGAGATTGGAGGCATATTTTCCTCGTTTGTTCCTTGATATGACATAGCATCATTTGTACCCATGGGTTTCCATAGTTAAGTTATGTTTTACTCTAAACCTTTTCACTTCTAGTTTTCATCTCTCCTTTGTTTTATTACAAGCACATCTTTCTTTATGTAAATCCCATTTATGCTACCCATCTATTATATCACATAAAATTACCTACCCTTTCCAATACCCATCATTCATCACATACTACCCATGCATATACATTCAGCATCATAATCAAACATTTATTAAACATGTAATCATCACCATCATCAATATAAAACATATTATCATAATCATCATTAAGATAATATATCATCTTATACTTTTACCATCATCATCAAATATAAGTAAAACATGTAGTTACATCATCATGAATCAAATAATCAACATCACACAATACACACATGCTAAATAATGAAAAAATCATATATCATATATGTCACCAAAACAAAGTGTATTTGTACATCATCGACCTCTAAGGGTCCTCTCTCAAAGCAGAGATGTCAGTAAAAATAGTAAACTATACATCAAAATCCTAAACTCTTTCCCCTATGAGGTAATTCCCTTAGTCTAATTATCAGCCTTGTCGCCTCCACCCTCGGCCCTCTCCTCGATGCGGCTGAGCCACACTCACTATGATCCCAAATGACCTAGCTCCATATGCCACTCTCCTATATAGATTCTCCCAATATCAAATATTAAGTACTAATATCGGAGAATTGGGGACTAAGATCGGGTAGTGTGAATTCCTAGTAGTTGAATTGGTCAAAGGTAAATTAGAGGCTAAGTGTGGGTAGCGTAAGCTCCTATTTATTGTTTGATTTATCTTCTTGAAAGTAAGCTAATTAAATACTATAAATAAAAAAATAAAAGAAAATTGACTAATCTAATATAATTTAAATTAATATTTTTGTATTTTCTGCAATAACAAGATGCGTATAGAAGAAATGAAGAAATTGCTTCTAAATTAATTAACCAATCCTATACAAATAAATAACCGGATGTAGCTATTTATCTATGTAACAATATATTAAATCTATTCTAATTTAAATGAATATTTTTCCAATTAATAATTATGGATTATCAAATCCTCTTCCTATCTTAGAGACACGGGAAGATTTGAAGCTTTTGAGAATCTTTTCTTCCCCTGTAACTTCCCGGATAGAATATGAGAAGATTCAATAGAAACCACAATTTACAATAGATTTGTTATTATCTATGGTGATATAGCAAGTTTCCTCCAAATATTATTCCCAAAAATATCCACCGGAGATAGGAAGGGAAGCATTTATGACCACAAAGTTGTATAGAAGATGTGAAAGCCTCTTGGAAATGATCTAACTATTTGCAATAAATAAAATTATTTCTTCTACTCTAGTTGATAAGTGTGTGTACGTTCATAGATAAATGAAGAAATGAAGAAACTCAATAATAACCCCAACTTGGAATTACAAAGTGTAGAGGTAATGCCGGTTGTGTTATCACTTTATCCCCTCATTTATCTTTAATAGTATTTTATGTCCACACGAGTCGAGGGAACTGGGAATGTAGAGGAAGTAGTAAGAATAAATCGCTAGAGAAATGCCATCTTGAAGGCAAATGATCTAGTTGAAATTCACTCTCATATAGTTTTAAAACCTATAGTAGCTTATGATTTGATTTCAGATTTTAAAAATACCTTCTCGCACATATCATTTTTGGATTTTCAAGAATCCTCCTTCACATCGTGTTGCGTTATTGGACACGTGTTTTATCACTCATTTCACCATCTCCCTAGGTGGTGATTGCATAACCACTGCTCTGCACAGGACGGTGGTTCCATGTGAATTACTTGATACTTCTCAAGCGAGATTTAGACACGTGCTAACTCACTCCAATTCACCTCTAGCACATGTTTCTTGATCAATTTTGTTGATTTTAAGCTTGATTGATTCATGCCAACCTCCTCTTCCTCTTATAATTGTTGATTGATAGTTTAACTCCACTTCCACATTGTGATGTGGCACCCCATTGCTGCCAAATGGCTTAGACCATTTCCCAACTTGTGTTCTATAAAGCCATCACTTATTCTGAAGCAAATGACTCAAGATTATTTCGTATCTTTCTTAGTTGGGCTGCCACAATCTTTCCGAAACTATATAGCCAAGATTTTTTCTCTTGTGTTATATTTAATTTACCTACATCACAACCATAGTGTCATCAAGTTGTCATTACTCAAGCACTTTCATCTTGTTGCTTCCTCTGCATTCCCACCCCTGGACTCACATGGACATAAAATAATGGTAAAGATAACTGAGGGGACAAATTGATACCACAACTGACATTGTCTCTGCACCGTAATTCCAGGTTAGAGTTGTTATTGATTGTCTTCATTTCTTCATTTAGCTCTGAACGTACGCACACTTATCGCCTAGAGTAGAAGAAATCAATTTATTTCTTTCAAATAGTTAGATTATTTCTAAGATCCTTTCACATCTTCTATAGAAGTTTCTGGTGATAAATCATTCCCTTCCTATCCTCTGTGGATTTGTGAGGGAAGAATATATGGAGGAAGCTTTCTATATCACCATAGATAATAACAAATATGTTACAAATTTTGGTTTCTATTGAATCTTCTCGCATTCTATCTGGGAAGTTGCAAGGGAAGAAAATATTCTCAGAAGCTTCAAATCTTCCCGTGTCTCTGAGATAGGAAGAGGATTTGATAATCCACAATTATTAATTAGAAAAAGATTCATTTAAATTAGAATAGATTTAATATATTGTTGCATAGATAAATAGCTACATCTGGCTATTTATTTGTATAGATTAGTTAATTTATTTAGAATAAATTTCTTCATTTCTTTTATAAGCACTTTTATTCCGTAAAATATAAAAATATTAACTTAAATTAGATTAGATTAGTTATTTTGAGTTTATTTGTTTATTTCCTTTATTTAATTAATGTCCTTTTAAGTAGATAAATCAAGCAAACAATAGGGAACTTACGCTACCCGTACTTAGCCTCTAATTTCCCTTTGACTAATTCAACTACTAGGAATTCACACTACCCAATCTTAGTCCTTGATTCTCCTGTAGTTTCCCATCATAACCCTTACAATATTCCACATCGGATGTCCTAGCATGACCTCGAGAGGTCGAGTATGATTGAAGGTCACTTTTTTATTTTCAGTCGTACACCTCCCTCTTCTCGTGGTATCAATCCCTATCCCGGGTGACTTGGTCTCTCTCATATGTAATTGCATCCCTCTACTAGATCGCAATGTCCCCTCTCAACATGCATCTAATCTAGCTCCAAATTTAATCATGTCATCTATGCTTAATCTCCTCTATCCCCATCTTCGTTGCCTCCTAGATCCACCTCTACCTCAACCTCCATCTTCTCCTCCTCCTCATATCCTCTCTCCCCAACCACCCAAGGTGCCCAAGTTGCAGTCATCCAATCAGTAAATACCACTCCAACTCCTACGTCATCATCATCATCCCATGGTACTACCACCTCCTCCAACGGATCTTTCATGTCAGCAAGTGGTAGCTCCTATCAATATCCTCTCTCCTATATGAGATAGGATCCCTAGGCACCATCTGCATGACTCCAAATTATATTCACACTCTATCAAACTGTATGGCCTCTATCATCTCTAGTTATCTTCCCTGCACCCATCTTGTCCTCCTCATACCCACTAACTCTACATCCACACCCAGCACCATGCAAGGAAGTTAGTATATGGTCGGCATTTGATCCAATCCACATTAAACTCTTTAAACCTATCGACATACCAATCCACACCCATCTCTCCTCTATCTCCATGAGCTTGATTGGCCAACCATCTCAAAACCCCACTGTAAGCTCTATGTGGTCCCCAGTGACCCATGGTAGCCCTAGTGGCCAGATCACTACAATATTCTCATAGGCTTAGTAATGTAGTAATAATCCTACATATAAATTTGATCTCCTCCTTCTCTATACATGACTAACTCATAGTACACTGTGCTAGTAAAGCAGTGCCAAATGAAAACATTTCTGGTGCTCAAATATATCTACTATGACACTTTCTAGTGGTCATGGAAACTGCCCCCTCGAGTTAGGAAATTCATAACATGAAATAACCATCATAATCAAACAAATCAACTAACTTCATGGTACCCCATCCTTGTACTTCAACTCATATGAAAAATCCCTGAAGAGAATCTGATGTGGGGTACATCGGCTCCAAATATTCATGTCAACATTGCAAGTACGATATCATATTTGATGGGAATTATCTGCTCCTCTTGTATAGGCAATCTAAGGATGTAATATACATCCTCTAGGGTGATGGTCATCTCACTTTTCCTAGATCTAAAAGTTCTTGTCTTTCTATCCCATCTCTCAACCAAAGCAATCATCAAACCCATGTCCCATGGGATCCTATGATAATAACAGAATCCTCCTAACCCCTTTGACTTCTAAGTGATCCCACACATCATGATTCACATCTCCTCTGATCTACTCTAATAGAGATGGCACTCATTCTCTCATGCCTATAATCACCAATCAAATAGATAACATCATACCATTTAACCATTAAAATTTATCTCAAATCCATTTAATCATTAACCATGTAATCTAGCTCTAGTCGATGTCGACCCGGTCGGGTCGACATGTGTAGGGACCAATCAACACGCCTTAGGGAAGGTTTGACGACAATCCTATCGGGTTGCCACCAAGCACCCCTTGCATCATCCATTTTTCTAAAAAATGTAAAATAAAATTGATAAAAAATTAAAGAAATTAAAATAAAAGTGTGGGTTTCGATACTAACCATCCTACATACCCTCTAACATTTCCTGGTTGCTCCTTTGGTCTCCATCTCTCAATCTTATTCTTTTACTCTTTTATCTCACTCGTCAGATTGTACTAGTGAAAATTAGCATCATCGGCTGATTTTTGGGCTTATATAGCTGCCGACACCAGTCTCCATTGACCACTTTTGGTCATCGTAGATCAGCCTTAGTTGTCCTCGACTTGCCTTAGAAGCTCTTATTTTGGCTTGCCCTCCTCCTTTTCTATGTCCTTTAATAATTTGATTCTTGATAAGTGGTCAGGTCCCAAATTACTTTTTCATGGTTTCACAACCACTTTGTGAACTCAAACTCTTGAAATAAAAGGAACCAACGACATATGTGCCCTTACATAACATGCTTTTTTACTTAGTACTTCAATGCCATGTGGTCCATGTAGAATATAAATGGTGTTGCCAACAGAATCGCTAAACTTATACAGTGTGTAGATCATGGACAATGCTTCGTGCTCAGTAGTTTTGTAATTATGTTTTTGGTGTCAACTTTCTACTTGAAAAACACAAGGGATGATCAACAATTTCCTCACCAGGTTGTGCTAGTACTTCTCCCATAGTTATTCCTAAGGTATCAACATGCACATGGAAAGGTTTATCCCAAGAAGGAAAACATAGTATGGGCACAATGACAAGCATATCCTTCAAAGTGTCAAATGCTTTATGTTGCGCCTCTCCCCAACAAAAGGAACTCTTTTTTTTAGCATTTCCTCCAAGGGCACACGTGATCTTTTCATATCCCTTGATGAATTTCATGTAATACCCTCTATGCCCAAGGAATCCATGTATTGCACCTTGACTAGTAGGCTCCCTTAACCCCACAATAATTGTAACTTTAGTGGGATCCACTAGTATACCTTCTTTACATATAATGTTTCCCAACAAGATTCTAAATGGAGTAGTAAAGACTAATTTCTTAATGTTGAGAAATATCCTCGCCGACATCTCTCAAACATCAGACTCCCATCACAAAAGGAAGGAACCCATGCGCGTATCGACCTATCACCCAAATTTATTTTTGCTGAAAGTCTGAGCACTCACCCGAGGCACGCGTGGGTACCGAGTCTCTCTTTTATGTGAGTTTAATGGGAAACATCATCTATGATTAGTGTAAGAGTTTTCATGAGGGAGGTTGAAACATACAAGAACCATAGGGCTCAGAATGGCCTCTAGATCCTTACAGTCACTTTAGACCGAGTGTTTTAATAAATCCAGAATATATTATGATAGAAAGAATTATTATAAAAGCATTCATTCATAGCATGAAAGGAAAGAGAACTTATAAGAGAGAAATATGCATTAGAACCATTGATATCATGTATATATTATATCGGTAACCTCATTACATTCATTGATTCATTACAGAGTGTCACAAAGAGCAGACCGCAGTCATGCATATCACTGACTTGTGTAACTAAGCTATCAAAAGAAAAATTACAACTCCATGCCCAAGACATTCTCTCCTAGATGTAATTATCCATTAATAGAGTCCTCGCAACATCTTTGTAGAGCTCCGCTCACTCTCTAGATCTATATATCAATTCCCATTCACTCTCTAGGTCTATATATCAATTCTCGCTCTCTCTAACCCGCTATATCTCAAACTTGTATATCTTTTACTCCAAGCACTTGTATTTATAATTCTCCTACACTACCAACTCACCTTCCAATGCACCCTCAGATCTGGTGCCAAGTGTCGAATGTGGTCCTTCATGTGAGCATGCTTCTCTCAGGCCTGAGCTTTCCACTTTATCTCATGATGTTCTTCTAGAAGATTCCATCCAAGGCATGCTCTTTCCTGGGCCAACCTATCACTAGGCTGGCATCTTATCCACACACAACCGATCATGCTTTTCACGTGTTCTACCCTGGGTGCTCAAATTGACTAAGTCCCGAACCTCCTTTCACATGTCACGCGTGTGCTATGTGCTTCCTTAAACCTTTCTCTTGCATGCTTTTTCCTTGTGCACCCTTTTCATAATTGGGACCTTGTGCACCTAAGCGCCCTTCATACTTGGCCAATATTCCAGGGGTCCAACATCACCCCACACTATGCCTGTTCTCCATCCTCGAAACATTTTACTTAACCAAGATGCATGTTGTCTAGGGAATCAATGAATAGTCTTACACTTTACAAAGAATAAGGAATGAAAGAATTGGGGAAAGAATGAAGAATGGGGGAGACATCAATTCAACAAGCTAGGGAAATATTTTCACAAATCTACCTCTAGCTTATTCCACTCTTCAACCTCACCCTGTGCCTTCTAGCAGAGGTCACCCACCAGGGTGCTCACTTCATCAAAACTCAGCCAATTCCCTGGGTGCCCAAAGTGTCCATGATCTGTTCCATCTCTTTTCCTAGGTCCTCAAGTTTATCCATCCTCCTAGTAATCTGGGGGTATAGTTCCTTTAGTTGGGCCTTAATTGAGCTCCTTAAAGCCTCAATTGCCTCTAATTTCTTCTCTACTTCAGCCAAAACCTTGTCCCTCTCCACTTGTTCCCCTTGTTCTTTTCTTGGAACTCTTTTAACTCTGCTTCAGTGTGGTGACCAAGGAGCTCACCACCTTATCCCTGTCTATGCATGTATCATACACGTGGCTTCACAGATTGGGCAAAACCTTAACCTCCACGAGTACTTGGCTATACTTAGCAACAGTGCTACCACCTTCAATCTTGTCCTCCTCTTTCAAGCACACGGCCACTTCTTCTATAGATTCCAGGGCCAAGGGTCATCTCTCCATAGTGAGGATGCACGTTAGATCTTCTATACACTCCAAGAGGGACGAGTACTTCTGTGCGGGTGGCGCTAAGTCTGGGTGCTTCAAAAGGATGGTGCCTTTGATAGACTCCATTTTCTTGTACACTTCCTACACCTTTATCTTCTCTTCCTTTAACTCACACCTTAACTATGCACTGATCAGTTCTTCCTGTTTCAAGCTCTTGGCCTTTTCTACCTAGTTCTTCTTCCTTCTTCCCTAACTTTCCTCCAGCACTCTGATCCTATCATTTCACATGAATAATCTAGCCTCGGTCTCGACCATGACCTTGTTAAGTGCATTGCAGACTTGCTCGTCCGAGAGCTCCTGAGCATTCACTAAGGGATTGACCCCCTTAGATTCTGGCAATGTTATGAGTGCCCCTGACAGACTTCAAAGTCTGGCTCATCAATGTGGGACTCAAACGCCCAAGAGAGCATCTTCTTGGTTCTGGGTACGCACCATCCTTTTCAAAAGACCCCATGGCTAGGAGCCTTTCCATGGGTACAATGCTTTGGAATCACATGCATAACACCTTCTTTATGTCATCAACATAGCCCATTACTTGTCTCTATTCTCGCATCAAGAGTTCTTCTACCCGAGCGCACCTTTGGGAAGCTTACTGTCAGAGCGGGGCCTCCTAGGCTGTCATGCTCTTTTTTGATGTTCTCCTCCTTCCCTTCCTTCAGCACTATGTCCACGTTGCACTCCAACTCTTGGTCTACCAGGACTTTGAGCATTTTCTTGTGCTTCTCTTTCCACCACCTTAGTGATCTACTCCTTCATAAAACTTATGGCTCCCTACTTTTTCCCCGGTGAACCTCCTCATCCCCCTTCATGTCTTCGGTGTCTTCCTCATCCTGTGCGCCCTTGCGCCACGTGAATATGAACTCCTACTTCCCATCTCCACTCTCCTCTTCTGAGTCATAGACGCTAAACACATGTGGCTCCTGGTCTTTCTCTACCTCTTCTTCCTTGTCCATCTCTTCCTCACTCTCATCTTCTCTTTCTCCCAAGTATTTTTCCAAGTTGTTTGGTCACCTCCGAGTCAACTTCCTTATCCACCCTCTACTTTTTCCTGAGAGGTGGCTCCTGATCAGGGGATTCGGCCTTATCTTCTTCCTCAAGTGACCCTTCCTTGGTGATGGGTTTCCTAGGCCTCTACCTCTAGTGTCTTTTCCTTCACCAGAGACTTCTTTCTCCGTATGTAGTGCTTGGCTTAGTGCTTTTGTTGATGGCATGCTCACTGTCTGAGCAGTCGGCACACTTGGTGCTTTTTCCTCTCTTCCCCTCTTCTTGGGCATGGGCTTCTTTCTCTCCATGGGATCCTCAGGTATGGAGACTTCATTCTCATATACATTCCCTTCTCTAACTTCGCCTTATACAAGGTACACGCATGCGCGCGGACTCCTCCAAATGATGGGTAGTGTTATCGACCTAGTCATCTGGATCTCATGTGACACGTACTTTTCCATGTACATGCGTGCACTTACTTCACCTGTAATTCAGCTTCTTCTCATCTCCCTATGTTCCCAGTCCAGACTACCTAGCTCCAACCTTAGCTTCTTTGACTCCTTAAATCTGTTCACTCCCACTTGGAAGTATTGAGCAGTGAATGCGAAGGGAGCTTGCACCAAGGGCTCCATGATTCGTCTATTAGCTTGAACCTACCCAAGCAGAAATGTTGATAAACCATGAATTTGGCTTCCCCCTCGGTGGCTGCTAGGAGTTGTTCAGGATTCTCCACTCTTCCCCAAATGTTCTTCTCAGCACATGTACCATTTCTCCAGCCAGCCTTGTGGGGTGTTGTCATTGTATCACAGCATACTTTTCAACCTCTTCACGGGTGAAGGATCCTCAATGGGGTACTCCCATACAAATTTTCTGTGCGTCAGGCACCCCAATCTCCATGAATACAATGGTGAGTAAGATGTTTCCAAGAGGATCTTATCCCCTTCCTTCGCGCACTTAATGATTTCTTCTGCGATGTATGCGATAGGTTATATATGGTGCCTTCTGCAATCTTCCTGTAGACATGTAGCCAAGGTTTGACCTATGTCCACCTCTCCTAGCCATTCAACTTAGTCACCAGATGCATGGCCATTTTCATCACAGGGGTCCTTGATGTCTGAAATGTCATAATATCATGACCCCTTCTTGTAGGCATACTCGGTGATGGTCTCTTGAATAGCCTCCTTGTCACCAAGGTCATCTTCCAAGCTATCTCCCTCACATATGAGGCCTATAAATTGTGAAATAAGTTGGGAGTCATGCGCATCTTGCACCCTACAAAGTGGAAGTAATCTTCGTGTACCCGCGACATCAACCATTGGTATACAGCACTCTGGATTTCCAAAATAGGGCAACTCATAGAGTTAGCAAGTAGCCCTACCTTCTCCATTTTGATCTTAACATCATCATTGTATATTGGAAAACCCTCTAGTGTTCATTTTTGCTAGTGGGGCACACTAATTCCAGTGCCATTTCCTTTTCTATTGTGTTTGTGTGGTGATTATAGTCACTAATAGGTACACTTCTTAGGTGGGATTCCCATTCCTTCCCCATCATCACCCCATCTAGGTATTGCATCTCTGCATACCATTCTTCATTTGTGTTTACTTCGGGTTCTTGTTGTTTGGCCTTGGCCTTGCCCTTTCCTTTCTTGGGTGCCATTTTCAAGGTCCTCTTATCACTCCTACTCTCTCCTTGTTACTCTGTCTTACTTCTTCCAATCCTCCGATCTCAAATCCATGATATAACTCTTTTGAACCCATGCCCTAGTTTTTCAAACCCTAACTGGGATAAAATCTTCACAAGACAACACCTCTTCAACTCTTTCCATGCCCGTAACCCCTTCTTCTAGTTTCGCAAACTCAAACTGGCTGCTCACGCTTCAATCTCACAGATCTTCCTTCACTCGATCAAATCTGAAAACCCTAGTTTATAGAACTCACTTATATCTCAAACTCCTCTATTTCACAAAGTAAGAATGAGAGTGCCCCGACCCTTTACTTATAGTTTTTCTCTTTTCTGAACATTAAATGCTACTTCACCTACCACCATACTTTGTTCATTTAATGTGGCTTTTTCAAACAAATCCCATCTTCAATGCCTTCACTTACGTGCCCATCCTACGTGAAAACTCCTCCAACCTTCTGGCACGCAACCAATCCAACCTGACAGGAGACTCTTGCACACGTAACCCATGCCAAAGGCACTTCTTCTATCCTGATTCTTTCTCTCACCTACCTTGTGTTTGCTTTAAATGCACTTTTTCCTCCTTAGTACGTGGGATCTACAAGTAGCTTTACCCTGGCACCAACCATTCTTCCATCTTTCTTTGTATACCTCTTTCAACCGGGCCATTCAACAAGGATTTTCAACACAACTTCCTTGGTACTTTAATCACACACTCCTTTACATTTCTCCACCCCACACTTAAAATGATGCGTGTCCTCTACGCACTCACAAATTCTCCAAAAATAGCAAAAGGTTACCAGTGCCCAAGGCACAAAACAAAACAACAACGTGAAAGGGAAACACAAGAAAGGGAAAATGCATAAAGGAAACTTCTAAACTAACTAGAAAAACTACCTTATTTACAAACATCCAAGAAGACTTATTTATAGTAGGGCTTCAGCCTACTCCCATTGAAGTGTCTAGAAATTTCATCCCATCCAACGCTTGTAACTGGCACGCACCTAATCAAGGATGTACGAGATTGTGTAAGGACCCAACCAATGGACTTTCAACTTCCCTGATGGTGCAAAAACTTGGAATCATATAGTAACACCATCTTCCCAACCTCAAACTTCTTGTTTCTAATGTGGCGATCATGCCAAGCCTTTTTCTTTTCCTTTTCCATTGTTTGGCTCCATCGGGTGAGTGATCATCTCTCATCCAGTTTCATTAACTCATCAATCCTTTCTTCCAACGACTTGTTCATTGGCTAACCCTCCTACACACACTATTCATAGCAGAGAAGGAAACATAAATTCAACCGAAAAATAGCTTCCACACCAAACACCAATTGAAATGGTGTGGCTTTGTTTAGCCTTTTATACGTTGTCCTATAAGCCCATAATACTTGCCGATACTTTGTCATCCCAATCTTGTCTTCCGACATCACAAATTTTGGTCAAGGTATGACTTAGTATCTTGTTGAATGCTTCCACGGTTCCATTTTCTTGTGGGTGATAGGGCATAGTCTTGTGATGAGCCACCATGAACTCTGATAATAGGATCCTCATGGTCTCATTCAAGAAATGTGTACCCCTATCACTGGTCAAACTCAATGGGCATCCATACCTTGTGATAATGTTTTCCCATAAGAACCTTGCCATTGTTGTTGTTGTGCAATCTTTAGTCGGGGCCTCTTTTGCCCACCTTGTGAGATAATCCATGCAAGTGATGACATAACGTGACCCATTCCTACGCGCTGCTAGTGTAATAGGTCCTACAAAGTCTATCACCCTTTTTCAAAAGGCTCCGCACTAGGAATAGGGTGCAAAGGCATCTCATCTCTCCTTCCTAGTTTTCCAATGCACTGACAATGGTCACACATGCTTTTACAATAGTCTCTACAATCTTTGTACAAGGTTTCCCACCACAAACCTGCCATTAATATCTTTGCACACGGTGGCATCACCTACATAATGCCCACCCACACTTCCTCCATGTGTGCTTCCTCCATGATGGCCAGGTGCTCATGCTCTAAGACACATCTGTGCAAAAACTTCATCACATCCCAACTTGTATAAGTCTCCACTGATTAACATGTAGGGCGTGACATGTATGGCCAACTACTTCTTTTCCAATGTCTTCATTCCATCCGTGCCACACCTTCCTTTAAAAATATTGCAATCTCTTCCAAATCCATGAGGGCACATGCCACAACCTAAACAATTGCAGTCTGGCATTACTTCCTCAATACTCTACGCGTCCTCCCCTGAATCAATTCTTGATAGATGATCAAGCCCACAGTTGCTTTTTTCCGGGCTTCACTACAATGGTGAATTCAAACTCTTGAAACAACAACACCCATCGACATATGCATCCTTGTAGAACAGGCTTGTTCACTAAATACTTTAATGCCATGTGGTCGGTGTAAAACACAAAGGGTGTTGCCAGCAGATACTATCTAAACTTGAAGAGCACATAGATCATTGACAATGCCTCGCACTCGGTTGTGGTATAATTTTTCTCTACTGGTGTCAGCTTCCTGCTTGCAAAACATAGAGGATGATCAACAATCCCTTCACCTGGCTGTGCAAGCACTACTCCAATGGCGGTCCCTGAGGCATCTACATGGACATGGAAGGGCTTGTCCCAAGAGGGAAAATAAAATAGGCACGGTGATAAGCCTATCTTTTAATGTATCAAATGCCCTCTTTGCGCCTCTCCCCAATGGAAGGCACTTTTATGTCTAAGCTAGCTCCTCTAAAGGCATGGTGATCTTGGCATATCCCTTAATGAATTTTTTTGTAATAGCCTATATGCCCAAGGAATCCACGCACTATGCTCTAGCTAGTAGGCTCCCTTAACCCCACAATAACTACAACCTTAGTGGATCTACCAACAAGCCCTCCTTACATATGATATGCCCCAATAAAGTCCCAAAGGGTGTAGCAAACACACATTTCTTAATGTTGAGGGATATCCTCAACTACCTACACCTCTCAAACATTAACCTCAAATTGTCACAATGGTCTTTAACTAGACCATATACTATCCAATCATCCAAATAGACCTAAAGAAACTTATGGATGAAGTCCTGGAATGCTTGCACCACTATGCACAAAAAGATAGTTGGCATTTCTTCAACCCAAAGGGCATGACCATATATGTAAAACTTCCCACTCGGTGGTGAAAGTTGTCTTCTCTTGGTCTTCCTTTGCAATCTGACTTGGTGGTACCCTAAAAATCCATCCGTAAAGGAATAGATTTCACGCCTAACTGACTCCTTCCAAAATTTCTTCAGTGAAGGGGGTCGAAATGGATCAATGACACAAACTACATTTCAATTCCCTATAATCCACACAAATTCTAATCCACCCATCCTTCTTGATGTTGATTACCATCGAGCTTATCCACTCGATTCTTCCACTACCTCAATGATCCTAGAAGCTATCATTTTGTCTATCTCCTCCTTGACCTTCACACGCACAAGTTGGGATTCATCCGTAGGGGCCTTTTTCTAACCGGTGCATGCACCATCCTTCAGTTTTATCTTCATCTCTCCCAAGGAGTGGTGAACACCTTTGAGCTCATGGTACCCACGTGGAATAAATCCTCAAATTCACGCAGCAGATCAATGATCTTCGATACTTCCTTCTCTATCCAGTAATCCCCAATAATAGCTTCCTTAGGTTCTTCTTCTAAACCGATGTTAACTTTCTTCATTTTTAAAGGCTCATGGTAGGCACACACATGAGTATCTACACTATCCACTACCTCATGTGTCCCCACAAAATGGCTAACATCTAAGCTTTCCATTCCTCTCCATCAATCACATATACCAACTTTCCCTTCTCTTTTTCCAAACATGCGCACTCAAGCTGTAACTCTTCTGCTTCCTCTTTCTTCAAAGCAACCTCCAATCCTAGTTCACCTAGTAATTCCAAGCCTATCTTCCATCCTAGCACTATCCCCCATGGTAAGGTGCTTGATACCCTACAAGGCCTTATCAATCGATGGCTTGGTACTCCGATATTCAAAGGTTTGAATAAGGTCACCACGAGCTCTTGCCAATTCCTTGTCTGGTGGCGTGTCTCCGAATGAATGTACCATGCATGCACAACCCTGTAGTGTAGAATACAACTTGTGCACCCAGAGGGATGGTGGAAAAGCTTCCATGCCTTCTCTCTAGACCCGTTCACACTCCTAGGATATGGAAAGAGGTGGGCTCCTTCCCATGGTACTCCTTGATGATGGTGGGTACATTGCTCCTAGAAAATCTGACAGAGAGAGCAATTCTTACCTCACACCACTCTAAAAGGCTCTCCTGATGTGTGGCCCACCACCGAGCTACTATGCCAAGCAAGACATAACTTAACATCCCCTTCATTCCTTCTCATCCTTCCACTAAGCTTCCACCTCCTATAGAAAGATCTCAGGGAAGGCTCCTCCTAAATACTTGGGCAGTTCTTTTCCTCCAAGGTGCCTAACCATGTGTGCCTTAGTCACCTTGGTCACCGACCCTCTCAACTACCATCCCATTAATTCGTAAGTTCCATGTGCCCAATTGTCACATGCCAAACTGGTGGTATCACTCACTGACTGAGCATCTTCAAACTGATAACCCCATTAGTAGGGTGTATCATCTCAGGGTCTCTGATTGAGCACACATAAATCCTATCCAAAACTTCCTCTCCCAATGGTTCAATATATGGTGTCGACTTCCCATCATCCAAGGGTATAATGACCCATTCCTCCTTGTTCTCAAGCTGATGTACCCTTTGTTGAACCAAGGTCCGCATTGTTCTTGTAACACCAAGGGCACCCAAGTAGTGCTAGGAAATTGTCCACCTCGGCGAGCACCAAGACTTCAAAGTCCCTAGTAAACTTGGCTCCCTGATAGTAATAGTTACATCCTTCAAGACACCGATGGGCATTGCCTTAGTCTTGTTTTTCCATATACAACACATTCAAGATGGCTGTAATGTAGGTCTTCCCATCTGATGCCATGCATCCAAAGTCAGAACATTAACCTCCACACTGTGTCAATGAGGATATTGCTGAGGAGCCATCCATCTACAACTACATTCAACGTAATCTCCTTGTCATAGTCGAGGCTTGTGAGGGGGAAGGTTCACGTGCAAGACCTATCTCTCGCACTCTTCTCCAACATGTGGTACCTTCTCTCTCAACCAAGATCCTAGCAAGGGAATGATATTCTCCTACCTTAGCATTTTACACACCTCCTTGACCTCATCTAGGTCATCCTTTTGTGCACCTCGACTCTCCTTCCTTGTTCCTCCCTCCTGGATTGCTTTTTTAGAACACTGGATCTCCCCTTGTAAGCTCCGAATAACATCCATGGTGTCTTGATATATCTCCTTTTGATGCACAGGGGGTCTGGATACTTTCCATGAATGACCTCCTCCCTTAAAACTAGGGTTTTCTATCTTGGTACCTCTCTTGCGCACGTGGCTTCTGCCCTTGTTGTTACATAGACAGGTTCCAAACCTTCATCCCATGTTACCTAGGCATCCACTATATGTCTTCCTTCTTAATGCTGACCATTATAGCACCCTTGTCCTTCTAGTGCTTTCTGATTCATATGCTCAAATAATTCTAGGAACTCCTCATACTTATGCTTCTTTCCACACCATGAGCACTACAATAGGTCCAGGCACTCACGTTTGTAATGTTTTGTAGATCCACAATTGAAACATGTTCCACATGGGAACTCACTCCTTCCTCCTCCACGGTTACCTCGACCATGGAATCCTCCTCGAAAACCTCTTCCATGCACACCTCCTTCTACATGCTCCTCATAACGGTGATCATTATCCTTGGAACCACTGGCAACACTAGGTTGGCACACCCCATGATCAATGGCCTCATGGATCTGATCAATGAGCCTACAATCCTTAGTATCATGGGTTGTAGAGGTGTAAATTTTGCAATAACAAGATACATTCTTCCTGATTGTGCATTGCAGCAAGGGACATCTACTTGCATCATGGTCCCCATGACAAATTTCACAATCTACCACTATAAAGCACGTACTATCCTCCATGGGGGAAATTATCCTTAACGTGTCCCTCTATCTCACAATCTGTGCACCACAAACCACTGCGAGTCTCATGGGCTGAGTTCACAGATAATTTTTCCAACTACTTTTCCATAGCAGCAATCTGAGCCTCCAAGAATGGGCTAACACCAGTATCTATACTACCAATAGCTTCGGCATGCAGGAAACTTCCAATGCTTCATGCAGTCTATAAAAGTTTTATGAGATAAGGCCCTTCTAAAAGGGGTGATCAATCCTCCAACAAACCACTATGCATGCTAAGAAGGATGAATATCATATGATAATTTAGACAAGAGAGTTTTAAAGCATGCATCATACTCCTACACACTCTCTAGCCATTCCTTGTTGAATCTCCTTCAAAGCTGCTGATGCTCTTCTACTCAAACTCAGGAATGTGGAACTCTACCAAGAATGCATTCTTTAAATCAATGTAGTCCACCACCATTTGATGAGGGTCATACTTCCTATACCAGCTATGTGTGCGCCTTGTAACGTGGTTACAAACTGACTAGCCTTCCATTCTAGGGGTTGTGATACCCTTCACATGCCATAGCAGTTCACACTTGTGAACATGTTCCGCAACATCCTCAATGCCCCTATAATCTGGAAAATGTAGAGACATTTCAAAGAATACTTGAGGTGGTGGTTGGGGTCCCTATCCTCCCGAGCCAGAGCCTTGGTTCCTCCGTGTTTCCTCTACTACCTGATCCACCAAGTCCACTAGGTCCTATGCCTCCAGAGCCACCAGATCCACTAAAACCACTGGGTCCAATAGGGCCTGTAGGAGTTGTGCAAGCACCCCCACGGTCCCACTAACTGTGTGTCGATGGTCTATGATAGCACCCCACTCCCACTACTTATGTCCCATGCCACTCCCTGATGTGAGACCGAAAGCTTGTACACTTTCTCCTTGTCCAAAGACTCCTCCAAATACTAGGAATATGTGTAGCCATAGAAGAAGGGAACTGTAAAATTGTATCTCCTAGGTATGGATCTGTCTCTTCCACTAATATCAACTAGGTCAATAACACTTCTTCCTGGTTCGAGAAAACCAAGTGCCAAGGGCTTGGTCACTGGGTGGGTTCAGATATGCGCCAACAACTCTCCTTTCTCCATGTGAAGAACTCTCACTAGAAGCCGAAGGGGTCTCCCTTACATGCTTTTCCAAGATGGGGTAGCACAGACTGCTCAAGTTCCACATCCTTCCACGTGAACCTCAACTCCTTCCCGCAATGTCTGTCTCCATAGATCCATCACACTAGTAGCCTCACATCATCTAGCAATCTCCCTTTCACGTGCTTCACTATACTTGAGCCATCTCTCTTCCCTCTCCTTCTCTAGTCATGATATCTACCATCTTCCTCCACCCAAGCTCCCTTACCCAGCACTCAAAATGGTTTAGCCGCCATTGGGAAAGCCTCTAAACTCATGGTAACCATCAATATCTTCATAGCTAGAGGAATAGCACAGAAACGTTCCTCTAGGTTCTCACAGAAATTCAAACTCAACAACCTCCAGACAAGAATACATGGAAATGGCATACTCCAGAGTGTAACTAGTCAGTACTCCTCTCCACCAATGATCTATAACATGGTCCATGTCAAATCTACATCCTACAACCTTTGTAGTCTTCTTTGGTCCACACATGTGATCCATAATGCCAACTTGATCTAGACACATAGGCTGAAAGCCATTCATATAGTTCTACTGGGAAGCAGCAGAAGAAGGTCTCATACAGATCATGGTAGAGGTTCTCTTCTACCCATCTACGTGTATTAAACTCAGTCCAGTGTTGAATCTCTAGAGAAAATTCATCCTCCATGCTCTTGAACCATGATTCAACATTTTCCAATGTTAACCACTCTATCATTACTCACTACACAGATCATGATGTATGCTATATCCCACTACAACTTCAAAAAGAGGTCCTAAAATGGAACCAAGATGTAGTCATTTTTACTCCCATCACAAAAGGAAGGAATCCCATGCATGCCGGCCTATCACCCAGTGAAATCTAAGTGCTCACCCGAGGCACGCGTGGGTACCGAGTCTCTCTTTTATGTGATTTTAATGGGAAACATCATCTATGATTAGTGTAAGATTTTTCATGAGGGAGGTTGAAACATACAAGAACCATAGGGCTTAGAACGGCCTCTAGATCCTTGCAGTCACTTCAGACTGAGTGTTTTAACAGAATCCAGAACATGCATTATGACAGAAAGAATTATACAAGCATTCATTCATAGCATGAAAGGAAAGAGAACTTATAAGAGAGAAATATGCATTAAAACCATTGATATTCATGTATATATTATATTGGTAACCTCATTACATTCATTGATTCATTACAGAGTGTCACAGAGAGTAGACCGTAGTCATGCATATCACTGACTTGTGTAACTAAGCTATCAAAAGAAAAATTACAACTCCATGCCCAAGACATTCTCTCCTAGATGTAATTATCCATTAACAGAGTCCTCACAGCATCTCTACAGAGCTCCACTCACTCTCTAGATCTATATATCAATTCCCGCTCTCTCTAACCCGCTATATCTCAAACTTGTATCTCTTTTACTCTGCAGGCACTTGTATTTATAATTCTCCTACACTACCAACTCACCTTCTAGCACCCTCAATATGATGTGCCAAGTGTCAATGTGGTCCTTCATGCGAGCATGCTTCTCCAGGCCTGAGCTTTCCACTTTATCTCATGATGTTCTTCTAGAAGATTCCAAGGCATGCCCCTATCGGGGCCAACTTGTCGCCAGTGGCATCTTATCCACATGCAACCGATCATGCTTTTCACATGTTCTACCCTGGGTACTCAAATTGACTAAGTCCCAAACCTCCTTTTGTGTGTCGTGCATGCTATGTGCTTCCTTAAACCTTTCTCTTGCACGCTTTTACCTTGCGCACCTTTCCATAATCGGGACATTGTGCACCTAAGAACCTTCATGTGGCCAATTCCTTAAACCTTTCTCTCATTGTGAAACGCTTGATTACTTACAATGCCATATTTATTGATCTCTTGGTACTCTTGTACTCAAAATGTTGAATGAGATCAGCCGCTAACTCCTACCAATTACCTATTTGAGAATGCATCTTTGAATGAATATACCATGCACACACATAGCCTTATAAGGTGGAATACAACTTATGCACCCATAATGAAGGTGGTAACACTTTTACCTTTCCCATCCAAGACTTCTCACACACTTGGATATGAAATGAAGTGGTCTCTTTACCATGGTAGTCTTATATGATAGTGGGTGTGTTGCTTCTAGAACCTTATAGAAAATGTGATTCTTACCTCATGCCACTCTAGGAAGTTATACCGATGTGTAGCCCACCGGCGCATTGTAGTTCTCGAGTAGGTTGTAGAATCGAGCATTCCTCTTCTCTCGTCTTCATTCTTCCACCGCATTTCTAAGTAGGTTGTAATCGAGCCTCTATTTCCCACAAGAAAATTTTTGGTTGTTCTCCTCCGAGTAACTTGGCAACTTCTTCTCTCCTAGGCACTTGACTGAGTGTGCCATTGTCACCCTTGTTACAGATCCTCTCAATTGTCACCCAATTAACTCATAGGTCCCATGCAGCTAATTTTTGCATGCCACATTAGTGGTATCATTCAAGGACTAAGCATCTTCAAACTGGATAACTCCCTCCGTGGGGTGAATTATCTTAGGATCTCTGATGGAGTGTACATAGATTTTGTCAAGGAATTATTCTCCTAAGGGATCAGTATAGGGCATTAACTTCCCATTTGTCACAGGGATAATCACCCTTTCTTCCTTATTTTCAAAGATGATATACCCTTTGTTAAACGGTAGGTAGGAATTGTTCTTGTAACACCATGGGTGCCCAAGTAATGCTAGATAGTTGTCTGCCTCCATGAGCACCAAGATTTTTAAGTCTTCGAAGAACTTGACCCCTGAAATGGTGATGGTTACATCCTTCAGACTCCAATGAGCACTACCTTAGTCCTTTTTTCATATACAACACATTTGAATATTGTTGTAACGTGGGCATCACCATTTGAAGCCAGCCATCTAAGGTAATAACATTGACCTTTTCTCATGTGTCGATGATGATATTGCTATGAATCCATCCATCAACAACCACATTTAAAGTAATCTCCTTGTCATATCAAGGTTGTGAGGATAAAGGTTTTCATACAAAACCTATCTTTCACACTCTTCTCTGATGTGTGGTACCTTCTCTCTTAGCCATTCTCCTAGCAAGGGAATAATATTATCTTTCCTTAACATCATGCATACTTTCTTCACCCCATCGAATTCATCCTTTGGAGTCTCGGTATTCTTCCTTTGCTCTACATGCTTTGATTTCTCCTTTAGACATTGGATCTCCCTTGTAAACTCCATATCACATCCATAGTTTCTTCGTACACCTCCTTCTAATGAGTAGGGTCTGGATACTTTCCATGTACCACTTCTTCTCTTAAAACTAGTGTTCTTTGTCTTGGCATCTCCCGACATGTGCAGCCTCTCCTCACGTCATCACTAGTACAGGTTCTAGCCCTAACTCACGCGTCACTCATGGCATCCACTGTGAATTGGCCTTCTTTATGCTCACCATCCCAAAGGTGCCTTTGTATTTACAAGGTGTTGTTGGTTCATATGCTCATAGAGCTCTAGAAATTCTTTGTACTTATGTTTCTTTCCACACCATGAGAGTTGAATGGATCGTGACACTCATGTTTGTAATGATATGTAGATTCAGGGTTATATAAGGTTCCTCATGAGAAATCTCTTCATCCTTCTCCGTGGTTACTATGACCATGAAATCCTCCGCAAAACCTCTTCCACGTGCTCCTCCATCTATGCATCCTTCATAAGGATGGTCATCATCCTTGGAATTACTTGCAAGGCTATTCTGGTGCACACCCAGATCAATAGCATCATGGATCTGATTAATAAATCTATAATCCTTGGTATCATGGGTCGTAGAGGTACAAATCTTACAATAGAAAGAAACATTCTTGCAGATTGTGCACTATAGTAGAGGACATCTACTTACATCATGATCCCCATGGAAAATTTAACAGTCTACTAACTTAGTGCGTACCGAATTTTGAGGGAAACTATCCTTTATATACCCTTCCACTTCACAATCTGTATACCAAAGCCCACTACGAACCTCATGTGTTGAGTTTGCAAATAGATTCTCCAACTACTTTTCCATTGTCGTAATTTGGGCCTCTAGAAAAGTACTAACACCAGGATCAACACTCTTAACAGCTTCGGTGGGAAGGGTAGCTTTCAATTCCTCATGCGGTTCTATCAAAGTCTTGTGTGATAGAGACCTCATAAACGATGTTATCAATCCTCTAAAAACCATTTATCATGTTGAGAAGGATGAATTTCATAGGATAGTTTTGACAAAAGATTCTTGAAATGCACATCACACTACCGCACACTCTCTACCATTCCCTGTTGGATCTCCTTTAGAGGGATATGGAACTTTTCTAAGAAGGCATTCTTCAATGTGTTGTATTCTACCACCATCTGATGGGGGTCATAATTCCTATACCAACTATGTATGCACCCTTGCAAAGTTGTTTCAAATTGAGTTGCCTTCCACTCCAGGGTAGTGATTCCTTCACATGCCATAGTAATTCACACTTGTGCACATACTTTACAGCATCTTCAATACCCCTGTAGTCTGGCAAGTGCAAAGACATCTCAAATAATACTTATGAAGGTGGTTGAGGCCCTTATTTTCTTGATCTAGAGCCTTGGTTCCCTCTTATGTTTCCTTCTCCACTGTAACCATTGGATCCACCGGTCCTACTCTTGATCCTCCAAATACACCTCCCGTAGTTGGAAAAGGGCCTAAAGTGGTCACGCCAAGGGTTCCCAACATCCCATTGAACTATGAGCCGATGGTTTCGATATTGTCCCACTTCCATTTGTATATCTCATGCCACTCCCAGATGTGATACCCAAACCTTGTGTACTTACACCTTGTCCAAAAATTCCTCCAAATACAAGAATGGATTACACAACCATGGATGTTCCAAATGAGAAATTATATCTCCTAGGCACATATCGGTTACTCCCACTCGATACCAAATGGGTTAACAATACTTCTCCTTGATCTGGAAAACCAAGCACTATGGGTTGGTTGCCAGGTGGGTTTAGATGCACACCAATGGCTCTCCTTTCTCCATGTGACAAAATCTCATCAAAAGCTAAAGGGGCTTCTCTCCCATGCTTTCCAAGATGGGGTAGCACAAACTACTCAGTTTCACATCCTCTGCGTGAACCTCAACTCCTTCCTGCAACATCTACCTCCATAAATCCATCACACTTACAACCTCGCATTGTCTAGTCATCTCCCTTTCATGATCTTCGCTATACTTGAGTCATCTCTCCTCCCTTTCCTTTTCATCCATAATGTCCACCATCTTCCTCCACCCTATCTTCCTCTCCCAATGCTCGATAAACTTATCCGGCCATGGGAAATACCTCTAAACTCAAGGTAATGACCAAGATCTTCATAGCCAGAGGAATAGCATGCAAAAATGATCCTCTAGGCTGCCTCAAAAACTCAAACTCTATAACTTCTGGCATAAGAATACATATAAATGGTGTATTCTAGAGTATAATTGGTCAGTACTCCTTTCCACCAGTGATCAACAAAGACATGTCTAAGTCATATCTACATCCTACATCCTCTAATTTTCATCTTGGATCCACACGCGATCTATAGTACCATCTCAACTGGATGCATATGTTGAAATCCATTCATATAGTTCTCGCTAGAAAATGGTAGAAGAACATATCATATAGCTCATGGTATAGGTTCTCTTCTACCCATCTACGTGCATTGAACTCAGATCCAATGTTGAATCTTTGAGAAAATTAATCATCCGTGCTTTTGAACCATGTTTCAACACTTTCCAAGGTCAAAAATTCTATCATCATGCATCACAGGGACAAAGATGTATGTCATTTCTCACAACTTCAAAAGAGGTCCTGGAAATGGAACCAAGATGTAGTCATTTTTATACCCTTAGACCAATAGTCTAATCCCATACGCATTTTCTTATCACCTAGCAGTGGTTGGGTGCTCACCCGAGGCACGCGTGGGTGCTGAGACTATCCTTTATGTGATTCTTTTGAGAATGCATAATCTTATGACAAATATTCAAGTGTAAGTGAATAGAAAATAAACATGCATCATTTTGAGAACCTAGGACAAGTTTTCATTTCAATACATCCAGAAAAGAGAAATAACAAGAAGCATATATAAATGGTTCATACATAAGGGAAATGCATAAGGATTATACTCGTGAACACATATATGATTCATAACAGAGCCTTATATTCATATTAACATGTTCAATAACCCACATTACATTCCATGAAACCATTACAAACCCTCATATAACAATGCAGAGCCAAGTCATACATCAAAACTACACTATGCCCATCATATTACAAAGGAGAATATAGAACCATCCCTCTAAGTGTGCCATCACTCCTAAATTTCCCTAATCCCAACTCATAGAATCATCCATGAGATCTCTACAGAGCTTCTCCTCTTTTCCAGCGCACTACTCTCTCAAGATGATTCCATGTATATGCCTCTATCTCTTCACACTCTCTAGTTCTTACTTATATATATATATATATATATATATATATATATATATATATATATATATATATATATCCATATCCCTTTCTTGTTACCCATGCACCTCAATATATAGCTTTCCTACCTTCATCGCCATGCCTTTTGAGGTAACAGATTGACGTCCAAGTGTCCAAGTGGTCCTCCAATGGAGCATGCCTCCTCGATCTCGAGATCTCCACTGTAATAATGTTCTTCTCGAACCTTCCATCGCATGCATGGAATATTCCCTTTTTGATCCTACAGTCACTAGGTTGGCACCTTATCACTAAGAATTTTTCATAATAGTATTAGGATGAATATCAAGTGACATGCTCTAAACTATTGAATAAGAATTGGCTAGTCAATAGGAGATCACATGTTAACGTAACTCCTAGGAATTTTCACTGCATTAATTTATATGATGAGATTGGATACATGATCACCTTATTGAGTAGAGTGTTGGGCATGTCCTCTGCACACTATTTCCAACCTTGGATGCATAAATTTATTTGTGTTATTTTGGATCAAATAATTCACATTGATTGGGCCACAATCATCAACGATACTTTACAAAAATAGTTGGTTGAAGTGAATATGACTGGTCACTTTTATATGACTTCCCACCTAGTCTATGAAGTGGCAAAAGAAGTATTTTCATTGGTCTTGAGACTAGAGGCACGATGGCACCTAGGAAAACTATTGTTTTCATTATTATCCACAATTAGAGTTTAAATCCAATATGCATCACTTTCACTATGTCAATGATACCTTTCTCTTCTATGTCATCAATATGCTCACAGACAAGCCACAAGAGAGACTCTCACAGTAGGCTAAAGAGGTGATCTCATGATGGGGCTCATGGTTCATTCAATTTTCCACTTTCTCATACATTCAAATCAGTGGATTTAATGGAGTTCCTTATAAACTACCAAAGTACGTAAGTGAAAAATGGGCCCTCATGGAGCTTTCACAACAACTGGCATCAGTGAACCACTTCTTAGGAGAAAAACATTGTACTTGTGTTTGTTTCCTATCTCAATCGGTGTGTACAAATTTCAATCCTTATGTACAACTCGATAAAATAGATTAGGAGATGACTGTCATGAAATTGTATCCATTTGTAAGGAGATGGGAATTTTATATCTTTAGGTTCATATAAAAGTTATCAGTCTAAATACGTATACACCATTTAAAAGTATAATATGATTTGGTTGATTGTGTTGATAAATTCAAAGTTTGACATCATGACTACTTCACAATGACCCTAGATTAAAAATCCACATATTAAATTATGTCCCTTAAGCAATCAATGGTAATGGCATTAATATGGTTGAGCCTAAATATGATTTTTTCACATCATCATCTCTTCCAAAAATCAATTGGTCTAGATGAGATTATATGTCATTTGATTATAGGATTTAACAAGTGACTAAGAAAAGTCTTTCTTGGTATGAGGATATGTTGGCTCAATGCATTACAAATAAGAAAAATACACATGAATACTAGAGTCTAATCAGTCAAAGAGAGAATATAATTTTACAAGTTACCCATTCATCCTCTCACCTCGCAACACAAGATTCATCACACACAAAAATAAGTAAGAAACAATGGAGGTTAAAATCATATCAAAATCACCCTTCATGAACAAGAAAACCATAACAACAAAAGGAAGTAGAAGAAGGAAAATACCATGTTTTTGGGATATCACAATCAAGTTACCATTCATCAACTCACAACATTTCCAAATTCTTAGGGGTTGATTGAAAATACCATCTTGTAATTTTTGTTATCGATCAAATGTAAGTTCCCATAATCCAAATCTCCAACTCACCTGAGCCTTCTCATCTCAAGAATAATATACAATATTATCCAATTCACCATGAATAAATTGTTTCATCTCATCTTCATTAACAATAATATTTTATTCAAGAACCTCCTAAACTTGAACCCTTGTCACCAATTCTTGAACAAATCCCATAAAATGTAAGGATCCTAGGTGGAAAATTGCCTTGTGAAATTCCCTCTTGGCTTCAAGGGGAAATCAAGAAGATAAAGAGGATAATCAAAATAGTGAGAATTGACCCTAAGGCCATTACAATGATGACTAATTATTCCACTCATAAAATTTTCATATTCATCGCCAAGATTGTAGTAAATTAATATTGATTTCAATAAGCTAACATAGCAACATCAGTGGTTGATAAATACAAAAGAGAAATGAAATTCAATGACTATGAAGCTTACATAGTGATTCTTGGGAAATCAACCATGGAAAATGATGTGACCCATGCTCATGAATTAGGTTATATTGTTCTAAGGAAAATGGACAAATATAAGCTTCAAAGCATTCACCTCAAAGAGGAGAATTGAAAACTAATTACATATGTCCAACACCTAATCAATCCAATCTCTTCTAATTTTCAAATTCTTATTTTAGTGGTGGTACAAGACTAAGGGACTCTTGTACTATCAAAATAAATAAATAAATACTATGGGTCATGTAAATAAGTTTTGGATCGATAATGTATTGATATAGGTTTTCCAAGTGATTGATGAATCAATGATACTCTATGATAAGATTCATACTTATCTATATTCTATCCTACATTCTAAGGAGTCTCTAAAAGACAAAACAAGCACTCTTGACAAATTTTATATATATATTCAAGAACTCACAAAAATGGATTCCCCATCCCTTCTCAATGAGGGAACTCTGATATTTAATCAACATGGTCTTCATCTCAAGTGGTTGAACCTTTAAAAATAAATAAATATGGTGCTTAATGATGTTCAAGCTCAATGTGATGACGTAAAAGACTAACGATAAGAATTCATGTTTTCCATTCAAGAATTAATTAAAGAGATCCCTTGCAAATTTTTCATTGAACACAATTAAAATATCTTAGTGACATGTTTTAAGGAGAAAATGTTTGATCTGGTCAAAAACTAGTATGATTCCTCAGCAAGTTTTTATCATGATTCTTTTAATAAAATCATCAAACTCCATAACTTGTTCACCAATATGGAAGAGAGAATGGCTCAATTTCATGTTGTTCCTGATATAATTTTGGAAGTGAAATTCAAATGTGAAACTTTCCTTGTACCTCATTGCTTCCCTAAAGAGAAAAATTTTTGGAATCATTTTAAAAGTTCAAGATGTCAAGATGCTTTGACCCATGATTTTCAAAATAAGATTTTTAATGTTTTTTTGAGGTTTCCCTTAGTGACCAATGATTTCATTTATCCTACAAGTTAAATATGTGGACTCTTAGCCCTATAGGTAATGTGATGATCCTAAGTTTCATGTTGGATCCATGTGTCAATATCTTGTTTATGTGTTTTCATGTCATTATCTAAGGAGATTTCATTTTTACCCACTCTTTTTGAGATACTTGAAATAATTTAATTAATTCACTCAAATTATAAATTATTTTAATAAATAAAATCAAAGTTATAAAAATTGAGATAATTTAATATTATGACTTAATTTAATCCTAATTTAGTGTCATAAGAAATGATAACTACTTTGTAACCAACTTTTGGGTTATAAAATAAAGTTAGAGCTCATTTATAAAGATAGTTTTCGAGAAAAGATAAATACCATTTATAGAGAGATAGTTAAAAACATTGTGTTCTTGTTTTAAGAGGAATAAATTACCATTTATAGAGAAATTTGTGTCTTGTATTTGTTTATTTTCTTAAGCATTTGTTATTCTTATGTCTAATGAATGTGAAAGCTCTTACTCTCTATAGATATGATATCTTTTATTCAATTGTCATTCACTATGTTTGTTTCTAATGTGTATATGATTTTATGATCTAAATTTTCTTAATCTTACATGGATTTTTTCTCACATTCTCTTTTACATTTTATTTAACTCATTTTTCCTTCCTTCTTCATATCTAATTATTTTCTTCCTTCACATTCAGGACATGATATAGAGAGGTGTTGAACCTTTAAAGATCTAGTACAAAGACTCATTGATCAAGCCAATATTCAAGTGGACAATCCTAATGCATCTCCCAACCAACCACTTGACATATTTAAACAACCATTCCCTAACCACACACCAACAATCCAAACCACCACTTCTTCTACATCCCAAGCACTTGACACTCATACCATAAACACTCTCCTCACTGTTAATCAAGATCCTACCCCATAAAAACATAACCTTCTTCCTCAACTATCACATCCACCTTTGTAGACATCTACCAAAGCACATCATCACTTATCCCCATAACCACACTAATTACACCCACATCTATCTCAACATTTATTCCCACTTCCAAACATGTTGCATCTCCCCCATTTGCAAGCATATCAATGATTCCCCTTGAAACATTTATGAAATAGCCATTCAACTACATCCACCATTGAACCAATACATATATCCACTTCATCACCTACATCTACTTTACCACTTATCACATATACTTCATTGGATTCGACTACTTTATCTACATATATTCCATATTTACCCATTGTACCATCCTTAGCATTAATCCCAGTTCCTCTTTCCACACTTTTTCCCATGCCCACCACATCAACTATTGTGACCACATATACATCACCTTCCACACCACTTTCATCATTTGAAGAATTTTGGAAAGCACTTCAACTTGCAGCAACTTCAAGTGATCCTCCCATGTCATCTACACAATCAAACACTTCTACATCAAAACAATATTCACCCTCTTTTTACCTCATCATGCAAAACTACTCCCTCTATCTATACAAACACAATCTTCGGACCCTCCAAAGTAGATATTTTTATGATCCCTCCCAAGGGTGCCTCTTTGCAAAAATATCTAGAATCCTTGGCACATTTCCTCAAATTTCTCTTTCACGTCCTCATAAGAAAATTGACATCCCCTCTCCTAAGATCAAACAATCCAAAGCCACCTCATCAATATTAGGACCACATCCATCTCTTCTAGGACCAGCCCCTTAATTAAAAATGTTTCAACCATCCAATCAACCCAAGCCAAAACCGTCCAACGCCTCTTCTTCTAGAACACAAATCATGTAACATCCTCATTTTAAACTTTAGAATAAGTGAAAAATTTTATTTATTTTTTTGATAATTGCATCCTGGTTCTAAATACATAATTTAGAACTCACAATTCAAATAACCATTCATATAACAGACAACCATATGCAGCTGTAATGACTCGGAGTACCTCCGATCTATTCATTCCATGACTCGGTAATCTACCGATCTATTCATGAGTAATAAGAGTCGGTGTTTTTATTTAACACATTACTCTTGCGGTTCTCTTCCCTAATCTGGGATTCAGAATGCTCTGTCCAAGGAATCTAACTGAATAATTGTTACTATTATTCATCGGCATCTCATCCCTTAGACTAGGTGAATTAGGACAACGCAATCAGCAGCTTGCGATACTTTGGCCAAAGATTTGAAACATACTGTTTTTGTCTCGTATTCCTTAACGGCATACTCGTCAATCTGGAATACGTCCTTCACCCCATTCATATGTTATATAGAATGTCCTACACTGACTACTGCCAGTCCTTCCTTTCACAACTGAATCACTCGGAGGCAGATTAACAAGGTGATAATGTTATATGGATGCCCACGAGGGTTAGGGATATGGTGACATACTGGTCCAACCTTGCAGTTCAACCAGTGTGTCATGATACCCCGAATCTCCTAGGCAGCCTTATAACATGACCACGTTCTTAATCGGACCCTGAGTAACTCGTGTGAAATCAAGTGTAAATCTTAGTGATCAATGCAAAGGGTGTCGCCATAAGTCGTCTGCATTGTTGTAACTTCGAGAAGATCCTAATCTTCTAGGAGGTACAACCCTGCAGTTGACTTGTGTCGTCAACCTTTAAATCCGCCTCGAAAAGATCTACTTAATAACGTGCGTTACGCACTGTAGTTTAAATTACTTTAAAGACTTTTCCCTAAGGTTAGCCTTTCCCGATCCCTGGATTCTTCATCTTAAGACGACCCTCCTCTATAAAACCCATTACATGGTAGAGGTATTAAGGTCAAGTTCTCATCAAGGAGTCATTAGAATACATCTGATTCTAAAGCAACAGAATTGGACAATATCTCATAACCTTTACTTGAGATTGCCATCTGAACTCCATTTGATTGTATATCAGTTCTCTTAACTGAATTTATATCATACTTATTAGTATAAAGATATAAATGATTAAGAATCCAATTTAATATTGTCCTGTCATACTTAGGACTAGGGATTAGTAATTTAATCCAGCTTGTTTAGCGTTCTCTTTAGGCTCATTTTTTTAACCTATCTTCAAGAAAGACAATTATTTAAATCCAATATTGCTTTTGCTAGAACAAATTAGAACTACAAAACACTCATAAGAATTCAATCTCTTTTTTTGTAAGCTTTCATTGTCAATCACAAAAGCATCCATATTATACAATGATAACAATGCCCCTTCGTTACACAAACCGAAGAAGGTCAACTATCAAAAATAGAATACGACACATAAGTATCAAACACTTATTTCCATTCCTTTCAATACTATACGATTACATTTTATGCAAACAACATACTTGATACAATGCTCAACGGAAAAGAAACATCTTTTCACATATAGTACATTTATAAAATCAAGCTGTAATTCATTATAAATCAATTAAACAATCTGATCAGCCTGTCAGATCTGCATTGCTTTTACCTCTTACGGCAACCATCTGCAAAATAGTCAACATGAGTCAGTTCAATGAACTGAGCATGATAAGCACTAACTTTTAAAACAATTGCAATCCATCAATTGTTTTCATTAAACACCCTGTTAAAATGAGGTCAGATATTCACATAAGTAAACATATTCAGACTATGCCCTTGTAATACAAAATGATTACAAATATGTAACTCTAACATTGTTACAAAATAGTCTTAATCACTTTCTAATACTTCATCAAATATTAAAAATCAAGGAACGAATATACACAACAAGCATTGAATCCAAAATCACAACATTGGTCAGATCGTTTCATTCACATTAGTTCATTACTGTACCGCTTTCACATATGAAAACTTTCAACCAGTTTGTATATGAACAAGTCAGACAAGCCACAAGAAAGATCGCTGTTCTAAATCAAGAAATAGAAACACAGCAAAACTCCTGTACAGCAACTATCACATCAACAATCCATGTATCAACCTTAAGCCCAATACTAGGTCCTTTTTAAACACAGTACCGCATCCTATCAGAAAGGAACACATCACCCTGTATATACATCTGTACTAAATCGGAGTTGGTCAAAAGTACTCACGATTCACTTATACAGAGTCACGTTACCTGATACAGACCATTACTCAGACAAAATGTCCAATATCAACAACAGTATATCAAGTCAAGTTTCAACTAGGACAATAGAAGATACAGGTTGACTTCCACAATTCTCTAAACCCGAACAACAGTGGAATGACAAATGATTGCCAATGTTTCCCTCTGGACAAGTAAATAGTGTACATATTAAAACTCAGGCAGAACTTTTAATTACCGATTTCAATTCAAGAAACCCGACTAAGTCATGCCAAATTTTTGCACAAGATTACAAGGAATGAACATAAAAATACACCCAAGAATCTGTTCAACAAAAATCCATGCAACACAAAAGTAATTCCAGAAAATAACAGAGGTCTTAGTACATGTTATTCCTTCAAGCCACTGGTTCATCATTCACCAACTACTTAATTATATTCGGCTCAAATATAATATAAATCATTCAATCGACTCCTCAGAGTCGTCCAAATCACAACATTTATAAATCTATATATATTCACACTGTATACTGTTAATGGGTTTATACTCATAACCGCTGAATCCCTACAGCAGCGTAATATGAAATTAGCTGATAAATCCTTCTATGCCATTCATGGCAATCATTCAGAATAAAACAAATGTAAGCAAATCGAATACCCATTTCAAAACAAGGAAAACAACTGAGCCTCTTCAAAACTTTCGAACAGCTTACACAAAAGAAATGCAAATGCATGCCCAGGAAATCTATATCCATTAATCATTACAAATAGCAGTGAACAAAAGACCTGTTACCTCTACAAGGCTTCCACGAAGACAAATAACAAAACTCATGGATGAATCTACATTCTCAGCAGTGGACAGCAATATACGATTCAATCAAGGACTCCTCTGAGTCGTCCAAATAAAGTATAGATGTATCAATATTGTACACAGTCAACAATAATCCCGTTACCACAATAACAAGGAAGAACAACTTCCACTGGGTCGTATAGACTACGGTAACACAACAGTTACCCGTTCACAAGCAAAAATTAGAAGACAAATGAAACCCAAAAAGTATCATTAGTCACTGTCACCCAAAAACCACGACAGAGTTACAAAAGGATCAATAAAACTGATCCATCATACGATATCCATCAGTATCCCTTCATACAGTTCCCACAACAAGAAACGGTGACCACAAATCAACTACATAACAGTGGTCTATACCCAACACAGGTATATTCTATGGGCTCACGCCGAACAGGCCGAGCATTCATACTCATTTATAAATAAATATCTCACATATTTAAGCCAGAATGAATACTCAAAGAAATAGAGCCACAATTCGAATTTAACAAACACCCATCAAGAGGAAATTGAAAAATCGAACCAGAAGAGATACAGTATCAAAAATCAAACAAGATCTCCATAGAAAATCCTCTATTTTCTCAAAACATTGAACAGAGTTGTTCTAATGAAATCACTTGAAAGACAACGCAAGATATTTAAAGGTTAGGGCCTAACATGCCTGGATTTTTGATCAAATTTCCGAAGCAGACCACTGGAAGAGCTCAAACTTCCTTTTCTTTTTCCAAGATAAAGTGACCAACAAAATTTCGCTATCTCCATCACATATATATTCTCCATGACAGAGAAAAGAGCTAGAGAAGTTCATACTTGCCATGCAACACAAGGAGAACTGGTGCGAAGAACCAGTAAACAAGCAGAGAGAAAACCGAAAATCGCGACAAGCCAAACAAACCCACAAACTTCCCGTTTGCATGCCTTCTCGCGAGTTCCGAGCTCGTTTACCGAGAATATTGAATGCCATTAAACCAACTTTCCCGCTAAGACTCCACTTCCACCGACCGCCAGAGTTGGCGACAGTCCAACTAAAACTCAAGTTCATTTCCAAACTTAGCGACCTGCCACGTCAGAACAGGTTAGCTGCTGCTTAAACCTCCGCCATGACCTGTCCCTCATCCTTATCCCAAGCATTAAATGTCATGGAAAACGCCGCCCATGGTTCGCACCCCCCTTCCATAGGCCCCTTTTCATTCTCCTCATTAGTTAGGTTAGTATCTTAGGTTAGAATTTAGGGTAACACCCATACTAACCAAATTACACATAGATACTAACTTAGGATATTAACACATAGCCTAGGTCTAGGTTAGATTAACAATAATCTAACTCCTAGGTTAGGTTTTTGTTTTAGGTTACTAACCATTAATAATTCCAGTTAGGTCTTCGTTCTGTACACTCAGAAAAGACCTGTTTCATACCTTCTTGAACAGGGTTAGCTCCTGTTCTACTGCAGAATCGTATGTAACGAATTATTACCTGGTCCACAATCGAGACCTTCCAGATATACTTCCATATCGGGAACCAATTTTATTTCACAAGTTCAGCCTGAGTCATACTCCTGACCAGCTTAATCAATGCTTCCATACCTTGCAACCTGTTCAAGGTCTGTGATTTAATTCATCACGAACAATTTAAAGCAATACTTGGATCAATTCCACTGATCCAAGACTAAGTATTATAGATAGATATCTCTATAATTTATTCCGAGATCAGATTAATACTCAGATACAAAATGAAATAGATAAAAGAGTCTAATCATATTCTGACTCAGTCAAGATCTGCAATCTGCAAAGAAATTATAGTACATATCAAGCATGATTTCAAAATCGAGGAACACATCCTTATACAAGAAATCACATATCAACGCTTGTATGCTTAGGAGAAAGTAACAACAGTTCACTTATCCCCATAACCACACTAATTACACCCACATCTATCTCAAAGATTTATTCCCACTTCCAAACATGTTGCATCTCCCCCATTTGCAAGCATATCAATGATTCCCCTTGAAACATTTATGAAATAGCCATTCAACTACATCCACCATTAAACCAATACATATATCCACTTCATCACCTACATCTACTTCATCACTTATCACATCCACTTCATTGGATTCGACTACTTTATCTACATCTATTCCACATTTACCCATTATACCATCCTTAGCATCAATCCCAGTTCCTCTTTCCACACTTTTTCCCATACCCACCACATCAACTATTGTGACCACATATACATCACCTTCCACATCACTTTCATCATTTGAAGAATTTTGGAAAGCACTTCAACTTGCAGCAACTTCAAGTGATCCTCCCATCTCATCTACACAATCAAACACTTCTACATCAAACCAATCTTCACCTTCTTTTGACCTCATCATGCAAAACTACTCCCTCTATCTATACAAACACAATCTTCGACCCTCCAGGTAGATATTTTTATGATCCCTCCCAAGGGTGCCTCTTTGCAAAAAATATCTAGAACCCTTGGCACATTTCCTCAAATTTCTCTTTCACGTCCTCATAAGAAAATTGACATCCCCTCTCCTAAGATCAAACAATCCAAAGCCACCTCATCAATATTAGGACCACATCCATCTCTTCTAGGACCAGCCCCTTAATTAAAAATGTTTCAACCATCCAATCAACCCAAGCCAAAACCGTCCAACGCCTCTTCTTCTAGAACACAAATCATCACCAAAACTAAAACCAAGACATCAAAACCCTGAAATAATCTAACTCCACACTTGACATCCAAATCATCTCAAGCATCCACTTCTTCTTCCAAGACCAAGACATCTCAAAAATACATGGCACATCCTAATATCTTGATGGAATCATATGTGGAGTTCCTCCGACACTTACTCCAAAATTTTTCCATCACGCTTCCACCTATTAAGTCCTTTGACCCAAATAGCAAGAATCCATCGTGGTTTGATTCCAACCTCATTTGTGCTTATCATTGTACCCATGGACATGAAACTGAACATTACAAAGCACTCCAAACCCTTGTCCACAACATCATCAAGGAAGATGACCTTATTCTTGAGGCCAACCCATCTCCTCCTTCTATATCCATTCCAACACCTATACCTTCTACCTCATCCATCCAAATGCAAAATTTCCCTCATTCTTCAAAAAATATTGCAGCCATCCCACCTCAAAACGGTGATTATTTTGAGGATGGTCCCCCTTTATTCATTAATGTTATTTGGATATCCACTCAATCAGGCCCACATGATTCTAAATCAACACCCAAAAAAAAATACAAGACATTTTTCACCATTTCTCCTCTTAAGGAGTTCACCTCATCATTGAAACCTACGGTTTTTATCTTAGTATCTCCTTTGCCTATTGAACAAAGTATCATCAAAAAAATTCATCATGCCCTGGTTAAGATGTCACTTTAAGAGCTCATCCAAAGCTCACCAGACCATAGACAGAACCCTCATTGAAGCCTTGAAGCATATTCTAACATCTAGTGATGAGGCTCAACCCTTCGCATCTCTCGTAGGAGCACTCATAGCTTCTGTTGCTATCTCATTCGATGATACTAAGATTTCATACATCACACCAAGAACATGACCTTCCCCTTTTCATCATGGTTAGGATCAATGATACTTTCATTCGATGATCCATGATCAATAATGGGGAAAGCATTAACATCATCCCATCACATACCTTCGATCAGCTTAAGATCCCAAAATCTATTGTCATCCAAACACTCGCAGAGTCCTTCGTGCCTTCAATGATGCAATATATCCTTCCTTGGGAATAATTTTCCTTCATATCCACATTGGTGAGAATATCCTCCATGAGGTATTCTACATCATAGAAGGATAATTTTAGTATAATTTTCTCCTTGGATGACCTTGGATCCGTGCTATGTGTTGTATCCCCTCTACACTTCATTGTTGTCTTAAATATGAGCATGAGGGGAAGATCTTGACACTTCCTAGGGATGCTCCTCCCTTTCAAATGTGCAACATGACCTATCAACCCAATGATTTCCTTGTTCCCAAGAACGATCTATTTGCACCATCCAAGCTTCCTAACGATGACTCCTAGATAAATTAATGGGAAAATTCACTCTAGGGGAGTATCGTCTTTTTACACTCAACACATTGCCCACTCCTCACTTTGTCTTGGTAGACCCAACAAAGATCTAATGTTTCAACCCAATATTGGGGATATTGTTCCTTTTGCCCCTCTGCATCTTCAAAACAACCTTATTTATGATGATTTTGACACCCCTCTCGCTCATATCACTTGATAATACACATGCCAAACCTTATACTGGTGGTTTTGGCTTCCTCAACAAACCATCCTTCACCCACACCTATCTCCACTATTACACATAGAAGGGATTTGGTATAGAATTTTATGATCATGGGCCACATGGCCTTATTATCAATCAGTTCTGCAAGCCTCATGAAAAGTTTGGGTTAGGCTATCAAGAGAAATCCTCTAACCCCATCCCACCATTTGAGATGTGCATGGACATGCCTTCTCCATCTTTTCCATCCCATGAGTCCATCATTACGTATGAAATCGTGTCTATTGCCTCTAGATTTTTTTAGTCTCCACCATCACCTTGGGACTAATCACTTATCAATCTAAAAATTAGACTAGGTCCCTTTCCCTCCACCATCCAAAGATGATAGAAGAAGATTCTTCTACCATCAACATTCTTTAATGCAATGACGAAGACACCATTCTTTCCCACATGGGGGAAGAGGATTCTTATCTTCATAATACCTTACCATCTGACAAATCCACTCTTCTTAATGAATCCACCATCAACATAAATATTGGGACTCCTCGGATGCCTCACATTCTCAAAGTGGGTTGATCTATTGATCTACAGGGATCTTGAGTCTTTCATCACATTCCTCTCTTTTCATATCTAGGAATTTGCATGGTCATATTCAAATATGTCAGGTATTGACCCTTCTATCATCGTCCACAATATCATCACCTTTCCTAATGCTAAACTGGTTAAGTAAAGCTTTGCCATATGCATCCTCGAGTTTCCCTCCTTATCAAAGAGGAGTTGCAACATCTTATTTCTACCAATTTCATCATCCCCATTAACTATCCCTAATGGTTTTCCTATATCGTACCAATCCCTAAGTCATCTGGAAAGCTTCGGATATGCACCAAATTTTGAGATCTTAATCTCGCTTTCCCTAAAGATGACTTTCCTCTTCCCAACATTGATCAACTTATGGATCTTACCGTAGGTCATGAGATGATTTCTCTTATGGATAGTTTTTCTGGTTATAATCAGATTCTCATTATGCCAAAAGACCAACATAATACCTCCTTCATCACTCCTTGGGGGACCTTTTGCTACCGCATCATGCCCTTCAATTTGAAAAATTTCGAGCTACCTATCGAGGGCCATGACTTACATCTTTCATGATCTCATCCACAAAACAATAGAAGATTATGTCGATGATATTTTAGGTAAATCTAAACATCACCATGACCATCTTTTCATTCTCAAATTCCTTTTCAAGCGCCTCATTCATTTCTACCTTTGTCTCAATCCAGCCAAGTGTGTATTTGGGGTGTTAACTAGTAAACTCCTTGGATTTATCATGTCTATTAGGGGTATTGAAGTTGACACCGAAAAAAATCAAAGAGATCATTGAAATGCCTCCTTCCAATCTTAAACAACTTTGCAATATTCAAGGCTGACTTCAATCGGTCTATCACTTCATCTCTCAACTTTCAGATCATTTCCAACCCTTTCATCATCTTCTTTATAAAGACATAGACTTCAATTGGGATTATAACTATCAAAATGATTTTAATGATCTTAAACAATATCTCTTATCTCCACCAGTGCTTACACCTCCACACGAGGGGGAGCCCTTTTATCTATACATCTTTGTTAATTGATCATGCTCTAGGGGCTATGTTAGCACATTGTGATGACCAAGGTCGTGAGTAGGTCATTTATTACATCAGTCACACCCTCTAAGACTATGAGACTCAATATTGAATTTGAAAATTTGTGTTGTGCCCTCTTCTTTGCCACCTCTAAACTTTGACATTATCTTCTCAACCATAAGACTTACGTCGTTACTAGATTTCATCTTCTTAAGATGATGCATTCTAAACCATATCACAATGATTGTATCACTTGATGGCTCATGCTCATGACTGAGTTCAACCTCGAGTTCATTTCTCAAAAATCCATTAAGGGCCAAGCTATCATAGACCAATTAGCTGAATCCCCTCTTCCTAGTATGCATCTTCCTCATGAACAGTTTCCAGATGAATCCATCAATCACTTTCACCATGAGGAGGATACCCTTAAGATGACACTCTTCTTTTTTGGTTTTAAGTTCTAGCAAGGGGGAAGTGCCAGAGTCATTCTCTTCCCTCCTATGGATGCACCTATTCCCTCGCAAAAACTCAATTTTGAGTACACTAACAATATGGCATAGTATGAAGACCTTATCTTAGGTCTGAGATTGTTACCTTTCTAGGTGTTCAAATTATTGACATCTATGGAGATTCTAAACTTATTATCAAACAAGTTATGGGTGAATATCAATGTAAAAATGATACCCTTCAAAAATACAGAGATATTGTCCTTCTCCTCCTTGAATCATTTGACTTTTACACTATCCAATCCATTCCTCAATCGTCCAATCATTTTTCTTATACGATCGCATCCTTTACATATCTCATCCCTATTAGTGTAGGTTATTATTTATCCTTTTATTTATTTATTAGGATGATTCTTACACTTTTTTTATCCCTACACTTGTTTGGTTAGCTTGCTTAGGTTTACTAGTTGTGTGGAGTTAGCGAACTACTTCGTTTAGTTAGTTTCTCGCTTACGTGGAGTTAGCTTACTAGTCTTCTCGAGTTAACTTAACTACCAAGAATTAGTGGGAGTTCTTCACCACTTATTTAGGTAATAGTTACACTTTCCTCCTCCTATATGTACATATTTATTATTGAGTAATTCATGTCATTGTATTTTAATGTATTGAGCATTATGGATTATGATGGATTTCTATTTATGGTATTTTAGCTCTCTTTTTTGCAAATCTAATGTGATGTGTTATTATCATCTCGAGATCGTGGCTTGGAACAATCTTCTTATTGTTCCTTTCATGGTATCAGGGTGATAGATGATGTATACATCCATCTGGAATTTTTTTTTGCAAGCAAAGGTTTATTATTTTCATGTATTCATAATTTGTGAGCACTTTTCCGTAGCATGCATTATTAAGAAAATTAGAGTGCGCCATCGATTTGGAAGGTTCTAAAACTCTAGAATTGATTGTAAAGTTGACCATGTTTTGAGACATTCAAATCTAGATGTAGATATGTACCTTCTGGGTGCATTCTTTTATCCATTGCATATAAGTGTGTACCTTCCGGATGCATTCTTTTACCCTCTGGATATTTTTGTTTTGGATGCAATATTTTATCCACCTGACTTAGATTTATACCCTCTTAGTGCATTATTTTATCCATTGGATATAAGCATGTACCTTCTGGATGCATTCTTTTACCCTCTGGATATTTCTATATTGGATGCAATCTTTTATCCACTAGACACGGATATATACCCTCTCAGTGCATTCTTTTATCCATTGGATATAGACGTGTACCCTCTGGATGTAATGATTTACCCTCTGGACATTTAGGTTTTGGGTGGAGGCTCTTATCCTTTGGTTACAAGCTTGTATCATGTGGATGCACTCTTTTACCCTTTGGACATTTAAGTGTCACTAGTACCTTTTTAAAAAAACATCAACATTAAAATATTATTTTAATAGCAAAACCTTATAGAGCTCATAACTTTTGATCCGTAGCTCATTAATGTGATCTTTTTTTTTTGAAATTGTGTATTTTTTTTTCGAAATCTACATATTGGTGAAATTTTTATTCACATATTTTAAATGTAAAAGATATTATTACTCATTGTAATCTGACACAGATTCGAACCCTTAGGGTGCATTCTTTTATCAATTAGATATAAGCTTGTACCTTCTAGATGCATTCTTTTACCCTTTGGATATTTATGTTTTGGATGTAGTATTTTATCCACTTGATGCAGATATGTACCCTTTGGGTGCATTATTTTATCCATTGATATAAGTGTGTACCTTTTGGATGCATTCTTTTACCCTCTAGATATTTCCGATTTTGATGCATTCTTTTATTATCCACTGAATGCAAATCTATACCCTCTCGGTGCATTTTTTTATCCATTGGATATAAGCATGTACCTTCCAAATGCATTTTTACCCTCTAGATATTTCTATTTTGGATGCATTCTTTTATCCACTAGACGCAGATTTGTACCCTCTAGGTGCATTCTTTTATCCATTAGATATAGACATGTACCCTCTAGATGTAATGATTTACCCTATAGACATTTAGGTTTTAGACGCACGCTTTTATCCTTTGGTTGCAAGCGTGTATCATTTGATGCACTCTTTTACCCTTTGGACATTTGGGTGTCACATATACCTTTTAGAAAAAAACATCAGCATTAAAATATTATTTTAATAGCAAAACCTTCTACAGCTCATAACTTTTGATCCGTAGCTCAGATTAAGGTGATCATTTTTTGAAATTGTGTATTTTTCTAGATCTACACATTGGTGAAATTTTTATACACATATTTCAAATTTAAACTGTACTTTTAATCATTTTAATATTTACATGCACTCAATTATAAAGTGTCAAATTTCGGAGGGTGTTGTAATCACTTGTGGACACAATTTTGGTTGAGCCCAATGTCCTAAACTTTTGGGTGTTGCATTTTTGTGTCTATGGGTGTATACATTTATATCTCTCTTATTTGTTGAGATATTTTAGATCTATATTTTCAACAAAAAAATTACATATTTACAGGTCTCTCTTATGGGAGAGTTATTCTCGTGAAGCCCAATGTTAGTGTGTTAGTGTTCGAGTAGTTAATTTTGGCAACTCATATAGATCTGTGGTGTCACTCTACCCATTCAACAGTATGGGAGGGTGTGGTATTAATACCGATTCTTTGGTTTTCATTTCCTTGTCTTGTTACATGTTGATACTACTTCTTCAATTTTCATCTCCTTGCCTTGTTACCTTGTATTTTCTTGGATCGTGATACTCCTATTTATTTGGATCTCGTGTCCTTACCTTGTTGCCTTGGTTGTTCTTGAATCATGGCACACCTATTTATAGCAGTTGATATTGCTTCTTTGGATTTTTTGTCCTTGCCTTCTTACCTTCACCTTTCTTGAATTGTGGAACTCCTATTTATTTGGATCTCTTGTCCTTTCCTTATTGCCTTCATTGTTCTTGGATTCTGGTACACCTATTTGTAGCAGTTGATCAAATTATATTTGGTGTTTTTTTTTGTACTTTTGACATCACTCCATTGACATTATCCTTGCATGGATCTATTCCGATGAAGCCTAATGTCATTTTTTTTTTAGTTCTATGATCAAGTAGTGGATTCAGACCACAATGCGCACCAAACTTCTTCAGCATTATACGAGTTTTTGGAGCCCATTTTCTAAGGATATCTTGCAGCGGTATTTTTCTCTCTTTACTTTGTTATTACTAGATTTGGGTACCTTACGATGTCTAATTTTCCTAGCTATTGTATGTGGGTACCTCATCATGCCTTGTTGCCGAGACCCACCTTCTTTTTCTCCCACCTAAACTATACTTACGGGAGGGTGTTATCAGAGGTTATTATTTATCCTTTTATTTATTTATTTATTTATTCATTTATACTTAACTACTAGTATCGCTAGTGGGAGTTCTTCACCAATGATTTAGGTAGTAGTTGTACTTTCCTCCTTCTATATGTACATCTTTCTTATTGAATAATTCATGTCATTGTATTGTAATGTATTAAGAATTATGGATTATGATGGATTTCTATATATGGTATTTTAGCTCTGTTGTTTTGTAAATCTAATGTGGTGTTCTATTATCATATGAGATCGCAGCTTGGAACAATATTCTTATCGTTCCTTTCAATCCCATGGACAATAGAAGAATCCAAACTTTCTATTATCGTTCATCATAGTGATTGACCATTACATGACTTGCCTTGTGTTAATATCATTGATTCCACTTTGTGGGATCTTTTGTATTCCCAAATTTTTGATTATTTATCCAAATTTATCATTCCTTCTGATCTATCCAAGAATGCTAGGAGATTTTTTCTTCAAAGATACTAACTATTAAGTTATCCTTAGAGGAATCATTTATAAGTGTGGGTTTGATGGTATTATCCTTTGATGCCTTAAAACCCATGAATCCTCTCATGTTATCCAAGAATTCCATGATAGTATTTGTGGTGGGAACTTTAGTGGCTTAGTTGTTGATAAGTGTGTCCATCTTCTTGGCTAGTATTTTCCCTCTCTCAATCATGACTGATATGAGTATGTTAAGAAATGTGAAAAATACCAACAATATTCCAATCTCATTCACATTCATATTCAAGCCTTATAGCCATCTTAGGACCTTTGACCCTTCTCACAATGGGGTCTTGATCTCATTGGTCTTATCAATCCTTGATCTTCACATCAAGCATCATTCCATTATCGTTATGCAATCAATACTTCACCAAGTGGGTGGAAGAAATTCCCCTCACCTCAACTAAATCTGGTCCAATCATTAACTTTATCTACCAACATATCATTTTCCATTTTGGCATTCCTCACAAACTCATCACGAACAATGGAAAGTCCTTTAAAAACAAAGATCTTAAGAATATTTGTGACTCATTCAATATCAAGATTCGCTTTCTCCTTTTTTTTATTATCCTTATGCTAATGGAAAAGATGAAGTAACTAATAAAAATCTTCGTAACATTCTTGAAAAAACTTATTGATCACCACATCGTAGTTGGCATCTTCATCTCCCTTTTGCTCTTTGGGCTTATTGCACTAGCATCTGTACTTCTACGGGAACTACTCTCTTGTCTCTCATATACGCTTTTTAAGTTGTTACTCCCCTTGAATTTTAAATTCCATCCTTATGCGTATCTCTTTAAAACTTCATCTCTGATGAGGATTATCATCAGGAGTGTCTAGCACAGCTTGAATTTCTAGATGAATGTCACCTCCTTGCTCTTGAACACCATCATGTTTATCAAGAATGCATCAAGCGTGCTTATAACAAGTACCTCAAAAAGCGTGACTTTAATGTTGGTGACCTCGTCCTTAAATAAAATCATAACGTTACTACTCTAGAAAGGATCCAACGTGGAAATTTTTCCCCAACTAGATTAGACCATACATTATCACACATAAGTATGGGTCAAGATCCTATCATTTGGCCTCCCTTGATGGTAAACTGGAAGTGGAACTACTTAATGCCTTGTACTTGCGACCATTCTATTGTTAGCATGTCTATCAGTGAGAACTTAGTCATATCCTTAGATCATTCCTCCATCATAGCCTCTTCCATCTATCATTGTAATGATTTGGAATTATGTGTTCTACCATTACTTTCCTCAAAGATGACCTTAAATATGGACATTATGGCTCTGTCCATAGAATTTTCCTTAAGGATAGGTTCTCCCTCTTTGGTGAGAACTTTGAAATCATTACACCCATCACCCTCTTGTTTACCTCTTGAAACCATGTAGAGGGTTCACAGTGACTCCTAAAAATTCATTGTCCCCTTCTAAGTGGTCTATCTAGTTATTCTCGAGCTCTCCCCCATGTTAAAATTCAAAATTCATGGATGCTCTTATGAAAATTCAAAAATTATTAAAAACAGACTACTCCCTCGAAGGAAAACTATTCATATAAAAATTATTATTATTATTAAATAAAATAAAATAAATAAACCGATCCTTGAAAGACAACTATCATGTATCATTTTTTCCATCTATATCATATGTGTATAAAGTATACCATACCCTCGAAGGATGTCTACTCTTTTTATCATGACATTGAAGGCTTCCCACATTGATCAGCCTTCCATTTTATTTGCATCCTAAGAAAGCTTCCCGCATTGATCAGCTTTCTTCTATTCAAAATTACCGCATTGATCGCTTTTCTCTTTCCCCTTCTCGGATTCTCGTGCATAGATTTAGGGAACACCATTTATGGATAACCCTCTTCCCATGTACAAGTTACATCAAAAACCCCTTTTCTATGTTTACATTAGGTTTATGAGTTCATTCCATTCATTTTTTTCTCATGATATTTGGTATAGCTAACTATCATTTGTTATATGTTAACGTCTATTTTGGTCACATGTGCCTTATGTTACCTAGATACCCTTCTTGTTTACCTCCAATGCGATTGGAGGAATATTTTCCTCATGCATTCATCAATATGACATATCATCATTCATAAAAATGGGTCACCATAGTTAAGTTGTGTTTTATTATAAATCTTTCCACGTCTATCTTTTATCTCTCCTTTGTTTTATTACAAGAAAATCTTTATTTATGTAAATCCCATTTATGCTACCCATATATGATATCACATCAACTTTCCTACCCTTTCCAATACCCATCATTCATCACATCTATTTCTTTTTCTCAACATCACATATTACCATGCATATACATTCATCATCATAATCAAATCCAAAATAAACATGTAATCATCACCATCATCAATATAAAACATACTATTATAATAATCATTAAACATCATCATTAAGTAAATATATCATCCTATACTTTTACCATCATCATCAAATATAAGTAAAACATGCAATCACATCATCATGAATCAAATAATCAACATCACACAATACACACATGCTAAACCATGACAAAATCATATATCATATATATATCACCAAAATAAAGTGTATCAGTACATCATTGACCTCTAAGGGTCCTCTCTCAAAGTAGATATATTAGTAAAACCAATAAATTGTACATCAAAAATCCTAAACTCTTGCCCCTATGAGGAAATTCCCTCGGTTGTCTATCTCCCTCCTTGCTTTTGTCATGGCCCTCTCCTCAATGCATCTAATCCACACTCATTGCGCTCCCAGATGGCCCAGCTCCAGCTATCTCTCTCCTTTGTAGGTGCTCCCAATATCAAAGTGTCTTTGGAAGCTTGTGGATCATGATACCCTCATAATAGTTAGCCTACGTGGCTAAGGATCTATATCTATATATCAAAATCATGTCAGGAGTTTTCATCTCTCCTCCTCCCAGTGATGTTGTCGGTGCACCACCCGTAGCCTCGGTAACTAGGATCATCGTAAGATCTCCAAAACAGACCCTGTAAGCCTCCCTATGTATGTGGTACCGGTCCCTATCTTGGGTGACTCAGTCTCTCTCCTATGTAACTATGTCCCTCTATTGGATTATAGTGTCCCTCTCAACATGCATCCTATCTCACTCCACACATAATTTTCACATCTCTGTTGACTCTCCTCCATCACTCTGTGTCTCTTCCACCTCGTGGAGTTAACTCTACCTCAACCTCAATCTCCTCCTCCTCATCTCCTCTCTCCCCAACCACCTATGCTTCCCAATATATGGTCATCCAATCAGCAAATCCCACTCTAAATCCTACATCACCACATCTCCTTTGATCTTCTCTAACAAATTTGGCACTCGGTCTCTCAAATAGAAAGACTCCCTAGCCTATAATCACCAATCAAATAGATAACATTAGGCCCTTTAACCATTAAAAATTCATCTAGAAACTAATTTAATAATCAACTAGCCAATTTATCCCTAGTCAATGGTGACCTTGGTCAGGTCAATGTGTTCAGGGGCTAATCAACATGCCTTATGTAAGGATCAATGGTGACCCTTCTGGGTCACCGCCAACTACTTTTAGATCATTCATTTTTCTAAAAAATGTAAAAAAATAAATAAAATATGAAATAAATAAAAATACAAGTGTGGGTTTCACTACTCATCATCCTACACACCCTCTAGCATTTCCCGGTGCTCTTTTTGCCTCCATCTCTCAATATCCTTTTTAACTCTCTCGATCTCTCTTGTCAATTATACACATGAAAATGAGCATTGTCAACCAATCCTTGGGTTTATATAGCCGACACACCGTGTCATCATCGACTCACCTTGGCGCTCTTGTTTTAGCTTATCCTCCTCCTTTTTGTGTCCTTTACTAAGGTATCATCTATTTTCCTCTCAATTCTACTTTTGCAGCCATATTTGTGTTCCCTCTGGGGCACCATTACTCATATTTCACCTCCTTGGTCATCCTCGTGCTCTTTATTGGGGCACCATTATTTCTCTCCTCAATTTTTTATGTTATTTTGTTATGGCACCATCTCAACATCTCATCATGTCTCTACTTTTGTCTTTGTGGCTATACTTACTCCCCCTTCGAACATTTTATATCATCACCTTTTTCTATTTTTCCTTTTATCCATTTCCATACCCTTTTGGGGGCACCATTATTTCCCTCCTCGTCCTTTTTGGACGTATACCTTTCGATCAATTCCTCGAGTATAAAGGATTTCACATTATTTTCACATTTGGTTACACATAGTTTTATTTTTGCCTATGACCCATTTTTCCTCATGGATCTCATCCATTGGAGATGTTTCCCATTGGATTCTCTCCATTTCGTAGTTATTTTAACCCACTCATTGGTCTCAGACAAAGATTTCGACGTCTCCATTGAGATCGTCTTTTATTCCCTACCGACATGATATTGGAATTGCCGCCATAGTTCCTATTTTTACATAAATCCTTCTTTCTTGGGGCATTTTTCCTTGCCTCATCATTTTACTCATCTTTGTTTTCCCACCCTCCCTTTAACATCTACTAATTTCAAAATCATCATCGATTCCCCTTTACATTATCGATCCCTCATTTGAGAGGGAGATCATCATTAATATTTCATTAATATTCATCATACTCTTTATCTCTCATTGTTTTTGTCTCACAGATTGCCCAATACACCATGCGAAAAAAGGGGGAAAATGTAGACACCAAAATTTGGTATCACTACCCTTGATTGCCCACATGCACATTTTTCACCATGGTCCTAACTAGACCCCCTTAATTTGATTCATTTATTTAAATGACCATCTATTATCCCATCACCTTTAATTCTTAATTAATTCTTGTTAATTAACCTAAATTAGCTAATTACCCCTAATTATCTTTCATCTCTCCTAATTAGCTAATTACCCCTAATTAGCTTTCATCTCTCCTAATTAGCTAATTACCTCTAATTAGCTTTCTTTGGGATGCTTTTATCCCTAACCACCTAAATCCACATCCCTACACTTTTTCTATCTTTTATCCTACCCATATTTATCTCCTATCTACCCATGACACTTCCCTAAACAACCCTTACCCACCTACATGCTTTAAAACATTTATCCCAATCTCTAAAAGCCCCATATCTCAAGTAAATCAGTGATTTTACCATCCAAGGAATGGTTTCCTATAGTCGAAAATGACCTATCCAGTGTCGTCGCCGTTGACCATATAAGACTTATTTCACCCCCTTCCAAAACAAGACACAACTTGAGATTTCTTGCATTGTGTGAACTTATCTTCGAATCTAAGCATCCTTGCAGCTATGTTAACCCTCTTGACTCCATTGAAGCTTTCCTTTCATCACTTATAGATCTTTGGGAGGTTTACTTTGATTTTTGCTTATCTATGTTATCATATGTTATTTTCATTATTATCTTGTAGAATCTAACTTCTTGTAGGTCCAAATACTATCGGAATTCCACCTTCATCCATTTCTTCTAGTCATTTTTCTTACAGATTCTCATTTATCACATCTACCTTCGTATTTGTTTTCCATTATCTAGGTCATTGTCTCTCTACCAAGATCTTCATCAACCCAACCCTGTGTCACCATACTTTCTATTAGTAGATTCCTTCTAGTGTCTACTTCTGTATTATTATTTTTTCCTAGATCTATCTTCATGTTCCTCTTTCATCCCAAATTGTTTTGTCTACACTCCAATCACCGCAAACCCAACCTAGTCGTAGTTTACTTAAGTCTTTTTCCATCCAACTCATCCCAATCTCCATTTTCTTGTATCCTTTATGTTTTTGTGTTTCATATTTCTCATGATTCTTAAAAACCTTGCTTGCACTCAAATCCTTGCATATCTACATTTTCAAATTGTTGTTCAACTTCATCTTCTCATTTCATCATCGACGACCATGTGTAGCCTGGTCACCTTCGACCCTCGCTGTATAATTTTTCTATGTTTATTTAGATTATATCAGTGCTTTTTTCATCTACCATTATCATTTCTAGATTTTGTTATTTATCAGTTTCTACATGTTATCCAACCATATTTCATTTATATAATTTTCTTTTATCAAATGAGGGTTGACATCCATGAAATTAAGATAACACTTCTTAGAACCAGATACATTGATAAACCCCCACATATACCATCTAATCCATTTTCTTCTTATTTCTCTTTGTCTTACAGGTTCATCAAGCTTGTTGTGAGATCATTCACTTTGCACCCATCTATTTTCATCCATCACGCATTCGAGCTACCTTAAACCCTCATATTTTGGAGTTATTTGATTTTATTTAGTACTAATTCATTAACTTGAGAAGGAACAAAAAATTAGATCAAAAAATAATTTTGGGTTAGTTTGTTGGGATTTTTGTGTGTATGTGACTGGGACTCGATTATAGGATTTACGATGATTAGATTTAGGGGTTGAGATTTTATATGGTGGTGGATTATCCACATGATTTTTGATGAGAGGAAGGTGTAGATCATGATGATTGATAGGGGATTTTTAGGTTGAAATTTGGTATGGTTGTGTGGGCTTAGTATTGGTAACGAAATTAGCAAGGACATAAAGGAGGTCCTCTTGGTCAAGGGAAAATTTAGTGAGGTATTCAAAGCTGATGTAATGGGCCTATGGGGATATTAGTTTATGTTGATTAGGTTGGTGTGTAGATTGAGATGATTCAGGTTCCTCAAAGAGGAAGTCAATGGGGTGAGGGGTAGGGATCTTAGGAAGGGGAAATTGTGGATGGGGTTGGTTGGGAGATGATGGTTTAGGAGGTGATTGGTTGATACATGATTTAAGATCAGATATTTGTTGATTGAGTTGTTGGATGGTTTTTAGGATGTTAGGATCAACATGGGATGGTTGATTTAGATGAAAAGGAGGGGATTGGTTGAGGTAGGATGTGAGATTTGAGATTTTTTATTAAGGTGTTGGATAGTGTGTGGGATTTCATGATCAAAGTGAGATGGTTGACTTTGATGGGTGGGGGATGATGGGATAGCTTGGTTGATGGATTTAGAAAATAGGTAGGGGTTTGGATGTTGTCGTTGGTATACGAGAGAGGATGGGGATTGAGGATCAAAGGCCATGGTTTGATAAGATGTGAAGGGTAATAGGTTTGGATTAGGTTATTTGGTTAAGGACGGTGATGGTATTTGGATAGGGATTATGTGATTAAGGATTTTTATTATGATTATATTTAATTGATTAAAATTGTAATGTGATAAGATGGTTAAGGGTGTTCACAAGCACACAATAAACATTAAAAGCACACCCTAACTATTCAAGTGGGATTGTAATCAATTTATAGCCCACTTTCAATACCACACATTGATGGGGGTGCTTGATTATTCTAAAATGGAATATATTAGCCTAATCTAATGTTATGCAAAGTAGTAAATAACAACTAAATAAAATAAAGAAAGTGACCCAAGCAACTAAGTAAATATAAATGTAAAACCCTAATGTGTAAGAGGGGTTAGGAATTTCTTAGCTGATATGAAAAAGATGTGAGACTATGTCATAGTGTGAACCAAGAAAATAGGAAGAGGAAATGGCCACACAGAATCATCATAAAGCACATATCTCGAGCTCCCTAACTAGACTGGGGCACCTAGAGAGGGGTAGGGTTGCCTATGGGCGCCATGGTCTAAGATCTAGGTGCCTTAGTCTATGGAAATAGTCTGAAAACCTCCTCTGAGGTGTCATTGGATGTTCACCTGTAATTTCTTCTTGTTGCACTAACTTCGCAGAATTTTTTGGATGTTCTTCTACAAACTAAAGATGGAGGGGAGACCTACAAAACCCATAGAAAAGAATCAAAACCCTAAAAATAAATATGCATATGAAGGGGTTTGAATGTCCTCAGTGGCCATAATGGTGGACTTACTAACTAAGTGTTGCACTACATCTCATGCCCAATGTAGTTCTAGGTTTGTGTATGCAAATTGTGCCATAGGTTGCTCTTGTGCTAGCCGAACTTTGTGAAGTAATGAGAAATAACTAGATTAGAATGTACTAAATGTGTGCATGGAAATAATAGACTCCCTCCTATGAAGTGTGATAAATATGAACCAACAATGTGTGCCTTATGATGGAGCTATATGGATTCAAATGTAGCTTTAGGTTCCTTTGATGGATGTAAATCTACATGGTGATAGTAGATGTTTAGTGTTTGGTCCCTTATTATGGTCTCCTAACTTTATATTTATAGGGTTATCTTATTCTAATTTCATGATTAACCCTTAAAAGGCTAACAACCAAAAATATAGAAAGCTCAAATAGCTAGAAAGTTCCCAAAAGGTGTAAGTAAAGTGTAAAGAGGATCGGGGCAACCAGGATGGGACCAGGGGCATCAAGGGCATCCCATCTGGGCTGCATGCTCCAATTAGAAGTAGAAAAACATGGAATGATAAAAAATATTGGGCAAGTGCAAGTGAAAGACCAAAATTAATGATAGAAGGAAAAGTAAAAAGGCCAAAGACATGGGTTAATTATTACTCCCTTCACTTAAGAACAATATGAATAGTAGTATTATACCGGGATTAAATATTGACTTAAAGTGTGTGATTTAGTGACTACATTTTCCCCAAATTGTTGGGCATTTGGGACTATAGAATAGTGCTATGATTCAATAACAAACCAAATCATGCGCATGGGATCTAAAAAATTCCCCAAAATCTACACCAAGAAGTATAAACTAGAATAATCAAAATTAAAACAAAGTACACACACATAACATAGCATGTACCGTGGTTCACCCAAAGTGTGGGCTACACCCACCAAATATAGATATCTCATATAATTTGTACAACCTTATGCTAACCCCAACAACTGGTCTCGGATCTTGGTTATTTCAGAGCAATTTTTGCTTCAAGATGTTAGTGGTTTGTTGATAGGTGAGTGATAGCAGGGTTTATTTTTCCTGATAATAAGATCACTAGAAGATATTCAATCTCAAATGGAAGCTATAAATGTGAGGTTGCTGGAGAATACAAGAACTTGGATTCAGGTTTTGTGGTAAGCGGCATCGATAAGGTGAACATGGTTAGTTACAGGGGTAATCGTGGTCGATTCTTGGGTAGCCTAGTTTTAAACAGAAAATCACATATCTAAAGAATTGAGAAGATGCATGGAATGTGTCTTATTTGTTGAGGTATCCCTGGTTCTTAGAGGTACAAACATGTTGGTCAGAATGCAGATCTAGGTTATAGAGGTATGGTTTTATCTTAGTATTGCAGTGCTTGTATGTTTTGGTTGCACATGCATGGTTTGGGATTACATATCTGATTATGAGATAGAGGATTAGATATGCATCCTTTAGTGATGGGATTTGTTAGAGAAGCATAATATAGTAGCACATAATGAAGATGAGATTTTCATCGAGAGAAGCATGCTTTTCAGTTAAAGATGTGGTTGAGTATCTTAGTGTTGGCACCTAGTTTGGTGACCTATGCCAATTTGTGGCATTGTGTTCATTCCAGCACCACTGACATCAGTTAGGGAACTGGAATCATTCATAGAGGGTAACTGGTACCAATCAGTGAACCATGGTCAGTCTCTTTGAAAATGAGTTTACACAAGGTTTCTTACATTAGAAGAGGGAATGGATGGTCCAGTGTCCTTTTTTGAGGATCGGGTTTCTTGCATACGTGTACAAGCTGAAATAATGCAGATCACTTCAATGTTTGGATCAGAAAGAGGACGGAGTTGGCTCAGTTATTCTAGTGATACTTTGAGTTAGGTATCTCTATATGATTCATGTTTAATTTCTTTCATTTGGAGCAACTGATATTATGTTTGGATAATATGCATAGATTCACACCATGTTTTTGGTATTGTTTGACTTTTATTTCCTGGTTGCATGAAATCTTGAGGACAAGGGTTTCTAGTCTAAGGATGAGATCCTCAATGAAAATTCATGATTATACATGGTTGCGAGGTAATGAAAGATGTTGACTACACAGATGAAAATAATTTTATTTACCTACTTCACAAGAAGTCCAAAATTTTGTGATGTAGAAGTATTCTTTGATAAGAAGGGAATCATTTTATATTTTATTTCATTTGGTTTTATTTCTCACTGACATATTATCTTTTGATCTTGGTGTTAGAGGCATTGTAAGGAATTTCATGTTCAGTGGGATCAACCCATGGTTGTTGGCATTGCAGGATTTGATACATGATGCACATATAGAGTGAGAGGAGATTGCTACTATTCAAAGTGGCAGAGGCACTAGTTGGTTTTGGAGGGCAGTCATGGATTTGTAGGTATATTGAGTTTATTGGTTTTTGATGTCACTTTTGGTGTATTTTGTGGTGCTGGATATTCCTTAGGGATGGATGTTATCTAGATTTTGAGATTACGAAGGTTGTGGATTTGTCTACTACGAGGCGAGTATGTTCTTGTTATAGATGCTAGAAAGGATATGATATGGATGAGAAATTTCATTGAAGGGTTGATAAATGAGAAACATGATTGCAAATTATTCAAAGACAATCATAGTACAATTCATTTGGCAAAGATCTCAGTGTTTCATTCTAGAATGAAACACATTCGATTGAGATATCACTTCATACAAGTAGGTATTGGAGGATGGACAGTGAAGCTACAAAAGATTTATACAAGTGAAAACCTTACGAATATGCTAACAAAGCCATTAGAAAAAAAAATTGGAGTTACACTCCACTTCTATTAGTCTTCGAGTTTGAGGCTTGAAAAGGAAGAAAAAAGCTAAGGAAAGGATCCAAGAATGACGTTGTATGCAAGTATAGTGTAATAATTTATCTCCAAGTGGAAGATTGTTGAGATGTGGAGCTCAATTACTTCATATTAGCATCTAATATTAAACTTTCTGTAAAATACAAGAACTAGCATCATTTCAAGAGGGATCGGGATCAATCACCTATAACCGGCATCGGTTAGGAAAGGAGGAACCAACGGTGGTTAGGGATAACCACTTTGTTGGTTACCTGTGTGTGGATGTTTTATTTAACTCATAGAAATTAGATATAATTTTAGCATTAAAGTAGATCTATTAATTTTAATTGCATGGCTAAGTGCCCTAAGTTTTTATATGACTATATAAGCATGAAATCTAGGGTTTAGAAGTAAGAGAATTGAGAAGTTGATGATTATTGTGATAAAAATTGTGAGAGAAAGAATTCTTGGAGAAGAAGGAGAATCTTGAGAGAAAGAAAGTATTATACATAAGAGAGGTGTGGAAGATTGTAACTATTCATTGTATATCTTCTCAAAGCTTTAGATAATAGATTGTCTTATTTCTTGGTGGTTGTAGCCCACACTTTGGGTGAACCACATTAAATATGGTGTTGATTTATATATCTTTTTTTATATTTCTTCAGGTAGAATATCCACTTTTATTATATGTATTCTTAGATCTGATATATAATTTGTACAACCTTGTGCTAACCCCAACACACTTTATGTTGGTGAGAAGAAACCTTGGTAACATAAAGTAGATAGAGATGCATACCTGATAATCCATGTAGAGTGATTTAGAAACACGTTGAAGGACTAGAAAAAGTGTGGAGTGACAAAAATTATGGAGCATGGAGACTAAATATGTAAAAGTGTAAAAATAAGTGATGAGAGTGAACCTAGGGTGGAAGCACGTGTGTATATGCCAATGTGTGTAGTGTACCTGCATGGTTAATATCATGTGTGGGATGTACTCACCATGTGTGTGTTGTTTTTGATTGCTTTCTTCCCATACAGACATACCTACAAAAGAGAAGATGATCAAGTATTCAAATATGCATGTATATGTGTAAAAATGCTATGTAAAGAAACATGTAAAAATAATATAAAAATGACAATGAAAAAGGAACATGTGCACCTAATCCGTGATGAGACAAATGGTGTATAAAGAATATCCTGTAATTTCAATGTAGTGTGATTTTTTTGGGAAATATCATGACATTATGACCAAAGTAGTGTATGACAAAAGTTTTGTTATTCTCTTACGTGTAACTACTTCCCTAAGATTGGTGAAGAAATATTTGTATTGTCTAGTTTTTTGGGTGATCCGACACCACTAGTTGAAGTAGTGTAGGGAGGAAAATCTGATGTACCCTCCAACTTTTAACTACTCCCCAGAATGCTATGGACAATCTACCATGTAAAAGTGATTGTGTATGGGGTTCATACACTAGTCTGAACCCACTCATCAGTAAACTGAACTTTGTCATAGATGACAACTATAGACTAAACTATAGAATGACCAGTATCGGTATTGTGTTTAAACCCCAAATGATTCCCCCTATTTAGGGGCATATACGAGGTCATGGATAGGATAATGTGGCCCCAAAAGAGGACCGACCACATAATTGAAACTTTTTCATGTAAGGGAAGGTGAATTTCTTGGTAGAGACCAAGGCACACACAAAAAAGTGGCTAGAAATAAGTGTTAGTATGAACAAGCATGCATGTAGAGGACAAGTATAAGCCAAACAAACAATGTGTAAGCTAGAACATAAGAAGACAATGTAAACACTCAAAGAGACAATCATATAATGTGTAAAGTGGGTTACAAACATGGGACACCACTCATAGTGTTGCAAGACACTCAAGGCCATCATGGCCACAAACAAGTATGTGCATACAACGAAGGAAATATCTGGAAACAAGACAAATAATAGCATACAATAGAAAACAAACAAAAAAGTATGGAGGAAAGTATCCTTGCATAACAAATGTTGCATATAAAACACCCGTTAGCATGTTATAAAAATAGCAAATATGTCAAAGCGTGTTTAACTTGATAATAGAAAGTGTTAAGTACAAAATGAAACAATAGCACTTGTAGTGTATAAATGTAGATGCCCCCAGTAGGTAGTTTTTCAAGCATTGGTACTACATTGGTACTACGTGTATAATCCATGTATAGCCTACAATCACAACTAGAAAAGGATGTGAATGTGCATGTGTGTATGGTAAAGATAATGACATACAAGAGATTTATCTAACATGTGTAGCAAAGTGAACATGTAAAGACAAGTGCAAGAAAGAGTAAATACAACTATAAAATGCAGTATGTTGTGGATGGATGCAATGGAATGAAAAATGGATGATAGGAGCCACGTGCCCCTAATTGAATGGAATTGTATGTTGTGAGGTCCATTTCGTATGCCCCCTCAGCATTCAAGAATGAACCAAAAATGAGAGTATGTCATCATGAAATTGTGATAAGTGTTTGGTGATGATATGTGACATGAGAATGAATTGTATGTGACCCTATAACATAAGTAGATATCATGACAAGATGAGTAGAAAGGTTATGGTGGTCATAAACAATGTAAGCGAAGATGATGAGGTATCCTATCACATGATGATGCTTGAATAAGTGACCTTATAGCATAAGTTGTCTATCACTAATCCTAGGAATGTCACATGAGAAGATCGTATGATGAACGTGTGAGCATGATGTGGTCTATTTTTTGTATACCCTTAATAGTCCAGTATGGACCGTGAGACTAGAGTGCGTCATCGGGTAGTGAATGCAACATGTATAAGAATATGTACTATGTGTGATGAGAAGAGACGACCATGTGATGAGCTAAATGTGTAAATATGTAATGTATAGAATGTAATGCAAGATGTGTAGATAGCCTAATAGTGTGAAATGTGTGTTATGTAGTATGTATGATGAATAATATGTAATGCTAGACTCGTAGACAATAGGAGTGTGACACATGTGTGATGAACACTAGTATGATGTGTAGATGTAAAAATATTGAAATACAAATGATGAAATATGTAATATGCGATATGTACGCCAAGATGTATGAAGAAACACAATTTGTAGTGCGGTATGTGAGGTTCATGTGTAGTATGCCCTCAATAGTCAAGTGTGAACCAAATCACAAGAGTATGTCATAGGGTAATGACAATGCATAGAGTGTAGATGAAAATACCTACGCTAGGAGGTTGATAAATTGAAGTGTGAAACATGAGGAAATTATAATATGGTGGGGGCATGTGTGGATATTATTCCCCAAGTGTGGAAGATAAAGAAGTCATCATGTAACATCATCTAAGAGATCATCAGTTTTAGGGTCATAGTCATATGGATAAGCATTAGATACCTGATAAGCAATGGTGTCGGGTTGATCACGTAATGAGAAATTAAGACACAATTTGTACATACCCCTAGTATAATATTTGCTAGTGAAGGGTAATGAGGGACACCCATGCACATACCAGCAAGTGATATTCTATGTATAGCCAAGAAAATAACTATTGCAGATGAATATACGTCTAAAGGGAATGGGAAATGATATATATGTATGATCGGGATCTAGAGTACCTCAATGTAATTAATTTGTGATTTTCCTAATGTAAGTCATGCAGATCTAGGATTACATGCAAGGAATATTGTGAGATGAAATACACGTATTCCATAAGTGGAAGTGATGCGAATAAACCCATAATAGATATTATGAGCATGTGGCATAGGGTAGAGGTCCTCAAATGTAAATCCTATTTGAGCTAAATCCCTCATGTGTATATATAGTGTCATCACAAGTAGGATCAAAGGGAATATGTTCCCAATATGAATTATTCATGAAAAGTATGCATGTGAAGGAGGTCGTAGTGATGAAGATGGAATGTCGAAGGTGGAGGAGATAAATCAACATTTGATGTAGAAGTAGACCCTAATAAACTACCATAGCAGTAGTGGTGGTGGGGGAGGCAAGTGGAGTGGAAGGAACTACATCAATGACAAAAATAGCACCCTCAAGTGGTGGAAAATGAGGTAGTTTATCCATTGGTTGAGGGTCATCTGTAGTATCAATACATGGAATAGGAAGAGTAGTATTAGGATCTCGGTCACAATATTTGTAAGTGTCATGGTCACGAAGCACAATATATTCAACACCTTCATGTATAAATTTGACACAATGATGTATGGTAGAGGCAATGGATTGCATGGAATGAAGCCATGGCCTACCAAGAAAACAATTATATGAGACCAAAAATTCAATGACAAATAAAACTATGTTGATAGTTTTTGGTCCTACAGTAATAGGAATAACAATGTGACCTATACATGGGTGAACTAAACCATCATATGCACGAAGTGAGAGAGATGATGGAATAACATCATGAGCGAAAGGCCTATCTTCTCAACAAATGACATGGGACATAAGTTGAGTTTGGATCCAATATCAAATAAAGTACACTTAATACCCATATAATAAATGCAAATCATGATATGCAAGGGTGGTTCATTATCAAAAGTGTTAAGATCAAAGGGAAGATTAGACTTGAATGTTATGTGTTGAGAACATTCATCTAAAAAATTTTGATAGACTAAGTGAGGATGCATATCAGCACGAATACGAATAGTAGTAAGAATATTTTGGACTTTATGCCTTACATCAGGATGTGCAAGTAAATAATCATTGATTGAGATACTCATGATGACTATACTTTAGAATGATAAACAAAGAATGAGGACCCTAAGAGCATGAAGATCGAGTACGGGTTCACCAAAATGATTATGCTAAAATGGAATATATTATCCTAATCTAATGTTATGCAAAGCAATAAATAACAACTAAATAAAATAAATAAAGTGACCTAAGCAACTAAGTAAAAATGTAAAACCCTAATGTGCAAGAGGGGTTAGGAATTTCTTAGCTGATTCGACGAAGGTGTGAGATTGTGTTATAATATGAATGGGGAAAATAGGAGGAGGAAATGACCACATAAAATCCTCAAAAATCATAGATTTGATCTCCCGATTGGACTAGGGCACTTGGAGAGGGATAGGGGTGCCTGTGGGCACCCTAGTTTGAGATCTAGGTGCCCTAGTCTACAATAATAGTCTAAAACCCTCATTTGAAGTGTCACCGATGTTTTCCTTTAGTTGCTTCCTATCACACTAACTTCATTGAACTATGTTGGATGTCACTACAAACCAGAGATGAAGGAGATACCTGCAAAACCCCGAGAAAAGCATCAAACTCCTAAAAATAAAGATGCATATAAAGGGGTCGGACTATCCTCGATGGAAAAAATGGTCGACTTACTAACTCAGCATTGCACTACATCTCAGACCCAATGTAGATCTAGGTGTGTGTGTGTAAATCATGCCCTAGGTTGTTCTTGTGCTAGCTACACTTTTTGAAGTAACGAGTAATAACTAGATGTAGAATGTAATAAATATGTGTATAGAAATAATAGACTCCACTCCTATGAAGTTTGATGCAAATGAACCATCCTTTTGTGCCTTGTGATGGAGTTATATGGATGCAAATGTAGCTTTAAGTGCCTTTGATGTATGTAACTTTAGATGGTGATAGTAGGTGTTTAGTGCTTAGTCCATCATTATGGTCTCATAACTTTATATTTATAGGGTTCTCTTATTCTAATTTCATAATTAACCCCAAAAAGGATGACCAATAAAAATATAGAAATCTCAAATGGCTATAAGTTCCCAAAAGGTACAAGTAAAGTGTAAAGAGAATTAGGGCACCCAAGATGGGACCAGGGCATCAGGGCACCCCATTCCTAGGTTGGGCACCCTAGTCGAAGTAGAAAAAACATGGAATGACAAGACATAATGGGAAAGTGTGGGTGAAAGACCAAAATTAATGACAAAAAGAAAAGTAAAAAGGCCAAAGATATGGGCTAATTATTACTCTCTTCACTCAAGGAACATATGTATAGCGGTGTTTTACCGAGATTCTATGTAGATTAATGAAATAGATAAGGGTATGATGCCAAAGAGGAATACATGTTGTAATGTCGATTGAAGGTTGAATGCCCATTAAGATGACTTCTGGATCAAAACAGATGTGAGAGCTCCCTTTTGGCTAGGAGGAACTACTTGTAGATACAAAACAATACCACCAAATAAATTTAAACAAAACAATGAGTGGATTGCCTAGCGAAGCTAGATCCGGGAAGCATGATACTTCATGAATAGGATGTCAATCCACTTTTATATAACATTATCAATGTTAGTTAAATCATAAATGAAGTAAATATCCTATTGGAATTGAAATGATTTAGGTATCTCATACAAAACAATAAGAAAGGTCATGTAAAAGGTTTTTAAGGTCAAAATGGTAGGGTTGATTGGTTGGTGTTGAGTTACAAGTCTGGTACAGGCTTTGGGTAAGGTCTGGTAAGGATTAGAAATGGTTTTGGGCTATTGGGAAGTGGGTATTAGCTCGTTGGTTTGAGCTATATTGTCGGTTTCTGATAACATGTTTCATTTGACTGACCGATGCCGGTTAGGCAGAGTGACTAACTTCGGTTGGCTAACTAGCGTCGGTAGAGGTACTTAGAAAAAAGTTCTTATAATTGGTTTTCCATACTCCCTATGATTGTACATAGGTTAGAAATGGTGAGGTTGGGGCTGTAAGATGGTTCTAAAGACTCAAAGATGATTCGAGAGAGGGTGAAAATGGGTGAAAATTCCGGTATGATTAGTAGATGGGTTAATGGAAGGAAGGAATTATATGGGTGTGGAAATAAATAGACTAAAGATATGAATAAATAAATATACACAAGGAAACTAGAGATTTATTGTAGAGATGTTAAATACTTACTTGAAAAATAGATTGGAGAGCATAGGTGATGAAGATGGTGACCGTAGAAATCCAAAGAGAAGATCCATTGTATTCATTCCATGATAGTTCCAACCTTTGTGCCTCTTTATTTTGAATCTATGATCATGAAGAGGATGATGAATGGTGACTGATGTTGGTAGTTCTCCCGTGTGTCTTATTTTTCTTAAGTGCTAAAGAAATTCAAGTGCTCCAAGTCTCTGGAAGAATGAGATCCTGAATGAAAATGACCAACCTAGGAAAAAGGTTTCCAAATTATATATATGGTGACCAATGTCAATTGAGGGTTAACCGACATCGATTAAGGCGGGATATCCTAGGTTTACCAAAAATAGCAGATCTTGGCTATTTTTGGTGTGCTCTACTTGTTAGTTTGGGTCTCAAGTGATGGTTAGCGCTTAGATAAGTGGGAATATTATTGGAGAAGGAATAGGAATTTAATGTTAGGGTTAGACTAAGTCCTAGTTGGTTAAGATAAGTAGAGACTAATTCTTAGTTAATTAATAGGCTAAGAATAAGTCCATGGTGAGGTTTTTAGGTGATGTGCTAGGGTGAGGTGTAAATTAATTTAATTAAAGTAATTAAATTAATAAATAATGTGAGGATGGGTATTAATTCAATTGTAAGTAATTAAATTAATATGAATGTGGGGTAAAGGGGTCATGGTTAGGTGAACACGTTATGTTAATTACTTGAAAGGGGACCAAGGGGAGTGTGACCCAAATTTGGTGTCTACATTTTCCCCTTTTTATCGTGTAGCTTATATTGATAAGTGATGCTAAAAAAAATAGAAATTGGTTTCCCCAAATATAAGTGAGAGTGGGGTTTCCCCAAGTAGGGCTAAAGGTGAGGTTTCCCCAAGTGTGGGTGGAGGTGATCTCCCTCAAAATAGGAGCTGATGAGGTGTTATACGAGTCGGTGAGTGATTTGATGAATGGGTAAGTGATGAAATTGTACGTATGTGAGTTATAGGTAAGGGTATGGGAACTTTTGGGTAATGGGTAAGGGTCACATGGGGTAATGGGTAAGGAAATTGAATTCATGCACATGTATGGACTATGACATGGTACCAAGTGGAAGATCTTGCAAACTCTACATCATCCATGGTCAATAGGTTTATTTAAACGAGGTGGAATTGAATCGGGTATCTAGGGTACAAGATATGGTCAAGAAACACAACTTAGGTTAGGTGCAGGAACGTTTAGGTATGATCTAGTAAACCAAATTTTTGTCGGGATAAATAACACGCAGCAATCGTCAAGGTAAGGTCATTAGGCTAAACAACGTGAGTAACGACATCACAAGCTATATAGCAGTACACAAGTTCCAAGGTCACAAAAGGTGGTTCAAGTCAGGGTATATAGGTCATGGCATGGGTAAGGCCAAGGTATAGGTAAATAACATGTCCCTAAACACAATTAAGGAAATGTATAGGTAATTTAGGCTTGTGGGTAGGGTGTAATAGGTGTTGGGAAGGTCAGTAGGTATTTGGTCAGTAATGTTTTTAGGTTGAAATGGTTTGAATGTGGGTCAAATGTTAATGACAGGTGACTGATGTTGTTTATGGAATAACCGACATCAATTAGTTAGGGCACGACATGACCGATATTGGTCATGTCGATTTGCATCGAAAAAAAGAAAATCTATGTTTTATGGATTCATTTTGACTCTTTCCATTTGTAGAAAATGACAAAGGAGAAAGTGAGGTCAGATATCTAAGTGATTTGAGATACTTGTATTTATTTTTATATGTGTACATATGTATTGATACACAAACTTTCTCATTTATATATAGATGATGATATTTATTGTATGGAAGATGTACTTGTTTTAATTTCCATTTTTATTTGTGTATTGATGGAAACTATGTGAATTAGGCATAATGGGTTCGAGTTGTATAGGCATGGTTGAGTCGGGTATAGTCCCGAAGATGGAGTCTAGGTGAGTTAGGCATAGTGGAGTTTAGGTGATTTAGCTAGTAGAGGTCTTGTAGATATGATGGAGTCGGGTATAGGAATAATGGATTCAAGTATAGGCATGGTGGAGTCTAGGTCATTTAGGCGAGTCAATAGTCATGTAGGCATCATGGATTCGAGTTAAGTATAGGCATGGTTTGGTCATGTTTTTGAGTTTGATTTTAATTTCCAAGTTATTAGTAGTATGGAAAATAAATGATAATGTATGTTATGGTGTAAATTTCCAAATATTTGATGTCATTGAAATGTGACATGATTAATTGGATGCTTTGATGATGTGATAAATGTTAGGAATATCTATGTTGTAGTGTGAACATAGAATATTATGTAAGTGATTATATTATCTAGGATAATATAATATGTGTTGTAATAATTAATTACATTATTGTAAATGTAATTATGAGTGGGTGAGTAAATATTGTTATGAGTTGTTGAGTAAACAAATCATTAACAATATTAGTTTTGTGAGAAAACAAAATCTCACGTAAAATAGCATGGAGTTGTTTTAGGAGTTATGTGTGGAGATATTTATGGAGATTATATCTCCTTAAATATAGGAACAACATCTCCTATTTAAATGGATGTAATACTTCCTATGAATGTAGCAAGAATAAAGAGTAAGATTTTGAATTTTCTTTATGCAATTATGATATTAATTTTTCATTTGGTAACAGAGCAGGTTTGATGCAAGAAATTTCAGTGCTTTCATGATCAAATCCGTCTCAAATAATATATCATATTTTTCGTTTCCGGATGTGGGTTTTTCTATAATTTTTCGTGTAGAATCTTGTTCTGGTCAAGAAACTACAAAGAAATTTCAGCAAAAACCAGAACGTAGTTTGGAAGAAATATAGATTTTACTATGAAGCTATCAAATTAAGCACATCAATTCTTCTACTGAAAGTTTTCTCCAATTTTCAATAATGTTGAATTGTTAATACAAGTTCTTGACTTGCTTGGAGGTTAAAAGGTATTCAATATAAAATTTTAAAGTACTTGATTCAATTTTGTATTTTTTTATCAGTATTGTACAAAATAATGGAGAAACTAAATCTGATTGAAAAGTTTGAAGGACAAGATTTCCATACATGGCAACTACAGATGCAATTACATTTAATAGAAAAGGATCTATGGGATGTGGTGAAGTCTAATTCAACTCCACCCACTGGAGGAAATGAATTGGCAAAGTGGAATGCAAAAGATCAGAGAGCATTGGGTACCATTGGTCTGGGCTTATCAAAAGCCTATCTACATCATGTGGATTTCACAAAATCTACAAAAGAAATTTGGGAGTCTCTTAACAAATTGTTTGGTTCTGAAGCTGAAATGGCAAAGACTACATTGAAGCAACACTTGTACGGGTTGAAAATGGAAGAGAACTCAAAAATGGCAAATCATATAAGTAAGTTTCGTTCTTTGCTAAATCAACTAGTTGGAATTAAAGAACATGTAAAAGATGATGATGCTAAAGCTATTCCTCTTAATAGCATGCCTAAGAGTTACTCAAATATTGTATTTACTTTGAGTAAAATTACTATTAGTCTAGAAGGAGTGATTTCTACATTGTTAGAACAAAGCAGTCATGAAGAACATGAAGAAGTACTATATATAGGAAACAAACCTAGCTCCTCATCTAAGAAGGAAAAACATAAACCAAATAAGGTTCCTTCACATGGAAAAATAAAATTCTTTTATTGTAATGAGATTGGGCATGTAATACTGAACTGTAAAAAGAGAGCTCAGGATCTTCTTGATGACAAGATAGATCAAAAATCCCTTCTAGCTGAAGTAGAAACTGATTGGGAAGCCTACTCAACTGATGAAGAACTTTCATGTCCTAGTGATGAGGATTTCCTATGGTAGACTCTTTTCTTGTTGGAGGAAGGAGGCAATGGAGGAAGGAGGAAAATCAGCGTCCTCTCGTCATTCACCAACGATGGGGTCGCAGACAGATGTGGTGATATTTTATTTCAGTTATGTGGTGTGTTTATACACAAGGGGGTGAAACTAGTTTCATGTTTTGATTTTAATGTGTTCACATAGACTAACAACAGTTCCTGAGTGTCTATTTGGTGTGGAAGAAGCAAACTGCTTGACTCAGCTTACAGGGGCAAATCATCTACGTACGGTCCTCTGACTATCGTACGGTCCTCTGACTGCCATACTTCGGTGGAAGGTACTTCATTGGAAGGTGATCAGTCGATGAAGATGTTCATATGACAAGGATGATCATTAGCAGCAAGATCCAGTAGCAATGGCTACTCCGACAAGTTTGATGTTTCCAGGAGCTCTTACCCCATGTTCACACTAAGGGGGTGAATGTTAGGAATATCTATGTTGTAGTGTGAACATAGAATATTATGTAAGTGATTATATTATCTAGGATAATATAATATGTTTTGTAATAATTAATTACATTATTGTAAATGTAATTATGAGTGGGTGAGTAAATATTGTTATGAGTTGTTGAGTAAACAAATCATTAACAATATTAGTTTTGTGAGAAAACAAAATCTCACGTAAAATAGCATGGAGTTGTTTTAGGAGTTATGTGTGGAGATATTTATGGAGATTATATCTCCTTAAATATAGGAACAACATCTCCTATTTAAATGGATGTAATACTTCCTATGAATGTAGCAAGAATAAAGAGTAAGATTTCAAATTTTTTGTATGCAATTATGATATTAATTTTTCAATAAAATGGTAGGTATGTATGTTTGTATACTTGTATTCCAAGTAGTTTATAAGATGGAAACTAACTAAAGTAGAGTATGCATAGAAAAATAGGGGGAAATTAGTTAGGGTAAAGATTGGCCAAGCTAACCTCCAGGGGCCCCATGCCCTCATAGTGTTACCTACATAGCCCTAGATAAAAGGGGCATCAAGCTAATGTAGTTCTCCGTAAGCTATGGAAGAATATGATAAATTAGAGGATGGTTTGGTAGGTTTTAGGCATGATTGAGTCTAGGTCATTTAGGCATGGTTGAGTTTAGGTCAGTTAGGCATGGTTGAGTTTAGGTCATTTAGGTATGGTTGAGTTTAGGTCAATTAGGTATGGTTGGTTTTAAGCATTGAAGACCTGATCCTGTATAGGATAATCAACAAGTAATGAAGAAGGTGATTGGTAAGGGTGGAAAAATGAGCCACCTAATTAATAAGAACCATAACACATCTACCCTACCAAATATGGGCTTATGAACGTAAGACCCTAAAGGCATTTCAAGATTGACTATTTTAAGGGTGAAGAAAGTCACATGATCATGAAATGTCTCATTTGCAGCACATCCCTTAAGTGGGTAGGATACTTTGGGTGAAAATTCCATGAGGTGAAAATCAGTTTGGTTTTAGCGTAACCTAGTCTGAGACATCATGCCTATTTGGAAAGAGACCAAAGATCAAAGTAGGCAAGTCCATGACAAAAAAGTTATCTTTATCTTTTTTATTTTTTTAATAGACTAATCAATGTGGGAATTCTATATGGGATGAGTATATTGTCTCCTTGAGGTCTTCATGAAGCTAGTCGATGCGGGAAGCTTCTAAATATTTTATTTTATTTTTACAAGTATAGTCTATGTATAATTAGGGTATGGAGTTTTGTATAGTTTTCCTTTGAGGGATTAGTCTATTTATAGCACCAAGATAGAATAATAGATGTCCTTTTTGAGGGAGTCATATTTTTTCTGAAAGTTTGAATCAAGAAGTTGAATCTCATTTTACTTTTGAAATTTTTTTCTTTTGTAATTTTAGGTCATGGAAAAGACTATAGAGAAGTCCACTCTTGTGTTGAAGACAAAACCATAGCATACAAAGGTTGACTATGAATGAGAGGGTTTAAGGAATGAACGACCATGGGATTCCATCTTTGAAAAAGAACAAAAGTATTAATGAGAATCATGCCATGAGTAGATCTATGGTACTCATATTGAAGATAAGGATGAAAGGTGATGGATAATCACATGATTCTTGTTTAGTCATTGATCATTAAAATAGATAAGTGGGGGTGAATGGTGCTCAAGGGACAAGAGTTTAATAAATAAAAGGTCATATAGGACTTGTTTCATTAATAGAATGGTCAAGATGCAAGGAATTAAGGGGTTCAGGTTTAGGTTTACCTTTGAGTGAAGACAAATGATAAGCACATGATCCATAGGTATGAGTAATAATATAGGGTCCAAGCCAATTAGGAGCAAATTTTCCCCGTTTACTTCTTTCCTCTTTTGTTAAATTTTGATTTTCCTTCGGGATGAGGTAACCGACATGGAAGGTTTATTCATGGACATGTTTTTGTAGGGATGTTTGATACGTTTTTAGTATATTTTGAGGTGATCAAGAGAATTAGGACAAAGTTTGTCTAATAACTTAAGTTGTGTCAAATGGTCTAGAAAATTCATCATCATTGAGTATCTCTTTGAATGAGATATGAAGAGATCTAATTTAGAATTAAAAGGTAGGACCCTTTTGCATCAGTAGACTAGAGAGAAAGGTGTGGCAGCAGTTGAGGTGTGAATAATAGTGCGATAAGCCCATAAGGTAAAAGGAATGTGCATGCCAATCCTTTCCAAATATCAAAACCACTTTCATAAAAATTTGTTTAAGGTTTTTTTGTTGATTCTTCTTGTCCATTTTTTAATGGATAATAGGGTTAAGAAAAACAAAGTTGAATGTCGAAGGTGTCACGAGTTTCCGTAGGGTTTTATTTTTAACGGTTTTCCGTTATCAGTGATGAGGCGGTGAGGAACACCAAAGTGACAAATGATGTGATGATTGAAGAATTCACATATTTTCTCATCTTTTATAGAAATAAGAGGTATGGCTTCCACCCATTTAGTGTATTATTTGGTAGTGGTAATAATCCATTAATGGCGTTATGAAGAATGAGGTTGATCTCTCGACAAGATCAAAACCCATTGAGAAAAGGCCAAAGGTCATGTGTGACTTATAAGACATGACTAGGGGTGTGTGATGAAGATTAGCATATTACTAAAACTTCACAAAATGCTTGATATAGTCACAAAAATCATGGTTTAGGGTTGGCCAATAATAGCCTAGGCGGAGAACGCATTTAGCGACAGCTAAACCACTGAAGTTCCCCAAAAATTTTGTCATGAACTTCCTTGATTGTATATGGGATTTTAGAGCTTGTAAGGCATCATAAGAGGATAATGTCAAAGCCACATTTATAAATAATACAACCCATGATGACATAACAAGAGACACTTTTGAGAAAGGCTCATTTTCCATTTCGAGTAAGATCTAGAGGTAGAATTGAAAGGGAGAGATAGTCTACAAACTACTTATACAAAAGGTCATGTGGGTCAGTTCAATGGTTCCGATGGTTTTACATCTTGAAATAGATAAGAGGTTGATTACAACCTTTATATTGTGATAAATATTTTTGAGTCAAAAGGTGAAGTGGGTAATTGAGAAGCAAGATGGGCCATGGTATTTGTAAATTTGTTAGTATAACGTGCGGTGGTTTGAAGTTCATAACAGTCAAAGGTAGTCAAAAGTATGTCCACATGATGCTTATACTTTTGAATTATTTCATTACAAAATTGTAATATACCATTAACTTGATTTTCAACTAGTTTAAAGTCACCAAAGAAATTAATCGATATAATGTCTAAGGTGATGGTGGCTTGAAGACCTAATACGAGTGCTTCATAATCAATAATTTTTAGTACAATCAAAATCTAGTTTGAAAGATAATGGCATAGGCTCACCATCAAGAGGAATGAGGATAACACCTGTACCACCCCCCCATATGCCGACATTTGGAATAGTTAAAGAATAAGGTCATCTAGTAAATGGTAATATCCTCCAGAAGAGAGGGTAGCAATGGATTCATCTGGGAAATCAAAGTTAGAGGATTACTTTTCGGAGAGGGTTGCATCTGCAAGTTGGTCAGCGATGGTTTTTCTTTTGAAATATTTTTCATAGATGAATCCAAGGTCTAAGTCTGCAAGAAGCATGATCCAACATGCGCATGTTTATGTTGGTAGGGCTTAGTGTACATGTAATGTAAGGGGTCAATATTGGTGACGAAAAAAATTTTGTGGTTGAGTAGGTAATGGAAAATTTTAGTGGCAACAAAAACTAAGGCTAAGTAGATTTTTTCAGCATGGGTGTATATGGTTTTATAGTCCAAAAGGGTATGGCTTATATAATAAACAATTTCTCCTTGTGTTTCTCTCATGATGAGCAGCATGGCACCCAAGGAATGATCAATAGCATAAATGTAAAGGTAAAATGGTTTGTCATCCTTAGGAGGAATGATCACAGGTGGTTGGAGGAGGTATTTTTTTAAGGCCTCAAAGGATTTTTGGTATTCATCATCCCATTTTAAGGAGAGATCCTTTTTAGGAGATGATGAAAGTAGGTGGCAATGGATTCGAAAAGCTATGAAATAAAAAGACAAATAGATTGCAACTTTCCTTACAAACTACAAAGTTGACGAAGGTTAGTAGGTGGAGGAATTTCAGAATAGCCTTGATTTTAGTAGGATCAACTTCAATGTCATGCAAAGAAATAATAAAACCAAGGATCTTACCAAAGAGAACAGCAAAGACACACTTCTTAGGTTGAAAGCGAACACAGTACTTTATGAGATGGTCAAAGATGACATTAAGGACTGTAATGTGTTTGGCCTAATTTTTGGATTTGGAAAGAAGGTTATCAACTTAATCTTCTATATTATGTATGATGTCATGAAATATATAAGTATAGCTTTGTTGATATGTAACACCAATGTTTTTAAAGCCAAAGGGCATGAATCGATAGTCTAAGGTCCCCCAAGGAGTGATGAAGGAAGTTTTGTGTTGATCTTCTGGGGAAAGTAATATTTGGTTATAACCTAAGAAACTATCCATGAGTGATAGCATCTCATGGCCGGTGGTGAGATCAACTAGTTGGTCAATACTAGATAGATTAAAGTCATCTTTAGGGGAAGCTAGGTTAAGGTCATGGAAATATATACAAATGTGGATTCCCCCTATCACTTTTGTGACAGGAACGATGTTAGAGATACATTGGGGATAATCAATGGGTGGGATGAAGGAAACCAAGAGAAGGCATTGGATTTCTTATTTGACAAGAAGGGAAATGTGAGGATGCATTTTTCATGGCTTATGTTTTAAAGGTTTGGCTTCAGGAATAGTGACGATATTTTGGACCACAATTTTTGGGTTAATACTGGGGATAATAGCATAGGACCAAGCAAAAGTGTTGTTATAATCCCGGAGGAAAGAAGTAAAAGATTCATGTTTAACAACATCTAAAGATTGCCCTATCTTTATAATGTGCGGGTCGTCTTGAGTATTAATAATGATTTCAATGGTTGATTCATTTAACATGGTTTGTATCTCAAAAGACAACTAGTGAATATAAGAATCATCCACACCAAGGTAGGTGATAATAGGTTTATCATCCTAACATTAATGAGGTTAATAGAAAATGTATCATCATTGTTCATGTCGGGATATAGGAAGGGAAGAGAAGAGGGATCCCCACCATCACATTGATAAGTCGAGAGGTCCCATGGAAATGATGTTCACAAAAAAAAGTTAGGAGGAATGGATTTTGGATCAATAGACTTTCGTGGGTGAAGGTGGTGAGGTTGGTGAATAGGGTGGAGAAGGTTTATCATCCCCAGTGAGTTCGACACGGGCCTTCTTGGAAGATGGTTTTCCAAAGTGAACACCACTATGGGTCTTTGTGTTTATGAGTGGTACACGGATAACATTTTTGTGGCCCTATTCATATAAACCAAAGTCAAATCCCTTCCATGCACAATGATGGAGGAAGGTGTGGGTGAAGTGGTGGTTGGTGAGAGATTGGAGGTTAGATGAAAATGGTCACATTTGGGATGGTGGCTCGGATCAAGTAGGTAGAAGTATCAAGTCCCCCATACATTAAGTTGGTGCAAAGGTGGGGAGGACCATAAGGGAAGACATCACCTATGCGGTGATCATAGCGAGGATGTTGGTGAAGGTTACCATACTCTTGAGGAGTAAGTAATGTGTCGATGTTGTACATGCGGTACTCCCTAGAGTGAGGTGTTGAAAAGTACCTTCTAAGGGATCGGTTATGGATATGTGGGTAGCGAGAAAAGGATGAAATACTAGGGGATTGGGAAGAAGAAGAATTGGTTAGTTGAAAGAAACAGATGGGTTAGCGGATGGGTCAATTGTGGAGGTTGTAGTAGCAATGGGCATTAAGGAGTTAGGTTTGGAAGAGGTAATGGCAACATTGGTAGATGGGGTTATGGGTGAAGGAGAAGTGACAGCGGTGGTAGATGCCTTAACTGGTACAAGGACATCATTAGGTCGGTATAACATGTTATAGGTTTTGAATGGTGATGGGTCAGTTGGAATGGTATATTTATGTCCTTCATGTTCAAATTTTACAATGGTGTAAGGTTGAAGGAACACAACCAATGACATGAATCCAAGGTCGTCTAAGAAACATGTTTGTATTGGAATTCCCTCTCTAAGACATAAAATAATTTTGGAATGGTATGAGGGCCCACACGAATGTGGAGAATGATGGTGCCAAGGGTGGAAGTGATGGCATCATTGAATGAATGCAGCATAATTGGGTTATTATGTATGTAATTAGAAGGGATGCACATTTGGTTATACGCATGGGAGGAGATGATGTTGATGTTGGCACCGTCATCGATCATAACGCATCGAACACGTATATTATCAATATAGATGGAAATGAAAAGGGTAGGATCAAGATCATCTATTTAAAGTGGTATAATCTCATCATCGAGGCCGAGGGTGGTTACTTGATGAGTGGTAGCAAGTGTAGAGGAAGGGGATGAATTGGTGAGAGAGGCCACATGGTGAGGGGTGATAATGGAGGCCACGGGTGTAGGTTAATTAGGTAAAACATCAATGGATTGTAGAACCTCCATTAAGGCATGTCAATGAGATTCAGAGGTTTGGACGAGGTCATACAAAGACATTTTTAGCGGGGATTGGTGTAATTGTTTTATCATTGTACGATGGGTGACCCCATCATAAATAGGGTATGTGGGTCCCCAAATGGTGATTTTTGGTGTGGGTGTAGATGGTATATTGGGTACATGATTGATGGATAGGATGGTTTCTTTATCCTTTCCTTTGTCTTTCTAGCCACGAGTGGCAGCTTGAATCATGTTAATCTAAGGAAGAGAGGTGGATGGATAAGTTGTGTCATGAAAACTATAAGCTGCGTGATGGAAAAAAAAAAACCTATTGCGGGATAAGATCCTTATGAAATGAGTAGGGTGCACTGGCATTTTTGTGGGGTTTTGGCTAGCTCTCTTATGTGGACCATATTGATCTCGAATTTTGAGGTGGATAAAAGGGTTGTGGAGGTGGAGATGTAGGTCACTGAATAGGTAATGGATGAGGATGTGTAGTGATAGGTGGAGGTGGAATAGGGTCCTCATCTAGAAGATCATCATCATCAAAATTTTCTTTAGGAGGACATAGTTAGAGGAGTACGGTTAAGAACCTTATAATTTTCTACATCATGCCCTACACATGATGGTAGGTGCAAATTTTAGTATCGTCAAACCATTTTGGTTTGGTTTTTTCTACATCGTAAGGTCTAAGGAGTGGTAATGTGATGATAGAGGTCTCTAAGAGGTTATCGAGAATGTTTACGTAAGACCACCCAATGGATCACAATGTGAGATGAGTGTGGGTCTAGTTTTAAGTGTGGGTGATTTTGATTTGAGAGTCATCACGGGAGGTGGAATTGGATGTAAAATTAGTTTGACCATGGGTTTGGTAGGTGTTACTATTTTAGGTTTGGGTTGTACCTTCTTAGGTAAAGGTGTAGAAGATCAACTAGTGATAGAAGGTATTGTAGGCTTAACTACCTCTTTGGAGGGCAATGGGTTTTTCAATTTTGGTTGCATCTTCCTACGTAAAGGTGAAGGAGGAGTATGTGATGTAGAAGGGAAAGTAGATGGCGGAAGAGGAAATGTTATCCAAGGTGATAACAGAGTACAGTGAAGGTTATTGGAAAAGGCAAGGTGAAAGGTATTGGTTGAAGAGATGGAAATCTCATAGGTAGTGATGACGCTATTATATGTGGTGGGGGTATATGTGGTAAGAAAGATGCGGGTAACTATTAAGGTGTATGTTATGTAGGTAAGTTGGGTGTAATAAAGGATCATGATGAAGAGGAGGAATGTTATGCTTTTGATTTTCCTTGGGTAGGAGATTGCTTAGCCAATTTTGGCGGGTGAGGTCCTAAGATGGATGATAGTGGTGAAGGTGAAATAGGGGTAGTGGGTGAAACCAGGTGTATGCGGCCTAGAAGGTTGGGTTTTATTTTTAGGTGGGGGAATAGTTTTTGTGTGGGTTTTGAGGATGTGGCTAAATCCAATTTAACAGGAGGATGGACTATGCTTGATGTCGGCATGACTCCCAATGTGGTGATGGTTTGGGATGCGGGGAAGGTGTAGGTGTAGGTAGGGTCTTAGGCATAGGAACAGATTGGTTTTTGGTAAAGGTTTAATTGTAGGTGAGGGTGATGAAGAACGAGTTGTTCAATAGGCATGATCATGGTTGGTTTGATTATCTCAAACACCTTTGCATAAATCATGGAGGTATCATCATGTGACATTTGCATTTGGGTTGAAAAGGGGAGCCGCCGATGTCCCCAAATCATGGAATTATCTACATAATCCAAGCAGTCATTTGAGCATGAACACGAAAATATTGTAAGAGGAGATAACATTTATTTAGTAGTTATCCCTATAAATTTTGTATGTGAGACATGGAACTAGGTGGCTTCGAATCTATGGGTAATAGAGCGAGAACAAATCAATGGATCCTAGAAGGCTAATGAGGAATTATCACCGGCATGTAGTGGAACTTATAAATCATCCCCTATGGGTAGGGGATATGACAAGAGGGATGAGATAGGATCCTCTTTCAGTGGAGAGGAAGGTGAGCATGACTCTTCCATGGGTAGGAAACTTAACACCGTAGGTTATTCATTAAGTTGCGAGGTGGGTGGTAAAATGGCATCCGCAGAAATGGTGGACTCCTCTATGGGTGAAAGGGGAAATTAAATGGACTCCTTTTTGGGTAAAGGAGCTAATGCTAGAATCTCCTTGATAGAGGGGATAGAAGGAAATTGAGGAAGGGTTGGTACGATGTCAAAAATAGAATGGACTTCCCGAACATTACTTTCATTATTTGAATTCGCCAATTTGGTTAGATGATGGGGTATGATTAGGGAATGGCTTCTTGAAGATATGCAATTTCTGATTAGCCGGTGTGTTTTGGTTGTCCAAGACGAGATCTCCATTATCTAACATTTCTTGGACAATATTTTTGAAGGTTATACAATTACCATCACTATGGCCTTTAACGTGATGATAGTTACAATAGTCATGTTCCTTGTACCATGCAGGCATAGGACGAGTGGGGTCAAAACTAGTATGTGGTTTGATGGGTGGAAGAGTAATTGCTCCAGATTTAAGAAGTTTTTCTAATACTAAAGAATAAGGCTCCCCGATTGGCATGTATTTTCATTGCTCGCGCTTAAAATGAAAATATTGAATAGGAGAAAGGTTGGAGGAAGGTTTTGATTGGGTCGATGGGTGAGGTGGGCCAGCTTTTAAAATTACCACTTTGGTAGATCCTTTAGCTTTGGAATAATTTTTGGGGATTTTGAAGAGGAAGAAGCATAATTGAATTTAAATTCAGCATTTTTATTACAAAATTTAATTTTCTTCTCTTCAATGGCACAAATTTCTAGTTTTCATTTCATGGTGAAGGCCTCGTCGAGAAGGTACGAAAGGTTTGGACTTGGGGAGTTGGTGAGATGTGTTTGGCACAAGCCTTGTTGAACAACTCTATCAGCTCGGTTTGAGGTAGGCTGGAATGTAATTTGGTTGATGAGGCTATTCCAACGAGCAACAAAATCTATGATAGATTCATTGTTGTATTTTCATCTTTGAGTACAAGTCATTCATGGTGACCTTCTTGATGATATTGATCAAAAAATGGTCCAGGAAGGCTTAAGCCACTTGGTTAAATGAGTAAATGGAATGTCTAGGTAAACCACTATACCAATCCAACATAGGTCATGTCAAGGACATTGGGAATGTCTGCAAGAGTAGAGTGTCGTCATGAGTGATTAGATAACACCCATGTTTTAAATACCTGCAAGTGTTGTTGTGGGTCTTCTTTTTTGTTGACCTGGTAGAATTTGGGCATTTCCCAATGCGCAGGGTATGGAAAAATGGGAATATACAGATGAATGGGCTCATTGTAGATTTTTTCATATGTTAAAGAGTTGCGAGAGCCAGAAACTGATGCTTCCAATGTTTGCATCTTTTCCATCATCATTTTAATAAGGTCGTTGGTAGGTTTTGATGACTAGGAACCTCCTACGGTATAAGGGGTTAAATGATGAATGTATGATGTGGACAGACATCCCAATATATACGGCGGTCCCGAGTACAAGAATTGTGAGGGGGAATAGATGTAGGCATAAAATATCCTGAATAGGTGATAGACGTGATTAGGGGTTGTTGGTGATATGTGTAAGTAGGTGGGGTAAACGTAACTATTCTTGTAGTGATTGGAGGTAGGGAATGTGGTAAGGAGAGGAGTATGTTTTGGAATGGAGTTTGGGTTGCCGACACCATGGGTGGCTGCGATGCAATAGGTATATACCGATATGGCGAGTGCGAGATGAGGCTATGCTCAAGGTGACTGATGAAGGAATGGTTGACAATAGTGTGACAGATGTTATAGGTGCAATAGGTATAGATGTTGTGGGGTCAAGTTATGACAACATAGGTGGTAAGGTGGAAGAAGGTAACACCGAGCTAGTGGTAGGCCCGACACGGAAGTGGGAGCAAGCGAAGGCGGGAGGAATGGACACAGGCATATCATATACCAACTGTCCTGATGAGTCTTGAGTAGATGAGTGGGTGATATAATATTGTAAGACAATGGGGTTTTGGTCAAGTATTCTTCTAAACTCATCGTCACCAATATTGATGATAATGGGCTAAATGGGATCTATAGGTGATAGGATGGAAGGCAGTGATGGCCTAGGCGAGAGCAGTTGAAGGCTAGCATAAAACACAAGGGCATTGGCTTGGCTATGAGTCAAAACCATATGAATTAGTGCAAAAGCGTAATCTGCTCTCTGTAAATGACACAAAAAAATAGAAGGAATGGAGAAAAATATGTTCCGGGAGGTGAAAATGGTCGTTATTTTAATTAAAAATTAAAACACATGAACCAAAGGTGGTTAGGCTAACTAATGATGGTGAGAGGGTGACTGATGCTGGTTATGGTGACCGATACTAGTTACTCTGGAATAATCAAAAAAATTCAAATGAGGCAATAACTAATGAAAATAAAGTAAAAACTAGATTTGACAGTGATTTTAAAGATCTAGGGGTATGATGGTGTGTCTGAGGTACCTCAGAAAGAATAGAAAATAGATGAGTGATATTTTTGGTAAAGTAACAAAAAAAAACTTACAGCTGACAATGGTTAGGTAAATCGATGACATCCTAGATGAGGTGAACCAATGATGGTTGTTGAACCAATGACGGTCACTGTGAAATTTGAAAAGATGGAAAATTTTGACTTTTGTGACTTAGATCAAATAAAATATCAACCCATAAACCTAAGTATGATAGTGATGGACCCTAGCACACTCAGAAAATTTTGGAATACACCAACTATAATTGCGAGTGTGAAAGGAAGAAATAAAATAGAGAATGTGACCTCACAACTCAAAACACAACTCAAGAAAAAGTTAACAAACATGAAATCCTATGGGTGAATTTTATGTTTTAGCTTATGTTATTTTAGACTGACTTGTGAATAGAAAAAAATTTTGGTTTGATAGAAGGTGTCCTATGAAAATCCAAGATCTAAGGATGGTTTCAGGTAAATTTTTGGCAAGGGTGGTCCTTTCTCTGAGATAATAATTGGACAGAGAAACTAGTTGGGTTCCCACTATCAATCCTCTGATCATGTGATCATTGACAGCTTCTTCCAGGTAGGATGATGTTTAATAAGATGTGTAAATTATTTAAGTGGTTTGGTATAGAGAGAGAGTGTGCAAGTGAACTATGATTGAATTAGTCAACCATCAGTTGGGCATGACTTCCAGCATATAGGTTGCCCTCAAATTAACATGAGCTATAATGCAACAAGCCGAATTAAGTGAAAGTGTTTTAAGCCCAAATCCATAATTATGTTTGATGTAGAAAATGGAGAATAGGAAGAGGAATGCTCTTTCACTAATGCAATGTAGTAGAAAGGAAGACGTGTTCTTTTTAAAGAACCAAAATCATGATTTATTTTAGACAATAGAAAGAAGGAGAAGATTCCAAAGAAGAAAATTAATGGGAATAATTTTTAAAGGGAAATAAACACATAATTTTTTGCCTAGGAATGAACAAATGCAACAGAACCCTTGATGGGTCCCACCGAGAAATTCCAAAATGTGTCATTGGATTCTATGTCGATTAACAAAATAGATAAGGGTATAAGGTTAGGATAAATACCTATTGTAATGTGGATTGAAGGTCGAATGTGTGCATAGATGACTTCTAGATCAGAATGAATGTGAGAGATCCCTTTTGGCTAGGAGGAACTACCTGTAGATACAAAACAATACCACCAAATAGAGTTAAACAAAACAATGAGTGGACTACCTAGTGGAAGCTAGATCTAGGAAGCGTGATACTTTCTAAATAGGATGTCAATCCACTTTTATATAACAATATTAATGTTAGTTAAATCATACATGAAGTAAAGATCCTATTGGAATTGAAACAATTTAGGTATCTCATACAAAACAATAAGAAAGGTCGTGCAAAAGGTTGTTTAAGGTCAAAACAGGAGGGTTGATTGACACGTATTGAGTTACAGGTCTGGTACATGCTCTGGGTAAGGTATTGAAGGGATTAGAAATGGTTCTAGGTTATTAGGAAGTGGGTATTAGCTCGTTGGTATGAGCTATATTACCAAACATAGTAACCAGTGTCAGCTTTACGCCTGACCGATGTCGGTTAGGAAGAGCGACAGACATCAGTTGACTAACCAGCATCAGTAGAGGAAATTAGTATAAATTTCTTAGAATTGGTTTTCCAGACTCCCTATGATTGCACAAAGGTTGGAAATGGTGAGGGTGGGGTCATAAGATGGTTTTGAAGACTCAGAGATGATTCGAGAGAGGGTGAAAACGGGTGAAAAGTCTGAGTATGATCAGGTGATGGGTTGATGGAAGGAAGGAAGTATATGGGTGTGGAGAGAAATAGACTACTAGAGATGAATAAATAAATCTACACAAATAAACTAGAGATTCATTATAGATATGTTAAATACTTACTGGAAAATATATTGGAGAATGTAGGTGATGAAGACGATGACAGTAGAGATCCAAAGAGAAGAGCTGGTGTATTCGTGTTGCGGAATTTTGGACCTTTGTGCCTCTCTGTTGTGAATCTGTGATCGTGAAGAGGATGATAAATGGTGACTGATGTTGGTAGTGCTCCCATGTGTCTTCTTTTTCCTGAGTGCTAAAGAAATTCGAGTGCTCCAAGTCTCTAAAAGAATGAGATCCTAAATGAAAATGACCAACCTAAGAAAAAGGTTTCCAAATTGTGTATTCATTTTTCATGTACCCTTAGAACAACGATTTAATCCCATGTGTGTCATCCTATCACCCAACAGATGTTGAGTGCTCACCCGAGGCATGCGCGGGAATTGAGTCCCTCCTTTATGTGAGCATTGTGAGAAGATATTTCCATTGATAAAATATTAGATGCAAAAAAGTAAATGATCATGCATTCATTCTAAAAGCATAGGATGAGTTATTACACCAACATACCCATTCAGATAACAAGAGAAACATCATATAGAGAGCAGATCTGATTCATAACATAAAGAAAAGATACTATGGTTTGCACCCATGAACAATATATTTAGAATATAACCATATATTCATATTGATCATAGTTCCAGTAACCACATTACATCCAAAAGGGTCATAACAGACCAAATATACTAAGACATAGATCTAACTCATGTATCGAGCTTCCCTTACTACAAAAATTTCATAGACCCGTCCCCTTAACATGATAACATTCCTACAATCCTCTAATGAGAACCCCAGCCCCTAAAACCTCCTAATATTTTCCTTAAAGCTTCACTTTCCATTCTCTCTATGATGATCATGATGCTTATCTATTCTAACTCTTCACCTCTTGATCTCTCACAGTAGCATACACGTATAGATGCATATATGTCCATCTATCTCTCTTCTACTACCCAAGTATCTCTATAAATAGGTTTAGCACCCACCACCATGCCTTCCTCTAGGAGTAGATCACTTGCCAAGTGTCCATGTGGTCCTCCAATGGAGCATGCTTGTTCTGATCCGAGCTCTCCACTTTCTACAATGATGTCTTCCTTGGAATATTCCATGCATGGAATATTCTTTCCTTGACCACCAAGCCTCCAGGGATGGCACCTTATCCACTCTGCACGCCTATTCGGGTCATGTTTTTCCTCAAGTACCTATTAGAATGTTGAATATGGCTAAGTCTTGAGATCATTTGTTATACCTTACGTGCACACTATGGTTTCTACTAAACCCTTGTCCTACATGCTTTTACTCTAGATGCCCTTGTATTCACTTTGGTCCCATACGCACTTTTCCTTTGGCACTTAGCTAATATTCTGAGGCCCAACATCACCCCACACTAAGATTGTTCTCTGTCCTCAAAAACATCATGTCTCTTCAAATAATAAAGAATGACATGACTTGAATAGTTTGAATAAAGAATGAAGGAATGAATAATTTGAGGAATGAAAGAATGGAGAGGTGGAATAACGAAGAATTTCACTACTACCGTAAAAGGAGTAGAAACTCCTTCCTCATTTTTTCCTTGATTTTCTCCCAAGCATCAAATTTACTATGTGCTGCTAGAGTAGGTCACCCACTAGAGTGCTCACCTCTTCAAAACTCAATTCATCACCCTTAGCATTCAACGTATCAACAATTCCTTCCAGCTACTTGCTAAGGTCGTCAAGTGCATCCATCCTTCACGTGACTGGGGGTACAGCTCCTTAAGCTTATTTTTACCAAACCTCACAAGGTTTTGATCACTTCCATTTTCTTTACAACCTTGGCCGGATATTATCCCGCTTTTTCATTTTTCCCATGTTCTTCTCTTAGAACTCTTTCAAGTCCACCTCATGTGTAGCAACTAGAATACTTGCTACTCTATCCCTATCAACACAGTTATCATATATGGCCTCAGCCATACATGTGGAGGTCTATACAATGGTAAGGAGTTCGAAATAACAAGTGACTATCTTCACGATCGTTTGTCTTTCTTCCTTCTTTTGGCGTATTGATGCCTCTTTTACCTATTCTAAGGCAAGAAGCTACCTCTCTATGATGAGGATGTGAGTTAAGTCTTCCAAGAATTGCAAGGTTGACTCATAATTTTTTTCAGGTGGGTTCAGGTCTAGATGCTTCAAGACAATAGCATATGTAATCATTTATATATTTTTGTAGACCTCTTGTGCCTTTGTCTTTTCCTCCCTTAGTTCACACCTTAACTATGCGTTGATCGGTTCTTCCTGCTTTAGATCCTTGCTCTTTTCAATAAGCTCCTCATTTTTCCTCTCCAATTCTCCCTCCAAAAATCTTACTTCCAAAAATTCTTGCCTCAACCTCAACCGAAACCTTGTTGAGTGCATTGTAAACTTGGTCATCTAATAACTATTGAGCATTCACCAGTGGGTTTATTCCTTTGTTCTCTGGTACCTTCATCAGCTCTCCATGGTTGACCTCAAACTCGAGCTCATCAACATAGGATGCAAAATCCCATGATAGCATCTTCCTTGTTCGTGGGTACATGCCTTCTTTTTCAAATTAAGACCATGCAAGGAGTTGGTCTATAGGCATGGTACTTTGGAAGCACACACGTAGCACCTTATTTAGATCATGGATATAGCCCATTCCCTTCTCTTGTGTTACTACCACACTCTTCCCTCCTATGTGTACTACCTTTAGAAAGCTCACTGCTAAGATGGGATGCTCACCCATGCTTCCATACTCATTTCCTAGGCTTTCCTCTTCCATCTCCTTAAGTACTTTGTTTGTGCTACATTTTACCACCTGCTCCACCAAGTCATTTATTATACCCACTAATTCTTTCTCTGTGGCTTCCTCTATCATTCCTTGGTGAGGTTTGGATTCCTCTAATCCTTAGTATTTACCTCCTCGCTCTCCCCTTTTCCTTTAGTGTCTTCCTCCTCATCCTTCTCTTTACTCCCTTCTTCCTCCAAGTCATGCACATCATACATGGGATGGTATTGAACTTCTTCATGCTCATCGTTATCTCTTTCACCTTTGTATGCCTCCAGGATCTTTTTATCTTCTGAGTTTTCCTTCTCTGCTACCTCCTACTTCTTCCTAACTGGGGATTCTTCCTTCTCTTCCCCTCGAGCAGGTGATTCCTTGCTCGGGGATCTTCTTTCTTTGAAACCTCTTCCTCGGTGTCTTTTTCTTCTCCTTAAAGGGATACTTCTTCCTATGAGTGTATGTGCTTGACTTGGTGTCGACTCTAGTTTTCCCACATATTGTGTTGTCTACACTCTTGGTGATTTATTCTCTGGAACCTCTTCACTCTCCCTCTTCCTTAGTGTGGCCTTCTTTCTTCAAGTGGGATCCTATAGGATAGAGACATCATTCTCCAAGTAGGCACCTTTTTCATACTTAGGTCTAATGTGCAAGTATACCCTTATTGTGGTCCTTCCAACAATAGATGGCGTCATACGTTTCATCATGTGTACCTCATGGAAGACATACTTCTCCACATAAGCACGCTTCTTAGGGTATGGTTATCCATATTTTTCCCCCAGAAAAATATTGGATCAGCCACGACCCCGCATAGAAAGAACACGAGATATCACGATTTGGATTATGAAACAAAGGTTACGGGAGAATCTACAATGGAAGTGGTGGGGCCTAAAAAATATCATAAAACCCTACATGGGAGAATTTAGAAAATGGCTCTGTCAAGTGAATCCAGGACTTAAATCCATTCTACATATTTCGGGCGAGGCTCGAAAATGGAATAGCGAGTGCAGGCGGAAGAGGCAATGTCAAAGAGGTCAACATAAGAGAGAGAAGAAACGGAAAAGATTCTAAGTCTTCAGGCTCAAAACAGTTCAGAACGAGTCCAAAAATTGACTAAGCATGGAGGAGACATTAGAGAGAGCCACATGTTAGAATGGCACATCTTCAAGGTTGAATCCAAAAGAGGATGATCAAATAAGCGTCAGTCCTCCACGTGCCCCAAACCCAAAACAGAGGCAAAGTCAAAGCTAAAATTCAAAGTATGGATAGGGCGGGCTTTGAAAAAGGGATAAGTATAAAATGTTTCTGTCGTCGGCTTTCACTCGGTCGTCTCCAAGGGTAAATCCAAAAGCAGAGACTCAAACAAGCACCAGCTCACCACGTAGTCCAAGGTCCGAAAAGGTAAGAGGGGCCGTTGAAAATTCTAAGAGCTGTGAAGGTTTCCATGTGTCGATCCAACGCTCCTTCAAAGGAAAAATCCTAAGCGGGTTACTAAGTAAGCATTGAGCCTCCACACATCCCTTTTCAAAGAATGGATAGGGTCAGGTTGAATAGTCAAAGCCCGAGAGACATGACAGCGGAGGATGCCAAGTGTCGGCACGGTACTAACTCAAGAGCGGGATAAGGGAAGAGTTTTCAAACAAACGCCAAGATGCCACATGTACTAAGTCATGTATATGACCTGCCGAATAAAAGACTTAGGCGAAACATAAGGAAATAGAGCAAGTCGGAGAAGAGGCCACATGTCGGCCCTACACTAATTCAAAGGAAAATACAGAGGCCACCCCTGGAAATGCACCACCCTCCACGTGTCCTATATTAAAAAGAGGCCCATTTTCAAGTTGGTTTTCCCACTTTTTGTATTGACATGATACAAAGTTTGAAGGGGAATATCTTTCGACTCAGGGCTCAAAATCTAGAAAATATGGCACCATTAGAAAGATCTCGGCCTTCTCTATGTCATGAAGATATGAAAATTTAATTTTGGGGAGTTTAGGTGGGAGAAAAATGGAGAAACATCTTTGGACCTTTAATACGAGAATCTTCTTCCCCAACAACCAGATTAGATTCGATCTAATCCGTCATTTCCTCCTCCTTCGAGGCCCCAAACTAGTAATGGATATAGTTAAGACAGATTTGGGGTGGTTTTTTTTGGGTAGGAGGCATTCATCATAGTAGTTGAGTTCCTGAATGTTTTTTCTCTTCTCTCTCATTCTTCCCTCTGTATTGAATCTATAAATTCAAGAGTGGGACTCATTGTAAAGGGTTGGACATTCTTCTATTTTTACAGGATCCCCTTTCCTTCTAGAAAAGGATTTCATAGAGTTCATAACTTCCATTTAAATTGCAATATGTTTCCTACCTTTTGGTCATTTGTAATATGTTGTATCGATCAGAGAAAATAAAACACATTTGTGATTGATTTTAGATCCTTTCTTGTCTCTATTGCTCTCATCTAGTCTTCCATTACAAATTTGGTTATATGTGCTTGATTGTTGTCTGTATTTTGTTGGTTTGTGTCTATCAGCAATACTAATGTTCATCATTCCTTCGGGGCATCACCTTGTAGCTTAGTTTTTATTTCTTGTATCACTTTTATCCCTGTCTCCTTGGCAAAACTTAGATTAGGTTTAGGAGTGGATCCTTTGTAATTTTTCATGCATGCACCTAAACAAAGGAATAGGAACCATCCTTAACCTAGAGAGTTTTCCAATTTTTAAAGTCCCACACTTTGGGGAAAACTAAATGTTATGTGGATCACACCAAATGACTCTACCTTAGAAGAGAAAATCTAACAAATCATTTGGGGGTGTTTTGATTTTGCACTAACAGTTTTGGCACACCCGGTGGGACAAAGAAGTCTCCATATTTATTACAATAATATTGTTGTGCACTTGTTGTGAATATAGCTTTTAACAATATTTTAATAACTACACATCTGGCAACTCTAAAAGGGACATAATCCACTAGTTTCAGCAATCCAAGTTTCCCAAGTTCATGAGAAGGATACAAACAAGGTCAAGAACAAGAGAAGAAGGATAGTTTTTACACCTACACTTGTCTCCAGACATAAGGAGAAGAGGAAGAAGATCCCAGAGGTCTCTATCTCCACCAAATAGAGCCTTATCAACACCTCCTCCTAGTAGGCCATTATTTCAACCAAGAAGGGTGCTCATGCCGATCAGGAGGCACAAACCAAATCCTTATGTCAATTTCACTGGCAGCATCCCACTCACTCTGAATGCACAAAATCCAGTCCTGGTGGCAACATTAAAGAGCATCCCATATTTCACTGGAGAAAACTAGACTTCTCCTAGTGACCACGTTCAAGACATTACAAATGTTTGTACAATCCATGAGATCACTAAGATGGACATTGCATTTAAGTTTCTAGCCTCTTCACTCAAGGGTAAAGCTTCACAATGGTTCAGAGCCTAGCAACATGCTCTATTCAAACTTGGGACCATCTATGCAAATCTCTCCATGACCAGTTTGGAGAGAAGGGAGATAACATGTCCTTATTGGAGTAGTTAACAATAATCAAAAGAGGTCCTAATGAACAGGTGTGATTTTAACCTCATATTCCAAAGGACTCGGATAGGATCCCAGCAACAGTAAAACCCATGGAGGAAGGTTTCTTCTTATACTTTCTTAGAGCTTTAAATTCTAATATTGCTTTAATGATTCAGTCAATGGGGGCACAACCCTACCTATATCCGTGTGGCCTTTCCATAGGAGCTGAGAATCATTTAATTCAAGCTGGAAAACTTGCTCCTAGGCCATCCATGCCCCTATACCCTGAATTAGGTAACCCAAGTACCAGCCAAACACCCACATTATCTCCTATACCCACTCCCAGAAGTCAAAGTTTAGCTGAAGCATCCACCTCATCATCTAACACCTCAAAGGATCTTCAGGAAGTTATGAAACAATTTCAAAACCTAGGGAATGAGTTAGTAACCATCAAAAGACAGTAGGCTCAGAGTTCTAGGCCATATCAACCTCAAGCTTAGTATCAAGCTAGACCCCCGTATCAGTAAAATAGACCACTAGCTTAGGCAGTAAACTAGATTCAACACCAAGGAAAACCTCAAGTTGTTATACCTTTTAGGTCATATGATCCAAATCCAACCTCAACATCAAGAGCATTGGTTCCTACACAAAACAACATGGCACAAGAATATGATTTGTGGTTCCCATGCAATCAACCCCATAACCAATCAACATACTTTAATGGTGCCTAAACCAAGACTTAATGGTGCAAACCAGGTGGTGTGTCACATGAGTCTATTCAAGAATAAAATCAGCGATAAGGAGCTAAGCAAGAGGCATCTCTAAGTGAAATCATGCTTTTCAATTGGCAACTTGAAGACTTCGTGGAATGAATCAATTCCCTTCTCAAAGTTTGGCTACCAATACGCGGTCCAAGAAGAGAAGTATTAGAGAGGAAAAATCACCAAAATCATGTAACCCTCAACCCTCCATTATTCCACAAAGTTTTGGCACTTCAAATGCAACTCGAACATTCGAGAGAAATCCAAACCACTTTCCAAATCCACTCGTGGCACCGGTTGTGACAACCCATGTGCAAGAAAAAATGTGTCGGGAAGGGGCAGCAAAAGGATAGCTCATTTAATATCACCGAGTAGATGAAGAGGACAAGTGTGAACATTTCACTATGGGAATCACTTGGCCATCCTAGGACATAGGTATCTATTGCAGATCGCTATGGCCAATTGGTTAAGCTCAAATCACCCCCCAACAAGAAAGAGAAAGTGCTTACCAATGCAGCTCAACCTGAGAGAAACCATGGAGAACAACGAGGTAAGAACCTGAGGCCTCCTCCATTCTATGTTTCATTAATCATTGGGGACAAATTGGTGCATAATTGCATGATTGATTTGGGGGCAAGTAGTTCTGTAATGCTAAAACAAATAGCTGATCAACTGGGTCTCTTGTATGAAGACGTCTCTAGAGGGGTAATACAATTAGATGGGACAGCAGTGACAACTGTTGGAGTCATCAAGGATTTGAGCCTCACACTACATGCCTACCCCAATGTGACTGTATTGTAGAACATATCATTCATAGACTTGCCACCACATTTTGCATTGTGTTTGTCCAGGGACTTCACAGCTAAAATTGGAGGCTATTTGTCTCGTTAATTGGTCACATATGCTTTTTAGAACAAGGTATGGAGCCAAATCCACAATCAGATTTGAGCCCATTGCTGATTACCATATTGAGTCTTATGTGCCTAGCCCAATCAATGCCAATTGTTCAACTTTTGACCAAGAGGACCTCCTAAGCACTTGTGAAGCTGATACTAAGGTGGGGTATATCCCAAACTTGACTCTCGACAAATGGGCCAACAAAAGACATGATTTTGACCCCTATAAGGAGATGGAAGAAGCTGAGATAGGAGTCTACTATCTGCATGAGGAGAATCATCCTCTTCCCGACATCATTAAGCCAGAACACAAAGATAACAATGAAGTATGGCAATTGTTTTTGATGGCTCGAGGAGTAGACAAGGAGCTGGAGGTGGTGCAATGTTGGTTTCACCACAAGGCATCAAGTATTATTCATCCTTTAGATTTCAGTTTGTCTTCTCAAATAACATTGTTGAATATGAGGCTTTAGTCCAGGGTCTTCATCGGGAAAGGAAACGAGAAATCAAGAACTTGCTAGTTTTGGTGATAGTGAACTAGTTGTCAATCAAGTCAGAGGACTTAATGCTGTCAAGAATGACTTGATCAAAGGTTACAAGAATAGGGTATGGGATCTCATAGAGGATTTCAAAGACTTTAACATTGTGTCCATACCCCAAAAGGAGAATAAAGTTGTTGATAGGCTTGCAATAGTTGGAGAAACATTCAATTTGGTTGACAACATCAAGAGAGATAGAGGACAGCCACATATCCATGTGGTTATGAGGCCAGCAGGGCCAGATAACAACACGTGCTAGCAGGTGTTTGATAATGATCAGCAGATCATCAATTTCTTGCGGGAAGCTGAATTCTCAGCCAAGAATCAAGATATATTTGAGCGGCAATATGGAGATCAAGTAGTGTAGTTGTGTACAAAAAATCTTCCCAAAGGTTTGGTGACATTGGAATCTATCTTCAATCCTAATGATCAGTTTAAAAAAGAGAAGGTTAACATACAGATCAAAGGATAAGATTCAAAGTCAATCCGAGTTAGAGAAGGCAAAACACTTCAAATCAGAAAATTGGCCACTGAGCAGGAAAGGTGTGAATTCATGCAACTTTTCTGATAGTTTCTAGATGTATTTTCTTGGAGCTATGAAGACCTAAGAGGGTTCAATTCAAGCTAGCACAACACACAATCGAACTAGATCTAGATGCTAAGCCCATCAGGAAAAAGTAGAGACCAGTCAATCCACATATTGAGCCTCTGATGAAGAAAGAGCTAAACAAGTTGATAGAGGAAAGTATTATATTTCCAATCAAACACTCAAGATGGGTTACAAACTTGGTCCCATTCAGGAAGAAGAATGGAGAGATTAGGTTGTGTGTAGACTTTCGAGACTTGAATAGAGCATCACTGAAGGACCACTACCCACTCCCCTCAATGGAGTAGATTTTGCAAGTGGTGTCTAGATCAGAGAGATTCTCTCTCCTAGATGGCTACTCAGGGTACAACCAAATAATGGTGAAAGAAGATGATCAAGTTCAAAATGGCTTTCACCACCAAATGGGGCACCTATGCCTACAGAAAAATGCCATTTGGATTGTCTAATGTTAGAGCCACTTTCCAAAGGGAAATGGATATGGCATTCAAAGGGCTGATCAACAAAATAGTATTGATATATCTGGATGACATTACTATGTTCTCCAAAAATGCAGCAGAGCACATTTTTCACCTAAGACAGGTGTTTCAAAGCTATAGGAGATTTGGGGTATCATTAAACCTAAGAAATGCATATTCTTGCCCCATAATGGTAGGCTTCTAGGCCATATTGTGTCAAAGGAAGGCTTGCAATTGACCCGAGAGATAGTTGAAGCAATAAGAGCATTGTCATTGCCAAGAAATAAGAAATCTCTTTAAATCTTCTTAGGAAAAATCAATTTTGTCTGCAGGTTTGTACCAAACTTTGCTGCCCTTGTCAAATCAATAACGTTGATATTGAAGAAGAGCTTGGCATTTAGGTAGACAGCTAAAGGAAGGGAAATTTTTGAGGCCATCAAAGAAACTATATCATAAGACCCAAATCTCGTGAATTCAAACTTATCTAAGGAATTCATACTATATGCCTTTGGTGGCAGTGACACTTTTTCTACAATCTTAGTACAACAGAACAAAGAAGATACAGAGTAGCCAATTGCCTTCTTCAGCCAGGGTCTGGAAGAGTATGAATTGAAGTACTCCTTCATCGAAAAGCAAGTCCTGGTAGTGATCAGAGGTTTAAAGAAGTTTAAACATCTAGTTTCAAAAATAAAATCCAACTGTTAGTCTCTCATGCAAGAGTTCAAGACTTCCTTCTCGGTAAGGATCTGAATGAAAAACATGTAGGATGGATCACTCATTGCATGGAGTATAAAATTGAGATCAAGGTTACTAAGCTGGTCCGCAGAATGGATTGTGTGAACAACTAGCCTCGAGTCAACAAGACGAAGCAAGTGGTAAAGAGGAAGATTTTTTTGTTCTATAAAATAGTCAAGAAGAAGAAAGTGATGATGTACCCATGCCTTGTTGGATTCGAGTATTATGCACTTCCTACAAACAAGCATGTGTCCTCCAGAAATGAGTAAAATAAAAAAGAGACACTTGGACTACGAGCCATCCCATAGTGCTTATTGATGATGTCTTGTTCAAAAGGGAAATCAATGGTGTCTGTTAAGATGCATTGGGAAAGATCATATTGAGAAATTTTTACAAGAGTTCTATGATGAGCAGTAGAGGCCATTTTTCTCCATGGGTGATAGCACTCAAGATCATGAAGGTGGGTTATTATTGGCCCAAGGTGTTTAGTGACTGCTATGCATGGATCAAAAAGTGCAAGAACTATGCATTCTTCAGAGGCAAAGAAAGGCTAACAACACTTCCATTGTGCCCAATTTCAGTTGACCAGCCATTCATGCAATGGGGATTGGACTTCATCGAGGTCATCAATCCAAATTCAAGCCAAGGTCACAAATGGATTCTGACAGCAATAGATTATTTCACCAAGTGGACCGAGGCAGTGACACTCAAAGAAGCTAATGAGTCTAGCATACTAGATTTCTATGAAGGAATAGTGACCAGATTTGGAGTGCCAGCCACCATTATATCAGACAATGCATTGGAATTCATAGGTTCCAAAATCATAGAATGGGTTGTTAGGAACGAGATTTACTTGAGCACTTCATCAAACTATTACCCTCAAGGTAATGGCCAAGTTGAGTCCACAAACAAGAACCTGCTAAGGATTTTCAGAAGAACTCTTGATGAAAATAAGAGAACTTGGCACATGAAACTCAAATCAGCCTTATGGGCTGATAGGACAACACCCAAGAGGTCTACAGGCAACTCTCCATTCAAACTTGTATATGGGAAAGAAGCAATGTTGCCTCTATCACTTGAGTTGCCAGCATTGGAACTCATGAAGCATGGAGATGTCTGAGTTTGAACCAATGGAGGCCAGGTATGTAGAACTGATGGAATTGGAAGAAACCAGAGAGCATGCACTTCAAACAATGGAGAAGGATCAGGTCTCAATCAAGAGATGCTTTGATAAGAAATCAAAAACAAGGACTTTCCAAGAAGGATACCTAGTTTTGAAATGGGATGTAGATCGGAAAAGCCAAGAAAACACTCCAAATTTGATGCCATTTAGAGTGGCCCTTACATGATCACAGAGTGCAAGAGTAGCAATGCCTTCTAGCTGGCTAAATTGAAGGGTGAAAAATTACAAATCCTAGTAAATGGGATCCATCTCAAACATTTCTACTAAATGGTAATTTTCCACCCCTATAAATATTAGCATAGGATTTCATTTCCCTAAGTGTGTATGCACGTTGTTTTTTTGTAGTGTATTTTTGTTTCCCTAAGTTTCATGGCACAGGTTATTTGTTGCTCCGGTTACATCATTAAATAGTCCAACGTGCCTTCAAGTAGATGTGTTATTCCTTTCGGTGTTCACGATAAGGAAAATCATGGTAACTCGTAATAGTTTCCTCCTTCAAAATAAAACAAATGTAACATCCTCATTTTAAACAATAGAACAAGTCAAAATTTATTTTATTTTTTTGATAATTGCGTCCTGGTTCTAAATACATAATTTAGAACTCACAAATCAAATAACCATTCATATAACAGATAACCATATGTAGCTGTAATGACTTGGAGTACCTCCGATCTATTCATTCCATGACTCGGTAATCTACCGATCTATTCATGAGTAATAAGAGTTGGCGTTATTATTTAACACTTCACTCTTGCGGTTCTCTTCCCTATTCTGGGATTCAGAATGCTCATCCAAGGAACCTAACTGAATAATTGTTACCATTATTCATCGGCATCTCATCCCTTAGACTAGGTGAATTAGGACAACGCAATCAGCAGCTTGCGATACTTTGGCCAAAGATTTGAAACATACTGCTTATGTCTCGTATTCCTTAACGGCATACTCGTCAATCTGGAATACGTCCTTCACCCCATTCCCATGTTATGTAGAATGTCTTATACCAACTTCTGTCAGTCCCTTTTATCCCGGTTAATCACTCGGGAATGGATTAGTAAGGTAACCACGTTATATGGATGCTCCCGAAGACTAGGGATAAGATGACATACTGGGTCAATCCTAATTAAACCAGTGTGTCAAGATACCCCGAGTCTCCTAGGCAGCCATATAATGTGACCACATACCTAATCGGTCCAAAAGTAACTTGTACGAGATCAAAGTGTAAATCTTAGCGATCAATGCAAAGGGTGTCGTCATAAGTCACCTGCATTGTTGTAACTTCGAGAAGATCCTAATCTTCTCGGAGGTACAACCCTGCAGTTGACTTGTGCCATCAACCTTAAAATCCACCTCGAAAATATCTACTTAATACAATGCGTTACGCACGATGAGTTTAAATTACAATAAAGACGTTCCCTTAAGGTTAGCCTTTCCCAAACCCGGGATTCCTCATCCAAGTATGATCTTTCTCAATAAAACCCACTACACAGATGAGTTATTAAGACCAAGGTCTCATCATGGAGCTCTTAGAATATATATGATTCTAAAACAACGGAATTGGTCGATATCTCATAAATTTCACATGAGATAGCCATCTGAACCCCATTAGATTTATATCAGTTCTCATAACTGAATTTATATCATACTTATTAGCATCAAATATAAATGATTCAGAATCCAATTAAATGTTGTCCTGTCATAATCAGGACTAGGGATTAATAATTTAATTCAGTTTGTTTAGCGTTCTGTTTAGGTATATTTTAACCCTATCTTCCAAAAAGACAGTTACCTAAATTTCAATTTAGCTTATGATAGAACATACCAGAACTGCTAAACAATCATAAGAATTCAGTCTTATATTCTTGCAAAGCTTACATTGATAATCACAAAAGTCTCCAAATTATATAATAATAACAATGCTCTTTAGATCATTTGAACCGAAGAAGGTCAAACTATCAAGATAAGAATATAGACACATAAGTAACAATATCAACTTCCATTCCTTCAGAACTAATCAAATACATTGTATGCATTCCGCATACTTGATACATTACTCAACTGAAAAAGGAACATCTTTCCTTATATGGTACATTTAGAAAATCAAGATGTAATTCACTTATAAATCAAATTTAATCAATCTGATTATCCTATCAGATCTGCATGCTTTTACCACTTACAAAGAACCATCTGCAAAATAGTCAACATGAGTCGGTTCGATGAACCGAGCATGATAAGCACTAACTTTTAAAAAATTACAATCCATCAATTGTTTTCATTAAACACCCTGTTTAAATGATATAAAATCACCAATCAAATAAACATGTCTCAGACTATACGTTAAGAATATATCATGTCTATAACGTGTAACAATAATTTTCGTTACGGAGTAGTCCTATATACTTCTCAAATATTTCATCAAAATATTAGGGATCAAGAAGAACAAAAGTGTCCTAAGCAATTATTCATTGTAAATCCAAGTTGAACAAACATCAGACAGTCATTATATTCAACTTAAAAAGAGGAATATCATATCAATCCAGTTACCGTCATTATGTAAAATCAATTACAGATGTTAGTTAAACAATTATATCGACTTATAATTTACAACAGAAAAGAAATAAACAAATTGTACATGTTTCCCTCTGAACTAGCTCATGTCTATACCATCTTTCCAAAAGCAAGGCATTCACTTAATACGCATGCAAATAAATCAGTCGAGTCCATCAACAGCACTCTGTTCTATTAAAACTTAAAGTAAAGCAACTACAGTACAGTAACCCTCTTGCCAAACACGGTGTCTATCTACCAAGCGGACTCCGTATGACCTTACGCAAAAGCGACAGATAAGAAGATTAGCACTGAAAGGCTTTTAGACACAAGGTCGAAATCAAAAGAACTCCATTGTTATCGCAGTCAACCAAAGACTCATGATCATTTAAGCAATGACATCTCCCTACGACTATGCGAAGGGATTTTTAAACGAAATCCAAGCAGCATGCACAGCCACATCAAACTGGAATCTATCAGAAGAAAAACATAACATAGAATATCGTAATCACCCCTGAACGCAATCAGAGTTGAAGGTATGGTATTCACGACCTACTTAAAAGGCCATAATTCATGTTATCAAGCTTAATAAAGAAAACCAACAAAGCCAAGAACATTTCATGTTCATACTCAGGCTTATACGGAAAACAGTGACATAGATTACCATTCGAGGAATTAAAACTAAGTCCATAAACAGTATTCACAGTTTAGCTTATCCAGAAGCCGACATACAAGATATCTTCCCATACTCACAGAACCCAACAAGTCAAAAACAAAGTAAACCCAACAGTTATAATCTGAAGCAGTTACACTGTTTAACTATCAAGAATTCAACTGAGTCCCAACAACAGTAAACAAAATACATAGAAGATAATGACTCCATCCGTGCCAACATTGGTAAGCCTTTAAAATCAGGTTTAAACAAAAGCTATAAAACGATTTTGTAACAAGAAACCCAACAGAGCCCGTATAACTATATTTGCTCCAAGCTTACATAGAGTGGAATACATATTTAAATGCCCAACTGAGTCTGAACCACAAATTCCTTGTAAAACGAAAGTATTCATTACCAAATAACAGAAGTCGCCTTACCTGTTACTCCAACAAGACTCAGACAAAGCAATTTCCAACATTCAAATATATATATATATATATATATATAGCTTCCACAGTGGCCCAATTTATACGAATCATTCAAGGACTCTACAGAGTCGTTCAAATAAAATACATATATCCATATTGTATACTGTCAACGGGTTGAATCCCATTACCACAATAAAAAGGAAAACAACTTCCACAGGGTCGTAATGACTACTGAACACAATAGTTACCTCTTCCCAACAACATTAAAAGACACAACGAAACCCAACAAGTATCAATAACCACCCCATCAATAACCACGACAGAGCTTACAAGGTTCTCTTAAAACTGAATAATCAAACAAATGTCCAGCAGTTTCCCTTCCAACAAGTATTCACAACATGCATCGACTACAAAATCGACAAGCATAACAGTGGCCTGTACCCATCACAAGAATAATTTATGGGCTCTCGCCGAGCAGGCCGAGCATACATTCCCTTCATAAATTTCGCATATTTAAGCCAGAATGCAAAACACAAAGAAATAAAGCCACAGTTCGAATTTAATAAACACCCATCAAGGGATAAATGAAAAATCGAACCAGCATGAAGATACAGTGCCAAAATCACACAAGACATCCAAAGAAAATCCTCTATTACCATAAATCATTTGAACAGAGTTGTTCTAATGAAATCACTTGAAAGACAACAAGATTTTTAAAGGTTAGGGCCTAACATGCCTGGATTTTTGCTCAAAATTCCGAAGCAGACCACTGAAAGAGCTTGGACTTCCTTTTCCTTTTCCAAGTTAGAGCGACCAAAAAAATTTTGCTATCTCCATGACATATATATCTTCCTTTCCAGAGAAAAGAGCTAGATACGCTCATACTCGCCATGCAACACAAAGAAGACTGGTGCGAAGAACCAGTGAACAGGCAGAAGGAAAACCGAAATTCGCGATAAGCCAAACAAAACAACTTTCCAATTTGCATGCCTTCTCGCAAATTCTGAGCTTGACTACCGAGCTCATTAACTGCATTTACTCCAAATTTCCCGCTCAAACTCCACTGCCACCGACCGCCAAAGTTGGCGATAGACAAATAGACTTTCAACACCATTTTCAGTTTTGGCGACCTGCCACGTCGGCTCAGTTAGCCGTTTCTAAAACCTCCGCCAATACCTGTCCTTCATACTTATCCTTTGCATTAAATAACATAGAAAAAGCCGCCCATGGTTCGCACCCCTCCATAGGTCCCCATAATCCTTGCCCAATAGTTAGGTTAGTAACTTAGGTTAGAATTTAGGATAACACCTAGTCTAACTTCATAGAACATAGATACTAACTTAGGACATTAGCTCTTAGCCTAGGTCTAGGTTAGATTAACACTAACCCCTAGGTTAAGTTTAGTTTTAGGTTACTAACATTAATAATTCCAGTTAGGTCTACATTCCGTACACTCAGAAAAAGACTGAAACATGCATTCTTGAACAGGGTTAGCTCCTGTTCTGCTTTTAGGCTTACAAAATTGTATGTAACCAAATTATTACCTGGTCCACGATCGAGACCTTCCAGATATACTTTGATATCGGGAACCAATCCATTTTACATGATCAACCCGAGTTATACTCCGGACTAGCTTATTCAATGCTTTTAGACCTTGCAACCTGTTCAAGGTCTGTAATTTTAATTCATCACGAACAAACTTAAAGCAATACTTGGATCAATTCCACTGATCCAAGGCTAGGTCTTATAGATGGATAACTCTATGATTCATTCCGAGATCAGATTAAACTCAGATACAAAATGAAAGAAATAAAAGAGTCCAATCATATTCCGACTCAGTCAAAAATCTGCAATCTGCAAAGAAGATTCAGTACATATCAAGCATGATTTCTCAATCAAGGAACACATCCTTTTTACAAAGAAATCACATATCAACACTTGTATGCTCAGGAGGAAGTAACAACAGTTCAGGGTGTTACAACAAATGTAGAGAAACTAAAATGCATCTTGAAAGTCCATTCAAGGATAGCGAAAGCCCGAGTTGGATCAAATTTCTACTCTTAGAAACCATTGTCTCGAGTTTTCTTATGAAAATTGAGACTACAGATGGTCGGGCTCATGGATCAAAGGCAAGATCGTGTCGAGCCATCATTCTCGACTCCTTGCCCAATGGACATAACAAGGCAACTGGTCCTCTCATCTAGTAGGCAGATACCCCTGTGAGTCACCAAAACTGTTATCCATATTTTTCTCTGGTAAATTATTGGATTAGCCATTACCTTGCATAGAAAGAACTTTGAGAAATCATGATTCGAGATCCTACAAACAAGTTATAGGAGACTCTATAATGAAAGTGGTGGTGCCTATGAAATATCAAATGACCCTACATAGGAGAATTCGAGAAAACAACTTTGTCAGTGAATCGGGCCTTAAATCCATTCTACTGATTTCAAACAAGCTCGAAATGGAATAGCATGGTCGGGCGGGAAGAGGTAGTGTCAAAGAGGTTTGGAGAAAGAGAGATAAGAAACAGAAAATATTCAAGTCTTCAGGCTCAAAATAGTTCTGAATGAGTCCAAAAATTGACTAAGTACAGAGGAGACAGGCGGAGAGAACCACGTGTCAAAATGGTGTATCTTCAAGGTTGAGTCCAAAAGAGGAGGATCAAACAAGCGCCAGACCTCCACGTGCCCTAGGCCCAAAATAGAGGCAGATTCAAAGCTAAAAGTCAAAGGACATATAGGGTGGGCCTCAAAAAGGGCTAAGTATAGAAAGGCTGCCATGCATCAACTTGGTGCGTCTCGAAGGTAAATCCAAAAGAAGAGACTCAAACAAGCACTAGCTCACCATGTAGTCCAAGGTCTAAAAGGGGAAGAGGGGCCATTGAAAATTCTAAGAGCCAATGAAGGTTTCCACGTGTCGATCTAATGCTCCTTCAAAGGCAAAATCCTAAGTGGGCTACTACGTAGCGTTGAGCCTCCATGCATCCCTTTTCAAAAAATGGACAAGGTCGGGTTGAATAGTCAAAGCACAGAGATAGGCCAGTGGAGGGTGCCAAGTTTAATCATGGCGCTAACTTAGGAGAAAGATAAGGGAAGGGTTTTGAGACAAAACACCAAGACACCGCGTGTCCTCGGTCATGTATATGACCATGCCAAACAAAATACTTAGCCAAAAACATAAGGAAATAGAGCAGGTCATAGAAGAGGCCAAGTGTCAACCTTACGCTACTTGAAAGGAAAAATGCAACGGCCACCCCCAAACATGCGCTAGCCCTCCATGTGTCTGTATTAAAAGGGGCCTGTTTTTGAGCTGGTTTTCCCACCTTTTATGCGGACCGATACAAATTTTGAAGAGGCATATCTTTTGACTCGGGCTCGAAATCCGAGAAAATATGGCACCATTGGAAATATCTCATCCTTGTTTATGCCATGAAGATCTGAAACTTTAAGTTTAGGGAGGTTACGTGGGAGAAAAATAGAGAAATGTCTTTGGGCCTTTAATACATGATCTTCTGCCCCAACAACCATATCAGATTCGATCTAATCCATCATTTCCTCCTCCTTCGAGGTGCCAAACCAAGATAATGGATACGGTTAAGACAGGTTTGGGGCGGATTTTTTTTGGGTAGGAGGCATTGATGGCAGTAGTTGATTTCCATAATGTTTTTATGCTTCTCTCTCCTTCTTCCCTCTGTATTGAATCTATAAATGCATGAGTGGGACTCATTGTAAAGGGTTGGACATTCTTCTTTTTGTAGGCTCCCTATCCTTCAGCAAAGGATTTCATACCTTCCATTTAAATTGCAATATGTTTCCTACCTTTTGGCCATTTGTAATGCATTGTATTAATCTACAGAGCAATAAACACATTTGTGATATCCTTTCTTGTCTCTATTGCTCTCATCTAGTCTTCTATTACAAATCAAGTTATCTATTCTTGATTATTGTCTACATTTTGTTGGTTTGTGTCTATCGGAAAAACCAATGTTCATCATTCCTTCGATGCATATCCTTGTAGCTTAGTTTTTATTTCTTGTAGCCCTTTTATCTCTGTCTCCTTGGAAAAACTTAGATTAGGTTTAGGAGTATATCCTTTGCAAGTTTTCACACATTCACCTAAACAAAGGAATAGGAACTAGCCTTAACACGGATATTTTTCCCATTTGCAAAGTCCCACACTTTGCGAAAACTCAATGTTATGCGGATCACACCAAATGACTCTTCCTTAGAAGAGCATATCGATGACTCATTTGGGGTGCTATGATTTTATACTAATAGGTATATAAGCTTCCTTCGCAGCTCATGGTGGTCTTATTCCACCTCGCTGAGGTTGAACCTTAGTATTTTTGCCTCCTTAAAGTGATTAACCTTTGCTTGAAAGTATTACACGGTGAAAGAGAAAGGTATTTTACACCATGGGCTCTTGGTCCCATTTGTCAATGTAAATCGATGATGCGAAATGTTGGTAGATGGAAAACTCGGCCTCTCCTAGCACTAACACTTGGTAATTTTTGGGTATCCTCCATTCATCCCTAAACACATCGTGTATTCTCTTGTACCATTTCTCTAGGCGCACCTTGTGGGCAGTCATCATGGTATTGCACATATACTTCTCAAATCTCTTGGCGGGGAAGGTTCTTCATCTATATATTCCCATATGAATTTTTCGAGCCCATATGGAACTCTAATCTCTCGAGAATAAAATGGTGAGGAGGACATTACCAAATATGATCTTTTCTCCTTCATGTGTGGCACTAATGATCTCTTCGCAAATAAGGTGGAAACATTATAGGTAGTTCCTTACGAAATTTTCGACACACATTCAACTAGGCCTTATTGACCTGTGTCCACCTTTCTTTTCCATTCAGCTTGGTTACTAATCACATAGGCATCCTCATTCTTGAGGTCGGGCATATCTTAAATATAGAAGTAGCGGGACCCCTTTCTATAGTCATAAGTTTTTATAGTCTCCTTGATGGCATCCTTGTCCTCCATTCATCATCAAATTAATCCCCTTTACAATTAAGACCAATAAATTTGGATATTAACGGGGTGATTCACATTCTACACCACGTGAAATGAAAGTGATCCTCATGTACACACGACATCAACCATTGGTATAATCTGCTCGGATTTACAAAAACATGGAAACTCATACGATTATAGCAATCCAACCTTCTCCATATTTACCTTGACTTCATCACTATATATTGGCATCCCTTCGGTGTCATTTTATCCATTGGCCTCACCATTTCCAACATCATCTCCTTCTTTTTGGTGCTTGTGTGGTAGTTATAATTGCTTACATCCATATTCCTTACATGGGATACCCATTCTTTTCCAAGAAACACCCCATCATGTGTACTACATCTCCACATACCACTCCTCATTGAAATTGGTGGTGGAAATATGTTTTCCCTTTCCCTTCTTAGGTGAAATGGGTGCCTTCCTCTCATGCCATTTTCTTGTTGGGTTAACAAAATTAAACTCTTCCTTGTTCCTCTTCCTCACTTTTTTGAATTATGTGGTTCAACTCCATGAAAAATCCTTTTATTCTCGTGCCTTAGCTACAGAACCCTAACCTAGAAAACCCTTCCACAAGATAGCGTACTCCACTAAAACCTTCTTCCTTACACACATGTACTCATTCCACTCTAGTTTACAAATCAACCTAGTCACGCACTCATATTTTTATGATTCTTCCTTCGCACAAATCTTTCTTCATGGATTCCCTAGTTTGCAAGATCTCTTCAATCTCATAATAGCAAGGTAAATAATGATGTGCTCGACCCTTTACTTATAGATTTTTTCTCATCTCTCGCAATAAATGTTATGCCACCTACTAATGTACTTAGCATTAAATGCAGATTTTCCACTAAAGCTGACCTTAATCACTCTTACTCCCACTCCCAATCTTATGAGAAAAACTCTAAAACCTTCTAGCGTGCAAAAACATTACTAACTTAAGACTCTTACGCATATGTTTATAGCGTCGAAGGCACTTCTTCTATCCTTGACCTGATTTTTCCCTCACCTACCTCATGTTGTTCCTATACTTCTCATCCTTTGTACGTGGTCCTTGTAAATCCTTCTTGACACCAAAATTTCTTATCCACCTTTTCCACATGTGCTCTCCTACCTTACATGCTTTTTATCCTTCAATATGGGCCATTAGAATACAACTTTTACTATCGAGCTTCTATTTCACTTTACACCATTCCATCCCACACTAAAACAGATGTGCGGTCCTTTATGCATACACAACCTTTGAAAGTAATAAGTGGTTATGGCATACAAGGTGCACAAAACAACATAACAAAAAGGAACAAGCAATGAGAAAGGGAAACAAAAGTACAAGAAATTTATTAAGGAAATCTTAGGCTAACGAGAAAAACTACCTTATTTACAAACACACGAAAGACTTATTTATAGTAGGGCTTCACCTACTCCCATTGAAATGTCACTGTAACCTTTTCCCATCCAGTAGCTTGAATCGCATGTGCCTAAATCAAGGATGTACAAGATGATGTATGGTCCCAACCAATGGAATTTCACCTTCCCCAAATGGCTCAAAATTTAGATTCATATAAAAAACCATCTTCCCAACCTTGAATTGTTTGTTTTTATATGAAGGTCATGCCATGCCTTTTGTATTGCTTTCTCGGTCTTAGTCCATCTATAAAGTGATATCCTTTCGTCTAGTTACATTAACTTGTGAATCCTCTCCTATATTGCTTGTTCATCAGTTAATCCTCCTGCGCGCATTATATGCGATGATGGTAACATGAATTCAACTGGTAAAACAACCTCCATGCCAAACACCAATTGAAATGGTGTGGCCTTATTCAACCTCTTGTAGGTTGTCATGTATGCCCATAGAATAGATGATACCTTATCATCCCAATCTTATCTTACAACATCACAAATTGTTGTTAACGTGTGACTTAGTATTTTATTAAATGCCTCAGTAGTTCCATTCGCTTGGTGGTGATAAGGGGTGGTCTTTTGATGGGCCACCATTAACTCTGCCAACAAAATCCTGACTATTTCATTCAAAAATGTGTGCCCCTGTCACTAGTTAGGCTTAAAGGATATCCATACCTGTTGATTATGTTCTCCCATAAGAATATAGCCGATGTTGTTGTTGTGTAATCCTTTGTAGGTGTTGTCTCTTCCTATCTTATCGGTAATCGGTCAAGTGATGATGTAGCGTGAACCGGTCCTTCGCAACAGGTGAAATTGGTCCTACAAAGTCAATTTCCCATTTTTCAAATGGTTATTCATTGGCTATTGGTCTTAAGGGCATTTCATCCCTCCTTCCATGTTTTCCAAGGTGCTAAAAATGGTCACAAGCCTTGCAAAACTCAATATAATCCTAGTAGATACTCTCCCACTAAATCCTACGCAAGTATAATCTTTCATGTGGTGGCATTTATTGCATAGTGTCCTCCTACAATCACACCATGTGCCTCCTCCATAATTGTAATCCACTCATGTTCTAACATGCATTAACACATAACCTCATCATGACCTACCTTGTATAAATCATAGCCAACTCCTTTTCTCCAAAGCCTTCATTCCCTCACGGTGCCACACCTATTTTAAGAAACAACAAAATATCTTCCAAGTCGAAAGCACGCCAAAACATAAACAGGTTGTGCATCTAGAATGGTATCCTTGATGATCTGTGTGTCCTCCTGATTCAATCCTTGATAAGTGACCAAGTCTGAATTACTCTTTCCTAGTTTCACCACAACTAAAAACTCAAATTCTTGAAATAGTAGGACCTAACGGAATATGCACCCTTATAGAACAAAATTTTTACTAAGTACTTCAATGTTATATGGTCCATGTATAATATGAATGGTGTTTCCAATAGATCTTTGCATGAACTTATGCGGTCGTAGATCATGTGAGCCTCACACTCAGAATTGTGTAATTTTGTTACGATGGTGTCAACTTCCTACTTGCAAAAAAAAGGGTGATCAACAATCCCCTCACTAGGTTGTGCTAGTATTACTCCAATGGTTTTCCTTGAGGCATCAACATACACATGCAAGGGCTTATCCCAAGAAGGAAATCATAATATGGGTGCAGTCATAAGCTTTTCCTTCAATGTGTCAAACATCGTCTACTACATCTCTCCCCAGTGAAATTCACTCTTATTGTTTAGCAATTTTTCTGATGGTGCAGTGATCTTAGCATATCCCTTATTAAATTTCCTATAGTATCCCGTATGTCCAAGGAATCCATGCATTGCGCTTTGGTAGTAGGCTCCCTAATCCCACAATAATGGAAACTTTGGTGGGGTCCACCAGAGACCTTCCTTACATATAATATGCCCTTAAGAGTTCCAATAGAGTAGCAAAAATAAACTTCTTAATGATGAGGGATATCCTCAACTACCTACATCTTTCAAACATCAGCCTTAGGTTGTCACAATGATCTTTTACTATTCCATACATTATCCAATCATCAAGGTATACTTACAGAAACTTATGAATGAAGTCCTTAAATGCTTGTACCACAATGCATGAGAACACAAAGCAAGCGTATTCTTCAATCCAAAATTCATAATCGTGTAGGAAAAGCTTCCCCACTAAGTGGTAAAAGTTGTGTTTTCTTGGTCCTTCACAATCCTAACTTGATGATACCCTAAAAATCCATCTGTGAAAGAATAGACCTTGCGCCCGACTACTCCTTCCGAATTTCTTCAAAGGATGAAGGGGGTTGGAAAAGTGTCAATGACACATACTACATTAAAGTCCTTGTAATCAACACAAATCCTTATCCTTCCATATTTCTTAATGCTTATGACTATTAGAATTATCCATTATGATTCTTGCATAGCTTCAATGATGCCAGATGTGATCATTTTGTCTATCTCCTCCTTAACTCGACTAGAAGGTTTGGATTCATTCAGTAAGGCCTTTTTCGAATTGGGTGTACACCTTCCTTCAACTTGATCTTCATTTCCCCCAAGGAGTGGTGAAAACCTTTAAGCTTATCATACCCATGAGGGAATAAGTCATGAAACTCACACAACATATCAATGATCTTGGACACCTCCTTTTCCAACCAATAGTCCCCAATAATGGCCTCCTTAGGCTCCACTTATGATCTAATGTTAACCTTCTTATTTTTCAGGGATTCATGGTAGGCACACGCTTTCTCATCAGCACTATCCATGATTTTGTGCGTACCTTCAGAATCGTTAACATAAAAAAAATTCCATTTCTTCACCATCTATCACATAGACCAAATTTCCTTTTTCTTTATCCATGCATGCACGCTCAAACTATATCTTTTCTTATTCTTCTTCATCAAAGCGCGTCTCCAAACAAGGTTCACCTAATAACTCTAGTATCATATCCTCCACCATAGCACTATCTTCCATCATAAGGCACTTGACAACCTATAACACCTTATCCACCAATGGCTTGGTACTCGATATTCAAAATCTTGAAGAATGTCACCCGTCAACTCCTACCAATTCCTTGTCTAATGATGTGTCTCTTAGTGAATATACCATGTGTGTGTGCAGATTTGTAAGGTGGAATACAACTTATGCACCCATAAGGAAGGTAGAAAGGCCTCTGTGCCTCCCATCCATGCTTTCTCACATACTTGGATGTTGAACAAGGTGGTTTCCTTTCCATGGTACTCTTATTTTTCATTAGGTGCATTTCTTCGAGTAAACCTAACAGAGAACGTGATTCTCATTTCACACCATTCTAGAAGGCTATCATGATCCAAGAAGGTTATATTTGAGTATCCCTCTTCTTTCAGCCTCATTTTTCCACTGAGCCTCTATCTCTTGTAAGAAAAATTCGGGGTAGGATCCTCTGGAATAACTTGACAACTTAATCTCTCCCGGGTGCTTAACTGAGTGCACCTTTGTTACTCTTGTCACTGAGCCTCTTAATTGTCACCCAATTAACTCATAAGTCTCATGCACCCAATTATCACATGTCATGTTAGTTGTATCTCTCATAGATTGAGTGTCCTCAAATTGAATAACCCCTTCCATAGGATTAATCACCTCAGGGTCCCTAATAGAGCACACGTAGATCTTGTCAAGAACTTTTTCTCCCAAGGGCTCAATATAGGGCGCTTACTTCCCATCCATCAAAGGGATGATAACCCTTTCTTCCTTGTTATCAAATATTATATACCCCTTGTTAAACTTTAGGTCATCATTTATTTTGTAACACCGGGGGTGCCCAAGTAATCTTTTGGAAAGTTGTCGCCTCGGCTAGCACCAAGACATTGAAAAACCCGAAGAACTTTTCCCTTGGATAGTAATAACAACATCCTTCAAGACATCAATGGGCATTGCTTTTGTATTGTTAGCCATGTACAACACATTTGAAGATGGCTGTAATGGGGGCCTTCCCATTTGATGCCAAGCATCTAGAGAAAGAACATTGACCTCTACACCCATGTCAATCAAAATATTGCTTAGAAGCCAACCATCTATAATAACATTCAAAGTGATCTCCTTGTCATAGTCAAGGTTGTGGGGAGGGAGGTTAGCATTCGAACTTGCCTCTTGCACTCCCCTCCAACACATGGTACCTTCTCCCGTAACCATTCTCCTAGCAAGGGAATGATATTCTCTTGCCTCAACATTTACATACTTCCTTGACTTCATCTAGATCCTTCTATGGAGCCTCAGCACTCTTTCTTTGCTCTAACTTCCTTGACTACTCCTTCAAGAACTGGATCTCTCCTTGTAGACTCTAAATCACATCCATAGTCTCTTGATACACCTCTTTTTGATGAGTAGGGTCCAGATACTTTCCATGTACCACTTCTTCTCTTGTAACCAGTGTTCTTTGTCTTGGTATCTCTCGGCACATGCATCCTCTACCCGCGTCATCACCAGTACAAGTTCTAGTCCTGACTCACGCGCCACTCTTGGCATCCACTGTGAGTCGAATTATTATATGCTTACTATCTCGACGCCTTTTTATTTTCGATGTTGTTGGCTCATATGCTCAAATAGCTCAGGGCACTCCTCATATTTATGCTTCTTTCCACACCATGAGCATTGCAAAAATCGAGAACATTCACACGTATAGTGCTCTATAGACCCACATTTATAACAAGTTCCACACGGGAACTTACTTCTTCCTCTGCGGTTACCATGACCACAAAATCCTCCTCAGAAGTATCTTCCATGTGCCCCTCCATCTCGCACGCCCTTCAAAGCATCGATCATCATCCTTGGAACTTTTTTATAACACCCTGAACTATTGTTACTTCCTCCTGAGCATTCAAGTGTTGATATATGATTTCTTCTGTATAAGGACATGTTCCTTTGGGTTGTGAAGTCATGCTTGATATGGATTGTATCTCCTTTGCTCTTGAAGATCTTTGACTCAGCCTTGGATCAGTTGCATCGATCCAAGGAATGTTTTAAGCTTATTCAGGATGAACAAAATTTATGGACCTTACGAAAGTTACAAGGTCTGAATGAGTTTGAATGAACAATCCCGAGTTTAACTCAGGCTGATCATGATAAATGAAATTTGGTTCCAGATATCGTAACATCAGGAAGGCCTAGACCTTAAGCCAGGTAAGATGTTCTTGGGTATACCGTAAGCTTAATTAGCAATGCCAGATAGGATCCTTTACAGGAATGTTTTACCCTGTTTGGCTCTAATACTGATTGGTCCTACTTGGGAGACCTAGACTGGATTCGTTAAGGTTAATAACCTTAACCTAAACTATAACCTATTGGTTAAATAATTGCTAATCTAACCTAGCCCTAAACTATAAGCTTAATGCTCCTAAGAGTTAACTTCTTCTAGCGCTATGGATGTAAGACTAATGTCTTACCCTATGATCTAACCTATGTTTCTTACCTATCCTAACTAATGACAAGAATGGAGGGGGACCTATGAAGGGGCACGAGTCATGGGTAGTGGTTTCCATGGCATTTATGAGGGGGATAAGGATTGAAGGACTTGGGATGCTGTCAGATTTGGCGGAGGTTGCAAACGGCTATATGACCTGATGTGGCAGTATCACCAAGTATGGGAATGTTTGTTTGTTTTCTTTTGGCGATCACCAACTTTGGCGGTTGGTGGCAATGGAGAATAGGTGGGAAGATGGGAGTTAATGCAATTAATGAACTTCGGTTCCCGAGCGCGGATTGCGTGGGAAGGCATGCAAATGGAATATTGTTTGGTTGTTTGGTTTTCCATGCATTCTGTTTTTCACTCTACTTGAGCACTGGTTCTTTGAACCAGTCGTCTACTCTACTCTTTGCATGGAAACTTTGAGAATTTCTAGCTTCCTTCTCTATCGGGGAAAGTTTATAAGGCATGAAGGTAACAATTTATTGTTGTTTAATCTATCGTGGAAGAAGAAGAGAAGGTGCGAGCACATTCAGAGGTCTTCTTCAGATTTTTAAGCGACACTATCAGGCATGATAGGCCCTAACTTTTAAAAATCTTGCTTTCCTTCAAATGCTTTCATTAAAACAACTCTGTTCAGGTGATCTTTGCACAGTTGGTTTGAAGCAATGTATTGGGTTTCTTCTTTTCTTGTGGATTTAGGAATCCCTGGTTATGTGAAGACTCTGTTTAAATGTTTTGCGGTGTTTACTTTATGGATACGACTTCTGTTGAAGTCCTTGCAGTGTTTCCTTATGAACTAGACTTCTGTTGAAGTCCTTGCTGTGTTTATTTTATGGAATCGACTTCTGTTGAAGTCCTTGTTGTGTTTACTTTATGGATTCGTCTTCTGTTGAGGTGTTTGTTGTGATTACTTATGAACTCGACTTCTGTTGAAGTCCTTGCTTTGTGTTTTCATATTCGTTTGACTTCTGTTGAAGTCCCCGTTGTGTTTACATTTTGGATTGACTTCTGTTGAAGTCCTTGTTGTGAATACATAGGGATTCGACTTCGGTATATGTTGTTCCTTGCTTCTTGATCGACTGAGGTAATGGGTTCCTAACTGTACCATGTTAGACATTCTGCTGGGTGATTTCTTGATTGAGGATTGACATGAAAAGAAATTGTTGTGTCTTATTTGGTTGGTTTATTGATTATCGTTTGGTCGTATGAGCTCTTTTTGTTTCTTGATAGCTTCAGGTGAATATATAGATGGATTTAGAGGAAACTGTAATTCCTTCTATAGAGCTCGACTGGTTTAGAGGCATGCATATGAAATATGTTGATTACAAGTCTGTACCTCTGCAGAAAAGGGTCTGGATGGTCAATGGTTATGGGTTCTGTAAGGAATGAAATATTTAGTTTAATTGTGTTTTCTTTATGATTTTACTTGGTTAATGGGAACACAGTCTGACTGGGAGAAATCTTGCTTTGGGGAAACTCTGTTCCCTAACAGCGTATGGGAAATTTTAGATCTGCATGGATGGAAATCAGTTTTTATACTAGAATATGAATGACTTCGTGATGTTGCCTGTAGCGACCTTGAAATCTGTTAATAGAATTCATTTATTATCATTGGAAGTGCTATTTTTTGGTATCCTTGAATGCAATAACAAATTATCCAATGTAGATAGTCAGTGTAACCTGTTGGTATGCAACGATAGCAGTTACCCTAACTCGTAGTCTAAAATGATTCGAGTCCTGGGTGAAGGATAGACTGTTTTAATTGGATCAGGATTGTGGTCTGATATTGGAACGTATGTGTCTTTCGTTTATATCAATCTGCGGTTTTGTTAATATGTAATTTCAAGACCCTAGAGATCGTAGGGCGACCTTTTAAACGGTTCTACTGGTTTGGGAACTAATGGTAAACTTGGGAGTTGATTTCTTGCTTTCTTTCTTCCCTAAATGAATTCAAGATTGATTGTATATGTTTTGCTCCTGGAAAGTTGGTACTGTCCTGAACTTGTTTGGAATGGAGATCTGAATGCCTCTGTTCTTTCTCTTAGATTGTAAAGTATATGTTGATATAGAGCTTTTTGAATAGGAAAATATTCTCTCCCTTGTCTGGAAATTATGTGTGCTCTTTTCTTTTGTATCTCTATGTGAACCCTACGGTACGGGCATAAGAAGAATAGATTGTTAAATTTGTAAAAAGAGACTGGTAAGTACTGACTCTTGACCGGAGTCTTCTTTCCTTACCAACGGTTATATTATTACCCTGGTTGAGTTATTCAGTTATCCACTTTTATAAAATAGTATTGTAGTATAAGTGGTATACTTATTATTGTCATTGAAATAATGCTATGAGTATAAAGGAATTCTTGTCAGTTGAACTTGCTGGAGGTTATAATCTGTCTTTGCTTGAATTGTTAAATGCACATTTGTCAGATACACGTACTGATAGGAATTCATTCTTGAATGGAGTAATTTTGTTGGATTATTACTGTCCTCGGTTTTCAGATGGATGGATATTGTGGTTTCATTTTGTTTCTTCTTAGTCTATATATATATATATATATATATATATATATATATATATATATATAGGATGAATCATCTGAAAAATATTCATGTTTAACTGGCAGTTATAATATGAGTTATGTGTTAAAGTTATATTAGAATTGTAGAAAGATGATTAGCCTGATTCATGTTTAAGGATTTGAAGATTTGATTTCATTTGAACAGGTTGTTTAATGAGAACAATTGGTGGAATGCAATTGTTTTAAGAATTAGTGCTTATCATGCTCAGTTCACTGAACTGACCCGTGTTAGCAATTTTAGCAGATGGTCATCGTAAGTGGTAAAGGCACACAGATCTGATATGATGCTCAGATTGTTTAACCTGGTTTTATGATGAATTCCAATTTGATTTCTCTATTTGTACTATATGAAGAAAGTTGTTCTTTTGTTGTTGAGTATTGTATCAAATATGCTGAAGTGCATAAATTGTAATTGTATGGTTTGGAAATAAATGAAAAGGGGAAATTGTTACTTATGTGGCTGCATTTTTAATTGATGGATTGATCTTCTTAGGTTCGATTGATTTTAAGTGCATTTTTATTATTTTATACCATAGAGTTATTTGGATTCTCTAAGTAGGCCTTGTAAAGATTATGTGACTGAATACTTCGTGAATGATTAGTAATTCTTTTATGTTATGAATAAGGCTAAATTGGAAATTAGTCCACTTGCCTTTCGAGAAGTTAAGGTTAAACTACACCTCAATAGGTAGCTGAAACAGGAAGAGTAATCTATTACTCCCTATCCATGATCTAAGTCAAGACAACGTAACTGATGATTTTAAATCACTATATCTTAATAACAATAAGTAAGATATATTTCAGTCTTGGGAACTGATATAAACTCATATGGGTATAGTTAGCATCCTTATGAGAGGACTTAGGGCTATTTCCCAATTACGTTGATTAAGATTATTGTGAACCAATGATCTCCTTGACGAGATCTCAAATCTTATTAAACTTCTCTCTGTGAAATGGATCTTAATTAAGTAAGGCAACTCAAAGGTGAGGAACCCAGGGGTTGGGAAAAGACTACCCAGATAGGAGAGTCTTAAAATTTAATTTCAACTCAACTTAAGTAACTCCTTGAAGTTATGTAAATCTTTCCGAGGTGGTTTGTAGGATGTCGACACATGTCAACTGCAGGGTTGTACCTTCGAGAAGATTAGGATCTTCACGAGGATACAATAATGCAGGTGACCTTTGGCGACACCCTTTGCATTGATCGTTAAGATTTACACCTTAAACTCGAACAAGTTTTTACTCTGGGACTGGTTAGGAACATGGTCATGTTATGAGGCTGCCCTTGGAGACTCGGGGTACCTTGACACACAGGGTTAACTGGGGTTGACCCAGTATGTCAGCTTACCCTAGTCCTTGAGAGCATCCTTATAACGTTTGTCATGTTATTAATCCGTTCCTGAGTGAATGACTTGGGACAGGGGAGGCTGACAGAAGTCAGTATAAGACATTCTATTTAACATCGGAGTGGGGTGAAGGACGTATTCCAGATTGATGAGTATGTCGTCAAGGAATACGAGACATGAACAGTATGTTTCAAATCTTTGGCCAAAGTATCGCAAGCTGCTGATTACGTTGTCCTATGTCACCTAGTCTGAGGGACGTGATGCCGATGAATAATGGTAACAATTATTCAGATAGGTTCCTTGGACAGAGCATTCTGAAATCCCAGATTAGGGAAGAGAACCGCAAGAGTGAAGTGTTAAAATAAAAATGCCAACTCTATGATACTCATGAATAGATCGGTAGATCACCGAGTCATGGAATGAATAGATCGGTGGTACATCGAGTCATTACAGCTACATATGGTTATCTGTTATAAGAATGATTGTTATGATCTGCGAGTTCTAAATTATGTATTTAGAACTAGAAAGCACTTAAAAAAAAATCTTGTTCTAATGTACTAAAATGGGAATGTTACATTTTTTCAAGGATTTTATGGTACACACCAATATCAATGGCATCATATAGTTGGTCAATCATCTTATAATCCTTGGTTTCATGGGTAGTAGAGGTACAGATCTTGTAATAACAATACACATTCTTAAGGATTGCGTCTTCTGATGTGCAGACACCTACTTGCATCATGATCCTCGTGGAAAATTTCACAGTCTATTATCATGGCGTGTACCAATCTCTGGGGTAACTTTCCTTTGTATGTCCTTATACCTCACAATTTATGCACCACAGAGACCACTACAAGTCTTATGCACCAATTTCATAGATAGATTCTCCAACTTCTTAGCCATTGCAGAAATTTGAGCCTCAAGGAAAGGGATAACACCGATATCCATGCTTCTAACAGCCTCAACATGCAAGGAAGCCTCCAAGGCCTCGCATGGGTCTATGAATGTCTTGTGTGAAAGTTCTCTCCTAAATGGTGTTATCAACCCTCCAAAAACCATTGAGCATGCTGAGAAGGATGAATATCATAAGATAGTTTTGATAAGAGAGTCTTGAAATGCATGTTGTATACCCATACACTCTCTTTCATTCCTTGTTAGATTTCATTTAGTTCTCTAATACTCTTCGATTCAAACTTAGGGATATGGAATTCAACTAAGAAGGCATTCCACATCACAATGTAATCTACCACTATCTAATGGGGATCATATTTCCGATACCAACTATGTGTGCATCCTGCAACGTTATTACAAACTAACTTTCCTTCCGTTCTGGGGTAGTGATCCCCTTCATGCGTCATAGGAGCTCACACTTGTGTATATGCTCTGTAGCATCCTCAACGCCCTTGTAATTTGGTAGATGCAAAGACATCTAGGAAAATACTTACGAGATGTGGTTAAGGCCCTTGTCCTCTAGATCCAGAACATTGATTCTCTCTAGTATTTCCTCCACCACCAAATCCACTAGATCCACCAAGTCCTATTACTCCTGACCCTCCAAATCCACCAGGTTCTCTAGCTCCTACCCCACCCGATCCACCTCCTATAGCCGGTAATGGGCCCAAGTGGTCGTGCTTAGCATTCCCAACATTCCACTAATCTACGCGACAACAGTTTGTGATATTGCTCTATACCAGATGTGTATCTCATACAAATCCTAGACGCGATACCAAAACTTTGTGTACTTGCACTTTTCCCAAAAATACCTCCAAACATAGGAATTATTTGTGCAGCCATAGATGTCCCAAATGAGAAGTTATATCTCCTAGGTGCAGATCGGTCACTTCCACTTATACCAACTAGGTTAGCAATACTTGTCTCTCTATTTGGAAAACTAAGCACAAAGGTTTGGTCACTATGTGGGTTTATATATATGCCAACGGCTCTCCTTTCTCCACATAATGAACTCTCATTAGAAGCTGAAGGGGTTTCTCTCTTGTGGTTGCCAAGATGGGGTAGCACAGACTACTCAGGTTCCACGTCCTCTATGTGAACCTCAATTCCTTCCCGCAACATTTGTCTCCATAAATCCATCACTCCTACAACCTCACATTGTCTAGTGAACTCCCTTTCACATGCTTCACTATACTTGAGTCATCTTTCTTCCCTCTCCTTTTCTACCACAAGGTCTGTCATCTTCCTCTTCCCTAGATTCCTCTCTCCTACTCAATGAATCTTTATCGGCCATAGGGAATGCCTCCAAACTTAGTGTAATGATCAAGATCTTCATAGCCAATAAGATAGCTTGCAAAAATGATCCTCTAGGTTCCCTTAGGAACTCAAACTCAGCAACCTCTGGACAAGAATATGTAGAAATAGGGTATAATTGGTTAGCACTCTTCTCCACCAGTGATCAACAACACATGTCCAAGTCAAATCCGCATCCTGCAACCTCTTATATTCATCTTAGGTCTACATGTGAGATCTATAGTACCATCTTGATCTAGATGCATATGTTGAGATCCATTCATACAACTCTACTAGAAAACAACAAAATAAGGTCTCATACAACTCATGATATAGGTGTTCTTCTACCCATTTGCATGCATCAAACTCAGGTCCAGTACTAAATATTTGAGAAAACTCATCCTCTATGCTCTTAAACCATGCTTCGACACTTTCCAAGGTCAAGCACTTTGTCATCACGCATCATTCTCACAATAGCTTTGAAAAGAGGTCCCACCATTGGAGCAAAAATGTAATCATTTTTCATGTACCCTTAGAACAACATTCTAATCCCATGCGCGCCAGCCTATCACCCAACAGGCATTGGGTGCTCACCCAAGGCATGTGTGGGTGCCGATCCCCTCCTTTATGTGAGTATTGTGAGAAGATATTGCCATTGATAAAAGATTAGATGTAGAAAAGTAAATGATCATGCATTCATTCTGAAAGCATAGGATGAGTTATTACACCAACATACCCATTTAGATAACAAGAGAAACATCATACAAAGAGAAGATATGATTCATAACATAAAGAAAATATACTAGGGTTAGCACCCATGAACAACATATTTAGAATAGAACCATATATTCATATTGATCATAGTTCTAATAACCACATTACATCCAAAAGGGTTATAACAGACAAAATATGCTAAGACAGAGATCTAACTCATGTATCAGAGCTTCCCTTATTACAAAAATTTTGCAGACCCATCCCCTTAACATGATAACATTCCTACAATCCTCTAATGAGAACCCCAGCCCCTAGAACCTCCTAATATTTTATGAAGAGATTTGCTTTCCATTCTCTCTATGATGATCTTGATGCTTCTCTCTTCTAAACATATCTTCACCTCTTGATCTCTCACGGTGCATACATGTATAGATGCATATATGCCCATTTGTCTCTCTTCTACTACCCAAGTATCTCTATAAATAGGTTTAGCACCCATTTGTCATTCCTTTCTCTAGGATCGGATAAGTGGGAATGTAGTTAGAGAAGGAATAGGAATTTGATGTTAGGGTTAGACTAAGCCCCATTTGATTAAGATAAATAGAGACTAAGTCTTAACTAATTAATAGGCTAAGAATAGGTCCATGGTGAGGTGTCTAGGTGATGTGGTTGGGTGAGGTGTAAATTAATTTAATTAAAGTAATTAAATTAATAAATAATGTGAGGATGGGTATTAATTCAATTGTAAGTAATATTAATATGGATATGGGGTATGGGGGTCATAGTTAGGTGAACACATTATGTTAACTACTTGAAAGGGGACCAAGGGAGTGTGACCCAAATTTGGTGTCTACAAGTAGTATGAGACAGGGGACTAACTATTCAAACTATGTGATTTAGTGACTACAATGCCACAAATTTTCACTCCACCTATGTGCAAATTTGGGGTCGGCTAGCAGTGATCTTCGGGAGTGTGGCCTCATTGCACTATAGCTTGATATGAGTCCAGAGGGTTACCTAGACTAGGATATACGAGCTCACTAGGGGTGTAGACACTAAAATTAGGTCACACTCCCCTTTGGTCCCTCGACAAATAAACACCCTTCATCACATTCACCTAGCCATGGCCCCCTTCACCCCACTAATATTAATTTAATTAATTTAATTCATTATCCTCACTATATTTATTATTTAAATATCTTATTTTAAATAATATCCACACATACAGTTCACTTAGACACCTCACCAAGCCAACTCAACCTAAGACCTATTCTTAGTAAGTTTCCATAACTAACTAAGACTTACCCAAACCCCGAAAATAAATGTTTGCATTCCCTCTAACCACATTCCCACATACTCACAAGAAGCTCCCGGTATAATCTGCGGGTTAACAACACAAAATCCGAGGAAATCAAGAGGATATCCTTAGTTTAGTAAACCTAGGAAATCCCGCTTGACCGCCATCGGTTACCCTTTTAACCCCAAAACAACCTTATTCTCAAGGTTGGAAGCAAGAAGCATAAGGTTGGCGAGAAAAACACATCTTTAGAGAGTGAATTCCAGTGAGAATCCACATGCAAGGAAGGAGATCAAACATCTTCTCTTACACAGCCATCCTAGCCATGATCTGATCTAACCAAGTAAAGAGGAATGTACATGCAGCCCATGCAGAAGATTTCCTTCAGTTGGTGATCACTTGTAGCCTTCAAACCCCTCATCAGCACCTCCATCCCTCACTCATAGGCATTCAGGACTGGAATCCAAGTAAGTATAACGTCATACTTTTCTGGTTTATTTCATTTCATCATCATTTTATCATCTATTGTTTACCTAGCCACCTATTGACCTTCTCCAACATTTCCACCTCCATATACCCATTAAAACCTCACCAAATCCTACCCCAATCACCCAATACCTCATCCCGACCAACCAAAGTCCTTTGTGCAATCACAAAGGAGACCCAAAGCTTGTTCTGTGGCATTTCCAGATTTCCATAGTAACCGGCACCGGTTACACTGACCGTCATCGGTTACCCTTAACCGACATCGGTCTCTGTATTTTCCCATACAGCCCAGAACAGAGACCTACCCACCAAATTTCATCTCACCCTCATCCACCTGTGATCTACCCGAGACCTCTATCAAACCTGCAGAACCCAAAACCAATCATTTGACCTTTGGATTCTATTCTAGCTTAGCTTGTTAGATTAGATCTATTTCTTATTGTGTTTTAAGTGAGATACCTAAATCATTTCAAATTACAATAGGATTTACTTTATTTACAACATTAAATTGTTTAAAAATAGTGGACTGATAGCCATCTAGGAAGTATCACACTTCCTAAATCTAGTACACGCTAGGTAGTTCACTTGCCCATATTTTTAATTCCTTCTGGTGGTCTTGTTTTGCATTACAGGTAGTTCCTCCTAGCCAAAAGGAAGTTCTCACGATCAGCTATGGATTCGGAAGTCATACGCGTGCAACAACCCATCAACCAGCATTTGAACAGGTATTCCTCCTATGTCATTACCCTATTTGTTTCGTCAACACTTCAAAGAAATGATCTAAGAATCAGGTGAAACATTTTGGCATGCCCGGTCCTTTTCTAACCTACTCAAAAGGACATTTCATTAATTTTCTTCCACTTTTTACATTCCCTATCACTACCATCATACCCATTGACATTGTAAACATCATCAGATTTGGCATACATGTCATATTTCACCTTCTACCTTGTTTTTCACTCACTGTCCATTTTCTACAGTGACCGTGGTGGTTACCCACTGACCGCGTCGAGTTTTCCTAATCGCATCGTTGCTGTTTTCACATTCCAAACACCATTTGGTACCTAATCCACTTTTTGTTGCCAGATTCACATGTTCTTGTTATTCTCTATGTCATTTACAAAGAAGCAGCCCTACCTGATCAATACTGGTTCACATGGTGCTGACCCGAAGACAAGCAAGCACACTCGTATTTCATGCCAGTTGTCAACCACTCCCACCTAGTCCTTCACCACCTTCCATTTTATCACCATCCATGGATCCCATCCAACCTATTACTATCGCTACTGGAGATGAGGAGTTTGCATGATTCCTTGACCAAAACCCTACCGCCTTGCAGTTTACCTTTCCCACTTGTCCACTCGAGATGCCTTGAGTCAGTTGATATACGGCATGCCCGTATCTATCCCCCTAACTCTCGCTCCCACTCCCACATCAGCCCCATCTGGCTCCATGCTGCCCACATCTACCTTACCCCAGTCGTTTCACAGCTAGGTCCTATACCCACTATAACTACCACGTTTGCTACCTTCATGGCACCCACTACATCCACCATACCCATGACAACTACCCCAAACACAACCTCATCCGCCACTAATGTCTCATTCATATCCGTAGCTACATTACCACCTCCATTTTCGATGACCCCTACCCCATTTCGAGAATGTGGTAATTTCCATTCCACAATCATTAGCCTCTATATTGCCACTAAGTTTACCTGACCCTTCCACCCCCATATACATACTACCAACAACCTCCCATTTCATCCATTATTCATTCCAAGTACGTACCCCTATTTCACTACCTTCTTCTAAACCAACCTACATGGCAGCCCCATACACTAGAGTGCCACCCCTGTTATATGCCCAAAACCAACCTTCTCATGCTATAGGAGGCACCCAATCATCGCAACCCACCAACAACCTAATTAAATTGATGTTGGAAAATATGTAGACATTGAAGGCATCGGTTTCCAGCCCCCATAACACTCTCACCTATAACAAGATTTGCAACGAGCCCATTCACCCATCCATTCCTATCCACTCATACCTCGTGCATTAGGAAATTCCTAAATTCAATCATTTCAATAGCAAAGAAGACCCGCAGCAGCATTTGCGGTCATTCAAACACGGTGTTATCTGATCGCTCATGATGATGCCTTACTCTTGAGGACCTTTCCCATATCCCTCACTTTGGACTGTATTAGATTGGTATAGTGGGTTACGTAGAGACTCTATATTCTCATTTAATCAGGTAGCCCAAGCCTTCTTGGATCATTTCTCTGTCAATATTGTCAAGAAAGTTACCATGACTTATCTATACTCCACACATCAATATGAGAATGAATCTATCGTAGATTTTGTCACTCACTGGTGTAGCCTGATCAACCAACTTACCTTCCAATCGCCACAAACAGAACTCATTGAGCTCTTCACATAGGCTTGCGTTAGACATATCTCACTGACCTTGCAAGTCCAAACCTTCCAAACATTCAATGAAGCATTCACTATGGCACAAAAGTTAGAGATTTGGGACATCGAAGAGAAGAAAATCCAATTACGCAATAAGAATTTGGCATTTAAGTCGAATGATACCTCTTCTTCTTCCAAACCACAAACCAATTATTCAAAAGCTAAGGGCATCGCTAACGCAGTGGTACTCAAGGCCGGCCCAGCTCATCCATCAAATCAGGCTACCCCCTCATCTAATCTCTCACCTATCCAGACTTTTCAATTCAGATGAGAGCAGTGGAAATATACCCCAATTGGGGAACCTTACTCTTTTGTCTTATAAAATCTTATCAAAGCCGAGCCATCACTCTTCCACCCATAAAACCACACACTAGTTTTGACCCTGCTTCGCCCCATGCCCGCATGGTATAAAGAACATGATTTCTATAATTATCATTGAGTAAAGGGTCATAGTGACGGCAACTACATCACTTTCAAAATATTGTCCAAGAAATTCTTGAGAAAGGCAAGTTAACCATGGATAATCCTAATACACCTACCAACCAAAACCTACACATCTTCAAGAAACCATTTCCCAACCATGCCCCTTCGTCTAATCAAACCGGTGAGACCTCAACTCACGATACCCATACCCGCGAGGTCCATGCTATCTTTGATAACATACATGTCACCTCCCAATTACCTCACTTTCCTTCCATATAGGAAATCCTAGCCCCAAATCCTCCTTCCACATCAGAACCAACCTCCCCTATTCCTTCACCCATAGAGGAACATATTTCATATCCTTCATCACCTACGAAGGAGTCTTCTGCTAACATTGAGACCATCTCACCCCTGGCTTCACCACTTAGAGAACCTTTACCCACAATACCTCCTCCACCCATAGAGGAGCACCCATTACCTCCTCCACCCATAGAGGAGCACCCATTACCTCCTCCACCCACAGAGGAGCACCTATCCATTCCTCCACTTATAGAGGAGCTCCCATCATCTCCTCCACCCATCATAGACCTAGTTGAGATACCTTTACCTCTTGGTGAGCATTCTCCATCAGCTACCCAAAATCCTACAGACCTACTTTCAGCTCTCTTACCCACGAAGTTGAAGGTAGCCAATTCCTTGTCTCTAAGACACATTTTATAGCGATTTCCATTAGGTCCTCATCAACTCCACCTACAAACATTCCGTTCTCATGTTTGGTTGATCACTTAGATTATGCAAATAAATCCTTACTATAGGGATGCATTTTACTTCTGTCTCAACACAAATGCAGAGATCCCTTGCTGATACCTCCACTATCTACCCAAAAATATTTCGACCAATCAAACCAAACACAACCACCTCTATCACAACCCCTTCCACGACACCTGTTATAGCTCAAACCACACCCTTACCCATAACCCGACCTACATCTAAACCCAAATCCACACATACAACATCTTCCTCAACTAAACCTATTACCACTTTAGGGGTCACCCCGACCACCAGCCTTACTCATCCACCTATTAAACTAGATTTAGCTACATCCTCCAAAGTCAACACCACACCTACTCCGACACCCAAACAGAAGCACCAAACCCATAGAACTCATACCCCAGCTGCACCAATCACACTTGCACTTGTTTCGTTTGTTTTAGGACCTCAGTTGCCTAATAGGGTCGAGTAACCTCCACCCACCAATAAACCAAAAACACAACATCCAATTCTTTCCTCACAAACCTCTTACCTACCCAGGACACCCAACCTTACTTACACCTACACCTATAGCCTCTTTATCACCCATACCTCTAATACCCTCAGCTATTGCTTCACTACCCAGTACACTTCAGTCGTTGTCTCTCACACATCAAGCATGACCCGCGTCATCTACCTTCACAGCACCCCTGTTATCCCCATGGGTAACTTTCCCACTTCCTCCATCTACTTTTCCTTCTAGACCTCATACACCCACATCACCTTTACCCAAGAAGGTGCAACCCAAAAACAAAACTCCACTACCCCACAATAAGGTAGTCAAAACAACCACACACCCTCCTACCCATCCATCTACTATACCCCTACCTAAACAAACACGATTGACACCTAAAACAACACACGCACCAAAACCCATAGCTCAATCCACTCCTCCTCTTTCAAAAACCATTCCTCAACAATCAACCACACCTACACCCAAACCCACATTCACTTCCCATTGTGATCCACTAGCAGGGTCTTATGCAAAAATTTTAACCAACTTCCTTGAGACTTCTATCATCATATTACCGCCACTCAGACCTTATGACCCCCTCAACCATAAGCCAAAAGGGTTTGAAGATACTAAAATTTGTGCATACCATCATGTGCTAGGCAACAATGTGGAGAAGCTGAGCCTTGAAAATTGTCCTTATCCAATTGTGTTCACGAGAAACCAACTTTGGCGACGACGACCTTCTCAATAAGGATTACTGCTTCACCGACACCCATTCCCACATTGCCCACTCAATAACCACAACCTCCACCCTCACAACTCCTAGACCCACCCCCAAGATTTGGAATTAACATGGTTCACATTAGAGAACTTTCCACGCCACCACCCCAATGTCATTGCGCCCAACTCACCTCATAAGGCTTTTCTCCTCTGGTAGGTTTTTTCCCTTCATGTCATTATACCACTCATCCTACACCTTCTACATTACCAAATCCCTTCAAATAAACATGATACACATCACTACTCGTGCGTAGAAGGGTAAAGAAAAGGCAACTGACTCACTAACCAATCTTATACCCAACATACCATCTACACCCATACCTAAAATAACTATCTGCAGCCCCACATACCCCATTTCTAATGGCGTCACACATTGCACCATGCTCAAACAATTACACCAATCTCCCCTCAAAATGTCCCTATATGACCTCATTCAAACCTCAAAATCCCATCGTCAAGCTCTCATGGAGGTTCTTCAATCTATTAAGGTTTTACCCAATGACCCTACACCCATAGCCTCCATTATCACACCCCATCATGTAGCCTCTCTCACCAAATTACCATCTTCATCTTCACCCCACCTTGTTCACCAAGTGGCCTCCCTTAGCTTCTCAGAGGAAGAGATCGCGCCACACCAAAATGATGACCTGGATCCAGTCCTCTTCATCTCTATCCACATCGATGACATACGGGTACACCATGTGATGATTGATGGGGGCGCTATCATTAACATCATTTCATCCCATGCATTCACTCAAATGCGCATACTTGATAATTACATACATAAACATCTAGTCATGTTACGTTTATTCAATGAAGATATCACCTCTATACTAGGCACTGTCATCCTCCAGAATTGTTTTACATTTTGGAGGGGGAATTCCAATATAACTTGTTGCTTGGTAGACCTTGGATCCATGTCATGGGTTGTGTTCCTTCCACTTTGCATCGTTGTGTAAAGTTTGAACACGAAGGACACACTTATACCATTCCAGTTGACCCATCACCTTTCAAAACATGCAACATGCTTTACCGACCCAATGATGTGCTCATACCTATCAAGTCGTCTACCTCCGCGACCACTACCGCTTCACCTACACCTCCACCTACCAATACAGCCGTTGCTTCTACCGCACATACCTCCTCCATTCCTACTACTACCATAACCTCCACGGTTGACCCATCAGCTTCCCAATCTGTTAACTCCACCTCTGCATCAACCTCTGACACATTATCCATACTAGCTACCTACATACCAACCACTGATCCCTTGGAAGGTGTTTTTCAACACCTCACTCTGGGGGAGTACTGCCTATATAGTGTCAACACATTCCTTACTCCACGGTAGTATGGAATTCTTCATCAACACCCATGCTATGATTCTTTGTAGAGGAGAATGTCTCCTTTATGGTCCTCCTCACCTTCGTACTAGTCTCACCTATGGGGGACTTGATACTACCACTTACACACCTAAACCACTATCACAAACCCACCTATTTTCCGTTGACTTCCAATCACCGTTTTCCCACACCTTCCTACACCATTGTGCGTGGAAGGGTTTTGGTTTTGGATTGTATGAGAAAGGTTGCCATACCATTATTCCATGTACCACCCGCAAACATAATGACCGTAGTGGTATCAGCTTCCCTGAACCACCTAGAAAACAGGCCCGCATTGAACTCATTAAGGACACTAGCTCTTCTCCACCTTCTTCACCCGCTCCACCTTCATCACCATCCTCACTGACGGAATCGATGGATGAATCTATCCCTCCTAACTTTTTTTTCATAAACACCATTTCCTTGGGGTCTCTAACTTATCAATGTGAAGGTGAGGCCCCTTCCACTCTTCCCTTCCTGTATCCTAAAATGATTGATGAAGACACACCTACAATTAACATCATTCAATGTCAGGATGATGAATCCATACTCACCTACCTTAGTGTAGAAGACTCATATATTCATTGGTCATTAACCTCTGAGATGCAAATCATGTTGAATGAATCGACTATCAAGATCAACATTCATACTCAGGACAACCCGCACATCCTAAAGATCAGACAATCTTTAGATGTTCTTTGAATAGGTAGCCATCACTTGTTTTCTCAAAGATCATAACCATAATTTCACTTGGTCTTACACAGACATGCCTGGTATTGACCCCACCATAGTGGTCCATAATATTATGTAATGTTCCCAATGCCAACCCCATCAAAAAAGCTAAGGAAAATGCACCCTCACATTGCTCTTCTCGTCAAAGAAGAACTTCAACACCTTATTTTTATTTCCTTCATCTTATCCATTGATTATCCTCGTTGGATTTCTAGCATTCTCCCTATCACTAAAGCAATAGGGGAACTCCTCATTTGCACGCACTTCCATGACCTCAACCTAGCCTACCCAAAATATGACTTTCCCTTACCCGTATTGATCAACTGGTTGACCTCACCGCTGGTCAAGATGCTATCACTCATAGATGGCTTCTCGGGTTATAACCAAATTTTGCTTGCCCTAGAAGATCAACACAAAACCTCATTCATCACCCCTTGGGGGACCTTTTGCTATTGAGTCATGCCTTTTGGCCTTAAAAACGCTAGTGCCACATATCAGTGGGCTATGACTTACATCTTCCATGACATCATGCATTGCATATTGGAAGATTACATGGATGATATCTTGGCCAAATCTAAATGTCGCTTTGAGCACCTTGCCGTCCTTAAAACCATCTTTGACCACCTCATTAAATATTGTGTCCGCCTTCAACCTAAGAAGTGCATCTTCGCGGTTCTTTTAGGAAAGCTCCTGGGATTTATTGTTTCCCTTCGTGGTATAGAAGTTGACCCTACTAAAGTCAAGGCCATTCTCGAAATGCCTCCGCCTACTAACCTTCGAAAACTCTGTAGTCTGCAAGGTAAATTGTAGTCCATTTACCGTTTCATTTCACAATTATCTGATCGGTGTCAACCATTTCATCATCTGCTCAAGAAGGATGTCTCCTTTAAATGGGATGATGACTATCACAAAGCTTTTGAGGCCTTAAAATAATACCTTCTCCAACCACCCATACTCATTCCACCTAAATACGATCAACCTTTTTACCTATACATATCCGCTACTGATCATTCCTTGGGAGCCATGCTCGCTCATCGCGATGAGCAAAGCAGGAGCAAGCAATTTATTACATAATCCATACTCTTTTGGACTATGAAACCCAATACAACCATCCCGAAAAACTTTGCTTAGCCTTAGTTTTCATTGCCACCAAAATCCGTCATTACCTACTCAACCACAAAACCTATGTTGTGACCAACACCGACCCCTTACACTTCATGTATGCCAAACCTTATCAAAATCAGTGTGCCACACGATGGTTTATGCTTTTAGCTGATCTTGACCTCGAATTCATTCATCAAAATTCCATCAAGGGCCAAGCTATCACCAACCAATTGGCCGACGCACCTATTTTCGGGGATCAACCCTCTAATTTTGACTTTCCAAATGAGTCAATTGCTACCCTTTCCCTGGACGAACCTCCTTATCAAATGACACTCTTTTTTGATGGTTCCAAGTGTCAACGTGGGGTGGGGCTGGTATTATCCTCATTCCTCTTGATGGTGAACCCATGCCTTTGTCTTTCAAATTAGATTTTGAATGTACCAACAATATTGTCGAATACGAAGCACTCATACTAGTTCTCCGAGCTACCTATGCCCTAGATGTCAAATCAATCAACATCTTTGGTGATTCTCGATTGATCATGAACCAATTCAATGGTATGTACCAATGTCGTAATGAGATACTTCAAAAGTATAAACATCATGTAGACATAATTTTGACCACCTTTGATCATTACACCCTTCAAACCATCCCATCTTCAACCAACAAATTTACAGATACCATGGCGTACTTAGCTTCCCAAATACCCACTTCACTGCCGATTCTACAATCTTTGTCACACGTACAATGACTCCAATCACCTTATTATTTACCTCACGATGTTTACTCGATCAGAACCGTTACCCACGACTGAGATACCTTTGGTATAAACAATACTCCAACTATCTTTCTCTCTCCATCTTACCTCCTGATATCACCCATGTAACGACAATGCGCCTTCCTTAAAAAGGTCTCTCGTTACATCATTCGGGGGACTCCTCTATAAACATGGCTTTGATGGTATTCTCTTATGATGCCTCACAAGTTATGAAATTCCTTATACCATTAAGGAGGTTCATGATGGCATATGTGGAGGTCACTTTAGTGGCCTTGTTGTTGCTAAGTGTATTCTTCACCTAGGCTATTATTGGCCGACCCTTAACCATGATTGTTGTGACTACGTCAAACATTGTGTAAAATTCCAACAACATTCCAATCTTCATCATACACCCAGTCATGCCTTACAGGTCGCTCGTGACCTTTGGCCCTTCTCTCAATGGGGTTTGGATCTTGTTGGAGAAATCAATCCTCATTCTTCCCAACGCCATCAATGGATCATCACTACTACCAAATACTACACAAAATGGGTGGAATCCATACCACTCATCTCCACGAAAGCTGAGAAAATATGTGAGTTCATTAACCACCACATCATTTGTCGCTTTGGTGTTCCTCATTGCCTCATCATTGACAATGGAAAACAATTCAAAAACAAAACATTGCAAAAAATTTGTGATGCCTTCGGCATTCAACTTAGTTTCTCATCACCTTATTACCCACAAACCAATGGCCAAGCCGAATCCACTAACAAAACCCTCAAAAAATTCTCATGAAAGTGGTTGACGATATTGGGAAGGATTGGTATACGCACATTCCTTTTGCCTATGGGCATACCACACTAGTATTCACACTTCCACTATAGCCACACCATTTTATCTGGTCTATGGTACAGAGGCTATTCTACCTCTCGAAGTCCAGATCCCCTCACTTTGCATTTCTCTCCATGACATGCTCACTGATGATGACTTTTGTCAGGACCATTTAGCACAACTAGAGTTATTAGATGAATTTTTTCTTAATGCTCTGGATCACCTTCAAGTTTACCAACAACGTATCAAACATGCCTATGACAAACATGTTCATGAATAAACCTTCCAAGTCGGTGACCTTGTCCTGAAATAAAATCAACACATAACCAAAGTAGAAAAAAGTAAACGGGAAAATTTGCTCCTAATTGGCTTGGACCATACATCGTGACTCATACCTATGGATCAGGTGCTTATCATTTATCTTCTCTTGATGGTAAACCCGAACCTAAGCCCCTTAACACCTTGCATCTTCGACCATTCTATTGTTGACTCATCATCCTACCTCACCCTTTGTCTCTTTCCAGGCTCGTCCCTTGAGCACTACCCACTCCATACACCTCCCTAACAATTAAACAAGAATCATGTGAGTACCCATCACTTGTTATCTTCTCTTGAATTTGTGTATCATGGTGTTGCACATAGCATGATTCTCATGGATACTTTTCATCTACCCTTAGATGAGATCCCATGGTCGTTTCACCTTGCCTTTTGAACAAGAGTCCTATCCTTCACCTTGGTCTTGTCTATGACTACAAATACCTCACATGGGACCAAACTCCTTGAGTCAAAATTCTAATAAAAAGATGACTCCCTCAAAAGGACATCTTCCTCTCGACAAATTGTTGCTATAAATAGATTGCTCCCTCGAAGGACAACTATGTAAAGCTCTTTAAAGAGAGAGAGAGAGAGCAACTGAAGCTTCACGCATCGATCAGCTTCACGAAGACCTCAAGGAGTTCAATTTTATTTTATCCCATATGGACTTCCCAAATTGATCCTTCTATCAAAACAAAAAAAACTTTTTAGTCATGGACTTTCCCATTGTGACCTAGGACCTCTTGCCCAAAGCGCATGCTACCTCATACCATATAAAAATTACCTACTCTTCACCCTTTGAACCATGCCCACTCTCATTTCCTACTACCTCAAGGGACTTCTTGGAACTTAGACATTTGGTGATCATGTGACTACTTTTCACCATAGAACAGTCCATCATGCAATGTCTTTAGGGTCTTACATTCATCACCTCTACCAAGGTATGATCTACTTGGTATGATCCTACCCAATCAGGTGGCTTTATTGCCCCCTTTTATCTTTTAACCATATTTGTTTACGTTTTGATTATCTTATATAGGACTTGGTCCTTGACACTTAATTTTGGGGTAATCTTCTTCTTTCACCATAATCACCCCCACCTACATCATTTTACCTATAATCTACCCACACCTAGCATATCTAAACCCACAACATGCCCAAAAACCTACCAAATTTTTTTACACCTCATTTTATTCCCTAGCTTATGGGAGAACTACATTGGCCTGAGGTCCCTTTTCATCGAGACTATGTAGGCAGAACTCCGAGGGCATGGGGCCCTTAGAGGTTAGCTCGGCCATTCTCTACCCTAAATAATTCATCTTCCATGTTCCCCACCATTTACACCACATCTCACTTAGTTTCCCTTTTATATACAAAATTGGAAATTAAGCCACATACATAACAAGTTGCTTCATATTTTATACATTTATTACACCTACCATTTCTTTATCATCACTATGCATAGATTATACCACATCTCACATATGACCCATAGTATCATTCATTGTAAAAAATAATGAATCACAACTTCACCTACTTTCAACTCAATCCATGCCTAACCAAACCTTACTCATCCATGCCTAACCAAACCTAACTCAACCATGCCTACCACACCTAACTCAACCATGCCTACCAACTAACTCAATTCATGTTTATAACTTTGACTCATCCATTCCTATAACCTAACTCAATTCATGCCTATAACTTTTTGACTCATTTATGCTTATAACCTGACTCAATCCATGCCTAGCCAAACCTAACTCAACCATGCCTAACCAACCTGACTCGATCCATGCCTAAACTAACCTGACTCCATCATGCCTAACTCACCTAATTTCCATCCATATCAAAACAACAAACCCATATCTCATCTAATACAAACAACAAATCCATATCTCATCTACCACAAGCCATAAACCAATATCTCATAAACACATCAACAAATCACAAAATACCATGTATCTCATCATATAAATCAATAAATGTGTATCTCAATATACATGCCTATCTCATCATGTCCATCATCTCAAAATGTCAGCACACAGGCCGATATACAATACAAAATGTCATCGGCATGTAGGTCGGTCTCATATATACAAAAAAGAATGAATCAATACAAAATCTCTTGGCACACGGGCAGTATATGCTCAAAATATACAAATCACTCATACATCCTCACTATCTTTGACACACAATTCGTATGTGATCAAAAATACAACTATCTTTGGCACACAGGCTGGTATATATATCTCAAAAATAACTAGTATACATCAAAAACTAGGTGACCGCATATCAGGCATCTCGCTAGATGTCCTCCATCTCTGTGTCACCTATACCCTTGACCTCTTGTGTCCCTGCTAGAACCTCACCTAGAGCTGGTCTTTGTGTGCTGTCTTTGTGACCTCTCTCTAATCAATCCTCGAAACTCGCTAACCTCATGTGCTCTCCACACTATGAGTGTGGGATCTCGTCCTCTCACTAGATGCCTGTTGTGCCCTGTACTTGGCATAGGATATGAAATCTATCCTGGCTGCCATAAGCTGGTCTGATAGTATCTTGCCTCACCTAGGGCATCCTATAACCTAGATACAAGCACGGTATATGGTGGTCCCATAGGTCTCGGCCCTTGTACCTACCACTGCACCTTCCTTCGTGAACTAGGAACTACTCCCGTGCCTGTGGTGGTACCCCCTACCCTTGTGCCGGTATTTGCACTGTAAGGCCCCAATCTATGCCTAGGTTATGGCCAACTAGCCCTGTAAACCTACCACCTGAGCTTGTAAGGCAGCCACCTGACCATCTCCATCTCCTCCATCATCCATCTAGGCTTGTAAACTAGCTACCTGTACATGTAGCTCTGCTACCTCTGCCTCTGAACCCTCCAGTTATGTCTGTAGTATACCCAACTAGGTAATAAGCGTAGCTACCTACCCCTATAGGGCATCTCTCTGCACTGTAATGGTAGCTAGGTCTGCATTGCCTGGTCTAGGTGGTATGGCTCATAACTGAGCCACCCACCACTACATGTACCTGTCTATACATTCAGCTTTCTTCTATCTTCCAATCCATTGGCTACTCCTCCTCCCCTGTGGGCACTTGTAGGCTGTGGTAGAGGTAAGGGCCTCTCCACATCATCTCTCCAATACTGTGGGAAGGGTGGAGGAATGTCTTGTAAGAGCCCGAACTCCGTCATCGGACTCTCTCTACTGAGATCATCTCATCCTCCCTGGCATGGTGACCTTGTATCCACCTCTCTAGCTAGAGCTCAGCTAGCTCCTCATGCATATGCCTATATGAGGGGAATCCCACATATGGCCTCCATATAATGTCCACTCTGACAATCCCTCCAGTAACTACCAAAAATGGGCCACATCATGTGTCGGCCTATCCGATCTCTACTCTCCTATCATCGGCACCCATCTCCTATACCCCACCCACACAAATCTAGGTGGGAATGCATCTTCTCGGGGCATCCCTATAGGTCACACGCACACTATGTGCTCATATGCCCAGCAGTGTAGTATAAATGTACAACACAGGCTAAACCTGTGCAACCGCCCATATACCCATAGCTCTCTGTATAGATGCACCAAGAATGTTGGTGCCTAGGTAAAGCATGTCTCATGCACCATCATATCATGGAGTACCCCCATCAGTGATCGGGGAAAGCATCCACTCTCTGCATCTGGCGGCATAGCAAAGACACCTTTGCCTCCATCAACAGAACCACTAGCCTCATCTCATCCGGACGGGCTAGGTACATCTCTCCATAGCTCAAACTAGTGCTATAGAATCTCATATCACCCACTCCCTCACCAAATATTGTCCCAATCAGCTCCATTAAGACCTCGGAGGAGATAGAGTAAACTTGGGCACCCAATATCGGTAGCCACAAAATTTGGAACACGTCCTCCAGGTGATAGTCATCTCACCCGTCGGCAGGTGGAACGTGTTGGTCGCGGGATCCCATCTATCGATGAGCACGACCATCAAGCTAGGATATTGAACAACATGTCTGTAGCGACAAACCCCACTCAAGCCCACTGCCTCCACATGTTGCAGCTCTAACGGGGTCCATTGCATTGCGCCACGATCCACAAGTAGCGGCGGAACCACATCTCCGCATTTATAACTACACTCTCCCCTACATCCAATCCAAGCATGACATTAATCCACATTTACCATGACCATATTCACCAATTATCATTACCCTCCACCCTATTTTCACCCTACCCATCTCAACTACCTAGCCCACATCACTTTTGCACCCTTGTGCCTAAAATCCTGACCGGTACCAGTTCATCCTAACCGACTCCGGTCACCCTTAAACCGGCATTGGTCACCTGCTTGGTGACCGATACCAGTTCACCCTTACCGACCACGGTTACCCCTTAACGGCATCGGTCACCTATTTGGTGACCGATACCGGTTCCACCCAACCGACGTTGGCCACACTTGACCGACGACGATCACTGCATGAAAAAAACCCACATCTTCCCAAAACATCCTTTTTCCTAAAACCCTCCCCTACCCCTTTTACCCCACCTATAATGACCTAAACTACCCCTAGACCTCTACCCACCCACCTATACAATTTACTACCCTCCCCCTTCCTCTTTTTCCCACTATTCCCCCATACCCAAATTTAATTTTTACCCACCCAAAAAAAAAAAAACCCAACAAACCAACATTTTTATATACCAACCTCTAATCTATCCACACAACAATGTAGCGTAGGGTGCTTACCCCATTGCGTTGTCATCGTCTCGGTGGCACGTCTAGATGCTATACCGGTGGCCCACCCAATCCCTCTCGGCCTCTGCCATCACCGAATAGCTACTCGTAACCTTCGACCAATCAAATCTCTCACCCTGATCCCATGGACCCACTACTCACCAACCAAACCCTCATCCAATCACACTACTAGCTCACTTTGTCCCATTTTGTCTAGACACTTTTCTCTCTTTTCTCTCTTTTTTCATTTTATCACTTCATATAACAAATGAATAACAAAAACGTGGATTTTTATTTTTATAACCAACCCGACCTAACCGATGTTGGTTACCCTTGACCGGCATCGATCGCATGCCCTACCTAACCATCGTCGGTTTCCCTATACCGACATTGGTTATCCATGACTGGCATCGGTCACCCTCACTTGCACATTACCTTCCCTTTTGCCCTTTTACCCCACCCTTCACCCTGATCCTTTACCCAACCCATTTACCTTACCTTTCCTGACCTCATCATTTCCTACCTCCCTTTTTCCTCCTTTGGGGACTCATTATTTTACCCCTACCTTGGCCTTACCCATGCTTTGTGACCTAGCTATTTGGACCTGGACCATCGCTAGTGACCTTTGACCTCATGTGTTCGCTATACCTTGCGGCACTATTACCTATGTTATTGACCTAATGACCTTACCTAGCCTATTGTCATGACCGTTTATCCTGACCCTACCTTTTATGTACGAAACATACCTAAATGTTCCTGCACCTAACCTATGTTGTGTTTCCTGACCATATCCTATACCTTGGATACCGAATCACTTCACCCTTGTTTGGATAAACCTATCGACCTTAGACGATGTAGAGTTTTCCTACTCTTCAACTTGGTAGCATGCTTTATATGTGTGCGTACATTTGACTGTTGCTACCTTTAACCTAGACCCATTACCTAGAATTTCCCGAGTATACCTTTCAACCTTTTCTCCCTCGTGCCCACCTGCCTTTTCCTCCCATTTACCTTTTATCAAACCACTCACCAATTCTACCTTTGGCCTCGTCCATTCCTAGTTTGAGGGGGATCACCTTCACCCACACATGGGGCAACCACATCTTATTTTTGTTAGCGTCACTTACCAATACAAGCTACACAAAAAAAAGGGGCAAAATGTAGACACTAAAATTAGGTCACACTCCCCTTTGGTCCCTCGATGAATAAACACCCTTCATCACATTCACCTAGCCATGGCCCCCTTCACCCCACTAATATTAATTTAATTAATTTAATTAAATTAATTCATTATCCTCACTATATCTATTATTTAAATATCTTATTTTAAATAATATCCACACATTCAATTCACTTAGACACCTCACCAAGCCAACTCAACCTAAGACCTATTCTTAGTAAGTTGCCATAACTAACTAAGACTTACCCAAACACTAAAAATCAATGCCTAAACTTCCTCTAACCACATTCCCACATGCTCACAAGAAGCTCCCAGTCTAATCCGTGGGTTAACGACATGAAATCTGAGGAAATCAAGAGGATCTCCCTAGTTTAGTAAACCTAGGAAATCCCACCTTGACTAACACCGATTACCCCTAACCATCGCCGATTAAGCCGGAACCACCATCGGTTACCCTTTTAACCCCAAAAAAACCTTATTCTCAAGGTTGGAAGCAAAAAGTAGAAGGTTGGTGAGAAAAACACATCTTCAGAGAGTGAATTCCAGTGAGAATCCACATGCAAGGAAGGAGATCAAACATCTTTTCCTGCATAGCCATCCCAACCATGATCTGATCTAACCAAGCAAAGAGGAATGTACATGCAGCCCATGTAGAATATTTCCTTCAGTTGGTGATCACTTACAACCTTCAAACCCTCATCAACACCTCCATCCCTCACTCACAGGCATTCAAGACTAGAATCCAAGTAAGTATAACATCATACTTTTCTGGTTTATTTCATTTCATCATCATTTTATCATCTATTGTTTACCTAGCCACCTATTGACCTTCTCTAACATTTCCACCTCCATATACCCATTAAAACCTTGCCAAATCCTACCCTAGTCACCCAATACCTCATCCCGACCAACCAAAGTCCTTTGTGCAATCACAAAGGAGACCCAAAGCTTTTTGTGGCATTTCTAGATTTCCACAGTAACCGGCACTGGTTACACCTGACCACCGTTGGTTACCCTTAACCAACATCAGTCTCTGTATTTTCCCATACAACCCAAAATAGAGACCTACCCACCAAATTTCATCTCACCCTCATCCACCTGTGATCTACCCGAGACCTCTATCAAACTTGCAGAACCTAGAACCAATCATTTGACCTTTGGATTCTATTCTAGCTTAGCCTGTTAGATTAAATCTATTTCTTATTATGTTTTAAGTGAGATACCTAAATAATTTCAAATTACAATAAGATTTACTTTGTTTATAGCATTAAATTGTTTAAAAAGTGGACTGACAGCCATTTAGGAAGTATCACACTTCCTGGATCTAGCACACGCTAGGTAGTTCACTACCCATATTGTTTAATTCCTTCTGGTGGTCTTTCTTTGCATTACAGGTAGTTCCTCCTAGCCAAAAGGAAGTTCTCACAATCAGCTGTGGATTCGAAATTCATATGCACACAACAACCCATCAACCAACATTTGAATAGGTATTCCTCCTACACTCGTTACCCTATTTGTTTTGTCGGCACTTTAAAGAAACGATCTAAGAATCAAGTGAAATAAGGGGCATCCTTAATATACCTTATGGTACGTGGTTCCTAAGTCTATGTTACAAGGATTTTTATAAGGCTTGGGTATTGGGAAGTGGAATCCCCTCACTTCACATTTCCCTTAAAGCAAGCAAGCATTTGGCCAATAACGAAAGTTATCCAAGAATGTTTATACCCCGCCGTAACACCGGGTGTGTCTATGTGCGTGGAGATGAATCCCATGGTCACAAGACCCTTAGGACTAAGGAAAGTGTGTGGATATTATAGACACAAATATTTCACATTAGAAAATATTTAGCCCAGTCGTATACTATTTAGAAGGTTCTCAAGTCCACAAAGTACCAATTAATCCCACCTTTTTCCATCTTTGTTTTATTTTTTACTTCATCTTTCTGTGTATTTCCGGATACTTATCATCCCATTTTCTAAATTCCCCAAGATTCTAGCCCTAATTTTGGGAATCCCACCCTAAACCGGAGCACCCCGAGTGCCCCTGGTCCTACTCTAGGCACCCCCGATCTATGCTTAGCCTCTTTTTCTCCTTTTTGGGTCACTTCTAGCCATTGGTCATCTTTATCTTTTCCTCGATCAAGCATTATCGATTGAATGTGAAATTAAACTTGAGAGCCCTATAAATATAAAGCTTATAAGACCATAATAAGGGTATGAGGTCATTACATCCTATCACTACTATCACTTCATCTAGGGTTGCATCCATTGTACCATCTTGAATCCACATAGCACCATACATCCAAGCTAGGAAATTTTGCATCAAATATTCTTAGAGGAGGTATTCTATTCATTTTATTCTACTATCTACATCTTCTATAGTGACCATATCTCACTATTTCACAAAGTGCAACTGACATGAGAGAACCTAGGGCATGGCATGCACACACTCACCAGAACTACATTAGGGTCCATAATGTAGTGCAGTGCTTAGTGATAAGTCCACCGCTTTTGTAGGCGAGGTCATTCGACCCCTTCTTCTTCTTCTTCTTGTGTAGGGCTTCATCTAGTTCATCCGGTGAATCCAATGCGATAGACAGAGTATTCAAAGACACTTAGCGACCATGCCAAATTAGGGTTTGAGCATTTATATTATTCTAAGCACCTAGATTGTAGACCAGGGGTGCCCCAAAGACACTCCCAAGCACATGTGTCACTTCAGATGACAGCCCAAGTCTTCCCTCTATAGGGCCCCTGAGTGTTTTTCTTCACTTTGTCGAGTTCCGAGCCTCCAGGATCTCGAGACAACCTGTAATAGTCACCATCAATCATGTGAGTCATTTCCTTACTCCCTCTTGCATTCTAGGGTTTTTATTTCCAATAGATCAAATCATGCAATTGCTTTACATCGCTTTAGCATATTATTTTGTTGTTATTTATTATTGTTTAGCATCTTTATTTACAAGTGTTTTAGTCCTCTTATTTAGATTATCATTAATACCCTAATACGCCATTTAGGTCCCTTTAGGACTTTTTTTAATCACTTTGGTGAACCCGACGTGAATTTCTACCACCTTCTCATTCTTTTTCATCCCATCATCATGAATATATCTATCACTGAATATGTTTTTACCCACATTGATTTGCTTCGTCGGTTCCCAAACCCTTTTTGCTACTACCAATGTTTCTACCGACATGCATCTAAACTCTACCGACATTCACCCTTTTGACAATGACCCACCACTTTACATCATGTCCCACATCTACAATGTTGTTTTCAAGCATACTCTTATTGATAATGGCTCTGAGCTTAATTTGTGCCCCATGTCCTTTCTCCAAGCCATAGGTTTTTCTACCCGTGACATTATCCCTTCTTCCATTTCCCTTCATGCTTATGATGGTTTTATTCATCCATGTCTAGGCCATGTTACTTTTCCTTTAACTGTCGGCCCTAAAACTCTCCCCACCATTTTCTTTGTTATTGATTTCCTTGTCTCATATAATTGTTTGTTAGGTAGACCATGGCTCCACACCATGCAAGTTGTTCCCTCTACCATCCACCATTGCATCAAATTCTTACATGAACATGTTGAGTATACCATCTTCCGAGATCGTGATCCATTTCAATATTGTGTCCATGACCCTCATACTAGTATCCCTATTCCTCGCATTGACACCACCGATGAACCTCAACCTTTAGATGACCAGCCACATTTACTACCACTTGAGGGAGCTATTTTTTTAGTAGATGTCATTCCCCCTCCATCACCCATTCCTCCGATGTAGTTCCATATCAGTCATCCCCTCCCTCTGTGAACACTATCATCCCATCTCCACCAATACTAGCCACACACCCACCCTTCACGTGTACCCTCTTTATCCATGACTCATTTTGGGATCATGTTCCATTTGATCCCACATGTGATGAAACCATATATTCTTCGTTGGTCTAGCTTACCTTGGATTTACCTTTGATGACCTTCAGCCGTCTACTCACGCCTCTCATCTCTATTACGGTTTTGTCACCATTACTGTTGCTTATGGTTTATGTTTCTTTGATCTCCTTGTTTATCTATCGCGTACCCCATGTTCTTCACCACTCACATTAGGGGACTCTTGGCTTACTTACATTGGAGGTACATTAGACCCTAGTCACACTGACATCTCATTCCCCATGCCCTTTGGCTGCATTTTCATTTGCAATAGTTCTTTTCTTGGCCATTCACCCAACCTCACTTGATGGTATGCACACAGTTTTCCACATCCTCCATTTACTGATGAAGAATACGCTATGGGCATGTACCATTTGTCTCTCACTAGCTCATTACATGATCAACCTCATACTATAGCTTGCCAAGTTGCTAATTCCGATCCCTTTGACTTTGACCCAGAGGATGACGATCTCCTTGACGAGTTCACATAGCCTCTTCTCACATTACTGCTAGGGGGATATCACCTGACATGTTTCCTTTCCTCACATATCAAAATTTCCATCATCTATCATCACATCCTCATTACCCGATGACACACCCTAGTGCTTTGGTTCACACTGGACTATTGAGGGATCACTATTACTCAACCCCACACACTGCACTACTGGACCCATATGTATACATCCTCCATCATCCTATACATACCTCATCTCCTCGTCATTTCTACCTCATCTATCTCATACATGCTACACTAGTCATCATCATCTATGAGTCTAGTTTTCTATGTCATCCATACATCCTATACATTCTACATTCGATTTCCTTATACTTGGGTCTAGTTTTATCTATTATCATTATGCATTCTATTCCTATCTACACACCTATTGCATTCCACCTTCCATACCCACATTACCTGCATACATCCTACCTACTCTACATCCTACACTAGATTTCCTTATACTTGGGTCTAGTTTCATCTATCATCAGTATACATTCTACCTACCCACATATTACATTATATTCTGTTGGTTTGAAAATCTATCGGTTGGGCGATTTATGGATAGGCGAGCCAGCGGTGTACGGGGCATAGCCCCTCTTTGAGTCAAAGAAAAGCGAAACTAGTTTATTGATATTCTACCAACAAGAATCATGCAAGTCTCACAATATTCTACCTTCGGGGTTTGGGATCTCATCCCGAGGGGGTGTTTCATTGGGAAAGAAAGGAATGAAAGAGAGGATGAAGAAAGATCAGGTCCGAAGGAAGAAAAGAAATGAATTCCAAAGAAGAAAGGTCAGAGGGTTTATGTTTTGGGATTGGTAGTAAATAGAGCCAAACCTACTTGCATAAAAGAACAAAGCAATACTTGATGAATAAATGACAAGTAAATGTATAGATACAAATAGAATAAACACACAGATCTGACATAAGAAAGATCAAATGCAAATAACACACGTATTCAGCACAAAGTCTAAATATTTGTATTAATATTCCTTTCTGTTACAAAAAGCTCAAAGTCTTTTTCTCCTCACTTCTATTTTTCATCTGAAAGATATCCACCCCCAATACAACAAGTATTTGAGTATTTATAGAAGAAGGAGAAGAAGGAAGGCAAAAAGGAACCAACCACCTATTTACATAAAATATACAAAATATTTACAAAAATATCTCAAAGTCATGTTGACTTTTGACAACTTGATGGATGACATCATCCCATGGTGCAACATGGATGATGTCATCATTTGTGCCAACATACTTTAGACATTTCACAAAAAGAAAGTCGAAGAAGAGAGAAATTATTCATCGTCGTCGTCCCGCGGCTGAAAGGGGATATCTTGTTGTTGTTGCTCGGTGACGAGATGTGGAATTGGGCATGGTATTCCATGAACTTGCTGATCATGGGCTCTAGTTGATCCTGGGAAGGATCCTTGTGTCGCTCGCTGATCACCTCGCAAGTCTCCCGCTCATCTATGAGCTTCTCTGGGAGTTTGGAATATTCTTTCTCTACTTCTTTTAGGAACCTGATGAAGTCCCGACAGGCCAGCAAGTTATTGGTGGATTCTGCGTCAAAAGTGACCTCTGGCCCCAGCCCTTGCAAAACGATCTCCTTGAAGATCAAGACGGTTTCATCAACTTTCCTTAAGGCGAAAGAAGGAGTAAGTAACCCTGGAGACATGTTGAGAATGATTTGTTCCATTTGGTGCATCACGTCCAGGGCTTCTTCCTTTACCTTATCGATCTTTTCAAGGACGAATTCCAGTTGATCCATCCAGTAATCCAGGGTGGAAAGGATTTTATTGAGGGCCCTAGGATGACCGAAAATGCCGAACTTGACCAGATCTTCGACTGAACAGTCAAACATTTGTTGAAAGGTCTCATGCTGCAGCCTAGCATGGTCCAACTCTTCTGATATGGGTCCTGCTAATGCCTGGAGTTCTTTGTTTTCCTTGTTGATGTTCGGTATAAATCGGTGAACTTGGCGATCACTCTTTCACTATCTTGGAGGATTTGGCTCCTCCAGGTAGAAACGGCCATACCCTGCTCACCGATCTTTGCATATTCATTAATTTTATCCTAGCTTAGAGGCTCAGGAGTCTCGGTGGTAGTTGTGGGAGGTGCACTTCCCATCTTCTGTAAGGCTTGGAGCAGATGTCTATTTTTCTCTTTCAGCAACCTTTTTTTTTTTTGCTTCTTGAAGCTTCTTTGTAGAGGCGTCATCGTAGATAGGGCCTCTCCTCCGAAGGATTTCGAAGACGTCCCCATTATGACTTGAGTCACTGTATAATCTATCGAGGACAGATCCTTTTTATCCTTCAGAGGATTGGGGTATGTGATCTCCATTACCCTCTCTCCCGAAGCACTCTGAGAGAAGCGTGTGATGGGCTTCTGCTTCTTTGCCCCTTTTGACGGGATTACGGAGAAGTCCATCGGAGTGATGGGAACTTTCCTTTTCTGCTAACTTAAGTGCTGGGAGATCCAGGCTGGACTTATGGGAGAAGGGCCAGAAACAGAGAAGGGGGCAGCTGCAGTAGTAGAAGGGAAAAACGTGGAGACACTTGGAGGCGGCATCGAGAGGGAGGCCGAGGAAGCGCTCACGGGAGGAAGAGATACTGCAGGAGAGGAAGACATAGGAAGGGAAGGGAGCTCAGAGATGAGAGAAGAAATGGAGGGGGACAGGTCCGCAAGAGAAGAGAAAATGGATGAAGAAGCAGGAGGGATAGCAGAAGAAGGGGGAGAGGACACGACCAAAGGAATGGTCGCTTGGGTCACTCGAGGAGGGGAAGGAGGAGAAGAAGAAGGAACAGAAGGGACCTCAGTTGTTACAGCAGGGGTGACATCCTGAGTGGATGGGCCTATTGGAACATCTTCTTCCACTTCTTTCTCTGGAGAAGCCAGAGTTACAACTTGTTCGGGTGCAGCGGAAGGAGGACTTTCAGGAGCTTCCTCTTGAGTGGAGCTGGATTCACCCTCTTTGCTTTTTCCCTTGCCTTTTGGCTCTGTTTTAATCGAGGAGGTGCGTTACCCAATGGAGAGGTTGTGAAATCAACTCCGAGGTAGATGAGCCCGTTCATTCGGCACCAATGCTCTGTTCTACGTAGAGTTTCCTTGACCCTTTCCTCAATTGTCTGAGGTGCTTTGGTTCTATCAATCAACGCAAAAGGCCAATCGTCCCCACCTGTGTCAAGATATACTTGATCCACTTCCTCCTCAGTAGTTTGGTAGCCTTTGGGGACGATGGCCACCCCGTATTGGATGATTTCTGCTAAGGCCAAACGAGAATGGTCCTTCCTCCTGAGCTCCACCTCATGATATATATCGATGTAGATATCCTCGATCTGAGGGATATGGATCGGATCGAGCTTGGCCCTAAGCAGACAATTTCTCGGGTCGAAGGTGGGCCTTGCCAGGAAGTCATGTTTCAGATTTAGTAGCTCCAGCTCTGCAAACATGTCTTTCACCTTGTGGTGAGTGAGACATGTATACCTACCCACTGTGAGGAGGAAAGGAGTTCCACCCTTCTTTCTCTTGAGGCATTTCTCATGGTAGGTGACAAGTCATCTTGATAGCTCTAGCGAGAATCAACTTGGGTCCAAAGATACCTTAGCGGTCTAGTTGGCTCCCCAAGAAGTTATCTTCCCTTAGATAAGTGAATGTGGGGAATTGAGTGAACAGGGCCCCCATTTCTCTCGTGGCTGCCACGATGCTCTTGGTTGTACGATCGTGAGTCATATTCACCTCAATAAAGGCGAGATGATGAAATAGAAAAATGCATCATTGATCTTTGTAAATTAAGGGATGTTATTTTCCAGCTTTAGCTCTAGATAATATTCATAGATTTTAACTTGGGGCCAAACCCCACTCTGCATCAGAGCTGGATAGTCCCTTTCTGAAGCTGCAGCATAAACAACATAGGAGTTCATGTAGAACCTCCCAGTTGTGGTAAATTGTTGCAGCTGCTCTGATATCGTGCTGCTTATGATTTCTGCCCACTCAAAACGTTGATCGGGCACATTTTTGTTCATTGTCTCAAGGTACCGCAACGCATCCACTTGTGAAAATAATGGGCGTCAGGAAGCCCGAAAACTCTGCTCAGGAAAGTAATGGTGTCACTGAGTTCCTCTGAAAAGTCACTGCGATGAATGACTTGTGGCCACCGAGTCACTACTTTTTTGTTCTTGAGATAAACTTCATTCATCAGCTGCATGCACTGATCTTCATTGTCATCCCAGGCCTTGATGCAATCTTGTTGGCTGACGGCCACAAAGTGTCGGTGATGAGGAATGTCGAGCATCATCTCAAAGTGCCAGGCAGTGAGGTTAATTATAACCTCGCCCTTCTCACCATGAACACATCTTGTGTCCTTGTTGTAGCATCGGGCTACCACCATCATAAATTCATTGTTTACGGCCTTGACCGGGACCCCACCAAGAGGTGCGGTGGCACTTTGCCATCGCCTTGTCCATCCATGGACTTCTTGTGACCTTCTGAGTTCTGACCCCGAACTCCTCCATATCAATATGACCCAGCTCTGAGTCTCTGATGTCTAGGTCACACTCGGCACAGGATTCGGGCATTCTGACCCTCTGATACTTATACTTCATTTCTTCTTATGTGAGCTTGGCCTTGCCTTTAGATTTGATAGGTTTCCTACTTGATGTTGACATATGTTCTTCTCGAACTCGGTTTGATCCAGATTTAAACAATGAAAAAGCATGAAAACGGGTCCACGACGTGATCAAAAGTGACAGGCGGGTGTGCAGCGATAGTGCTGAGAGAAAAATCACATGATTTACATAGGTGACAATGACAATGCAGATGTGCCTATTTATAGGCGAGGTAGCAATAAATGTGCCACCAACTTTTCAAGTGGCACACCAAAAGAGCTGTCGACACAAGAAAACATGCGCCCTTTGGCGCACCAAATGTTCTGTTGACAGGAAGGCGCATGCACCTTGGTGCATGCATGGAAGACTCAACATAGTGAGGTGCACCAAAACGCCTGTTGACATGAGAAAGCATGTGCCAAATGATTTAAAGGGGGTGCATGAACTTTTGATGTTGCATAGTGATTATATGCGCCCGCCAAAAAGACCAAAAACGGCTAAGTTCGGAAAACTAGATTTCCTGGGAAGGGATTTTGCAACGTTAACGCAAGAAATCCCCGACGAGGGATCGGAACAAAGTTTCGGTATGGTTATCTGTAAAATTTCCCTTGCCAATTTTATGGGATAACAATTCCATACCTACTACACACACTATGTTACATTTCCTACACCACATATTCACCCACCTTGGTCATATAAACTTTGTGTTGCACCCACCACCCTATGACGCACTCTAGTTCCTCGGTCCATACTTGATTGCCAAGGGTTTACCAATCAAATGGACCTTACCTACATGTGACATGTCATAACACATTTCATCGAACTCGTGACCAATGCTCTAGGCTATATCATCACCCATACTCATCATCATATCATGTAGTGGTATACACCTTAGGTTAAATCACCACTCCTTTCCCCATTCTACATTATCCTCTTATATACAATCATCACCTATTATACATCATTCTATTACATCATCATTTATTCTACTCATCAATTAGTGGTATACACTTTAGGCTAAATCACCACCCTCGCCTTATTCATCACATAGTGGTCTATATTTCATGCTAACATTTCCACCTTCTTTTATTCACCACCTACTTATCTACGCTTCTTATGCCCTCATTACCCATCTAGTAGTGGCATAAGACATAGGCTAGATCATCATCTTCTTCTTCCATCTTGTAGTGATATATGCTTAGGGCTAAATCATCACTCCTCTATCTAACCGAGTCGTGGTATATGCTTAGGCTATAGGGTCCACGCACACCTTTCTATATAATTCATTCCCATCCATTCATCGTAGTGATATATGCTTAGGGCTAAATCATCACTCCTCTATTCAACTTAGTCATGGTATACACTTAGGCTATAGGGTCCACACACATTTTTCCATACCTCTCATCCTCACCCATTCATCTTATAGTGATATATGCTTAGGGCTAAATCATCACTCTTCTGATCAACAAAGTCATGATATATGCTTCGGCTATAAGGTTCACACACATCTTCTCCCCATGTCGCATTTCATCACCATTACACATACATACTCATCACAACACGCTCGACCCAACCAACACTACTCGACCATTTCCCGATGACATACTCTAATTGACGGTTCATTCTTGATAGCTAAGGGGGAAAACAAAATGAAACTCATTGCATACACTTCCATCTACTCAAGGGGCATGTTGTTCCTATCATTCCATCTTGCATTCCATTTCATCCATTCACATACTACATTTTCTTAGTAGCATTTACTTTTCTTACTAGTCTTTTGCATGTTCACTTTACTACACATGTTAGCTTCCTTTCCTATATTTCATTATCATACACACGTGCATGTTCACACCTTTGTTTAGTGTAATCATAGATGCGGGACATTTACACGCACTGGATGTTTTCCTTCTACCCTTACTATACAATTCACCGGGGGGCATCCACATTCGTCTCGTGCATGTGCTATTATTTCATTTTTTACTTAGCATATTTTACTAATTATTTATAAACACTTCGACATATTGGTTTTCACTCTAACATACTAGCGAGTGTTCCATGTGCGATTTCTTCTTTTGTAGGACTCCATGTTCCCATGACTACTTTTATTTCTAATTTTCTATGTTGTTTGCTATTGTATGTGGGCTTTAACCTTTGTTTGTGTACACACTTGTTTGTTGTTTGCGGCCATGATGGCCTTGTGTGTCTTGCGACATCATGAGTGATGTCCCATGTTTGAAACCTTCTTTGTGTGGTATTCTTGTTTTCTTTTGTGTCTACACTACTTTACTTAGTATTTTTACATTATATGTGTCTTTTACACTTATTTGTATGCATGTGTTTTGAAAAACACTTATATTGGCTAGCCGTCCCATTTTGTGTGTGCCTTGGTATCTACCAAGCACTTTCAATGCCCCCTACAGGTTTGAGTAGGTTACAAGGTCAGAGAGTGGTTGGTCCTCTCTTGGGGCTGCATTTTCCTTCCAAGGTCATCACATGCACCCCCAAAGATGGGGGCATCATTGAGGGTTTCTACTAACACAGCGTATCTACATCGGTTCACACATAATGAGTGAGTTCAGACCATTTTATGAACTCCATACACAACGACCTTAACATGACATGGTCTCTGTTATCCAAAATGTGCCCCCTGCTCATTTTGGATGGCTAACTCCTTGTGTTCTTACCTCTCTTGTGCCTCAGTCTCCATTTTTTGATTTCCAGGGACTCAAATCTCTCTAGAAATGGCACGATTGGATAGAGCTCTTTCTCAGCTTTCCAAAAAGGTAAAGTTTTCCTCCTAACTCCTCATATTTTTCAAGTTATGGCTCGGCGGAGTTTTTGTGGGAAATTTTCCCCTTGGAAGCCCTGCAACCAATAGGAAGCTGCCACGTGTCCCAGGAGGTGGCGGAGAAAAGAGAAAAAAACTTAGAAAATTTTTCAAGTTTTGGACAAAATTTGAAAAAGGAAATTTTTTGCCCACGGGCCCGCCGAGCCAATCAGGACGTGACACGTGTCAGCAGGGGAGGCGAAGTGAAAAATTTTGCTAAGTGTTTTGCGCAGGAAAATTTTTGAATTTTGGCCCGCAGCCAATAGGAACTCGCCACGTGTCCAAAGGAGGGTCGTGGACGTCGAAGGAAAGGTTAGAAAATTTCCAAGTTTTTGCCAAAATTTCCAAAGTAAAAAATTGGCCCGCATGGCCCGCAGCGAATAGGGTTACGCCACGTGTCTTCACCAATCAGGGCGGCGGAGGTAGAAATGCAAATTTTGCTAAGTGTTTTGTGAAATTTCTAAAGGGGAAAGTTTGGGGCAGAGGGCCCGTGCCCAATAAAATAGGACACGTGTCCTGTGGTCCCAGGGGAGTTCGGAGCTCGGAAAGATTTTCAAAATTTGGCTAAGTTTCGCCAAAAATTCAAAGGGAAAGGTTTGCCCCATGGCCCCTTCCATCCAATCAGGACGTGCCACGTGTCCCAGTGGTGGGGCATGGGGGGAAAAATGAAATTTTTCCAAAGTTAAAAATGCAAAATTTTCAAAGGTAAAATTGCGCCCCCGGGGCGCGAGCTAATCAAACCTCGCCACGTGTCCATGTTGCAAAAAAATTTAAGGAAGGGCCCGTAAGAAAAATTTCAAGGATGATCCCATGGCAAATCACATCATGCCACGTGGCATCCAAGTGGTGGAGCACAGGGATTTTCGAAAAAAATTCCAAATGCAAAAAAGAGGTAAAATTTGAAATTTTTTCCCGCCGATCCGTTTTGGGCCTGTTTTTGCCCTAAATCTTCAAATGGCCATAAATTTCGATCCAGAGCTCAGATTTTCATGTTCTTTATATCAATGGAAATTTGGTGAAATTCTCTACAATATTCCATGGTCAATTTTGAATTTTGGTTCAGTTTGGAGGGAGAAAATCAAAAACACTTCTTAGTGCGCGCCCATGGACAGAACTGACGTTTCAACAACCAATTTTAATGTAAAATGGGTCGCATTCTTCTCCATCATGGTCAAAAATGTCAGGGCATGGGTTTGTAAGGACCTCCATGCTATTTTTAATGCATTTTGGTCAATGGGAATGGCTCCCACGTTTTTCACATTTTCTCTCTCTGGGCTCGACCCATGCATTAAAAGCCGATTTGGCTCATTTTTCAAAGGTTGAACACTTTTTACACAAAGAAGCTTCTGTTTTCACCTTGACAAGTGATCTTGGCAAGTATCGGACCTTCCAGGGATTGTAACAAGTTTTTGCCTCTTTGGTGTTGGAATACAAGGATTTTGATGTTGAAAATCACAATGCAAGCTCTGTGAATGCTTTCAGTCCTTTGTATGTGTTGTTTGCTTCATTTCAAACCCTTGATTACAATTATCAACATGTGCATGATGTTTTATGTTACAATTTCTGATTTGTGTCAATTTTCATGAGCAAGAAGTGCTCACCACTCCTTTGGTGTATCACCTTTATCAGTCTAGTTTCAATTTTTACATTTCTTATGCCTGTCTCCTTGCAAATTAGGATAAAATTAGGATCTGAACCTCTGCAGTTGTGTAAATATATATCTAATCAGAGGAGTTTGAGGAACCAGCCTCTAATCTAGAGATTCCTCTCTCATCTTTCAAGTCCCACACTTGGAGAGAGGTTTCAATGTTGTGCAATCACACTGGATGCCCTAAACATCAACTTAGAACCTTGATTTGCATCCAGGGGTGCTGCTGATTTGCAACAACAGTTTTGGCATGCACTGGTGGGACCTTAGAGGTCTCATTTTTATCGCAGCAAAGTTGATGTGCATCTGCTGCAATTTTCTTGCTTCAAAAGAGCTATAAATTGCACATCTGGTGACTCCAAGGGGAAGAATCAACTGGTTTCAGCAGTGCAGGCCTGAAAACTCATGAGAAGAATCACCACAAGGTCAAGAGCTGGAGAAGAAGAGGTGTTGTTTGAATACCTGTAGTTATCTCCAAGAAGAAGGAAAAGAGGAAGAAGGATTCAAAGGTCTCCATCTCCACCAAACAGAACTCTCTCAACTCCTCCACCTGGTAGGCCTTTCATTCAGTCAACAAGGGTTTTAAGACCAATTAGAATGGCACAAAACAACCCCTATGTCAATTTCATAGAAGCAGCCCACTTTCCCTCAATGCACAACATCCAATTCCAATTGCAGCCTTGAAGAACATTCCATACTTCACTGGAGAGAATCAGACTACTCCAGGTGATCATGTTAAAGACATTGCCAACCTTTGTGCAATTCATGAAATCAATGAGATGCAAATGGCTGTCAAATTGTTGGCATCTTCATTCAAGGGGAAAGCATTGCAATGGTTTAGAATTCTTACCTCAGGTTCTATTCAGAATTGGAACCAGCTATGTATAGCACTTCATGAGCAATTTGGAGAGAAGGGAGACAACTTGTCTCTTTTGGAGCAGCTGACAACCATCAAGAGAGCTCCCAATGAGTAGCTGACTGATTTCAACTTCAGATTTCAAAAGACTTGGGAGAGAATTCCAGGTGGCGGTGCAGACCAACGACAGAGAAGGTGCTTTTATCTACTACCTCAAAGCTCTAAATTCTGATATTTCTATGTTGATTCAGTCCATGGGAGGCATAACTATCCCTATGGCTTATAGCATTGCCATTAGGGCTGAAAATTATTTGATCCAAGCTGGAAAAATAGCCCCTAGACCTCCCATGCCATTGTTTCCAAGTTTAGAGAGTCCAAACACTAATCAAGCACCTAATTTTGCTCCTTCTCCCACTTCTAGAAATCGAGTTCAAGTGAGGCTTCTACTTCATCTCCAAGTGCCCCAAATGAGCTTCAAGAAGTCATGAAGCAATTGCAAAACCTAGGCAATGAGCTGGTTACTCTCAAGAGGCAACAAGCCCAAGGTTTTAGACCTTCTTATCAGCCCCAAGCTTAGCCTAACAAGCAGCCATACCAACCACAAAGACCACCTAATCCAGCTGCAAATATAAATCAAACAAGGCCTCCTGCCAATAGACCATTTCAGCCCTATAATCCAAATGCCATATCTACCTCTAAGGCATTGGTGCCAACACAAAACAACGTTGATTAGGAGTATGATTGGTGTTTTCCATGCAATGAACCTCACAACCAATCCATGTGCTTTAATAGTGATTTGAATCAAGCATTAATGGTGACAACTACATGTGTGGAGGGTGAGGGCGATCAAGGAAAAACCAACAACAAGAAACATTCCAACAGCAATCAGCCCCAAATGACACCACACTTTTGAACCGGCAGAGGATTTTTGTGGCATGAATCGGAGCAGTCTCTCAAGGTGTTGCAGCCAACACAAGGTCAAAAAAGAAGGAATTTGGGTGAAGAGCAACCATTAGCTCCAACCAATCCACAACCTTCCATAGCTCAACAAATGATTGGCAAGCAAAATCCAATTACAAATGCACAAGGGCAGCCAAGAACAGCTCCTAGACCAACTCAAATACCAGTTGTTGCTGCCCACATGCAAGGAGTGAATGTGCTAACCAAGGGACAGCAAAGAGATCCTTCATCACCATTCAGTATTATTGATCAGATGAAGAAGACAAATGTAAATATATCAATGTGGGAATCCCTATCTATCCCAGGCCAAAGAGATTTGGTACAAGCTGTCATGAAGGATGCCAACTTCGGATCAGCAAGTCTAGATGTAAGAGAAAGTGCTCACAAATGTTGCCCGGCACTGAGGGGAATCATGGAGGACAGCAAGGTAAAATGTTGAAGCCCCCTCCTTTCTATGTTTCATTAATCATTGGAAATCAGTTAGTGCACAATTGCATGATAGATTCTGGGGCAAGTAGCTCAGTGATGCCTAAGCAAATAGCTGATCAGCTAGGGCTCCAGTATGAAACCATATCCAAAGGGGTAGTGCAGCTGGATGGGACAGCAGTAACAACAGTTGGAGTGATTAGAAACTTGAGTCTTACCTTGCATGCATGTCCAAATGTTGTTGTCTTACAAGATGTATCAGTTATAGACCTTCCACCACTCTTTTCCCTATGCTTGTCAAGGGACTTCATAGCCAAGATTGGAGGATATTTGTCTCGATTGGTCACACATATTGTTCGGAACGAGGTATGGAACCAAAGCTACAATCAGGTCTGAACCTATTGCAAACTTCCACATTGAGCCCTACACTCCAAGTCAGATCAATGCCAATTGTTTAGCATTTGATCAAGAAGATCACCCAAGCACTGATGAAGCTGACACCAAGGTTGGAAGCATCCTGGATCTAACTCTTAATGAATGGGAAAACAAGGTACATGCTTTTGATCCTTATCAAGAAGTAGAAGAATCTGATCTAGGGGTCTATTGCATACATGAAGAAGATCAGCCCATTCCTAGCATCACCAAGCTAAACCATAAGGATGAGAACGAGGTATGGCAGCTGTTTTTTGATAGATCAAGGAGTAGATAAGGTGCGGGAGGTGGAGCCATGCTTGTTTCACCTCAAGGAGTAAAGTACTATTCAGCTTTTAGATTTCAGTTTGCATGATCCAATAACACTACTGAATATGAAGCCTTGGTGCAAGGGATGCATTGGGCAATAAAGAGAGGAATAAAGAACTTGCAAGTCTTTGGTGATAGTGAATTGATTGTAAATCAGGTCAAGGGATAGCATGCTGCCAAGAATGATCTACTCAAGTGCTACAAGAACAGGGTGTGGGACCTCATGGAATATTTTGAGGATTTTGGCATAAAATCCATTCCTAGGAAAGAGAACCAAGCTGCTGACATGATTGCAGCAGTAGGGGCAGCCTTTGACATTGTGGAAAGCATTCAACAAGACAAGGTACAGCCAAACATCCACGTGATTGTGAGGCCTTCAGTTCCGGATAACAATGTAAGTTGGCAAGTGTTTGAGAATGACCAGCAAATCATCCATTTCTTACAAGAAGAAGCTGAGTTCTCAGCTAAGAATCAAGAAAAATTGGAACAGTGGTATGGTGACCAAGTGGTACAGCTAAGAACTAACAAGCTTCCCAAGGGACTTATCACTTTGGAGTCCATTTTTAATCCCAATGATCAGATTTAGGAAGGAGAAAGCAAACATTCGAGTCAAGTTAGAAGATTCAAGTATCTATCTTGGTGGAAGAGAACAAACCATTACAAATTGGAAAGATGACAACTGAACAAGAAAGGTATGAGTTCATGCAGTTGTGTCAAGAGTTCCCTGATGTGTTTTCTTGGAGCTATGAAGACTTGAAAGGTTTCAATCCCAACTTAGCTTAGCATACCATTGAATTGGATCCAAATACTAAGCTTGTCAGGCAGAAACAAAGACCAGTCAATCCACACATGGAGCCTCTCATGAGGAAAGAATTGAACAAGCTGATTGAGTCAAGGATCATATTCCCAATCAAGCATTCTAGTTGGGTTGCCAACTTGGTTCCAGTCAGAAAGAAGAGTGGAGAGATCAGATTATGTGTTGACTTCAGAGACTTGAATAGAGCATCTCTCAAGGACCATTACCCACTCCCTTCCATGGAGCAAATCTTGCAAGTTGTGGCTGGCTCTAAGAGGTTTTCACTACTTGATGGCTACTTAGGCTACAATCAGATTATGGTGAAGGAAGAAGACCAGTTCAAGACAGCCTTCACAACTAAATGGGGAACTTATGCATACAGGAAAATGCCATTTGGGTTGTCCAATGCTGGTGCAACCTTCCAAAGAGTAATGGACATGGCGTTCAAAGGTTTGATTAATAACATGGTGCTGATATACCTTGATGATATCACTGTTTTTCCAAAAATGTAGCAGACCACCTCTCTCATTTGAGACAAGTCTTCACAAGGTGTAGGAGATTTGGAGTGTCTTTGAATCCTAAGAAGTGTATCTTTCTTGCACATGAAGGAAAGCTCCTTGGCCATATTGTCTCCAAAGAAGGATTAGCAATTGATCTAGAGAGGGTTGAAGCCATAAGAGCACTACCATTGCCAAGCCACAAGAAAGCCCTTCAGAGTTTCTTAGGGAGGATAAACTTTGTTCGAGGTTTGTCCCAGATTTTGCAGCCCTTGTCAAACCTATCACCAAAATGTTAAAGAAAAGCATGGCTTTCAAGTGGACAACAGAAGGCAAGGAGAGTTTTGAAGCAATCAAAGAAGCCATCTCTCAAGCACCAACCCTCATCAACCCGGACTTCTCCAAGGATTTCATCCTCTATGCATTTGGAGGTAATGATACTATTTCTGCCATTTTGCTACAGCAGAACAAGGACAACGATGAGCAGCTAATTGCTTTCTTCACCGAGCCTAGATGACTATGAGGTGAGGTATTCTTTTATTGAGAAGCATGTACTTGCGAATCGAAGCTTGAAGAAATTCAAGCATTTAGTTTCAAACAACAAGGTCCAGATTCTTTGGTCTCTCATGTTGGGGTTAAAGACTTCCTCCTCAACAAGGATTTGAATGAGAAAAGGGCAGGTTGGATCACTCGTGTCATGGAGTATGACATTGATCAAGGTCACCAAGCTGGTAAGAGGAAAATGATTGTGTGAGCAGCTGATTTTGGGAAGCAAAAAGAAGTATGCAATGAAGAAGAGGTTGTTTGACAGATTCAAGACAGCGATGAGCTAGTGGCACTCAAGAAGAAAATAATGATGTCCCCACTCCTTGCTGGACCCAAGGTATAATACACTTCCTAAGCACAGGCCTATGCCCTCCTGGAGATGAACAAGACCCAAAGAAGACACTTCAGATTGTAGGTTGTCCCATATGTCATTGTTGATGGAGTTTTGTTCAAGAAAGATGTGAATGGAGTGCTGTTGAGATGCATTAGCACAAATCAGATTCATAGGGTGTTGGAAGAGTTCCATGGTGGACCAGCTGGTGGTCATTTTGCACTAAGAGTGACAGCTCTAAAAATTATGAAGGCTGGTTATTATTGGCCCAAGATTTTCAGTGATTGCTTTGCATGGATCAAGAGGTGTAAGAATTGTGCATTCTTCACAGGAAAAGAGAGACTTGCTGCCCTTCCATTGCATCCAATCTCAGTTGACCAGCCATTCATGCAATGGGGTTTGGACTTCATTGGAGTCATTAATCCCAATTCAAGCCAAGGGCACAAATGGATTTTGACAGCCATAGACTACTTCACCAAATGGACTGAAGTAGTAGCACTCAAAGAAGCAAATGAGTCTAGCATCTTAGACTTCTATGAGGGCATAGTAACCAGATTTGGCATACCTGCTATAATAATCTCAGATAATGCATTGGCATTCATTGGATCTAAAGTGATCGAGTGGGTTGTCAAGAACGGGATCTACGTAAGTACTTCATTAAACTATTACCCTCAAGGTAATGGCCAGTGAGTCTACAAACAAGAACTTGTTGAGGATCATTAGGAGAACTCTTAATGAGAATCGAGAGGTCTTGGCATACCAAACTGAAATCAGCCTTATGGTTTGATAAGATAACTCCCAAGAGATCCACAGGTAACTCTCCATTCGGGATTGTCTATGGAAGAGAAGTAATCTTGCCCATGTCACTTGAGTTGCCAACATTGGAACTCATGAAGCGATTAGAGTTGCTTTAGAGTTTTGGGCCCATGGAGGTGAGATATGCAGAGTTGATGGAGCTTCAAGAGATCAGAGATCAGGCATCCCAAGCAATGGAGAAGGATCAAGCTTTGATCAAGAAGACCTTTGACAGGAAGGCCAAGAGTAGATCTTTCTAGGTTGGAGATCTAGTGTTAAAATGGGATGCAGATAGAGAAAAACCAGGAAGGCATTCAAAATTTGATGCCATTTGGAGTGGCCCATACATGGTTACGAAGTGCAAGAACAACAATGCTTTCCAATTGGCTTCATTGGATGGCGAAGAACTACAGATTCCAGTCAATGGAATCTATCTAAAGCATTACTTCTAAAGGGAAACTCTCCACCTTGTAAATATTAGCTTAGGTTTCCATTCCTTCAAGTGCTTGTGCACATTGTTTTTGTTGTAGGTTAGTTTTGCTTTCCCTAAGTGCTTTGGCACAGCTTGCTATCCCTGGAGATGTTTTGTAGTCCTTGCTTCTATTAGGTGATATTCCATCTTCCTCCTTGAAAAATTCTAAGTCAGTTGGGGTTCCAAACATAAAATTTGATGACTCCATGCCTAATGGACTGCTTCAGCCAACTGGTATTTTCATCTAGCAGGCAGATGACCCCTCTGAGTCGCCAAAAATTTTATCCAAAATGTGCCCCCTGCTCATTTTGGATGGCTAACTCCTTGTGTTCTTGCCTCTCTTGTGCCTCAGTCTCCATTTTTTGATTTCCAGGGACTCAAATCTCTTTGGAAATGGCACCATTGGATAGATCTTTTTCTCAAATTTCCAGAAAGGTAAAGTTTTCCTCCTAACTCCTCATATTTTTCAAGTTATGGCTCGACGGAGTTTTTGTGGGAAATTTTCCCTTTGGAAGCCCACAGCCAATAGGAAGCTGCCACGTGTCCCAGGAGGTGGCGGAGAAAAGAAAAAAAAACTTAGAAAATTTTTCAAGTTTTGGACAAAATTTGAAAAAGGAAATTTTTGCCCGCGGGCCCGCCGAGCCAATCAAGACGTGACACGTGTCGGGAGGAGGCGAAGTGAAAAATTTTGCTAAGTGTTTTACGCAGGAAAATTTTTGAATTTTGGCCCGCAGCCAATAGGAACTCACCACGTGTCCAGAGGAGGGTCACGGACGTCGGAGGAAAGGTTAGAAAATTTCCAAGTTTTTGCCAAAATTTCCAAAGTAAAAATTGACCGCATGGCCCGCGGCGAATAGGGTTACGCCACGTGTCTTCACCAATCAGGGCGGTGGAGGTAGAAATGAAAATTTTGCTAAGTGTTTTGTGAAATTTCTAAAGGGAAAGTTTGGGGTAGAGGGCCCATGCGCCCAATAAAAATAGGACACGTGTCCTGTGGTCCCAGGGGAGTTTGGAGCTCGGGAAAGATTTTCAAAATTTGGCTAAGTTTCGCCAAAAAATTCAAAGGGAAAGGTTTTCCCCATGGCCCCTTCCATCCAATCAGGACGTGCCACGTGTCCCAGAGTGGCGGGTGTGGGGGAAAATGAAATTTTTTCCAAAGTTAAAAATGCAAAATTTTCAAAGGTAAAATTGCGCCCCCGGGGCGCGAGCTAATCAAACCTCGCCACGTGTCCATGTTGCAAAAAATTTTAAGGAAGGGCCCGTAAGAAAAATTTCAAGGATGAGCCCACGGCCAATTACATCATGCCACGTGGCATCCAAGTGGTGGAGCATGGGGATTTTCAAAAAAATTCCAAATGCAAAAAAGAGGTAAAATTCAAATTTTTCCCGCCGATCCGTTTTGGGCCTATTTTTGCCCTAAATCTTCAAATGGCCATAACTTTCGATCCAGAGCTCGGATTTTCACGTTCTTTATATCAATGGAAATCTGGTGAAATTCTCTACAAGATTCCATGGTCAATTTTGAATTTTGGTTCATTTTGGAGGGAGAAAATCAAAAACACTTCTGGTACGCGCCCATGGACAAAACTGACGTTTCAACAACCAATTTTAATGCAAAATGGGTCGCATTCTTCTCCAGCATGGTCAAAAATGTTAGGGCATGGGTTTGTAAGGACCTCCATGCTGTTTTTAATGCATTTTGGTCAATGGGGAATGGCTCCCATGTTTTTCACATTTTCTCTCTCCTGGGCTCGACCCATGCACTGTAAAAGCCAGATTTGGCTCATTTTTCAAAGGTTGAACACTTTTTACAATGAGCTTCTGTTTTCACCTTCAAAGCAAGTGATTTTGGCAAGTATCAGACCTTCCAGGGATTGTAACAGGTTTTCTACCTCTTTGGTGTTGGAATACAAGGATTTTGATGTTGAAAATCACAATGCAGGCTCTGTGAATGCTTTCAGTCCTTTGTATGTGTTGTTTGCTTCATTTCAAACCCTTGATTACAGTTATCAACCTGTGCATGATGTTTTATGTTACAATTTCTGATTTGTGTCAATTTGCATGAGCAAGAAGTGCTCACCACTCCTTTGGTGTATCACCTTTATCAGTCTAGTTTCAATTTTTGCATTTCTTATCCCTGTCTCCTTGCAAATTAGGATAAAATTAGGATCTGAACCTCTGCAGTTGTGCAAATAATAGATCTAATCAGAGGAGTTTGAGGAACCAGCCTCTAATCTGGAGATTCCTCTCTCATCTTGCAAGTCCCACACTTGGAGAGAGGTTTCAATGTTGTGCAATCACAATGGATGCCCCGATCATCAACTTAGAACCTTGATTTGCATCCGGGGTCTTTGTTGATTTGCAAAATAATGGTCTCCTTCAAAGCAATTTTACGGAGCGGTCACAGGGCTCAGGGGTTACAATGGGTGGCCTCTCTACACTTCTTTGTCTAGTGGCGTAGGATCTCCCAAAAACCAATGCAATATAGAGATCTCTTCAACAAATTTCAGCAGAAGCGGTTAGAGTTGGAGGACACCGAGCATTTCCTCCCTACACTTCTTCAACCAAGGTGGTGTGAGATCACCTAAAAACTCACGACAACATAATATATCCTTTTACACCCTTTTTCTTGACATGGATCAGGTGCACATGTTCCATTTTTCCATTTACACTTTCTATTCTAGCGTACTTTACATTTGCGTACTTTACACAACATTTTTACATACATACATATTTGACTACTTGATTGTTTTCTCCTTGCAGGTCCACCGTATGAGAAACAAGCAGTCAAATTGGGGGAAACAACAACAACGACAAAGAAAACAACAACACACCGCGATGGCACTTGCCATACTAACCATGCAAGTACACCACACACATGCAGCAGCTTTACACATGTTTTTCCCTAGGTTCACTCATCACTTTTTACACATGTTTCATCTTTAGAATCCACACTCCACATATTTATTTTTTTCATTCCACGCTTCTAGTCCATCAGAGTGTTTTCTCCTACACTCTGCATGGACATCAAGTAAGTTTTTTTATCTACTTTATGTTACTGAGTTGTTCGCTCACCAACATAAAGTGGGGGGAAATGTAAACACAAATATTGCACATTAAAAAATATTTATCTCGGTCTTATACTACTATTTAGAAGGTTAACAAGTGCACAAAGCACCAATTAATCCCACCTTTTTCCATCTTTGTTTTTTGTTTTACTTCATCTTTCCCATGTATTTCCCAAGTTTATCATCCCATTTTCTAACTTCCCCGATATTTTAGCCATAATTTTGGGCACCACACCTATCTTTGGGCACCCTTGGGCGCCTCGGTCCCACTCTAGGTGCCCCGATGTATGCTTAGCCTCTTTCACTCCTTTTTGGGTCACTTCTAGTTGTTGGTCATCTTTATATTTTCCTTATTCTGCATTTTGGAATTAATTATGAAATTAAAATTGATATCTTTATAAATATAAAGCTTATAAGACCATAATAAGGGTCCAAGTCATTGCATACTATCACTACTATCACTACTATCACTCCATCTAGGGTTACATCCATTTCACCATCTTGCATCCATAGAACCGTACATTCAAGCTAGGAAATTATGCATCACACATTCTTAGAGAAGGAGGTATTCTATTCATTATATTCTACTATCTACATCTTCTATAGCTATCATAGCTCACTATTTCACAAAGTGCAATTGGCATGAGAGCACTTAGGGCATGGCATACACACACTCACTAGAACTACATCAGGGTCTATAATGTAGTGCATCACTCAACGATAAGTCCACCAGTTTGGAAATTGAGGTCAGTCCGACCCCTTCTTCTTCTTCTTGTGCAGGGCGTCATCTAGTTCATCTAGCGAATCTAGTGTGATAGACACAGAGTATTCAGAGACACTTAGCAACCGTGCCAAATTAGGGTTTTGAGCATTTCTATTATTCAAGCACCTAGATTGGACCATGGCACTCCGGACACTCCCAAGCACCTGTGTCACTTCAGACAGTCCAGATCTACCCTCTGTAGGGCCCTTGAGTGTTCGTCTGCACTGCCGAGTTCCAGTTCTAGATCTACAACAACCTACGATAGTCACCATCAATCAGCTGAGTCATTTCCTTACTCCCCTCTTGCATTCTAGGGTTTTATTTCCATTAGATAAAATCATGCAATTTCTTTACATCTTTGTAGCATATTAGTTTTTGTTATTTATTATTGTTTAGCATTTTTATTTACAAGCATTTTAGTCCTCCTATTTAGATTAGCATTAATACCTAATACCCCATTTAGGTCCCTTTAGGACTTATTTTTGTTAATCAAATGTCACTTCCACATCACGTTGCCCCTACAAAAAAAAAATTGGAAAGCTAGCCATTTTTTATCCTCAAGATTGTCTAAGGATGCGAGAGAAGTGCATACATGGTTTCGCCTCTAGGATGAACAAGAAATAATGAAACAACACAAGGATGATGATAAATTCAAGATAAAATATGATAAAATGAAATTATAAATATGAATAGTTTGATGATTTGGTCTTCAAGAGGAGGCCCTACAAAATAAGGGTAAGTAGTTTGATTTTTGAACCCAGTGTCTTGGACTAAACAAGCCGCAAAATAAAAGGATTAGTAGGTTTTAATTCTACAATCATAAAAAAGGTTAGATAAATGTAAAAATGGAAGGAATATCCCCTTTTTTCTGCAATGAACCTACAAAATAGAATGTTAGACCTGCAGAAAACTACGAAGAACAGATTGAAAATAGGGTTAGGTTTTTAGTCGTAAGCAAAAACGTGATTCTCGCAAAGGCGTTGATTGAAATGTCATAGGTTCCAAAGTATGTAAAAGGATCCAAAGTACAGAAAAGTCACCACTTTAGGGGAAAGGCACCATTCTTTGTGCATGGGCACCAATGTATGACAAAAGACTAAAAGAATGGTCAAAAACAAGCAAAAATAGGGTTTTTGCTAGAACAAATGCGTTGAAGTATCAAAGAAGGCACCAAATTTTGTGCATAGGTGACACTTTAGGTAAAAGGTGTCATTCTATGTGCATAGGCCCCAATGTATGAGAAAAGAATGAAAACATGCTCGAAATAAGCGAGAAAATTAGGTTTTGTCTGCTAGAACAAAGGCTCAAGTCTCGAAGAGTGCCAAATTTTGTGCATAGGTGCCACTTTTAGGAAAATGTGTCATGTTTTGTGCATAGGTGCTAATACATAGAGCAAAGGTGTTGTTTCATGTTGGAAATGGAATTTGAGCCCAAAAATTACAAATTTGAAGGGGTAAATGGCAACAAAACTTCTTGAAACTTGGACAACTTGTTCAAGGGATCAAACAAGATGGAAAATGATTAAAATTGGGGTAATCCCGATGTTGGGTGCCAAAATTTAGTGTAAGAAAATACTAGTTAGTAAATAGAAGGAAAACACACAAATTTGTTCTCCTAATCTAATATTTTTAAACAAAATCGAGATAGAGAAATGGATTAAAAGAAGGAGAGAATTCAATACATGCACTTACCTACAAGATGCCAAGATCCTCCTTTGATGTGTTGTATTTTCTCTTGATTGTGTTGTTGATTTTTTTGGATGTTGGTGGAGACACACGAGCAATACCTCCCCTTTATTTCCTTTGATTTGTTTGATGAAGATTATTAGATGGATGATAGATTGGATTGAAGGAATGGATTGATTGAGTGATTGAAGATAAAAATGGATGAGACAAATTGGTAGATATTTGTTATGGATTTGTGACTTAGCTCTCATGGAGGAGGAGAGATCAATTTATAGTTGAGGGGTAGAGGATTCAATGGCTAAGATGAATCCAAGTTGGATTTAGATCAAGGGTGGACAATTCATGCAAGGATTAGAGGATTCTAGAGTGGAAGACTCTATAATTTAAATTCAAAATTCATGGAGGAAGAATCTCCCATTGAATTAAAAATTCAATGGAAGAGGAAGGTTAGAGAGGCTTCTAGAAATGGAAGACTTTAGATTTAGAGGTGGGGCATATGATTAGGATTAGAATTAGATTAGGTTAATAAATATGATTAGGGGTGAGGTTACATGGAAAGGATAAGTGTAGGGATGTGTAGGGTAGGTGGGTAGGTAGATGTAGGAATATTAAATTCCTAGAAAATGTTAATGAAGGATTAAAATAGGATAATATGATATAATAATGAAATAAAAGGAATTAAGGATGAAATGGGATAAAATAATGAATTAAAAGGATTAATGATGGAATGATAAAGGGTAAATAAGATAAAATGGATTAATAATAATTAATCTTGTGATTAATTATTATGTGATTTTAGATAGTGATGATGTGGGACAGATTAATATCAATTAATCATGTTGACATTTTAGATGTCTATAGATATGATCCTAATAGCCATTCTTCAAGGTAGGATAGGTAGAAAAGATATTTAGCTTCCATTTTTTTAGGATTTTGTTGTCTTATCTACATTGATGATTCTTTTTAGGGGTTCTAAAGCTAAAAAAATTCTACCTAATTCCCTCCACCATCCCATTAGTAATTCTGGTAAGATAAGGTCTCTTTTCATCAAAGATGGCTGCGTTGTGGGTTTTCCATATGTTCCAAATAATGTGGGGAAAGGAGATGCTCCATATCTTCTTAACTATGGAATTTTTTGAAGGGAAGAACCATTGTTCCCAAGCAGCCACTATAGATTCTAGGAGGATCCACTTAATATCCATAAAGTTCAAAAATAAATTCGAAACAGATCTAGAAAAATCACAATGAAAGAATAAATGATTAACATTTTCTTCAAAATATTTTACGAGAATACACGTGTTTGGGAAGTGTTGTCCTCTCTTCACCCATTTTTCTATAGCCAGGAGCATGTTATGCGACACAATATAGAAAAATTGATTGATCTTTAGAGTGATTTCCTTAATCCATACTTTGTTCTAATCAAAATTAGGAGGCTTTGCATTTTTCCTAGGAAGGGGTGCCCAGTTAACTGAGTATAAACCATCAAATGTGTTCTCCCAAATAAATTCATCTTGTTTCTCTGCATTGGAAAGATGTTGGTTGTTGATCAGATTATGGATTTCTATAATATTCTGCGAGTATTACCAAAGGATAAACCATCCCCTTGAAGTTGCACTCGGGGTTGTTTCTTATGTAGTATTTAACTTTTTCTCCTATACGGTACTTAAAGTACTCTTATAGTTGATATCCATCATCAATGTTGTTTAGGGGAGTTGATAAACCCATTTTTCTTTCCATAATTGGGTGTCTTTCCCATTTCCCAGCTTCCACTGGCTACCTTTAATAATCAAATTCCTACAGTTTATAATAGCATTCCAAAATGCAGATCCGGGAGGGATCTCATTTCCATGTAACTTGATCGAGATTTTTCTTTAAGCCAAGATATTTGTTTCGACAATAGAGGTCCATAGAATATCCTCATCAATCAATCTTTGTCCCATTTTTGTAATCCTGGTTGAATTCATCCAGCTGATATTCTTTATTCCAATCCTCTACATCTCTTCGAGAGACGAACCTTACCCCAAGAGACTAAAGGAATCATATTACTTTCCTCAACACCCGACCATAGAAAGCTCTTTTGAATTCTTTCAATGATCATTCTAGAGATCCTAAAAAGAGACATTAAATAAATAGGAAGATTCTGAAGGGTACTCTTAATAAGTTAACACTTACTGGCTTGAGAAATAGCCACACCCTTCCAACTCCGCAATTTCCTCACGAAAAGTTCAATTAAATAATCCAAAACTTCAATGGGAATCTTTCCGACGAATAGGGGCATGCCAAGATAAGATGAAGCAATATTTTTATTTCTGCATCCAAGAATTTGTGAAATCTTGATTTATCTATATTCTGGAGTATTTAGGAAGATGACAGAGCTTTTGTCGAAATTAATCAATTTTGCCCTAGGCTTCTTCATAATCAATTAAAAGGGAATCGAGTCTCCTAACTTCCACCATCGAAACCATCATGATATAGATTGTGTAATCATAAAAGTGTTTATTGATAGCTTTGATCTCATTGGATGACGGGTTGAAACCTTTCATAGAACCCGAAATGTATGACAATAGCAGATATTTGTACATAGTATTTCAGCCATGAGAATAAACAAAAGAGGGGATATTTGGTCACCCCGCCCGATGCCCCTGTTCTTTACTGAAAAAAACCAATGGGAGTTCCATTGATTATTATATAAAACATAGGATAAGATATGCATGTCTTCAAAAAAGATTGGAAGTGCTCATCAAAGCCAAACTTCATGAGAACCTTGTCTAAAAATATCCAAGAAAATTTGTCAAATGCTTTGTTCATGTCCAGTTTAACAATCATACCTTCCTTTTTTCTTTTATCCATGGAATGTATAGCTTCATGCACCAAGATGATTCCATCTTGTATGATCCTTCCTTTCACAAACCCTCCCTATTGATTAGAGATGAGGATTAGAAGAAGAGGCTGAATTCTAGAGGTAATAGTCTTTGTGAAGATTTTGAAAGAACATTCGAAAGACTAATGGGTCTGAAATCCTTTCTTCTTGGGGATGAGAATGATAAACGTGTTTTTAATCTCCTTGAGAATTTTCCCCATTCTTAAAAATTCATTGATGGCATGGAGGAGGTCATCCTTGCAAATCTCCCAATATTTCTGAAAGAAGCTAGTTGAAACCATCCAGACCCGGTGATTTATCACCTTCCATAGAAAATATTGTCTTATGGAGCTCCTCCATTGTGGATTTTTCAATAATTTGTTTGAAGGTCTTGTTATCAAACAAATTGGAGGGAATAACATTAATAAATTTATCCATTTTTTCTTCATCTTGTGTGGATTCTCCATTTAGCAGTTCTTTGTAAAAGTATATAGCTTTATTCTTGATAGTTTTAATGTCCTTGTTGATTACTCCTTCCTTGGTCATGATTTCCGTAATTCTATTATTTCTTCGATGTTGGAGGGAAGTCATATGAAAGTACTTGGTGTTCTTGTTCCCTTATTTTAGCCAAAGTGCTCTGGATTTAAGTCTCCAAAAATATTCTTCTCTAGCATTCATCATGTGAATTTTGGAAAGAATCTTCTTTTCAAGGTAGTAGTCATCCACATCCATACCTTTGTCAAAAACCCTTTTCTCTAAAGTATCCATCTTCTTTTTTTATCTATTTTTTCTTTTCAAAAATGTTCCCAAAGACCTCCTTGTTCCATTTCCTAACATTTCTTTTAATATTCTTCAATTTTTGCACAAAAATATACATGGTAGATCCCCTTATGTTTATACCCCACCATTCTTTACTTCTTTCGTATAACTCTAGATGAGACATCCACATTTTTTCAAATTTAAAAAAGAGCATTAGTTTTTACCTCTTTGCCCAACATGTTGAGCACAATTGGATTATGATCCGATCCAACTCTTGGGAGAGAAGAAATCTTGAAATCATGCAATAAGGTTCAATCAACTAAGACCATAGCTCTATCTAGGTGAACTTGAATCGATCATCCCTCATCCTTTTGTTACTCCAAGTATAATTAATTCCCCCAGATCAATGTCAATGAGATTATTATCCACTATCATATCGACAGATTTTCCGTACTTTGGGTAAATTCCTACTTTCCCCCCTTTTTCACTTGGATTCAAAGGTGTGTTGAATTCGTGCCCATAATTACCCATTTGAATTTGCTGCACTATTTTCTGAAATCGGTAAGATCAACCCAAATCCTTTTCTCCCAACTAGATTATTTGGAGCATAAATGTTGGAGAATATCCAAGAATCCTTGTTGCCTTCTGATCAAGTGAAGAGAATGACTAAGTGATTAGTAGAGCTAAGAATGACCAAACCTTTCACTTAGTTATTGTCCCAAAAAATATCTATACCACCAGAAGAACCTATAGAATCATAATTAATCTCATCATTTTTCCACAAATAGTTTTCAATCTTTCTTACGAACATACCTTTCATCTTAGTCTCTTGAATCGCTACAATTTGAGCCATGTTACAAACTATGAGATCTTTTAATATTCTTTTTTTTTTTTTTGTTCGGACCTCTAATGTTCCATGATATGATCTTCATTTGAAGTATTTAGATAATAACTTCATAGGGCCCTTGATATCCAGTGTTAGTTGGGTGTCATTTGCAATTTCTGTTTCGGTGGTTTTCCTTCTATGATCCCCCAATATTTTCCTTCCTAAATTTTTATTTCCACCCACATCTGATGTACCTCTAGATCAAGTAGGGGGTCAAGATCATGATGCCCCAAGATCTCCCCCACATTTATCTTTTCCCTTCCTTTGTGGGGTGGAAAAAAGAGCATTCTCTTTGTCCTTTGGAGGTGGAAGATGTTCCATTTTCACTTTGGTGTTTGATTCCATCCTATCAAGAGATTCCTCCAACTCCCCTTCTTCCCTTAAGTTATTCTTCAAATCATCCAGCATGCCTTCAATCTTATTATCTGTGGAAATTGAATCGATTTCATGATTTCATTATTGATAGTGTCTTTTATCCGATTTTCACTCCCATTTGGTTGTTCCTTAGCAACAAAGTAGTATCTTGATGTTCTTGATTTCTTTCCTTTTATTGCTCTTGGGGCGAGAGGAATTGATGTTTCAAGCTTAGATGATTCTTTCATTGGCTCCTCCATTGACCCAACATTTTCTTTTGAATCTTCCACCGAGGGAATGGATCCCTTTTGATCCTCATCTATTTCAGATGGCATGTTAACCTTTTGATCCAAAGTTTGAATGTCTATCTTGGGAGAGAAAGAATGTAACTCCTTCCCTTCTTTAGCAAGATTTTTAGTTTTCATATCAGTTTCTTCCATGCATCTGGGATTATATTCTCTCTATGATTCATAGGCTTGCTAGCTTCGATAGGACTCTGCTTAGTGCCTTCATTTATTTCCATTGAGAAAGTTTTATGACCCAACTTGGAGCAGTTCTTGCATCTCATTCTAAATTCTTCATATTTCATAGTTTTCCTCCACAAGCAAAAGAATAATTTATGATAATGCTATCGGAAGTTTTTGTCCTCTTTTACGTAATACAAAATCTAGAAGTGATCACTGGAACCAAATTTAGTGGCACTACCGAATCCAATGAGAGTTTCGAGAGAAATGGCTATCTTGGTCGGATAGATTCATCCCAAAATTCCAGGAGGCGTAGTGAGCATCCGGACCAATATTGGTAAATTAGTCATGGTTTTTTTAACGAGATTAAATCCTGGTGCCCTTTTTCAAATAAATACCCATGTTCCCTAGGAACCATGGACCCCAATAGGGCCCTTGTCCATCCTCTTATAAAGTAAATTTTACCTAAAAAAATCCTTTGGACATGACGAGAGAAATCCAGATGCCCCTTGGGGCACCATTTCTTATGTGCCCAACGTCTTATAGTTTCACTATTAGGCCTAGAACCCATAAACTTACCTATCAATGCATGTGAGTTCTTTTTATAATCTCTCTATAGATATCCTATGGGACCGTGAAGTGCGGCTCTCCATTCGCGTCCACCTAGAAAGGGATATTAATATTTGGGTTGTCTATTTTCTTTACGCTAGTGGACCCACCCAAATGTGGGGTGTTTCTTTTAAGAATCTTCACCCACGTGATCGCATTTCTATCCGAGTCCGGACATAGGGATTCCTCCGTGCCCACGAGAAGATCTGGATTTTCCCCCTCAAGCACTGGTTTGAAATTTGAATTGATGAATCAAGCTCGCCCATGTTCTCTCCCATCATCAAGCCCTACTTTGTCCTTATTTATCTCATTATTACTTGGTAGGGTGGTATCATATTATACCAAATAGATTATATCATTGTAAACAATGGACCTTTTTAGAAATTCAAGGATAGAAATATTATCCTTAGTATTATTGAGTTGTTTTATATGATCATAATAATTTTTTTCTTGTATTATTACCTTGGGTCATGGTGGTAAATTAGGATGGGTGTTTTAGTTTGTAACCCCATTAAGATAAGGGTTCTTTTATGGTCTATCTCATAGATTTGTGAGGGAAACTACTTCATTTGTTGTTCAATGTAAAGTATGATTGTAGGACCATGTGTGTTTTTATATTGGTGTACACCCCTTTTAGGTAAGAAAAAAAGGAGAAGGGATTAATGGATACATAAGAGTTTTCTCTCTACGAGCGATAATGAGAAGCATTTTTATTACATATGCATGTATAAAAATTATGAGGTGTATTGTTAATATAAATAATATTATTTATAAATGTAGCATTTCAATAATTTGTTATTATATCACGCATAAAAATAGGAGGTGATATTATATTGTATAAAAATTACAAAAGCATATGAATTTATTTAATAACCATTGGAATCTTACTAGAAAATAATAATAATTTTGGTTCTTTTCTATTGAAAAATAGTATACATTATTTGGATCCATGGAAATAAATGAGTGTAAATAAGAAGAAAAGAGTTGAAATAAATCCTAATATCTAAAATCATCCCTAAATGAGAAACACCGAGAGGGTAAAATGATACTTGAGGTTCTATATGTTCAAAATAAAAAGAAGGTTCGCTAAAAAACTTAATAAAACTATACCAATGGAATTAAATGTAAAAATAAATGTAACGATTTAGCAATTATTCTATGGAAATCTTAATTATACCCAAATTATGTTAATTTGGTAATTTAGAATATTTTTATCAATCTAGAAAATAAGAAAATAGGAATTATGCACAAAAGGAATGAATCGACCAAGTTATGCTCACAAAAACTAAACATCATACTTACATGTTGGATAAAATATGAAAATGTAATCATCAAGGTTCTCAAGAAAATAAAGATCAAATGAAAATGATGCATATGATTTCTCAAATTTTGAACATGTACGAGTCTAGATATGTCTTCTTTGGATAGGTTTGCATTTGAATGCATCCAAGGGATACTGAGGTATCTAGGGTTTTTTAGGCAATGTTCTCCTTTTCTCTACAGGTTTTCTTAGATCTAATCTTCTTTTATGTGAATTTGGAATGTTGTTGCATTTGTGGCAGAACTTGATTTTCCTTCCCCTTATGCAAACCCCTATGTTTTTCTAGTTTGATGATAAGATACCTAAAAAGGGCTTGGAATTTTTTATTAGATGAGGCTTAACACACCCTCAAGGTGGATGTTAATTACTCATGTATCAATACTTTAAAGAGGATCAAACCCACATGTGTATCCCACAATCATATGATGAATGAATGGTTAAAATATTTTAATAACATCCAACGAGAAAAATCATTATATGGGACTAAGAGTATAATTAAAAATATCCATTGTTAACACATCCATTTACCTCAAGGATTATACTACTAGTCTTATGAGATTTACAATACCTTTTTATGATGGATATTCTATTTTAGATCTTGATTAAAAAAACTATGGTTTTGTTGAGATGAAACTATTGTAAAATATGCAACTTAGAATGAAACCCTTGATTTCAACTTCACACTTGGTAACAAGCACTTTGCGACATTGTATGCTTCATATGTATGCTCTTGGTTTATCTTGGGTGCTCAAGGAATATTTAGGAAATATATTCTCATTGTGTGTAATTAACTCCAACGACCGATGTGATTACTAGATGATCCAAATGGGTTAGGGTGCATTTATTATTACAAAATACCTTTCCTTAGTTTACATACTCAATTGGTCATAAAATCCCACTAATTTGTCTAGTAAATTTTACCTAATGGAATTATGATTAAACATTCAAAGGACAAGATCGTCGTAGGTGAATAAGTTAAGGGATGGATCTATCCAAAGGATACAAACTTAACTAGAGGTCATGAAACCGAGAACTAAAATATGAAGAATGTGTGCTCGGGTTTTTAAGAAGTTGTTTTTGAGACTATGAGTCTAGAGGATGGGGATGACTTGGTGGATTGGTTTAGAATGGGAAAATATGATTGAATAAGGTAAAATATGTATTAACGAGATCAAATTTCTACAAAGGTAAAAAAATATTGTTTCCAAGTGCCTCATACAAGAGTTAGGGTACTATAAGACCAAATGAGCCTATTAGTGAGTATGTTCTCAAATTTAAAACAATTCTTACAAAATTGAATCGTTAATTATGTGATATTGATTTACAAGATATTTTCACTCAAATGTTACTTCAACATATCAAATAACAAATTATTTTTCATACATACCATCCTTTTAATGAACTTTTTTCATACAACTAATGAACTATGAGATCAATCTCCTTATTTCCAACATGATTGAATGTATGAGAAACACCCCTACATCTAGTAGAACAAAAAATCAAGGTAAATCATATATTAAATTATAAGGCTAATGATACTAAATTTCAAGAAAATAATTATACCAATAATTTATTTAGTGTGGTATCACAATGACTGACGACCTTGTCCTTCCTTCTCAAGGGAGAAGAAAAATCACACATTTAGTTGAGAGTTATCAATGAGTGCATGAAAAAATTCTTGAATGAAATATCAGATATTTTCCTCCTCAAAGTGATATATGCTCATATATGCCTTTACCTAGAAACTATGATGCTAATTCATATTGGGGTTATCATAGAGTATGAAGCCATTCTACAAACGATTTTTTTGGATTGAGATAAAAGGTTTAGCACCTTATCAATGCAAATACATTAAATTGGAAGGACATAATATTACATTGAATGAAACAATTGCACAACTCGGTTAACACATGAAATTTTTTATTGATCCTCTTCCAAATTACACTACTCAAAATACTAAACCATTAGACTAGGTTGGCATGGAAAGTCGTAAATAAAATCCATTGGTTTCTACTAATCATATATTATATGGTTTCATACATGTGATCTCATATGTGCATAAAGAGGTTCCTTATATTATTTTATATGACTATGATATTCTATCACTGGACCAATATTCTTACAAACTTACGTAGATTCACATTTATAGTTTAAAAAATAACATTATAGGTGATAGCGGTTCAATTCTAAACATTTTCACGAGCAAAATCATTGTTATTTGTGGATACACTCAAGAGAATATTATAAATGAAACATCAACCCTCATTCAACAATATTATAGTCTTGCCTAAACACCTTTTGGGGGTATCACATATCACTATAGATCCTATGAACTTTCTTATGTAGCTTCATGTATTTCTAGATAATGTGAGATTTGATATATTACTTGGACACCCTTAAATAAAACCAAAATGAGTTGTCACATCCATATTACCATTATATAAATTTTATGCATGATAACAAAGTGATTACAATTCAAAGCACTCCTTATGAGTCACCAATTCAAATTCAAAAGGTGGTATTACCCAAAGTGTTACCGAAATAATAAATCATAGAACCTCAAGTGAAAACATAGCAAGTGCCTACTCTTCCATGAGCTTAGTCTTATCAAAACCAATCACTTCTCAAACTAAAGAAGCTATTAAGTTTTCAACTAAATTATCTAGAAAATTGCTTCATTATAAGAGGATAAAAATGCTACCACAATTTCTTGTAACTACATTACTATTGTTGATTATTTAGGTTACTATAAAACTATTGATTACTTTTCAAATAATAATAGACACTTATTTGAATCCTTAAATGCATGTCCCTCGGATCTTGTGGAAAATGGTCCTCGAGTTTTGATGATATATGACCATCTTGCGGAAATTTAAATGGGTTTATTGGTTAGCGCTACTATTGTACCCCCTATGTTTCAACAAAACAACTTATTATACATAGTTTTCATTTATTTCTTCTAGTTTTAATGTTTCTATTGCTTGCATCCTCCATGGTTGTTATTGTTCTAATCCCTTGAGTTTGTTGGTTTCTTTTTTATTATTCTAATGTTTTGATTTTTCATTATACCTTATTCCTTCATGTTTTGATTTTTTATGTCATTCTTCTAGCCCTTGGCTTGTGTATTGCTTGAGTTCATCTTCTTCTTGATTTCACCCCTTATTTTTAGTTTTTATTCATTGATCATTGATCCATATTGTTTTTGCTCCTTAGATTGGGTTTCCTTGATTGATCATCCTCTTCTTATTTCTTCCCCTTTCTCCCTATAGGCTTTTTTGGTTTAGTTTTTGGTGCCTCTTGGATTTTATCTTTCTAAAAATGGTAAAACACAAAAATAAAAAATGGTTTTCTTTTATATTTTTAGTTACATGTTTTCTATCATTTTTATATTGTGTGTGAGCATGCGCGTGCACATACGTGTGTGTGTGTGTGTGTGTGTGTGTGTGTGTGTGCATGCGCGCATGTGTGTGTGTACATGTGTGGGTGCGTGTGCGTGTGCATGTGCATGTGTTTGTGCGTGCGCACATGTGTACGTGTGTGGTGCGCACATGTGTACGTGTGTGGTGCATGTGATCCTCATGGTATACTTTGAGTTATATCTATGATATACATAAATCATATAATTATGGATTTATAGTTTCTTTGCGACTTCATCATGCCTAGGTCCAATGGAAACCTTCCATTTGGGGCATGCCTACACTAGGGAATGTTTTAGTGTGCTTTAAGTTATATCATTCCTATTCTCCATGCTTATATTGAGCTCTACATTACTTAAACATAGATTCTCTACATTATGTCTTTTTGCTTTTTATCTTACTTTACATTATTGATACATTGTGTGTTCTCTTACATGTCCTATGATTGCCTTGTGGATTTCTTGTATGTTCTTGTGCATGTTGGTTTTTTCATGTCTTGTCTCTTGTTCATAGAGGAGTGCCTAGTCATCAATTTTGTGTCATTTACATGATATAACTGAAATAAAAGTGATGATAGATAAGGAGCTAATGATGGCTAAGAGTACTATGCTAACTAGCATCCAAACATATCAAATACTAAGCTAACATAGCACAATGAAGAAGGAAATGAACTTATCTATGCAAAATGACAAGAGATGGTTAGAGCACTCACCTTGTACCTATAGGGTGGTCACTGATGCATCTATCTCTCCTAAGAAGTAGCACGCAGAGAGAGTTGTTATTAGGTGGAGAAGGGGAACACCATTCATATCCTAGACTCACTATATGTGACCTAATAGTGCAAGAAACCATCCAAGAAGAAGTATCTAATCCAATCCAAACAAGATGTAAGATGAACCAAGAGCTAGGCGAGAAAATGTGAAGATGGCACAAAAGAGCGAGCTAATGGCAGTTTGAATGATTATCTCTTCCTTTTCTTTTGAGTGTCAAATGAGGTGAGGGTATATATAGGATGCCATCACCCGTTGGCGGTGGGCATTGGCCATGAGTAAATACAAGACCGTCTCCATTGCACCGGACGATGGCGTCGGCCAAAGATGCTGAAAAGAGGTAAGGTGTCGTGAAAAGTAAAAGAAAGGTGTCGTAGATCATGGATATAAATGAGCAAGATGTAAAGTGATGAGATGCAAAAAGAAATTGTGAATGCAATGTGTATGAGACCTAAGAAGATAAGGATACCTAGTGCAAGGAAACTAAGGCCAAGACCAAATAGTGACACTCTTTCCGTGTACTATCTCTAACCCATAATGGTTACGTGAATAACCATTCCCCATTCCCAACAGGCCCCTTAAGGCACCCACTTTAGAAATAGATGCATCAGTGACCCTTATCTGCACAAAGGAAATTGTTAGTAACATGTATGAAAGATGAAAAGTGAAAAATTAGGTGTATACACTGTTCTAGCATCTTCCATGACAACTCAAATTGCCAAGGTTGTGGATGTATAAAATATTAGGGAAATATTATCTGCATGATTTCCCCCTATGCTTGAGAAGTAGTTATTTGTCCAAATGTTAGTGGGAGGAGTATTTTGCAAAGAAATCATGCATTGGATTGCTTCTTAGGATTTTTATGCATACTAAAAATCTTCTACTAGGAAGTGTTGCATTTCATGAGTAACCTAAATGTTGTCTATTGATTGTCTTTCATGGTCACCCTCTTCTTGGGAGACATTTTCTTTGGATATGATTTAGAAGATATAGTGTTAATCTTAGTTTGAAGAAACATGGCCTTAAGGTTGGAAGTGGCCATACTACAATCCACATTGGGGTAGGATGGTGCTTTTGAAAATTCAAACCATTGGTTGCCTCTACTTGGTATATTTAGAAAATTTTCATTGTAAGAATTGGGAACATCCTAAAGGGATTCTAAAAGGATAGAAATTTGGAAATCAAAAATACTTCACAAATTGATTGAAAAGGAAATGGCAAAAGTGGGCAAACCAAAAGTGGGGTAAGATTCACATTGAGTTCACTAGTATGCATTATGCCCGGGAATGGATTTCAATATATACCAAGCCTCTACATAAGTAAAATGTAAAAGACCGGTCTAGATCCAACATAACAATGTTGGTCCACAAAGCGGTCCAAGGCTATAGAAAAGGGTCATGTGTAAAGAAGGTTGCAATAAATCTAACAAAGTGGACCTACACCCAAGCTCTAATTAGAGAAAGGGGTGGAGACCCTTAGATTCTTAGATGGTAAAACAAGAGTCATGGTAATAAGATCAAGGAACACAAGAGGCAAGGGTTGTAACAACAATAATGTAAAAATAGCAACAAAGTAATTGACAATAATATCCACTATAATATTAGATGAATGGAACATATAAATTCATAAATCAATTAAGCACAAAAGAAATGGGATAGAGTTATGGATACTTACCTTAAGTCGACTTCTTGGTGCATTACTTTTCGCTTGGATTTCAAAATTATATGAGAGATGGTTGTTGATGAAGTAAAGATGGATAGAAGGAACTCTAAATACACCCATTAGGGGACCCCAAAGACTTGGTATGCCTCAATGGCATAACTCCTATTCTTGAATCTTCAAGACCTCTATGCAACATGTCTTCCTTTGGTTAAGCTCATAAACCTTAATTCCTCCTCTTCTTTGCAAAGAGGATTTGTTTGCACAGAAGAGAAAAATTTATTTTGTTTGTTGAAAAATAATTAAAGGAAACCTACAAATAAGGGTATGGGTTCCTAAAATCAACTCTCAATTTTAGTCAATGTCTTCATTCATGGAGAGATTAAAATGTCATCAACCTACTTATAGACATCAACAAATATAAGGTGTTAAAGAGAGGTGATTAAACAAAATATGAAGGAGGTCGGAGGAAGGAGCATGACGCAAAGGACAATTTTGATGACATGAAGGTGGTGTAAATGCAACAATATGAAGGGCACCCATGACACCTCTCACAAAGTGCTCAAAATTGGCCAACCCTGATACCAAATGTATTGCAGTGCATACATGGGGATTAATGTGTCAACAAGCCGTGAGCAAGAAAAGTGAGTAAAGCGAATTTGATGTATATACGCATTCCATGTCATGTTATCCACTACATCCACGAGGAGTCTAAACATCTTTAGGACTCTCTCCACACAAAGTCTACCATCATAGTTGCATCCCTAACCATTTGTAAGTCACTGCAGAGACTTCGCTTTTTATCCCTTACAAACTTTGTTCAAATCACACTCTCCCCATTAGTTTTCTACCATTACAATTTTCTAAATTCTTCCTATTACCTCTTCATGGCCTAGTCCTTGAGTTCGAGGGGGCAACACTCTACATAGAAACATAGTGGGAAAAAAACATGATTATAACATCACACATGCATAACAACGTAAAATCATTTCTCATAAATGACACAAAAGATGAAATTTGGATATATTTGAGATTCATTTGATGATTATATAGTAAAGATCGATATGCAATATATAACCCATCTAAAGCAACCTTCGCAATTGTTAGACAACCACCAATCCACAAAACAACCTAGCAACAAACATTTAACTTGTTAATTCTATGTCATTACTCTTTAGTACACAATAATAGCTTAAGTTTAATTTGACACACTACAACTTTTAAGGGTCTAGACCGGCCTCTTACACAATCACATCAAAAGGAAGACAACTCTCTTAAAATTACATTTAAATCACTTGTTTTTTTATTGTGCATTTAAAAGTGTTTTATAAATTCATCGAATTGCTCACTTGTTGGCCAACGTTAGTGAGCAAATGTCATTCTAACTTCTTGTATGAATTTCCACATTTCGTATCTTATATGTTATGAACATTTATGGCATCACATTTGAACTTTATAAAATTATGTACCATAGTTTAAAAAACAAAGACAAGAAATGAGAATAATTAAACATACAGTTCTTAAAACTAAGGACAATAACATTTAATCCATTGGCTCGAAATGCTTTTAAATGGAAAAGTTGCCTCACATTTTAGTGGCTAGTCACCAACTCCATACAAAATAATTCAGGTATCACAAAGTCTTCACTATGCACAAAAAGGAGGTTCCATGCAACCTTGCAACTTTTCTCTTAACCATCATGTCAACAAATATTTTCCATGCATTCTTTTCCACGGTTTTTCTCATAAACCTTCCTCTTCAATCTTTTTTCAAGGGACTTGGTAGGGTTTTCAAAAGTTCAAAGCAAGTTAGTTGATTCAAACGAATTACTAATATGTTTCTAAATGTTGTCATAAACTATCAGCAATGCTAACAAGCATGCATGTTTCTTGAGAACCCTGCCCACTCTTAAGTCGAAGTTTTGAGACTTGCAACAAAACCCATGACTTTTATACAGCATACAACTTTTGTCTATAACATCCTCTCCCTTCATATGATGTCTATTAATTTTACACGCTATTTATATATTGTCATCTTGATGATGGGACATAGTTCCACATAAATAGCCTGCAGATGTTATTTACCCAATGCTTGGTAATTTAAAGCTATTTATATGGTGGGGTTTGTTTACAGTCTCTCTCTAAGCCCCCAAATGACCACTCACAAATCGAGCAATGTAAAAAGCCTAGTCGTCAAAACAAAGTGGGAACCCATGAGAAGCATCCATGCGAATAGAATATGCAGGTTGTCCAATAGTGCACATGCAAAAAGAGCCATCATTCATACCTGGTCACAAATGTGGACATGCACAGTAAACAAGTTGCAGGTTCTTCTCATGTTTTCATTGCTTTAGGGCTTGACAAGTTGCAGGTTTTCATGTTTGCCATCAAGAAAATTGTCACATCCATCCTCAACTACTACGAGAGCAGATATAAAAGAATTACAGGAAATATAACTGCTAATTTTTTGTCCAAAACCAACATTTTTCCAAGACATTTGAAATGATAGACCAGATTATCCAAGTCGCACATACAATCCAAATGAAGAAACGAAAACAAGGGAAACTGTAGGCATCCTTTACTGCACAAACTATTTCCAAAAAAACTTCAGAAAACTCAGATGCACACACAAGCAAATATTTGCCCCTTCAAATTTTCCCATGCCAACTAATGGCAAAAGTGAGTACAGCCAGTCATTCAAAAAGACTAATATAACTATCTCACAAATTGATTTAATGAATAGGCATGTATTTTTGCAATATTTAAGCACATAAGAAAATATTAGAAGCCACCCCTCACTTCCAATAAATTCATATCACCTTAGCTGACCACCTTTGTACCATGCCGAGACTACTCACCCTTTGATTATAGAATCTTGAAAACATGTGTGCCATATTCTCAACCATCCTCACAATTCCAAGAAAAGCCATATTTTCCTCTGCCCTCCCAGGTAGGTCTCCTTATGGATTTTGCATGCATAACAATAAATGTTGGGAGACATGTCATAAACAAAATATAAGCAAATGAAAAGAGGGAATTAGTGTACCCATCAGTGTTTAAATGTTCCCCAAAAAGAGCAGTAATGGGACACAATTTTTGAAGTATTACCATTAGAAATTTCAGTACCCAAAAACTTACATCCTATTAAAAATTTACATGTCGAACCCAGGAGTGTAAACCAAATTTAGTGACAAACATTACACAGCCAAATTCCAGAGATACTTGTCAAGTTTCAACCTTATCTTCTTTCAACATGCATTGTCAAAGACAGAAACATTCAGGTAACATATGCCCAAAACAAATAAAGTAGGGTGCACATATAGCAACATGTTTATCAATTCCTTCTCCCTTTTGTTGTAACCTAAACAGCAGTGGAAAACGAGAGGTGGTCATGTATATACACTGAATGATGACTGGCCCACACCGATCTGGAAAAATTAATGCTTATAATACAGGTAACATGTTCAAGTAGAGACCGCAAACTCCTATTCATTCTAAGAGCTCTACCTCCTTGTCTCCATATTGACCTTTTCCATATGTTCAGGTGCATGGGCAAAAAACAGGTTGGGCATTGGATTGTAGTTGTACCATGGGATTATTTTGATTCTGATGGTCCCGTTGACCATTCCTCGCAGCAATTGCCGTGACATAGTAGATAATGGCAAGAGTCACAGTAGCTAAGGCTAGAACTGCTCCTCCTGCAAACACTCCTGACTTTACAACATAGCAATAATCACCAAAGGTCCTCATATCTGCATTGTGTTTGTCATTAAGAGCAGCCCCGGCCATAAGCAAGATTAGTGCAATCACACAAGTAATCCTGTAAAAGCACAAAATACAAAGGGTTATCTCCATAATTTGCATAAAATAATACTTCATCATTGCAAAGACTTGATAATTGATGCAGTTAAAATCCGGCACACAAAGGTATCTAAATGGAGTTGTCCTCCATTGAACAGCTGCACTACTTGAAATCCTCCATCTAAGGAACTAGATAAGATCAACACAATATTAACTGCGTAAGAAAAATGATAGATATGAGTAAAATATAAACCGTCTCAAACACAGCTTGGCCTTTCCTGGTACTACAACTTAACAAAGGATGAAGTATTGCTAAAGAAGCATATTCAAGTACCAAATGTAACACCAACACAATTTTTACTGCAGCAGAATAATAGACTGTGCCAAACACAGCTTGGCCTTTGAGGTTCTCTGACTCAACGGAGGAGGAAGTCTTGCCAGAGAGACAAAAAGAGCCAAATTTAACACCAAACATAAAATCATCACAAATATAGAGGGAGAAAGGTTGTAGCTCATATTTAAGAGTTAAATGTGTTGTTGATTCAACAAGCAGAGTACAATTGATGAGATGCAACTAGTAGAAGTTCAAGATTCTTGCTCAGTTGACCTGCTGCTATCTCAATGCGGGCATATCTGGGCAAGCAGCAATGTAAGAAGACCCTTTTTAGCTAAATATGCTATTAACAATTGTCAGAAATAATAAATTGTAGCTCATACTTCTAATATGTCCTTTGGGTGTGCTGTTTTGAAATCTTAAATGTAAATACCCGGATCGAATACAATCCAGACATCACGAGTAACACCATTAAAAGAGAATTCAGTGGGCAGTGAATCCCGTAGATAACCATAGACAATAAAGTCTGATTGAATGGAAATTCTAGCAAGGCGTGTTAAACCAATCCAAGGTATCCATCTCCAGTAAAAACTGGACTATCCATTCAAAAGCAAAACTTCAAATCAAAAAGGCAGTGAGTAGTAACTGGTTATGACACTAGACTAAGAAGAAATTACCATTCGAATTCATCACAACATATTGTAATGGATAGATGACAATGAGTTAGATATGATATAACTATAAGCAAAGCATGTGAAATGGTGTTTCCACAACCTAGTTTTTTTTTTTTTAATTAGGTAAAAGATTGGTTTTAAAGGGGACCAAAAACCCACAGTACATATCCACAAAAAAAAGAGCAAGGGCAAACAGCACAACCCAAAAAAGAACCAGGGCAAGACCCGGTCAAAAACACTTGGCCAAGACAGAAGCCCAAAGAGAAACCAGGAAAAGAATGCCTTCAATACATTTTTTTTTTGATACTATTATTAAAGTATGACAGAGGATCTAGTATAAAAGGAAAAAACACCAAAAATAGAACCAGTCAGCCAGTAGTCAGCTAACATTTCTCCTTCTTCCTGCTTCTAGTTCTAGAGCTGGGGCCCGGGTCCTGGATGTCCTTGGTCTTCAAACTCTCCTAGATGTCAACCTCCTTAGTTACCGTGACCTCCTCCTCATCCGAGCTGCTTAAGACAAGACGCATCCTTTTTCTGGGAGACATGGGCCCACAATTCTGAAATCTGGTAACCTGGTCCTGGATAATAGATACTCTTTGTTCCTTCATAATGAGCTCAGCTTTAAGGCCATTGATTCTTGTCCTGAATGGCAGCCTTCCTGTGACTCTCTTGAATTTCTTGCACCAGTTCTTTAGTGACTTTGAGCAGTGTCAATAGAGACTTCCATACTAGCCGACCGAGCTTCCAAGTTAATGTCCTTGGTATTGTCTTCTGTAATACTCTTCCCCTTGGAGGACTCCCCACTTTTCAAATTAAAAAGGGCTTCCGCTTCCTCACCTTCTTTGTTACTCGTAGCATCTTCTCTTTTCTTCAGATTTCTCATCCTAACCACCAGGGTTTCATCATCGGAATCCGTGGCTTGAGCCTGCTCATTATGTATCTTAATTATATAATATCAATTCTAAGTAAACATGGACTTTTGAAAAATATTACAAGTGCAAGAAAGTGGATGCTCTCAAAAACAGAACATGCTTGCATAGCTTTTCTAGCTATTATAAGCAAGACATACAGTACCTAAACCTTTATTACTATTGCCAGACCTGTAAAGTTCTACTTAGTTAAATGGTCTGTTAAATTGTGTGATAGGAGCAGCAGCATTTACTAAAATAGTTTTAACTTTTAGCATATTTGCACAGAGCTGTCCTTAAACAAGATATAAATAAGTGGAAATGTAAAGCCGCGTCATTTCACATAGAATACTACTATAAGGCACTCTCTCTCATTGGAGAGATCAATATAAGGCGAAGTTAAAACTGTCAGGAGCTTCGTTTGAAATTTATGAATCACCTACATACAGAATAAAATAGTTAGCTATACCACAAAGAAACAGGCCTATGCAGTAAATACTGCTGTCAGACTGGATATCCACTCAAGAGCATGCACTTGTTAGATCAATAAATGAAAAAGATCTGTCACAGATAAAGTGCCTCTTCAAAAAATGAGTAAAAGGAGAGAACTCTTCCATCTAGTGGGATATAAAAAGGCTACATGCATTCGTCTTACATTCGTATTCACAGGGCCTAGGCATCAAAAGATTTTACTAGTGCATTTCTAGCTTCTGACGAATTTTACAAGGGGCATTTACCAAACATTAGAGTGGTTAAAAGATAATTTGATAATCCCGGGGTTATTGTGAGCAGAAATTCATTCGAGGGCCCTTGTTGGAACTTGGAAGAAATAATCCCCATCCAACACTACACCACATGCAGCAATGTAGATTTCTGCAATTAAAAAGAAACCCTAGGGAAAATGTCAGAAATGAACAAAACCCTTCGTAACTTATCCAAGGACTCCCTATTTACATTGGCATAATCCACATGAAGACCCTGAGCCTTTTGCGACTTCCCACGTTCAACCAAGTCACGCACTTCATTGCACAACCATGCCACAAATCATGTGGTCTACTAAATGCTCCAGCCTTTCAAAGTGCCAAGTAAGCCTCCATAGAATCTAAACGCTTCACAGCCTTTTGCAGCCTCATAATTCTTTTGTGCTGGTATATCCTATACGATACATCGCCCACTTGGGCGATCCCACACCTAACACTTGGTTTCTTGATTTCTACTTTGTTTCTTAAGTTTTTGCAAAACCTCAAATCACTGCGTAAAGAGAGTGTTGGAAAAATTGGTTGAAGTATGGATCCACGCGTAATCTTGTGCGCAAATCTTCGCACACTCTTGCCCGCAAAACCATAACCATTCAAAGCGCACACTATTGCGCGCAAAAGACATTCAGGATTAGCCACACACGATAAACATAAAAGCATAAGCGTGCAATCTTGCACGCAGAAACATAAGAAAGAAGCGCATGCAGATCTTGTGAATGCAAAGTAAATATCTTCTGGCAGTCTCCTAATTGGCCATTCAAAATGCTAACTCCATGTCTCTCATTTTTGCACACATAGAACACGCATTCACGACATCCAGAAAAATGCACAAGGGGAAGAGAGCACGCAAAGGTTATAAAGGTTGCACAATTCCGTTGAAGATAGAACCCGCACACAAAACCAAAGGTTGATGCCACGCAATGAAGAGAACCCTATGGATTAAAAACAAGCGCGCACTATGCACATGAAGCCATGAGGTCAATGCACAGCGCATAATTAAGGATGCACTAAATAACAAAATGCCATCTCACTAGAAGACAAAATCCGACAGAGCCATAATTTCTAAATTTTCCTATCTAAGATCTCGCCCACTTACAAGACTTGGGCAGTCAAATAAACACCCCTAGACACGCCATGTCAGAACGAAGGTGGCGAACTCAAAGCTTGATCTATGTGTCCAAGCCCATCATGTACGCTACAAAGTCTTCAATGCCACCAAGTTACCAACTAGATCAGATGTGAACCAAGCTTATTTTAAAGCCTTAGCAACATTTAATGAAGATCTTCTACAATACAGAGAATATTCAAACATGTCAACCACTTCAAGGCCTACTTGACATTAAATTAAAATGGACTGTACATCCACTTTGTAATTAATTTGTCAAAGTTGAGCTATGAAATAGCCCATTGCCATCAATGCTTGTCAACACTGTTCATCATGTTTGGGTCTTCCTATAAATACCCAAATGAAACACTTTGTAAATGTCCGCAAATTTGGAATAGAAAAGCTTCTGAGAGTTTTCTTATGCACTTGCTTTATTTCACTTTACTTTCCATGTTTAGGCCTAAGTTAGCAGTTGTAAATGCTTTGTTTGAATCGAGTTGAATGTTAGATGATCCCCATCGTTTATTGCTTGCAAAATCCGTCGATTTAGAGATTAGTGGAGTTAGAGCCCACTTCTTATGCATCCGACAGCACTGTGCTCGCCTCTTGGCTTCTTAGTCGATTTCCTCGGACTCTTGCACCAGTCTGTGTCTTGATCAAGTGCACACTGATCTGGGCACTCCTTTGCTTATGATTCCATCCCTGCCCCATTCTCGATTGGTCCCCACCCCATCCCATATACATAAATTTAAATTTCCACTCCATCCTATTGTTATCGATCTATATATAGGAGCGGTACCACACCTACCTCCCACCATGGCGCAGGCATGGTTACTGGATCTTGGCGTTCAAACGGATTGGAACTCGCATTGCAGCCTACAGCTGATTTCTTTTTCTCCCTACCCTGCTCATCTTTTCAACTTTTTTAGAAACCCCAACTAGACCAGATCAAAGCTTGCAACTGTTTATAAAGATTCATTTTAATTTGTTGCAAGTGAAATTCATAGCTGAATATATACATGCGGCTTCGCACACAAAATAGGCTATGAACATGCTCTAATCAATTTGTTTTGCTTGCAAAAACCTTCAATTGATTCCATGTGAGTGATTCCCTAAGCCATAGTTTCCACGTTAGGTACGAACCAGCAAATGCCCTCAAAACAGAGACTGTCAGGCCCCTTGAGCTATTCCAAGCAATATTTCACGGCCACCAAGACCTAGTGAGAGTTAACCTTGGGGAAGCGCATTACACAATCCATTGCACACGCCTCCTTTCAAGGCATTGCCCCGCCTGTTTGCACGGGACTTTGCCTATTGTTTCCTACACTCATTGCCGCCCCATTTCTCACAGAGGCCAACATCTGTGGTGCATAGGAGTGGGGGAATTTTTGTAACATCAACATATTTGGCACTAGGAGGGCCTAAGCTTCTACACTATAAACTAGACAAATCATCACCAAATCAAAGTCAGTCAAAGGTGACTTTGAACTCTTAAGCCTTCCAACCCATAGGAAGCGCAAAACCAACAAAGGAGGTCCAAACCAAGGCAAACTCATTCAACAAGTAGCTCACCACGCGCTACAACTCCCTTTGTCATCTATAAACCCACAAATTCCAACCATGGCTGCTTGGTTGGGAAATATGATTGACCCTCTCACCATCCCCAATGCATATCATGACATGCCCAAGAACCCAGCCAAAATCTGTTCTAAATACGTGCATGGCGGCACTCGGACTGCAAAAGAACCCATCCAAGCCTACAGGGACAGTCTCAAAAAACTACAAATCCTTCATGAGGACATTGCATGTAGGTTCTTCACATATGCTCTAGATGAAAGATCATATAGCTGGTACTTAGGCCTTCCCAATGGTTCCATCACTTATCAATCACTTTGCAATTCCTTTTGACCCAGCCATACTGTATCACTAGTTTGCAACTGCGCGTAGAGAAACTCATGAACCTATGAGTTACTTGAATGAACGTTTTCACAAGCTATATTGGAGATTGAATGCTCCATATAATCATATTGAAGCCGCAGCAATTCAAACTTATCTCAAGGCACTTGACCCTCTCAGTTCCATGTTTTTGCACAAAGCTCTTGCTGCCTTGACAACCTTGAGCCTTGCGTATATTGAGGCTCTTGATATCAATCAAGAAATGATGCCTCAAGGTCTCAGTTGTAGAGGAGCGTTACCTCAATCAAGCAACCCACTGCACAAAACCAACTTCAACTCATGAACCAAGCTCTTGCACAAGGTCATCTCCTGCAAAACCAGATATCTAGCATGCAGATGCCCACCTATACACAATTTCCTACTTCCTTAGCATCTATCCCTTCTCCCATGAGCCTACCATATAATCAATTTACGCCGCAGGCCAACAATCAGCCTTTGGCTCTTCTTGTGCTCAACCATCACACTACATTGGTCACCAACCAAGTATCTCCAACCCCGCACTAGATTTCATGGGAAATCCCACATCTTTGAGTCCTTCCACACAATCTTCTCAAAGCCAACCTTCTACTTTTGCACCCACATTTGCAAATCCCAGCACACAAACTCGAAACTTACACCAAATCATCCACAAATTGTCAAACAACGTTATACATTTGCAGAGACAGTGTGTAATCAAACCAAATCCAACCTTCTACTAGCTAACCCCACGAAGAATTTCATCTTTCAATGCAATAATCGCCAATGGAATTCCGACTCAATAATGGAGGTGTTGGAAGCACAATCACAGAGAGGGGGTGAATCAGTGTTTTTTTTTTAACTTTTACCATTTTTACTTCGATCATTCATTAAGCCAACATCATCTAAGCAATATCAACTAGTCATTTCAAAACATCAAAGCAACATATCATCATTCACATGAGCATGAAAATGGAGAGAGTACACATGAACACAATATTTATGTGGGAAACCCTCAAGGGGAAGAAAACCCACTGAACTTTGCTTATATATAACAAAATTCAAGATTTAGTGAAGCACCAACTCCTAATTTATCTAGCACCAACTAGACTTTAGCAAGCACCAACTTGCAAGGAGGCTACAACCCCTTATTTAGTAAAGCACCAACTCCACAAGGAGCACCAACCCCTGAAGTTTTAGCAAGCACCAACTTGCAAGGAAGACTAAGCACCAACTCAGCCACCTAAGAATGTTCTCCACCTTCTTCTTGTTGCTATCTCAACAAATGATGGACTTCTTTGCTCTTCTTCTCTCTTCTTCTCTTCTTCTTCTTGGTCTGCTCTCAATCTCTGATATATCAATCACCTCAACATGCTCTCATGCTTCTAGCACATACTCTAATCCTCAAACATTCATACACTTGCTCAGCTGCTCTTGGAGACACCCCAAACTGCCTATTTTGCTTGCTCGCTCATCATCTTCCTTCACCTTGACCTAGGCTTGCACAATCTGACCTTCATCACCTGTAGGATGTTCTTCATGAACTCATTTCACTCCTCATATGGTCTATAAGACCTTATTCTGTCCTTACATGCAGCCTTTAGCTCGCTATATTCTCCATATCCTTCTCTAACTCTAATAGGCCTAATTAGCCTTGCTTATATACATGTCACAAGCACACATACCACTTAGGTCGGCCATGATATATGATAAAAGTAAAACACTATAAAAACATGAATCAAGCATGAAATATTCACAACAAAGACTCCATTTGGTCTACTATAGCTCAATTTGGCTCATACTTCTTCATTTGGACTCAAGAAGGTCTAATTCAACTAGGTCTATCCACATAATGATGCAACTTGACATGTTTGAGAAACTATGACCATCTCCAAAGTTCAAGAACCTTCCAAATACTTTTTCAAGGACCTTATCTTACCTCCTCCATGCTTATGAAGCTCTGCACCAACTATATTTTCCATGAAACTACCTCAAGAACAATAATGTCCTATTAGACCAGCATACCCAAAAAATTTGTCTTACAAGATGAAACTTGTAGTACCTTGGACAACTCAACCATGACCAAAGAAACACATGAACAGGAACATCATGACCTTATTCACATCACCACATACTTGTACCACCATGAAACAAAGCATAAGTACTCAAGAACAACTTTGCAACTTGAGCACCAAAATTATCAAATTGTCCTCAAAGACCATTCTTGAGAAATAGACTTGCTATGACCACTTAAGGGCTAGAACTTGTCAAGAAAACATCATGAACATGTAGTATAGGTCCCAAACTTCATCCACCATGATTTTAGATGCTCTGTCCTATGCAACATTTGAGAGATATATCAATTTCTTTAGAAAACAGCTCTATATCTGTACTTTTTCATACTCTTCTGACAAACCAATGCCACCTGGAGAAAGCTGGGAGAGTCCTCTACATGCTCCAATCATTAAACTTGATCAACAAATCCATTTTAAGCAAAATCTTTCCTATTGACTTCATGTTAGGGTTTTAGAAGGGTTTATGAGAGGTTTTGGTGTTAATGATTGTTCATAAAGTTCTGGGCCTTAAACCCCAAACAAATGCCAGGAAACTTAAGCTAGAACCCTTCCCCACTTGTCCTGAAGAGCTTAGACTCCCATGCAGAGTTTACACGTGCCAACAAGCATCAAAAAGTTCATCTCGAGCTAGGATTCTCAATTCCAAGAACTCAATAAGGCCAAAAATGCTTTGTCTTGCAAAATCCTTCAAGTCTTGACCTGAAACTTTGCCAACACACTTGTGTCAACATGCCACACTATTATCCATGCTCACATTCGCATGAATATACTGAAAAATTATCATTCTCCTTCATCAAGACAGCTTTCTTAAGAACTAGGTCTCGGAGCATACCTCAAAACCACTCCATGTAATGTCCTCCAACTCTTGACCTCAATACTTCATGCTCGTGCCTAAAACAACTTTTCATACTTCTGAAAAAGCTTACATTACATGTGCATTCATGCCTTTGAAGGAATGAACCTCATACCTGTTTTCTTCATTTTTCCCTTCAAACTTAGGTCTTCTTGCTTCACTAGGTCTTGAAACAGACCTATACACCTTTGTCATACATTTTAAACCCTGTTTTCTTGCCCACACAAAGTCAAACCACCTTCTACATACCTGTGACAACTTCACTCACCAAGCAACCCTGCTAAACTCTTCTCACAAGAACTCTTCATGCTATGACTAAACCAGGACTAGGCTTCTCAATCAAGACATCATTTGATATCATTGCAACAATCTCAGCTCTTCAAGACATTAATGACATCATCAACAGGCTCCTAATGACCTATGACATCAGCATCATCCACTTGACATCAATGACAACTCTTCAACAGGAGGCATGCCTAGTCCTTTGGACAAAGCTGCACAAAATGCTAATAGATCAGGCAACACACAAAAAACTCTGTCAACCTGGCAGATTTAACCTTACCATTCTGGTGCAGACTCCATAATATTGCAGCACATTTTGAGTTCAATGCAACCTCTAGCATCTTTCAAAAGGAGATTGAAAATCTCGAGAAATTTCCTATGTCGGATGAAGCTACTCACAACAATAAGAAACACCCTAGGACCACCTTAGTCTTAGAGACCTAGTAATTCCCAGGGGAAAGTAATAATGAACCTGAGGACAACCTGGAGGAGGTCCATGCTTACAAGCAATACCAAAGAGGGAATAACTACACCCTCTGCAGTAAAACTCGCGAGCCTCTAACCACTTCCACTCCTCCCAATCCTTCCCAAGTGCCTCCAGATACGAGCTCGTCAAACAATCGTCTACCGCCTGAAGGGCCTAGTAATGTGCAGCCTGCAAAGGACAACACAAGCCTTCTGCGGCCTGTAGAACAAAGCCCAGCTGATTATAGTATTACAGATGACTTACGCAAAACCAAGGCCAATATCTCAATGTTCGATACTTTGTTCAAATCAGCAACCAAAAGGACACTTTGTTCAAATCCATATCTACCCCACCTGAGAAACCAACTAGAAAAGCCATTGATGCAAATGTAGCCATTTATAAAGAAAAAGCTAGAATCTCTACCTTTCATGCCAACAGTTAGAATTTTTGGTAAAAACTTACACAATTGTTTGGTTGAATCAGGAGCTTCTGAAAATGTCATGTTATTATCAGCAGTTGGGATTAGCACCTGTAAAATCAGGCCGAGGGGTGGTGCAATTGGACAAAACAGAGGTAAACGTGGTTGGAGAACTCTCATATATCCATATGCAACTCGCTGCAGATCCCAAAGTCTAGCAATTTGTTGATATTTAGGTAGTGAACATCTCAAGGCTTACAGTATGCTTCTGAGTAGACATTGGTCACACACTCTCAATAGCCATAAGGCTACGGACTTCTCGCATATGTGGTTACCATGGTGTGGCATTGCAAACCAGCTTAGGATTGATCGGGAACCTTGGAGGAAATTTATGATCACTGAGTATGATAAAATTAGTGAGATCCAGTATACCGAATGTGAAGATGGGGTCTATGCAATACAAAAGGCGACACGAAAGGAAGAAGTTTTGTTTGTGGGACGCAAAAAACAGTGTACACCATTTGGTGCCACAGAACAGTCGACAAAAGAATCGTCAAAAGAGGAAAAAGAAGAGGGTGTGAACCCATGGGAATTGGGCCTTTTAGAGGCATCGCATGATGTAGAGGGGAGAAAAGTCTTGAAAGTGCAGAAATTGAATTGCACTGCAGAAGAAAATCAAGAAGCGTTGCTGCACAAATTAAAAGAGATTTGTCTCACATTTGGAGACATGGTAAAGTTGGACTTCATTGCCTTGCCCAACTAGTGTCGTGCTCACTCAGAACCACAAGTTGAGCATTCTTCCGCAACCTTTTGTCCATCCTCCAATATACGGTAGAAAATGCACATTGCACTAAGCATTGCACAATTGAAAAAACACTCTGCCGTAGTCCACAACAATCTGTCGCCACCATAATGCTTCAAGAAGGTAAAGAGAGCCCCTATGCAGTTCATTTTGAATGCTTCCAGTGAGGCTCTTTGCGCAAAGGGAGATACAAATGCAAGGGAAGGCAATGCCAAGAGTTTTCCGCCCACACGGAATTTGCACAACAATTGGTGACATGATCACAATGCACCCCTTCCTCTGCGAAACCCTACAAGCGCAATATTGTGCCCAGAGTCAGAAGAAATCTGCGAAGTCTACCACAACAAAATGGAGGACCATATTTGGACCATGCACTTTGACGGGTTCAAATCTAGACAAGGATGTGGTGCAGGAGTTGAGTTGATTTGCGCAACATACTGACTTCAATTCTTGTGTACTACTAATGCCACAAAATATGCAGCACTTATACATGACTTGCAATTTGCTTTACAGAAAGGCACCAAGTGCTTAAGGGCATTTGAAGACTCATTGTTGATAACTAGGCAAATAAGAAGCCAGTACACCTTCCACGACAAGCACCTACCCAAATACCGCAGCCACGTATGGAACCTAATTGAAGATTTTGATGTATTAGGCATCCATTCCATACCATGCAATGAAAATAGTGTTGCAGACACGCTAACTTGTGCAGCCAACACTTTGGACCCAATTCAGAAGTCAAAGCTCAAGTGTTTTTAGTGGAATATGCAGCGCTTATACATGACTTACAATTGGCTTTACAGAAAGGCACAAAGTGCTTAAGGGCATTTGGAGACTCGCAATTGTTAACTAGGCAAGTAAGAAGCCAGTACACCTGCCACAACAAGCTCCTATCCAGATATTGCAGCCACGTATGGAACCTAATTGAAGATTTTGAAGCATTTGGCATCCATTCCATACCATGCAATGAAAATGGTGTTGCAAACACGCTAACGTGCAAAACCAACACTTAGGATCCAATCCAAAATTCAAAGCTCAAGTGCTTTTCAGTGGAATTGGTGTCTAATCCATCCATCCCATACAATATTCAAAATTTTCAGGTATTCAATGATGACAAGCATATCCTTGACTTCCTTTCTAATTCTGAAGATTTCAAATCTCAAATCATAGATGAAGTTGATAAGGAGGAGTCTGAGTAGGATGGGGATGGAATTTTCAACCTCAAATCAAATGACATACCTAGCAACATCATAGCCTTAGAAAGGCTATTTGATAATGATCACTGTGCTGAAGAAGAAAAGGATGCATCCCCATCTGGGAGCGCACAAGATACATCTCGCAACTTAGGAGACCGCGATGATCCAAAATTTGTATTGTTAGGAGAATCCTGCAATTTGTAGGAAAAGGAAGACCTGGTGTGTGCACTCAAGTATTACCAAGATATCATCGCACAGAGTTACAATGACTTGAAGATTTTCAATGCTCCATCTTGACACACATCGTTCCATTGAAGCCTAGCGCAAAACCATTTCGCCAAAAACAGAGACATGTCAATGCATTATTGGATCATCTAATACTTAAGGAAGTGTAGAAGTTATTGAGCACAAGGATCATATTTCCAATCCGCCACTCAACATGGGTCGCAAACCTTGTTCCTGTTCGCAAGAAGAGAGGAGAAATTTTCTCTTACGTGGATTTATGTACTTTGAGCAAGGCGTCAAAAGGATAATTACCCATTGCCATCCCTAGACGAAGTATTGCAGATTGTGAATTGTGCACAAATGATGTCCTTCTGGATGGCTATTTAGGCTACAACCAAGTCATTGTGCGCTGCAAAGACATAATCAACACGGCTTTCAGTACTAAGTGGGGTACGTTTGCATATAGAAGAATGTCATTTAACATAGTAAACATTGGTGCAACATTCAGCGCACCATGGACATTGCATTCATAGACCTAATCAACAAGTGCATTATTGTATACATGGATGACCTCATAGTCTCCTCCAAGAACCTCGTTGACCATGTTAAGGATTTGTGTGTTGTGCTACAATGATGCCGCGAACATGGCATCTCCCTAAACCCAAAGAAGTGGTATCTTTGGTGATACAAAAGATAAGCTATTGGGGCACATCATTTTTGAAAAGGGCATTTCTATTGATCCTGACAGGACCGAGTCTATTTTGAAGATTCCCTTCCCCAATCGCATGAAAGAAAGGAAAACTGTCTTCAGAAAGATTCACTTTGTAAGAAAGTTTATCTCAGGCTTTGTTGAGATAGTCAGGCCGCTTAACACAATGCTAAAGCAATATGCAAAATTTGAGTGGAGAAATGATGCATGCGCTGCATTCGCAGAAATTAAAGAATATATCACTTGGGCTCAAGTCTTGATCAACCCAGATTATGCGCAACATTTCTTCATCTACGCTTTTGCTTTGGAGCACTCTTGCGCAATCATCTTGACTCAAAAGAGGAAGAAACAGAGAGTGAATGAATCGTTGCAATCATGAGTTCACCCTTGAGCAACGCAGAATTCCGCTAATCTACCATCGACAAGCAAGCTTTTGTGTTGATTCAAGCAGTAAAGAAATTCAAACACTACATCTTGCGCAACAAGGTGATTGTTGTTGTGTTTGACCCTGTAATAAAAGAAATTCAATGCAGCATGAGCTTGGGGAGCACCACAACAAGTGGATGACCATCCTCCAAGAGTTTGACTTGGAAATTCAGTTAATGAAGATAGTGTGCAACATGGGTCTAAGTCACGCAATAACAGAGGATAATGCAAAGTTGGTTTGCCAGCAATATTCAGTTGAGTCACTTACATCAAAAGAATGGTATCAGGACATAGTATTCTATTTGCTTCATCAAAGATGTCCTACGCACCTCAACTGCACTCAAAGAAAAGCTTTACACCTGAAGAGCAGTAATTTCATGATAAAGGCAGGCACATTATTCAAAAGAAATAATGAGGGTATCGATTTGTGATGCCTTAGTAAAGAAGCCTCTGGAGTCTTGCGAGAATTCCACGAAAAGCATGGCACTGGCCACAATTCAGTCAATTCCATTGTGCACCAAATTTTGCATGGAAGTTATTATTGGCCCTGATTGTTCAAAGATGCACATGCTCACATCAAGAACTGCCATACATGCCAAACCGCTGCATCAAAAAAGAGCACAATCCTGCCATGCTCCTGCAACTAGTTATTGAAGCGTGTGCCTCTTTGCTAAGTGGGCACTGAACTTTGTTGGCGTCATCAATAAAAATTCCTCAGCTAGCTACATGTTCATCCTCGCTGCCACTGACTACTACACGCGCAAGGCAGATGCACAACCTTTCAAAAATTGCACAACGGTTACCATTATCAAGTTTCTAGAGGGCCACATCCTTACCAGGTTTGGCACACCTTTTGCTTTGGTATGTGATAATAGCCTTGGTTTCGTTTCACCACAACTTCTTGTTTGGGCTTACGATCATAAAAAATTCTGATATTTTCTTCTAACTATTACCCATAGGGCACTGCCTTAGCAAATTCAACACACAAGAACTTATTGGATGTAATTAGGAAAATTTTATATAGAAATCCAAGAGACTGACATAATCAACTCAAGTATGCCCTCTGGTCAAACAGAACAAGGATCAAGTCTACACTAGGCACTACCCCTTACCATTTAGTCTATGGCTTAGAACATGTCTTTCCAATGAGCCTGAAAATCCCCACACTGAAATTTATGTGAATACTTATGGGAGAATGATAAAATTGAGGCTAGACTCCTCTGCCTCATGCAATTAAGATGAAAAAGGAAATTAAGCCCCTACTCATTTCCATAGACACCAGAAGGTCGTCAAATGTTGGTTTGACAAGAAAACAAAATTCGAAGCCTTCAAAATAGTTGACCTGGTGCTACTATAGGATAAGGCACACGAGAGGAGGGGACAACATAATAAATTTGAAAAACTTTGGCTTGGCCCCTTCCAAACTGTGAAAATCCTAGGTGACAACACCTTTAGACTCAAGAACCTCAACAGAGAGGACATTCCATTGCCTGTCAATGAACGCTTCCTCAAAAACTACTTCTACAAATGAGTCCCTCTGCGCAGCCTTTGAATCTTGCATTGCACAAACTCAAAAAAGTGTGCACCCTTGTGCATATTTTCCCTGCTTTCTAGGTTTGCTTTTATAGCCACCTTGTCCTTTGCTTTGTAGTTTGCTTTTGGTAGTTGTTAATAAACTTTTGCGCTTCCTGCAGCATTGCCTTTCCATGTGCAATCCGCACAAGCCTTAGTGTAGGTTGTTTACTCTCAGCAAGCCCTTTCCGCGAGATTGTTCCAGTGTCCCTATTTTAGTATTTCACCATGATCACATTAAGGGTGTTTGTTGTATTGAATAAAACAATGGTGATAATGCTACATTCTAACGCAAATGTTTTGATTTTTGGACAACTAATAAACTGTGCAACAAACGTCGTAAGCTTACTTGATTATTTTGCGCTTTTAGTATACATATTTAATCACTATTTTAAAATTGTAATGTGGATTTAGAAAGATTACCACGCTCAAGAAGAGTCATGCATGGAAATACACATTAATATTGCCTTTTAGTAATATGTGAATCTTGGACTCACTTACGCATTGTTTGTTCTGCCCATCCTCCAACCTGGCTAATTTGTATCCCAACCCACCAAAATTTTAAATAAGAAAAAGAGATCACTCAAGTTAAAGTGTTTCAAAAGATTTCTTTGCACAAGGGTGTTTTTGGTAACCTCCACCAGCGTTATGGATGCCTAGTTGGCACTGAAGCAAAGCCGTGAACAGAACCAAAGGTATCTTTGTTGGGGCTATAGATGCATGGCTGGCAGCAGAGCAATGCCTAAGCCTTCCCCTCCCATCCATCATCAAAATTGTGAAAATATAAGAAATAGGATAAACCTACGCAACAAACGGTGCCATTCAAGTTCCTCCAAGTGAAATTTGAAAAACAAGCTAAATGAATTCAAAAATTGCACACAACTGACTCTTTAAAAGTGTTGCAATTCAATATGTTGCACTGCACAGAATCTTCAAATATGCTTATCTATTTTTGTTACAGGTAAACCAAGGATTTTGGATTCACTTCACTTCATTTTAAAAATGCTCAGGAGCATTCTCCAACAGAGTCAACATTTGTTGTTGTGTCCACAACACGCCCCCAATTTCACAACTGACATCATGAAAACCCTTGGCCTTTCTCAAGGCGATGTGAATTTACGCTCAAACTTTGTTTCTATCTATTACAGCAATCCTCGTGTCTGAGTATTAACTTGCCTTATATTTGCTTGCGCCCCTTAGTTTATTCTCATCATTTGTGCCCTTCGCAAATAGTCGCTTTAACACTATGCAAAACCCCTGACACTGCAGTCTACGAAATACATTGCGATGCTCTTTAAGTTTTGTGCCATGTTCCATTTAATCCGTGTTGTGCAAAACCATGTGAAACGTAATGTCTTTCCTCAGTTCTTGTGGAATCTTATCCTTGGCCCACAACCCGCGCAAACCATTGCACAGTATTCCGAGGCCTCCCTACTAATCCACGTTAAGCCCCTAAGCCTTTTGTGACTTCCCGCATTCAACCAAGTCGTGCGCTTCATTGCACAACCACACCACGAGTCATGCGGCCTCCTAAAAGGCTAAAGGCTAAATGCTCCATGCTTTCCAAAGTGCAAAGTAAGCAGACATAGAATCTAAATGCTTCACAGCCTTCTATGGTCTTGTAATTCTTTTATGCAAGTATATCCTATATGATACATCACGCACTTGGGCAATCCAGCACCTAACACTTGGTTTCTTAAGTTTTATGTTGTGCAAAAACTACACACATTCCCGAAAACTCAAATCACTACACAAAGAGTGTTGGAATAATTGGATCAAGTATGGATCCGCACAGTAACCTTGTGTGCAAATCTTCGTGCAGTCTTGCCTGCATAGCCATAACCATTCAGAGCGCACACTATCATGCACCAAGACACTCAGGATTAGCAGCGCGCAATAAACATTAAACATAAGTGCACTCTTGCGAGCAAAAACAAAAGAAAGAAACATGTGCCAAGTAAATATCTTACACCAATCTCCTAATTGACCATTCAAATGCTAACTCCTTGTCTCTCATTCTGTGAGTGAAGAAATGGAACATGCATTTGCAACATCCAGAAAACCGCATAAAGAGAAGAGAGCACGCAAAGGTTTTAAAGACTGCAATTCCATTGAAGATACAACTGCGCGCAAAACCAAAGGGTGAAGCTGTGCTATGAAGAGAACAAGCCATATGGCTCAAAACCAAGTGTGCACTCTAAGCACGGCGGCATGAGGTCAATGTGCAACACATAATTAGGGATGCACTAAATGGCAAAATGCTAGTCCACTAGAAGACAAAATCCAACAGAGCCACAATTTCTAACTTTTCTGTCAAAAGATCTAAGATCTCGCCCACTAGCAAGACTTGGACAACCAAATAAACACCCCTAGACACATCATGTCAAAAGAACGGTGGCAAACTTAATGCAAAATTTTGACTTATGTGTCCAAGCTCATCATGCACGATATGGTCTTCAATGCCACAAACCAAATCGGATGTGATTCAGGCTTATTCTAATCCTTAGCAACATTTAATGAAGATCTTTAGCACTACACAGAATATTCAAACATGTCAGGCAGTTTTAGAAGGCCTACTTGGCATTCAATTCAACTGGACTATGAATCTACGTTGTAATTAATTTATCTAATTTGGGCTATGAAGTAGCCTATTTCCATTAATGCTTATAAACACTGTTCATGCTTGGGTATTCCTATAAATACCCAAATAAAGCACTTTGTAAAAGTCCCAAAATTTGGAATAGAAAAGCTTCTGAGAGTTTTCTTATGCATTTGTTTTATCTCACTTTACTTTCCATGTTTAGGCCTAAGTTAGCAGTTGTAAATGATTTGTTTGAATCCAACAGAATGTTAGAGGATACCATTGTTATTGCTTGCAATATCTGTCGATTTAGAGATTAGTGGAGTTAGAGCACACTTCTTGCGCGTCTGACAGCATTGTGTTCAACTCTTGGCTTCCTGGTCGATTTCCTCAAATTCTTACACCTGCTTGTGTCTCAATCAAGTGCACACTGGTCTAAGCACAGTATGGTTATTGGATCCTATGGTTCAAATGGATTGGAACTCACATTATAGCCTACAACTTATTTCTCTTTCCTCCCTACGCTGCTCATCATTTGCACTTTTTATAAACGCCAATTATACTAGATTAGCATAGGACTAAAGCTTACAATTGTTTATAAAAATTCATTTTAATTTGTTGTAAGTGATATTCATTGCTGAATATTTACATGTGGCTTCATGCATTGAACAAGCTATGAACATGCTCTAGTCAATTTGTTTTCCTTGCAAAAATTTTTAACTAATTCCCTATGAGTGATTCCCTAAGCCATGGCTTCCCTATTATGTACTAACCAGAAAACACCGTCAAAACACAAACTACCAAGCCCCTTGAGCTATTCTCAACAATATTTTATGGCCACCAAGACCTGGTGAGAGTTAACCTTGGGGAAGTGCATTGCGCAATCCATTGACCACGCCTCCTTTCATTAAACGAACTTCGCCACCTGTTTGTATGGGACCTTTCCTATTGTTGCTTGCACTCACACACAGCCCCTTTTCTCGCAGAGACCAACATCTCTACCGCATAGGAGGAGTGGGGAGTTTTGCAGTGTCAACAGGATACATGGCATAGTAGCTATTTTTAAAATACAGTAGCACAAAGCCAGGAAACCCAACAAGTCAATCAAACCTGACCCAATGTTCTCATAGTATGTTTCTAGTTGCGAACAACATGCCAATTTCTGGAAAAACAAAATTCCTTTGAGTCATTTTAGGAATGAAAAAGCCATACTTAGAATTTATTTTAGAAGTAGCTATTATAGTATTGGTTGTTTTAAATAGCCTCATTTTAAAGTCCTAATTTTAGGCTGTTATCAAGTTTTGGGAGGAGTTTTTGTGGGTTATAGAAAAGTTGGGTTATCCTAAACTTAGATCTGAATTGAGTCCTTGAAGAAATTCAGCCTATATTGTGTTGCATACCCTTACCCACATACATGTCCAAGGTGGCATCTTAATATAGCTTTAATGTTTGCTGCAGATTTATGTTGGTTTTGACAACACCCGCAAGGAGGAAATCCTTAATTAATTTTTCCCTTTCAGAAACAAATCAACTCATACCGCAATCAAATCACTCAGGTTCTACAGCCTGCTGAAGAATATTTAAAGAGAGTTTGGATGTAAAGACCAAAACAAAAGGACAATCATCAATAAATGCCTGGGCAAGGTCTGGTGAGATACAAAATAAAGAATGCAGAAACATGAATTAAGTATGTTATTCTTAGAAGATCTTTACATGAGGGTGAGATGAAGCGAGCAAGAAAGAAGAAATTAACTCGAATGTGTGAAATATTACATATAGTATATGAACTTTCATGCGTTATTGTTAGCTCCAAAACTATTCAATAGCAGTTTTCTGAGTGGCTAACATTAAGCCAATGTTCCCACTATGTTTGTGCAATTAGCTTCAGGTACTAGCATTTATGTAGAATAATTTTTGAAATCTTAAGGAAAAGTTCAGTAGGTTCGCAAGAACTATAACTTAGCATACTGGTTGTGTGCTTAGTGACAAAAACTAATTAGTTTTTGCAAAAGCAGAAGCTGTGCGATGAAAATTCAAGAAGTATAAACAAGACTTTTTCATGTTAAATACACATCATTTGATACATGTAATGGAATATTTTAATCCATATCAACAACATATTAAACATGTTCTAACCTTCCAAGTTTCCTTGCTCAAAGAAGTCAGATTTTATAAGTTTAGGAAAAAAAAATTGTTGGGTTAACTGATCAACCAAAATATAATCATAATGCAGCTCACCTCGAGCTGTTTGATTCATGATCACTACTGAAAATACTTGTAGAAATAAATTTGACGCTGAAGAACTTTAAAAGTCTTCAATGGAAATCAGAAGGATCAACCAATGCACGTCACTTTCCCACAGAGAAAATAGAAACAATGGAACTTGGTGATATTATGTTGTCCCTAAGTTTTTCCCCATCTTCAATAAACATTGTCCATGCACCACCTAATAAAGTAGACTAGTTCAACCAAAAAAAGGATATAAGTTGAGAAGTTCCATGTAAATAGATACAATATATTGATTGTAAGATGTCCATCTCAACCAGGGAGCATAAATTGGGCACAGATAGAAATAACCAAATGATGACAAAATTGAAGAGACAAAAACATAAGTTTCACAACTGATGATGATTAAAATCGACATTATACAATTTAAGGAAGCACTTTCTTCCAGCTTCTTGATCAAAACCTTCTATTCTTTATCATTCTATGCCATTCTGCCTGACACTTCTTTGACTTTGATTCAGAGTCGCTGAATAAGCTAAATGATAACCCAAACGCAGCACAATCCTATGACAGAAAGATTAATAGGAAGCACCCAAATACACTAGACAAGAAAGAAGGTTTCAAATGCATAAATCTTCCTGAATGATAATATAAATATGGAAATCTTTTCTATGGTGATTTACTGAGACAGTGATTAATTAATTATCTCACCAAGAAACAATAAGGCAGATAATTGCAATTGTCCTGTTGGGGCTTGGAGGATAAAGACCGCCACGCGCACAACAAATACAGCCGACTGCAGAGTTTATAATCACTTGAGCTAAAATTAGAGCAAGTGCCGCAGTTACGCCCAATGCCAGAGCAGGACTTCTGGGATATATGCATCTCCCGCTTGGTGTCATTTTAACGTCCCCACCCTGTAAAACAAAATCATCATTTCAAGGGCATTTCAAATTGTGTTTTATCAAAACAAATACTTGCTACTCCCATCTGAGTACTTTGGTGTAGAAACCAAGTAGTGGTTGATGAATGCAGAAATAAGCCAAGAAGAATCTTATGCACATATAATCAAGGGCTACAGATCTTTTACAGATGAAAAATTAAAACACAAAGGGCGATTGCTACCCACTCGAGGAAAAATTATATATTACATTGAAGTTTAAATTCGGGACCAGTGCCACCAATTTAGCAAGTTTTAACAGGTTTTCAAGAAAATCGGAAACGTGTTTATTAAAAAGTTAGGTGTGTCATAGTTCTGTCCTGGCATTGAAGGCGGCACTGACCGTCAAACTTTATTTTTGATTAGAGATGGACCAACGTAAAGCAAAGATATAGTACTGCTGGCAGAGAATAAAACAAGGAGAAAGACAAGGATGCAAGAATACCCTTGATGTTTGAATACTGACAATTTCCCAAGAATGCAAATCAAGAATTCAACACTTTCCTGAACATCCTGACAAGACACAAATACCCTGATAACAGTACAATTCCTTCCCTCTCCAAACTTTATAATTTCACGTACTCTTGTGCGATATTAACATTCTTTTTAGCACTCACAAGCGATAGTCTCTTCAATGGAGACTATTTTGACATGCCCATCGAAACCAATACAACGAACCACAAGGGCTTTTCCTCCCTGAAGTGATTAAGGTCATGGTGGGTTATGTGCCTATGTTTTGAGGGGCATAAATAAAACAGCACAGAAGCCCCCAAAATGTCATGAAAGGCAAGCTGCAACTCCGGTACCTTTGTTGGCAATGTAAGCTAAATTCAAATTACAAACACAGCCAACACGAATGCTTGGGCATCATAAAGACCACCAACACCTCAATAAACACAAAATAGGTATCCTCATCACAGGCTACAGATAATTGAAGTGTGTGTTCCAAGAAGAAAGAGGAAAGAAACGCGATACTCACCCGGACATGCTTGGCCTCTGCAACGAAGCCCAAAATGGCAGCTATCAACCCCAGCAATCCCACCGTGGCACATATTGCCATACCTGACTTACTCATACCCATCTTGATATCTCACTTGAACAACCAAGAAAATGTAGAAATACAGACAGAGAGAGAGATACAAAATATTGATCAACAGTGAAAACTATAATAAGGATGACAAGATCTTCTCTCTTTGCTATCCTCACGCCATCTTCTCTCTTTTGCTATCCTCACGCCGACTTTACAAATTACATTACTTAAGTAGCAGGTGCACTAGCAGTACTGTCGCTTCCAAAAGGCAAACAAATTCTTTTTGTACCTTTCCTCGGTGTCAATGCAAATGCAATACAAATCGCACTTGCGCATTTTATATCATTGTATTGAATCGCGTATTGTTAACCGTTTTGACATGTTATGTTGTAGCATTTTTATGTTTCCGCGTCTCTTGAAATTGAAATATGGTTTCGTGACATATGGGGTCCACAAGGCATATTACAATATTCCGTTTTATTAGCCTTGTGTAAAGTCTATTTTATATGATTTTCTTTTGGGTTGAAAAGCGCATTTTTATATTAATAATAAAAATGTATAATGTTAATCATACAAAAAAAAAAATGAGTGGAAAGAGTCACACCCCAGAATGCGAAGGGTCCAATCAAATCAAGCCAAAAAGGCCTCGAGAGAGGCCAAGTCACCTCAAAGCACTTACATTAATAACCACAAAGTGTGAACTTCAATAAAATAAAGAGCATTAACATCAAGCAAAGCGGTGACAGAGGAGGAGGTGAACTATCGGGCTTATCGCCCCAACCCGAACCAAAGGGGTGAGCCTCGTCGAAGACAGCTCCCATCCATCCCAATCAATTTTCTACTTGACTATTCACGGGGCCTTCATCATGCCTGCGGGAAGAAATGGTTGAATCTAACGAGGGAATTTTCCTTGAGACAAGCCAAGCCAACCAGAATCACCAAGCGAGAGCAAACACGAAGAAGGTGGCCTTGATCGAGGGGACCTCCACCAAGGAGGAGGACTCGAACAAAGGGTACCGAGGTGGCGGCGGCGACGCACAAAGGCGCATTCGAGGGCACTTGATCGATGGCACAGGAGCCGAACCCCAATGGTCAAGGAGGTGTTGGAGATGCTCCACCTCTAAGCACACTTTTTCAGCTTGGTTTTGAATCGGAGCATAGCAATAGAAATCACAGCCACTTTATTAGTAATAGAGAAATCATAATCAAGAGGAACATTATTAAATATGGCATTATTTCGTCTTTCCATAAATGGAACAAAATGTCAGTTCTGAAGATGTGCCAAATTTTGTTGTAAATTGCAGTAACATGGCTAAATCCCCCAAGAGAACCACTTTCCAGGTGAAAAACTCGGGAGAAAAGGGTTGGAAAAGGGAGTGAATCCATCTCCAAGTCATCTGAGCACGAGGGCAAAACCAAAAAATATGTTTGATAGACTCCGTCGATTCTGACAAAGACAAGCGAGCAAGGTTAAGCCCAAAATGCTTGAGTCGGAACTAGTGGGAAGACCTTGGTGGAGAAGACACCAAAGGAAATGAGATTTTTAGGCTCAATAATGGCCGACCAAACCCTCTGAAATCAACGGGACCAAACAGAAGCCGAGGAGGAAAGAGACCAACATTTGTTAAGTGTATCATTGTCAACAGAATGAGGAGCCAACAAAGAGTAACCAAGGGAAGGTTTGTATATGTGAAAAGGAGTAGCAGTAGGCCAATTCCAGTCACGCCACCAAGGAACTCTAGAGGTAAGTCCTATCTTGTGTAAATAATCTTCAGGAATGCAGTTAATTAATTGTCAGATAGGAGCAACATTTGTAGGAAGAAGGTGGAATTTTAAAGCCAGAGTCTCCCAAGAAAGCCAAGAATGAGAGTTCTTGCAAAACAAATCCCCAACAAATTTAATCCCCTTTTGAAAAATCTAAGAGCTTTAGCCCAAGGAGCCAAAGCCGGGGCGAATCCTGAAAAGAAAAGAGAGAGGACCACCAGAGAGAGAAAGAATTGAGAGAGATGTCAAATCTGAAGCCATTGCCAACCCAAAGAAGGTGTGGTTTGAGAAATTCCCAAGCCTTCCAAATACTCTGCAAAATAAAAGTGCCCTTAATCTTAACTGGAACAAGGCAGAGAAGGAGAGATTGAAAGTTAAGACCCTTCCAAGTGAGCCCGCCAGAGGGACACCCTAACAAATACCATGCTAAAGGAGAATTTTCCATGCTTCATTCCCTTCCAGGCTATGCAAGATCCATTTAGCACAAAGAGCCTGCCCCTGGTGTTTAACATCAATTAACCCCAGACCACCACTTCTTTAGGCATACAACACACTTCCCAAGAAACCCTGTGGAACCCCTTGTGCCCTTCAGTGTTGGCCCAAAGGAAATCACGAAGAAGCTTCTCAAGTTTGGCATAAGCAACATTGGAAGGAGCCCAACATGAGGAGTAATACACATGTGTGGCAGCCAAAACCTTAGAGCATATTTGAAATTTCCTGCTAGAGAAAGTGGTTTGGTGATCCAAAAGAAATTTTGTGTTCAACACGTTGGACCACATAAGACCAAAGCTGAGCTGAAGTAGCTTTGAAAAGTGAAAGGGATACCAAGAAATTTAAATTGCACCCCATGTTGGATCTAACTCCATTTCATACCAGCCAACCAAGCAAGAATGGGAGACTGAGATTTTCAATAACACTGAGTTTTCTCCCATTGAATAACAGAACCTGAAGCAAGACAAAAAGTGTCCAGACAATCAAGAGCATGATGAATAGATTTCTCGTCCTCCAAGAGTGTGAGAAAATAATCATCAACAAAATGACCATTAATAAGCTTTTGAGTAGAAGAAGGTAAAGAAATACCTTTCACTAATCCTTGAGAAGCATTGTGAGCAAGAAGATAACTAAATCCTTCAACAACCAACACATAAAGGGAAGGGGCTAGGGGGCAACCTTGCCTAATAGATCTGAACAAACCAAACCTGGAAGATTGGGCACCATTAATAGTAATACAGGCACCAACATTTTGAAAGAGCATTTGCATAGACCTAACAAAGCGAGGACCAAACCCTAAAGCTTGGAGCATAGCTAAGATGAAAGACCATTCAATTCTATCATATGCTTTAGCAAAATCAATCTTGATAAATAAAGCTTGTTGAGAGGAAAGACGAGCCCATTCCATACCTTCCCAAATGGCTATAATATTATCAAGAATATACCTATGTTTAATGAAGCCAGTTTGTTCACTTCTAATTATCAAAGGCGAAGATTAGAAATCTTGTTAGCCAAAGCCTTAGCAATGATCTTGTAAGACATGTTAAGCAAAGTAATGGGTCTCCAATTAGAAATTTGCTCGGGATATCCTGCTTTGGGAATGAATTTGATATTGCCTTGATTGATCAGGTCACCCAAAGAATGAGTCTCCAGAGCTTCCAAGTAGACATTGTGGAGATCAAGACCAATAGTGTCCCCAGAGCTTGATAAAATTCAACAGAAATCCATCAACCCCTGGAGCTTTATCTGAATCCATTTGAAAGGTAGCACCTTTAAGATCAAAAAGAGATAAAGGCCTATCACAAGCCACCCGTTGGGTTTGGGAAACTTTGTAGGGCACCACTTGGAGACATTTTAAAAGGGTCGCCTCCTAATGGGAGTGGTAGGTTGAGCAATAAAAACCCCATGATAATGATGCACAAAATCTTGGAGAATCTCAGGCAAGGTGGTAAGCCTAGCATTGCCTTGAGAGATTGCCTTGATCTTGTCTAAAGATTGTTTGGAGCGCAACATGACAAAGAACTCCTTGGAAGCTCGGTCCCCAATTTTAAGCCAATACATGAGAGCACAAAGTTGCGCCCCATGGGTCTGATAGGATTCATGGAATTTAAGAGTGGGTCGCCAATAGGCAGCCTGGGTTTACAAAGCACAATTAAAAGGTGAGGCATTAAGCTCTTGTGAGATTCTGGAGAACTCGTGATATGAAGCCTCATGGGCATGCTTCCTGAAGATGGAGGCATGCTTCCCATATATACAGAGAAAGGTGGTGGTGCACTTGATAACATCATTCCACCAAGTGATCCAACCAGAGCCATCAGAAGGCTGATCAACTAGATTCCATACTCGTTGTATGTGTGACACAATTCGAGCATGTTTAAGGTGAGCGGTGTTAAGAATTTGGCAAGCTTCTTTTCCTTGAACAAGGTGGTTAGGTTGTTTACTTCCATGTTGTCTAGATACTTGATTTGGATATCATTATGGGATGTGCTCTCTATGATGTAGTGTAATTTTGTCTTTACCTCCCTTTTGTTACAAAAAGGCGTGTTCTCTTTTCTCACTCTTGTTTAGGCAATGTCCACCTACCACTTTCACACCTAAGATGACGTGAACAATGATATTTATTAAATTCAGTCATAGAGATATCCATTAGAAAGAAGTTAGAGTAAGAACAAGATGTGATCACTATAGGGACCCTACAACAAGCGAGGGTTTGATCGAAGAAACAGTTCACCAAATGATTTAATGAAATTTAAATCTTAATTAGAGGACTAAGATCAAATAAATAAAATAGTAATAAACACAATCTATCACGCAAGAAATAAGCAAATATAAGTAATAGTGAAATAGAGTGACGTGGCTTGTATTGATATATCTAAACTAATTCTAGGCTAGGAAAAAAAAATGAGAAGGCTAGATCTGAAATGTGTATGCTCTGTTTGAAAAAATGGGATCTGAAACCTCTTCAAAAATACCTCCCGAGATAAGGATGGGACTTGCCTAAGTGTTGGTATTTGAATTGGGTGCTAGTGTCTCAAAGTAACTCTACTTTTGATCTTTTCAAGGTTTGAAATTTTCTACTTCCTTTTGCTCGTGTCGCATCCACTTTGTTGTAGGGTTCATGTGTCACACCTGAACCTACAAAACAAACCCTAACTGCATGCACAAGGATCAAACAAACATTAGATGGAATAATTAACACATATGCTTGAGTTGGACCAACCTCAACGGTCACCCCATTATGTTTGTCATCGAGTGTTGCAGACCGCATTTCGAGACTCTATGTAGTTAGTGTGTGTGTGTGTGTGTGTGTGTGTGAACTTAGGTTTACCTTGTGTCAATCGCACCAAGATAGTGAATAATGTAACCCAAATGTAGTCCTTGAATATTGTTCTTTGCCCAAGTAGTAAATAGTAAGTATTAGCCCAAAGTTGTCCAACCTCTAGTAATAGTGAGTAAGTCATATATATATATATATATATATATATATGATTCCCTTGTTTGAATTCATCATTAACAACCAAAAAGGTCGACCCAAAGTGATAGGTAGTAATTTAGAAAAGATAACAAATGATGTGGAAATTTTAACTTGGGGAAAGGTGGGAAAAGGATAGAAGTGCTTAAAGGGGACAATAGCACCTAGGCGTTCCTGTCCCTAATGGGAAGTACTATCTGGGATGCTCGAAGGATATAATGGAAAATAAAAAGTTGGGTCACATGTTGTCCAATGTTCAAAATTAAAGTAGTCATTCGAGAAAATCAAATGTTAAGGGTATTAAAAGGGATAAAGCAATGTAAAAGTAAAACAAGTGTTGTTAATGTCTATTTTTCTTTCTTACGAATCATGCATCTAATGACATACTTAGAGGCATGATGTAAATTGAAAGTGCGTGATTTCATGACTACAATTCGTAAGTGTTGATTTATAAAATTCTTGCACGATCTCACTTCTTTGTATTTTTTGCAAATTGTTTCAATATCAATGTATTGTCATCCTTTGATATATCATTCGATGCAAAATGAGGGGTCTATGTAAGATCATCTTGTTGTATGTTTGAATTATGATGAAGTGTGCAATAATTGTGTAAATTGTTGTCCTCTTTTGGTTGTTACTAGTTCATTTTGTTTAAATTTGGGAGACTCCTTACCCAATGGATTCCAAACACTGATCATGGTTAATTTGACCATTCCTTCTAGCAATATTTTCATTAAATTGTATTCAATACTGAGATCTCCATTCAATTTTACAAATCCTTTGAGGTTTCAATCGTTATAACTTAGGATTTGTGGTTATAAGCTTTCCTTTTCCCGTTCTTCATATCTTGAGATTATCTTATAAATCATAGATATCTTTACCATAATTAACTATTTGTTTGCATCCTTTATCCAATATCAAGAAAATTTATGATTCTTCCTACCAATGATAGAAAATTGGGTAGGAAATCATAATGGCTAAGTTGTTTATTTGGGTTTGATGAACTTTCCTTGTATATTGTATGTTATTATACGCATCTATGTTCTTGTAGGGTCTCTCCCCTAGGTTTCATAGAGCTCAAAGAGTAGGAGGATAACCACCCTCTTATTTTGTTTTCTTGAATCAGCCCCCAATTGGTGAAAGAGCTATTAAAACGACTCACCACACTCTTTTCACCCATTTGCACAATGAAACAAATCTATGTGCCAACAATGATCATGATGATGCATTTTTAATGTCTACAAGAAGTGTTTGGCACTAATCTCTGCAAGTATTTCAGGGCTCCAAATCATAGATGAAGCATACTCAAACCCGACATTACCTATTTTACCTGATTCTAAGTCTAGATTAGTCTGCAAAATATTAGGACAACTAAGTCAACTCATCCTCTTATGATTTATTGTATTTTAGTATGCGCTTTAATTGAATATCATTTTCTTTATAGCATTTACATGTAATGTTAGATCTCGAACTTTGGAGTGTTTATATACAAACTATAATTGTGTATTAGTTTCAAGTTTCAATCCAAATTAAGTAGGTAAACACATCTTATTTAATTTTGGGTGAAAACAAGTAATAGATTGAAAGGATTATTTGTAGATTGAACAATATATGTATCATCATGTTGTAAATTATTAGATGGAAACTCTTAAACTTTGTGCAACCTAAAAAGAGCAAGTGCCCAATGATAATGAAATACCTCAAAATGAGCTTTATATAGTGTCCTCCTTAGAAATATCTTTGTTTCCCACTATTTTCATTCTTTATTGATGGTGCTTGCCTATGGATGTTATTTACCTTTATATGGTCTTATATGGTGCTTTCTTATGGAATTTGTTTTCCTTTAAATGGTTATTTCCATTTTATGTTACTTCTATCTAAATGATTTCTCAATTTACTTATATATTGAAAATCCCTTTATATATTACCAAATAAATATCGTTGTATACATGTCTACTTCAAATTCTATGGTAGTGACAAATCATTGACTTTGAAACTAAGTGCATTTATCTACCACATAGATTGTCCCTTCTTGTAAATGCTCCTTTCGTTTGTGTTGCTTCCATCTAAATTTTATCTCAATTTGTTTATATATTCAAAACCCCTATATATTATTAAAAAAAATACCCTTGTAGATTTTATGGTAGTGACAAATAATTGACATTGGACATGAATGCATTTCTTTCCCACATGGATGTTGCTTTCCTATAAATGGTACTTATTATTCTACGTTGTTTTCATCTAAATATTATATCAATATGTTTATATATTCACAACCTGTGTGTACACACAAAATCAATCAAAATAAATACCCTTACATATATGTATATGATCCTATGTAGAAGAGAAATTATTGATATAGAAATTTGAATTCTTTTCTCTCATAACAATGGTGGAATCCAAATTGTATGTCTTTTGCAGTTATCTATGTAATAACCAAACAAATCTATCGGGTTTGAAGTTGAATGGTTTTTATTTAGCAGCCAAGGTGGAATTCAAACAATGTCATAACTGTCTGTATTTTGTTGCTTTCTTTCTATTTTGATTTTTGTTTGTTTGATCATGTCACTCAAGTTATCTTCCTCGCAAAGAATTTCCAATGTAACATTTCATGCCACATCCCTATGCAAGTTGGTTGAAGACACTTTACCCCATTGGTCTAAACATATACATATGAACAATGAAGCAAGTTGGGGAAAACAAGAATCAAAGGTCTAACTAATAACTGTAACACATTCTTCTCTAGGACGGGTAGACATTGTTGTCACACTCTTGACACTTAGCTGCTTACATTATACATGACAAAATTCACTTTTTTAAGCATAAAACGAAATAAATCAACATGAGTAAAGGATGTAACATGCATGACATAAAATGAAAAGAAATGAAGTATGCACAATTACCATTTGGGACATGGTCTAAAATAGTAAATTTTGTAGGTTGATTTTTACTTGACACATAGTCCATTGTAAACTTACTCTTTAAAAATGGAAAATAATAATCTTATAAAATATTTATCGAAATATTTAAATTTATAAGTAAAGAAGCGCCACATAGTGGATTGTTATTGTCCAAGATAGTGTCATTGAAATTGAACATGCTGAATTATATTGAGTAGATGTTTATAGTCGTTGAAATTGAACATGTGAATTATATTTATTATCAATTGACAATGATTCATAATTTGTATTATTAATTGACTCCAATCTAGCATTTGGGGTAGCCTGGCGGAGGAGGAGGAAGTGTTTGGTTGCTTCCATTTCCATTCAATGTTATGAATGCCATTGACAGACCCCATGTCAAATGAATTTCCAGATGACAATGCAGATACCACACACCTGCAACCACCAAATGTCAAAATCCAACTCAATACCAATACAATTTTCTGTCATAAAATGCTGTGCATAGGAATCATTACATACCTGGATTATCTGCAAGAAATCTGACAGCCACCCACCCATTGGCAGGCACCCCAATGGTATTCCTTGATGGCGGATCCACCAAATTAAAGTTGGAAGGGCCAGGGTAGTTCCCTTTTCCATACCCAACTACAAAGAAGTTATGACCATGCAGATGAATCGGATGATTTTCTGCAGAGGTAAGATTGGTCCCCTGCAGTATAAGTTGAACTGACTGATTGTATTTCAGGACCGAGACCCTTGTTCCAAACTGAGACTGCAAGTTCTGAACAGAATTTCCTGTGTAGGCAAATGGAGTAGGAGGGTTGTCTGGGAAATCTGGGAGTAAACCCCCTTGATGTTATTATAGTAAGCCTGCAAAAGAGAGATCTTAGGGACTTGGAATGTAATGTTGTTGATGGAAGCTTGGAATCTTGTATGGTTGGGGCCATTGCAGGTCTGTCCTCTCTTACAAGCTTCTTCATTCAGCTCTATGGCGAAGAAGAGATTCCTGTCAACCTTCTGCGGAACATTTGCTGGATATAATTGGGAGTTGAGGCTTTTAATGAATCCCATGCTATTGAAGACGGCAGCAGAGTCGTTCAGTTTGGGCAACTTTGGTTTGATAGCAAGGGGAAAAGAAGAAGAAGAAGAAGAAGAAGAAGAATTTCTGTGATATCTCAAGATGGAATAACTGTGTCTGGTGTTGACAGCGATGTTGGCAGACATGTAAGGAGTCATTCCTATGTAGTAGTCCCTTGATGGACCTCTATGTGCAGTGAGGAGGAGATCACATGTCTGTCCGGGGTCTATCACTATGCTGCTCACTGTGTATGGCTTTGTATACTCTGCATCAACTGCCACCACTGTTATCTTATGCTTGGCGACAGCAAAAAGTGTTCAATATTGAGAGCAGCATTGATCACCCTCATTAAGTATGTTTTTCCCTTCACCACTGGCATTGTCCACACATCTTCAAGAAATCAAGAAAACAAATTATTAAAATCTTATTAGTTTATGATTGAATCAAAATTCATTTCAGAATAATAAAGTTGCAATTTCCACGGACACCAGAGATCACCACAAGAACTGGGGCTGCAGAGTACAAAAATACCTTGAGCAGAACAGTTGTAGGTTGGTCCAGGGTGCCCATTAATGAGGTAAGCATCAGAAAGAGGAGGACCTCCACCAGAAGCAAGGACAGTACTTTCTAGCTTGGAAACGTTAAACCCCCACCATTCTCCTGCATAATTTCACAAGCTCAGTCTACTCTGTAGTCATGGTGAACCCACATTGTATATCAGTCGGCAACTGCCTAAATAAACTATGTAATTAACAATATTAAGAGCCAAAGTTTTGTGTACCCAGTATAAGCACATGTTCCTCTGCAGGAAACTGGAATGGGTATGGAACTCCCGTCTTAGGGTAGATAACCATGGCTCCATTCACAGTTGCTCTTAACCATTCAATGTGAGCATGCCACCAAAGTGTTCCTCTCTGTCCTGTGAGAGTAAACTTGTATGTGTAACTCTGACCTGTCTGAATTGGGCACTGAGTGATGAACCTTGGTCCATCAGCCCAGCAGCTTAGCTGCTGCTTCACTCCATGCCTTGATCACCACAATATAAACAAACTAATTGTGAGTAGAATAATAAATAAACCTGGTAAAAGAGTTAAGAGTCAGGTTTTGATGCATACCAATGTAGTGTGATGTTGTAGGACACTTGGTTTGTGACCTTCACTATGACTGTGTCCCCTTCTTGTGCATAGATGGTTGGCCCTGGAAACATTCCATTCACTGTAACAATGGTGGTGGAGTTGCAGAGCTTGGTAACATTCTTCAACTGTACCTGTAACGCCACAACCCCAAAAAGGCTTCAGCTTCCAACTTGTAAAACTCTACAGGAATCAGAATGGATCATCTAAAAACAGAGTGCCTTGCAGCATTACAATGCAAGCTAAGCTTTATCTAGTAGCCAGCACAATGTAGCCTAATTAATTACACATTGTAGAGAGTATGATCAATAATGAATAGTATGAGTAAACCTTGAAATCATAGCTTCTGGTGGTGGGCTCAGACAGACATGGAGTCCACTGTAAACAGATGAAGAAGAGCAGTAAGTGCAGCATCCTGATAATTAGGAGTTTGAATGCTCTATCAATCTCCACCACCTTTTCCTTTGAAGCTCTATTTCATGGAAAGGGAATACAGCAGAGCTCACATATAAAGGGAGGATGGGAGACAGTGTTGTATGATAAATGCTAATCCAGGAAGCCAAAAAGTAAAATAGAAAAAGCAACCGAGTTGATTTACATGGGAGTTGTGTACTTTTAACCAGCCCAGTCTGCAGGTGGCTCACCTCCATCTGGAAAGATGTGACACTAAGCAACATTGAAGGTGGTTCAGACTAAGTTGATATGTATAATATACAAGTCACAAGTCTGTATATAGATATGGTTATGGGTAACAGATTATATATGAATATAGTTAATATGGGGGATAGAAAGGTGTTGGCAAAGCAGGTGAAGCTGTCACGGGTACCTGCAGCACTGTAATTATAATTCCCTGAAATGTCATGGAAAAGAGGTTTAGTTTTACTGTCTTCCACGGGATGTCGATAACGTATTTGCCTCTGCTCACCAATTCACCTGTCTTGTGCTTTTTCCCCTCTTTCCAACTTTCTAACACAGTAAACAGCGGAAAGATACGAATACTCATGTGTTTCGAAGGATATGCAGCTTCTATACGCCACCTTTTTTCTCCTAATCATACAAAACGTAGATAATCAAGGGACATTCGGTGGAGAAATCATCAAATTAAAGTGGCACGCGTGCATATTCCTAAATGTGAATCATTTGTAATGAGAGCAAGTCCCCATCTCATTCCTTGTAATTGTACACACTTAATTTTTGGTTCGAGACTATATATTTGCGATGGTGCTACCATATTTGTATGTTTATTGGTCCATATTAGATTTTTTTAAAAGAATTATTATCAGTATTTTTTTATTTTTTTGGAGATTTCCTCCTTGATTTCTCATTGTCTTTATCCACATTTCTCGTGCCAATGGTATATATATATCTCAAATAGTGAAAAGAATAATAAAATAGTAAATGTAAAGGATTCATTTATTAGAAAATTATTCCCATGCTAAAACGAGATTTCAAGAATTTAGAAAGAGCATCTTTCATTTTACTTGTTGCATTCATTAAAAGTAATAAGGGTTTTGACCCTTGCATTACATTGGATTGATAATTGAAGTGTATTTTACTTGGTGTGTTGTTTGCCAAGTCAATAAAATTATAAGGGCATAATTATAATGGAAGGATAACACATGTTCCCATTAACAACCTCTATTCTTTACATCTTTACAAGCACTACCGGATGTTGATAATTGTTGTCCAAAATAGCACCCATGCTATTTGGACAACTTCATTTGAGTTGTAGACTCACACGGCTTCAAGAAAGAAATCTACGAAATGAAAGAACTTAGTGTTTCAGTAAATCTCAGAAAGCACAATGTTCAATGATTTTGCAAGTCCACACAACAAAGGAAAAGTCATGGAGTTATATGCCACGGAACAAGGCAAAAGTGGCCGCGCAACACCGAGAAGCGAAGAAAGGGGGTTGAGTGCGGAAGGAATATGAAAGGTCAACGGAAATAAGCCGCACAAGGTTGAAAGACCGTAGAACACGAAAAGTCACATAACACGAAAAGCCACATATAAGAGGAAACTCATGGAACAAAGGAGTAAACATCCGTGGAATAAGAAAATTTAAAAGTTACGTAACAAAGAGTTACATGAAATAGTCGACATCGCGGAAAGGTGGCAGAGGGTGAAGTAAAAGAAAATCTTGACTAGAAGACCTACGGTACAAAAGAGGTCGTGGAAAGTAAAAGTATGGTCGCGGATCAGTAAGAAAGGAAACAAGTCTGTGGATCATTTAGAAGTTGCTAAAAGTCGTGAAAGACCATGGAAATCAAAACAAGGCTGCAAATCACAATAGAAACATAAGATGACATGGAAGACATAAGGAAGACAACAAATCATCTAAAACATTCAAAGTATGATGAAGCCACGCATAATCTAGTTCAAAAGTACGAACCAATCCCAACCACTAATGATTAAATCTTGCATGCATTGATAGTCGGTCCACATTCTCGGACTATCCGATAGAGTGCATTGCAAGAAGTAACTTTTGTTGGCCATACCTATTTGCAAGTATTGAATCACAATTGGTTCTTGGTGGGCAACCGAGGTTGGCTCTCTTCACTATTAGCACCTTTTTTCTCCTTATCTCCTCTCTTCTTTATTTATAAGAGGCAACTCGATATCATTTGTAAAAGATTCTCTCAGATCAAAATCACTATGTCAAAACGGTGGTCGAGCTTTCACGATTTGTAGACCTCTGATTTGGTCACATATAATGGGCTTGGTGCCCTCCCCAGTGATGTAATGGATAATGTATATTTTATCAATAAAATATTGTTATTATGGCTCATACATGCCCTTTACTTACATTTATTTTATCTCTTACCTCTTTGCTCATTTATGTTCAGTCATGTGTGGGTTATATTTGCATGTGTTTTCATTTCTCCGTGTCTAAGATGTTTGGAATGGAATGGTTCACATAGTGTTGATCTATTACATGTATACCCTCTCATCATGTGTTTTCCCTTGTTTGTTCTTGTTGTCACGTGGATCGTGCACGTGTTAGATCATAAAGTTGATCCAGTACAACATAGGAACATCCCCAAGGTGTGGAATCTTGGATCCTTGGGATGAACCTCCGAAATAGGTTGGCTTCCTCCTAAAATATGTGCATCTAATTAAAGATCAAGTTGCAGAACCTACGATTACTGGAAATAAAACTAAATACAACTATTCAATACTTTTCTAAGAAAAGGGAAAGAAAGATAACTAAAAATAAAGTGTGGTGATGCACCAATAGTGAAGGGACAAAATGACCGGCTTGTATAAGCACAAAACATTTGACAAAAAGACAATAATATGCACAACTCCCTATCTTAACCTCTTAACATAAGTATTTTGTATGAAGGTTAGAAACTTAAATAATAATAGAAGGGATTCACATGCGATTCCACAACTATCACAAATAAGATTAGTTTGTCACAACATACAACCTGCAAAGAGAAGAACTAACTTCATATGAAGGTAAAATGGATCATATAAGTACCAGGAAAGAGATTCACAAGTACAATAATCAACCATCAACATACACAACACATGCAAGTGAAAGAAGGCAAAATATCAGTTCTGTATATAATATTAAGGCTTGATCCTATGTACAAGTGCTCAAAAGGGCAAAGCCTCCTTACATAATAGATAAAAAGTCCCTTAATATAGTGTGGATCCTTGTCTATAAAACTAAAGAGGTTAAGCAATATCAGTTACTCCCCTAACTAATTACATTCTAAAAATAGGATGCATTTAAAACTATAAAAGGGTCCTCCTCAAAAATAGCCAAATGGCTATGCAACTTTGACTAGTCAAACCTGTAACTCAAAACGGTTGGATCGAGGCTAGAGGAATGTGAAAAAATGATAACGACTTGAAGGAAAATTCAGCTGGAATTGGTGCCACCTTTTGTTTGTGCGTCCCGATCTTTATCTTTATTGACTTCCTTAGTATCCTCTCCATTTTTTTGTTTCGATATTCAAGAAATCGTTTGATGATTTCCTACACTTTTTTGTCATTAGGCCCACGTACATAGTGGTTTAGGATCTCAACAGTCGATTGATGCTTGAGTCGAGCTTTTACATGCGCCTCTTGACTCTACCCATAACCTTTTGAAGTTGGCCCAAAAGCCTTGATACAACACTACTAGCTTCAAGCTTGTCAACGAGACTAAAGATAAAAAAACTTGGTTACTCATGTACCCTCCTTGACCAAACTCTTGAATTCATAAACTATATCATCTGTTGGGAGTGCCTTTAGGTCATTGTCTTGGAATTTGTAATGGATTTTATTGAATTCATCGACAATATCATCAACAAAATCAATTCCCTCATTCCTTACACCGACCAATTTCTAAATTGCTTCTTTGAGCATTTAAATGCATAACTCCATGGCATCATAGTATTCAAAGAGCTTGGAAGGGTCATCAATGATCCCTTCACTGAGGATAACATCTAGATTAATTTTTCGTAACTCCCTCCAAGTTTCTAGAGTAAGTTCCCAATTATCACATTCATCTCCCAAAATATTGCACATCTTGGTCACAGTATCCTTCTTTGTTTCAAGTTCATCATGCATAACCACCGCATCTTTGATCACTTGAACACCTTTATGGATCAGATGTTCTATACAAGCTCCAACTGCTTGCCCTTGACCAATTTTATCTACTGTAGAGAAAGAAGTGGCATCAAATGTTGTTGTGATTACAAGGCCGATGGAATGAGTAGGATGTGTGATCTTATGAAGGATGGTTGTCAGTTGCTCCACTTTATTTTTGAGCTCATCCTTGGTGACCTTGTCTTTATCAAAATTTTCTATAAGGTTTCCAAGGGAAATTTGGACATCCTGTTTTGCACCTTCATGTGTAGCCTTTCCCAAGGAGACCTTGGAGATCTGGTAATTAGTTGTTGTGATATCTTCTTTTGATTTGTCTCAGCAACAATTATTACAATTTCAACAAAACTCTCCTCGGATTGATCAACCAATAGATGAGAGATGGTCTTCATCTTCTTTGACTGGCATCAGGGAGCAAGATCTAGACTGCTAAGATCAAAATCATCAGCAATGAATACCTTATTCTTCTTCTTAGGGGTTTGGTCAATTAGCCAGGAAGGAGTGAAATAAGATCTAATTTTCTGAGAGGATGGAAAGGGAAAGGAAACCATGGGGGTTAAAATAATAGGTGATGAAAGGACAATTGTTATATTGGTAATGAGTGACAAGGAAGGAGTAACTAGTGGAGGAGGGATGGACAAGATGGCTACAGGTATGGATGAAATGGGAAGGGTGATAAGAGGAGAAGTGGGAAGAGACAAGGTTGGGGAAGAGGAGTCCTTAAGGGAGAACCCAAAGCTAGACTATCTCCAGATGAAAGAGAAGGAAGGGAAGAAAATACTTGGGCCATGGAAGGAGAGGAGGTGGACAAGATGGGAGAAGAGGAAGTGGAAGGAGAAGGAATAGAGGTTGTGAGTGGAGGAAGCGTGAGAGGTGGAGGAGAGGAAGGAATTGAAAATGGGGAAGAAGGAAGAGGAGGTGAGAGAGGATACTACAACACTTGGATAATAGAGGATGGAGAAAGGCTCAAATCAATTAACTCAGTGGAAGGGGAAGAAGAAGAAGGTCATGTGCCTTGCTTACAAATTTGATTTTGTGAGGCTTGAAATGGGTCTTTCTTCTTTTGTAGTAGTAGGATGGCCCACCACTGGTTGTACTTGTGGATTGGCAATTGAAGTGTGCTCTAGGTCTTTGGGTGAAATTCCCAAGGAAATTAGCCACTGGTGGGTGTGGTTGAGGATGTCTGTTGCATGTTCCTTGGTGACCATGCACTTTTAGAGTGACCAATTGATTGAGGGTAGAGGTTTTGCCCTTATGTTCATCTGAGTATATGAGGGGTCCAAGACCTCCTCGTTATCATAGATACCTTCAAGAATGTTTTTGACGCTGTATTTGACCACCTCTTCAAGTGTCAATTTACAATAATCCTTCTCTTTGATGGCCACCTCATCTCTACAATAAATCCATATATCCTCTAATTGAGGCATATGAACATTGGTTGGCTCGATTCGCCAACAATGACCCATAAATCAAAATTTATTCGTGGATGGAAGGTCTTGATCGTCATCTACTACATTTATCCTTTAAAATTCTTGGCCTTGTAAGATTATTCACATGCATATCAGCCCATGGTGAAAGGAAACTGAACCCCTACCTTATGCTTTTGCTTTGTTGATATTTATGGATATGGAGCAATTATCTGACCAATTCCATTAAGACCCATTTTTCACTAGGGAACCTTGGAAGTTTGTAAGGAGCACCTGAAAATCCTCTTACTTTGAGGTATGTGAAGGTTGGGAACTACAAGAAGATACATCCCCAAATTCTGACCACGTTCCAAACTTCATTTGTGATTCGATGGTTGTACAAGTCTTTATCAAATGTACATATAACAGAATAGAAGAAGGCGTCATTCACCCTTCTAAAATTTTTTTGGTCATTCCTTCATTATTAATTGGGGATAAAATTCATATATTTTTACTTGGTTTCTTGAACTAACAGATGTCAGCCCTGGATAATTCCTCATCCTCACTGCGGTATACACGAGGTAGGAAGTCATGTAGAAATTTCCTAAGATCCGAACTTCTAGCAATTGTGAGTGTAAGGCATTGTTGATATGCTTAACCCATTAGATCATGGTAGTATTCTTATGAATAGTAGATATGTACTGGTACATCCACTTCGAAAATCCCTTGAAGAAGGAAGGCCCACAATTCTACTTAGCAAGGTAATTAAGTCATTAACTTCTGGATGAAGTTAGAATGGGGAATGGTCTTTGGGAACTTGGTGACTTTCGGCCTTGGCTTGGTTAGGTAACTCTTGTTAATAATATTAATATAAGTATCAAAATTATTATTTTGATGCTCCAGAGCCGTTTTAGGAAAGATTGATGTATAACCTTCAACATTAGGAAGCCTGAATAACTCCTCAAGGCGGTCAAGTATACAATATGATCACTACCACTTTGTCTAGATCCTTAACTAGTTGAGATTCAACATCATTTGCACAATTGTTGTGTATAAAAACTTTGGGCACTACATAGAAGGTGGGAAAGAAGCTGTCAAGTCTATACCACTATCGTAAATACTTTTAATCCAAGCGGACTTGGATGGAGCCTTGATTCTATTCCAAAAGTCAGGGAGGTCAATATGATTGAGATCAATGTCCCTGATGTTATCGAAGTCTGATGTGATGTTAGAGGGGAAAGTGTTGGACCTTGGAATATTGGCTAAGTACCAAAGGGTGCGCGCGCACACATGACCAATAAGGAGAAAGGCGTGCAAGGAGAAGTGCGTGAGACAAAGAGGTTTAAGAAGGGTTTATGAGAAACCAGGGCATATGCGGAAGGCAGAGCCTTGGGTTCAAAGGACTTAGCCATATTCGGCATTTTGGAGGCACTTGAGGAAAAACGTGACCCAAATAGGCGTGTTGAGTGGATAAGGTGCTATCCTGGAACCTTGGAGGTCAAGAAAAGGATATTCCACACAAGGAATATTCCCGGAAGACATCATTGCAGAGAGTGGAGGGCTTGCAAAGGGATAAACATTCGTCATTGGAGGACCACATTGAAACTTGGCATATGATTGAAGGCATGGTGGTGGGTGCTGATCCTATAAAAAGAGATGCTTGAAAGTAAGGAAAACACACTGAGATAGAGAGAAGACAGAAGAAGAGCAGATACAAGTGTTGAGTAATAGAGGGTTGTACTAGTGCTAGGGTTTAGAGCACTTAGTGCTAAGGTTTCTAAAGGATGTAATAGGCCTTTGTATGGCACTAGGGTTTGTAAGAAGGGTTGAAATGGGTTAAGTCTTTGTCATTTAACATGTATGGTCTGAGATGACCTCTTTTGATTGTAATATGGCTACTAAACTATTTTGAATGAATGAATATATATATATATATATATATATATATATATATATATATATATATATATATATATATATATATATATATATATATGAGGTTTGTATGCTTAAGGGTGTAATCCCTTGTGTTAAATGGCTATCATTGTTCGAGATCTGATTTAGCATGCTTATTACTTTGTTTCGTAATGCATTTATGTGTGATTTTCTAGATGCTCCTTTTACCTTATTAACTAAAGTGAATGTATTTCTCATTCTGTAAATAATCCTACATCAATGGAAAAACCTTCTCACAATGCTTAAATAAAGGAGGGGTTCGGTGCCCGCACATGCCTCGGGTGAGCGCCCAATGCCCGCCGGTGATAGGCCGGTGTGCTTGGGTTTAGAAGTGGTATTAAGGGTACATAAAATGACTACATCTTGGTTCCATTTCCGGGAACTCTTTTCGAAGCTGTTGTGAGAATGATGTGTGATGACAAAGTGCTTGACGCTGGACAATGTCGAAGCATGGTTTCGGTGCATGGAAGGACAAGTTTTGTCGAGAGATTTAGTACTGAACCTGATTTTGATGCACGTAAATGGGTAGAAGAATATATGTATCATGAGCTATATGAGACCTTATTTTGTTGTTTTCCAATGGAGTTATATGAATGGATTTCGACATATGCATCTAGATCAAGCTAGTACTATAGATCTCGTGTATGGACCCAAGATGAGTATTAGAGGCTACAGGATGTTGATCTGACTTGGACACATGCTGTTGATCATTGGTGGAGAAGAGTGTTGACTAATTATACCCTAGAATACGCTATTTCTACATATTCTTGTCCGAGAGGTTGTTGAGTTTGAGTTCTTAAAGGATCCTAAAGGATCATTTTTGTGTGCTATCCCCTTAGCTATAAAGATCCTGATCATTACACTGAGTTTGGAAGCATTTCCTATGGCCGACTAAGCTTCTTTTGAGCACCAAGGCGGAAAGCTAGGGTGGAGGAAGATGGCGGACCTTGTGGATGAAAAGGAGAGGGAGGAGAGATGACTCAAGTATAATGAAGCTCGTGAAAGGGAGTTAGTTAGACAATGTGAAGTTGCAGGAGCGATGGATTTATGGAGGCAGACGTTGCGGGGAGGAATTGAGGTTCACGCAGATATTGTGGAGCTCGAGCGAGTCTATGCTACCCCATCTTGGCAAGCGGGAGAGAGACCCCTTCAACTTCTGATGAGATTTCTTCACTTGGAGAAAGGAGATCCATTGGCACACATCTGAATCTACATGGTGACCAACCCCTAGCGCTTAGTTTTCCTAATCCAGAGATAAGTATTACTAACCTAGTTGGTATTAGTGGAAGTAATCGATCACACTCAGGAGGTATAACTTTTCATTTGGCACATCTATGGCGCACAATCATTCCTTGTGTTTGGAGGTATATTATCCGGAACAAAATGTGGGCAAGGCATGCAGTACAAAAAGCTTAGGTATTGTATCTAGAAGTGGCACGGGACACGCATTTGGTAGCGGTGTAATATCATAGACTGTTGACGTGTAGTTCAACGTGATAGTAGGAACACTAAGCATAACCACTTTAGGGCCTTTACCAGCTATGAGAGGTGGATCTGGTGGAATAGGAGCTAGTATACCTGGTGGTCTTGACAGATCTAGAGGATCTAGTGGATCAGGAGGAGTAGGCGCTGGTGGATCTGGTAGTGGAGGCAACACTAGAGGAAATCAAGGTTCTAGATCGGTGGATACGGGCCTCAACCACCTCAGTAAGTATTTTTTGAAATGTCTTTACATCTACCAGACTACAAAGGTGTTGATGATGCTACGTCTTGTTTTCTATTTTTCCCCTTGGGAAAAAATGGACAACACGAGTAAATTGGACCCATAAAACATGAGAGGAATTCATGAGACAAAACAGGAGAGGAATTCATGAGACGTTTCAGGATAATTTTGTGTTTAAGGAATATTCACATGGCCTGAGATTTTACAAAATAAGCCAAGGGCCATTGAGTAAAAATTTAGCTCACCGAGTAGCTCAGTGAGCTAGCCAAGTTGAGAAGGCATTAAGTAAAAATGGAGCTCGGTTCAAGGATTCGAGCTCAATATCGACCCATGCTTGCTTAAAACATCGGTGGCACATAGGTAAGCTCTAAGGGAGTTTCCCGGTTGATAGCTTCGGTGAGAGCTCGATCGTCAACTCGGTGCATAGCTCCAGGAATAGCTTGGTTAAGCTAAGCCTTAAGGATGAGATCGATGAGTCTCATCCACAATAGCAAAGGAATTTGATGTCATCTCGATTGTGAACTTGTTGGTAGCTTAGATCAGAAGCTCGCACTAGGGAACATGTCAAATTATAAGTGGAGCTTAGGTGGTCGAGAGAGAGTTCACAACTCGTTGTAAGAATAAAATTTCCTGGAATAACCATCCACGAATCATCATAAAATAAAGGAGCTCACACATGATAGGTTTCAATCTGGGAGGAGGATGTCTATAAGGCGAGTTGATGATTCTCAGGTTTTGGAAATGGAACTAGATGCTCATTCTAGCTAATTTTGGTTCTCGACTGTAGAGCCCGCAAGAATGAGCTCAATCATTAGTGAGATGTTTTGGGATGCTTTGAGTTGCATTGACGAGCTTTGGTGTGAGATTTTAGATCTTGTAGGAATAGAAACAAGGTGTGATTCGGGTGAGTGAGCCACCCGAGGTTGATGTGGAGTTGTGAGCTTGACTCGTTGTGGAGATATTTCCAGATGAAGGTTCGTAAAGCTATAACATGGTGGAGAAGAGTTTTGGTGTGATTGATTTTCATAGTGAGTGGCTCGACTTGTGCTCAAGCTCGGGAATGTAGAGGAAGAGCAATATTCACTGAGGTTGGGAGAAGCTCGGTGTAAGGAACATGGTGAGATGAGAATTTGGTGGATTTAGATTGGGATTTCAATCGAGTTAGGTAAATTACTTGACCAAAATGAAGATGGCTAAACAGAGATAAATAGAATGAATTGGAAAGGTTAATACCTTGACCACTAACTCGACTTCAAGAAATAATAATGAACCAATGCAAGCTCAAAACAGACATGCCTCATTATGACTCAGCTCAAATGTGACTCGGGAAAGTTAACTCCATTGACCGAGTTGAGCCGATGTGAGGTGGCACAAGATACCTCATGCGGGTGAGCTGGATAGAGCTGAGTTGAGTTAGTATAGGAGATCGATCAAATGAGTGGGTGATGAGAGGAAACGATATGAGACAAGCTATGAGTGAAGTCAGCTTGTAGAAGATGGCTCGACTTGAGTACACAAAAATCATGAAAGTCGATACACAGGTGAACTCGGTTCTTGCAAATGACAAGGGTCAGTCCGATTGATAGGGGATCATTGTCCTACCTCGGGGCCAAATACGAAAGTGAGCTCAATGCAAGCTAACTCGCTTAACCAAGTTAAGCTCGTGCATAGTCGTTTGTGAATTGGCGAGCTCATTTGATAAAAAATGAGGTAACTCGGTTGGCCGAGTTAAGAATGAGTTAGGGATAGCTCAGTGAAAGATCTCAGAGCTCATGGGAATATGAAGAGGTTGGGCCCTACGGGATGAAATGCCAAGCCATGATGACGAGATGTTGAGCTAAGGTAAAGGTTCCACAATGGGGGGATTTCGGGGACTGTGGGCCATGGTGGAGATTAGCGAAAAAATAAGCCAAGTGGGACTTTGATGATGGCAAGCCGAGAAAGATGTTCCACAATGTGGAGATTCATGCAAGCATGGTCAAGTGGGAATTATGAAATGGCAAGCCAAGGGAGAGGTTCCACAAATTAAACATGTAATTTGAAGCCCGAGTCAATGGCCGAGTTATTCATCGAGTTGTTAGGGAGGCTATAGGAAAAATGGTGAGTTAATCACTAAGTTATTAGCATGGAAGTTAGAGCTATTCTTGGAAGCAAGAAAGTGACTTAGTCATGATAGGGCTCTATATACATGGTTACATCATCAAGTCATCAGGATCATGGTCAGGTTGCAGAGGTGTTCGAGTACAAGGTGAGCATGTGTAGATGATTCCATAGTGGGGCGAGTTCGTGTGGAGTGCCATGCGAAAGGGCCGAGTTGGGTCTGATTTGATATTAACCGATGCATGACGATCGGGGACATGGAGAAGCTCAATCGAGTTGTGTGATGGTGAGTTATGTGTAGAGCTCGAATGAATCGCTTTTGGTGAAGCATAATAGGTTCAAGGATGATCGGGTAATGCACGATGAACTCACGAGAATCGATGGTCGATGGAGGAGCTTGATGTAAAAGAGCTCGATTCTGAGATAGAATGGAAAGTCAATCAATGCAAAGCTCGTGGGAGCTCATGGCTAAGCAGATCGAGAGGAAGAGAACTCGAAAAATATGGCTCAATGGGTTGAAGACAAATTAAAATTGCATGAGTTTGGCACGATGCGAACAATGATATCCAACGGTCTCTAGGCAACTTGGTTAGCTGAGCTATGAGCGAGCTCACTAGGGAAGTCATTGTCAAGCTTGAGGGCTCGTCGCATAGATAACGAGCTGAAAGGAAGAATAAGCTCATGCCAAGTTCACGAGAAGACATAATTTCTCGGTGATGGTTGGAGTCAAGGGTCGATCTTAAGACGAGTTGAGTTGCAGTGTGAAGAGATTGAGTTGAGTCGGACCGAGTTGCTTGGTCGATTGTAATGACAATGTATGATGAACTCATAGATGGAGCTCGGTGTAAAGGCTGAGCAGATCATTGATGATGGATTGGTAGGAGAAGAGGGAGCTTAGAGATAGGTCACAAATGAGATGATTCCTAGCTCAACCGACTTGGAGGCAAGCTCTTGCAGTAAGAGTCAAGTTACAAGACCGGCGAGGAGGAAAGAGCTCAACTCGGTGAACCGAGTTGAATGAGCTAAAATAGAGAATTGATAGGAGTCGAGTGATGCATGATTGAATAATAGAAGAAAATTGTGAGCTCAAACTCAAAGGAACACATGCATCAATGAGTTTGGAGGTGAAGGCATGAATTCTAGGTTCGAACATTAGGAGCTCTATGGCATAGAGAGTTCGATTCTTGAGGACTGAAAGTGGGAAATAATGCTATGATCTTGCACTCTGGAAATTTCGTGTCGTGTGAGCTATTAGGATGGCTTGGTTAGGAGGATGGGTGAATCGATGAGCAAGCCACTATGAAGGATCACAAACCACCTTCATGTGAAGGCATTCGAGATGCTTGAGTGAGCTGAGCTAGGCTCGAGTAGATAGGAGGTATGCTCACCAAATGGATTCAAATACATCAATCGAGAGAGCTCATTTTGGGACAAGTTACTCGGATGTGATGAATTCAAGCCAGTAGAATGCAAGACACGAGTCTAGTAGCAAGCTCATGAGCCCGTTGTTGTAAAAATGAATGTGAAGAGAATGCATGACTCGCTCGTGCATAAAAACGAGTTGACGATGTGGTCCAGGTAGTTGTGAGGGGCTCAGGGAAAAAAATTAAAAGGAGTTTAACTCTCCAAGTTGAGCCATGCATTGAGATGAGTTCGTAGAAATCAACGGTCGAGAGATATTGTAAGGGAATATCTTAGAGCGGGTTGTTGGAATTGGAATGTAACTTGTAGAAGTCAAGTCTTTACTAACTCGGTGAATAGAAAAGATCTCGTTCAATGTGTTCAAGAGACATTACTCGGTGGTGAGCCCGTGTAGACAAGTAGAGCTCAATGTGGAATCGAGTTCGGTTGAGGTGGAGATGAAAGAGCTCGAGCCCAACTCGATGAGCCAACCATCGAGTTGGGCTATTTTTGCCTTTTCCTCATGATTCCCCTTTCAGTGACAAACCACTCAATGGGGGTCCCACCATTAATTTTAATTAAATTAATATTTTTATTTAAATATTTTATTAATAATATTTATTATTATTATTAAAATATTTTATTAAAATATTATTTTAATTAATTGAGAAGATTAGGTCAACAGAAATTAATGACACATGATGGAACCTTCTAAAGTGGTTCAACCAACTGTAATAAATACATCATGTACCTTCAATTTAGGAAGGGAATTTATGACTTTTTCTCTCCTCTCTCACAAATTCTTCTATAAATGTAAGTTGGAAGCTCATTCCAAGGGGTTCCAACAGTCAGATAGGTTGGACAGGTTAGATATCCGAGACAAGTGCAAATTTTTCAAGAGTCCTCTCTCTTCTACACATTGTCTTTGTATGTTGAGGGAACTTTCAAGCCTCCTTTCCAAGACTGTAATGGAAACTATTTCCTCTTCTAAATGTATGATGCATTGTGCACATTATTAAAGTAATAAAAGTGTGTGTTTTGTGACTAATCTCAGTCCTTTCATCCTTCTATACTTCTTTGTGATTTTTCTCATGCTTGCAGGTACACTTTGTGCAAGTTCACGTTTCTATTGCAGGTTATTGGAGTTTTTTTCTTATCAAGTGGTGGAGTATTGCATGTAGTTGAGTTGTGGTGCTTATTCACCCTTCTCAATTTCATCCTTCTTCACTAGAAGACTGATAACTTGTTTGTTTGATCGAGTTTAACAAAGGGAACATGTGCTTCCTAGTATGTGGTATTCTGTACCCTCTCTAAGTTGCAGTAGGTGAAGTTGACTTGTGGTGCACACACCCTCTTCAAATTAACCCTTCTTGAGTCTGGAAACACCCTTTATTTGGTGCATCACCATCCCTAGTATAGTTTCATTTCTTGCAAATCTCTTTCCCTAAAACCCATGAAAATGTTAGCATAGGTCTAGATAGCCATTTTATTACACTAGGAGTAGTACAACACTTAGTTTAGGAAGAGGAAGTCAGCCTTCTCCTGGAGGTTCACCTTAAGCCCAAGTCCCACAACTTAAGAGGTGATCCCATGTGTCCCAATCATATCAAACGTCCTATTCATATTCTGGCCATTCGGAGGGTGCAATGATTTGGAAATAACATTTTTTGGCACACATGGTGGGGCCAAGTTGGTACTTCTCTTCTCACTTACACAAGTCAAAGTACCTGGTGACTCTATATCTCTGGATTCCAAATCTCAGTGCATTAACTTATGTGAAGAATTCAGACAAGAGCTTCTTCAAATCAAGGAAATTATCAGCATATTAAACTTTCCTTGTCTCCTCCAAAGAGAAGAAGAAGAGGCATTTCAACATCACTAGTTGTAGCTTTACCTCGTAGGGGTCATTCAAATCCTCCGTACGGAAGGTTTCCTCCACCAAGGAACAATCAACCTCTTGCTTGCTATGGCATGAAACCAAGTTTTTCTCCTTTCATGCAAACAAATCCTCTTCTGTTGGCACAATGTGACCCTATACCTATTTTGGCACTCAAAAGTTTACCATTTTACACAAGGAAACTCACGTTACTCCAGTGGAACATATTCTTGATGTAGCCAACATTTTTGTAGTACATAATATCATGGAGGACAATGTTGTAGTTAGACTTCTTGCTACCTCTTTTAAGGGAAAAGCACTTCAATGGTTTCGAGGGTTAAGTGTTGGCACTATAACCACTTAGGATGAGTTAGGAGAAAAGATTTGTAAATATTTTGAAGACAAGAGTGATCACCTATCACTTTTGGAACAACTCACTACCATGAAGAGAGCTCCCTAAGAATACATGAGTGATTTCAACTTCCGATTCCACAGACTTGGAATAGGATTCCAACACTCATAAATCCTTCTTCAAATAATGCATTCTTGTACTATTTGTGAGCCTTGAATAACGATGTAGCAATTATGATCCAGTCCATGGGAGGGACTACATTACCTGATGCCTATAATGTTGCCATAAGAGTGGAAAATTCCTTGATTCGAATGGAAAGATAGCTCCACGACCACCAATGTCATTGTCTCCAAATCTTACAAACAATCAACTTATCATTGATCCTATCCCAACAACCTCTAATCAACCAACTCAGTCTTCCCCTACCTCTTTGAATGATCTATTTGAATTCAAGTCACTGACTGCAAACTTTTGGAAACGAGCTTGTTGCACTCAAGAGGAAACAATTTCAATATAATCGTCCATACCAGCCACAAAACCAGTAGTATCAAGCTAACCGTCCTCCTTTTCAAGGGAACAATCAGCCTCAAAATCAAATTACAGGTCAAGCTACAAATGTCAGGCCTTTGAACTTTCAAAATCCTCTTGCTACTAGCTCATCTAGAGACATAGTACATGTTTAGAATAATCTAGTTCAAGATTACGAATGGTTCTATCCTTGTTCTCAACCCCACAATCAAAATATTTGTCCCAATGGAGTTCTTAGCTAGTGCCCTTATGGTTCAAATTTTATATGCCCCTTCAGAGCTAACAAAAATTCATCTACACAAGAAACATCAGATCAACCACAGGCACCTGAAGAAACCACTTTGTTAAACTGGCAAGTAGAAGATTTTTGTGGGTTGAATACAAATTCCTCATCAGTGGTGGAAAACACTCATTCCAAGAAGAGAGAAATGGAACCTCAACCTTCCAAAGTTGATCAAACATCCACTTCACAACCTCAGACACAAGCGGCGGTTGATAAAGATGCAGGAAAGAAATCGCCTTAAACACCTGTTAGCCAAGCTACAAGGAGAGAAGGATTTTCGGGCATCACAAGTACCCAATAAGCACTTTCTAAAAGAGGATCCTAACACCCAAAGAAGTGTCAAAAATTTTGGAGCAATTCCTTTCATCATAGTAGAACAGATGAAGAAGACCAACTTGAGCGTTACTATGTGGGACGCACTCTCAATTCCTTCTCAAAGAAATTTGTTGCGAGAGGCTCTAAATAGTTTTGGTACAACCGATGGATTGTCAGGTCGTGGAGCAACAACTGCTACGAGTTTGTGTCAACTAGAAGGGAAAAGTATTCCTAAAGCCAACAAACCACCGCCATTCTATATTTCCTTGATCATTGCAACCACTTGGTGCATAATTACATGATCGATTTTGGTGCCAATAGCTCAGTCATGCCCAAACAAATTGCAGATGTACTAGGCATACAATATGCACCGATTGCAAGAGGATTTGTTCAGCTAGATGGCACAATTGTTAAGACTATTGAGTTATCAAAGGACTTCAACTTACCATCCATGCATGCCCAAGTTTTTCATTCACCCAAGACATATCATTCATTGATCTCCCTCCTCTCTTTGCCATCTTCCTATCATGAGATTTCACTGCCAAGATGGGTGGTTATCTATCACTGATTGGTCACATATGATTCTCGGAATCGATATAGAACTAAAGTGACTATAAGGGAGAACCAATCTGCCATAATCATGTAGAACCCTACACTACTAGTCCTATAAATGGGAATTACACCATCGAGAGATCTAGAAGAAGAAGATGTTGATCATGAACCAACCACTCTTGTTGAAGAAGTCCTCGATACTATGCTAGATGAAGTAAGTAGAGATCATTAGTACGATCCCTACACTGATGTATTGGTAGAAGAAGAAGTTGGTTTGCTTGCTTTTGGAAGAAACAAGATTGGGTACATACTGCATTCATGAAGAAGATACAATCATACCACAACTCGGTCAAAACACCAAGCAATTCTGAAGGACTATGCAATTGTTCTTTGATGGCTCGAGGAGTAAGAATGGATCCAGTGGTGGTGCTGAATACGAGGCCCTTGCTGAATACGAGGCCCTTGTGTAAGGAATTCAACTAGCCCAAAAGAAGGGAATCAAGGCCCTAACTATTTTTGAGATAGTGAGTTAGTTGTTCATCAAGTGACGACACGTAGTACATCCAAGAATGATCTTTTAAGATCATACAAGAACCGAGTCTGGGACTTGATTGAATATTTCAAAGCTTTTGGGATCCATGTAATTCCTAGAAATCAAAATCAAGATGTTGATAGGCTTGCTACAATTGGCTCGCAATATGACATACCTATTGATATCATGAAGGAAGGGAAACAATTTTTCAAAAAGTGGTTTGACCTGTAGTCCCTGATAATGTGAGTAGCTGGCAAGTGTTCAATAGTGACAAATAAATTTTCCTTTTCCTACAAGAAGAGGTGGAGTTTGCTGTAAGAAATCAGGATAAGTTGCAAGAGTCATATGGTGATCAAATTATACAATTGAAAATCAAAAAATACTAAAAGCTTAGTCACTCTGGAATCCATTTTCAATTCAGATGATCAATCCAAAAGACAAAGCTCTAACATGGTGGTCAAAGAAGAAGATTTTGAGGAAGTCGAGGTAGTGCATGAGAAGTTTCTGAAGATTGGAAAAGTGTGTACTTCCGAAGAGAAAGAAGCTTTCATCAAAATTTGTCAAGATTATCATGACATTTTTGCATGGAGCTATAAAGACCTGCGTGGTTTTGATCTAGGTCTGGCACAACATACCATCGAACTAGATCCTAATTCCAAGCTAGTTTGTCAGAAACAGAGGCCAATTAATCCCAAAATTGAGCCAATAATGAGAAAGTAGCTAACCTAACTCGTCGAGGCCTATACTATTTTTCCCATCAAGCACTCCTCTTGGGTAGCCAATCTGTTCCCGTAAGGAAGAAGAATGAAGAGATTTGGTTGTGCGTAGATTTCAGGGATTTGAACCATGCCTCGTTGAAAGACCATTATCCTCTCCCATCAATGGAGTAGATTCTTCAAATGGTGGTAGGAGCCCAAATATTTTCTTTGCTCGATGGATATTCGGGTTATAATCAAATTCTAGTCCAAGAATCAGACCAATTTAAAATAGATTTCACTACCAAGTGGGGCATGTATTCCTACAACAAAATGCCATTCAGATTGTCCAATGTCGGGCTACTTTCCAAAGAGCCATGGACATGGCATTTAAGGGAATAATCAACAATATCATCTTGGTTTACCTTGATGACATAACTGTATATTCTAAGCATGTAGAAGACCACATCACACATCTAAGGAAGGTTTTCTGAAGGTGTAGGGAATTTGGGGTTTCACTTAACCCCAAGAAATGTATTTTTACAGTGCACGAGGGAAAGTTGTTGGGGCATGTTGTTTCAATGGAAGGACTATCAATCAATCCAGCCAAGATTCATTCGATTATGTCCTTATCTCTCCCAAGTCATAGGAAGGGCCTCTAGAGTTTTCTGGGAACCATAAATTTCATGTGGAGATTCATCCCTCAATTCGTGACATTAGCTAAACCATTGACAACCATGCTTTGAAGAAAAATATGCCATTCTCATGGACAAAGGAAGGAAGGGAGAGCTTTGAAGCCATCAAAACAACCATTTCTCAAGATCCCATGTTGGTAAACCCTAGGTTTGATAAATACTTTATCCTTTATGCTTTTGCAGGTCAAAAGAGAATTTCAGGGATCCTCACCCAACAAAATGATGATTTGTTAGTGTAGCCCATTGCTTTCTTGATCATTACCTCAAAGACTATGAGCTCAAATATTCATTCATTAAAAAACAAGTCTTTGTGGTTATTTGAGCTTTGAATAAATTCAAGCACATGTTGTCCAACAATAGAATTCACTGATGGTGTCTCATCCAGGTGTCAAGGAATTTTTGTTGAACAAAGAGATGAACAAAAGCGCACTAGATGGATCACGAAGGTGATGGAGTATGATGTGCACATCAAAGTCACTAAACTTGTCAGAGGTAAAGGTTTGTGTCAACAACTTGACTGTAGACATGGAATCAAAAGGTGATGAGGACGTGACACTCCTAAACACTGATGAGAGTGATGATCAAGTTGACTGGTTATCCAAAATGAAGAATTTCCTCTTCTCAGGAGTATATCCTATGAACATGGATAAAAATCAAAGATAAAATTTCCATCTTTAGTCTATTCCATATGTTTTGGTAGATAACGTTCTCTTTTGAAGGGATTTGAATGGTGTTCTCCTTTGGTGCATGGGACCGAAACATGTAAGTAAGATACTAGAAGAGTTTCACAATGGCCTATTTGGAGGACATTATTCTGCACGAACAACTACTACCAAGATCATGTGAGCTAGCTACTATTGGCTGGATTTGTTCAAATATTCCCATCTCTGGGTAAGGAAATGTAAGGAATGTGCCATTTTCACGAGAAAGCAGAAGTTAACAGCTCTTCCACTGCATCTAATTCAAGTGGATCAACCCTTTTTCCAATGGGGGTTGGACTTCATCAGAATGATTAATCCTCCATCCAGTGATGGACATAAATGGGTCCTTACTACAACAGACTATTTTACTCGATGGACAGAGGTGGTAGCATTGAAAGAGAGAAATGAGAAGGTGGTTTTGGATTTCTTGGAAGGTATAATGACAAGGTTTGGTGTTCCGTTTACAATCATTTCAGACAACACGATGGATTTTCTTGGTATGAAGTTGAGTGAATGGGTTGTTAAAAATGGGGTCTACCTCAAGACTTCGTCTAATTACTATCCGCAAGGAAACGGATTGGCTGAGTCTAGTAACAAAAACCTCATAAGGATTATTAAGTGCATGATGGAAACTAACAAGAGGACTTGGCATACACAACTTAAGATTGCTTTATGGGTAGATTGGATCACACCTAAAAGGGCCATCAAAAATTCCCCTTTTGTTATTGTATATGGAAGAGAGGAAAAAATTCCGCTCTCCTTGGAGTTACCATCTTTGGAGTTAGCTCAACAACTTGAAGTTATGGAGAATGATCCTCTGACAGTTAGGTTTGCTTTGAACTCATAGAGTTTGAAGAAGTACAAACAAGGCTATGAAGACTTTGGAGTGACATCAGGCTTAGGTTAAGAAATCTTTTGACAAGAAGGTGTTCGACAACCATTTTCAAGAGGGAGATTTAGTCCTCAAATGGGATGAAGACAGGGCCAAACCATGCAAGCACGCCAAATTTGACGTTATTTGGAGTGGGCCATACATTATCACAAGTTGCAAAGAGGCGAATTGATTTTTTCTTTCTAGGATCAATGGAGAAGAACTTATTAGGAAATAAGGGATAAAATATGTGGAACAATCCCTCACAGAATCACAACAATAGAAACTAATATGCATAAAATATTACAAATCTCAAATAAAAGTGCAGAATAAAATAACACAACACAAAGAGATAATATTTAATGTGGTTCACCCAATTTGGGCTATGTCCACCAAGAATCACTTGCTCAAATTTTATTACAAGCCACTGCTCTCTCAATACAATACCTAGATCTATTTGGAGCTATGCTCAACAAACTCTACAAAATTCACACTGAATTTATACACATTTGCAATGTTACATTATACCTACCATATGCACAAAACCACATAAGTAGACAAATAGCTTAAGCAATTTTACAAAACCGTGGGTATCAAAACCATGGGCCAAAACCATCCCATAAACCTATGGGTCAAAAATTCTACCCATATGAGAAAAAGCACATTTCTGGTAGACCAAGCACATTTTGTTTCAAGTCCAATTTTTTTTTTACCCAGCGATACAACTGTGGAAAGTGTACAATACTCTTAGTGTATAGTCTTCAACACTTTCACACATGAAAATAGGCTCCACAACCTAACAAAACTGCCCATTCATGTGAATGGGATACATCTCAAAGCTTGCTTTTGAGATCATTCCACCCTTGTATAGTTTAGTTAGGTGTTTTCCTCCAAGTGCTTATGCACATTTTTGTTGTGTGTTCTTTTTCTTTGCATGTGTTGTGTGTTGTTGTTGCTCTTGCACATTATAGCATCATTAGAAGGTGTCAAGGAGAAATAAGTTTCAAAGTTTCATTTCCATAAGAGTTTCATACATCTACTTCATTCAAAATTCTGCAGTGTTCATGATGCCAAACATTCAATAGATTCAGTATACCTCATGCCTAGCATTTCAGGAGGTCCAAGATCAGATTTGCTTAAGGGGATTCCTGGTATGTATCAAAAAGATAAAATTCCTACATTGACTCCATGCCCAATGGATGACTTAAGGCTATTGGAATCATGCTTAGCAAGCAATCATCCCCGAGAGGTTGCCAAAAATGTTATCCATTTTTCCTCTTAGGTAAAAATGGACAACATGAGTAAATTGGACCCATAAAATAGGAGAGGCATTCATGAGATGTTTTGGGATAATTTTGTGTTTAAGGAATATTCATGGGGCCTGAGATTTTACAAAATAAGCCAAGGGTCATCGAGCAAATTTTTCTCTCCGAGTAGCTCGGTGAGCTGGCCAAGTCGGGAAGGCATTAAGTTAAAATGGAGCTCGGTTCAAGGATTCAAGCTCAATATTGACCCATAATAGTTAAAACATCAGTGGCACATAGGCAATCTTGAAGGGATTTTCTTGGTTGATAGCTCGGTGAGAGCTCGGTTGTCAACTTAGTGCATAGTTCAAGGTATAGCTCGATCGAGCTAAGCCTTAAGGACGAACTCAATGAGTCTCAACCACGATAGCAAAGGAGTTCAATGTCATCTCGGTTGTGAACTTGTTGGTAGTTCGGATCGAAGCTCGCACTAGGGAACATGTAAAATTATAAGTGGATCTTAGGTGGTCAATCGTAGAGTTCACAGCTCGTTGAAAGAATAAAATGGCCTGGAATAACCATCCATGACTCAAAATAAAATAAAGGAGCTTGCGAATGATAGGTTTTAAGTTTGGAGGAGGAGATGTCTACAAGGAAAGTTGATGATTCTCGTGTTTCGAAAAATAGAACTAGGTGCTCATCCTATCTAATTTTGATATTCGACCATAGAGCCCGCGAGAATGAGATCGATCGTGAATGAGACATTTTTGGAGGCTGAGTTGCATTGATGAGCTCGGTGTGAGATTTTAGAGCTTGTAGGAATAGAAATGAGGTGTAATTCAAGTGAGTGAGCCACCCGGGTTGATGTGGAGTTGTGAGCTCGGCTTGTCATGGAGATATCACTAGATGAAGGGTCGTAAAGCTATAACATGGTGGAGAATAGTTTTGGTGTGATTGATTTACATAGTGAGTGGCTCGATTTGGGCTTGGTGCTCGGGAACATAGAAGAAGAGAAATATTCATTGAGGTTGGGAGAAGCTCGGTGTAAGGAACATGACAAGATGAGAATTTGGTGGATTTAGCTTGGGATTTCAATTGAGTTAGGAAAATTACTTGACCAGAACAAAGATGGCTCAATAGATAAAGAGAATGACTTGGCATGGTTAATACCTCGACCATGAAATCAACATCAAGAAAGAATAATGAATCAATGCAAGCTTGAAATAGACATGCCTCATTATGACTCAACTCAAATATGACTCGGGAAAGTTAACTCCATTGACCGAGTTGACCCCATGTGAAGTGGCACATGATACCTCATGTGGGTGAGCTGGATAGAGCCATGTTGAGTTAGTATAAGAGCTCAGTCAGATGAGTGGGCGATGAGAGGAAACGGTATGAGACAAGCTATGAGTGAAGTCAGCTCGTAAAATATGGCTCGACTCAAGTACATAAAAATCATGAAAGTCAATACACAAGTGAACTCGGTTCTTACGAAAAGACAAGGGTCAAGCTCAATTGATTGGGGATCATTGTCCTACTTGTGGCCAAATACAAAGGTGAGATTGATAGAAGCTAACTCGCTTAACTAAGTTAAGCTCGTGCATAGTTTTTTGTGAATTGGTGAGCTCATTTGATAAAAATGAGGTAACTTGGTCGGCCAAGTTAAGAACGAGTTAGGGATAGCTCGGTGAAAGATCTCGGAGCTCGTGGGAATATCATGAGGTTGGGCCCTATGGGATGAAATGTCGAGCCATGATGACGGGATGTCGAGCTAAGGAAAAGGTTCCACAATGGGGAGGTTTCGAGGCCTGCAGCCATGGTTGAAATTAGCAAACAAATAAGCCAAGTGAGACTTTGATGATGGAAAGCTGAGAAAGATGTTCCATAATGTGGAGATTCATGCAAGCATGGTCAAGTGGGAATTATGAAATGGAAATCCAAGGGAGAGGTTCCAAAAATTAAACTTGCAATTTGAAGCTTGAGTTATTCATTAAGTTGTTAGGAGGCTATAGGTGAAATAGCGAGAGAATCACCGAGTTATTAACATGGAAGTTAGAGCTATTCCCGGAAGCAAGCAAGTGACTTGGTCATGATAGGGCTCTACATGCACGGTTGCATCATCAAGTTGTCAGGATCACGGTTTTAGAGGTGTTTGAGTACAAGGTGAGCATGTGTAGTTGATTCCATAGTGGGGTGAGTTCGTATGGAGTGCCATGTGAAAAGGCCGGGTTGGGTCCGAGTCGACATTAACTGATGCATGACGATCGGGGACACAGAGAAGCTCAATCGAGTTATCGATGGTGAGTTGTGTGTAGAGCTTGTGAAGGACTCACTTTCGGTGAAGCATGATAGGTTCAAGGATGATCGAGTAATGCATGATAAACTCACATAATTCGACGGTCGATGGAGTAGCTTGATGCAAAAGAGATCGGTTGCGAGATAGAATGGAAATTCATTTGATGTAAAGCTCATGGGAGCTCATGGCTAAGTAGATCAAGAGGAAGAAAAATCAACGAGATATGGCTCGATGGGTTGAAGGAAAATTAAAATTACACGAGTTTTATATGATGTAAGCAATGATGTTTGACAAATCTAGGAAATGCGATTAGCCGAGCTAGCTGAGCGAGCTCACACGGCATTCAATCAAGTGTTGAGGGCTCGTCACATGGATAACGAGCTGAAAGGAAGAATAAGCTCATGCCATGTTCAAAGAAGACATAATGGCTTGTGATGGTTGGAGTCATGGGTCGAGCTTAGGATGAGATGAGTTGCAGGTGTGAAGAGATTGAGTTGAGTCAGGACCAAGTTGGCTTGGTCGATTTTAATGAAAATGCACGGTGAACTCGTAGATGGAGCTTGGTGTAAAGGTTGAGCAGATCATTGATGATGAATTGGTAGGAGAAGAGGGAGCTCGGAGAGACTGGTTGGAATGAGTTGATGCCAAGCTCGTGTGACTTGGAGGAAATCTCTTACAGACAAGTCATGTTGCAAGACCGCGATGAAGGAAAGAGCTCAACTTGGTGAATTGAGTTGAATCTAAGCTTAAACAAAGAACTGATAGGGATTCGAGTGATGCATGATTGAGTAATAGAAGAAAATTGTGAGCTCAAACTTGAAGGAAAACATGCATCAACGAGTTTTGAGGTGAAGGAACGAATTCTAGGTTCGAACATTAGGAGCTCTCTCGTATAGATAGTTCAGAGTTGTTGAGACTAAAAGTGGGAAACAATGTTATGAGCTTGCACTCTGGGCATGTTATGTCAAGTAAGATATTAGGATGGTTCGGTTATGAGGATGGGTGAATCGTCGAAAGCCACTATGAAGGATCATAATCCAGCCTTCACGTGAAGGCAATCGGATGTGGGTGAGCCAAGCTAGGCTTGGGTAGATAGGAGGGATGCTCACCAAACAGAGTTGAAGGTATCACTTGGAGAGAGCTCATTTTGGTACAAGTTACTCGATGTGATGAATTCGAGCCAGAGAATGCAAGACACGAGTCTAGTAGGAAGCCCATGAGCCCAATGATGTAAAAATGAATGCAAAGAGAGATGCATGACTTGCTCATGCATACACACGAGTTGTACGAGGTGGTCTAGGGTAGTTACGAGGGGCTCAGGGAAACAAATTGAAAGGAGTTTAACTATCTGAGTTGATCCATGAATTGATATGAGTTCATAGAACTCGACGGTCAGAGAGATTACAAGGGAATAGCTTGGAAGTCAAGTCTTTACCAGCTCGGTGAATAGAAAATATCTCATTCAATGCATTCGAGAGACATTACTCGTGATGAGCCCATGTAGAAAAGAAGAGATTGATGCGGAATGAGAGCTCGGTTGTGGTGGAGATGAAAGAAATCAATCCCAACTCGGTGAGTTGGCTAGGTGAGCCAACCACCGAGTTGGGCTATTTTGGCCTTTTCCTCATGATTCCACCTTCAACAAAAACTGGTCAACGGGGTCCCACCATTAATATTAATTAAATTAATATTTTTATTTAAATATTTTATTAATAATATTTATTATTATTATTAAAATATTTTATTTAAATATTATTTTAATTAATTGAGAAGATTAGGTCAACAGGCCATTAATGACACATGATGGAACCTTCTAAAGTGGTTTAACCAACTGTAATAAATACATCATGTACCTTCAATTTAGGAAGGGAATTTATGACTTTTTCTCTCCTCTCTCACAACTTCTTCTATAAATGTAAGTTGGAAGCTCATTCCAAGGGGTTCCAATAGGTTAGACATGTTGGACAATTAGATATCTGAGACAAGTGTAAATTTTTCAAGAGTCCTCTCTCTTCATAAGTTGTCCTTGTATGTTGAGGGAACTTTCAAGCCTCCTTTCCAAGATTGTAATGGAAACCATTTCCTCTTCTGAATGTATGATGCATTGTGCATGTTATTGAAGTAATAAAAGTGTGTGTTTTATGACTAATCTCGGTCCTTTCATCCTTCTATACTTCTTTGTGCCTTTTATCATGCTTGCAGGTACACTGTGCAAGTTCACGTTTCTTGCAGGTTCTTGGAGTTTTGTGTTTATCAAGTGGTGGAGTATTACATGCAGTTGAGTTGTGGTGCTTATTCACCCTTCTCAAGTTCATCCTTCTTCACTAGAAGACTGATAACTTGTTTGTCTGATCGAGTTTAACAAAGGGAACGCGTGCTTCCTAGTCTATGGTATTTTGTACCCTCTCTAAGTTGTAGTAGGTGAAGTTGACTTGTGGTGCACACACCCTCTTCAAATTAACCATTCTTGAGTTTAGAAACACCCTTTATTTGGTGCATCACCATCCCTAGTATAGTTTCATTTCTTGCAAATCTCTTTCCCTAAAACCCATGAAAATGTTAGCATAGGTCTAGATAACCATTTTATTACACTAGGAGTAGTACAACACTTAGTTTAGGAAGAGCAAGTCAAGCTTTCCTTGGAGGTTCACCTCGAGCCCAAGTCCAATAGCTTGAGAGGTGATCCCATGTGTCCCAATCAAATCAAACATCCTTTTCACATTCTGGTCATTTGGAGGGTGCAGTGATTTGGTGACAACATAGAGCATGTACACAAGTGTGAGCTGCTATGGCGTGTGAAGGGGATCACTACCCCAGAATGGAAGGCAAGTCAATTTGCAACGACATTGCAAGGATGCGTGCATAGTTGTTACTGTAAGTATGACCCCATTAGACGCTGGTAGATTACATGCGCGATGCTTGAGTGCCTTCTTAGCTGAATTTCATATCCCATATTTTGAACAAAAAGCATTAACATGCTTGAAGGAGCTTCAACAAAGTATGACAGAGAGTGTGTGAGATTATGATGTGCATTTTAAGACTCTCTTATCAAAACTCGTATTATTATATTCATCCTTCTTAGATGGCCAATGGTTTTTTGGAGGGTTGATAACACCTTTTAGGAGAGCACTTTCACACAAGACTTTCACAGAGACTTGTGCGAGGACTTGAAGTTGCCACTGCGTGGCCGAGGCTATTAGAAGTATGGATACCAGTGTTAGCCCTTTTCTTAATGCTCGATTTTTTGCAATGACAAAATAACAGATAAGCTATCTATGAACTCGGCGCATGAGAATCACAAAGTGGCCTATGGTGCACAAATTCTAAGGTATAAGGGCATACAAAGGACAGCTTGTTCCCAAGATCAAGTACATGCCGAACAGTGGAATGTGATATTTACCGTGGAGATCATGATGCAAGTAGGTTTCAAATCTACTAGGGGCGCGTGGAAGAGGTTTTGAGGAGGATTTCATGGTCATGGTAACCGTGAAGGAGGAAGAAGTGAGGTCCTACCGAACTTGTTGCAATCGTGGATCTACGAAGCACTATAAGCGCAAATGCCATGATCTGTTGTAATGCTCTTGGTGTGGAAAGAAGCACAAGTATGAGGAGTGCCCAGAGTTATTTGAACATATGAGCCAACAACACTGGAAGGACAAAGGCACCAAAATGGTAAGCATAAAGAAGGTTGAATCATAATGGATGCCAAGGGTGGCACGCGAGTCAAAACTAGAGCATGTATTGGTAACGACGCGAGATGAAGTTACTTGCGCAAGGGAGACACCAAGGTAGAAAACACTTTAGTTAAAAGAGAAGAGGTGATGCACAGAAGTATCCGAAACTACTCATTAGAAAGAGGTGTATAAGGAGACCATGGATGTAATTCGAATCCTATAAGGAGAGATCTAGTACCTAAAGGAGAAGTACAAGTAGTTAGAACAAAAGAAGAGTGCTAAGGCTCCACAGAAGGATCTGGATGAGGTCAAAGAAGTATACAAAATGTTGAGGTAGAAGAATAGCATTCCTTTGTTAGGGGAATGGTTATGGGAAAAAGTACTGCGCAATGTAGTAGAGTGCAAGAGGAAAGTTATGCATGCTAACCTTCCTCCCCACATTCTCGACTATGATAAGGAGATTACCTTGAATGTTGTTGTGAATGGGTGGCTTTTGAGCAATATTCTAATTGACATGGGCATGGAATTCAATGTTCTCACTCTAGATGCCTGACATCAAATGGGAAGGCCCCCATTACAACCATCCTTGAATGTGCTGTATATGGCTAAAAAGACAAAGGCAATGCCCATTGGTGTCTTGAAGGATGCTATTATCACTATCCAATGGGTGAAGTTCACTGGGTATTTTGAGGTTTGGGTGCTAGCCGAGGCTGAAAACTTTCCAGTGTTACTTGGGCACCCCTGGTGTTATAAGAAAAATGCTGACCTATGGTTTAATAAAGGGTACATAAGTTTTGAGAACAAGGAAAAATAAGTTGCCAAGTTACTTTGTAGGGGCCAACCCTGATGTTTTCTTACGAGAGATGGAGACCCAGTGGAAGAGTGAGATCAAAAGAAGAAGGATGCTCAACTATAACTTGCTCAACACCATAATGCATTGGTGGGCGACCCATCGTGATAGCCTTCTAGAGTGACACGAAGTGAGAATCACGTTCTCTATTAGGTTTTTCTGAAGCAATACACCCACTACCATATAAGACTATCATGGGAAGAATCCCACCTTATTTCACATCCAAGCATGTGAGAAGGCCTGGATGGAAGGTGTGGAAGCATTTCCACCTTCTCTATGGGTGCATAAGTTGTACTCCACTTTAAAAGGCTATTCATGCACATGGTACATTCACTCGAGAGATGCAACGTCGACAGAAATTGGCGAGATTTGACGACCGACCTCCTCCAAACTTTTGAATATAAGAGCACCAAGCGTCGATGGATGGATAAGGTGTTACAGTTGTTAATTTCCTAACAATGGGAGATAGTGCCATGGCGGAGGATAGAATCTTTGGAGATATTGGGTGAACATGGTTTGGAAGCATGCTTTGATGAGGAAGAATCAAAAGAGACACAATTTGAGTGCGTATGCATGGAGAAAGAGAAGGGAAAGATGGTTTATATGATAGATGGAAAAGAGATGGAAAATTTGGATGCTAACCATACTGAAGGTACGCATGAAGTTATGGATATTGCTGATGAGAAAGCACACACCTACCATGAACCCCTTAAAACAAATAAGGTTAACATCAGCTCAGAAACGGAACCTAAGGAGGCTACTATTGGGGACTATTGGTTAGAGAAGGAGGTTTCAAAGATCATTGATTTATTGTGTGAATTTTAGGACTTATTTCTGCATGGATACCATGAGCTTAAAGGTGTCCACCACTCCTTGGGGAAATGAAAATCAAGTTAAAGGAGGGTGCACACCCAATTTAGAAGAGACCTTACTGAATGAATCCAAATCCGCACGTTCGGGTCAAGGAGGAGATAAAAAGATGATTGCATCGGGCATCGTTTAAGCTATGGAGGAATACGAATGAATAACCCCATGGTCATCAACATTAAGAAGGATGAAAGGATAAGGATCTATGTTGACTACAGGGAATTAAATGTGGTATGTGTGATTGATCCTTTTCTAACCCAATTCACTCAAGAAATCCTGGAAGGAGTAGCTAGGCACGAGATTTATTCTTTCACAGATGGATTCTCAGGGTATCATCAAGTTAGAATTGCAAAAGAAGACCAAGAAAAGATAACTTTTACCACTTTGAATGGGGAAGTTTTTCCTACATGGTCATGCCTTTTGGACTAAAGAATGTGCCTGCTATGTTTTTATGCATAATGGTCCAGACATTTTAGGATTTTATCCATAAGTTCCTTCAAGTCTACCTTGATGACTGGATGGTGTATGGACTAGTGAAAGACCATTATGACAATTTGTGGTTGATGTTTGAAATATGTCGGCAGTTGCACATATCCCTCAACATCAAGAAATGTCTCTTCGTTACTCCATTTGGAACCTTGTTCGGGAACATTATATGTAAGGAAGGCTTGACTGGTGGATCTTGCCAAAGTTGTTGTTATTGTGGGATTGAGGGAGCCTACCAAATGTCGAGTGCGAAGGTGCATGGATTCCTTGGGCATATAGGGTACTACTAGAAATTTATTAAGGGGTATGCCAAGATCGCCGTGCCATTGGAGAAGTTACTAAAACACAAAAGTGCATTTCATTGGGGAGAGGCACAATAGACATCATTTGATACATTGAAGAATAGGCTTATCACTGCGCCCATATTACACTTTCCCTCTTGGGATAAGCCATTCCATGTACATATTGATGCTTCAGGGATGGCGATTGGGGTAGTCTTAACATATCCTAGAGAAGGGATTATTGACCACCCCTTGTGTTTTTCTAGTAGGAAGTTAACACCAACAGAACAAAACTACACTACTACTGAGTGTAAAGCACTATCAATGATATACGTGTCACACAAATTCAGCAATATTTATTGAAACAACCTTCATATTCTACACAAACCACATGGCATTAAAGTACTTGGTGAACAATCTCATTTTGCAAGGGCACATATGTCGATGGGTCTTGTTGTTTCAAGAGTTTGAGTTTATAGTTGTTGTGAAACAAGGAAAGAGTAACTCAGGGCCCGACCATTTGTCAAGGATTGACTTAGGGAGGACTACAAAGTATTTGGGATAATATGCCGGATGCATAATTGTTTAGGTTATGACACATGCCCTCTAACTTAGAAGATATTGATGTGTTTCTCAAAATGGGTGTGGCACCAAAGGGAATGAAGAATTTGGAAAGAAAAAGTTAGCCATACATGCCGTGCCCTATATGCTAATCAGTGGAGACTTATAAAAACTAGGCCATGATGAGGTTTTACATTGGTGTGTGTTGGAACATGAGCACATTGTAACCATGGAGGAATCAAACTGCGGGATTGTAGGAGGATGCTATGTAGGGAATGCCACCGTGTGAAAGATTCTACTCGTAGGGATTTGGTGGGAAAGCATCTACCAGGATTGCATTGAATTTTGCAAGGCTTGTGACCATTGCCAACACCTTGGAAAACTAGGAAGAAGGGATGAGATGCCCTTGAGGCTGATAGCTAGTGTAGAACCATTTGAGAAATGGGCCATTGATTTTGTAGGACCAATTTCACCGCCATGCGAAGGACTGGTTCGCGCTATATCATCACTTTCACTGACTACTTAACAAGATGGGTAGAGGTAATGCCTATAAAGGACTAGCACAATGACAACAACAACTAGGTTCTTATGGGAAAATATAATTAGCAGATATGGATGTCCGATGAGTTTAATAAGTGATAGGGGTACCTATTTCTTCAATGAGACAGTTAGAATCTTGTTAGAAGACTTCATGGTAGCCCACCACAAGACTTCCCCATATCACCCACAAGCAAAAGGAACTTCCGAGGCATTTGACAAAATTTTGAGTCACACGCCGACAAAAATTTGTGATGTGGGAAGACAAGATTGGGGCCCGACATTGGAACTAGTTCACCCTACAAAAAAAAGGACATAAGATGGAATTCCTATCTACGATGATGAAGTGAAGGTGAAGATGGAGAAGGCCGGGTTGTTGTAACTCTATGTGTTTCCCTATTTCGGTAAGCCAGAGCGATTGTACCAGTGGTTAATGTCACACATACATGAAGATCATTTCTACTTCATAGGATGTAGAATATGGATAACTCCCTATATGAACTCTAAATTTACTGGTCTTACTTATGATGGAGATTCATTTGATGATGACCTAGATGACAAGGAGGCCATCAAGAATATTGTTGAGGCTTATGACTACAAGAAGGCGTCACGATACTTTGAAATCTCTACGATTTCTGACCCTGTAATGAGGATGGCTACGTGCTTGGTCACAAAAATAAATGGACAGGAGCGATAGACACATATCAACAAAGCATGGTTGAAAGTTTTTTAGAATATCTTGGAGGGGATCATCTATAACCTCTCGGCATTTATAGTAGAGGAAATCATTAGTGCCACATGTGATGGAGAGAAGATCATGTTTTGTAATGTCCTCCTATTGTTACCCTTGAAATCCCCCTCATTTTAAAGTCGATTCAAAATTTTGAGCTCACGCCCCTAGAGGTGTTCAAGTAAAGTTGGAAGTCTGAAAAGATAGAGAAATTCATGCTTTGAAGTTGTTTAAAATCTCCATCCGCACGTTTTGATAAGTTTTCTATTTTCTTGTCTGGATGCATGAAAATTTAATTGTCCTCATTTGAATGAAAATTTCAACATTTCTATGGCCATGGATCATCAAACCTTGTATTATTTTCATTTCCTTGGTTCGTGAAAGAAATTTGAAAATTGGGCGCGAAATGGTGGAGTTTTCTTCTTCTATGCATTTTTCCATAGTCGTGAATGACGGGCGTTTTTTCCCGTCAAATTTTGGCTCCATTATCCACGAGCACATGGACATGTCTAACTGGAAGTGGGTTGGCGGAGAAATTTGAGGTTTGAGCCTTTTTGTAAAAAGGGCTAAAAGTCATAAAGTGACCCGACAACCCCGAATAGGCTTAAAGGAAAAAATCAAATGTTGAGCCCATCATTGGAAAGTCAAAGCGGGTTGGTGGAGAAATTTGTGTTTTTGAGCCTCTTTGTAAAAAGGGAAAAAAATCATAAAGTGACCCACAACCCCGATCAAACAAAAGGGAGAAAGTCAAATACTAAGCCTGCATCGAAGGTCAAAGTAGGTAGGCGGGCTGGTGGAGCAATTTGTGTTTTTGAGCCCGCATTAAAAAAAGGTAAAATTATAAAAGTGGCCCGCGACTCTGTATCCACTCGAATGAGGCCACGTGTCAAGACCATATCAAAAGTGGGTGAGTGGGCCAAAATGTTCCAAAATGCCATTTTTCCAAAAGGCACAAAATGCAAAAGGCATCCTCCGCACCCGCTCCAATAAATTTCTCCCACGTGGATGACTCTGGTTTAAAGTTTCAAAGGCAAGATGAACGGTTCAAATTCAAAGTTACGAAATGAGTGTAACAACCGCATTATGAAAAGTCTGGTTTTATGCCATTGGAGTTTCTTCGTGAATCAAGAATCTGAATGGATGCGAATGATTGAAAAGGTTGTGACCATTTCTTGCTAACAAAGAAGAAGATGTAACCGCTTTCTTGCTAACAAATAAGAAGTTGAAACCGTTTCTTGTAAGATATTTAATGGATTCTTCACGCCATTGAAAAGGGTGGCATTTGATCTTGTAAACTCACGAGTGCATTTTACTTAGAGAAAAAAAAGAGATAACCATTTTCTTTTGATTTCCTCCATTCTCAAATTTATTCCATTCCCATATTATGTACAATCTCTGTTTAAGCATCAATACAAGTGTTTCACTTTGATTCTTAGATGTTTCTTTGAAAATGATGAAACAAATAGGGTAATGGGTGTAGGAGGAATACCTGTTGAAATGTTGGTTGATGGGTTGTTGTGCACATATGACTTCTGAATCCACAACTGATCGTGAGAGCTTCCTTTTGGCTGGGAGGAACTACCTAAAATAGAAAGCAAGACCACCAGAAAGAGTTAAACAATATATGCAGTGGACTGCCTAGCGTATGCTAGATCCAGGAAGTGTGATACTTCCTAGATGGCTATCAATCCACTGTTTAAAACAATTTAATGCTGGTAATAAAGTAAATCCTATTGTAGTTAAAATGATTTAGGTATCTCATTTAAAACACAATAAGAAAGATCTAATCTAACAATCTAGGTTAAGATAAGATCCGAAGGTCAAGTAACTAGTTACGGATCTCTGCAGTCCGATAAAGGTCTTAGGCAAGTCATAGTTGGGTAAGGGGATGTGGGAATAGGTAGGTAGTTTACTATTCTACGCTGTATTGGTAAATATAGAGACCGATGCCAGTTAAGGGTGACTGACCTTGGTTTGGGAGAACTAGTGCCAGTTACTTCGGGATACTGGAAATATCATAGAACAAGCTTTAGGTCTCCCTTATGATTACAAAAAAGACTAGGCTGGTCAGAATGAGGTATTAAGTTGTTTGTATGGGATTTGGTGAGGTTTTTATAGGGATATGGAGCAAGTGAGTATTAATGGAGCTCAATAGGTGGGTAGGAGAACAAAGGATTAATATACAATGATGAAATGAGTGAACCAGAGGAGTAAAATGTTCTACTTGGAATTTGGCTTTGGATGTTTGTGAGTGAGGAATGAAGGTGTTGATAAGAGGTTGAATGTTGTAGAGGCTCACCAAACATTGGGGAGCTCTTGCATGGGCTGCATGTGCTCTCCTTCTTGCTGGATTGGATCAAATCAGGCTTTGGGGGTGAGTCTTTGGTGAATGTTGGATGTCTGTACAAGAGAAAATACTTGATCTCCTTCTTTGCATGCATGTTCTCCCTGAAACTTGTTCTCAAAAGATGTGATATCTCTCAGGAATCTGCCAACCTCAAAAATAAGGTTGTTTTGGGGGTTAAAAGGTGACCGATGGTGGTTCCAGCTTAACCGGTGGCGGTTAAGGGTAACCGGCATCGGTTAGGGTAGGATTTCCTAGGTTTACTAAACTGGGCAGATCCCCTTGATTTTCTGGGATCTCGTGTGTTGGCCCTGTGGATTAGGATGGAAGCTTCTTTTAAGCATGCAGGAATGTGGTTAGAGGGAATGTAGGCATTGATTTTTAGGGTTTGGGTAAGTCTTAGTTAGTTATGGCAACTTACTAAGAATAGGTCTTAGGGTGAGGTGGCTTGATGAGGTGTCTAGGTGAGGTGGGTATGTGGGCATTATCTCAATTAGGATATTTAAATAATAAATATAGTGAGGATAATGAATTAATTTAATTTTAATAATTAAATTAATATTATAGTGGGGTGAAGGGGGCCATGGCTAGGTGAATGTGATGAAGGTGTTTATTTATCGAGGGACCAATGAGAGTGTGACCCAATTTTGGTGTCTACATTTTGCCCCTTTTTGTTGCGTAGCTTGTATTGGTAAGCGACGATGATAAAAAAAAGATGTGGTTGCCCCATGTGTAGGTGGAGGTGATCTCCTCAAACCAAGAACGACAAGGCGTAAGGTAGAATCGGTGAGTGGTTTGATAAAAGGTAAATGTGATAAAAAGGAAGGTGGGTAATAGGGGAAAAAGGAGCAAATTCTACTCGGGTAATGGGTCGGGGTCAAAGGTAGTAAAATTCAAACACACGCACATGTATAAACCGCAACATGCTACCAAAGTTGAAAAGTAGGAAAACTCTATATTGTCTAAGGTTAATAGGTTTATCCAAACAAGGTTGAAGTGATTCTGATATCCAAGGTATAGGATATGGTCAGGAAACACAACATAGGTCAGGTGCAGGAATGTTGAGGTGTGTTCCGGACACCAAAGGTAGGGTCAGGATGAATGGTCATGGAAAGAGGTAAGGTAAGGTCATCATGTCAATCAACACAGTAATGATAAGGTGCTACAAGGTACAGTGAACACATGAGGTCAAAGGTCACTAGCGATGTTCTAGGTCCAAGAATCTAGGTAATGACATGAGTAGGGCCGAGGTATGGGTAAAATAATGAGTCCCCAAAGGAGAATGAGGTTAGGCAGGAAATGATGAGGTTAGGAGGGTGAGGTAAATGGTTTGGGTAAAGGTGGGGTGGGGTAAATGGTCAAGGTAAAGGTTAGGTGTGAAAAAAAAGAGTGATGGGCAGGGTAATAGGGTAAAATTTAGGGCAATGTGTAAGAGAGGGTGACCGATGCCGGTAGAGTGTAATTGATCACGTAAGGTAGGGCAAAAGACTGATGCTAGTGAAGGAAAAACCAATTCGGTTAGGTCGGGTTTATTATAAAAACAAAAATACGTGTTTTTTGTTATTCATTTGTTAGGTAGTGAATTGAGAAAATGACACAAGAGAGAGAGAAAAAGGAAAAGTGTCTGGACATAATAGAGAGTTGAGTTGGTGAGCCGAATGGGGGTGATTAGTTGGAGTCGCGGGTAGCGATTTAGTGATGGCAGAGGCCGAAGAGGGATCAGGTGGGCCATTGGTGTAATGCGCACGTGCCACCACGACGACGACAACATGATGATGTAAGCATCCAACTCTTGTTGTATTTTGTTAGATATATTAGGTGATTTAGAAGATTGGGTTTTTGGTTTTTATTTTGGGTGGGGGAAAATAAAATTTGGAAATGGGAGGGTAAATTGGGTAAAATAGGAGCGGGGAGAGAGATAAGTGGGAGAAGAGGGGAGGGAATGAGGTGTAGGGGAGTTGTAGGTGATGTTGGGTGGGTAGAAGTGTCGGGGTGGTAAGTTTATGAGAAGGGAGGGTTTGGGGGTCATGGTTTTTCACCGTGATAGTGATTGGTGTCGATCGGGTTTAGCCGATTGCCGTTAGCGGGGTTAAACTGGTATCGGTCACGAAATGGGTGACCGATGCCGGTTTAGGGGTGATCAGGGTTAGTTAGAGAGAACTAGCACTAGTTGGGTTTTGGAGAGCAAGGGCCAAAAGTGCCACAGGTTGGGTGGTTGAGATGGGTAGGGGTAAAATAGGGTGCGGGAAAATGATAGTGGGTGAGTATGGGTATGATAAATGTAGATTAATTTGTTGTTTATATTAGATGTAGGGGAGAGATCAGCTATGCATGTGAGATAGGGTTCCACCCCTACTCATGATGGTTCACAACGTAGCGACCCCTAAGGAGTTGTGACATGTGGAGGAGGTAGGCCTGAGTGGGGTCTGACACTATCGGCTTGTAGTATGGTAGCTGAGTTTGATGGTCGCCCTCATCAATAGATGGGATTCCATGACCAACACGTTCCACCTATTGACAGGTGAGATCACAGTCACCCTAGAGGACGTGTTCAAGATTCTGTAGCTACCCATATTGGGTACATAGGTCTATTTGATCTCCTTCGAGGCCTCGGAGGAGTTGATGCTGACAGTGTTTGGAGAGGGGATGGCCGAGCTAACATTCCATAGCGCTAGCTTGAGCTATAGGGAGATGTAGCTAGCTCATCCGGAGGAGACGCTATTGATGGAGGTAGTGTGCTTTGCTTTGCCGCCAGATGCGAGGGTGGGCGGTTTCCCCACTCGCCGATGGGGTATTACATGACATGATGAGAGATCGACCCAATTTGCCTAGCACCAATATTCCCGTGCGATTATACGAGGAGTTATGGGCATATGGGCGGATGTGCGGTTCATCCTGTCTTGTACCTTTTACTTCACTTGCTGGCATATGAGCACATTGTCTATGTGCATCCAGTGGGTATGCCCGGGCCGATGCCTTTCCGCCAAGATTTGTACGAGTGGGGTATAGGCGATGGGTGCCTGCTATTGGAGAGTGGAGATCAGACAGACCCACACATGATGTGGCCTATTACAGATGCTTATTGGAGAGGTTATTCGGAGTGGACATCATATGGAGGTCTGTATGTGGGCTTCCCATCATATAGGCATATGCATGATGAGATAGATGAGCTACAACTACTGAGATGGATATAGGGTTGCCGTGTCGGGAGCATGAGATGATCCCGGTTGACAGAGTTAGATGGTAGTTTGGGCTGCTACAGGACATACATCCACCCTTCCCGCAATACAGGAGAGATGATGTGGAGAGGCCCTTACATCTACCATAGCCGATAGTGCCCACATGACTAGAGGAGTAGGTAGTAGACCGGTGGATTGATGATTCCGGGGTCACAGACATATATAGACAGTGGTGGGTGGCTCATTTACGAGTAGTACCACCCAGAGGCCGGTAGTAATGGATCTAGCCACCATCACGGTGTAGAGGGACGCCCTACAAGGGCAGGTGGTGACGCTGATTACCTAGTTGGGTATGGTGCAGAGATAACTTGCCAGCTCAGAGGTGGAGGTGGCCAAGTTACATGTACAGTGGCCAGTCTTCAGGCCTAGATGGCCTAGGGTGGGATGGAGATGGAGATGAAGATGATGGTCGGGTGGCTTCCCTACAGGCACATGTGACAGGGGTTGCGGGCTAGTTGCCACAACATAGGCATAGATTGGGCCTTACAGCCCATATATACGAGTACGAGGGAGCGGTGACAGTGGTCTCATAGGATAGGTATAGGGGCCGAGGCCTTTGGGGCCACCATAGACCATGCCCATATCTAGTTTATGGGATGCCCTAGGTGAGGCAAGATACTACCAGGATCAGTTGATGGTGGTTGGGATATATTTTATATCGTATGGAGAATACAGGGAACAACAGGCCTTGAGTGAGAGGATGAGATCCCATACTCATAGTGTACGAGCATAGGGGGCCCTTGAGCTCGAGACAGGATCGGGAGAGGCCACTAGCACACGGAAACCGGCTCTAGGTGATACGCCAACAAGGACCCATCCACCACATATGGTGGGTGGGGAGATGTTAGCAGTCACTGTGACGAGGGGTCGAGGAGGCTTAGGGGATATACAATACCAATATGGATGATGTCCACCAAGAGGGTGCTTGATATATGGCTCGTAATTTTGAAATAGTTTTGATTTTTGATATATACCACCTACGTGCAAGAGAGAGTGAGGATGTACAAGAGGTTTTGTATATTTTGAGCATATACCTACGCTGCGTAAGAGAGTGAGGATAGATGAGAGGTTTTGTATATTTTGAGCATATACTGGCTTGCGTGCCAAAGATATTTTGTATTATTTTATTATTTTATTGTATATGAGACTAGCTTGTGTGCCGATGACATTTTGTATTGAGTATCAGCCTGCGTGCCGATGAGTTGTTTGAGATGGACATGATGGGATATTTGTGCATATTGTATTGAGACACACATATTTATTTATATGATGAGATACATGAGATGCTTGATTTGTTGGTGTTTTATGAGAATTTTAATTTTTTTGTTGTGATATGGATGGAAACTAGGTGAGTTAGGCATGATGGAGTCAGGTTGGTTTAGGCATGGATCGAGTTAGGTCTTAGGCATGGATCGAGTTAGGTTTTAGGCACGGTTCGAGGTTTGGTTAGACATAGATCGAGTCGAGTTTGGTTAGGCATGGATCGAGTCAGGTTGGTTTAGGCATGGCTTGAGTCAGGTTGGTTTAGGCATGGCTTGAGTCAGGTTATAGGCATGGAACGAAGTTAAATTGGTTAAAGTTGTGATTCATTAATTTGTGTAATGAATGGTGATATGGGTCATGTTTATAATACATGCATGATGATGGTAGAGAAATGGTAGTCATAATAAATGTATGTTGTGATGATGATAAAAATGTTAAGAAACTTGTTGTTTGTTTGGTTTAATTTCCAATTTTTAGATATAAAAAGGAAACTAAGTAGGGTAGAATGTGATTTGAGGAAAATGAAAGATGAATTAGTTAGGGTAGAGAGTGGCCGAGCTAACCTCCAAGGGCCCCATGCCCTCGGAGTGCTACCTACATAGTCCCGGTGAAAAGGGACCTCAGGTCGATGTAGTTCTCCCATAAGCTAGGGAAGAATATGAGGAGGTATGAAAATGAGTTGGTAGGTTTTAGGCATGTTTTGGGTTTAGGTCTATTAGGTGTGGGTGGGTTATAGGAAAATTGGTGTAGGTGATGTCGATTGTGGCAAAAGAAGAAGATTACCCCAAAGGTACGTGTCGAGGACCAAGTCCTGTATAAGGTAATCAAAACGTAAATAAAGACAGTTAAAAGATACGAGGGGGCAATAAAGCCACCTGATTGGTTAGGATCATACCGAGTAGATCATACCTTGGAGGAGGCGATGAACGTGAGTCCCTAAAGGCATTACATGATTGATTGTTCGAAGGGTGAAAATTAGTCACATGATCACCAAATGTCATGGTTCCCAAGAGGTCCCTTGAGGCAGTAGGAAATGGGAGTGTGAATGGTGAGAGGGGTGAAAGGTGGGTAATTTTTATATGATATGTGGTAGCATGCTGTGGGCAAGAGATCCGAGGTCACAATGGGCAAGTCCATGAATAAAAGTCTTCTGTTTTGACTTGTATTTGAGATAGACTGATCGATGCGGGAAGTCTATATGGGATGATGAAATTAACTCCTTGAGGTCTTCGTGAAGTTGATTGATGCGAGAAGCTTCAAATTCTCTCACTTTTTTTTTTTTTTTTTTTTTTTTACACTTTTCATAGCTATCCTTCGAGGAACAATCTATTTATAACGAGATTACGAGAGGAAGATGTCCTTTTGAGGGAGTCATCGTTTTATTAGAAGTTTGACTCAAGGAGTTGTGTCCCAAGTGAGGGCTTCAAAGTCATGGACAAGACCAAGGTGAGGAATAGGATTCTTGTTCAGATAGCAGGGTGAAATGACCATGGGATCTCATCTAAAGGTAGACAAAAATTATCCATGAGAATCATGTTATGTGTAGCACCGTGGTACACATATTCAAGAGAAGATAACAAGTGACGGTACTCACATGATTCATTTTTAATCGTTGGTGAGGTGTAAGAAGTGGATAGCACTCAAGGGACGAGCATGGAAAGAGGCAAAAGTGATGTAGGACTAAAATTCAATAGTAGAACAGTCAAAGATGCAAGGCATTAAGGGGCTCAGGCTCGGGTTTACCATCAAGGGAAGATAAACGATAAGCACCTGATCCATAGGTATGAGTCACGATGTATGGTCCAAGCCAATTAGGAGAAAATTTTCCTCGTTTACTTTTTTCTTCTTTGGTTACATGTTGATTTTCTTTCAAGACAAGATCATTGAATCGGAAGGTTCATTCATGGACCTGCTTTTCATAGGCATGTTTGATACATTTTTGGTAAACTTGGAGGTGGTCAAGAGCATTAAAACAACGTTCATCTAATAGCTCAAGTTGTGCTAAACGGTCGTGACGAAATTCATCATCAATGAGCATGTCATGGAGAGAAATGCGGAGTGAGGGAATATGGACTTCGAGAGGTAGAACAACCTCTGGTACCATAGACCCAAGAAAATGGTGTGGCAGTAGTGGAAGTACAGATACTAGTGTGGTATGCCCATAGGGCAAAAGGAATGTGCGTATGCCAGTCCTTCCCAGTATCATTAACCACTTTCATGAGAATTTTATTTAAGGTTTTGTTAGTAGATTTGGCTTGGCCATTAGTTTGTGGGTAATAAGTGTTATCCAAATTTCACCCCCCAGAGTTAATTTGATAACATGCATCAGAGTTTTTAGTTCCAAGCAAGTAGATTGATTCGGGGAAAATCATAAAATTGGCTAAGTCCCGCTCAAGGCCACCTTTGGGACAGTTTGGAACAATTATACGCGGAAGGCGCAGATCAGCCAAAAGCCTCCAGTGGCCCAAACAAAAAGGGACATCATGGGAAAAATGGACGCGAAATGCCCAGATCGGCCGAAAGAAAGAAAATTTGTCCAAGTCCTTTACTGGGAGCAAGCGGGACAAGAGTGCGCAGAGGACGTGAACCGGCCGAATCGGGCGAACCGGAAGAATTTGTCCCAGACAGCACTGGGACATTTGGAACAAATGGACACGAAGGACGTAAACCAGCCAGTTCGGCTGAAACAGGAAACTTCAGCACAAGGACAAGTGGGACAAAGGGACGCGGATAGCTTAAGGAGGAGTCGAAAGCTAATCGAGATCACGCCATGTGTCACCGAGCGAAAAGGGACGAGGAAGCCCATTTCGGGCGGATCGGAAGAATTTTTCCCAGCATAAAGACTTTGGGACATCCGGACAAAAGGACACGGTGGATGTGAAAATCCGGCAGCCCGTGGACAAATCACGAGTGATGACACGTGTTGCCAAGGAAAAAGGTCCAAAAGGTCAAAGGGGCGAGTTTTCGAGCACTGATCCGAGCCAATGAAATAGTGCCACATGTCTAAGTTTAAGGGGCCCATAAGAAAAGCCCACGAAAAGGTGGAGAGAGAAAATTTCTCAATGAACCAGAGCCTGCCACGTGTCGTCTAGATGGCAGAGCGCGGGAAAAGAAATTTAAAAATCTGTTTTCACCTGTTTTGTGCCCTAAATCTTCAGATCATCATATCTTTTGATCTAGAGCTCGGATTTGCACGTTCTTTATATCAACGGAAAGATGTTGAAATTCTCTACATGATTCTAGGATCAATCTTGAATTTTGGTATAGTTTGGAGGGATAAAATTAAGAAAATGTCTCTGACGCGTGGTGATAGACAGAAGTAATGCTTCAACAACCAACTTTAATGAAGTAGACAACTCGCCGCTCCTGTTAGACAACCCACCATTTTGCTAGGATCCGCCACTTCTGTCATAATGAGATGATTTTAAATGCTACCAAGAAGTGGTTGGGGCAGATTCTAGATTTCCTCTCTCTTCCTTCTCTCATTTGTTGATATATATTGTAAAGAAGAGCTCCTTTAAGGGGTCGGACATTCTTGTTTTGCATCCTCCCTTCTTCCCTCGCTTGCAAGAGAAATTGTGGAGCTTTCAAACCTCCCATATGGGTTGTAATGCCAGTCTTTTTTGCCTCTTGGCCACCGCAATGTATTGTATCGAATCTTGAGTAATAATATATGTGTTGTGATTGACTCTCGACCCTCTCATGTATTCATTGCTGTCATTTTGATCTCTTATTGCAGTTTGGTTACCTGTGCATGGTGTTTGTATTACATCTATGTGGTCTGTGTTAAATTTGCAAAACAAGTGTCTAACATTCCTTGGTGCATCACCTTTGTAGTTTAGGTTTTATTCTATGCATTTTCTTACCCTGTCTCCTTGGCAAGTTAGATTAGGTTTTAGCAAACCCTCTGCATTTTTTGTGTGCATCTGAATAGAGGAATAGGAACCAGCCTTCTCTGGAGAATCTTTTCTCATCTTTACAAGTCCCACGCTTGGAGAAAGGATTCCATGTTGTGCAATCACACTGGATGTTTGAACATCAACCTAGAAGCCCGATTTGCATCCAGGGGTGCTGTGAGTCTGCAACAACAATAAGGTGATGAGAAACTTAGTTGAATGTCAAAGGTGTTGCAAAAAGTTTTGCAATGTTTTATTTTTAAATTATTTTCCATTGTCGGTGATGAGACGATGAGGAACACCAAAGCGATAAATGATGTGATGATTGATGAACTCACATATTTTCTTGGCTTTCATGGAAATGAGTTGTATAGCCTCCACCCATTTTGTGTAGTATTTGGTAGCAGTGATGATCCATTGATGGCGTTGGGAAGAATGGGGGTTGATCTCTTTGATAAGATCCAAACCCCATTGAGAGAAAGGAAAAAGGTCACAGGAAACCTGTAAGGCATGATTGGGTGTATGATGAAGGTTGGCATGTTGTTGGAATTTTACACAACATTTGACGTAGTCACAAAAAAATCATGGTTAAGGTTTGACCAAGAATAGCCTAGGCGAAGGATACGATTAGCAACAAAGAAGGCCTCCAAGTGGCCTCCAAATATGCCATCATGAACTTCCTTAATGGTATAAGGAGTTTCGAACTTGTGAGGCATCATAAGAGAATACCATAAAAGCCGCGCTTATAGAGGAGGTCCCCCATGATGACGTAATGTGAGACCTTTTTAAGGAAGGCACGTATTCCATTATGGGTGAGATTAGGAGGTAAGATGGAAGATAAAGATAGTTGGAGTATTGTTTATACCAAAGGTCACTTGGGTCAAGGGCGATGGTTCTGATAGAGTAAACGTTGCGAGGTAAATAAGAGGGTGATTAGAGTCTTTGTACGATGACAAAGATTTTAGAATCAGCGGGTGAAGCGGGTATTTGAGAAGCCAAGCAGGCCATGGTATCTACAAATTTGTTAGTTGAATGAGGGACGGTTTGAAGGGTGTAACGGTCAAAGGTGGTCAAAAGTATGTCTACATGATGTTTATACTTTTAAAGTATCTCATTACAACATTGGTATATACCATTGACTTGGTTTATAACCAATTGAGAATAACTAAAGATGTTGAATGATTTGATATCTAGGCCATAGGTGGCTTGGAGACCTAATACGAGCACTTTATATTTGGCAATATTGTTTGTATAATCAAAATCGAGTTTGAAAGACAAAGGCATGGGTTCACCATCAAGCAAAATGAGGATAACACCAGCCCCACCCCCATGCTGACACTTGGAACCATCAAATAAGAGTGTCATTTAGTAAGCGGGTTGCCTCAGGAAAAGGGTAACAATTGACTCATCCGAAAAGTCAAAATTAGATGGTTGATCCCGAGAATAGGTGTGTCACCAATTGGTCGGTGATAGATTGGCCCTTAATGGAATTTTGATGGATGAATTCGAGGTCAAGGTCAGCCAAAAGCATAAGCCATCATGCAAAGCACGCTGATTTTGATAAGGTTTGGCATACCTGAAGTGTAAGGGGTCAGTGTTGGTCACAACATAGGTTTTGTGGTTCAGGTAATGGCAGATTTTTGTGGCAACGAAAAATAAGCCTAAGAAATTTTTTTCGAGGATGGGTGTATTGGGTTTCATAGTCCAAAAGAGTAAGACTTATATAATAAACCACCTGCTCCCTGTGTTGTTCATCGTGATGAGCGAGCATGGCTCCCAAGGAGTGATTGGTAGCTGAGATGTATAGGTAGAAAGGTTGATCATCTTTAGGTGGAATGAGTATGGGTGGTTGGAGAAGGTATTGTTTTAAGGCCTCAAAAGCTTTGTGGCAGTCATCATCCAATTTAAAGGAGACATCCTTTTTGAGCAGATGCTGAAATGGTTGACACCGATCGATAATTGTGAAATGAAATGATGAATAGACTATAAATTACCTTGCGAGCTACGGAGTTTCCTAAGGTTAGTGGGTGGAGGCATTTCCGAAATGGCCTTGAATTTAGCAAGGTCAAATTCCATACCACGTAGGAAATGATAAATCCCAGGAGCTTTCCCAAGAAGACCGTGAAGACACACTTCTTAGGTCAAGGCAAATGCGATATTTTATGAGATGGTCAAAATTGGTTTTGAGGACAATAAGGTGCTTAGAGCAATGTTTAGATTTGGCGAGGAGGTCATCCACGTAATCTTCCAATATATGATGCATGATGTCATGGAAGATATAAGTCATAACCTACTGATATGTGGCACCAACATTTTTAAGGCCAAAAGGCATGACTCAATAGTAGAAGGTCCCCCAAGGGGTGATGAACGTGGTTTTATGTTGATCCTCTGGGGAAAGCAAGATTTGGTTATAACCCGAGAAGCCATCCATGAGTGATAGCATCTCGTGACCAGCGGTAAGGTCAACTAGTTGGTCAATATCGGGTAGAGGGAAGTCATCTTTTAGGTAGGAAAGGTTGAGGTCACGAAAGTCTGTGTAAATGCGGAGTCCCCCTGTCACCTTAGTGATAGGGAAAATGTTAGAAATCCAATGAGGATAATCAATGGGTAATATGAAGGAAATGGAAAGAAGGTGCTGAAGTTCTTCTTTGATGAGAAGGGAAATGCGAGGGTGCATTTTCCTCAGCTTTTGTTTGATGGGTTTGGCATCGGGAATGGTTATGATATTGTGGACCACTATGGTGGGGTCAATACTAGGCATGTCTACGTAAGACCAAGCGAAAACGTGGTTATGATTTTTGAGAAAAGAAGTGATGGCTTCCTGTTTAACAACATCTAAAGATTGACCAATCTTTAGGATGTGCGGGTTGTCCTGAGTATGAATGTTGATCTTGATAGTCGACTCATTCAACATGGTTTTATCTTAAAAGGTAACGAATGATGAATATATGAGTATTTTGTACCAAGGTAGGTGAGTATAGATTCATCATCTTGACATTGAATGACATTAATTGAACGTGTATCGTCATCGATCATTTCGAGATACGGAAGGGAAGAGAGGAAGAGGCCTCACCATCGCATTAATAAGTCAAAGGCCTCAAGGAAATGGTGTTTATGAAAAAAAAAGTTAGGAGGGATGGATTCTGGATCCATTGACTCTGTCAGTGAAGGCGGTTATTAAGGCGGAGCGGGTGAAGAGGGTGGAGAAGGGTTGATGTTCTCGATGAGTTCAATGCGGGATTGCTTAATAGGTGGTTAGCAAAGCTGATACCACTATGATCGTTATGTTTGTGGATAGCACATGGAATAATAATATGGCAGCCTTGCTCATAAAATCCAAAACCAAAACCCTTCCACGCATATCGGTGTAGGAAGGTGTGGGAAAAACAACGATTAGTGAGAGACTGCGGAAGTCAACAAAAATGGGTGGGTTTGTGATGGTGGTTTGGGTGTGTAAGTGGTAGTGTCAACTCCCCCATAGGAGAGATTGGTACGAAGTTGAGGAGGACCATAAATGAGGCATTCTCCTACGTGGTGATCATAGCAAGGATGTTGGTGAAGACTTCCATACTCTTGTGGAGTAAGGAACGTGTTGACAATATATAGGCGATACTCCCCAGAGAGTGAGGCATTGAAAAATGCCCTCCAAGGATCGGTGGTTGCTTGCTATATGGGTAGTTGGAATAGATGATGTGTCGAGGTTGACGCAGAGGTGGAGTTAACGGATTGGGAGGCTAATGGGTTGTTTTGTGGAGGTTGTGGCAGTGGTAGGAATGGAGGAGGTATGTGCGGTTGAGGTAGCAATCTTGTGGTAAGAGTGTAGAGGAAGTGGTAGTGGTCATGGAGGTAGATTCCTTAATGGGTATAATCACGTCATTAGGTTGGTAAAGCATGTTGCATGTTTTAAAAGGTGATGGATTAGATGGAATTGTATAGGTGTGCCCTTCATGCTCAAACTTCACACAACAATGTAAAGTGGAAGGAATGCAACCCATGACATGAATCCAAGGTCTACCAAGCAAACAGTTATATTGAAATTCCCCTCCAAGATATAGAATAACTCGAATAGTATGGGGGTCCATGCGAACGTGGAGAATGATGGTGCCTAGTGTAGAGGTGATAGCATCATTGAATGAACGTAACATGACATGATGTTTATGCACGTAATTTTCAGGTATGCGCATTTGAGCGAATGCATGGGATGAAATGATATTAATGCTAGCACCCCATCGATCATTACACGTCATACACATATATCATCGATGTGGATAGAGATGAAGAGAGCTAGGTCTGGGTTATCATCTTGGTGCAGTGCGATCTCTTCCTATGAGAAGCTAAGGGAGGCTATTTGGTGATTAGGGTGAGGTGTGGATACAGGTGACAATTTGGTGAGAGAGGCTATATGATGAGGTGTGATAATGGTGGCTACAGTGTAGGGTCATTGGGTAAAACTTCAATAGATTGTAGGACCTCCATGAGAGCTTGATGATGAGATTCTGAGGTTTGGATGAGGTCATATAGGGACATTTTGAGGGGAGATTGGTGTAATTGTTTGAGCATGGTGTGATGTGTGACCCCATTAGAAATAGGGTATGTGGGGCCATGGATAGTAATTTTAGGTGTGGGTGTAGATGGTATGTTGGGTATAGGATTGGTTGGTGAGTCAGTTGCCTTTTCCTTGCCTTTGTCCTTCTGAGCACGGGTAGCAACGTGAATCATGTTGATCTGAGGGGAGTTGGTAAATGGAGAAGGTTTAGGGTGAGTGGTATAACGACATGACAGACAAAAACCTACCGGAGGAGAAAAACCTTGTGAAGTGAGCTAGGTGCAACGACATTTAGGTAATGGTGTGGCAAGTTCTCTGATGTGAACCATGTTAATTTCAAGATTAGGGGTGATTCTAGGAGCTGTGGGGGTGGAGGTTGTGGTTGTTGAGTAGGTAATGAGGGAAGAACTGTGGGACTGGGCATTAGTGAAGTAGGGTCCTCATCAAGAAGGTCATCATCGTCAAAGTTAGCTTCAGGAGGACACAACTAGATAAGGACAATTTTCAAATCCTTGTAGTTCTCCACATCGAGTCCTGGCACATGATGGTAGGCATAAATTTTAGTGTCATCAAACCCTTTTGGCTTGGGTTTGAGGGGGTCATAAGTTTTGAGCGGTGGTAATGTGAGGAAAAAATTCTCAAGGAGGTTGGTTAATATTTTGGCATAGGACCCTGCTAGTGGGTCACAATGGGAAGTGAAAGTGTGTTTGGGTATGTGTGGTGATTGTTGAGGAATGGTCTTTACAAGAGAAGGAGTAGGTCGAGCTATGGTTTTGGGTGCTAGATTGGTCATTAGTGTTGATCGTGTTTGCTTGGGTTGGGGCATGGTAGATGAACGAGCAGGAGGGTGTATGGTTATTTTGACTACCTTATTGGAGGGTAGGGAGTTTTTGTCTTTGGGTTGCACCTTCTTGGGTAAAGGTGATACGGGTGTAAGAGATCTAGAGGAAAAGTGGATGATGAAAGAGGGTGAGTTACCCAGGGGGATAATGGAGGTGCTATGAAGGTAGATGACGCGGGTCATGCACGGGTGTAAGGGATAGAGACCGAAGTGTAGTGGGTAGTGAAGAAGTGGTGAGAGTATTGGAGGTATGGGTGGTAAAGATCTTTGCAAGTGTGGGTGTAAGTCATGTCGGGTGCTTGGGTATGTTATAGGTTTGCGAAAGGAGTGGGATGTTGTGTTTTTGATTTATTGATGGGTGGAAGTTTCTTAATCACGCTGGGAGGTTGAGATCCTAAGACAGCCGAAAAGGTGAAGGTGATGTAGGTGTAATTGGGGTATGAGCTCTGTGGGTTTGGTTCTTGTTTGGGTACCAGAGTAGGTGGCTATTGACCTGGAAGATGTGGCTAAATCTATTTTGATAGGTGGATGAGTAAGGTGGTGGTTAGGGTGACCCCTAAGGTAGTAATAGGTTTAGTCAAGGAAGATGGTGTAGATGTGGGTTTGGATTTAGATGTATGTTGGGTTATGGGTAAGGGTGTGTGTTGAGATATGATGGGTATCATGGAAGAAGTTTTGATAGAGGTGGTTGTGCTTGGTTTGATTGGTCGAAATATTTTTGGGTAGATAGTGGAAGTATTAGTAAGTGACATTTGTATTTGCATTGAGACGGGAGCGAAAGGTGCCCCACAAGTAAAGCTCTGTCTACATAAGCTAAGCGATCAGATAAATGTGAGAATGACACGTATGTGGGTGAGGTTGATGAGGAATTAATGGCTATTCCCGTAAAGTGTGTCTTAGAAATGGGGAATTCGTTAGCTTCAGCTTTCGTGGGTAAGAGAGCCAAAAGTAGGTCTACAGGATCTTGGGTAGCTGATGGAGAATGGTCACCTAGAGGCAAAGGTATCTCTACTAGATCCTTGATAGGTGGAGGAGAAAGTGGGTGCTCCTCTATAGGTGGAGGAGATGATGGGTGCTCCTCTGTAGGTGGAGGAGATAAAAAAGTATCCTCCATGGACGGAAGAAATGTACCGTGGGTTTCGATTCTCTAGGTGGAGAAGCCAAAGGTGAAATAGCCTCAACATTAGCAAAGGGATTTTCCACAGGTGATGAAGGAGGTGAAAGGTGTTCCTTTGTGGGTGGAGGAATAGGTGAGGTGGGTTACAATGTAGAAGGATGACTTTGAGCTATAATTTCCTCTATGGAAGGAATATGGGGTAATTGGGAAGCAACAAAGGCGTCACTAAAAATAGTGTGGACCTCGCGGGTATGGCTATCACGAGTTGAGGTCTCGCCGGTTTGATCGAGACGAAGGGGCATGATTAGGAAAGGGTTTCTTGAATATGTGTATTTTTATTGCAAGTGCGTGAGGATTACCCATGGTTAACTTGCCTTTCTCGAGTATTTCTTGGACAATATTTTTGAAAGTGATGCAATTTCCGTCACCCTTTGACCCTTAACTCGATGATAGTTCTGAAATATTTTATATGCGAATGGTGATGGCCCCACTTTGATGAGCTTTTCTAAGATGGAAGAATAAGGTTCCCCAATTGGGGTATATTTCCATTGTTCCATTTGAATTGAAAAGTCTAAACGGGTGAGAGATTAGATGAGTGGCTAGCTTTGATTTGATAGGTGAGCGGACCGACTTTGAGTACCACCGCATTAGCGGTCCCTTGGCCTTTGAATAATTATTCTATGGTTTGGAAGAATAAGAGGTATCATTTGACTTGAATGCTGAGTTCTTATTGCGTAATTGGATTTTCTTCTATTCGATAGCCTGAATCTCTAGCTTTCGTGCCATGGTGAATGATTCGTTGAAGGTTTGGAAAGTTTGGACCTGCGGGTCGGCGAGATATGTCTAGCCAAGCTGCGTGAAGAGATCAATGAGTTTGGTTTGTGGTAATTGGAACGTGAGTTAATTAATCAAGCTACGCTAGTGAGCAACGAAATATGCGATAAATTCATCATCATCTTGTGGCGTGGAGTATAGTCAATCATGGTAACCTTCTTAACGATATTGATGGAGAAGTGATCCAAGAAGGCTTGGGCTACCCGATTAAATGAAAATATAGAGTCTTTAGGTAACCCACTCTACCAATCTAAAGCGGTCTAGTCGAGACATGGGAAAGGTCCTCAAGAGCAAAGCATCATCGTGGAGATTAGGTAGCACCCATGTTTGAATGACCAAAAATGTTGTTGTGGGTCTTCTTTTATTAAAATGGTTGAATTCAGAATTTCCCAATGCATGGGGTATGGACAGATAGGAATGGATCGGTGGATAGGCTCGTTACAAATCTCATCGTAGGTGAGAGTGTTGCGGGAGCTAGAAACTGATGCTTCCAATGTCTGCATCTTGTCCATCATTAATTTGATTAGGTCATTGGTAGGTTGTGATGGTTGGGTGCCTCCTGTAGCGTAAGAGGGTTGGTGTTGGGCATGTAACAAGGGTGGCATTCCAGTATATGGTGCTGCCGTGTAGGTAGATTGAGAAGAAGGTAGTGAAATAGGGGTACGTGCACTGGAGTGAATAATCGATAAAACAGAGGTCACTGATAAGTACGTCTATGGAAGCGGAAGGGTCATGGTGAACCTAGTGGCGATGGGGGCTAATGATTGTGGAATAAAAGGACCACGTTTTGAAAAGGGATAGGGGTAACCAACATCGGGGGTGGTTGTGTAGCTATGGGTATATGCAAGACAATAGGGGTGGATGAGGTTGTGTTTTGGATGGTTTTCAAAGGTATGGTGGATGTGGTAGGTGCAACGGATGTAGCAGACGTGACAGTCATTGTGGGTATAGGACCTAGCTACAAAATGACCGGGGTGAGGTAGATGGGGGTAGAATGGAGCCACCGGGGTTGGAGTAGAAGTAGGAGTGAGTTTTGGGGGGATATATACAGGCATGCCGTATATTAATTGACCCAAGGAATCTCGAGTGGACGAGTGGGAAAGATAAAAATACAAGGCGACAGGGTTTTGGTGAAGGAGTCGTGCGAACTCCTCATCTCTGGTAGCGATAGTGATAGGTTGGATAGGATCTATGGTGGGTGATAAAATGGAAGGTGGTGAAGGGCTAGGTGGAAGTGGATGAAAATTAGCATGGAATATAAGGGTGCTTTCTTGTCGATGTGTTAGTACCATGTGAACAGGTACTAATGTGGTAAGACTGCTTTCTTTAAGTGTCACAGAAATACAACATAGGTAGGATAAATAAGCGGCAGTGGGTGAATTTGGGCTAAAATGACAGTGAAATCGACACAAAGCTAACCGATGTCTTTGGTTAGAATAAACCGACACCACCATAGGTAACCACGGTCAATCAACATGGAAAGTGGACAGTTGGTCAAAAACAAGGTATAAGGCCAAATTTTCCAGGTATGCCAAATATTGATGAGATTTACTAGGTCAATGGGAGTGAAAATAGTGATAGGGACTCTGAATAGTTGAAGAAGGTGAACAGGTGTCCTTTTGGGTAGGTTAACCAAAATGACAGGGAACCGACCTCGGTTGGGTATAATCATGATGGTAAGAGGGTAACCGACAAATAGTCCACCGACACGACACTTCACTATGAAATTGAAATAGTGATGAAAGAAAAGTGGTTGTGAATTAAAATCTGATGTGGAATCAAACCCAAAATGTTGAGAATGATGAGAATATGGTCCAGGCACACTCAGTTGAAGCTGGAATACACCAACTGCTGCGATGAGAGCATGTAAGGAGAAACAAGAAAAATGAAGAACATGATCTCTCACCTCAAAATGCAAGCCAAGTAGAAACACTAAGAAAAATGTGATCCTAAGAGTGTCTTTTCTATTATGTTTGTTTAGCTTATGCTATTTAAGGACTGACTCATGAACTATAGAATATATTTTTTTGGTAAGGATGGCTTTCTATGAAAAAGGAGATCTAAAAGGTGAGGTTTCAGGTTTGTTATGGCGGGGGCGGGCTTCACTCTGAAGTATGAATCAACAGAGCAGTGAGATGGGGAGTACCTGTCAATCCTCAGATCAGTGTGATCATTGATAGGCATTCCCAGGAAATATGTTGTTTAATAATATGTATTTGTTTTGAATTTGTGCAATTTGGTAAGACTCAGAGAGAGAGAGAGAGAGATGTGCTTTCTACGATTTGTTTGTCAACCATCAGCTGGGCATGACTTCTAGCATATAGGTTGCCCTCAATTAATGTGAGAAAATGTAGAAAATTAGAATGAAATGCAATGATTTTAAGCCCAAATTGAAATATGGAATTTGATGATATAAGTAGATGAAGAGGGAGAGGGATGCTCTTTCAATAAAATGCAGAAAAACAAGAAGAAATGGTTTTTTGTATGCACACCAAAAGAAAGGTTTATTTTAGAGAAAATAGAAAGAAAAATATGGTTACGAGGAAGAAAATTAATGTGTATGCCTTTTAGAAGGAAACAAACACACAAATTTTCCTAGGAATGAATAAAAATGTAAGAAACCACTGGATGGGTCCCACTGGCATGCCAAAATGTTTCACCCGATTCGTAGACGTTTCTTTGAAAAGAATGAAACAGATAGGGTAATGGGCATAGGAGGATTATCTTTGAAATGTCTTTGGTTGATGGGTTGTTGTGCACGTATGACTTCAATCCACAACTGATCATAAGAGCTTCCTTTTGGCTGGGAGGAACTACTTAAAATAGTAAGCAAGACCACCAAAAAGAGTTAAACAATATATGTAGTGGACTCGCCTAGTGTATGCTAGATACGTGAAGTGTGATACTTCCTGATTTCCACTATCAATCCAATTGTTTAAAATTTTTTAATACTGGTAATAAATTAAATACTATTGTAGTTAAAATGATTCAGGTATCTCATTTAAAACACAATAAGAAAGATCTAATCTAACAGGCTAGGTTAAGATAAGATCCGAAGGTCAAGTGCTGGTTTTGGATCTCTGCGCAGTCTCGACGAGGGTTTTAGGTAGGTCACATGTGGGTAAGGGGATGTGAGAATAGGTAGGTAGGTTATTGTTCTGGGCTGTATTGGTAAATATAGAGACCGATGCCGGTTAAGGGTGACCGACGCTGGTTTGGGAGAACCGGTGTTGGTTACTGTGGGATACTAGAAATATCACATAACAAGCTTTAGGTCTCCCTTATGATTGCACAAAAGACTAGGCTGGTCAGAATGAGGTATTAAGTTGTTTGGATGGGCTTTGGCAAGGTTTTTATAGGGATATGGAGGGGTGAGTATTAATGGAGGTCAATGGGTGGCTAGGAGAACAAAGGATAAAAATGCAATGATGAAATGAGTGAACCAAAGGAGTAAAATGTTCTACTTACTTGGAATCTAGCTCGGATGTCTATGAGTGAGGAATGAAGGTGTTGATAAGAGGTTGAATGCTGCAGAGGCTCACCAAACATTGGGGAGCTCTTTCATGGGCTGCATGTGCTCTCCTTCTTACTGGATTGTATCAAATATGTCTTTGGGGTGAGTCTGGATGGTTACCGGGTGAATGCTAGATGTCTCAGGCAAGAGAAAATACTTGATCTCCTTCTTTGCATGTATGTTCTCCTTGAAACTTGTTCTCAAAAGATGTGATATCTCTCAGGAATCTACCAACCTCAAAAATAAGGTTGTTTTGGGGGTTAAAAGGTGACCGATGGTGGTTCTGGCTTAACCGGTGGCGGTTAAGGGTAACCGACGTCTGTTAGGCGAGATTTCCTAGGTTTACTAAACTAGGCAGATCCCCTTGATTTTCTGGGATCTCATGTGTTGGCCCCACGATTAGGATGGAATCTTCTTTTAAGCATGCGGGAATGTGGTTAGAGGGAATGTAGGCATTGATTTTTAGGGTTTGGGTAAGTCTTAGTTAGTTATGGCAACTTACTAAGAATAGGTCTTAGGGTGAGGTGGCTTGATGAGGTGTCTAGGTGAGGTGGGTATGTGTGCATTATCTCAATTAAGATATTTAAATAATAAGTATAGTGAAGATAATGAATTAATTTAATTTTAATAATTAAATTAATATTATAGTGGGGTGAAGAGGGCCATGGCTAGGTGAATGTGATGAAGGTTTTTATTTATCGAGGGACCAAGGGGAGTGTGACCCAATTATGGTAGCCTCTTTGATGATGAGAAGAAGGATTTTGTAGCCTCTTTGATGAGGATATTTTAGAAAATTTTAGTTTGCAATCTTATCTCATCTTGTTGCCATTTGCAAGGTTATTTTTTTCTCATAAATGCACGTGTTGAAGTTTCTAACTAGTGCATGTAGGAATATGATTTTCTACCCGCAACATTAGTTCTCCTAGCTCTTTTTCTCACTCCGTTTCCCACCTTCATAGCAAACTCTCCCTTTCGTATAACCGCAAGCATTTTCCGTAGGGTCAGTGGAGTGCCCCTATTGGATCCCCTACCGAAAGGCCACAATATAAATCCATGCTTTGTCGCGCATGCATACACGTTAGCTGCACCAGTTTAGTAGAGGTACATATAATCCCAGAGCATTGAAAGGAATCCACAAGTTTTTCCACCCTATAAATTTCCTCGCCAACACTTCCTTACCATCATATTTTCAGAAATGTGAGTGCCTAATGGGCTAGAAAAATTTATGTGGGAGTACTCGGATGAGAAACCTTCACCTCGCCAAAAGATTTGAGAAGTATATATGTGACACTATGATGGACACCCACAAGGCGTGCCTAGAAAAATGGTACAAGTGAATGTGTGATGCATTTGGCATAGAGTGGAGGATACCTGAGAAATTACCTATTTTAATACAAGGTAAAGTTGAATTCACCGTATACCAACATTTTTCCATTGGCCAATTCTATCAGAAAGAGATGGTGCCAAGGGTTCCTGGTGCAAGTTTCTATTCTCCTTCACAACACAATACTTCTAGGTCGGGGTTAATAGGTCCAAGGAGGAAAAAAGTTAAGGTTTGACCTCATCATGGTGGACTAGGATTACCGTGAGTTGGGCAAGGACTTTGATATATCTAAAGAAGCATGCATATGTGGAGAAGTATGTCTCCCATGACATGCATATGGTGAAGCCCATAACATTACATGTTGCTGGGAGAACTGCAACAAGGGTATACTTGTGCATAAGGCCAAAGTATGAGAAGGGCACCTACATGGAGAATGATGTCTCTATCCCAAAAGACCCTACCTTAAGGAAGAAGGCCACACCGAGGAAGAGGGAGAGAGAGGAGGCACCTGAGAAGAAGGCACCAAGTATACAAACAACACAATTTTAAGGCACGCAGGAGTCGAGTGCAAAACCAAACACCTATGCATAGAGGAAGAAGTCCTGCAAAGAGAAAGAGAAGACACTGATGAAGAGGTGTTAGAGCAAGAGGAGCCCCTACAAAAGAAGAGTCACCGGAAATAAAGGAGTCACCTATTGATGAAGAAAAGAAGAATCTTCTATACCGATATCACTAGTCGGAAGAATTAGAAAGTAAAAGAAAGGGCAGACTCAAAAGGGACACAAAGCATGGAGGTCGTCAAGGGAAATGAGGATGAAGATGAGCAATGATGAGGCTCGGGAGAGGAGGAGGAAAATGAAGAGAAAGATGAGGATGAAGGAGGTGCTCACGGAAAGGGAGGAAGTGAGGAAGTTAACACAAAGGATCAAAGGAATCCAAGCCTAACCAAGGATCAAATAGAAGATTCCAAAGAAAGGGAGGTAGTAGGAATAATAAAAGACTTGGTGGAATAAGAGGTGGAGTGCAACGCTGAAGAAGTGCTCAAGGAGGTGGAAGAAAGTGAGAGTGTAGAGAAGGAATATGGAAGCATGGGCGGAGATCCCAACCTGGTGGTAAGCTTCCCAAAGGTAGCGTGCATGGGAGGAAATAATGTGGTAGTGGCGTAGGAGAAAGGGATGACTTATATCAATGATCCAAATAAGGTACTGTATGTGCATTTCTGAAGTACCATACCTAAAGACCAATTCCTTACATGGTCTTCATTCAAAGAAGAGGGTACGTACCCGCGCATAAGGAAGATGCTGTCTTGGGATTTTGAGTCCCATATTGATGAGCCCGAGTTCAAAGTCAACCAAGAGGCACTAATGAAGATACCATATACCAAGGGAGTAAACCCTTTGGTGAATGATCAACAACTATCAAATGAGAAAGTGTGCAAAAACTCAACAAGGTATTGGTGGAGGTTGAGGTGAGACTCTTTGGGAGGAATGACAGAGTAAGGGTCCTAGAGGAAGAACTTGAAAAGAAAAATGAAGAAATCATTGAGAAGAATAAGGAGTTAAAGTAGGAGGAGTTGATCAGCGCCCAATTAAGGCATGAATTAAGGGAGGAGAAGGCAAATGTGCATGAGATTTCTAAGAAAATAGAGATGATTACAGACACCATAATATTGAAGCACCTAGACCTGGCCCCACCTAAGAAAAAATATGATTCAACCATGCAATGCTTGGAAGACTTGACCCACATCCTCACCATGGAAAGGCAATTTCTCACATTGGAATCAACAGAAGAGGCATTGACATGCCAGAGGGAGGAAGAAAGGCTAAAGACCAAGGAAACAGCTTACTCAAGATTCTAATCTCCTCGCCACCGTAAAGATCACCATGTAAATAGATGAGGTTGTGCATGACAATTTTGGTAACAAAGATAGGGTAACAAGCATACTAGTTATTATGCATGAGGTGGATCTAAAGGATTTTCAAGAAAATAACAAGGAAATAGGGGAGCAGGATAAAATCCTAGCCGAGGTTGAGAAGAAGATGGAAGAAATCGAAGCCTTACGGGGTTCGATTAAGAATCGGCTTAAGGAGTTGTACCCCTAGATCACTCACAAGATGGATGTGCTGGATGACCTTAGCAAGTAGTTAGAAGGAATTGTTGATACACTGAATGCTAAGGGTGAAAAATTAAGTTTTGAGGAGGTGAGCACTCTAGTGGGTGACCTACTTCAGCAGTGTAGGGTGAGGTGGATGTCTAGGAAAATATTGAGCCAAAAACAAGGAAGGAGTTCCCACTCCTCATACAAAAGTAACATGTTCTTCCATTATTTGATTCTTCCATTCTTCAATTCTTCCATTCTTTCATTCTTTATTCAATTTTTCCCGATCCCACTATTATTTATTCTTTAAAGGGACAAGATGTTTCGAGGAAGAAGAACACATTTAGTGTGGGGTGATGTTGGGCCTTGAAATATTGGCTAAGTACCAAAAGGTGCATGCGCAAGACCAGTGAGAAGAAGGGCACTTAGGGAAAAACACGCAACAAAAAGGGGTTTAAGAAGGTCTTAGGTGAAACCACAACGCACACAGGGAGGTAGAAAACGGGTTCAAAGGACTTAGCCATATTTGGAATTCTGAAGACACTTGAGGAAAACGTGAGGACCTAACTAGGCATGATGAGTGGATAAGGTGCTAGCCTAGAACCTTAGAGGTCAAGAAAAGGATATTCCATGCGGGAATATTCCCATAAGACATCATTACAAAGAGTGAAGGGTTTACAAAGGGATAAGAATTCACCATTTGAGGACCACATCGACACTTGACACATGATCTGTTCAGAAGAGAAGGCATGACAGTGGGTGCTGATCCTATAAAAGGAGATGCTCGAGACTAGACAAAGATATACAAGATGTAGGAGAGAAGAGAATGCGTAGAGAGTAAGATGCTAAGTAACATAGTTTTGCAGTGATGATAGGGTTAAGAGCACTTAGTGCTAAGCATTGTGAATGATGTCACGAGCCTCTATATGGCACTAAGATCTGTAATAGGGGTTAAAAAGGAAGGGCATAACTAGGGTCTCATACAAGGGAAGATCTGTAGGAGTTGGGTCTTTTTCATTTAACCTATATGGTCTGTGATGACCTATTTTGATTGTAATGTGTTTATCGAACTATTCTAATATATATATATATATATATATATATATATGGGTTCATTCTCAGTATATCATGTCTAAGGGTGTAAACCCTCGTGTTATATGACTACCATGGCTCAGATCTGGTTTATTATGCTTATTACATTGTTATTAAATTCTGTAATGCATTAATGTGTGGATGTGTAAGATGTCCTTTCCAATTTTTTAATATGCTTATTACATTTTTATTAAGTTCGTAATGCATTAATGTGTGGATCTATAAGTCTGTCCTTTCCACTTTTCTTTTAACTAGGTAAATGTACTTCTCATTCTTCAAATCATCCTCCACTTTGGAAAAACCTTCTCATGATGCTTAGATAAAGGAGGGGCTCAGCGCCCATGCATGCCTTGGGTGAGCACCCAATGTCACTGGGTGATAGGCCGGTGTGCTTGAGGTTAGAAAGTAGTATTGAGGGTAGATAAAATGACTAGAATTACCTTATGCTCGGTTTCATTTCATGTCTGCTCCTTCCTCTTCCCCCTACAAATTTGTTGCTTAACTTAGGAGTATTGTTAGAGTTAGATAGGTATAGGAAGTCATCCTTCTCTGGAGGTATTTCTTGAGGATCAAAGTCCCACCCCTTAAGGAAATTCCCATGTTTAACCAATGTGTTGAATCTAGTACATTCAACAAGGGTGTAATATTAGGTGACAACAATTTTGGAATGCTTGGTGGGACATCTTGAGTCGATTATAACTCATCTCACTAAGATTTATGTGTTTCTTAGTGATCTCCAACCTTTTGAGTCATTATCCCAAAAATGTGTAAACTATATTGATCTAGTAGCCCATTTCTTTCATTCACAAATTACATGGGGGGCCAAAAATGTTTCTCAATGGCTTTCACTCCTAAGTTTTCTGTTCTACAAGGGTATTGAGGAAATGAATAGGAGACACACATTAACCATCACATAATGAGTTGATTTAAAGGAGATAAGAAAAGCACTAAGGTCACATATCTAGAGGGCAGTAATCCCTACACTAGGTCAACTCATTCCAAGGCTTGTAGTCAAGATATAAGAGAACACCCTCCTAGGATAAGTCAAGCATGCACAATCTATACTACTACAATATAACTAAAATAAAGAGAAGGAAAGCTAAGGAGTTGATCATATAAGAGAAATATGATAACTAACACTGATGTTCATATAATGCTAAGATAACATAGAGAAATGGGAAGGAAATGAACTAATCTATGTAAAATGATAAAGAGAGTTAGAGCACTTACTTGTGGGGTGGTCGTTGATGCATCTATCTCTCCGTAAAAAAGCACCACACTAAGACATAATTTCTATTGGATGGAGAAGGGGAACATTGTTCCTATCCTAGACTCACTATAGATGACCCAATAGTGTAAGAAATCCAACCAAGAAGAGTGTCTAATCCAATCTAAGTCAAATGCAAGATGAACCAAGGGAAAAGAGAGAAAATGCAAAGTTATCATAAGAAAGAAGAGTGAATAGCTAGTTCTGTGATTTTCCTTCCTTCCTTTTTGATGTTTGGGTGCGTTGTCCATGAATACGACACCATTACCCATAGATGATGGTGTTAGCCATGGAAAAACCTAACTCAAACCATTTCTCATGTGTGATGGTTTTGTCCAGGATATCTAAGTTTCATGTAAATTGAAAAAGAGATGTCATGGATAAAATAGATGGATGAAAAAGGTTCTGAACAATGAAATGTGAGAAAAGCTTTGGAAGTGCAATCAGTATGATACAAAAAGGGACAAGGATAACTAATTTAAAAATAACTAAAGCTATGACCACATACCAATACTCTCTCTATGTACTTGTATTTAACCCATAATGACCATGTGAATAGTCATACCCCATTCCTAGAAGGATCCTTAAGGCACCCCCTCAAGTAATAGATGCATCAATGACCCTTTTCTACACAAAGGAAATTGTTAATAACATTATGAAAGATGAAAATTTAAAATTTAGGTGTATACAAAAACCATTTCCATTCATCCTTTTCCTTACTTTCATGAATTTGTGTAGTCATGACTTCATTTCCTTATTGGGATCCCCATTTTCAAGAATAGTATCATTCTCCTCTATCTCCTTATTTTCAAGGCTCCTCCAAATTAGTTTTATGAGCCCTATCCTGATGAATATTCCTATGATCCAACCCCCACTGATCCATATGGTTATCCTATTAACCATGATGTTTTTCAAGAACATGGATATGCAGAAAATGGAGGCATTTTCATGTTTGATGATGATTTCTAGTTGTAAGTCCAAAATATGGAGGAAACCATGCAAAAGGAAAATGAGATGTTTGAAATCATGACAACTAAACCATATGGTCTTAGGGAGCCCTCAGATATGGGGTGGTACTCTATCATGTTGGTATAGCCTCAACAAAAGCTAGAGGTAATGGCTCAATCCTTAAATCAAATGTTAGAGTTTATTGAAATAATGGAAGCTAACCGATCCAGTTATAGGGAATCTTGTTAATGGGGAAATCCTTAACTATCATCATATAGCTCTCCCATTCCTTATTTTCAATATGCACGATATTATCCAAATCTTCAAATCCGTAGCTCTCTCAAATTTCCTCTTATTAGTCACCCTCTTTTATAAGAGGATATTATACCTCCTCCAACATTTACACCCTTGGAAAATCAATAAAAATATTAATCCTTCTACCTTTCATTACCGAAAACCATTTTTGGATGAGCTTCACAATAAAAACAATTGAGAGGTAAGCCAAATGAATATCCAAACAAAGAAGATCAGTTTTAAATTACGAGGGAAGAACCTTATGGAATTGAGAGTATATTTGTTGAGCATAAGATAAAGGAGGAAAAATCAGACTCTAAGGATTTGGATGTAGAAGAGATCATTGAGAGCTTCCTGCTCTCTTTTGGAGATGAATGTGTTGATAAATCATTTTCTTCATTCATAGGATCAAATTTGGAGGAAATCCTCAAGGAGAAGCAAGTGGAGGAAGAAATCAGACATAAAGATCATATTGAACTTCATGTTGAGGAGGAGAACAAGGAGCCCAATGTTGAATCAAAGCTAGTCATTGGGGAGGAAATAAATGAAGACAAGTTTAAACAACTTGCAAACCCTCTCTAAGATAAGGAAAGTATGCATGCCAACTTTATTTGTGGAATGGAATGTGAAATAGATGGATAAATAAGAAGAATTAGTCCATTGGCACTCAAAGTTGGATGTTCGATAAAATATATAGCTAGGTCAGATCCAAGAACAAATTTTCCACCAGTTATGTTTACTTAAAATCATGAGGAGAATTTTCAAAGTACAGAAGATCGGAAGATGTACCTATCCAAACCAAATGCAGAGTAACTAGAGGAGGTATTTATTCTTCTTGATGATGAAATTTTGAGAAAAAGGGGTGCCAACCATGTTTTCACTTCCACTACTTCATCAAGTTTCGAACTAATCTCATGGCCGCATTTTGTAACAAATGTGAGTTATTTCTCCTAGCCGAGATATAAATTTGTTTAGCTTGCTTTGATTTTGGTTAGAGTAGGATTAAATTTTGTTTTCTTATTGAAAATAAAGTAATTTACACAATTTACATGCATTTATTTGTATCATGTATGATTTCTCTTTTGTATATATATTTTTGTGAGCCTTTTTGTAGTTTTGCATAGTACAAATAATTCACCTTGGTGGGAAAAAATATATTTTTCGTAGTTCTAAGTATAGTGTTCCTTCAAATATCCAAAGATTAGTCTCAAACCATTTCTAATTTCAATGCTTCATGTAGATTCAGGATTAGTTTTAAAATTTTGGGATCATTTTTCAAGATGTATGCTTGACTCCATGCCTAATGGATATGCTAGGGTACTTGGTTAGTTCATCTAGAACAATATGTCCGTTAAAAGTTTCCAAACTACTGTCTAAAATAACACTCATTCTATTTATACAAATTCATTCAAGTTGTAGAATCACGTGGCTTTAAGAAAGACATATGAGAAATGAAGAAACTTAGTGTTCTATAGATCTTAGAAAGCATAATATTTTATGGAGTTTACAAGTATTTGCAAAAAGGAAAAGTAATGGAGTTATATGCCACATAAAAAGATAAAAGGTGCCGTGAAACACTAACAAACAAAATAAAGGGGGTTGTGTGTGGAAGGAATATGAAATGCCTATGGGAAATAAGTTGTGAAAGGTTAAAAGACTGCAGAACAAAGAAAATCCAATTATAAAAGGAAACTCGACTAAACAAAAGAGCAGTCATCGATGGAGAAAGAAAAGTTAAAAGACATGTAACAAAGAGTTACACAAAAGAGTCATATAATGTGAAAAGGTGGTGGAGAGTGAAGTAAAAGAATAATCTTTATTAGAAGACCTAAAATACAATAAAATGCCACATAAATAAAAATTATGGTTGTGGATTAGGAGAAGAAAGGAAATAAGTATGCAGATCATTCAAGTCATTAAAATCCACGAAATACCATAGAGATCAAAATAAGTCCATATATCACAATAGAAACATAAAATGACATGGAAGAAAAAGGAAGATAATGGATCACCTATAACCTTCAAAGTATGATGAAGTTGTTCCTAATGTAGTTCAAAAGTATGAACCAAGATCTTGTTATTCCAAAATAAGCCCCTTGCTTATTTTTGGCTAACTTTCTTTCATTCCTTCCTTCCTTGTGCCTTAGTCAATTTTTTTCACTTTTCAGGCACTCAAAATTATTTGGAAATGGCTTCATCAGATAGATAATTTTCTCACCTTTCCAGAAAGGTAAAGTTTTCCTTCTAACTCCTTGTATTTTTCAAGTTATGGCTCGACGGAGTTTTTAAGGGAAATTTTCCTAGGAAGGCCCATACCAATGGGAATGTGCCACATGGTGGTGGAATGGTGGGTCGGTGGAGGTAAGTTGGATAAAATTGCTAAGGAATGGGTGGGGTGCAAATTTTTTTTTCTTACGGGCCCGCAAAGGAAAAAAATGATTTGAGGCCCACGCGAATGGGGACGTGCCACGTAGCGGCGGAGATCGGACCGGCGGGGGTAAATTTGCCAAAGTGTTCAAATGGTGCAAAGGGAATTTTTTTCTTGGAACACCATGCCAAATCAGAATACGCCACATGTCCATGAGGCCGACAGGATTCAGAGCAGCGGAGAATATTTTGGCTTTTACCAAAATAGCAAGGGCGAAGGGGAAAAAATTGGCCCAGCCCGCCAAAGAGAAATGGAAATTTTGTTTAAACCTCGCGGACTAATGGGAGTATGCCACGTGTCTTGTTCATGGTGGAGGTTGGGGGTGCAGGGAGAATTTTGAAATTTTTCCAAAGTAGTTGGCAGTGCAAAGGAAAAATTTGGAGCGTAGGCCCGCACCAAATCAAAGTGTGCCACGTGGCAATAGAGCAGCGGGGCGTGGAGGAATTTTGGAATTTTTCCAAAATTCAAAAAAGTGTAAATGGCCGTTTAAACCCGCGGACCAATGGGGAAGTGCCACATGGAAGCAGAGTGGTGGGGCGTGGAGTTTTTGGGAAATTTTCCCAAATTCAAAAAAGGGGAAAATTTTTAGGTTTCGGCCTGCTGAACCGATTTTTGCCTTGTTTTACCCTAAAGCTTCAAAGGGGCATATATTTCGATCCAAAGCTCAGTTTTTCTTGATTTTGGTGTCATTGGAAATCTATTGAAGTCCTCTACATGATGGAATATTCAATTTTGTTTTTTGGTGGAGTTTAGTGAGAGAAAAATGAGAAAAAACCTTTGGCATGGGGAAAAGAGCAGAACCGACATTCAACCACCATTTTTAATGTAGTATGGCTTCCATTCTTCTCTAGCATGGTCAAAAATCTTGGGGAATGAAATTTTAAGGGTACCCATGCTATTTTGATGGATTTGGTCGTGGTTGGATCATTCATTCTAATTTTCCCACGTTTCTCCTTCCTAAACTCGGGTTTTCATTGTTAAAAGCTAGATTTGGCTCATTTGTAAAGGGTTGGAAATTTTTATGATCTGCAGGGTCCCTCCTTCACCTTGGCAAGTGAATTTGTGGAATATCGACCTTTTTTTTTAGGACTCGCCACATGTTTTCCACCTCCTTCTTTGTTGTAATGCACTATATTTAAAATTGAAATGACAAGGCAAGCTTTGTGAATGAATTTTCAATCCTTTCTTGTGTTGTTTGCTCTATCTTTATCCTTCATTACAATTTTAGCAATTTGTGCATGATTTGTGTTGCATTTTATAATCGATGTCAATTTGCGTAAGTAGATGTTCACCACTCCTTTGGTGTATCACCTTGTTATTTTAGTTTTATCTTCTTATCTCTTTTCTACCCTTGTCTCCTTCGTAGAATTAGTGTAGGATTTTGAGTTAAACCTTTGCAAATTTCAAGTACACATCTGATCAGAGGAGTAGAGGAACTAACCTTTAATCTAGAGAGTTTTTTTCCATTTTTGCAAGTCCCACACTTGGGGAAAAGATTCCATGTTGTGCATTCACACCAAATGACATTACCTTAGAAAAGCTGATCCATAGGTCATTTTGGGGGTGCTTTGAATTTGCACTAATAGTTTTGGCACGCCTAGTGGGACCTTAGAGGTATTCATCTTTATTACAACAAAGTTGATGTGCATTATTTGTAATTTTCTTGCTTAAAAAGAGCCCTGATTTGCATATCTGATGACTCCAAAGAGATAAAATCAACTCGGTTTTAGCGAGTCCAAGTTTGAAGATTCATGAGAAGGATCCAAACAAGGTCAAGGACCATAGAAGAGGGATTGTCTAAGTATTTGTAGCTATCCCTAGGAAGGAGAGAGAGGGGAAGAAGAATTCAAAGGTCTCCATCTCCAAAAAGAACTCTATCAACTCCTCCACCTGCGGTAGACCTTTCACCCAATCAACAAGGGTCCTTAGGCGAATCAAAATGACATAACACAACCCTTATGTCAACTTCACTAGTAGCAACCCACTTGCTCTCAATGCACAAAACCTAGTTCCAGTTACAGCATTAAAGAACATCCCATACTTTACTGGGGAAAATTAGACCACTCCTGGTGATCATGTCAAAGACATTGCTAATGTTTGTGTAATCCATGAGATTGTTGAGATGCAAATTGCTGGCATTTTCATTCAAAGGAAAGGCCTTGCAATGGTTCAGGAGCCTTGGGCGTGCTCATCCAAAATTTGAACCATTGTGTATAGCTCTCCATGAGTAGTTTGGAGAAAAGGGAGATAATTTGTCTCTATTGGAACAAATGACAACTATCAAGAGAGCTCCCAATGAGTAGCTAACACACTTCAATTTCAGATTTCAAAGGACATGGGATAGAATCCTAGTGACAGAAAGGCCAATAGTTGAAGGTGCTTTCTTATACTATCTCAAAGCTTTAAATTCTGATATTTCTATGTTAATCCAATCCATGGGAGGTGTAAATATACCTACAACTTATAGAATTGCCATTAGGGCTGAGAATTGTTTGATCCAAGCTGGTAAACTAGCTCTTAGGCCTCCTATGCCCTTATATCCAAGCTTGGAAAGCCCAAGCACTAGTCAAGCACCTACTATAGCTCCTATTTCCACTTAGAAATAAAAGTTCAAATGAAACTTCTACTTCATCCTCTAGTGCCTCAAATGAACTTCAAGAAGTCATGAAACAATTACAAAATTTAGGCAATGAGTTGGTTACACTCAAAAGGAAACAAGCCCAAAGTTTTAGACCTTCTTATTAGTCTTAAACTTAGCCTAATAGGCAACCATATCAGCCTAATAGGCCACCCAATCTAGCTATAATTCAAAATAAAGTAAGGCCTCCTACCAATAGACCATTTCAGCCCTATAACCCCAATGCCGCATCTACCTATAAAGCCTTAGTGCTAGTGCAAAATAATATAGCTCAAGAGTATGATTGGTGTTTCCCATGCAATGAACCTCACAACCAGTCTATGTGCTTTAATGGTGATTTGAACCAAGCTTTAATGGTGACAACAACTAGCGTAGAGAGTGAAGTGAGTTAAGAAACAAACCAACAACAAGGAACATCCTAGCAAAATACAACTCCAAATGAGGCTACACTTGTGAACTGACAGGCTGAAAATTTTTGTGGTATAAATCAAACAATTTCTCAGAATGTAGTAGCTAACACATAGTCAAAGAAGAGGAATATTGGTGAAGGGCAGTCATTAGCTCCAGGTGATCCACAACCTTCCATCACTCCACAAAGTGTTGGTAAGAAAAATGTAGTTCCAAATGTGCAAGGACAGCCCAAGCCACCTTCTAGACCAACTCAAATGCCAGCTGCTGCAGCCCATGTACAAGAAAAGAATGTGTAGGCTAAGGAAAAAAAAAAGATGTTTCATCCCCATTTAACATCATTGAACAAATGAGGAAGAAAAATGTGAATATATATATGTGGGAATCACTATCCATCTCAGGCCAAAGGGATCTACTACAAGTTGCCATGAAGAATTGGTCAACTTCAAATCAGTAAGCTCATATGCAAGAGAAGGTAATCACAAATGCTACTCAGCCTGAGGGGAAGATTGGAGGATAACAAGGTAAAATTTTGAATCACCCTCCATTCTATGTTTCATTTATCATTGGGGATAAACTAGTACACAATTGTATGATTGATTATGGGGAAAGTAGTTTTGTGATTCCCAAACAAATAGCTGATCAGCTGGGCCTCCAATATGAAGTCATATCTAAAGGGGTGGTGCAATTGGATGGGACAATAGTAACAATAGTTGGGGTAATTAAATATTTGAGCCTCACTTTGCATGTATGCCCAAATGTCACTATTTTGCAAGATGTGTTAGTGATAGATTTACCACCACTTTTGCCCTATGTTTGTCAAGAGATTTCATAGCTAGAATTGGAGGCTATTTATCTACTGATTGGTCACACATGTTTTTTCAGACCAGATATGGAACTAAGGCCACAATCAGGTCTAAACCTATTGCAAAATTTCACATTGAGCCTCATACTCCAAGCCCAATCAATGCCAACTATTCAACATTTGATCAAGAGGAATATCCAGCACAGATGAAGCTGACACCAAAGTTGGAGGCATCCTAGATTTGACTCTTGATGAATGGGCAAGCAAGGTACATGCTTTTGATCCCTACAAGGAAATAGAGGAATCTGAACTAGGAGTTTATTACATGCATGAAGAAAATCAGCCTATTCCTAGCATCACCAAGCCAGACCATAAAGATGACAATGAGGTATGACAGCTTGTTCTTTGATGGATCAAGAAGTAGACAAGGTGCAGGGGGAGCTATGCTTGTTTCACCTCAAGGCATTAAGTATTATTCAACTTTATATTTCAGTTTGCATGTTCTAACAATACTGCTTGAATATGAAGCTTTGATACAAGGATTGCATTGGTCAAGAAAGAGAGGTATCAAAAACTTACAAGTCTTTGGTGACAATGAGTTGATTGTTAATCAAGTTAAAGGACAACATGCTACCAAGAATGACCTACTCAAGTGTTATAAGAATAGGGTGTGGGACCTCATTAAGGATTTTGAAGGCTTTGGCATCAACTCCATCCCTAGGAAAGAAAACCAAGATGCTAATAGGCTTGCAGCAGTTGGAGCAGCCTTTGATGTTGTGGAGAGTATTAAGGAAGATAAAGTGCAGCCAAAAATTCATGTGATTGTAAGGCCATTAGTGCCAGAAAATAATGTAAGTTGGCAAGTGTTTGAAAGTGACCAACAAATCATCAATTTCTTGCAAGAAGAAGTTGAGTTCTCAGCCAAAAATCAGGAAAAGTTAGAACAACAATATGGTGATCAAGTGGTACAGCTGAGAACCAAAAACTTCCAAAAGGACTTGTCACTTTGGAGTCCATCTTTAATCCTAATGATCAATTTAGGAAGGAGAAAAAAAAACATCCAAGTCCTGGGAGAAGATTCAGTGCCCATCTCAGTGGGAGAAGGAAAATCACTTCAAATTGGTAAAGTGAAAACCAAGCAAGAAAGGTATGAGTTCATGCAACTTTGCAAAGAGTTCCCAAATATATTTTCTTGGAGCTATGAAGAATTGAGAGGTTTCAATCCCAAGCTAGCTCAACACACAATTGAATTAGATCCAAGTGCTAAACCCATCAGGAAAAAACAAAGACCGGTCAATCCACACATGGAGCCTCTCATGAAGAAAGAATTGAATAAGTTAATAGAGGCAAGTATCATATTTCCTGTTAAGCATTCAAGCAGGGTTGCAAAATTGGTTCCAGTTATAAAGAAGAGTTGAGAAATCAGATTGTGTGTAGACTTTAGAGATTTGAATAGAGCATCCCTCAAGGATCATTACCCACATCCTTCTATGGAGCAAATTTTGCAAGTTGTTGCTGGCTCTGAGAGGTTTTCATTGCTAGATGGTTATTCAGGGTATAATCAAATCATGGTAAAGGAGGATGATCAGTTCAAAACAACCTTCACCACTAAATGGGGAACCTATGCATATAGAAAAATGCCATTTGGGCTATCTAATGCTAGATCTACCTTCCAAAGGGAAATGGATATGGCGTTCAAGGGATTGATCAACAAAATAGTGCTGATATACCTAGATGATGTTATTGTATTTTCTAAAAGTGCAGCAGATCATCTATTTCATTTGAGACAAGTGTTCCAAAGATGTAGAAGATTTGGGGTATCCTTGAATCCCAAAAAATGTATTTTCCTAGCTCATGAAGGAAAGCTCCTAGGCCACATTGTTTCCAAAGAGGGATTAGCAATTGATCCAGAGAGGGTTGAAGTAATAAAAGCACTACCATTACCAAGTCACATGAAGGCCCTTCAAATTTTCTTGGGAAGAATTGATTTTGTTCGAAGGTTTGTTCCAAAATTTGTAGTCCTTGTCAAGCCAATAAATATGATGTTGAATAAAAGTATGGCTTTCAAATGGAAAACTAAAGGTAAGGAAAGTTTTGAGGAAATCAAAGAGGCTATCTCACAAGCTCCAACTCTCATTAACCCAGAATTCTCTGAGGATTTTATCCTTTATGCATTTGGAGGTGATGATACAATTTCTGCAATTTTAGTACAGCAGAACAAGGAAAATGCAGATCAGCCAATTGCCTTCTTTAGCCAAAGCTTGGAGGACTCTAAGGTGAGGTATTCCTTCATTGAGAAGCATGTTATTGCAGTGATTAGGAGCTTGAAGAAATTTAAGCATCTAGTTTCAAACAACAAGGTTCAACTGCTGGTTTCTCATGTGGGAGTTAAAGACTTCCTCCTCAACAAAGACCTAAATGAAAAACATGCAGGGTGGATTACTCATGTCATGGAGTCTGAAATTGAGATAAAATTCACCAAGCTGGTTCAGGAAAAGGATTGTGTGAGAAGCTGATCTTGAGAAAATAAATGGAAGCAATCAATGGGAAGGATGTTGTTTTGGCATTGCAAGACAACCAAGAACAAAGAGGTGTTCAAGAAGAGAATGGTGGTATGCTCACTCCTTGCTGGACCCAAGACATAATGCACTTCTTACAAATAGGCCTATGCCCTCCAGAGATGAACAAAACCAAGAGAAGACACTTCAGATTACAGGCTATTCCATATGCACTTGTTGATGGTGTCTTTTCAAAAGGGATATAAATGGAGTGCTGCTAAGATGCATTGGGACAAATCAAATTAAAAGAATGTTATAAGAGTTCCATGGTGGATCAGCTGGGGGTCATTTTTCCCCAAGAGTGACAACCCTCAAGATTATGAAGGTCACTATTATTAGCCCAAGGTGGTTAGTGATTGTTATGCATGGATCAAGAGGTGCAAAAATTGTGCATTCTTCATAGGCAAGGAAAGATTAGCAGCCCTTCCATTGCACCCAATTTCAGTTGACCAGCCATTCATGCAATGGGGTTTGGACTTCATTGGAGTCATTAACCCAAACTCAAGCCAAGGACATAAGTGGATTCTAACAACAACATACTACTTCACCAAATGGACTGAGGTGGTGGCACTCAAAGAGGAAAATGAATCTAGCATTCTAGACTTCTATGAGGGGATAGTAACTAGATTTGGTGTACCTACCACTATAATATCAGATAATGCATTGGAATTCATAGGATCAAAGGTAATTGAATGGGATATTAAGAATGGGATCTATCTGAGAACTTCATCAAATTATTACCCTCAAGGTAATGGCCAAGTTGAGTCTACCAACAAGAACCTATTAAAGATCATCAAGAGGACTCTTGATGAAAATCAAAGGACTTGGCACACTAAACTTAAATCAGCCTTATGGGATGATAGGATAACTCCCAAGAGATCCATCGGTAACTCTCCATTCAGACTTGTTTATGGAAGAGAGGCAATCTTGCCTATGTCACTTGAGTTGCCAACGTTGGAACTCATGAAGCAATTGGAATTGTTGGAGTTTGAACCCATGGAGGTTAGATATGTAGAATTGATGGAACTCTAAGAAATCAGAGAGCATGCAACCCAAATAATGGAGAAGGACCAAGCCTTGATCAAGAGAACCTTTGATAGGAAAGATAAGGCTAGAACCTTCCAAGTTGGAGATTTAGTGTTGAAATGGGATGCAAACCGAGCAAAGACAAGAAGACATTCAAAGTTTGATGCCATTTGGAGTGGCCCCTACATGGTCACAAAATGTAAGAACAACAATGCCTTCCAATTGTCTACATTGGATGGTGAAGAATTGTAGATTCTAGTTAATGGAATCCATCTAAAGCATTGCTACTAGAGGGAAACTCCTCACCTTGTACATATTAGCTTATATTTTCATTCCTCTAAGTGCTTGTGCACATTTTTTTGTTGTAGCTTAGTTTTAAATTTCCCTAAGTGCTTTGGCACAAGCTTTGTTGTCCTAAGGATGCATCCTTTGCAGGCCATGTTCCGATCACGTCATGTTCTACTCTCACTGACTTATTTCTAGAAGTTTTCTAATGAGTTGAGAGTACCAAGTAGTTAAGTTCATGACTCCATGCCCAATGGATTTCTTCAGCAATTCACTTCATCCAAAAGGAAGATGACCCTCTCGAGTTGCCAAATTGTTATCCAAAATAAGCCCCTGCTTATTTCTCGCTAACTTTCTTTCATTCCTTCCTTGTGCCTCACCAACTTTTTTTTCACTTTTTAGGCACTAAAAATTATCTCTGAAATGGGTTCATCGATAGAGAATTTTCTCACCTTTCCATAAAGGTAAATTTTTCTTCTAACTCCTTGTATTTTACAAGTTATGGCTTGGTGGAGTTTTGAGGAAATTTTCTCTTGGGAAGGCCCACCAATGGGAATGTGCCATGTGTAGACACCAAATTTGTGTCTTACGACCCCTCAGACCCGCATCTCATCTTGCAACTTAACCTCATCACCTAAACCTTACACAATTATTTATTAATTACCTTGTAATTGATAAATCCACATCACCTTACCTGCCACCTCATTTTGCCACCTCATCATGACCTAGCCCTAACCCTAAACTAACCTAATTAAGACCTATGACTTGGTCTAGACTCACATCCATAACTAATGCCTCCTTACTCACACCCAAAACCGACCTTCTAGCCACTTGACCAAGCCCGCAACTGATCTCTCGGGAGAAAAGCAGGGAAGGTGGGCTATTTTACTAAAAATAGCCTACTTTTTCCTTACCGATGCCGGTTCCTACTCGACCGCCGTCGGTTACGTAACTACCATCGGTTCCCTGTAAATGGCCTCCCCAAACCAAAAACAAAGGATCGAAAATTCATTTTGGGATCAGGTCGAATGATTTTGAATCAACGAGAGATCATTGGGAGCGAAAAGAGAGTCCAGATCTTCACTTGACCAGCGAGAGAGAGTGAAAATACCGAGAAGTGTTTACTGACAAAGGAGATCGCTTGCATCTTCGTCAAAACCAGTAAGTCACATCTTGCATGTCCTCTGTTATAACATTTCTTATGCCTTTTGAATTACAGTCCTCATAAATCCATCCCTGAATCCACTACCCAGCATGCATATTACCTCTAACTATCATTCATCTACCTCTCATCACCTTATTTCCTAATACCACCTATATACAGCCTTACAAACAACACAACTACCCCACAAAGCAACTAACCTACAGATCCTAGAACCCACCGGTATCGGTTATCAGTAACCGGCATCGGTTATCAGTAACCGGCATCGGTTCCTCCGATCAAAACCAGAAAACCAGCCTTTCCCCTACCCAGTTCAACGAAGCAACTTAATTGATATTTTACAGTCTTTTGTGTTAATTCATATTAGCAGGGAAACTGACCACCTTCGAAAGGAAGTTTTATATTTCCTGGGCCCAAGGCAGTTTCCTCATTTATTGTCTAATCAAAATCTTGTGGTCTTGTGTTCTTATTTGCAGGTAGTCCTTCCAAGACAAAAAGGAGTTCTTCGCAATCAGCCTGATCTTTCTCTACGGTACGCGCACACCATCTCGACATTCTACAGGTATTCCTCCTAGCCCCTAACCTTATCTGTTTCTAAAAGGAACGAATCATTCCGAGTGAAACATTTTGGCACGCCCGGTGGGACCCATCTTGGGTTTCTGTTTCTCTTGCTTATTTTCATTTTAGGAAGCATACTTGCTGTTGCTGCTTTTGTTATATATTTCGTAAAGAAATTGTCTTGCTTTCCTAGTTTTGCATTAGTAAAAGTCATCTCTCTTGCTTCATCGAACATAATTTTTGATTTGGGTTTAAAACACGTGCATTGCATTCCTGCTTGTTGTTTTTCAATTCTAGTGAACGTAGATTAAGTAACAGGTCGTACACGTGGGGGTGATATCCACGGTATTGACGAAAATTAATCTTACATTCAACTGCACAACACATACCGAATCACTTCACAATTAACACAACAGCTCAAACATCCCCCTTTTTTCCGCGGTATTCCTCACTTGGATTGAGGTAACCTTATAAGCCAAAACAAACTTGACATTTCCCCTAAGTCTTTTGTTTAGGATTCTGACATCATTCTACGTCTAAAGGCATAAGCCCACGATAATTAAAATTAACCCTAGGGTTAATCTCTGGATTTGCGTGTGCATCTTGCTTGTTTTTAGTCTGTTTTCTTTCTCATACTCTGTCTTCTGTGATCAATAATTGGACAAGTATACTAAACGTTGTTAAAAATCAAATTAGCAGCCTTTTTATATCTTGTTAGCCCAGACTTCTTACACCGACATCGGTTACCTGACCGACGTCGGCTATAGTGTAACCGACATCCGGTTACTTGGGCCGATATCGGTTAATCTCTTTTCCATTCACGACAAACCAACAACCTACCAATTTTACACCATTCGAGTTTGTTTCTATTCTCGATAGATTGAAACCCTCTTTGAACAACACTGTCCATGGTTGTTATCACTCAAAGCAAGCCGCCGCCATGGTTTCACATGCTTGCTCTGTTTCTTTACTGAATCACCCCCTTCACATTACATGGGGAATCCTACGGACACCGGTGAGATCCCCAAATTCCTGTAGGAGATAAGGACTTTGCCAAGTTTACGGATGCTAATTCTAGCGTTTGTGCTGATACTATTTGTCTCATGCCCCGACCGTCGTACGCTTTGATGGTCAGCTCCTTGTAGTATGCCTATTAGTATAGCTGCTCATTTAGCTCCCACTCCACTCCACTTTGATAATACCGCCTTGCTTCCTGCATCTCTAGCCCCGTCTCCCAATCCGACGACTTGAGGTTCATACGACTCAGTTGGCTTTTCTTTGGCTAATCTTGGACCCCACATATCATTACCACCAACTGCCCCTACCTCATCTCTCTTGCAGACTACTCCATTCATGACTTGCTCTCTGCCACCTATCCACACGAGCTTTCCTTCTCAAGCTCCGCCTACCTTCTCATTCCCATACACGTATCCAGTAACCTCAACACCTTATATGGGACATCCCTATTCTATCGCCTCAACATATTCATCCTCCACACCTTATCAACACTTAACCCCACCAGTGTCTAGCGGTGGTCCTTGGCCCAATATGCCTCCGTTTACCACAACCGCATCATCATCTCATCCAACCACAGATTTCATCAAACAAATGATGGACAAAATGCAAAATCTGGAGGCTTCTGTGTCGGGAAGTCGTAGCGCCTTGACATACGAGCAAGTTTGTCGGGAGCCCATTCACCCTTCTGTCCCCCTTCATTCATATCCTCCTCAATGGGAGTTGCCAAAATTTACTCGTTTTAATAGTAAAGAGGATCCTCAACAGCACTTGCGATCATTTAGACATGCTTGTTATTTGATTGCCCATGATGATGCCTTGTTACTCCGCACCTTTCCCATGTCCTTATCAGGACCCGCCTTGGAGTGGTACAGTGCTTTAACCCAGCACTCAATCTTCTCTTTTAACCAACTAGCCCAATCTTTCTTGGATCACTTCTCCATTAACATTGCTAAGAAAGTATCCATCACCGACCTTTATGCCATCCGACAATTCGAAGATGAATCTATCGCAGATTTCGTTGGACGATGGCGTGGCCTTATCAACCAACTTACATATGCCTTGCCTCAGGCTGAACTTATCAAACTTTTCACACGGGCATGTGCTAAGCACATTTCTCCTACTCTTCAAATTCAAACTTTCCGCACATTTGATGAGGCCTTTACCATGGCTCGGAAACTAGAAATTCGAGCCTTAGAAGAAGAGAAATTGCGGTTGCGCAACAAAAACCCCAATTTCCGAACTCCTGATTCTACCAATAAACCAAATACCACCACTCCTCACGCGTCCACTTCTTCTAAATCAAAAGGAGCTGTCCACGCGGTGATGGTTAAATCTCAAACACCGTCTAATACCCCACCAAAAACCACCTATAAGTACAAAGCCGAGCCCATCAACTACACTCCCTTGGGAGAAACATATGGTGTGATATTGGAAAAATTGCTCAAAGCAGGAGCCATTACATTACCTCCTGTTAAACCTCATTCCGGGTTTGATTCCACTCGCGCCATACCTTCTGGTACAAAAAATGACTTACGTAACTTCCACCGCGTGAAGGGACACGGTCATGAAAGCTGCAAGATGTTGAAAAACATAGTGCGGGAAATGGTTGACAGGGGATATAACCCTCGATAATCCTAATGCCCCTGCCTTGAAAAATTTGAAAATCTTCAACAAACCATTCCCGAATCACTCTTCCAACAGTAACACAAACCAGGATATCTTAGCCGAAGAGAGTGTTCATGAGATCCATGCAGTCTTTGATACCCAGCCCAAAGCCTCTATCGAGAAAATTTTGAATCAAGCCTCTTCACTAACACAGGAGCCCGAACCTCCTTTACCACCATCGAACCAAAGCGAAATCATTCCTTTACCCATAAGGGAGTTAACTGCCCAGACTCCTCTTCCCATCGATGAGTCTGCTTATACCACATCCCTACAAGACTGCGAACGGATGTTATCTAATCTATCTATTTCCCAGACTTCCCCTTCTACCACTCTTGTTGCACAAGAGGAAGGTACGCCACTCCTTTTGACATCCTTAGACGAGAAATCTCTTGCACCGACATCACCAAATTCTTTAACCATGACGGATCCTCTCGAACACGCCCTCTTACCTATTAGTTCTTCATCGCCTAAATCTTTTCAACGACCGGTTGACCTCTTAACATCTATTGATACAGTACCTCATCTACTCACTGTATCACACCCACGATGGTGGAATCACAACCCACCTTTCTTAGTACAAATTTACAATTCAAGCCTGAAGACTGTCATTCTCCAGAGGATAGACAAATCCTATGGGAACGTTTGAGTACGCCATATTCTACTCAAATGCAAATGACCGATCCTGAGAACTCCACCATATACCCGAAGTGTTTACAGAAGCTTAAAATGCCCATGTTCTCACCTTCACCCCCCTCACCTCTACCAAATGCCTCGTCCACTTCTATTAACTTAGCCAAATCTTCCCCTACGCTTGGGACCTTACCCATACCCAGTCTAACACACCCGCCTAAGCGACTAGATTTGTCCAAGAATAAAGCCGCCCCGCCACCTAGGAGACACACTCAACCCGTGCCTCTATCACAATCAAAACCATCATCGTCATACCTACCTTCCATATTAGGACCTCATCCTTCCACCTTGCACCAATATATCATACCTCCTGCGTTTTCTTCAAAACGATCTACGCCTTCTGCACCCATACAGGGATCAAAGGGTATATCAACATTATCACCCCACGTATCCTGTCCACCCATCAACCCTAAACAAACTCCATCATCAAAGGATTTATTTTCTGTCACTCCCCTTTCTCCGTGGTTGTTTCCCGCTACCATGTCATCTGTAGCCTCATCATCTAACCAGCCGAACGTAGCTCCTGCGCCAAAGAAACCACGTTTAGTGAAAAACACATATCAACACCCCTCGGTTAAACCACCACCCATACGAACTAACCACGCCCAAACATTACCAAAACCCACGCAATCAATACCCTCATCCTCTTCTGATTTTGACCCACTCAAAGGATCTTACGCCAAAATCCTTGCTATGTTAGTAGATAATGCGACCATTTCCCTACCCCCACTTAGACCTTATGACCCGTCTAAACCTCGACCTATAGGTTATGATGAGTCTAAGATCTGCGCTTATCACCGCACACCAGGACATGATGTGGAGGGATGCAAAGCTTTAAAAACCATCCTTCGTCAGTCACCTCTCCCAGATAGAAAGGTTAAGAAAGACAACTTACGAAGGGAGAGACCTTTAGCTTCAATTCCCTCTCCTATACCATCTATCCCCGCCTCACCACGATCTATCATTATTACAACCCCACCTCTTGAAGACCATAATTTATCCCAACCATCTTCCTCATCTCAGGTTTACGAGATTAATATGATTAGTGTTGCTACTACTCGGCGTAGAAAAACAATGAGAAAGCGAAAGAAAGCACACTGCGCGTCCTCTCTTTCTCCGTCTAGCATCCCGATTGCACCACCACCCAAAGTGGTTATTCGTGGACCCGCTTACCCCGTCTCTAATGGAGTTGCCCATCGAGCCATGATCAAATAGCTTCACCAATCACCCGTCAAAATGACACTATATGATCTCATTCAGACTTCTGAATCTCATCGACAAGCTCTCGTTGAAATTCTTCAGGGGATCGAGGTCTTACCTAATGAAGCCCTACCTGTTGCCTCCATTCTAACACCCAATCACGTTGCCTCTCTCACCAAACAACCCACCGCCCCAACCACTTCTGTCTCTGTACCACAAGCTGCTGCAGTCAGTTTCTCTGAAGATGAAATTGTCGATTTTGGTACAGAAGATCCTGACCCTGCCCTGTTCATCTCAGCTTACGTCCGGGACATTCGTGTACGTCGTGTTATGATTGATGGGGGTGCTAGCCTAAACATCATCTCTTCAAAAGCTTTTCAACAAATGAATATCCCTTCTAGCTACATGTGTGCCAACCCCATCATGTTGCGGTCATTCAATGACGCTATTACCTCTACCTTAGGCACCGTGATCCTCAACATTCGGGTAGGACCACGTACTTTACCCGAACTCTTCTATGTCCTTGAAGGAGAGTTCCAATATAATATATTGCTGGGTCGTCCTTGGATCCGGGCCATGGGATGCGTTCCCTCAACATTACATAGATGCATAAAATTTGAGTACGAGGGGAAGTCCTACACCGTAAAAGCTGATCCTCCCCCCTTTAAAACCTGCAATATGTTATACCGCCCTAACGATGTGCTTATACCAATCAAGACACCCATACATTCAACCCACCATCCTCTTGAAATGTACCTCAACCATCCACCTCAACCGCGCCTACGCCTTGGTATGAAACCACCGTCGCAAAAACCACTTCCCTTCCCGCATGCTAACATCCCAACCTCCGAGACCCCTTAGTAGATGTTTTTCAACGCCTTACGTTGGGGAGTACCTTTATATAACGTTTAGTTCTTTCCCTACCCCACGGGAGTACGGACAATTACATGCACATCCCACCTATGACCGTCGTGTGGGGAGTAATCTCTTACGGACCACCCCATTGCCGCACCAACCTAACGTATGGGGGTGTTGACGCGCATCCTCCATTACCCCTGAACCTCCTCTTGGTGTGGTTCCTTTCCATCTGATTTTCAATACCTTACAAATCGTCAAACTTTGCCCTCACCTTCTTGACTCATTTGTGCTTGGAAAGGCTTTGGTTTTGGTCTTTATGAACAAGGCCGACATAAGCTCATCCCCATCACCACACGCAAACATAATGATCGCAGTGGTCTCGGTTTTCCTGAAACACCTACACAGGAGACACCTCGTGTCGGTTGTCTTACGGAAGAAGACGACGTCACCCCTACCAAACCATCATCACCCACTTTGCCATCATCACCCACGAGATCTATAGACCCTGAATCTATCCCTCCTAACTTTTTTTTTTCATAAATGCTATCTTCATAGGTCCTCTCACTTATCAACGCGATAATGAGGACCCATCTTCTCTTCCCCTTCTGTATCCAGACATGATCGAAGAGGATTCACCTTTGATTAATGTTGTTGAGTGTCAGGATGACGACTCCATCCTCACTTACCTTGGCGCGGATGATTCTTATATTCAACGAGCCTTACCATCTGAAACCCAAACCATGCTGAATGAATCTACTATAGAAATCAACATCCACACGGAGGAGGATCCTCACATTGTGAAGATCGGACAATCCCTTAACGCATCAGAACAAGTCGCCTTTACTACTTTCCTCCGTGCTCGCAACCAAGCTTTCGCTTGGTCCTACGCTGACATGCCAGGAATTGATCCTACCATTGCCATCCATAACATCACTCTAAACCCCGATTCCAAACCAGTCAAACAAAAACTGAGAAAAATGCATCCACGCATTGCCCTCTTGGTCAAAGAAGAGCTTCAACGACTTCTTTCTGTTTCCTTCATCTTGCCTATTGACTATCCTCAATGGATTTCTAACATCGTACCTGTCACTAAAGCGACGGGGGGACTTCGGATATGCACGGATTTCTGGGATCTTAACCTCGCTTGCCCTAAGGATGACTTCCCCCTACCTAGCATTGACCAACTTGTTGATCTCACTGCAGGCCATGAGATGCTCTCTCTCATGGATGGCTTTTCAGGATACAACCAAATTTTGGTTGCCCCTGCCGATCAACACAAAACTACCTTCATAACTCCTTGGGGAACCTTCTGTTACCGTGTAATGCCATTCGGCCTTAAGAATGCTGGTGCCACCTATCAACGGGCTATGACCTACATTTTTCATGACATTATGCACACTATCCTTGAAGATTACGTCGACGATCTTCTTGGCAAGTCTAAACATCGCAGTGAACATCTCGATGTTTTAACCATTATTTTTGATGCCTTACTACAATATTCTGTCCGTCTTCAACCAAAGAAATGTGTCTTTGGTGTCCTTTCGGGAAAGCTTCTTGGTTTTATCGTCTCTTTGCGTGGCATCGAGGTCGATCCATCTAAAGTCAAAGCTATCATAGAAATGCCCCCACCTACTAATCTCAAACAATTGCGTAGCTTACAAGGTAAGTTACAATCTATCCGACGTTTCATCTCCCAACTCTCGGATCGATGTCAACCTTTCCATCACCTCCTTAAAAAGGACATTGAGTTTCAATGGAGTGAAGAGTGCCACCAAGCCTTTGAAGCTCTCAAAACTTATCTCTTGCAGCCACCCGTGCTTATCCCACCTCAAGACGACCGCCCTTTCTACCTTTACCTTTCCGCCACTGACCACGCTGTAGGGGCCATGCTTGCACATCGTGACTCTGAAAATCGAGAACAAGCCGTTTATTATATAAGTCGTACTTTGGTGGATTATGAGACTAGGTATACACATGTAGAAAAGTTGTGCCTAGCCCTATCATTCGTGGCTACCAAGCTCCGACACTACCTTCTGAATCACAAAACTTTCGTCATCACCAACACGGACCCCATCCATTACATGTATGCCAAACCTCATCTAAACCAACGCATCGCCCGATGGCTCATGCTCCTCGCCGACCTCGACCTTGAGTTCGTCCACCAGAAATCAATCAAAGGACAAACCATCGCAGACCAACTTGCGGAAGCCCCTTTACCTGGGGAACAATTTACCAATTTTATATTCCCCGACGAACTCATCGCCACTCTTTCACTCGGGGAAGAGTCGTATCAAATGACCCTCTTCTTCGATGGATCTAAATGCCAACACGGTGGAGGAGCTGGCGTTGTTCTCGTTCCTCTTGACGCCGAGCCTATGCCTCTTTCATTCCGACTCGATTTCCCTTGCACTAATAATACAGCGGAATACGAGGCCCTTGTTCTGGGTCTCCAGGTTGCGCTGCACTTAGGTATCAAATCTATCAATATTTTTGGTGACTCTCAATTGGTAGTCAATCAAGTTATGGGCATCTACCAATGCAAAAATGAGGAACTTCAAAAATACAAACACTACGTGGATTCGCTTCTAGCCTTATTTACTCACTATTCTATCCAAACCATTCCACGCTCTACTAACAAATTTGCGGATACTATGGCTTGCTTAGCCTCGCAAATTCCAGCCTCATCAACTGACTCTGACATTTTTGTCTTGGTCCAACAACTCTTTGCCCCATCTTATTCAGCCCCGGTTGTTTGTACGATAAATACTGTGTCTGCTAACTCGCAGGATACTTGGTATCACCAATTCCATGACTACCTTACAACCTCTGTTCTCCCTTCTGACCTTACTAGTACTGGTAAACGTGCTTTTCTTAAACGCGTTTCTCGTTATGTAGTTATGGGGGGACTCCTTTATAAACGTGGCTTTGATGGCATCCTCCTTCGATGTCTCACCGGTGCGGAGATCACCCATACCATCCAACAAGTCCATGATGGTATTTGTGGTGGACATTTTAGTGGCCTTGCCGTGGCTAAACGAATCCTTCACCTTGGTTATTATTGGCCTACTCTCAATAACGACTGCTACGAATATGTTAAGCGTTGTGTTATGTGTCAACAACATGCCAACCTTCAACATACTCCTAGCCACCCGCTCCAGGTCGCTCGAGATCTTTGGCCCTTCTCACAATGGGGTTTAGACCTTATTGGTGAGATTCACCCATCCTCTTCACAACGTCACCGATGGATTATCACAGCAACCGAATATTACACAAAATGGGTGGAGGCTATTCCACTCATTTCAACTAAAAAAGAAAAAATTGTCGAATTCATTAACCATCACATTATCATCGTTTTGGTATTCCTCATCGCCTAATAACAGATAATGGTAAATCTTTTAAAAACAAGTTGTTACAAGACCTTTGTGACAACTTTGGTATCAAACTTAGTTTCTCATCGCCTTACTATCCATGCAGGCCAATGGTCAGGCTGAATCTTCTAATAAAACCCTAACCAAAATCCTCATGAAAGTTGTCAATGAATCCGGAAGAAATTGGCACGATCACATTCCCTTTGCCCTTTTGGGCTTATCGTACTAGCATTCGTACCTCTACTAATGCCACACCTTTTCTTTGGTATATGGTACCGAGGCTGTTTTGCCTCTCGAAATACAAATACCCTCCCTTAGAATATCTCTTCAGGATATTCTCACCAACGATGATTTCCGCCAAGAGCGGTTAGCCCAATTGGAGCTTCTTGACGAACGTCGTCTTACAGCTCTTGATCACCTTCAAATCTATCAAAAACGCATCAAACGTGCTTATGATAAGTGACTTCATGAGCGTACCTTTAAGGTTGGTGATCTTGTCCTCAAAGAGAATCAACATGTCACCAAACTAGAAAAGAGCAAACGTGGAAAATTTGCTCCCAATTGGATTGGGCCTTACATAATCACTCACACCTATGGATCAGGCGCTTATCGTTTAGCTTCGCTTAATGGTAAGCCTGAGCCTGAACCCCTTAATGCCTTGCATCTTCGACCATTCTACTGTTGAATTTAGTGTTATATCACTTCTTATCTACCTGCGCTCGTCCCTTGAGCTCACATACCACCACATGCACTTCGTTTCCTACACCTCATAATAAAAATCAAGCTCACATAGTTTGATTCTCACCTCACCTAAACGATGCCTTCCCCTTTTTAGTCTAGTCCATGACTTCAAAGTTTTAAAATAAGCCGTATTCTTATGGGATTTTCTTGAGTCAAACTTCCTACCAAACTAGATGCTTCACGCCAAAAGAACATCTAGCTATCTAAATTATATATAGACTTGTTCCCTCGAAGGATAGCTATATGCCAAATTATTATTTGCTATTATATATATATTTGCTCCCCAAGGACAGCTATGCACTAAAATCATATCTGCTACTATAAATAGACTGCTCCCTCGAAGGACAGCTATACACAGTCAACCTTTATCAGAAGCTTCTCGCATTGATCAGCTTCGTGAAGACCTCAAGAATAGCACAATCAATATCCCTTGTAGACTTCCCGCATCGATCAGTCTATATTCAGTAAAATAAAAGCCTCATTCAAAAAGAACTTTTTGGGTCATGGACTTGTCTATTTAGGGTAGGTTCTCTTTCGTCAGAACACTCACTTTGTAATAAATTCTCTGTACCTCAGCTATATCATCCACCTCACCTCACCATTTGTTTCAACTCAAGGGACGTAACGTACACCCGATATATTGTGATCATACAACTCTTTTCACCTATGGACTTCTCGTCTATGCACGGTACCTAGGGCTTCAAGCTCGTTCTACGTTTGTGGTTTTTTTTAGCTCTTTTCACCTACGGAGCACTCTTTCCACTTTGCCTCGCATCTAGGATTGTGTGTTGATCTTAATCAGGACATGGTTCCCTACCACTTGGGTAGGCTAACTTTCGCTTCTCTTATACCTTTTACAACATCACCAATTCATTTCGACACACCAACAACCTTACCTTACCAATATTAATATCAATATTCTTACCAATCAACCAATTGCCTAAACCGTACCAAATTGCTGAATTCACCTCTCCCGATCCTAAGGGAGAACTACATCGATCGAGGCCCCTCCTTGCTTTGTGCGAATGGGCTATGTAGGCGACACTTCGGAGACATGGGGTCTCCCAAGGTTAGCTCGACCATCCCCTACCATAACCTATCATGTGTGGTAAATATAAATATTTTTGTGTATTTCTATTTAATCACATTCCTCTTTATCCTTTTTCAAAACACAAAAAGTCAAAACGAAAACATTCTTATTATTATAACTCAAATCAACATACATATTCAGTTTTATTTAGATGTTAAACAAATACATCTTCTCTATCATCGACATGCAGGTCGGTACTCTTATTTATTCTTATACCTTGCTAACATTTATTTAGACCCTCACGCCTCATCCCGAACTAGGTGATGATCGTGATCGTCGACCCCTCTCGCCAGGCCTCTCTGTCCTCAATGGTACCATGGCTATTGGTACCGCCCACTGATCTGCCAATCTCTCCTGTAACATATGAATACGCCCTCTCGCATGGAGGACTCCAACCCTCTCTGTCCTCTCCGTGACTCCATGACCACTGCCATGGCTTGTCTCATTCACTGCGTTACTGGAGGCTCTTGAACCAAGCAGCTGGGTGGGTCCCTCTCTGCCAATCAATGTCGGGATGCCTCCTCCCTCCTCACTCTCTGCTGTGCCACCATAATCTATAGGCCTCTGCAAACAACCATCACTTCTCCAACAAAATAGCTCCACCTCACTCAATAAAACCTCCAATCTCAACTCTCCACGTCGACAAATCACTTTGGTTTTCAAATAACAAAAGTGACAATGACAAGCCGTATTTTTCTTTTTATAGGTTTTTCGCCCTTAACCGATATCGGTTTCATTTTTCCCCTAATGAACCGGTATCGGTCCCTTAACCGATATCGGTCATGTAGAATCGACATCGGTTTTTCTCGCCAACTTTCCCCAATTTTTTTTTTTTTTTGCCCTTATTTACCATTTGCCCCTTTTTAACCACATATCGCATATATATCCGGCCTTTGCTTTCACCATTTGTTTACCTTTCGGCCCGACCCAGGCCTCGCCCTACCCGACCCGGCCAGGCCTCGGCCTACCTATTCGGCCCGACCCAGGCCTCGGCCTACCTACCTATTCGGCCCGACCCAAGGCCTCAACCCTACCTATTTGGCCCGACCCAAGGCCTCGCCCTACCTATTCGGCCCGACCCAAGGCCTCGCCCTACCTATTTGGCCCGACCCAAGGCCTCGCCCTACCTATTCGGCCCGACCCAAGGCCTCAACCTACCTATTTGGCCCGACCCAAGGCCTCGCCCTACCTATTCGGCCCGACCCAAGGCCTCACCTCACCCAAGGCCTCGGCCCGATTCGGCCCACCCAAGACCTCAACCTACCATCCGGCCCGACCCTAAGGCCTCAACCTACCCATTTGGCCCGACCCAACGCCGCACCTGAACCATTTGGCCCGACCCAAGGCCGTATCACTTCGATACCTACCCAACATCAACAACATATAATTTTATCCACCCATCATGTAGCTTTTTGTTCCATCGAGCTCACCTGTTCGTGTTTTAGCATGATTAGGGTCCTTGACTTGATCTGTCGACCAACTTTGCCTGACCTGGACCGTGACGTTTATCTCAACCAAACCAACCATTTGGTGCTTTGCCGAACATGCCTAAACGTTCTGTACCTTACCTATTATATACCACGGAGCTACTTCCTATGCCTTGGATACCGGGATTATATCACCCTTGTTTGGATAAACTATCGACCTTTGCCTATGCATGCTTTGGTTTGCTCGTCAAATCATGTACCCTAGTCGTCTTATTGCATTTTACCATGCGTCTGCTTCCTTGGACCTACCCCACCATCTTACCATCCCCTCTACCCCATTTACCCTTTATCAACCCTATCCCTGATTTCCCGTTCACTCAATCTGTGATAGATTTGAGGGGGATTACCTATACCCTTAACAGGAGAAACCACTTCATATTATTGTCCGTGCAACTTTACAAAACAAGCTACACGACAATAAGGGGCTAATGTAGACACCAAATTTGTGTCTTACGACCCCTTGTGACCCGCATCTCATCTCGTAACTTAACCTCATCACCTAAACCTTACACAATTATTTATTAATTACCTTGTAATTGATAAATCCACATCACCTTACCTGCCACCTCATTTTGCCACCTCATCATGACCTAGCCCTAACCCTAAACTAACCTAATTAAGACCTATGACTTGGTCTAGACTCACATCCATAACTAATGCCTCCTTACTCGCACCCAAAACCGACCTTCTAGCCACTTGACCAAGCCCGCAACTGATCTCTCGGGAGAAAAGCAGGGAAGGTGGGCTATTTTACTAAAAATAGCCTACTTTTTCCTTACCGATGCCGGTTCCTACTCGACCGCCATCGGTTACGTAACCACCATCGGTTCCCTGTAAATGGCCTCCCCAAACCAAAAACAAAGGATCAAAAATTCATTTTGGGATCAAAGGTCGAATGATTTTTGAATCAACAGAGATCATTGGGAGCGAAAAAGAGAGTCCAGATCTTCACTTGACCGAGCAGAGACGAGTGAAAATACCGAGTGTTTCTGACAAAAAGGAGATCAGCTTGCATCTTCGTCAAAACCAGTAAGTCACATCTTGCATGTCCTCTGTTATAACATTTCTTATGCCTTTTGAATTACAGTCCTCATAAATCCATCCCTGAATCCACTACCCAGCATGCATATTACCTCTAACTATCATTCATCTACCTCTCATCACCTTATTTCCTAATACCACATATTTCTACTCCCCTAGCCCTAACCTTATCTGCTTTCTAAAAGGAACGAATCATTCCGGAGTGAAACACCAAAATTAAAGTCCTGGAGGTAAGTTGATAAAATCACTAAGGAATGGGCGGGTGTAAAGAATTTTTTTCCGTTGGTCCACAAAAAATAAATGAGTTAAGGCCCGTGCGAATGGGTAATGGCTGTGCCACGAAGCCGACGGAGATCGGACCGACGAGGGTAAATTTGCCAAAGTGTTCAAATGGCGTAAAGGGAATTTTTTTTTCTTAGAACCCCATGCCAAATCGCAATATGCCACATTTCCATGAGGCCGGTAGAAGTCCTAGTGGTGGAGAATATTTTGGATTTTTTCCAAAATAGCAAGGGTGAAAGGGAAAAAATTGGCCCGCAGCCCGCCAAAGAGAAATGGAAATTTTGTTTAAACCCCGCAGACTAATGGGAGTATGCCACGTGTCCTGCTTTTGCGGTGGAGGTCGGGGTGTGGGGAGAATTTTGCAATTTTTCCAAAGTGGTCGGAAGCGCAAAGGAAAAATTTGGAGTGCAGCCCACGCTAAATTAGAGTGTGCCACGTGGCAATGAGCGGCGGGGTGTAGAGGAATTTTGGATTTTTTTCCAAAATTCAAAAAAGCGTAAATGGTCGTTTGAACCTCACGACTAATGGGGAAGCATCACATGGAAGCGGAGTGGTGGGGTGTGGAACTTTTTGGGGAATTTTTCCCAAATTCAAAAAGGGGAAAATTTTTAGGTTTCAGCCCGCTGACCCGATTTTTGCCCTATATTTTGCCCTAAATATTTTGAGGGGCATATCTTTCGATCCAGAGCTCGGTTTTTCTCAATTTTAGTGTCATTGGAAAGCTATTGAAGTCTTGTACATGATGGAATATTCAATTTTGTTTGTTTGGTTGAATTTAGTGAGGGAAAATGAGAAAAACACCTTTGGCATGGGGAAAAGAGCGAACCAACATTCAACCCCATTTTTAATGCAAGATGGCTTCCATTCTTCTCCAAAGATGGTAAAAATATTGGGAATGAAATTTTAAGGGTAACCATGCTATTTTTATGGATTTTGTCAAGGTGGTTAGATCATTCATTCTAATTTTCCCACGCTTCTCCTTCCCGAACTTGGGTTTTCATTGTTAAAAGCCGATTTGGCTCATTTGTAAAGGGTTGGAAATTTTTATGATCTCAGGGTCCCTCCTTCACCCCGCAAGTGAATTTTGGAATATCGACCTTTTTTTTAGGACTACCACATGTTTTCTACCTCCTTGCTGTTGTAATGCACTTGTATTTAAAAATGGAAATGACAATGCAAGCTCTGTGAATGAATTTTCAATCCTTTCTTGTGTTGTTTTCTCTATCTTAATCCTTCATTACAATTTTAGCAATTTTTGCATGATTTGTGTTGCATTTTTATAATCTGTGTCAATTTGCAGAAGTAGATGTTCACCACTCCTTTGGTGTATCACCTTGTTATTTTAGTTTTATCTTCTTTTCTCTCTTCTAACCTTGTCTCCTTGGTAGAATTAGAGTAGGATTTGAGTTAAACCTCTACAAATTTCAAGTATACATCTGATCAAAGGAGTAGAGGAGCTAACCTTTAATCTAGAGAGTTTTTTCCCATTTTTGAAAGTCCCACACTTGGGGAAGAGATTCCATGTTATGCATTCACACCAAATGACATTGCCTTAGAAAAACTGATCCATAGGTCATTTTGGGGGTGCTATGAATTTTCACTAACAAGTACCAACCACCAACATTAAATATTACATGCCAAAGTCCACATTCTCATACATACTAATAGAGTGCATTGCAAGAATACTCTATTGGCCATACCTTTCTACAAGCATTGAATCATGATTGGTCCTTTTTGGGTAGTGGGTAGTTGGCTCTCTTCATTAGTGGTTCCTTTTTTCTCCTTATCTCCTCTCTTATTTCTCTATAAGAGGAAACTTGATATCATTTGTTAAAAAACCTCTCCCGATTGTAAAGTTACCATGTCAAAACAGTGGCTGAGATTTCACAAGTTGTAATATCTAATTTGAGCACATGTAATGTGTTCGGTGCCCTCCTTAGTGATGTAATGGATTGTGTATATTTTTATCAATAGAATTTTGTTATTATGGCTCATTGATCTAAAAATGGATTTGAAAAGGCCCAATTCTATTTATTCTCATTTTCAGACTTGCAATACATGTTCTCAATATGGTTATGATGTTGGAAAAGTGGTCTATCCAGATTGTTAGTGATCAAGAAACATTCATTTAATCAACAAAGGAAACTATTGTTTTGTTATGAGGATTTCATGTGTGACGGTTACATAACCTCCATGTAAGTTATGTAACTTATACTCTTCAATGGGTGGTGGTTGTGTAACCACCGATTACAGAGATTGACGGTTGAGAAACCGCCACTCTATTTTTACCGACATTCCCGTCCCCAACGACACTAAAACTCGAGAAACTAATTTTTTTAAAATGTTTTGGATTCCAAATGGCTCAATTTGTATTTCCACCCATCCTAGGGTAGAGAACCTATAAAGATGTATGAATTTGAACATTTTAGACAAGTGTTTTGGGTGAATTCAAGTGTGAGAAAAAGAGGGAGTTAAAATTGTTCTTGTTTGTTCATAGAAGAGCTGAGTTATTTCTTGTTGAGAATTGTAAGCAAGTTATACAAGGAGTTAGAATATTTCTTGAAGGTCATTGTATGATAGTGAACTTGTATTATTTAGAGATTTGCATAGTGAAGGGAAGCAATTGCTTACCCAATTGGAGTTTTTCCCACATTAGGTTTCTCCAAGATAAATCTTGTTGTCTCCTTGTCTTGCAATTTCCCATTTTTAGTATTGTATGGATGTTTCTTTCATAAACATGCTTATATAATGAATTCAATTATATTTTACATTCATTATTACTTAAACATGATCCATTCATTATTTTAAGAGTAAGTTTATAGATCAAATTAGTATCGGATCGGTTGAGATTTTAGTTTTGTGTGGTATAATATGTGTTGGCATTGTTTTAGTTTGATGCCCCTTACGGAAGGGGAAAGAAAGTGGTATTCATTCCTTTTGAAGAAGATATTTCCATTAGGAATTGGAATCAAGGAATCCAAGACATGGCTCATAGAGAATATGCAGATGAGGCGAAGAAGCAAACTTTTACAAGATGGAGGCGAGATGTGGTAAGTATTTCTAAGGATGCGGGAAATATTTCCTTATCTATGGGGAAATTGGAGTCCATCATGAGATTTATCATGGAGAAGCTTTATGTTATAAATAAAGCACTAGGATTCCATAAAGAATATACTCATGGGCATGAAGAAGAGCAGCCCCATGCCATCCCTACATCTCCTCCATTTAAAGCGGAGGAAAAGATATAGATTCAACCTTATGATGGAGACGTGAATGATGATAAGCTAAAACATTGGCTAGCTAAACTTGAGGTATATTTCAGTTTGCATCAAATCAATGAGAGTCACAATATTTCCTTTGCAAGGTTAAAATTTACCAGTCATGCTTGAACTTGGTTTGAAAGTTATGTTCATTCATTGGTTGTTAAGAATATTCCTCCTATTACTAAGTGTGATGCATTTAAAAGGCTAATAAAAAGTGGTCCTAATATATTTGTTATTAGGAATATGTGTCAATGTATTAGTAATATCTTAGGAGAAAACAAGGCATAAATGTGCATGAGTACACTAGTGAGTTCTAGAAGAAAGTCATGTCAGATGGGAAAAGATGTAGCGGACTAGAACCTTATGATGAAGTACATTAGTGGAATTCATAGTAACTTGAGTGTTATAAGCACAATGGAATGATAGGGGGTTAATTAGTCCTTAAAAACATTTGCTTCTTTTAACTTAGTTTACATACATCACATCAATCATCCATTCAATATTCATAAACAATTATCTTCTTATTAACCATTCAACAAACATACAAAAGATCAATCTATAAGAGAGAATACAATAACACCAAATTTAAGTGGGAAACCATCAAGGGGAATAAAATCCACTGAAAACCTCTATTGATATTACTCATAGAAAAATAATCATGTGAATATTACACATCACAAGACATTTCTTTAGTGAGGCACCATCCTTATAAGGAACACCAACCCCTAAAGCCTTTTTGATATGACTCACAATAAAGGAATCCTATGAATACAAATCATCATAATATATTTTGTAGAAGAATTACCATTAAAAATGTGCTAATCCCACAACTTATTATGATCCAAGTTCAACTCACACACACATCAAACCCTCTTCAATTTCTCTCTCCTTTAACTCACTTTATCTTCATCTATCATGGGATGATTGGATTCAAAACCTTGCACACATGATATTCAACCTTCTTTATAAATTTATATACATCCTTACCTCTCTCTCGATTCCCTTGATACACTTTATCTCTTTCACCTAGGTGACATATTTCCCTTCATGCACAACTAGTTCAAAATTGAACCAAAACACTCACTTTATATGCTTCTTAATTCAAAATCATAGCATAGGTTGGTATATACCAAGGATCTTGACCAATAAAATATTAAAAAGTAACACCACACTCATAAAAATCATAAATTGGACCCATGTAGGCCAGCCATTTACCAAGACACCTAAACAAGCAAAAATGACTAAAAACCCCATCACCGGGGTCCTCAAGGATCCCCAAACTCATCACCATGATTATTCTAGCCTACAAAGGACTCACACATGTTAAATACATAATATCATCATCATCCATTCTTTTACATTAATTTTCATCAATCGTTTTCTTCATTACTCTATCAAGTAGGACCATTTCCTACTCAAAACAACTACTTCTAGGAACCAATATTCACCTTTGGAGCTCAAGATCACACAAGAAAGCCTCAAATATTCCATAAAATCACTCATTGTAAATACAACTACCTCTACAAAACATCCATTCTTTCTATACCCCATGATACATCCAACAATGCAAACCACACTTGTATTCCTCTTCACCAAACCGAATCGCCCATAAAGTAATTTTGGAAAATCAATTGGTTTGCACCCTTACTGCACACTTTCATGACTTATGAATTCCTTAAATAGGAAAAAAATTCATCCCTCTTCACTCTCTAATAGATATCAAGAATCAGATAATCCAAAACATGAGACTTCTACATCAATCTTCTCACTAAAGAAATCTTTTTGAAAATAATCAAACTTGGTCTTCAAAAAGTGGTATGGTTCACTTATCAAAGAACCTCATTAAGAGAGAAAACACATACCATTGGACAGGCCTCTAAATATAATTTCTAAAACATCTTACATTTCCTTCCAAATCAAAGTGGAAGGCCTTCAACCAGGTCAATCTCTCAGTAACTTCTCAAAACTTTCCTTTTAGGCCTAAAGACTAGTCTTCATAAATAGGGCACACTTTTCCATCTAGGACTTCAACCATGATCTGAAAATATCATGGAAATCTATTAAAAATCCCAATATCCAATCAATGTTGATTTAATCAATAGCTTCAATGGAAAATTTTTTCACAAACTGAAAATCTTCATAAACTTACCTATTTGAGTGGGGTCCACATACTATCACAAGCTCTAATATAACTTTATGGAAAGGTGGAGGAGACCTCTACAAAATCCAATCATAAAAATTCATTTATAGGTAATTATGATGCTATATCAATCAAATATTCCAAGTCACTCTGCAGTTAAGGTTTTAGGAGGGTTTTAAAACAAATTTTATTCTTAATAATCATTTATAAAAACATGATGAGAAAACCACCTAATTAGTTTTGGAAAATATTATTATTTCAATGTAAAAACATCCCCCAAAACCTCTAGTTCTCATAAAGATCCAAAAATAAATTAGGAAATGCCCAATCCTATGTATTCTCTATATTTAATACTTGCTCTACTAGTTCTCATCTATTATTTCTTCATAAGATGGTCCAGTCAGGATGAGGGTGATCCAGACACTTTCAAATGGCATTCCGGGCCACTCTTATTATATTTCATAGATTTCTCAATGATGGAAATACAACCACCCCAACAGTTATGTAATTGTCGCTCTATGCAGAGTGACATTTGTGCAATCGATGGTCTACGTTAAGCGAGAGGTCCTGGGGATATGACTCTAGAATTCAGGATCTCAATAGTTGAAAATGTTTGAGCTCCCTAATAAATTTGTTTCTCCTTTCCACACATCCTTAAGTAGAGAAACTATATAGACAATGTTTTAGAAGCATTCAAGAAAGTGATTTTGGGTGAATTCTATTGTGAGAAAAGTTAGAGAAGTTGGAATTATTTCTTGTTTGTTCATTTGAGAAGAGTTCTTCATTTGTTGAGAAATTGTGAGCAAGTAGATATAATTAGAGGGAGTGTTAATCCTTCTTGAAGGCCAATTATTGGCAGTAAGTTGTATTATTGGAGAATTACATAGTGAAGGGGAGAAAATTTTCTCACCCACTAGAGTTTTTCCCACATTGGGTTTCTCCAGATAAACCTTGTCTCCTTTTGTCTCTCTTTTCTCAGTTTTATAATATAATTGTGTGTTGTTATTACACATTATCTTGGTTAACAAATAAATCAACATATTTCATTCATTTTTCATGAGCATAGTGATATATTTATTATTATAACTAAGTAGTTTATAGATCACATGTAAATCACATAGTTCACAATGACCATAAGAAAGGTCAAAATTTAGCACACAAACACATTTTAGAAAACCCAGCTTTGGAAAAAAATTCATATCTTGCAAAATATTTTTCACATTGACCTAAAAATTGTCATGAAACATCTTGTAACTATCCATACTCACCACCTAGCTCAAATATGTCTGAAACTCTCCATCCATAATGACTTACCATACTTATTTAGCTTGTCTTCACTCTTTTACTTCCCAAGGACCATGAAACACCACCAAACCACTAAGAACTAGCCTAAAATCATCATGTACCTATTATATCATGTCACACAACCTTTTCCATGCTTGGATAGGACAGATCAGCTCCATTTCTCAAGTCACCATACCATACCACATACTCTAGGACTAGGACTAGGAATAGGCCTAGAAAGACTACTACAACCCATGAAAACATATGAAATGACCTTGATGACTCAATGCGAGACTCATTCACACCTGTAAAACACCATATGGACTATGCTTTAACTCATTACAACCTTTGAGAAACTCTGGAGAGCTTATATAATGACTGTGTAAGCTAGAACCATGCCCAAAACCACATATGACTAACCAAACATGACACTACCAATCAACCTTCATGTTTGACCTTTTACTAACACCTCATGGAGACTCATATGACACGATGATACCATTTTACATCAATGGATTTGACATCAATGATAACACTAAGACATAATGACCAACAATCTCTCCCTTTGTCATTGATGGCAACCACCTTCGAAACATTGATTGCAACTAACACGACAAAACACTCATACTAGATCTCTATTCCATGTTTCGATGCTTCTCTCCCCTTTGAAATCCATGCCAAAGGTACAATGATGAATAGACATGGAAAATGACAACACACAACAAGACATAAAGAAAATAATGACTTACTTGCTTACATGACTCCCCTTTGACTGCACTTTCTTTTCTTTGACTTCAACAACAACATAGGATGATCCATGGACTTGAATGTGAGCTTTCACATATCTCCTCTTGAACTAATATCTTCATATTTTTTCTTCATCTCTATCATCCATTACCATCTAGGACTGTAATATGCAATAAATAAATAAATATGCTTCTAAATGAGATAATATGGGTGATCAAAGACTTATGAGACCTCTTGGTATACTTATTTGAACTCTTAGACCATTCACCAACTACTGTGACATCTTCATAGATCACAAATCAAGCTCCGAGATAGCTTTTCAATTTTCATTTTGGCCTTGGGAATTTTTCAACCTTGCAACAAACTCACAACCTTCAACACATCCAACACACCAATCTTCAAAAGATAACACAAACTTAAAAACATGCTTATAGACTTAAGGCATAAAATATTCTAAGAAACTATTTTGACAAGATTCCATAATAGACCTTGAGAGACCAAGACAGGGAATCAAAATCCTTAATCCAATACTAAAATCAATCTTAGTATTGTTTCATAGGATCTTAAATAACCATATCAAATTATTTGCATGTGATTCCACACTCAAAGTACTTGAATAATAATGAGAGACATCAAAGACATAATCTTTAAGTGAAAATTGACCAAGCATGCTTTTCCCTTATCATATTCTTGAGAGAATCTAAGAGAGAGATATACTTACAAGCTACCTAACTCTTTTCATGTTTTGGGGAAATAGGAGGGTTTCTTCATCCAAACCCCGATACATGGTAGAAAGTAATATTTATCCTCTCTATCTTTAGATATTATCACTTTTGGACTCATCAATGATGTCACCATTCTTCACAAGTGTTTCTTTTTGTCATAGATATAATAGTCTTAAATATTCATGTTACATTTTCACTTCTTCAAGGTTTTAATTAGTGCATAACTTTGGGATCAAACCATACAGAGATAATAATAACTACAAAGATTGACAATGCATTAAAACCATTTCGAACAACATTGAGCATGAACACCAAAAATAGTATCCTCGAAATAGACTAAATAGTTCGGATAGATGATGTCACCCCTTGAAGCTTTTCACAAAAATTTCAAGACACACACAAACTTATGAAGATGCTTAGAACTCCTTGAAAATATTCTTAGAAAGAGTGAATGCACTTGGACTCATTAAGTTTTTTTACAACATTACAAACAATTTTAAAGATCCTTACTTAACAAGGTCTACTGGACACACTTTGTAAAATGCCATGAAAAATCTTGACAATCCTTCAGACATCAACAACCCAAACTAGTCTTCATACTTCACATAGTCCACACTAACCTCCAATGTTGTTCATTTCATATGCAAAGACTTGTGAAACATACTTCATGAGTTTATAGACCATTGTGACATGACTAACTCTCTCAAGAACACGTTTAATAAACTCACACAAAGAGATTACAAATACATATCATAAGGGCATTATACATGAACAAATAGTGATCCAACACCATGAACAAGAATCCTTAAACAAGATAAACTAACATGAATCAACAATACCATGAACAAGAGCTAAAAAAGACATACCTTAACCTTATGGAGGAGACACAAGATGACTTAGATATCTCCCCTCTCCTAGATGCTTCATATGCAGTGATATACCTTAAAGAAGCATAATGAAGGCATATGATCACCAAGGATACCTAGAATAAGGTATTGAAGAGGTTCCAGGCCCCCTTAGGTGCTTGAATAATTCCTCTTACTTCCCTTTTCTTATCTAAGCACCAAGAAACACTTCTCCTTTCAATGATATCTACTCTTGATGAGACACCAAGGTCTCCTCTAGATTCCCATGTCTTTCTTGGACCATTTTCATGCACTCTAGCTCTTTTTATACCATATTCTTATACTCTAGGACCTCAATAACTTCTCATTTGACATGATAAATTTTGAAAGCAGTTATTTTCCAAATGACCAACCTTGTTATTTATCAGTAGCATACTATTGTACTTATCCTTTTGAAGTCACCAACATGATTAGATCTTTCATTCAAAAAAGCACTAGCTACATGGCCTACCTTATTGTTCTTGAAGCATACCACATATTTACCAAGATCATTTGTGTTTTATTTCCATGGATGAGCATCTCTAGGATCATATCTCTTGAAAAACATCCTCTTACCTTTTCTTTTCTTAACATTCCTAGATTCCATCCATGTTCATTGGCTTTGTGACCATATTCACAACATGAGTGAAATTCACCATGAAAGGATCCTACATCATTCCTAGGAGACCTTGTCTTGTATTCTTTAGCTCTATGATAAAAACCATGACATAAGAAACAATATCCATTGAATGATCTTCCATACCTTGATGCATTAGGTTTCTTAATAAGCCTGTTCTTTTCATTGTCCTTGGAGTGAATCACCTTATTTTTTTTCTTGGTACTTGGTTCACCATCTTCCTTGATTGCAACCATGTCCTCTTTCCATAATTAATTATCCTTCACATCTTTCTTGAGTCCTAATCTAGCCTTATCACCTGCTGGTCTTTATTGGCTAAGAAGATTATCTAGGTCATTTGCACTTTTCTCAAACATTTTCAATTTTCTTGAAACTAGATCAAGTCTTGAATGTATAGATTTCATACCCATTTCATACTTGATGCACTCATCCTCCTTAGTATTGAGTTTTTCATTGATCAAAACAACTTGTGATTTCAGCTGAGTACATTCTTCCTCTTTGACCCTTAGGGTTTGAGACACACTCTCCAATTGAGATTTCAAATCCATGATGGCTTGATTATGCTTTGTCTCCATGTCCTTAACTTGAATTTGATAGCCCTCAATACATGAATAATATATTTCATTCCTTCTTCTCAATATAGCAACAATATCTACAGACTTACCCATTTCTTGTGCTTCAAAGTATCTCCTTCAAGTGGGTAGACTTGCTTCTTAAGGACTCAATCTGATACAAATTGTTGGAAGCACAAGGGACTGAGAGGGGGATGAATAAGTCCTAAAATTATTTTTCTTTCATTTACCAAACCATACATTCATACATTATATTTTTCATACATCATTCATAACCATATGATCTTATTAAGATGTACAACATCAACCACAAGAGCAAGAAAAGTAAATTACTCAACACAAGAACACCATATGTAAGTGGGAAACCCTCATGGGGAAGAAAAACCACTGAAAATATTATTATATTACATAAAATAATTTAATTTAGTGAAGTACCAACTTCACAAGGAGCACCAAACCCTGATTTAGTGAGGCACCAACCCCACAAGGAGCCCCCCTAGTTTAGTAGAGCACTAACCCTATAAGGAGCACCAACCCCTAATTTAGTGAAGCACCCACTACAAACTGAGGATAAAACCCCATAAATATTACTAAGAACAAACTCAGAAACATAAATATATCTTATCTCTCGATAATGTCGTCTTGCCAGTAATTGATGGAGATCATAATTTCAGCTCACAAACCCTAGCTCACACACTAGGTCTTCAATATCTCATGATCTTGCTCTTTCTTCACTTCTCAAAGCTCTAATCACATGAAAAAATGATATATAATCTTCCTTAAAATTTCATTCTCTTCCTCATCCTTCAAATCATGCTCTCATACTTGTAAAATATCTTCCTCTAGGTTGCACACCTTCCCTCTAAGAGCACTAGCTCAAAAATGAGCCAAATAATCACTTAAATATGCTTTTCTTCCTTCCAAACCAAAAGATGTCAGTATCTAATCATAATTTAGACCCATATATCTCTATAACCTTCACAAATTTTAATTACAAAAACTACATATTACCCAAATAGGCCACTTAGCTAAATCCCTCAATACATGTGCCAAAATGGCTCAAAACCCAATGGGCACATTCTTAAAAACTCCCTTACATCAAAACCATAATTATTCATGACCAAAAAACCATTAAATATGAATAAAATATCATTAAAAATTCATACATGGTCACATATAATATCAACCAATCAAATTATTTCATTTATTGGGCCTAGTTCCCTTTACAAATCTCAAAATAGATGTTTCCTTCACCCTTCAACACCCTGGAAACTTCATATGATCACCAAATAAATTTCAGAAAAAATATTCCATGTAACAAATAATTATAAATGTAATAACCTATAGAACCTTATAAGCAAGTTATAATTCATGAAACATCATTCACTTCAAACCACAACAACATTTGCCTTTACTGATCAATCACCAAAACATATGTTTCCAAATGTTAGCTCATAATTTTTTTATACATATAGTAAATACCTCCAAAATGATTCATTGGATGAAAAATTAATCCCTATTATTATTAAATGTGATAGAAAGAAACACCCAATCGATATCATGCTTCAAACAACATCAAAATTACACTAAAACATATATTGTCTTGAATTGCCAAAATATTCTTACTCAAAGAATGCACTAGAAATCCTATCAAATGACCTAATCATGAGGAAATACATATATAAATTGAAATATATCTGAATATAATGTCGAACACAATTTTAATCATCTCAAAACTCCACCTCTATCTCATCTTATGACCATTTTATTAAACCTTGCTATTTGAGACCCCAAAACTGCCCTTTGACCAGTCAACCTATTTGGACCTCAAAACACCATGAAACTGAATGAAAATGTCCTAAAACCTCCATGGAAATCAAGAAAACTCCCAATAATCATGCACCATCAATTTTTCATGCTACTCCTTTAGACAATCTTGTCCCAAAACCTTCTTCTTTAGAAAATACTATTTTTAGGTGGGGTCCACATATCACCATGACCTCAACCATACATTTCTGGAAATATTGAGGATTCCTCTAAATCATCCAATCATTACTTTTTATGAATCAATAAAAATTGGTTAGTATACTTCACTTTCTTCTAACTTCTCCTAGCTAGGGTTTAACTAGGGTTTTAGACCTCTTTACCTTCTTAACATTCGTTCATAAAAATGTGACAATAAAATGACTTGATTATTTTTGTGAAACCTTATAAAATCACCTTATAAGAATCCATAAAATCCACAAGGTCCCATGCAAAGAAAATTATTCACAACGAGCATCTGAAGTTACACTTTGAGCTGGAAATGCACTAGATTTTGACTCTATCTTACAAAAACAATCATATCTTGCAAAAATTCACATCGTGGGCACCTAAATTTTGTTTGAGAGAATCATGAAACATACCTCTAACATCTCCAATCATCATAATATCAATTCCATATCTTAATCTCTTCATCACTAAGACTTACCTCTGCTTGCATGTTATATCCTCACTTTGTAAAAGCTAGGGAAATTGAAATAATGCCATAACTAAACATGAAACCTATGAAAATGACCCAAAAATAGCTAATATACCACGATACACCTAAATTCATTCTTCCATGAGCTCATCTAGCTCCAAACCATAATGTCACACCTCCTAAATGCTATACTCCGCTCCCAATGAGCACTTGTAACAAAGTGAAACACCTATACCTATACCATGTCATTGATATGAGTGATCAAGCACCCTCAAATAATGCTAAAAATCATGCCAATATGATTTGAAAGCATACAAGAAGCTCACATGTCTAAGCTACACCTCATAGGCACTGTATAGGCTTACTCGGAGCAATCAAACATCATCAATCCCATTGTAAGAATCGATATACATGTGTACTAGTATGTTAGAATCATATAAACATCATGAAATCATCATACAACATTCAATTTTTCATTAATGTGGTTTTTCATCAATGACAATACCTATTAGGACACCATGCCAACATATTTCACTTCCTAGTACTCTAGATAAAACATTTCCTCTAGTTAACCAATTGAACCCGAATGTTTCCATATAATCCATATTCATCCTCATGTAGTATCTCTCCCTGAATTCAATATCATCAGCATAGTTTTCCCAATAGTTTTCCAATTGGGGCATGTGAAATAATCTAGTAACATTGAAAGACTCAGGATCTTTATGTATGTCAAATTTGGTCCTAGGAACATAGGAAAACAAATGAAAATCAACGAGGGAGGTATCTAAGTTTATGACATAAAAATAATATTACATGAGAAAATACCAAGTGAGATAGGGAATGGGATGAATTTATTCATCAAACCCTTGCACTTAAGATACAACTGAGAAAGTTTCTTGCAGAGCTCTACCATGATGATCTTTTCACTAGGGTACTTAGGTAGCCTAAGTAGAGAAAGGTCAAAACCACTCACCTTGATGTAGGTGAAGGTGTGAAACTGTGTGAAGTGACACCCGTACTTCTCATTGAACTCAATTACTTGAGGAGAGATTCTTATTTCAGGATTTCCTTCAAGGAGTCGGATGATGAACATGGTGAATTCATCATTCACCCATGTGAAATGGACATCCTTTCCTCAAGGTGATTTTATTATATTTCATGAAGACAGTGCTCTCTCATGAGAATTTTGAGCAACAAACAATCCCTTATGTGATCAAGTGTATATGAGGGTATACACTAGATAGGAGGTCATTGTGAATCTCTTTGCGGTGAATAGTGACATCGATTCTTTGATGGAGATTGTCACTAATGATCTGGCCCAAATCTATCATTTGATTTCCCTCCATGATTGTGAGCATGAACTAGGCCATCTAGTACTAGTAGTCCTTAGTTTTTCCTCAGCCATCACTCTATTTAACAAGATAATGACATCTAAGTAAGCTTCATGAAACTCACTCCTTGACAATGATTTTGGAAGCCTTGATGGTTTTCTCCTAGGTTTCAACTAGGAGCAAGCCATAATACCTTACAAGTAGGAGTCTCCTGCAACATTGTTGATTTTAAAAATATTTTGAGATTATCACCATGTTTCTCTAAGTTTTAATTTGTAGACAACTTGAGATTCCTTCTTCGTGAGTCGACAACCAACAAAGAGTTATCATCTACAATGATTGTTTGGGAGGCAAGGTCATAGTGTTTAGCAGAGCCCAAGACAAATTCAAAGATTTGGAATGAGATTGGATGACATCCTACTATGAAAATTCCAATGGAAACAATTTTTTTTTCCTCAGGTTCTTTGACTTCATTTATCATCTGATGTGTCATTTCTTCCAAATCTAGGTGGGCAACATCACTGTCTCCTACCAGTGGATATTCAGTGGACAAAGTGGAAATGGGCTCATATTTGGAATATTTGTTTGTCTTGGTTTCATGGAATGGTGATGGAATGATGAGATGAGGGTGTGTGTAAAATTTGGGTTTGATCTGAACACTTACTATTTTTAGTAAGTGACACCTCACCTTGACTTGCTAAATTTAGCTAATTTTTCATTGTTTCTTGATCTCCGTTTGGAGTCCCGAACTTGAGGTTTTCACCGAGGGTTTATGATGTTTGATTATTTGGTATAAAAATTTCTACTTTTAGTAAGGCACAAAGGCCAACTTACTAAAAATAGAAGTAGGTTCTCCGATTGTCGGATTGGAGTGAAAATTGTCTTGTTGGATTAGGAATTTCACCGTGAGTTCTTGCTCTAATTTTTGGGTGATTTAATCCTCTAGATTTATCAATATGAAAATGTTTTTTTTTGGGAAGATATAAATAGGTGGATGTTTTTAAAAACCAAAGGATTAATGGGGACAAGTCTTGTATCTTCTTGAAGGAGTTCTCAAATGGAGCGATCAAACAAAATTTGAGGAAAAACAAAGTTAAAATGGGTGAGATATGAGCATTTTGTTGTTTCAGGTATGGGGTTTCTTAGAAAAACTATAGCATGAACAAGTGAAAAATCAATGGAGGGAAATAATATTTTGAAAAATGGATTAAATATTGGCTAAGTGCATCTAAATATTAAAATTATAACCCTATTCAAGCTAGACTCATCTTTAACTCGCTTGCACATCATTTCCTTAACTCGAGTTAAGAGAGGGTGAAGAATTTCCAAATGGGGAATGTGATCATACATTACACCTTACCAAATTTGGTAAGTGGTGAAATGGTGAAAATGTGCAATCATCCTTGAAAAGTGCACCATTGGGTCATCTATCATGGAGATGGGGACTAACTTGTTGGATGAGTGAGTTGTTGAAAATTTCATAGTGAGTAAGTTGAAAGTTGAAGTGTCGGGAGAAAGAGGTCTTGCAAGCACTTGAATTTTTTTTAACTTGATGATTTTTTTAACAATTTCAAAGATGCAAATGAAGTGAAAAAGTGTGCCAAGGTTATGCTGCTTCACAAGGAGGGGGCTTTGAGAGGTGTGAGGTGAAAACACTCACCTAACATGAGATGATGTCACTTAAGTGACAAAAGAGTATTTACTCCTTAGGGTTACAATGTCTTGTACCCATTGAATTTTTCATCATGTAAAAATGTGAAATAAGGTCTACCAAGTGCACTATGGTGGTGTTGGGTCATGAGGATGGGGCCATTTCAAGCGTGAGTGCATAACCTTTCCCTAACCACCAAAGATGTCACTTAAGTGATGAAACTTCATTTATCCTCTCTCCTCATCAAGGGGTCTGAAGTTTTGCACCCTATACACATTTTCACCAAGTTAAAATTTTAAATAGTGCATTTAAGGTGTGAAAGTGTGACCTAGACACTTATAGTAAGCCTACCTTCACCAACAACTACCAAAAATAGACCCCAAAGAGTGAGTCTTTGCCCCAGAGATTCCACGAGAGTTTCATGGGAAAAAATTATATTATTTTGACTATAAAATACATTCTAAGATCAATGACACCACGTTCAGGATACAATTCTTCCTAAAATTCAAAATTTACCCCAATGTTTGATTCTGGTCAAGCCTGTGTGTGTCGGTAGCTCAAACTTCCACCGAAGAGGAACTAGTAGTTTTTTTTCTAATTTATCACATGGGGCATGTAGAGGGTTGAATTAAATTTAAATTTATTTTTTAATCAGGTCCCAAATCCCTTTGGAACTCCTATAATGATCATTTTAATCTCCACTAGGATTAGAGATCTTCACTTACACTGTCGGGCCAATATCTCAAAATCCCGATGACAAAATATCTCAAAATTTTTACAATGTGAATTAGACATGTTTATATTTACAATGATTTTTATTCACTTAAAAAAATTACCTAAGGATCCTAAACCATCTAAAACAGGCTCACTAGCTTTTTCACTCCTTTCATTTCCCTCCACCGTGTTTGTAAGTAGCCCTGTTGCAAAACTTTTTCCTAAATCATTTTCACTTTACATAAATTCCATAACATACCTGTAATGATTCAATAGATAATTTTCACTTTGATTGGATTCATTATATCTACTTGATTCACCTCAAGAGAATGTTTATTAGGTGTCAAAGTCCTGAAAATAGGCCTTTTTAGGCCCCGAGAACAATTCCTTCAAACTGGATCACAATGAACCCATGAATTTCTTCCTACCAACTTACTTTCGCACATGATTTTTTTTTTTTTAAAAATCTAGTTAGCACATCCCTCTTAGCCATTATGGGTTTTACATAGTCAAAAATTGGCTGGAGGGAAGGTTTACATTACCCGGTTAAGGGATTTTTGAGTGTGGGCTTATTTGTCATGGATTTAATTTTTCAATTTTTAATGTTTGAAATTTAACATGAAAATATAAGGGAAATAAGAAGTTCAAGATTTTTGAGAATAAGAATAATTCCAAGAATAGTTTCTATACCAAAGAAGATTGTTGTTCATCTGATGAAAGTAGAAATGAATGTGTTTCTAACTCGATTCCGAGTCTAAGCATGGTGAAGTATTGTTTATGGCCAAGGATGCTATAAGGTCTATGAATGAAGATTCCATATTTTTGGGGACTCCATGCAATATAAGGAGGAAGGAGAAGGAGATGACCCAAAAATTGAGCTAATGTGTGTTCGAGATAGAGATAAAGCATGATTAGAAGAATGCCAAGAAGTTGAGAGAACAAGTAAAAGAATATGAAGGAAAGATTCATGATCTTGAGGAGAAGCATTGGTATAAGACATGTAAAATTGATGAGACAATCAAAAGGTTAGAAATTCATATGATATCCATAACTTTAAGCCTATAATCCAAATAGAAACAATGCTTAGGCTTGAAGAAGAGATGATCTTTCTAAGGGGAGAATTGTTTGAAGCAGCTAATAAAGCTAAGACATTCCAGAAATTTGAAAATAATTCCAAGGATCTTGTTGATCTCTTGGATAATCAAAGGTTTGTAGGAGACAAGACATGTTTACGATTCCAAGAATACCTCAAAGGTAAACAATTGATGCAAGATGACACTTTTTTTAGAGCAAGGATATTGAAGATCTAAGCACCAAAGAGGAGAAGGAGATAGACCTCAAATACAATGTGAAGACAAAGTCTCGTGAGGTATCCCAATGTATGAAAGTATCAAATATACTTTATTGGATATTGTTATACTTGTAATGGTTTTAGACATAGAGCAAAGTAGTGTATGATTTTTTTCAAATATGATCACCCATGGAGGGATAGTAGAGATGACCAATCAAAGAAAACTATTTTCTATAAATGTCATGAGAGAGATGAAATCGATAGGTTCTATCTATATGAACCATCTAATCAAAATTGGATAAATGAATTTGTTAGAAGTAAGAGTGAAGTTTTATCCTTTAATTGTAATAAGGTTAGACATGTTGCTAAATATTTTTAATGGTACTTAAAGGAAAATGAGGAAGTTTTAGGCTCTGATTACAGGAGAAGAGGCAAGGTAGGTTATGAGAACCAAGAGTGAAAAATGTCATTCCACCTAAAGCAGATGCTAAAGAAAAAAAAAAGATTCACAGGTCTCTGATCAAAATAAAGAAGGAAATGTTGAGTCATAGGTGTTAAAGAGGTCACGAGACCTCTTCAACTTATTTTCTAGACTACTCATATAGCATGATGTCTCTATTAGGATTCTTAGAGACATCTACCATCTATATGAAGCATGGTGTTAAGAAGGAGGATGAATGATTTTAAATATGATACCGTAGTAGTGCGTGCATTTGAGGTGAATATATGTTCACCGTGTTCTTTAAGGTATTCAATCTTCTTAGGAGATGGTTTAGGTGCTTTTATATGAAAATGATGTTGGATTCATGAAGAATAAAGTCATTCATTTTGTATGATGACTTGATCAGACCATCATAGGCAGGGTGTAATGTTGCATTATAGACATGATTGTGTCTTGACTAATTATATATGTTATGTCTCAAACCTTGATTCATTTTGTAATATGTATCAAGTATGTTCATGCATCATGGAGGTAGTATGAAGAAGTGTAAACCAAGGTCAGGTCTGTGGAAGTCAAAAAGGTGAGTTCTTTAGTTGATAAACATTGTTGCAAGTTTGTGTATGGATGTTTGGGTCTGTAGTGTTGTCTCAAATAGGAGTATGGGATGTCAAGATTATGTGTAAGGCTATAAATGTATAGAATGAAGATTTGAACCTTTATGAAGGTCTACGGAGAGTATGCAGATGCATCATAAGCTAAGGTATGTTTTTGAGTTTATCCTTATAGAGGTAACTATGTAGTAAGGTGAAACATGTCTTGTTTCTAGATATGCATGAAGATTCATGGTGTTTTGTATGATTACATGAGTTGAGGGGGATCTTGAGTGCTCATTACCATTAGGAGGTGATGTCGAAGAGTTGTATGACAAGTATGATTAAAGTATACATCATGATAGGGTACACTATGCCCGTGTATGATGTAATGATGAGTAACAGCGTATGAAGAATTATCAAAAAATATGACAATGATCTTAAAAGGGTGTTTAAGGTGTCAAGAAGGTCTATTTTGGTAGATTCAAGGATTTTTGTAGACATATTGAAAGGGGGAGCTAGTCATGATCTCAAACAACTCGTAATAACATGAAAGGAAGGAAAAAACACTAAAAAGTTGTTTTAGGACTGATATGACCTATCTCCATGGCATTTGGTCAAGGTATGTGCTCTTATGTTTACATAGATAGTTAGAGGATGATGATATGTTGATAGAGGGAGCTATAACATAGTGTTTCATGTGTTTAGTGTGCTCCTGTAGCAAGGAGAAAGTTGGCAAGATTGGTCTGAAGAGGTGCTTTAGGGATCTTGGTCCTAAAAGTTGTTACCAGTATATATATCCAGATTAAGTTAGTTTGTGGGTGTCTCCAGCCGAGAAAGGTATGAGAATGTTTGAAGCTTTGTGTTTTTCTCAAATATAAGGTATATAGCTTTGTGTGTGATATGATATACTTCTACCCAGTGGGAGCTACAATTTTCTCTTGAATCAAAAAATAGAGTCAAGAGAAGAATGATAGGACTGTGAGCTTGTTAGATGTTTTTGGTTGATGTTTTCAACCAAGAGGTGTTCCTAATATGTTGATGAATATGGAGATTATGTTTTATAGGTATGTGTTTTGTCATTAATGTAAAAGGGGGAGAAGTATCGATTTGTTTTACATCAATGACAAATGGGGATATTGTTAGAATGTGTGTTCTTGTGTTGTCATTGATGTAAAAGGAGAAGGGAAATTAATGAAAAAGGATGATGAAAAAGAGTACAAGAGGAAGTTTTTAGTGATGATGACATGGGTAGACAAGTAGTGGCATGGTTGCAAGAGTGAAGAATGTGAGAATTTCTTGGATAAGTAGGCCTAATCTGGAGATATAATCAGCATGGGTGATGGTATATGAAGGATAGAGATGTATGGAGGCTTATAAAGCATGGTAGAGGCATGGATATCATGTTGAGACACTCATATAGGTCTCATAACATGGTTGTAGGGTTGAGTAGGGTTTGTAGGTCTTCATCTAGACGTAGTCTAGGTGTTTGGTGGCCTAATGAAACATGAAGGTTAGTTTTAGAGGTGTTTGTGCCCATGAAGGAATGAAAATGAGTGATACATGTTGTCCCAAAGGTGTTAGGTCATTTTAAAGATTTTTAAGCATAGGTATAGTGTAAACCTAAAGGTGTGGGCCAAGTTTCAGGTTTGTATGATGAGATTCTTATATGATATGGTGTTTTTAGTCCTACCAAACTCAAAAAGGTGAGTTTCCTAGATTGATATGAGATATTTTGTTTGGTTTGAATGAGGAAAGTTTTCATGGGGAACTGAGACTTTCAAGGATGTTGAGTCATGGAGATAAAACTGTTTAATAGTTGGAATAAGATCAAATGAGGCCATGTGCTTTATGAAAGATTACTAAGAAGCCAAGGAGGTCTAAAACCTTACCTAAACCATAGTTCATGAGCGATGGAGGAAATATTATTAGTTTGAGATAAAAATTTTCTGCATCATCAAATGTTATGATTAGAGGATGGAAAATAATCTCCCATATTTCTGATGGTTGTGGTTTAAAGTCTTGACTTGTAGGTGCAACCCACTCAAATTTGCATGTTTTTCAGAAAGTCTATATTTATCTTAGGTTTTCCATTTTACCTATGATATAAATTTATGTTATGATTATAAGGGAATATATTATATATGTTTTAGGTAATTTAATAGCTTATTGAAGACATTTGGAGGTCTGCATAGGTCCAAAAGTGAAGACTGTTGTTATGCCTAATAGGTAATTTTTAGTAGTCATGGTGAAAAGAGGTTCTTGGGCATGTGTGGCCTAAGAGGAAGTGTCTAATTAATATGAGGCTGTTTTATACATCAAATTTGACATGAATCATGATTGTTTTGAGTCATAAAGGTCATATTTGTTTCCAAGGTTGAGGTCACAAGTTCACCTCCTTGATAAGGTTTAAGGACATGAAAGGTTCTTTAGTGAAATTGGTTTGAAATACCAATATATTGGCTTGATACATAATAGATATATATTTTATAGGGATGAGGGGTTAAATTTTATCCTATTCCATGAATTGAGAGGTCTTGAAAGTGTCATCAAAGGTGTGAGAAGGTCAATTTTCCAAGACTAGTTTCTAGGAAACATATGTATCATGAAGGACAAAGATGTTTTGATGGATCTATGGGCTGAGTCATGAAGTATAAAGTGGTTTGATGTGTTCCTTGGGTTAGTGTATTTTTAATGAGTGGTTTCATGCAATTTTTGAGGTGTTATTTTGGAGCTTTGTCTTCATATTTGAAGAATGGTCTGCTGGAGGTGCTTAAAATGAGAAGGAAAGATACCTACTTGGTAATGTCATGGAGAAAATGGATGATGTAGAGGTTCATGAGAAAGTGGAAGGTTTTTATAGGATTTCATTGAAAATTTTGAAGCTTTTGGAGTAATGATGGATCTGGTTTGAGCTCTTAGAGTCCAAGATGTATTTGGTGGGGATGGAATTAGCCTTCTAGGCCTAGTTGTGCATGTTGAGAGTCTTAGTATAATACCGACCTATATGATACTTTTATGTGAGTTTATATGATTTTTTAGATGTATTTTATTATTGGTATGATAAAAATTAATGTTCATGGCTGACATAGGGTGTGTGTTAGTTTGATTCATGTATAAAAGGGCATTTATTTTTCTCATTTAAGCCTTTGGAAAAGAGAAAATTTTGAGCAAGCTAGAGAAGGTGAAATAAGAGTGCAGAGGGGTCAAGAGAAGAGTTGAGAACATGCATGAAGATTTGAGAATAGTAAAGAAGAATGTTTTTATGGTCATTAGACCCAATCAACATATGAAGTTGTGTGTATGAGAGAAATAGGATAAGATCTTGTTTGAGAGAATTTGATGTGTATGGAGATGAACTTGTGCTCTTAATAAGTTGTGTGAGCAACAAACATTAGGTGATCTTCATATTCAGGTGACCGAGTTTGTGTTTGGTCATCATAGGGGTTATAACCTCCTTTTAGGGTTGGTACCTCACTAAAAATCTTGTGTGGTGTGTAATATTCATGTAAGTCTTTTGATTGAGTAATATATTCAAAAGTTTCAATGGGTTTTTTTCCCTTGAGGGTTTCCCACTTCACATATTGTTTTCTTGTGTACTCTCTTGATTTATGCTCTTATGAATGGTTGTTTCATGTTATTAAGCTCACATTAATGCATGGTTGAATGGTTAATGGTTTACATAAGTTAAATATAATTGGATGAAAGTTTTGAAGGACTGATTCACCCCCTCTCAGTCCATTGTGCTTCTAACATATATGATATACACATGTTTAGAATTACCGGCATGTTGCTAATGTAATTGGAAGAATATGAGTGTTTTTGATGTGGTTAAAAATTATGAAAATGATAATACTCATGATATACAAATGGTAACTTAATAATTTTTGTCATGTAAAACATATAACATGAAAAATTGAAATTTTGAGTATGAAAACTAAGCCCCCTAATTGAAAATTATGCTTCCCCTATCACTGCGCATCCTTACTTTGACCATATTCCCATCATTACAACCCTAATCCAAGATCGTAAAAGAGTGTTAACAAAATAATTATGTGTGTTTCATTATGCAGGGAAGAGTGTCTAATATGATTGATGAACTCAATTAGTTTTGATGAAAGGTATTTTCCTCTAGAAACCTAAAAATACCATTTTTGGACATTATGCAACCATGTAAACACCCTCTTGAAGCATTTAGAGAAATTATAAATCATCTGAGGGTTATTTTGGATAACATTGGAGGTTTCCAAGGTAATTTAGGAAATTTTAGGAAATAAAATTTGATTTAGGGACAATTTGTTCAACACCAGGTCATTCTAGGTGCAAGGAATGAAAGCTAAAATGGTGAAAGATGACTTCTCTGGATGATTCCAGGAGATCTAGAAGGAGTTAGGAGGAAAAAAATAGGAATAATAAATATCTTGGAATCCTCTACAAGTTGGAAACATCAAAATTTCTCCAAGGCTCAAATATTTTCTTAGGTATTTCAAAACTCTAAAGTTGCCCTCTTAGTTAAAAATTAAATAGGCCATAAATTTGGAAATGCAGTAAGAATTGTATTTTGAATGGTTTTAATGATATTTAAATGTGATTTTGAGTCCAAATAATATAATATGTGACCCCAAATAATTTTCCTAAGTTGTAGAGGAGAAAGCATTAGTTCAAATGTCCCAATTTGGACATACAAGAGAAAATTACTTTATTAATATGGAAAAGTCATACTTTGGAATCCCTTGTGTCCCTTACATCCCCTAGGGTACAAATATGACACCAAAATGTAACCTCACTCACTCCCCCAAGTCTTACTTTGGACTCCCAAGTGTCCCCTCTATCCCCTCTGTCCATATGGTGTAAGAGGGACACCAAAGTACGACCTACCTCCTTCTACCAAGTCACACTTTTGTGTCCCTAGTGTCCACTCTATCTCCTCTATCCCCAAGTGACAAGGAGGACAAAAAGTGTGACCCACTAATCCATATAGCCCTTGGTTATATGGAAACACCTTTTAGCCCTCGAAAACTTAGATTCAAGCCTTTAGATCTCACTTTAGGCTCCTTCACACTCCCAAGTCACACTTTGGAAACCAAGGTATCCCCTTTATCCTCTCTTTCCCCCAAGGGAAAATTGTAACATAAAATTTTGACCTCATCCCTCTCGTGAAAATGTTTATAAATGTCAACAAGTTTATCATGGCCACGAGTAGGTCAAAAATTAATAAGAAACTTGGATAGCTTCTCCCATCACAAATTTGATCATTTAAATCTTTAGATGGATTTGTTTTTTCCTATGACCTCAATTAATTACTAGACATGTTACAAAAGAAAATTTCAGCAAGTTACCTTTTTGATTCTACGGAGATCCGACGGGTAAAAACCTTGAAATTTGGAGTCAATGTTCCTCATAAAATTGTGTTTCATCTGATTTATTTCTTGCATGCTAAGGTGGATTATTTTATGAGATATGGAGGACTGATTTTATCACAATATTCTTACCTCTTTAATGAAATTATTATTTTCCCACTAATCCAGACAAGGGAATCATCTGAAAATAGGAGTGGATCATCCTCAAAAATCACTAAACTTTTGAGACAAGTTTCATATCAATTCGATACTTGTAGGTATACTTTTAAAAATTAAAAGTATTTAGAGAAGTACGTGCCTAAAAATAGCAAGTTTCTATAAATAATGATTCCTCAACATTTGCAATACTTTAAATGAGCAAGAAACATTAGGAGGTGAAGATTGTGAAAACTTGCTAAAAATAACAGTCCTAGATAGGACCTACTAAAAATAGTAAGTCTTGTAATTGAAGCTTATGAAAACTCCCATTCTACCTATATTGTTACTTTTTACCCCTATTGCAAGGCCGATAAGTTTTATCGTGGTCTAAAAATGAAATAAAACCCTCCGAAAATCCTAAAGCATTAGTTATGAGGTGATTTCTACAAGGCACAACTTGATGCAAGAAGTTAGATGATCCAACTCATCCCAATTATGGAAGAGGGGAACCATCCTGTATGAATCACATTGTGACAAAGAACAAATCAATGTGAATTGGTAGGTGTGAAATATAGTCACTTGGTAATAGGTGAAATTAGGAACATCGTGAAGTCTGCAAAAGATCCATAACATCAAGAAATTCATTTCAAATCATCAAGGGAATTGTCATCAGTGGCATGATAATAAAAAATGACCATGAGTGATGGTGACAATCATTTGAGGCCTAAAAATAATTTATATATCATGATATTGTTTCTAAACACTTAATCAGTGCCTAGTGATGTGCTCACATCTTGCAAGTTAAAAATGAGGCATTTATAGTGCTTTAATGTAATTTGGAGATCTAGAACATATAATTCATCCTCAAGTCTCATTCAAGGTCAAACCTCCTATATAGAGGAAGAAACCTATTTTCATAACTAGAAATTGAGAAAAAGGATGTCCATGTACCTTAATCATGTTTCCACATAGGGAACATCTTAGTCAACAAGGTGAACCATGAGGATAAAAAGGGGAAATCATGTTTAAAATTAAAATGGGAAGCTCATGGGGTAAGTTGACGATCATCATAGCATAGCCCGACTCCACCATTATGTGAAAATATCTCTGAGAAACAAGTCAGAATGATATAATCAAGCTATCAAGGTACTCAATATCATCATGTGTGAAGGATAAAAATCCATCTACTCCCATGAGAAACATGTGAACAAGAGGTGCATGAGCATCTTAAAGTTGATTCCATTCAAGGAGGATTTTGGAGCCAGGAAGGGCAAGTGGGTGATTTCCATGTGAAGTACCATGTTTACAAGAATGGGAAATCATCTTAGTTTCACTTGATGCCATTCATTTGGTAGTGTTCTTAAACACTCATTCAACACCTTATAGTGTCATCACACCTCAAGGAGGAAGCACCTTGCAATCACCTCATTTCATCCTAATGGATGGTCATAGGAAGATAATATCATTTAGGGAGAAATCCTCTATCCCCAAAGTGAGGAAATATTTTAGTGAGTGAAAGAAAAACATCAAATTTTTTGAGCATCATGGAATTGATTCTTGGTCACAAAGGTGAATTGCTAAAGACTAGGAAAGTAAAAAAGTGATCCTTACTCCTTGTAATCGAGAGGAGATCATCATGTTACCATCACAATATAGATCTCATAAGTGTGTTTCTAGACACTTATTAGATGTTCTATAATGTTTTCATACCTTACATAAAAATGGTATATTGATCACAATGCTTCATTAAGAAAGTTCTTCATCAACAAAGGTTTCATCTTCATTAGATTAGTCAACACTTCTTTATATATCTCTCTTCTTTATTTTCTCTCTATATTCTAATTCTCCATTAAGAATGTAGTTTATCCCTATTTTGTCTTACTAACATAAGTGGCCTTCAACTTAAAATTATAATAATACCTTTTTCATCAATAAGGAAAAGAATCACTTTCATTCCCTAGGAATATGGAAGGTCACAAGTGATGAGGAAAGGTGAAAATTCATGTGGGGGAGATGAAAAGACAATTGTAATGCTATAAATTGGAATGTATTTTCCATTCCAAAGAGTTGAGAATTTTATATTGTTGTATGTTTTTGAGATTTGTGTCACTACTATATCAAGAAATAAGAGCTAAATTTCTTCTATGTTATTTTCTATGTTTCTCTATCCTTTCTACTCTCCAACTTTACAAACATAGAAATCTTTTATAACCAGAAAAAATTGTGTCCTTGATTGATGAATCTATAAAAATTTGTGTCTCTAGTTTGTTAGTCTTGTTGATTTCTTACATTTTTGTGTTCTTCTAATTAAATGTGGACCTACTCTAGTTCATGTATGTGAATTCCATAAGCCTACGCACAATATTAACCCTCTTTCTCATTATTTCTCTAACTCCCCTTTACCTCTCCTCACAAAAAATTCCTCCCTTGTACATTGTAGAAGAACTTTATTAGAGGTTTAGTGGATTATTTTGTTGTAATCCTTAGTATAACATCCACTCTAAAACTTTATTTAGTTTACATTCATTAAAGGGAGATTCCTTATACATAAGAAGGATGGGATTATCCCCTGACCATTGGTGAAAATAACTAGTTTGTCCTTGTGACAAATTATTTTTCCAATAGTTTTTTTGAATCCACTGGGAAGATTTGTCCTTTGTGTACCTGTAAAAGATATTCTAAAAATCCCCAAAAATACATATTCAAAAATCCATAAAAACAGAAAAATACTAAAAATATCATCTCAATATTAAAAAGTTGTGTTGAACCCCGTTGAAAAATATGCATTTTTCTAGTTGCATTGTATCTAACACTTTGAACAAACTGAAAAAAATAAGATACAATCGAGATGATCATGCAAGTGGCATAATTGACCCGACACTTGAAGAGAAAAAAATCTAATTTTATGGCTTCACATTGTTCAAATAACAAGGTAAAATGATCAAGATTACTTTCTTGAAATTGATCCTAACTTGTCTCTTTAAGGTCACATTGGATAAGTAGTTATAGAACCACTAGATGTCATTCCTCCATAATAAGAACCAAAGGTAGAGGAAGAATGAGAAATAATTGTTACACCTCTACCGCAATGATAAAATACTAGTTCACTAGCTTTGGCTCCTCCACTCCATGAGTTTTCAAAAGGATAAAGAAATAAATTTCCCAAATTTTATGGAGATGGAAAGAATTGTCCAGATCAGCAAATTATAACTTCTATCACAACACGTGGTATTCTTAGATTGAGACATTAAGATGTTGTTGTTTAGCTATTCATGGAATAATTATAAGATGTTGTCGCCAACTAGTTTTAATAATTTCCATCACATTCAATTACTGATTGGAATGATATGAACACCAAATTTGAAGCAATATTCAAGACTATATAAGATTCTCATGCCCTCTTTACTCAAATTTCTTAAATTAAGAAATAATCGAAGATCCCATGAGACAATTTGTAGTGAACTTCAATATGATTATCAAATATTCCTATTGATGCTTGTCCTACTGCAAATAATCTAAAAAGTTTCTTCATGAATTCTCGCTTGCCCAAAATTGGTCTCATATTATGGAGATCATAACCAAACAATTTGGAAAATGCTCTATAAATTTTTATTGATGTGGAATATGATCATACCATGTCAAGAAAAATCAAGAACCATTCAATGAAGGATAAGGCCCAAAGTTTCAAAGATGAAAGAGACGATCTATTACTAAAAATTTGGTCAATGACTTAACTTCATCGAAGAAGAAAATTTATCAATGTGCCTCACATAAAAATAGGAACATGCATTGGATTGTAGGAGAACCACAAAGGCTTGCCTTGGAAGCTCCATCGGTAAATGTAATATGTGGGACTTGTGAAGATGAAGGATAAGAAAATGCTAAATCTTAAATTGAAGAAGAAAAAGAAGATGGATTTTCTAGGATTGGGTATTTTGAATACTCACCAGATGAAGATTCAAATAATCCATAGATGATACGTATTTTCACTCTTATGCATCTTTCACTCACTCAAAAAAGAAGAAATAATCCTCTTATTCCTCTACCAAAGAAAATAATTTTAATGATCAAATGGATACTCCAATAAAATAACAACAAAATGAGGGTCATCACTATCTTCTTTTATGGGGTCAGAAAGAATAATCTCGAGACTACCTCACCAAGACTCCATTTTCCTCTTCGAGTAAGTTTATTTAATATCCTCTTGAAAAATCAACTTCGACTTCTATTGATCCTAAGAATACAAATCTTACTCATGTCAAGGCTTCCCTTGTTCCCAATGTGCTTACCACTTATACACATTTTTACATCATTGGCCATTATAAGAAATCCAAGATCCAAATTTTTAAGTCTGAGTACTTGAGAAATCATCTCAAGAAATTTGATAGGTTGGTCCAATTTATCAAAGGAAGTAGTTAAAGTTCATGCTAAAATAATGCCACTACCAAAGAACTACCTTCCCACTCCTCATAACACTCCTTAGAACCTTCTTGCATCCACACCCTCCACCTTTGGGAAGATAGAACCTCTCATTCTCACCCGGTTGGTCAATGGATATAAAATGAATAATTTCATTATCAACTATGATGCATTTGAAAATGTCATTCCTATTAAATTTGGTAAAGATCTTGGTCTCTCTCATTCCCGCTACTGACCATTTCTAATCCATGGAAACAAAAGAAGTACCTCTTGTTGGATAGGTCAAGATGCTCAAGTAGCATTTGCATATTTTATTAATAAGAAGATCATGATGAAAATACTTGTAGTAGACATGTCAGTCTCGTATGGTATTTTGTTAAGTTGAAGATTTTGTAGGGATGTTGGTGGAAAAATATATATGGACTAGTCACTTGCCACCATTTCGGTCAATGGTAAGATGAAAATGATACTACCTATTAGGAAAATGAAATACATCATTCAAATAAAAAATGACCAAAGGGTGGATATCATACTTTAATATTCAAGGTATTGCAACTTTTTCATAGGTTTGGAGGAAGATGCTGAGGTTTCCATGTTGATGGAGGAGTACCCAGGTATGCTGGAACCATTTGGAAAGCATCATGATGATCTGATGGAATTGTAACTTGATAGTAGATTCTTATCACTGAGCATAAATGTAGATTATCTTTTGATGGAAACAAAGGTCATGGAAATCTTGGATTACAAAAAAATCCCGAGGTGATGAGAAATGAGAATCAAGAAGAAAGAGTGATATCATAAAATTTATTGGTAGGTGAGTCCAATGTTTCCAATCATGTTCTCAATGTTCAACATGAAGACCCATTCAATGAGTATGATTGTGAATATGAAGCTTTCTCTTTCCCATTGGGAGAGGATGGATATTTTAAGAAGGAATGCATGAATGAAAAGATTCTTGTGCCTCTTAAAGTTGAATCTACTCAAGAAGAGGATGAATTCATTATGGAGATGAACTTCCAAGTTTATAATGGTCAAGATTGGGAAAATGATGATCTTGATGTTTCAGCCCCAATATTTTTCTCATTTTCCTTCATGAAAATACATACCTTCTCAATAAATACTTGGATTAATGATATGGTATTTTATTATCAAAAGGATGATTTCATTTAAAATAAAGACCCTCTCAACAAGGAATGTAAGAAGAATAATGTGCTTGAATCTCTCAATGCTGACTCCACTCAAGAAAAGGATGCTCTCATCATGAATCTGGATTTTGAGGATCAAAATGACCAAGATGGAGAAGGTGATGTTTTTCATTATTCATATTTGAACTTTTACCAATTTTCATTTCAACAGATTTAATCATTATGCACATCACATCATAGAAAGAAACACATCAAGATTGAGATGGTGTGTGTGAAAGAAGATAGTTTGGAGCAACTAGTAAACATAGAACATCAAGAGGCTTGTGATAATATTGAAAATCCTAAAACATCTGTTGAGAATCAACTCATGGAAACAATGGTCATGAAACATATGACAAATGAAGAACAAATTATTATCAAATATCATATGCCTCATTAGGAAGGAAACAAGCCTAATATGACCAAAACTCATTCTTGTAGTAGTGAAGGAAAATCAATAATTGGAATGAGCTTGGAAAATCAATGAGAATATTGAAAGAATGTGTCATAGCAAAAAGGAAATGAATTGATTGAGTGGAACATCAAATGCAAGAACAATTATGAAAAATTATTCAAGAAATTGAGAAAGGGATCATATTTTATTGATCATGTCAATGGATTTGCAGAAGAAAGACATTTAGTGATACCCGTATATAGGTAAAAATTCAGTAAAAATTGGTGCTACAATAAAATTAGATTGTAACACACATGTAACATAGGCGATTTATGATGTTTTTTCATGGTTTCCATTTTATTTGTATTTTCATTTCTCTCTTGTCTTTAATTTCCATGTCGTGTGTTGGTTGTGTTTGTTTCTTGGTTGTGTTTTTTAGATTTTCTTATTGTTCGGTGTAATGGATCTATAACCCAATGAAAAAATATCTGGTATTCTACCCCTATGAGATACCTAAGGTTCTATATTTCCCCTTAAATTCTAATTCCCCCAATTCAGATCCAGTTGTTGTCATGCAAAACATCGAGCATGAAAAATTGAAATTTTGAGTATGACAAATGAACCCCTAATTAAAAATTATACTTCCCAGTCACTTTGCATCGTTCCTCTATCCAACCTTCCCTTAGTTAAACACTCACCCAAGATCAGAGGAGAGTGTGAAAAATATAATTAAGTGTGTTTTAGTTTGCGGGAAAATTTTCCAAGATGGTTGATGAACTCAAAGGTGATTTTCATGAAAGGTAGTTTCCTCTAGAGACACAAAAAGGACATTTTCGGCCATTTTGCAGCCAAGTAAACACCATCAAGAAGTGTTTAGGTAAAATATAAATCACATAAGAGTGATATCATAGAAAATTGGAGGTTTCCAAGGAAATTTTAGAAATAAAATTTGATTAAGTGACAACCTGTTCAACATCGGATCATTCTAGGTGTAGGGAATAAAAGATAAAATGGTGAAAGATGACTACTTTGGATGATTCCAGAAGATCCAAAAGGATTTAGGAGGAAAATAAATAGGAATTAGAAATATTTTAGAATCCTCTACAAGATGGAAACATCAAATGTTATCCAAGGCTCAAATATTTTTTGAGGTATTTCAAAAATTTGCAACTACCCCTCTTAGTTCAAAATGAAATAGGCCATAAACTTGGAAATTAAGGATTAATTAACATTTTCTAATGGTTAAAATGATATTAAAATGTTATTTGGAGTCAAAATCATATACGATTTAACCCCAAATAATTTTTCTATGCTGTAGAGGAGAAAACATCAGTTCAACTATCCCAATTTGGACATACAAGGAAAAACATGTTTTCCTAATTTGGATAAGTCACACTTTGGACACTCTTGCATCCCCTTTATCCCCTAGTGGATGATGGGTACAAGGGGGGAACCAAAGTCTTACCTCACTCATTCCCTCAAGTTGTACTTTGGACTTAATGGTGTCGTAGGTGTCCCCTTTGTCCCCATGGTACAAGGGAGACAAGGGGAAACAAAATTGAGACCTACCTCTTTCTCTGAGGTCATAATTTGGTGTAATTTCTGTCTCCTTTATCCCCCAAGGGACAAGGGGACATAAATGTGTGACACTCTCATCCATATAGCTCTGGTCACTTGAAAAGTAACTTTTTAGCCCCGAAAACTCATATTTAAGCTTTTAGACCTCACTTTCATCTCTTTCAACTCCTGGTCACACTTGGAAAACCCGTGTCCCCTCTATCCCCTATATCCCCAAATGGACAAGGGGGGAAAAAAGTGTGAACTCACCCCTCTTGTGTAATTTTTCTAACTACGGACAAGCTTTAATGCCAAGAACAAGTAAAAATCACTCAAAAACTTGGCTAAATCATCCCATAAAAATCTGATCATTTTAAACTTCATATGGATGTGTTTTTACCTCTTACCTCTATTAATTACTATACATGCTACAAAAAAATGTAAGTTTTTTTTTTTTTTCTACGGAGATCTAATGGGTAAAAACCCTGAAATTTGGAGTGAATGTTCCTCGTAAAATCTACTTTCATCCTAGTCATTTCTTGCATGATGAGGTGACTGATTTTTTAGATATAGAGTACTTAAATTTCACTCAATATTCTTCCCTCTTTAATGAAATTATTATTTTACAACTAATTCAAACAAGGGAATCATCTAAAAATCAGAGTGAGGCATATAAAAACAATAATGAAACTTTTGAGATGAGTTTTATATCAATTTGACACCTATAGGTGAACCTTATAAAAATATCAAGTATTTAGAGTAATGGGTGTCTAAAAATAGTAAGTTTCTAAAAATAGTGATTCCTCAGCATTTGCAATACTCTAAATGAGAAAGAAACATCAGGTGGTGAAGATTGTGAAAACTTGCTAAAAATAGAAGTCCTAGATAGGACCTGCTAAATTAGTAAGTCTTGTAATCAAATTTAGAAAGCTTGTGGAAAATCTCATTCTTCTTATCTTGTTACTTTTCACCACCATTGCAAAGCCAAGAAGTTGTCTCATGGTCCAAAAATGAAATAAAACCCTTTGTAGAACCCTAAAGCATCAATTCTGAGGTGATTTCTACAAGGCACAAATTTATGCAAGAATTTGAATGATCCGACTCATCTAAATTGTGACAGAGAGGAGCCACCATGTATGAATCACATTATGATAAGGAACATACCAGATTGAATTAGTACATGTGACAGATAGTCACTTGGACAACATGAGAAATCATGAATATATTGAGATCTACAAAAGATTCATAACATCAAGAACTTCATTTCAAGTCATTAAGGGAATGGTCATCAGGGGTAATGATAAGAGAAACTCACCATGAGTGATGATTGCAGTCATCTCAGGCCCAAAATAATGCATATCTCATGAGAGTGTTTATAAACACTTAATTAGTGCTTGGTGATGTGCTCACATCTTGCAAGTCAAAAAGGTGGAATTTGTAGTGCTTCAATGTAGTTTGGAGATCAAGAACATGTAACTCATCCTCAAGTATTATTTAGGGTCAATCCTCCTATCTAGAGGAGGAAACCTATTTTCATAAGAAGCAATAGAGAAAAAGGATGTCTAGGTACCTTTAACATGTTTCCACTCAAGTAATATACAAGTCAGGAAGGTAAAATGTGAGGTTAAAAAGGGGTCATCATGTTTAAAATTGAAATGGGAAGCTCATGGAGTAAGTTGAGGATCATCATATCCTAAATCCACCATTATGTCCAAATATCTCTAAGAAACAAGTCGAATGAGCTAATCAAGCTCTCAAGGTACTCAGGACCATCATGTAAGGATCAGAAAACCATCTACTCCCATGAGAAACATATGATTAAGAGGTATATGAACATTGTTGGGGTGTGGAGCTCTGAATTAGTATTGAAGTGATGGAGCTTGAATGGTTAATTTTGGAGACTTTAGGAGCATTCTGCAGTCATTTGTTGTGACATCACTATGTTGTTGCTTTTTAATATGATGCTAATATGCTATTAATTGGTCATTAATGTCGGACTGCTTTTTCTAGCCGTGGGAAGTTGAAAGATCGTGACTTTTAATCTTCTAGGGTCAGATTTATGGCTTCTTAAAAGGATTTTAATCCTATAAATAGAGGTGTTAGGGTATCTTGAAGATATCTTGAGTGTTCAAGAGGTCTTGAGTCTTAGAGATCAAGAGGTGATCAAGAGTGATCAAGGTTAAGCAATTAGGTGTCAATTGTGGTTTAGATGTGGTTTAACATCTTTGGAATTCTGTTGTGAGTTCATAACTGAGAGAAGACTTTGAGAGTTGTTTTACTCTTGTTGATGATAAAATCTGAGCAAGTTCTTGGTGGACGTAGCCCATATTGGGTGAACCACATTAAATCTTGTCTTGTCTTCTTTTGTGCATTATTTATTTATGTTGTTATATTTCTACAAGTATAATTCTATATGCTATGGTTTGAGGAATTGTTTCGCATATTTGTTCTCTAATTCCTAACAGGTTGGTATCGTAGCTTTGGTGGGTTTTTGCTGAATTTATAAATCACAGGAAAGTTTAGCTTGAGTGGGAGCTATGACGATGAGGTCGATCAAGGGTTGATAAGTTTAATGGGTAGAACTTTGGTTTGTGGAAGATGCAAATAGAGGATTACTTATATTAGAAGGACCTCCATGTTCCTTTTCTTGCTGGAAAAGCAAAGAAACATACAACCATGTCGGATGAGGATTGTGAGTTGCTTTGGATAGAAAGGTGCTCAAGCAATTCATTTATGCCTTGCATCTTTGGTTTCTTTCAACATATCGCAGGAGAAGACCACGAGAAGGTCTCATGAGTGCATTGGGAAGTTATATGAAAAACCCTTTGCCTCTAATAAAATATTTTTGATGAAAAAGTTATTTAATATGAAGATGTATGAGAATGGTTTTGTTGCTGATCATTTGAATGAATTTAATACGGTTGTGAGTATGTTAAACTCGGTAAAAATTGACTTTGATGATGAGGTCAGGGATTTGTTGATTTTGTGCTCCTTACCAGATAGCTAGGACAACTTGGTTATGGCTGTAAGTAATTCAGTCTCTAATAACTCAAAGATGAAGTTTGAGGATGTAATAGGTGTGATCCTAAGTGAGGAAATTTGAAGGAAGAGAACCGAGATTCTTCTACTTCTGGAAATGCTTTTATGGTGGAGAGTAGAGGGAGACAAAAGAACAGAGGGAAAGGTAACTATGGGAAGTCGAATGATCATGGAAGGTCAAAATCCAAGAGTAAGTTAGAATGTTGGCACTGTGGGAAGGTCGGTCATGATAAGAAAGATTACCTGGATCTTCGGGATAAGAAGAACAAGAAGGAGGAAACTAAAAAGGTAAATTTGATAGCAGGTGATGTTTTTCAGGATGCCTTAATTCTTTCTTTAGATAATATTGTTGAATGTTGGGTGTTAGATTTAGGAGCTTCTTTCCATGCCACCCCACATAGACATTACTTTACTGATTTTGTTCAAGGTGATTTTGGACATGTATATGTTGGTGATGATGAACCATGCAACATAGTAGGGAAAGGTTGTGTTTGGGTGAAAATGCAGAATGGGAACACATGGCTACTTAAGGACGTCAGGCGTGTGCCTAAGTTGAGGTGGAACTTGATATCAGTGGGACAGATGGGTAGTGATAGATGTACGGTTAGTTTTACAATGTATTCTTGGAAGGTTACCAAGGGAGCTCTTATGGTTGTAAGAGGTAAGAAAACTGGTACTTTATATTTGACAAGTGGTGCTAATTATTGCAATTTAGTTGCTATAGATGGAGATGCAAATTTGTGGCACCAAAGACTCAATCATATGAGTCATAAGGGCATGTAGATTATAAAGGACAGGTTGCCTAGATTAAAGGAGTTAGATTTGGACTTCTGTGAGGACTGTGTTTATGGGAAATAGAAGTGGGTGAGATTCCTCAAGGTTGGACCTACCAAGAAGGAGGGTAAGTTGGAGTTAGTGCATACAAATGTATGGGGTCTAGCTAAGGAAAACTCTTATGGTGGTTCCTTTTATTATGTCACTTTCATTGATGATGCAACTATAAATGTTTGGGTATATTGCATTAGAAAGAAATATGATGTGTTTGAAACTTTAAAAGATGGAAAGCCTTGGTTGAGAATGAAACAGGTCTTAAGTTGAAATGTCTCAGGTCAGATAATGGAGGGGAATATTGTAGCAATGAATTTCTTGATTACTATTCAGTAAATGGGATCCGTAGGTAAAGAACAGTTCCAAATACTCCACAGGAAAATGGAGTGTCAGAGAGAATGAATAGGACAATCATGGAGTGTGCTAGGTGTATGAGGTTACATGTGGGGCTGCCACTCATGTTTTGGGTGGAAGCGGTAAGCACAACTATTTATCTGATTAACAAAGGACCCTCTATGGCTTTGGATGGACGTATACCCGAGGAGGCTTGTCTCAGTAAGAAATTTGATTACTCATTTCTTAGAGTATTTGGATGTGAGGTATTTTTTCACATTGATAAAGATGATAGGACCAAGTTAGAGGCTAAGTCTGAGAAATGCACCTTTGTTGGATATGGTGAAGATGATTTTGGTTTTCGTGTTTAGATTCTTAAAGACAAGAAAATATTTTGGTCTAGAGATATTGTCTTTAATGAAAAAGTCATGTATAAAGATCACTTGCAGGAATAGAAAGAGGAATCAAAGAAAGAATACATAGTGTTAGAGGACATTGTGGACAATAAGGTTTCCAAGGGGCCGGTTCAGGTACAACATGTTCTGGCATAGCCAGTTCAGGTACCTACTCATCAGGAACCCCAAACTCCTAAGGTGAGAAGGTCTTCTAGGGTAAGAAGGGAACCTGAACGTTTTACTCCATCTTTGAATTATTTATTACTCACTGATAGTGGAGAGCCAAAGTGCTTTGAGGAATAAGTGGGAGCAGGACATGGATGAAGAGCATAGATCTCTTATGGAAAATTAGACTTGGGATCTGGTGGAGCTACTCGAGGGCAAGAGAGCATTGTAAAACAAGTGGGTGTATAGAATCAAAGAGGAAGATGGAGGCAGGAAATGATACAAGGCCCGGTTGGTGGTCAAAGGATTTGCATAGAAGAAAGGTATAGAATTTGATGAAATTTTTTCTCCAGTTGTTAAAATGACTTCTATTAGGACTGTTCTTGGTTTAGTTGCAGTAGAAGACCTACACTTAGAATAGTTGGATGTGAAGACTGCATTCCTTCATGGTGAGTTGGAGGAGGAATTGTACATGTAATAGCCACAGGGTTATGAGGTCAAAGGGAAGGAGAGGTTAGTGTGCAAATTGAAGAAGAGCTTGTATGGCCTGAAACAAGCTCCACAACAGTGGTACATGAAGTTTGACAGTTTTATGTAGGAGTAGGGTTACTCCAAGTGTCACTTAGACCATTGTGTGTACATCAAGAATTTTTTAATGGTAGTTATATTATTCTCAGCTTATATACAAATGATATGCTTGTTGTAGGGGAAGAACATGTAGGAAATAAAGGCACTCAAGAAGCAACTAGGTGACTCCTTTGCTATGAAGGATTTGGGGGAAGAAAACAAATCCTTGGTATGAGAATAACTCGAATAGGAAGGAGAGGAAGTTGGTATTATCTCAAGAAGAGTACATAAAGAAGGTCTTGGAGAGGTTTAGTATGCAGGATGCTAAACCGGTTGGTACTCCTTTGGTAGGTCACTTTAAATTATCAAAGGAGTAGAGTCCCAAGACTAAGGAGGATATAATCCAGATGTCCAGGGTACCGTACTCATTAGCAGTTGGTAGCTTGATGTATGTTATGGTATGCACTAGGCTTGATATTTCTGATGCAATGGGAGCAGTGAGCAGGTTTATGAGTGATCCAGGTAGAGAGCACTGATAGGCAGTAAAGTGGATCCTTCGGTATTTGAGAGGGACCATGGGAGAAACATTGTGTTTCGGTGGATCAGACACTACATTATGTGGCTATGTATATTTGGACATGGCAGGAGATTTGGACAGCAGGAGGAGCACAACAGTTATGTATTTACAGTTGGTGATACAATGGTGAGTTGGATTTCACGGTTACAAAAGGTTGTGGCTTTGTCAACCATAGAGGCTGAGTATGTTGCTGCCACAGAGGCAAGCAAGGAGATGATTTGGATACAACAGTTTCTTGATGAGTTAGGTCATAAGAAGGAAGTTGGGAGACTACATAGTGATAGTCGAGTGCTTATTCATTTGGCGAAGAACTCCACTTTCCACTCTAGGATGAAGCACATTCAGCTGAGATATCATTTCATCAGGGAAGCTTTGGAAGAAGATAAGTTGAAGCTGGAAAAGATTCATACTAGTTAGAATCTTGCAGATATGATGACCAAGGTAGTCACAAGGGAGAAGTTGAAGTTGTGTTCAACTTTGATTGGCATTCATGGTTAATAATTAAGGGTTAAGAAATTTTCTTAGTGGAAACAATCTCCAAGTGGGAGATTGTTGGGGTGTGGAGCCTGTTTTTGGTCTTCTTAAATTAGTATTAAAGTGATGGAGCTCAAATGGTTAATTTTGGAGACTTCAGGAGCATTCTACAGTTGTTTTTGTGATGTCGCTATGTCTTCATTGTGTCTTTGTTGTTGTTAATATCTTTTTAATCGGATGTTAACGTTGGGACTATTTTTCCAGCCATGGGAAGTTGAAAGATCACGACTTTCAATCTTCTAGGGTCGATTTATGGCTTCTTAAAAGGATTGTAATCCTATAAATAGAGGTGTTAGGGTATCTTGAAGATATCTTGAGTGTTCAAGAGGTATTGAGTCTTAGAGATCAAGAGGTGATCAAGAGTGATCAAGGTTAAGCAATTGGGTGTCAATTGTGGTTTAGCATCTTTGGAATTTTGTTGTGAGTTCATAACTGAGAGAAGACTGTGAGAGTTGTTTTACTCTTGTTGATAATAAAATCTGAGCAAGTTCTTGGTGGACGTAGCCCACATTAGGTGAACCACGTTAAATCTTGTCTTGTCTTCTTTTATGCATTATTTATTTATGTTGTTATATTTCTACAAGTATAATTCTGCTATATAGTTTCCTACTGTTGTGGTTTGAGGAATTGTTTCTGCATATTTGTTCTCTAATTCCTAACAATATCAAATTTGATTCCATTCAAGGAGGATTTTAGAGCTAGGATGGGAAAGAGGGTGATTTCCATGTGAAGTACCATGTTTGTAAGTATGGGAAATCATATCAGTTTCACTTGATGCCAAGTATTCGGTAGTGTTCTTAAACACTCATTCAACAACTTGTAGTGTCATTGCACCTCAAGGAGGAAGCATCTTGCAATCAACTCATTTGATTCCAACAGAGGTATAGAAGAGGGACACAAACCTCATATGTTTATTGATGTTCAATAAAATTAGGTATAATAGAAATGGCTGCAATATTTATAGATGTTGCATAGCCATATGCAGATAAACAGGATGTTAAGACAATGCAACAATAAACACACATGTGTACAAAAATTACAGATATATGGTTTTAACCATATAAAATTAAAACAACTAAAATAATGAAAAAAACATGATACGGGAATATTATTCCCAAATACAAACAAAATATGGTTTATAACCACACCATAACAACTTACAACAATAATAGTAAATGCATAAATTAACTATAGTAAACTATGTTTACCTAGAATCCCCCTTTAATTTTGCATTTCCTCAAGGAAGAGGAGAAGAACTCTACGAACAACTCAAACTTGTCACATGCAAGTGACCTTGTGCAGATATCTTCTCGTTATTCAATTGTTGGGAAAACTAAAGCTGTATGTTGTGTTTCAAGACATGCTCGTGTATGAAATGAACATGTACCTCGATGTGCTTTGTTCTCTTGTGAAACAATAGATTGTGAAAAATTTTGAGAACACCTTCATTGTCTACATACATGGTGGTAGGTTTATCCTATGGTATTCTAAGTCCTTCCAAGTATGCGATGTAACGATATTACTTCGTAGATAGCTCCACATGCAACATGATATTCGGTTTCTATAGAAGAGTGATAAAAAAGTTTTGTTTCTTGCTTCCCCATGATATCAGTCTAGATCCCAAAAAGAATACAAATCTAGAAGTGGATTTCCTGTCATCAATGTTACCTACATGATCTGAATCTAAATATCTAGTCAAGAAGAAGTTATCATTCTTCTTATATTCTAGACCAAGATCCATTGTACCCTTGAGATATCTCAAGATTCACCTTGCTACTTTCCAATGAAAACTCTGGGTTCCTACATGAATCGTGATAAATAGCTCATTGTAAAGCTGATATCTGGTCTAGTATAAGTTAGGTAAATGAGACTCCTAATCAATTATTGATAGAGAGTTACATCTACCACAGGAGATGGATCTGAATGAGATAACTACAGTATCATCTCCATAGGTGTAGCAATAGGTGTGCAATCCATCATCCTAAATTTCTTGAGCATTGTCTTGGTATACTTCAACTGAGAAAAAAATATGTGATTCTCCTTCTATCATACTTCCAATCTAAGATAATAGTGCATGATCCTGAGATCTTTCAAGTTAAACAATTAGTTAAGATATTTCTTCATTGCATCGATCATCTTCACTGAACTATCTAGTGATGACTAGATCGTCAACATAGATAACAACAATCACAATCTCCCCCCTTTATTTTTGAGGTAGATTGGGATCATACAAATTTTTGATGAATCCATGCTAAATGAGATGCTCATCAATTTTTATGTACCAAGCCCGAGGTGCTTGTTTAAGGACATATAAAGATTTCTTGAGTATGCATACCTTTGTTTCTTCTCTAGGTATAACATAACCCCAGTTGAGTCATGCAGACTTCTTCTTGTAGATATCTGTTCAGAAAGGAACTCTTCACATCCATCTAATGGACTTTCCATCCAAAATGTCCAGCTAGAGAAAATAACATCTTGATAATTTTGACCTTAGCATTGGGAGAAAATGTCTCCTCATAGTTTATGCCATCCTTCTGTGCATACCCCTTTGCTACCAGTCTTGATTTATACTTGTCTATGGTCCCATCTTCTTTGTACTTTGTTTTGAATATCCATCTCAAAACCAATGGGTTTCTTCCCTAGTGGAAGATCAAAAAACTACCAAGTCTTTTTTTTATCACCAACCGATACTCAACATCCATGGAATCTTTCCAAGATTTCTAATATAAGGCTTCATGGACAATAGATGACTCAACAGATTTAACAACTCTTCTCATCAAATAAAAGTTTACTTCTTCTCGTGATTTATTGCGAGTCCTTGGTTTAGTGGGGGATTTATCCAGTGGATCATCCAATTTTTCATCTCGTATCATGTTAGTATACCACTTAGACATAAGATGTACTACTCCCGTGGGGGTCAAGGTCCTATCCGATCATCACCATCATCAATGTAATTATAACGGGAACATCATCTTCTACTTTCACAAGAGGTGAAATATCTACATCAGTGAGTTTGGAGAGTGAGTCTCAACTTCTTTCTTCTCAAAGAACTCAACATCTCTCTTTGGTGTATACTTTTTTGGTATTTAGTTCCATCAATCTATACCCAAGAGCCTCTTCACTGGTGCCAATGAAGATGATTTTTGTGATTTCATATCAAACTTATTTTTGTTCATTTGGGTATGTGCATGCTATCTTTGCACCCAAATACTTTGAGGTGTGCAACAAATGGCTTCCACTTCAACCATGCTTCATGTGGTGTTACTCCATCAAGAGAAACTGTGGGAACTCTATTCAAAAAATATATTGCACTAATTTTCTTTTTTTACCGAAATGTCCTCACTAATTCAAAATCATCGATCATGCAATGCACCATTTCTATGATATTATAGTTTCTTCTCTGAATAACATCATTTTGCTGTGGTGTGTGTGGAGGAGGAATCTATCGAGTGAATCCCATGAGCTTGAAGGTAGGATTTGAACTCATTATTGGTGAATTCCCCCCCTCGATCTGAGTGGAGAGATTTGATATGACACCAATCTCATTCTCTATAGCCACTTTGAACTTTTTGAAGTTCTTAAAAGCTTCACTTTTCTTACGAAGAAAAAATATCCACATTTTCTTGAGTAATCATTAACAAAAAGCATGAAATAATGAAATCTAGAATGAATAGGTTACATCGGACCGCAAAGATTGATATGAACCAAATCAAGGTTGACATGAGATTGATAAGTACTCTTCTAAAATGAATCTCTATGTTGTTTTCTTGCTAAGCAAAGTGAGGACACTTATTTGTATCCTTCTAGAGATATGGAAAGCCTCTCACCATGTTGTACTGGTGAAGTGTTTTGAGATATTTGAAACTAATGTGACCAAGTATCTGATGCCACAATTGTGCTGAGGAAGAATTCTTAGCCACAAGTGCTTGATCATCCCATGTGGACAAAGTCAAGCTAGAACATACGTCCCACATTGGAGGCTTTTGCAACAATTTTCAAGCCTCTTGATTTGTCTCGAATCAAACACAATTTCTTACCAGAATGAATATCAAAGTCAATCTTTCGATTACGATCTAGAAGATGACTCACTAATAGTATATTTTTTATTAACCTAGGGACATATAATACATCTGATAGTCTAAAGTGTCGTGAACCAAGAGGTAGAGAAATGTTCCCAATACCCTGTACAGTGTAAGAAGAATCATCACCTAACTTGAAATATGGTTTTTCAAAGGTGTGTCCCTAAGTGTAGTAAACCAATATATGTGCTTCGTCATGTATCGAGTGGCTTCTAAATCAACATACCAAACAACACTAGATGCCATGGATTCTTCACTTGGAACGCAGAAGTGTACAATAAGTCCTCATTTTATGAATTCTCTTCTTGCTTAGCTATATTTTCTTCACTAGTTCCCCTTCTTCTACCCTTTATTTTAGTGTGAATATCCCTTATGAGATAGTTGATTTTGAGGTCCAAAATTACTTAATGAACCTTTCTTGTATGTATTGTACCAACAATATTTCACATCATGTCCTTTTTTACACATAGGACATTTCTTCTTTTGTGTGTCCCCATACTGATGCTTTGATGTTGTTTTTGGGACTTTTGAGAAGAATGAAAATTTCCTTTTCCTTTTCCTTTTTGATGAGAAGATAATTCCTACTCCTCTTCATCATATTTATTATACATTACTTCTTCTTGTTGCAGTAGATTCACCAGCTTGTCAAAACTAACTATTTGATTTGAAAAGTTTAGTGTCGTATTAGTGACCTCCTCTCACAGGGATAGAAGTGAAGCCCTCAATTCTACAACTCTTTTAAAAAATCTTCTACTTTCTCATTTTATTTAAATATTAGTGTGTGTAACTAACTCTACAAATTCAAAATTGTGTTCTTGTTTTTGGCCTCATACACAATACTCAAATTATCCCACACTTCTTTGTCTATTTTTGCATCATGAATGTGGGGTTGCACATTATTGGACACTGCAAACAAGATTATGAATTTTTCCTTCTGATTGGCCTTGTCAAACTGTCTTTGTTGAGCTACATCATCTTGTGATCTTGTTACAAAACCATTTACAATAGACCATATCTATTCAAACTCTAGCCATGTTTTAATATTAGTATTACATACAACATAATCATATCCTCCGAGAAGCTATTAGTTTGGAAGAAAGAACTTGGGGGCATTGGTGCCCATTTTTTGAATTAATTTACAAAGGGTAATGATCTTATCACTCTAGGTATAAGGTCTCCCAATATATATACCGTCGGTCTGATATACCAAACCTTTCTATATATGCACCCTTCATATATACCCGTTGGTACATGGAAGAATCTCTCCCTTTCGATATACCCAACGATACGTGAAAGAGGCATTAATGTACATGAAATAATTTGATACGTAGTACCAAGATAATATTGAAAGGGGTCTGTGCAATTATTCACATTGGATCAAAGAAATATCCTCATACGTGTGCGTAACTTCACTATATACTTAGATAATTTCAGTGTCTAGATTTATGTTGTGCAATTATTCACAAATAGATGTGATGGATCAAACTATGTGTATTATGTCCTTATTACTCCCCTTCAATTTATAAGGATGATGCCCAAATGATGTTCTTGTAGCTATACTAGGCATTAAGTGTAGTAGTAGTCATGACACCTTTACCCATAAGTGCTTCCCGGAGGCACTTTGTATATCTGCCGAATCTTTGTAAAAGAGATTCGAAGATCTTGCGAGTTTTACAAAACCAAAATTTCACCGATTTTTGTTTACAAATATTTGTCAGTTTTTATTAGTTACAATGTTTGCGGTTGAATATGACAACTTGTAAATTAGTACAATCCACTAGAAAATAAAATTACATCCAATATGAAGAAAAACTAAATGGCAAGTTTTTTTTTTTGAAGGCCCCGGTGGCGTCAAAAGCTCATTATGTATCTCGATGAAAAAAAAACAACTGAAAATTGCAATTTAATATGCCCCTCCCTTGGAAAAATTTGCTCATAATGAAATTTTGAGAAAAAATAGGAGAGAAAATAAAATAAAAAAAATTTAACCCAAAAATAGGGTTTTCTCCTCTAAAAATAGTTAGGGGTTTAGCTATGGTTAAGTTGTTTAACAAATATTTTCACCCCTAACTATCACAGATTCTTGCTAAAAAGGCCACTAAAGCATATAATTTAAACAAAATGGGTTTGGGGGGGCTAACCCCAAACCTACCACACCGAAATCATTTCAAATAACCAACAAAGTGCCAAAGTGCATATACCATGAAATGGAGATATTTTGATGTAAAATTTAATAAAATGGATTAACCTTTTAAAAAATATGACGTGTCATCTTCTACGTAGTCCATGTGGCCATCTAAATAGGAGTGATGGTGTTGGGTATTTAGGTTTTACTTAGAAACTGGATCTAAATTCGTTTATCCTCCGCTTGTAAATGATTTTGTATTATTTTGATGTCTACCATTATTTTATTTCTCTCTGCTGATTTTTTTATAGGGGGACACCATTATTTGTTTTTTTAGGTCGCTATGAGTAGATCAATCACTTTATGGAGCTCGATCAAGTCTACAACTCGTGGAGCGGGGGTCGCTCACCGTGAAGTCACCGAATTGGGCTCAACCCAACCAAATTCAAACATGGATCAACTTGAATGTTGGGGGTTCCTCGGCGTGTGTGGATGTAGGAGCCTTGACCCTTTTAGAGAGGTGCACGATCTATGTAAAAATAGCTCGCTTGCTATAGAGTTACCTTGGTCCAGTTGAACATGAGCTATCAAATCACCTCCAATAGCCAAATCCTAATATAAGGATCAACTCGGTCAAAAGCTCAATATTTGGTTTGGCGGATTCCCCTCAACTCACCCAAACAATACATTTAAAATCCAATGCAACAATTGTATCTTGAGAGAGAGCTTGATAACCCACCCACCCTCGTGGCACAACAAAGTCAACTCACTTTCCCAATGAAGCAACTTGGTTTTCAACTCGAGAGGAGGTCCATTATAGAATCACCTATCACAAGTTTAGCAGAGATTCCTCCAGGCTTGGAAAGACTTCTCATGGTAGCGATCACTATAAGAACCTCTAAATTAGAGGGGAAATTCCTTAATAGGGGAAAATTGATTTCTTTTAATGTTAAATCTGATTTTTAAAATCAGAATTAGCTCTAGGAAGAAAATTTTTCTGGTGTAGGGGCACCAGTGTAAAATTTTTTTCTTTCCAAACACTTGGAGATAGAACATGAGGTTGTAGGAGGCTACATAGGATCTCCAAATGCTTCTCCAAGCTCCTATATCTCTTATGCACTCTCTCTGCACACCTTCTCTGCTCACAGGCTCTCCTATATCACTTTGATACCAAATCTAGAAGAGGGATGGAAGCCTCATAAGTTTATTGATGTTCAATAAAATTAGGTACAATAGAAATGGCTGCAATATTTATAGATATTGTATGCAGGCATATGCAAACAAATGATATGTTGCAACAATGCAACAATATACTCACCCGTGTACAAATAATTACAGATATATGGTTTTAACCATATAACAATAAAACAACTCAAATAATGACAAAAACATGATACGGAATACTATTCCCAAATACAAAGAAAATATGGTTTATAACCACACCATAACAACTTACAACACTAATAGTAAATGCACAAATTAACTACAGTAAATTACATTTACCTAATAGGAGGGTTATAAGATGAGAATATCATTCAAGGAGAAATCCTCTGTCACTAAAGTGAGGACCTATTTTAGTGAGTGAAAGACAAACATCAAAAGGTTTGAGCATCATGGAATTGATTCTTGGTCACAAAGGTGAATTGTGAAAGCCTAGAGAAGTAAGAAAGTGATCCTCACTCTTGCCTTGTAATCAGAAGAGATCATCATATTCCCATCACAATGTAGATCTCATAATATTGTTTCTAAACACTTATTAGATGCTCCAGAATGTTTTCATAACTCACAAAAATGGAGATTGTGATCATGATGATTCTACCTAGCAAGTTCTTCATCAAAAAAGGATTCATATTCATTAGATTGGTCAACCCTTATCTCTATCTCTCTATCTATCTTCTTTCTTCTCTCTCCATATTCTAATTCTCCATTAAAAATGTACTTTTCCCTATTTTGTCTTATTCACTTAAGTGACCTTCAACTTAACATTGTAAGAGTCCTTTTTCATCAATAAGGAAAAGACTCACTTTCATTCCCTAGGAATATGGAAGGTCACAAGTGATGAGGAAAAGTGAAAATTCATGTGGGGAGATGAAAAGATAGTTGTAATGCTATAAATTTGAATGGATTCTCCATTCCAAAGGGTTGTAAGTTATGGATTGTTGTATGTTGCTAAGATTTGTATCACTACTACATCAATAAATAAGAGATATAATTTTATTTTCCATGTTCCTCTATCTTTTCTATTCTCCAACTTTGTAGGTATGGTGATCTTATATAGACAAGAAGGAATTTTTGTCCTTGATTAATGAATCTACAAAACTTTGTGTCTCTAGTTTGTTAGTCTTGCTGATTTATTACATTGTTGTGTTATTCTAATTGAATGTGGACCTAATATGGTTGATGTATGTCAATTTTGTAATCCTATTCACAACATTAACACTCTATCTACTTATTCTCGCTATTAGGTTGTGGAGCCTATTTTCATGTGTGAAAGTGTTGAAGATTGTACACTAAGAGTACTGTACACTTTTCATGTATCCTCACCGGGGTTCGGGGTGCAACCCTTGAATTTTTTTGGGCGTAAATTTTTTTCCTCGAAAAAACGCACCCGACATATCGAGAAACATGCTCTTCTCATATGGGTGAAATTTTTGACCCATAGGTTTTTGGGCTGGTTTTGGCCCATGGTTTTGATACCCACGGTATTGTAAAACTACTTAAGCAGTTTCCTACTTATATGGTTTTATGCATATGGTAGGGTATAATGAAAAACATTGCAGATGTGCTTTGAATTCGGCTGTGATTTCTATAGAGTTTGTTGAGCATAGCTCTAAATAGATCTGGGTATTGTATTGAGAGAGTGGTGGCTTGTAATAAAATATAAGTAAGTGATTCTTGGTGGACGTAGCCAAAAATGGGTGAACCACGTTAAATACTATCTCTTTGTGTTGTGTTATTTTATTCTATAATTTTATTTGAGATCTGTAATAATTTCTGCATATTAGTTTCTATTGTTGTGATTAATGAGGGATTATTCCGCATATTTTATCCCTTATTTCCTAACAATTGGTATCAGAGTCTGGTTTGGTTTGTTGAAGTGTTGAATCATAGGGAAAGTTTTATCTTGAGTGGGAGCTATGATAGATGATGGAAGATCTAGGGTTGATAAATTCAACAGGACAAAATTTCAATCTTTGGAAGATGCAGATGGAAGATTACCTTTATTAGAAGGATCTTTATACTCCATTGTTTGAGAAGGTGAACAAACCCTCGAGCATGACAGATGTGGAATGGGATTTGCTAGATAGGAAGGCACTTGGGACAATCCGGTTGTGTCTTGCATCTTTGATATTATTTAATGTTTCAAAGGAAAAGACTACAAAAGAACTGATGGATGCATTAGGGAAGTTGTATGAAAAACCCTTTGCCTCTAATAAGATATTTTTAATGAAAAAGTTGTTTAATATGAAGATGTATGAGAATGGTTTAGTAGCAGATCATCTAAATGATTTTAATACGGTTGTAAATATGCTAGCTTCGGTTACAATAGAATTTGATGAAGAAGTTAGGGCTTTATTAGTTCTGTGCTCTTTACCTGAGAGTTGGAATAGCTTGGTAATGGCGGTAAGCAACTCGGTTCCAACTAACTCAAAGTTGAAGTTTGAGGATGTTGTAGGGGTGATTCTAAGTGAGGAAATGCGAAGAAAAAGCTCTGGTGAATCTTCTACTTCAGGAATGCTTTGACAGTGGAAACTAGAGGGAGATAAAAGAATAGAGGAAGCCATGGAAAATCAAAGGATCGGGCAAGGTCAAAATCCAAAAGCAAGATAGTATGCTAGCACTGTGGAAAGTTTGGGCATGCAAAGAAGGACTTTTGGGAGCTTCAGGACAAGAAGAAACAACAGAAGAAAACAAGGAGGAAAATGTGGCAACGGGTAATGTATGTCAAGATGCTTTGATTCTTTCTTTGCACAATATTACTGAATCTTAGGTTTTAGATTTAGGGGCTTCTTTCCATGCTACTCCACATAGGAATTATTTTTTTGATTATGTTCAAGGAGATTTTGGGCATGTTTTTCTTGGTGATGATGAGCCTTGCAGCATAGTTGGAAAAGGTTACTGTTCAGTTAAGATGTAGAATGGGAATACTTGGCTATTGAAGGATGTCAGACATGTGCCTACATTAAGACGAAATTTGATATCGGCAGGGTAGTTGGGAAGTGATGGTTGTATTGTGATATTTACAACGGACTCTTGGAAGGTTACCAAGGGTGCTCTTGTGGTGGCAAGAGGTAAGAAGGTTGGAACCTTGTATTTAACCACTTATAGCACTAATGTTTGTAATCTTGTGGTTTCAGAAGTAGATACAACATTATGGCACTATAGGCTCGGTCATATGAGCCATAAGGGAATGAAGATCATAAAGAAGGATTATCCTAGATATACTTGAAACAGGTTTGGAGTTCGTGAGGATTGCATATATGGGAAATTGAAGCGAGTAAGTTTTCTCAAGGTTGGACCTATAAAGAAAGAGAGTAAGTTAGAGCTGGTGCATTCTGATGTGTGGGGGCTAGCTTAGGTATCATCTCTTGGGGTTCAAATTATTATGTCACTTTTATTGATGATGCAACAAGGAAAGTTTGGGTATATTGTATTAGAAATAAATATGATGTATTTGAAACTTTTGTTAAATGGAAAGCCTTGGTAGAGAATGAAACAGGTCTTAAGCTAAAATGCTTCGGTCGATAATGGAGGGGAGTATTACAGTAATGAATTTGATGATTACTGTTCTAAGAATGGAATCTGCAAGTAAAAGACGGTTCCATGAACTCCACAGCAGAATGGGGTATCAGAAAGGATGAACAAAACAATAATGGAACGTGCTAGGATCATGAGGTTACATGCATGACTACCTCTTTCTTTTTGGGCAGAAGCAGTGAGCATAGCTATGTACTTGATAAAAAGAGGACCCTCAAGTGCCTTGGATGGAGGCATACCCGAGGAGGCTTGGTATGGTAAGAAATTTGATTATTCATTTCTTAGAGTCTTTGGATGTGAGGTGTTTGTTCATATAGACAAGGATGATAGGACCAAGCTAGAGGATAAATCAGAAAAATGTACTTTCATTGGTTATGGTGGTGATGACTTTGGATATAAATGTTGGAGTATTAAGGACAAGAAAATCATTCGATCTAGGGATGTGGTATTTAATGAGAAAGTCATGTATAAGAAACAATTGCAGGAAAATAGGGAAGAATCCAAGAAATAATATGCAGCGGTAGAGGATCTTCCGGATGGGAAAGTGACACATGAATCGGTTCGGAACCCCTCAACAGGGAACCCCAAACTCCTATATTAAGGAGGTCTTCTAGGGTAAGAAGAGAACCTAAATGTTTTTCTCCTTCTCTTTATTATTTATTACTCATTGATAGTGGAGAGCCAGAGAGCTTTGATGAAGCAATGTAGGTAGATGCCAGGAAGAAGTGGGAGCAAGCCATGGATGAGGAGCATTAGGATCTCATGGAGAACCAGACATGGGATTTGGTGAAGCTACCCAAAGGAAAAAGAGCATTACATAATAAGTGGGTGTTCAGAGTCAAAGAGGAAGAATGAGGCAAGAAAAGATACAAGGCCCGGTTGGTGGTCAAGGGGTTTGCACAAAAAAAAGGTATAGATTTTGATGAGATTTTTTCTCTTGTAGTAAAAATGACTTCTATTAGAACTGTTCTAGGAATAGTTGTAGCAGAAGACTTGCACTTAGAACAACTTGATGTAAAGACTACATTTCTCCATGGTGATTTGGAGGAGGAACTATATATGCAGCAACTAGAGGGCTATGAGGTAAAAGGTAAAGAGGAGATGGTGTGTAAACTTAAGAAGAGCTTGTATGGCTTGAAACAAGCTCCACGTCAATGGTATAAGAAATTTGATAGCTTCATGATGAAGCAAGGTTATATTAGATGTCATTCTGACCATTGTGTGTATACAAATAAATTTGAGGATGACAGTTATATTATCCTGTATCTGTATGTAGATGACATGTTGGTTACAGGTAAAAACATGCAGGAAATATAAGTACTCAAGAAGCAACTGAGTGAATCCTTTGCTATGAAGGATTTGGGTGTAGCCAAACAAATCCTTGGTATGAGGATATCTTAGGATAGGAAGGAATGGAAGATGAATTTATCTCAGGAAGAGTACATTAAGAAGGTCTTGGAGAGGTTTAATATGTAGGATGCTAAACCGGTTGGGACTCCTTTGGCAGCCACTTCAAGTTATCAAAGGAACAGTGTCCTAAGACAGAGCATGAGAGAAACCAAATGTCCAAGGTACCTTACTCATCAGTGGTTGGTAGTTTGATGTATGCCATGGTGTGCACTAGGCCTGATATTTCCCATGCAATGGGAGCGGTGAGTAGATTTATGAGTGATCCAGGTAGAGATCACTGACAGGTAGTAAAGTGGATCCTTCGGTATTTAAGAGGGACCATGGGGATAGTTTTGTGCTACAGTGGATCAAACACCACTTTGTGTGGTTATGTAGATTCATATATGGCTGGAGATGTAGACAACAGGAGGAACATAATAGGTTATGTTTACACTGTAGGTGGAACAACAATAAGCTGGATTTCATGACTACAGAAGTTGGTGGCTTTGTCAACCACGGAGGCTGAGTATGTTGCTGCCATAGAGGAAAGCAAGGAAATGATTTGGTTACAAAAATTACTTGAGGAGTTGGGGCATAAGCAAGAGGAAGGAAAGTTGCATAGTGATAGTTAGAGTGTTATACACCTAGCTAAGAACTCTACTTTCCACTCTAGGACAAAGCATATACAGTTAAGGTACCATTTCATCAGGACAACTTTAGAGGAAGAGAAGTTGAAGTTGGAGAAGATTCATACCAGTCAGAATCCTACAGACATGATGACCAAGGTGGTCACAAGGAAAAACTGAAGCTATGTTCAACTTTGGTTGGTCTTCATAGAAACTAGTGAAGGGTTGAGAAGCTTGCTCAGAGGAAAACTAGTCTCCAAGTGGGAGATTGTTAGGTTGTGGAGCCTGTTTTCATGTGTGAAAGTGTTGAAGACTATACACTAAGAGTACTGTACACTTTTTATGTATCCTTGCCGAGGTTTGGGGCTAAGCCAGGCCCTGAGCGGGGTCCAGGGGCGGTAGCCTAATTTTTCTTTTTGGGCGTAATTTTTTTTTGCCTTGAAAAAATGCACCCAACATATCGGGAAACATGCTCTTCTCATATGGGTGAGATTTTTGACCCATAGGTTTTTGGGCTGGTTTTGGCCCATGGTTTTGATACCCATGGTATTGTAAAACTACTTAAGTAGTTGCCTACTTATATGGTTTTATGCATATGGTAGGGTATAATGAAAAACATTGCAGATGTGCTTTGAATTCGGCTGTGAATTCTGTAGAGTTTGTTGAGCATAGCTCCAAACGGATCTAGGTATTGTATTGAGAGAGTAGTGGCTTGTAATAAAATCTGAGCAAGTGATTCTTGGTGGACATAGCCCAAATTAGGTGAACCACGTTAAATATTGTCTCTTTGTGTTGTGTTATTTTATTCTGTAATTTTATTTGAGATCTGTAATAATTTCTGCATATTAGTTTCTACTGTTGCGATTTTGTGAGGGATTATTCCGCATATTTTATCACTTATTTCCTAACACTCACTCCTTCATAGGTATTAAAACTATTAACTTCAATCTTGTATCAAATGAGAAAATGCTCATTCTCATATAGGAATCATAAAAGAATAATAGAGATAAAATCTAATTTGTTTTAGAATGGACAGTTTCCCATTCTCACAGGCTTCATAGAGTTATTAAATTGATTAAGTTCAATATTAATTGTATTAGATTGACCATTCCTTTTCACTCTTATATCCTATTACTGTTCCCATGAGGAATGATTAAGTTCAATATTGCTTGTATTACAATTATTAGAATGGGAATACGCCCATTCTCATATAAACAAACTTTTTTTATCTTCTATTGAATGGTTAGATACCCATTCCTATAGAGGTATTAAAATGATTAAGTTCAATATTTATTGTATTAGAATGTTTAGAATGAGCATATGCCCATTTACATACAAACAAATATTTTTATCTTGTATTGAATGGGAAGATGCCCATTCTCATATAGGAATCATAGAATAAGAATAGAGATAAAATTTAATTTATTTTAGAATGGGCGCTTCCCATTCTCATATACGAATCATATAATAAAAATATAATAAAATTAATTTGTTTTAGAATGGGTGGTTCCCCATTATCACATCCTTTATAGGTATTAAAATGATTAAGTTCAATCTTTTATTAAATGAGAAAATGCCCGTTCTCATATAAGAATCATAAAAGAAGAATAGAGATAAAATCTAATTCATTTTAGAATGTCTCAGTTACCCATTATCACAACCTTCATAGAGTTATTAAAATTATTAAGTTCAATATTGCTTGTATTAGAATGAAAAGAATGGGAGAATTCCATGGAACCATCCTTTGAACTAATTTCCTATAATCATGTCTACAGGGAAGGGAACAAGGCTACTGATTACTTTGCAAATAGAGGTGTTCAAGAGGTTGAAATTTCTGTGTCATATTAATGATTGAAAATCATTCTATGTCATTATTAGGTATAAAGGCAAAGTAAGAAGTTATGAGGAGACATGTGTGAGGTGGGATGATAAAAGTTATTACATTGGGTTTAGAATGAACATTGGGTTTAGACAAGGGCTTGAAAAAGTATGAGCATTGGTTTTATAATAGACAAGAAGGTTTTGAACTGGGTTGGTTTTACTACCATTTATAGAGAAACCAAAACTATGGGTGGTGATCTAGTTCATCTAGAACCTTATTTGACCAATGACATCAATATAAGAGATTGGATGATGCTGGAAAATATATGTATGTCATCTCTTTTTCAAAGTTTTAAAGGCCATGAAGAATCCATGAGAAAGTATTTTTATAGTCATTCGAAGGATGGTCGGACTATTATTAGGGGTTTTTCTATAATTTGTTTTATGGATTTTACTACTATAGTGGTTGGGATGAAGAACAAGGGGAGAGAGATTTACAAACTGAAGATAATATTTGATGAGGAGATGGAAAAATTTTGGTGGGTAAAGAGAAATTAAGACATCACTATGCATGTTTTGAGAGAGATTATTTCCTTAATCCTTTCAAAACAATTTATCTATACTATGCAATTTATCACCTTAGAGGGTAGGTACAAGGTAGTTTATGCCTACCATTTCCCTATGTTAAGTCATATTTACCATGGTCTGCATTATAATTTTCCTTTCTTTCTCAATCGTTCCCTACAAAATCAATCGAGAAATTACAAAAAGGAAAGTTGAAAACCCCTCTTCATCAGGGATTGATGACAACCTTATACCATTTGGGTTCTACTGATTTCACTAAATCTGAGAAGTTTAGGGGCTTGTTGAATGATGATGTAAATCATGTTGAGGATGAGAAGTATATGGAGTAGGAGGATGATGAGGATTCCTCCTCTTCGGGATCAGATGGCATAAAAGAGTCTGTTATGCCATTGAAAAACACTTGTAAAGGATGTTGGTAATATGGAGAGGGAAGATGATGATAATTATTCCTCTTCATACTCGGATTACATATAGGATTCCATTATGTCGTCGATGAACACTTGAAGAAGCTATTGATAATTTACGATCCTTGAAAGCAGTAGCTAGGAAGGACAATATTGGCAAGGAAGAAAAATTGTGGATGGGAATGTGAACATTGAGATTCAATAGTGTCGTGGATACTAATTTGAACAAGAATAAACTTAACATGTTTCTCAAAGATTGGAATGTAATGAAAGATAAGATGGAGTCTATCTCCAAGATGGTGGAAAAAGGAAATTTGGATAGTTTAAATAAAAAGTATGAATCTCTTGAAGGTGAAATACATTGGTGAAGGATATTATGCTAAAAATTAAAAACCAATATTCTTAATATTAAGAGCACCATCGAGCATCTAAAAATCATGGTAGATCTAGTCAAAGCCAAGAGGGCTAGTTACATGGGGAGAAGAGAAAAAGGAAGAGGGAAGATAAGGCTCTAGCTTTTGAAAAGCTGAATATTTCCATTGGGGATCTTGCAAAGGAATGGACTGAGACTCTTAGGGACTATGGAAGGCTAATTTTGGTTGTTTGTGATCTTTCTTATCTATGACGGTCTCTGGTCCCCTTAGTTTTTTTTTTTTTTTTTTTTTGTCTTTGGTGTTAATAGTGATGTTAATAAGATGTGTGAGGGTTGATATGTTCCCCTCTTTTTTATATTCATATATTGATGGTTTATTGTATGGGTAGGGTTCCCTTAACCCTTTATTACCTATTACCAAAAAAATGGTCAAATACCATTATAAATTTTAAACATTGGAATAAGACATTTATATGAAAATGATAAATTATTAACTACATTCTTATGCACAAATACAAACTCTTATAAAATGATATTATTGAAGTAGTGTTGTTGAGTCTTATGGGTTTCTTTTAAGTTGCAATATGAGTGAAAATTTGATAATAATGTAAGACCTAAATGATTCAAGTAGCAATACGAGTGAATATTATAAATGTAAATAACCTCAAACATGGTTATGATAATGTTTAAAATTTATATTTTTCTTGACCATGACATAATGAGACCACCCCGTAAATATATTTTTACCACACAATTACAACGCAATTACTGGACATATTCCCATTTTGTATAGAATGGGAATATGTCATTTCTATTTTGTATAAATTTTTTTGTAGACCATCCAATTACCATAGATTTATGTGTGCAAATATATTCTAGTGGAAAACCTACCTTCATTATATGCTAAAATAATCAAGGTATATATTTAGTTGAACCCATAAAGATAGATTCCTATATTCATACCTAATACCAATCCTAATTTCCAACACTTAAAAAATTTCCAAATGACAATCTAAATTTTCTGTTGCTAAATCCAACACCTACTTTATCCGAGGTTTCTGTGAGAAATATTTCCCCAAATTAACAATTAGGATTCCTACACCTACCTAGTAAATAATTTCTAATGAAAGTATATATTCAATCCTTTTTTATAATTACTATTTTTTTAAAAATGATTTCCCAAGGGTCTACTAAGACTAAGCTTCATGTAATATAAAACATAGTGTAAAATCTTAGCTATTCTGATTATAGAGTGTTGTATCAACATTTTTCCAACATGCGTAGAGTACCACATGAACCCATAAGGGTTTTAAATTCTACATTCCAAAGTATGTATTTAAATATCACAATCTTATATATTTATGATGTCACCTTGGCTTTAGAAATCTATAAGAACACCCTTAATCAATTTACCACAGATTTTTGTGCACAAATATCTTCTGGTGGAAAACCTACCTTCATCATATGATAAATCAGTCAAGGTATATATTTAGTTGAACCCATAAAGATAGATTCCTATATTCATACCTAATACCAATCCTAATTTCCAAAACTTAATCATTTTCCAAATACCAATATAAATTTTTTGTTGCTAAATCATGCACCTACTTTATCTGAGGTTTCTGTGAGAAATGTTTCCCCAAGTTAAAAATTAGGATTCCTACACCTACCTAGTAAATAATTTCCAATGAAAGTACATATGCAAGTCTTATTTATGATTACTAATAATTTTTAAGTAATGTCCTTCAAGGAATATTAAACTTAAATACAATACAAGTACTATTAAACTTAATTTTTTTTAATACCTCTATAAAAGATGTGAGAATGGGAAGTTTTTTTGTACAAAAAATTTTATACTTAAATCATTTTAATAAATCTAAAAAGTTTTTGAGGATGGGAAACTTCCCATTCAATACAAGACCAAATTTTTGTTTGTTTGAGAATTGACATATACCCATTCTAAACATTCTAATACAAGAAATTTTGAACTTGACCCACGCCACTATGTGGCACAATGGTGATATTAATGGCAATTTATTTTATTTGTAAATAATCTAAAACATGAATATTATAATGTTTAAAATTAATATTTGTTTTTGACCATGACATAGCGAGACCACCATTTATTAATTAATTTAAGATAATTGTTTTAAAACATGTCTTAAACTACTCATTGGAGGTCAATTACGGATATTAATAGAATTTAATCCATGTCACTATGTGGCATAGTGGAGATATTAATGGAAGTTAATGTTTTTGAGGATGGTAGAGTTCTTGGGAATTGGAAGCTTCACCACAAAGCTATTGCATGCGACTTATTTGTTTGATTATTGTTTGATCGTTTATCTTTTAATAACCTTATGAAGGTTGTGAGAATGGGAAAATGTCCATTCTAAAACAAATTATATTTTATCTCTATTATTATTTTATGATTCCTATATGATAATGGGCATTCACTAATTCTGTTAGACCGTTTTGTCTTTTGAAGCATAATATTTGAAGAATTTTTTTGAGACATTGTTTGATCTCTCTAATTTTTTGTTCATCCTTCCCTTTTGGCTCCTCTATTTTTTTAGACTGTTTCATTGCATGTGATCTATATATTTTATTATTATTTATTCTTTCACTTTTGGGCTCTCTCTTTTGTTTGACTATTTTGGCTTGTGAAGAAAAATATATCAAGGAAATTTATAAGAAACCCCAATTTGTTCATAGGCTTGAATTTTGCTAACTCTTCTCTATTGATTTATTCTGAGATGAAGAATATCATATGGTTTTATTTCCCTTGCATGGTGGATAATTTCCCATTATACAACAAAGTAAATTTTATCTCTAATCTTCTTCTATGATTCCTATATGAGAATGGACATATACCCATTGCATATGCCCATTCTCACATAGGAATCATAGCATAATAATAGAGAAAATATTTAATTTACAATTTTAGAATGTAGTAAATTTTATCTCTATTATTCTATGATTCCTATATAAGAATGGTCATATGCCCATTCTCACATAGGAATCATAGCAAAAACTAGAGATTTAACTTACTTTACAATTTTAGAACGTAACATTATTGATCTAAATTATATTGAGAGCTCTATGAAGGCTGTGAGAAAGGGGAGATGCCCATTCTAGAAAAGATTAAATTTTATCTATATTGATTCTTGTGATTTATTTGGAGATGAAGAATATCATCTGGTTATTTTCCTTACATGGTAGTGAACTTCCCGTTGTACAAAAAAAGTAAATTTTAGCTCTATTCTACTTCTATGATTCATATATGAGAATGGGAATATGCCCATTCTCATATAGGAATAAATATTGAACTAAATCATTTTGAGAGCTATATAAAGGCTGCGATAATGGGGAACTACCCATTCTTAAACAAATTAAATTTTATCTCTATTAATTCTTGTGATGATGTATGAATTTTGTTTATGTAAAATATTCAATGTGAAATAATCTTATTTAATATTGATATTTGAATCAATATTAGATGATACTATTACCTTGTTTTCTATATTGATTATTGTGATGATGAATGATTTTTTTTCTTTCTTATCAAATTTGTAGTTGACTTTATGATTATAAAATTAAGTATTAAAATTTGTTTTCCAATAGAGATTGCATTATTACCTTGTTTATTGATTAAATGTACTATGAAGATAAAAAGGATAGTTAACCATTTTATAATCTTTATTTAATAATAATTCAACATGAGTTGATAATTCATGCCAGTTCATTGAATTTCCATGCATATAGTTTTTTCTTTTCCTATGTTATACAGGAGTCAAAGTACTCATTACAAAGTGATATGTTGGATTGGATACCTCTACAAAGGCGGTGAGATTGGGGAAGTGCCCATTCTAAAACAAAGTAAATTTTATCTCTATTCTTTTTATGATACTTATTCATTTATCTCTATGAACAATAATAGACTTTTTTATGATTCCTTTATGAGAATAGGAAAATGTCCATTCTAAAATAAAGGTTGTGAAAATAGGAAAATACCCATTATATGAACAATAATAGAATGGACATATGCTCATTCCTTCTCTTATGATTCCTATTAAAGAGAATAGGCATATGCCCATTCTACATATTCTAATGTTATAAATATTAAACTTAATCTTTGTAATACCTCTATAACGGTTGTGAGAATGGGAATCAACTTATTCAATATAAGACAAAAAAGGTTAACTGCCCACATTTTAATATGTCTTTAACGACTATGAGAATGGACATATTCCTATTCAATACAAGAAAAATGTTAAATTCCCATTATAAAACAAAGCAACCCATTCTTAAACAATGTAAATTTTATACAACTATGAGAATGGGCATCTACCCATTCAATACAAGACAAAACATGTTTGTTTGTATGAGAATGGGCATATTCCCATTCTAAAAATTCTAATACAAGAAATACTAATTTTAGGAGAATGCATTTATTATTCCTATTAATACATATTTAAAAGCTATGAAAATATTTAATCTATATTCTCCTTCTATGATTCCTATCAGTATTCTTCTTCTACTATTCCTATTTGACCAAACAATTCTTCTAGGATTCCTAAATGAGAATGGGCATCTTCCCATTCAATACAAGACAATGTAAAATGCTAAATCAATTTCATAACTCTATACAAGCTATGAGAATGGGTGCCCATTCTAAAACAAAGTAAATTTAATTATTCCTATAATATAGGGCATATGCCCATTCTAAACATTCTAATACAAGAAATATTGATTTTTTGAGAATGGGCATGTGCACATTCATGATTGAAACATGTTTTTTTTTATGAGAATGAGAATATACTCATTCTAAACATTATAATACAAGCAATATTGATTTTATGAGAATGGGCATGTGCACATTCGTCAATACATAGTCATTTTAATACCTATTTAAAAGTTGTGAGCATGTTTAATCCATACTCTTATTCTATGATTCCTATTTGTATTCTTCTTCCACTATTCCTATATGCCCAAGAATTTATTTTATGATTCCTATATGAGAATTGACATCTGATCATTCAATACAAGATAATGTAAAATGCTCAATCAATTTCACAACTTTATAGAAGTTGTGAGAATGGGTGCCCATTCTAAAACAAAGTAAATTTAAATAATAAAGTGTGTGAGTGGTATGCACTTTAAATAATACTATCGCTTTAGTTTGTGTGTGTTAAAACATTTACATGGGCCTAAATAGGTATGTACATAAATAGTACTATGTATTTTTCATTATTTTAATACCTCTTTAAAATAGTTAAATGGGTCTAAACATGATGATATTAAAGCATATTTTTCTTTATTCTAATACCTCTTTAAAACATTTACATGTGTCTAAATAGGTATGTACATAAATACTACTATGTATTTTTCATTATTCAAATATCTATTTAAAACATTTAAATGGGTCCAAACATGGGTCTAAACATTAGGATATTAAAGCATTAAACTCTTCATAACATTTAAATGGTTCTAACATTAGGATTTTATAGCATTAAAGGGTAGTGTGTGGTAATATCGTCGTAAAAGGTAAGGTATGTACATAAATAGTACTATGTATTTTTCATTATTCAAATATCTATTTAAAACATTTAAATGGGTCCAAACATTAAGATATTAAAGCATTAAAGGGTAGTGTGTGGTAATGTCCCTGTAAAAGGTAAGGTATGTACATAAATAGTACTATGTATTTTTATTATTATTCTAATACCTCTTTAAAACATTTAAATGGGTTTAAACATTAGGATATTAAAGCATTTAAGTATTTACCCTTTCGTGGTTAAAATAATTAAAGCATATTACTTAGGATATTGAAGCATTGAAGGGTGGTGATTTATTATGGTAAGATAGATTCAAATTTAGATTTTTGGTGCTCTTTATTTTAGAGGTAATTTTTATTGGTCAAGTACATTATAAAAATAGTGATTTTGAATGGCTAGGGTTTAGATTTTTGCTCTCTTACAAATGCAAGTTTTTTTCATTCGATATTTTACAGGAGAAAGAAGAAGTTATGCGAAAGGATTTGGCTTGATTGTGTTAGGGAAAATATGTTAGTGCTCCACATGTTTGTAATTACCATTTCACTACTATGTGGTAAGCGACTAATAATTTGTTAGTTGTCGTAGATATATTATTATAACAATATATATTACAAATAGTTAGTGGTTAGGAATATTGTTTGGGTAAGCTATATGGTGAGATATTATCTTTGTAAATATAGGAATTCATTTCCTATATATTTGTATATTGTTGGTTGAATAAAATACTAAAGAAATCGATTAATTCTTTGTGCAAGTCTGCTGCTATACCTTCATTTGGCATAAGAGAAAGTATGCTATTTTGAGAATTCTTAAGGGCGGAGCTATAAATGCTATTTGTTTTCACCTATGATGGAAACGATTCGTAAAAATTTCCTTCCCATTTAGCTTATACTTGAAGTATTTGCAACTCGCGTGGTATGGTCAAATGAGTTTGGTAGTGATTTCGCATTGCAAATCTAGCAGATGTGTCAGGTTGGCTTAATACAAATTATTTTTTTAATATATACTCGACATTGGTTCTCCTATGATCGAATTTCCGATGCATATTAGAGGTGATTTATTGTTCAATTTAAACATTGAACATGGAGCTGATAGTTACCTCATCATCACTCGTGTCCAAATAAAAATTGATTATTGTTACCTCATCATTGATTATTGTTATCGGTCATGAACTTCCACCACATCTAATCTAACACTTTAAATGTCGACATTTTTCGATGTGTTCAATCCATTCTTTATCAAATTGACTCGCTTAGAATATGTTTATATAAAACGGTGTTTAATGATACCTTTAGACGAATACAAAGGACTACACATGATAAATCGTCTCATGCGGCATAACCATACACAATTTTCTCAACTCCAACATCTTCCTATCCAACAAAAACATCGACATCACTCTATTATTGATTTGTACACACCTAGCAAAGACATCGAACACAAATCCGTACATGGTGATTCCCTTAAAAGTTATCTGCATTCATTCTTGGTCAAATTGATTTGTATACATCCGCTGGATATACATCCATACAGCTTCATGCTCTTATGATCTCTTCTACATTGTTTTCTCCAATGACTTGATAACAACCTACCTTTTTAGTATGAGTGAACTATGGTATGTGAACTATGGTATGGAGGTTTGAGTTATTTATACTTATCTACAAGTTTTGACATCGTTGTGTATTGTGTCATAGTTTACGCTTAGAATGCTTTATTTTTAAAATATTGGTAAATAGTTTTTTGAAAGGGACTATACCCTTGTGTACAAAAAGGAGGCCTAAAAGCCGAATAAGAGAGAGGAGCAGAGAAGTCAGATCAAAGCACAAAAGTTACAAAGAAAGAACACCGAAGCCTAGAAACAAAGAACACAAACGAGACTTAACAAAGAAACAACGGCAACAAAACAAAGAAGCCTTGGCCAAGAAGCAAGTAGTAGTAAAACAGACTACTTCTTGGCCGCTTGATCAATACTCATCTTTACTTTTTCCAAGCATGGTACATACCTGGGCCAGGGTCATATGAGCAAAGATCCGTCTTATCGAGCTCCTCTCTCGGTTCTTTTACTCTCTTTCTCATTGCCCCAAAGAGTCATCGACACCGCCGAGTCATGCGAAACACTTCGCATGTCCTTCGATGAATTCCTCTATGGCCCCGAATGCTGCAATATTATACTCATGCCTAGTCTTCGCTTTCCCAAGTGGGAGTCAAGGGAGGTCAGGCTTTTTTGTATATTTCATCAAGTCGCTATCGCCAATGCTCCCTTCTCCTCAATGCTTTTTTTTGCCTTTTTGCTTAGCAAGATTTTTTACCTCATCCTTCAAGAATTTAAGCTCACCTCTAAGGCCTCCAATCTTCTGAAGGGTTATCCGTTGGTGCCGCCCGGGACCGGCACTACTAATGTTCAAAGCAGATCACGAGCAATGTCATCCAAAGGTTCATCCCCCTCAAAGAGACTCAAGGTCGAGTCTCCTAGAAGCCCCGTGACACGTTTAGAAGTAGAGACAGTGTGGGTGGCAGGGGCAGCAGCAGGAGGAAAAGAAGGAGAAGCATGAGCAGCCTGCATGGGGGCATCAGCACCGGAGGCGGGGGCAGCAGCAGGGACAGCAGGGGAGACAGGACTGGCAGCAACAGAGCCCAAAGCCAGGCCGGGAGAGGAAGGGAGACCGGGGAATTTAATAAGGCAGGGCTTGTGAATAAGCGAGCAATAAGCCCTCGTGAAGGGGAACCGCCCGGGTATGCTTCTGGAACTCCAAAATGGAGCGCTCAAGAGAGTTTAACAATGATAGTGGGGGAAAGCAAACCAACCTACTCCTACGAAAGTGATTCAAAAAGACAAGGTGCTTGGCAGGACAAGAATAAACCCGCCTTCCAAGGATATGTAGCGAATCATCATGCGGGTGACTTCATCATACGGAGAAGGAATTGAATTAACAAGCAGACCCGCGGTGTTGAATATAAGCTTCTCCTCCTCCTCCACAAATCTTCTCTCTTCAGCCTCTTTGATAACCCTCTTGTTGAAGAAGCGGTATCCTTCCAAGCTGAGGCCGCCGCTTGCTATGAGTTCGCCATTAATAAGAATCTTCGCCTCCATAGTTGACCATCCTCTCATTCCAATCCTTGGCAAAGCGAACAGAGATGTTTTGATCATGCCCTTGCACTCTCTCCACAAAGTTGGTGAATCCGCCAATACTAAGAATGTTCCAGAGCTCAGTGTTATCTTTCCAGTCAGGGTCTGCACACGGCTCAATCTGGCAGGGAGGCCCTCCCATCTTCACAAGGATGTGCTGGTTACAACAATTTTCAAAATACCTTTGGGCGTTGAGAGTGATTCGTTTCTCGCCACATGGGTCGCATAAAAATGGGAATCGTAGCCGTTGGTCCTCCCACGAACGGTCCGTAGGATTGCCGATCCGAGTCTCAAGGTGAAGTCGCGCGTGGAAACCCTTATCCCGTCACCACTCAGAAGTTATCTTCGGTTTTCGAGCTTGGCAACCGAATATCAACAAATATTGTACTTCCCGCGCTGTGCTGCTTTTAAATTTAGACGGCTCCACTTGAAGTTCCTAAACAAAATCTTGCCATCATTTGGAGTAGATATCATATGCCACGCCAAATAAACTAAAACAAAGACTCGTGGAAGAATTTATGGATTTCTCCAAAGATTAAAGCATATCTTTAGAGATTGTTTGCATGTGAAGGTCCGCATGTATGTCATTGCAGAAGCCGATTAGGGATACTATCATTATCCCAAATAGTGAAATTTATATTAATGCCATAATTGGCCATCAGATCGACGCACCTTGTTACCTTCCCTGTAAGTATGTATGATTCTGATGCTGTTGAAGGTATGACTGATGCTTATGGACTCAGAGATAAAATCTTTGATATTCCAGCTAGGAGAAGAGGACTGATTAAGCAGATTAATAATATTAAGGGAGTCCCCTTCAACAATGAGGTTCTGGATATTTTGGGTCCGAGCAACTCTCAAACCCCAGAGAACAGATAAAGCTTCTGCAAAATGATTGGTTTGGATTCCCATTTTTCCAGCATATGCAACAATCAAATTACCTTTATGGTCCCGTATTGCTCCTCCTCCAGCAGCTGTTCCAGGGTTCCCCTTAGAGGCACCATCAAAGTTCAGCTTGAACCAATTGGATTCAGGGGGATGCCATTTGACCAAAGATCTATCCACACTATTCCCGGGGTTGCTCCAATATCCGATCTGCCAATTTGATAAGATGTGCTTTTCATTTTCAGGGTAACAATTGTTCTTAGGAGGTTTAAATCGCCATGTCCTCTTTGATGCCTTGGGAGATCTTGCCAAGAGTGAGTTTAAAATTCTCGCTTCTTATTTCTAAAAACTATATTATTTCTATCCTTCCGTATCCTCCAAATTAAATGCGGATGGCTAATTTCCGATTCTTCGATAGCACAATGTCCGAATGGTGGGTTCCATTGGTTCCACAAATGAGTAAGATCCTCCCAAGATCACCCAGCAGAGCTTCAAATTTGGAAAGGACAAAGTTCCAAACTCTAAAGGCATAATCACAAAGTGTAAGAACAGATGTCTAATGTCTTCATAGTTATTCCTACAAAGGTGGCACCAATTGGGAATGATAAAACCTCTTTTCATCAAATTGTCAAAGCAGAGAATTTTGCCTCCGATGGCCACCAAAGAAAAAAATTATTTTGGGGGTTAACTCGTGCATCCGTGATCAAGTTCCGCTTAAAGTCGATTGGTTATCAGGGAAAGACTGGTATAACCAGATTTGACTGAGTATTTACCCTCGTGTGAATTGCTCCAGATCAGCTCATCCTTGGAATCCAGCTGACACAAAGGGAAGAGATCCAAAAGGTCTTGGAGGGAGGAAATAGTCTGCTTTACCAATACTCTCCATAGTAAGTCTTTTCCAATTCTTGTTGGTGCCATTTCCATCAATGTAGTCCTTAACTTTAGTTCCATATTTTCTTATAAGACTGTCCTTAGCAGTCCCAAATCTCTCCAAGAGATTATCATTGGACCAGCTTATCCTCCCGTGTTAATGTCGCCGCCATCCCCAATTTTCCATTTGCTTCCCTTCTTAATGAAGTTTCTACTCTTAACCGATTATTCCAAAAATGGAACCATTGGGGAGTCAAGCTCATCATGCAGATAGGAGTAAACAAATTGTGATTCAAGTATTTTGTTTTAATGACATCAATCCAGTGGTTGTTTCTCGTAAAGCAATCTCCACCATCTTAGCAATGAGTGCCTCATTCATTTTCTCAATATTTTTATTCCCACCTCCCCTAGATTTAGGGGTGCAGACTTTATCCTGTGCCACAAGGTGAAATCAACTTTCTTCCATGCCTTGCCATAAAATTTTTTTCTCAATCCTTTCAATTTTCTCTCTCAAGGAGGAAGGAATTTTGAATAGTGACATGATATATATGGGCAAACTTTGGAGTGTGCTTTTAATGAGAAGGCACTTACCAAAGACTAGAGAGAGTGGTCCCTTTCCAACCAGCCATTTTTTTCTCGAAATCTCACAATAAATCATCCCACACCGTGTGAGAGACTTTCTTCGTGCAAGAGGGAGGCCTAAGTACGTCTGGCCGAAGAGTACCAATTTTATGTTCCTGCAATTTTAGCAATCTTGAGTTGTCTTTCCTCAGGGGTGTTAAAGAAAAAAAGGATGCTTTTGTCGTAATTGATCTCTTGCCTGGAAGCAGATTCATAAAGCTGCAGAAGAGCCTTGATAGCTTTAGCTTCAACCACTGAGGCCAGAAGAAGAAGGATAGTGTCGTCTGCAAACTGTTGATGAGAGACAGCTTGGCTGAGAGAAGTGGGTTTAGAACCCTTTAAAAGGCCGTCTTCCACCGCTCTGCTAATTGTTCTACTAAGGCTGTCAGCCAGAAGGATGAAGAGAAGGGGGGAGATGGGGTCTCCCTGCCTTAGACCTCTCTCGCCGGGTGAAGAATCCCACAGTTCTCCATTAACAACCACAGAACTCCGGGTCAGTAGATATACATGATTTAACAATTTTTCTAAACTTTTCTGTGAACCCAAATTTAGATAGAATCCTGTCAAGGAAGACCCAAGAAACTTTGTCAAAGGCTTTATTCATGTCGAGCTTAAGGATCATGTTAGCCTTTTTGTTATTTTCCATAGAATGCATAGTTTCGTGTACCATAATCACACCGTCTTGTATTATCCTGCCTTTAATGAAGCCACTCACGCTTTGAGATGAGATCCTTCATTATGAGTCATGCACTTTAAGCAATAATTTTGGTGAAGATTCGAAAAATAGCATTAACCAGACTGATGGGTCTGAAATCCTTGAAATCTTTTGCATTCATTTTCTTAGGTGCCAGCACAATGTGTGTGTTATTGAGCTCTTTTAGAAGATTTCCCGATCTAAAAAATTCATTAACCGCTTTGAGAAGATCCTCCGAGCATATTTCCCAGAATTTCTGAAAAAAATTAATGGAGAATCCATCCGGTCCAGGAGCCTTATCCCCCTCAAGAGAAAAAACAGCCTTTTTTAGCTCATCAAGCGCGACCGCTTTAGTGATATCTCTGAATTTCTGGTCTTCAATATCATTCTGGGGGATTGCCTCTAGCATGAAGGAAATAGCTTCCGGATTGCTGACATTACTCTCTCTAAGAAGATTTTTGTAGAATTCAAGTGCTTGCTTCTTAATGCTGTTTGGATTTTTAGTAATACTTCCGTTGCTTTTAGAAACCTCTAAAATCCTATTACTGGCCCTGTGCTTTAGAGTGGTCATGTGAAAGAACTTTGTATTCCTGTCCCCCTCTTTAAGCCAGATAGCTCTTGATTTAAGGCGCCAAAAGGATTCTTCTCTACTGCATATCGTGTGTAACTCAGAAAGAATTCTCTTTTCATTTACTTCATCTTCAACTGACCTCCCCATAGTATCCATTTTTAACTCAAGATCCTGAAGCTTCTGTTTTAATTCTTTCTTTTTTCCGAAGATGTTTCCAAAAACATTTTTGTTCCAAAGTTTGACTTGCTTTTTGACATTTTTGAGTTTTTGGACCAATCTGTACTGGGCAGTGCCTTCCCCATTCCAATCCCACCATTCCTTTATTCTATCATAGATATCAACGTGCTCCATCCACATTTTTTCAAATTTGAATGAGCTTCTTGCAGGTTTGGTCCAATTTAGAAAGCTTAAAGCAATCGGATTATGATCCGATCCAATTCTGGGCAGGGAAGAGAGGTAAAAGTCTTGGCTAAGAATCCAGTTTGCCGAGATAAGAGCCCTGTCCAGTCTCACCTGAATGAGCCCCTTTCCCACCCTTCTATTGTTCCAAGTATACTTATTACCATGCAGATCCACATCAATGAGGTTTTGTTCAGTGATAAAATCGGCAAGATCCTCCATACCATTAGAGAAGGTGGGGGTTCCCCCAAACTTTTCGCCTGGGTTTAGAGGGGTGTTGAAATCTCCCATGATAAGCCAGTTAGCAGAACTGTGCTGGTTTCTAAAGATTTTAAGATCAGCCCATAGTTTTCTTCTACCACTAGCAGAGTTAGGGGCATAGATATTAGACAAGATCCATTCACACTTTTTTTCAATAGTGACAAACTTAATTGCAAGATGATTAAAATTATCACTAAGGATCATACCAGTACAGTGCCTTTTATCCCAAAGAGTTGCCAGCCCTCCGGAAGCACCCTGAGAATCAACAGCCGCCATTTCAGAGCTATCCCAAAAATTATTTTTAATATTATCCATGGACATTGCTTTCATCTTAGTTTCTTGAAGAATCAAAATGCTGGGGTTACTGGAGTCCCGTAACTCCTTGATGTTTCTTTGCTTAGAGTAACCGTTAAGGCCTCTAATATTCCAAGATATGATCTTCATATGGAATGGTTGGTTGTTGGATTTGCTTGGTGGTTCAGTTGTCGCTGAACACCATCTGCAATCTCCCTCTCTGTTTTCTTAGCTCTGAGAGTTTTTTTAGAGGGTCTTCCTCTTTTCGAGCTTCCTCCAAAATCAGCTAATCGTCTAACTGAAGATCTGGTTTTTCTGGAGGTAGAGGTGTCCCAATTGTCAATTTCCTTTTTCTTTTCACTATAAAGTGATTCTGGGATCCTTTCAAAGCCTTCCATTCTTTTTTTTTTCTTTTTTGAGATGACCAAAGTGAACCCAGAGTCTGGATCTTCCTTTTCCTTGGCAGGCGTAATCTCCCCTTCCTCTTGTTCCTTATGAATATTGACAGGAGTGTGATTGTAACAGACCTGCTCAGTCACTGTTGACATGCTGAGGTATGGCAGCGGATCCTCAATTCCTTTCTCTCCAGTAGGGAGAGACTCCAGGGGCTCAAACACCCTCATATCCTCCTTGATACAAGCTTCCTTTCTAACGAAAGGCAGGATTTCTTTCTCTTCTGAACCAGAAGGGATTAAAAAGGTCTTCTTTTCCATGGTAGGCGTGATCCCCCCTACCTTTTGTTCCTTATGGATACTGTCAGGAGCATGACCAGAATCAGTTTTGAGGCTGCAACAGTCCTGCGCAGACGCTGTTGAAGTGCTGAGGTATGGCAGCGGATCCGCATTTCCTGTCTCTCCAGAAGAGAGGATCGCCAGAGGTTCACTCACATCCATATTCTCCTTGTTGTAAGCTTCCTTTCTAATGAATGTCAGGATTTCTTTCTCATCTGAACCAGGAGGGATTAAACCTTCTTGTTCGTTCACTTCCAAGGAATCCTTAGCAAGGTCATCCTTCACAGAAGTTTCAAAAGGTTTGTCCGGAGATGCCTTCATAGTTTTGTCCACTACTTCATTGGAAGCTATTGAAGCATCTTTGGGACGCCAGACAAGATGTTTCTTAATATGAGTTCTAAAACCCCCTTTTTTCTTTTTTTTCCCCCTGCTTTTTAACTGCACATTTCTCTGACTGGGACCTTTATCTTCAGTTATCCTTTCCTGGCTTGGATCCTTGTTGACTTTGTTTAGATCTCACACAATCTCAGCCGAATGTAAAAACCAAAAGAGGGGTCTTCTTCTTGTTGCGCTTTTCGAGTGACCAATGCTTTGCATCGCTTACATCTTAAGGTCTCAACTTCAATTCTTTGAGTCCAGGATCCAAATCTAGTTTTCAATATTATGTGCTCTGGAAACTCCTGATCAATGGCTGAGACAATGCAGAACCGAGCAAAAGCAAGCCTGGATCTGTTTCTTGTGGGTCCATCTAAGCCAATAGGTGAGCCAAGGGATTTTGCAATATTTAACAGTATTTCATCATCCCAAAGATGCAATGGCAAACCTGGTAGCCTACACCAGATAGGAATGGTGTTTATGTTTTCTGTATTTGGATCAAAACCCGGATACCATTTTTTCAAAAAAAGACCCATATTTCCCAACCACCAGGGGCCTCCAAGTAACACCGAATCTAAATCCTCTTGTTGGTTAAATTTAGCCAAGAAAAAACCTTTTGGCATAATGGTAATGCTTAGGGCTCCCTTGGGTTTCCATTTTCTCAAAGCCCATTTTCTAATGAAATCAATATTAGGTCTAGAGCCAAGAAACTTACCAACGAGGGAGAGGTTTGTTTTGTTTAAAGCTCTATCAACAAAACCATCTGGGACCCTAAGACAGGTGGCACCCTCTTTGTCCATTTCCCATGTGAACTGTTCAGTGCTTTTCGGACCCACCTTGAGGTTAGGGCTTTGAAAAAGCTTATTCCAAGCCAAAGGTGTGGATCTCAGTATTTCCTCCTTTTCTCTGCTAGCCGTCCGATTGCAGTCTGAGATCTGCTTTTCCTCAGCAAGTTTTGTCATATTGCTCAGACTTTCCGCAGCCAGAACTGCAGAGACCGCACTGGCAGTACCTCCCGCTTTTTCGACTTTCTTACCCGTGTCTTCAAACGCCCTACATGGGCTATAGCTCAGCCTTTCCTCAGCATTTTTAACCGCGGTTCGCAGACATTCTGCAGCCAAAGTCATGTCCTCGAAATCTCCATGGAGATCTCTCCATGTCCTCTTTTGAAGATCTCTTCCATCGCTAGATCATCTTTTGTTGATTCAAATCGCTAGATCATCTAAGTTATGTTAGTTATCGAGAGTCAAGTTCATTCTCATTAAAGTCAAATGTCTTTTGTTGTCAAGAGTTAGTCATTATAAAAGCATGATTTTTTTCCTTACAGATTATTTTTGGTGGAATTCGACGCCTATTTAGGGCATGTTGTTGAGTTTCATTGTCAAATTCCATGGAGATAGTAGCATCTAACCGGAGGAAGGAGGCATCAAAGGTAGGAGGTCGATTAACGACCTCTAGTCAATCACCAACAACGGGGCCACATATCAACTTTGGTGACATGTGTGTGTGTAGTTTACTTTTAGTTCGAAACAGTTGTGTGTGTGTGTTCCTATTGTGCGTGTTCTTGTTTGAATAAGTGAAAAATTTCACATTGAGGGGGGAACATGATCTAATGTTTCACTTCCACTTTTCAGTTTGTGTGTATGAGCATCAAAATTCAACAGATTTTCCTATGTTATTCCCTACGGTGAAATGTGATGAGAGCTGATGGATGTACCTAACACATCATGATATGGTTGTAGGTAAACCATTTGAAAACCTTCACCCCTTTTTGGTTTGTGGTCAACCACTGGAAAACCACCTTACTCTCGTTTTTGGTTAACCGATGGAAAACCAACTTTTGGTTTGTGATAATCCAAAGGAAAATCACATGATCGCGAAAGTAGGTGCAAGTACAAGTTTGATGTTTTCCCCATGTTCGCACTAAGGGGGAATGTTAGGAAAATATGTTAATTCTCCACATGTTTGTAATTACCATTTTGCTACTATTTGGTAAGTGACTAATAGTTTTTAGTTGTCGTATATATATTGTTATAACAATATATATTATGAATAGTTAGTGGGTAGTAATATTGTTTTAGTAAGTTATATGGTGAGATATTATCTCCATAAATATAGGAATTCATTTCCTATATATTTGTATATTATTGGTTAAATCAAATACTTGAAGAAATCAATTGTTTCTTTGTGCAAGTTTGTTGCTATACCTTCGATTGATACATAGATTATAGAAAAATAAAATTGCTGCAGAGATTATAGAAAAAGATACAGAAAGAGACATGTAGTACTGAGTCTATCAAATCATTTTTGAGCACCATATAAAAATTCACATTACAGTCATTAGCTCATTAAAAACAATGAAACAATTTTGATTTGTGTATTTGGTAGTTGTTACATTTATCAATGTTAAAAAAATGATTTTTGTATTTGATTGTTACCTTTATGCACTTTTAATGAAACCATATTGATTTTTGTATTTGGTAGTTGTTACATTTATGAATGTAAACAAATTTATTTCTACATTTTTTTCTATTAAATTTATGCATGGAAACAAATTGATACATTTTTCAGACATAAAAACAAATGTGATATATGAAAAAATGTGGATAGTTGATTGTGAATAAAAATATATTCGTTTATACATTTTTCAGATTTAGAAGTAAACAAGAAAAAAATGAGATATAAAAACCTTGAATAGCCTCCTCTTCCATTGATGTATTTCGCTTTAGAAATATTTGAAACCTGTGTAGTCTCTCTTGTAAAATCTATGTATATTCAATATACTACTCATAAGCTATATATTCTTCTTTATTTTGCATAATATTTGTATCTTCGTATTTCTCCTACTAAATCTCTTTACTTATTCTTTCTCCAGCTAAATATGTGAATGAAAAAATGTCAGTCATAATAGAGAAAAAAATAAAAACCCGAGTCATTCAAAATCAATATTTTTATAATGTACTTGACCAATAAAAATTGCCTCTAAAAAAAGAGCATCAAAAATTCAAATTTGAATCAAACCTACCATAATAAATGACCATTAAGAATTACCTCCCAAAAATAAAGCGTGAAAAATTTAAAATTTGAATCAATATTATGGAAAATATAAAAAGAAAGAGCACCAAAATTCAAAATTTGAATCAAACATACCATAATAAATGACCATTAAGAATTGCCTCCCAAAAATAAAGCATGGAAATTTTTGAATTTGAATCAATCCTACCGTAATAAATGACCACACTTTAATGCTTTAATATCCTAATGTTTAGACCCATTTAAATGTTTTAAAGAGGTATTAGAATAATGCAAAATATAAAGGGACATTACCACACATTACCCTTCAAATGCATCCAGCTACCAAACACTTTTTAAAATGTAATATGCAAATTTAATCTTCATAAAGATATGATATTATTAAAAATTAATTAATCAATAACAACAAGTAATAATAGAAATCAAAGTGTTTTTATTCAAGATATGATATTAGTAAAAATAGTTAATCAATAACATTAATTAATAATAGAAATCATGGTGATTCTATTTAAGATATGATATAATTAATTAATTAATTAATTAATAATCTTAACTAATTAATTAATTAATTAGTAACCTTAATTAATAACAAGATAATTAATTACAAAAATAAGACTATTAAATAGTATTAATTACAACAAATAATATTACCAATAAACTTCAATTACTATACTAACTCAATTTAAGATATGATATTAGTAATAAATAATTAAATTAATAACATTAATTAATAATAGTATAATTAATCATAAAAATTATCCTATCAAATAATATTAATTACAAGAAATAATATTACGAATAAACTTCAATTACTATATTAACTAGAACAATATTAATAGCATCTAATTATATTATGAAATGAATAAAATATATCGTTGTCCCAAATAACTCCCCAAGTTATTTGGACAACTTATATTTGTATTATGACTCTAATGTTTCAGATTTCGGTTGGGTGCACTCTAATAGTTCCTTTGGCACCTTGGCACAATGGAGTTCTTTTGCACACCCCACACACCCTTCATGTTTCTTCCTTTACATCCCCTTTCCTTTACTTCTTCTTGCGCTTGCTTCACACACTTCCCATTTCCTTTATGTTCTTCTATCTCCTTTCATCTTCTGTCTCGCACCTTCCTTTTGCACCCAATTTCATTCCTATCCCGCCACGCACTCCTTACGTGCGCATCCCAGAATTACCTTCCAATTTTCCTAAGTCCTCGCATGTCTTTACGCTTGCATGTCACGCTCTTCCTTCCTTCCTTTTCTCGTGCACCCTTCCCTTTCCTAGTTGCTGATCCTTCCTCAATTGAATACTCACACCCCACTTGCATACTTTTATCCTACAGGTATGCTTCCAATTCCTTCGCACACTTTCCTTTTGTAGTCTTGTGCCTTCTTCCACACTAGTTATTTTATTCCACATCATCACCTGTCAAACTTGAGTGTGATATACACAACCTATTAAAGCACGCCAATAAGGTGTCAATTCTTGAAAATAAACCAATGTGCGACACATGGAAAAATAAAAAAATAAGATGAATGGTTGGCCTATTCCTTCAGTCAATCAGAGCGTGCCACGTCTCTTGTGTGTTTAGTTTGCTACCGCAGATATTCTGACAACCATAACTTTTTCTACAGTGCTCAAATTCCCACATTCCTAAGATCCTTTGAAAGCTGCTAATATGGGATACATGTTGTAATTTTCAAAATCAAACTTAGGTGGGAATTAGTTGGTGGATAATAGGGAAAAATATTTTAGATCATTAATATAGGCATCTAATCGACCTCAACCACCGGATTTCAATCAGATATTGCCTTCTTCCTTCTTCTACATGCCAAATAGACACGGGGAAGTGCATCTCAAAAAATTATAGGAGGATTTGTAGGAATTTATCACTTGTTGTTGGTGGTTGAATATTTCAATATGAGTTTTCCTCCTTTTGTCCTTCTCTCTCCTTCCTTCTTTCTATAAATTCTAGATATATTCTCATTAAATGAATCCCTCTTTGTTGTAACGACACCATGTCAAAATGGTGGCTGAATTCCCATGGGTTTCAGACCTTGGCCTTAGTCTCTACAATGTATTCTCACCTCCTTCCATGAATGTAACTAGATCAGTGCATCCCTTAAGCAAAAAAATCAGGTTTTGTGGAACTTCTGTCTTCCTTCTTCTCATTTACGTTGCATCTTGCCTCTCTCGACTATATTTTCTATCATGCTATGTGTATTTACCACTTGCAGTCCCCATGTTCATGTGTTGCCACGTGTTGGAGAGCCGAGTCTATTTTTTTGATCTATGGCACACTTTTATGCCCTCTCTCCTGTGCTTTCTCCCTTTCCTACCCCTCGTGGAGAGCGATCGACCCTTTCTATGATGCTATCATCGCCCCCTCTAGCTTAGGATTCCCTTTGCACATCTCCTTATTCTCCATGGTCCCTTGGAATCGTAGAGTAGTGTGTATAGCTTCATTTCTAGCATTAGGAGTAGTATTAGTGGTAAAAATAGGTAGAGGAACTAGCCTTCTTCAGATATCTATCTCAAGTGTGCAAGGTCCCACAACTTGGAGACGGTTCCATTATTGACTTAAATGACTCAGTTCTTCTAGATCTGAGACACAGCATAAGTTTGACCACTAATAGTCTTTGGAATGCTCGACAGACCAATTTGAAGAGCTATACATATTCATCTCAGCAATTGCAATGTGTTATTGTTGATATCTAGTCTTTGGAGGCATTTTTTCAACACATATCATGACTCCATTGATTCAATACACTGATTATCTCATTCACAAACCAGTCCTCCTTTCCTTTCTTCTTTCCATTCATTTCCTTTCCTTACTTTCCATCCCATTTTGAATTTGTGCAATCATGATTTCTTTCCCCCTGAAACTCTCATTTGCAGTAACATAACTATTTCCCTCCATCACCACAGTTTCAAAATATTCCTCCAAGTCAGTTTTTTGAGCCCCATCAACAACATGCATATAACCCACCCTCCACTGACCCATATGGTTATTTTTCTAACATAAATGTTTATGAAGAAACAGTTTTATACAGATGATTATGGAAAATCCATGACGAAAGAGGATTTTGAGAGGAAGGTTCAAAAGATAAACATGGACATGATGCATCTTAGATTTAAATGATCCATAAAGGTAGCTAGATATAGCTACAAGGTCTCTTGTCCATGGGTCACCTACTGCACTGTGATGGTTTAGTGCCCAAAAGAAGCTGCACTTTATCACTAAGATGTTGCCCCAGATTACAGAGTGGGTGGAAGAAATGGAGGATCAAGAATATAGTGTTGAGAAACCCTATAAATAGGGCAACTCTACATTATCATCCTATATCCCTCCCACTCCTTCACACCAACTTACATCATCTCAGTCTTCTTCCCATATTCCCATATTTTTACGTGCTACCCCCATTGAGAATTCCCCTCCTCCATCATCTCACCTTCACTTATCTTCCTTCATTCCTTCCATGCTCATATTTCCACCTTCTTTCGATTCCCCTTTATCTATCTACACCAAAATGAATAGCCCTTACCTACATGCCATCCCCAACCAATGTCATCATGTTCGAAGAATGTGGAACTGTCAAAAAATGGTATGATTTTTATGACTCGATTGGGAAGATGAGATCATCAGGGAAACTATTTCAAAAGAGGATCAATTAGTTTAAGAGGGCACAGTTTTGAAGGAGACATAGCTGTTTGTAGAGGTAGAACTACACGCGATCCAGTTTGTGAGTAGTGAACTTCAGGAGGAAAATATACACAATAATCCCATTTGTCGGGTTGAGCTTAAGGAAAATGGGAAACTCACAAGGAAAAGATCATGCTCAATCAGATATATGGCTAGTCTAGAGCTAAAACTAGAGTTGCCACCGGTCATGCTCACTTCAGAGCTTGAGGTAGAGATTCAATGCGCCAAAGGTCAGGAACAGTGCCTCCCAAATTCAAGTGTAGAAAAACTTCAGGAGGTATATATTTTGTTTTTTGATACTTTGAAATGGGTGAAAGACCATATGTAATTCAATTTTTCACTCTTGTCACCTACCATGTTCAGCTAAATCAGTTACATGGTCACAATTCGTGAGGAAATAAAGCTACTTCTCCCTTCCTATTGCAGGTTTTACTTGAGCACTCTTTGCCTCTGGTTAGTATAGGGTAGTGTAGGTTTGTTTTCAACAAAACAAGTGCTTGCGCACACTCTGCATGTTCCCCTTAGGACATGTATGTTTTTCATCTTTTATACATAGTTGTTGTTTAGTGCATTCCCTCTAGTTCCTTTTCCTTTCCTGTTGCGTGCTCTTGCATGCCCCTTTTGTTCCTTTTATGATTTAATTTTAGATTTTAGAAGAGGCGAGTTTCAACGGATCACATGAATTTTTCACTCTCGAATCTAAGTCGAACATCTTCTCACATAAGAGAATCAATTCAGTTCAAAGTTCTGTAGTGCTTCAAGTGACTTCAAGGTGTTCTTCAAGTTATAGATCAAACCTTCAAGTTTAGTGCTAGAATCCATACCCAATGGATGCTTCTAAGGCTACTAATATCATTCATCTAGCAGGTAGATGGCCTTGAAAGTTACCAAATTGTTGTCCCAAATAACTCCCCAAGTTATTTAGACAACTTATATTTGTATTAATCTAATGTTTCACATTTCAGGTTGTGCACACTCGATAATTCCTTTGGCAGATTAGCACAAAGTGTAGTTCTTCCACAAACCTTGGCGCGCCCTTCCTACTTCTTCCTTTGCATCCCCTTTCCTTTACTTCCTCTCACACTTGCTTTGTGTGCTTCCCCTTTCCCTTATGTTATTCTATATCCTTTCATCTTTAGTCTGCGCCTTCCTTCGTGCATCCACTTTCATTCCCATCTTGCCACACACTCCCCGTGTGCAAAACCACGCAAATTACCTTATATTTTGGCTAATTCCCTTACATGTCTTCACGCTTGCATGCCATGCTGAGGGAAAGACTTCATTCCCGCATTCAAAGCCCATTTTTGGTTCGTGGCTTCATTCCATGCATTCCTAGCAAATTCCTTAGCTTAAGCACCTCCGGCTCCTTCACACATGGCATTTCTTTGCTGCAACCTGCGTTGGAATCAACTGGACTGTGTAGCACCGCATTTTTGGTAGTTTTGGCATTTTTTGGCATCTAACCTACTCAACACAACAACCACATGGCACGTGGTCCTTGATAGTAGCCCACTTCCAATGTGGGTCCTCCTCCTCCACCTTTTTTTATGTTTTAAGGTGTTTAAAAATTAAAACATTCCGTTTGGCATTGGCATTTTTATTGTAAGGCTATATTTTGGCTTATTTAATACCCTCATATGCTTGTCGAAGATAGAGGGTGAGGTCCGGGGTTGGCAAGAGGCTAACCCCCTTGCAGTCAAAACAAACAAACCCTTGTTAAAATTTCGTGCCGTTTCTAATGAGTACCCACATGATACCCTTTGCACCCATCTCATGTACTTTTTTAATGCATTTGCAACATCTAGTGTATTTTTCCATCAGTTGTGGGAATCATTTTAATGCCATAAATTTTGACTCGCTGCTCGTTTCTGAGCACTTAGTCAAAGTTGCATGATTTTTCACACTTTACGTGATGGCATTGCCAATTTTGTAAACAAACTACTTTTATAAAGTGCCGCATTCTGGGGGTTGCTTTGTACTCTTGGGCTTTCACACACAAACGCATTATCGGCCGAGTCCGACGTCTTGCTTTTGTGCATCTTGAATTTTTCATCATGGAGAGTGCTCTTTCCAGACTTGAGTGTCATAGGATCACCTTACAGCCTCCACCACTTCTTACCGGGAGAGGGAACTATTTAGCTTGGCATGCTTCCATGGAACGTTACTTCACCCATGAGGGTCTTTTACCCTTCTTTCTTGGGCTAGTTCCTACACCCACTGATCATCATCATCTGGAGGACTTCCTTGACACTTGTGACCATGTCTTTGGTCACATGATGATGCATGTCTCTCATTCTCTCCAGCCGTGGCGACTCACCTCATAGTGTCTAAAGCGGTCTTCATCCCTTTATTAAGACCCTTCACATACCGCACTCGTTGTTCCTGCCATCGATTCATTGTCTCCTCTTCTTCATGTGATGATAGTTCCACTGACATAGACTTGCTTGATTCTACTTCTGATGATGAGGATTGTGCACCCTATTTTGATGTCGAGAGTACTACAGAGGACTCTTCTCCTCTTTCTCTCACTATTCTAGACATTGTTGTCACCCCCCACATCTCATCAGATATCGAGCGATTTCTACTCAGTCTCATACTGTCATCACACTCATATCTTTCCCACTTCCAAAGTGTGTGAGGCCCCTTTTACTCCTCTACCTTCATTGGATGACTCATACCTATCATACATCAATATTTTGTTTGTTGAGCCCCCTCATTGGGACGAGTATCTGCCTGACCTTAGTCATCTTTTCACAGAGTCTACTTGTGATGCACTACAGGTCCCTCATCCATCTATAGGTGTTTCAGAGGAGTTCATCATCTTTGTTGTTGGGAGTGCCCCTTCCGGGAATCATGTCACTTCCACATTTCCAGAGACCTTCATTGATCCACCGTCAGCTGTGGATCCCTTTTCTATTATAAAGGATGTTTTGTTCCCTTCACATCACTTGGAAATCCTTCCCGTAGGTGTTCCTCTTCACTCGACGCTTCTACACATGTGGCATTACCTTCGGTTCCGACACTCACTCACTAGACCTATGTCACATTTTCGTGCACTAGATTCGAGTTCTTCATGCTACTTGCCTTCGTTTCTTTCGTGGAGTGGATGGACTTCCAAAGACATCATTTCTGTCCTTCCTAAGGGAAGGTACACAGCTTTGTTATGGGTGGCTCTTCTTCAGTCTAGAGGCAAAGGATCTCATCATCGAAATTCTTCTGGGAGACTTCATAGAGTTGCAGAGTTCAGATTTGTCCATGACATATTTTGCATTCCTCTCGTCTCCCTCTTCTTCTCTCTTCTTCTTCTTTCCGAGAGATTGCCTCTTTGTACATGGGTACCTTTTTAGGCTCATCTATAGCTGGGACCCATCTTTGGCATCTTTCTTAGATTAGAGAGTGTTTTGTTCTCTTGTGGTGGATGTTTTTCCCACTGGGTTTTCCTTCACTGCTTGGGACTTCTTTCTTGTACATGGGTACCTCATCAGGCTTTGTGTTGGGACCCATTTCTCATTTTTGACTTTCCACCTCATCCTAAGTTATGATGAAGGGGGGGTGTTGGTGTGTGTATTTTCCACATCATTAGGTGATTCATCTCACTTAGGTGAGATCGTAGGTCCATGTGTCATTTAGGGGTCATTATGAGATTCCCTTATGCATCAGTGCGTCAACACGTTAGTGCATCAAGTGCATCATATGCATCATTGGGAGTTACACTTCTATTCTAGGAATGTAACTCCCCCTCTCTACTCGAGTTGTCATGATTGCAGCACTGGGGGTTACTCAACACCTCCTATATGTACACCCCATTTGATCTATGAGATAGAGGAGAGTTTTATGGCTTAACCAGGTTCTTCCCATGTTTCAAATCTTTGCATGCACATTCGGTTGATGCTCACTCCTCCCGAGATCTCTTCACACTACCATTCACACATCCGTTGATGTGCACATCATCCCTTGTGATCCTTGCTTGTGGGTTTTAAAACCTCTTTCACCTTCCTTCCATTCTTGGCCTCGCGCCCTTCCTGTTCCTAAATGCCGCAACACCTTCCTTAGTTGAATACTCGCACCCCCACTCACATACTTGTCTCTTGTAGGTATGATTCCAATTCTTTCACGTGTTTTCCTTTTGTAGTCTTGCACGTCTTCCTTTCGTGCCTTGCACCTTCTTCTACGCCAGTCATTGTGCCATGTCATCACCTGTTAGACTTGAGTGTGATACATGCAACCTATCAAAGCGTGCCAACAGGCGTCGAATCTCGAAAATAAACTAGTGTGTGACACGTGGAAAAATAAAAAATTTAGATGAATGGTTAGCCTATTCATTCAGTTAATCAACACGTGCCACATATCTTGTGTGTTCATTTTGCATTGTAGATATTTTGACAACCATAACTTCGCTACTACACGCTCGATTCCCATGTTCCTAGGATTGCTTGAAATTTGCTGACATGGGATACATGTTGAAACTTTCAAAATTAGATTTAGGTGGGAATTAGTAGGTAGATAATAGGGAAACATCTTTCATATCATTAATATAGGATTATAATCGACTTCAACCACCAAATTTCAATCAGATCTTTCCTTATTCCTTAATCTACATGCCAAACAAACATGAGGAAGTGCATATGACAACATTGCAGGTGGATTTGTAGGAATTTATCACTTTCTGTTGGTGGTTGAAGATTTCAATATGAGTTTCCCTCCTTTTCTCCTTCTCTTCTCTCCTTCTTCTTCTATAAATTGTAGAGCTCTGCTCATTAAACGAATCCCTCTTTGTTGTAACGACACCATGTCAAAATGGTGGCCGAATTCCCATGAGTTTCAGACCTTGGACTTAGTCTCTGCAATGTATTCTCACCTCCTTCCATGAATGTAATCGATCATGTGCATCCCTTAAGCAATAAAATCAGGTTTTGTGGAACTTTTGTCTTCCCTCTTCTCATTTATGTTGCATCTTGCCTCTCTGTCTACATTTTTTGGCATGCATGCATATCTCCCACTTGCAGTCCCCATGTTCATGTGTTGTCACGCACTAGTGTGATGATTTTATGCGTTTTTATCTATGGCGTACTTTTCCACCCTCTCTCCTGCACTTGCTCCCTTTCTTTTCCCTCATGGAGAGTGATCGACCCTTTCTCTAGTGCTATTACCACCCCTTTTAGCTTAGGATTCCCTTCGTGTATATCCTTCTTCTCCATGGTCCCTTGGAATCGTAGAGTAGCATAGATAACTTCATTTCCAACATTAGGAGTAGTGTTAGCGGTAGAAATAGGTAGAGGAATTGACCTTCTCCTGAGGAGATCCATATCAAGTGTGCAAGGTCCCACAACTTGGAGACGGTTCCATTATTGACTCAAACGACTCAGTTCTTTTAGATATGAGACACAAAAGCAAGTTTGACCACCAAAAATACTTTTAAAATAATTAAATAATATAATAAAACTTAAAATAATAAAAATTTAACTAACAACATAAACTCCATTATTAATAATGCTTAGAATGGGCTAATAAATATATTTAAAATTTAATCTTCATAAAATTAGAAATCAAATGATATGTATTTAAGATATGATTTTAGCTCTAAAAAATTAATTAAATAATAATAGTAATAATTAATTACAAGAAATAATATCCTATCATTTAATAATACCAATAAATTTCAAATAATATTTTAAATTATTAAATTAAAAAAGTTAAAAAATTAATGGGCATCATTTTAATATGATTTCTCTATTATTGTTCTATGATTCCTAATATGGTTCCTATATGAGAATGGGCAGCTTCCCATTCAATATAAGACAAAAATGTTTTTGTATGAGAATGGGATTGAGTCCATTATTCTAAACACACTAATATAAGAAATATTAAATATAATCATTTTAATACCTCTATAAAGGTTGTTAGAATGTTTTATCTCTATTCTTCTTCTATGATTCCTATATCATAATAGGCATATGCCAATTCTAAAAAATATGAGTATGGGTATGTGCCCATTTAATATATGAGTAGTAAATGTTGTGAGACAATGCAATACATTGCAAAATTTGCAAATGTTGATTTGATGCAATACTATGTAAATTGTGAGTGATGCAAGGTTATTGAGGCAATCCTTTCATAAGGTGTGAGATATTAATAGAATCTAGGAGGCTCAAGATGATCTACACAAAAATAAATGTTTGGTAGTGTGTAAATGTTCCACAATATTTATGCACACTTTGTAAGATGCTCATTGTAAATAAACTCCAAGTGAGTAGTGTTTTCATGTTGGAATCCCTCTACTTATGAATTTGGTCCTTCTATATCTCATAAAGAGACACAATAGTGGTTTAAGATATTGAACATCTGTTTCTTAGTGTTTCTCAACATTTTTCTCTTATATCTATTAGGATCTTGATCCTCCTACCATGATTGATAATTTTCCATGTTGGCCAAAACCTCTCTTCAAATGCTACCCAGATGAAGGTGGGGTCCTTTGTTACAAATATAAAATATGTGTAGAGCTGCATAATCACACATCTTACCATCATTGAAAATGTTATTATTGGAGGAATGCCATGTTGCTTTAGAAGGAGAAACTATAATATTACCCTCATTCTCAAAAAATATGGAAAAACTCTCTATCAACCAACCAATATATAAATTCCATTCAAAAATCAATTGTAAAAATAGAGCATATTTGCTAATGATTCAAGAAATGAGATCTCAATTTTTCAATATAAGAGCTAAAAAAATTAAAATTGAACTTTCCACAAACTAATTGAGCCCCTTTACTAAAATGAAGTGGACCTTTGTTAAAAAAATTGTGTTGCAAGATCCTCATTTAAATGGTTGGTGGAGTGAGGTTAAATTTTAATTTGAGATCATCAATTCCAATTTTCTTCCAAAAATTATTCCTCTGCCACCATAGTGAGAAGTTGGATCAAAAGAGTCCTTAATCAAAAGACATTGATGGATTTGTAATGGATCTTCATTACTAGTACACACTTTCCTTGAAGCACCCACATATTTTTCATAGGCTAGCCATGGTGTCAAGACATTGAGAATTTACCAAACTTATAAACAATTTCAGGTGACATCAATAATGGCTTGGTTTGACATTTGGGTGGATAACATGTTATACTTTTCACTCGTTGTCATTGAAGTTTTCCAATGGTTCAAGTGTAAAATTGATTAGGAAAGGCACATGTTCTGATTGAAATTGAAGAAATTACCCTTAGGGATTGTTGGGAAGCCAAAGGAATCTAATACTATATGATGCAGAAACTATTAACAAAAAACAAGAGTAGAGAAACTATGAGAAGAATTTTGATACTTTGTTTTGTGAATTATTTCTCTAATTGACTGGACTATGACTATGTGATTGCATATTTACAAGTGTCCTGAGTGCATGATCATGAGATTTTGAATTAAAGGAGTATCGCTGTTATCACAGGATGAATGAGGGAGTAGAAACAGAGTTATAGGTCAAAAACAAGGCTTGAAAACAAAAATAACAGAGTTATAGGTCAACACATAAATTTGATAGTGGGGATTGTTCTGCTCCAAGTAACAGTTGGTAGTTGGTTGCTTAATTACATTTCTTTCAATGGAAAATGAACATTCTGTTTAATATTAATTTAGTCTACTCAGAACCCTCTAAACATATAAAAGTTTGCTCAAATTTCTTTTTTGAAGGGGAAAAATTAGCTTTTGGGCATCTTTTTCCAAGCAGAATGTTTTCATCAAACCTAAATAAATCCATTACTGATACTAATAGTAGTACACTCTTATGTTGCTTCCTTCTCTAATTGTATAAGGTTCCATAAGAAAAATAGTTGGATCAAATGACATCAAGAAAAATCGTGTTGATATAATTTTTGCTACATTAGACAGAGAGCATCATGTATAGTTCAGACCAAGATAAACTTAATTGTAGATATAATTACAGATAAAGGACAAGAGTGTGGGTATATATATTAACATGAATGAAGATTGTTCTATTCTAGGTAATAGTTGGAAATTGATTGCTTAATTGCATTTCTTGCAACGCAAAATGAACACTTTGTTAGCCTATAATAGGTAGAACTGCTCTGCTAGGTTCCTAAAAATAGTAATTTCCATGTTAATAAGTACATTGAAAGAAGACCACAACATACTTGTGATGCCCAATGAACAACGAAATTTGTGAAGCCTGGTCATGATACAAGAGATTTACTGGGGTAATTTTTGTTTATGTTGCCAACATTTAAGGAAAAAAATGATTTCATTTGGCTATTCAACTAGGGTTTCTTTTTTTTTTTTGCCCAATTTTTACAAAAACAAAAAAATTGCACTTACCTAATAGGATGAGGATGCTCGGGCTTGATGTGGGATATTTGAGGGCTAGAACTCACTCAAGATGCTATGGCTGGTTAGCTATGGGATTTAAAATGTTGTGGGATCTATGGGATCCAAAACACTAGTCGACTCTGTGCTTCACGTGAAGGAGGTGGGCAGAGGAAAAGTGAAATCCTCCATGCCACCTCCAATATATAAACCATGAGGTTCGTGCGAAGGGGTTCAACTCGAAGGGGTGTTAGTGTGAAAAACCCTTTTTTGCAAAACCCTTTATGTGCTATACGTGGAAAAAACGTACACTACATGGCACTTCACACAAATGGGGTTCACGCAAAGGGGGTGTTTGTGTGAAAATCCCTAATTTCCCACCTGCCACATTACCCACTCATGTTTTTGGGAAAATGAGTGGGATATAAAACCATGTATTGATCCATGTATAAGGCTCTACTTTATTTCATTTAGACTCAAGTGAAACATATTTGTGGCATCAAAGACATCTATGAGGATATTTGGAAGGATGGAAAGGCTAAGAAGAAGGCTCTAGCTTTGAGTAGCCAAGACCTTGATCAAAAAAATTCTCTCAACCTTTACAAGGCCTTGGAGAATGCTCAAAAGGTTTTAACAAATTTCTTAAATAGTTTCCTTGTGTCCTCTGCTCTCTTTTTGTCTTAGTGTTGTTTTGTTATGATTACACAGTTGTTGTATTGTTGTTTTTGACTATTTTTTCTCCTTGTTGGTAGTCTATCCATGCCTTTAACTTCTTTGTTTTATCTAGCTTTCTAAGGATTTTTTTATCTAGGGTGTGGTCCCCACTAGTAAAAAAACCACTTCTCTTTCTTTGTATATCCTGAATTTTGAGCCCCTTTGTACCACGAGGTATTTTCCCTTTAAAACCACTTACCAATAATTAAAAAAACTTCAATAGGATGATTATCCTAATATAGACATGATGGAGATTGATTGGGAGTCATCTCAAAATATGTTGCATCCCAAGATTACTAAATGGGCTCAAAATCTTGTTAAGGATTCTAATCTTGTAAATGTTAGGAAAGTACCTCATAGTAAACATACTTATCATGCTTTGATGAACCTATATGAGGTTGAGCCAAAAATATTTCAAATAAGCCTGTCAAGATGATAGATGGATCAAGGCTATGAAAGATGAATACAATGCTTTAATTAAAAATAACACTTGGGAACTAGTCCCTCCTCCTAAACGAAGAATTGTAGGATATAGGTGGTTGTATAATATCAAATATTACTCTATAAAATTCAAAGAAAGGCTAGTAGCTCGTGGTTTCACTCAGAAACTTAGACTTGAATATGTTGATACTTTTTCTCCTATAGCTAATATGAGCATTTTAAGAATTATTCTTGCTTTGGCTGCCCAATATGGCTAGGAGATTCACCTAATGGATGTTAAAAATGCATTTCATAATGGTGATCTGAAAAAATAAATCTACATGCGCCATCCTAAAGGTTTTGAAGAACCTAGTAAGAAACTATATGTATGTAATCTTAAAAAGTCTTTGTATGGTCTTAAACAAGCTTCTAGAGTTTGGTATGCTAAAATTAAGATTTTCTTTCAGGATCTTAGTTTCACTAACTACTATTATGATAATGATTTATTTGTTAAGTTTGAAAATAATCATATTATCATTATTGTATTGTATGTTGGTGATATTTTGATTGATAGCAGTGATAAAATTTTAATTGTTAGAATCAAAGAAAGGTTAAAACAATGTTTTGAAATGACTAATTTAGGTTTACTAAATCATTTTCTAGGCATGGTTATATTTCAATATTATAAATTTCTTGTTTCATCTCAATCTTAGTATGCTTTGTGAGTTTACTTAGAATATTTAACATGATTGATTGTAAGTCTATTTCCATTCCTATTGAAGTTGGTGTTAAATTAGATCCTAAACCTGTTTGTGCTAAATTTGATCCTATTCTTTATAAACAACTAGTTGGTAGTCTAATTTATTTGACTATTACTAGACCTGATATTTCATATGCAGTAGGAGTTGTTTCTAGATTTATGCAGGATCCTTATGAGGATCATTGGAAAATGGAAAAAGAATTCTGAAATATATAATAGGAACAATTAATTATGGTCTATTTATTATTCTTGTGATGATGTAAAGTTATTTGGATATTGTAATTTTGACCATCTTGGTGATGCTATAAATAGAAAATATATGTGTGAATATGCTTTCAAGTTGGGTGCACATGCCGTTAATTGGAATAGTAAGAAGCAACTAAAAGTTTTTATCTCTTCTACTAAAGAAAAGTATAGAAGTGATATGGAAGCAACAAAGGAAGCTATGTGGCTGAAAAGACTGTTGGATGAACTACATATGGGCATCAAAAGAAGAACTAATCTTCTATGTGATATTTAGAGTTTTATTTCTCTTGAAAAGAATCTAGTTTAACATCTAAGGAAGAAGCATACAAAAGTTCATATGAAATTTATTTGAGAGAAAGTCTTGAATGATGATATTGATCTCAATTTATGTTTGAATGAAGATCAAGTTGCACATATATTCACCCATCCATTGTGTGCTGTGAAGTTTTGTACCTCTTTGGGCCTATCATAGTTTCCATTGAGGGGAGTGTGCATGAAAATGCCACCTCTTAACGGATGTTGTAAAATTCCAATACTTCCTCCATTTTGTAATAAGTAAATAATCACAATTTGAGTTTACTTGTAAATCCCAACAAAGAATTAGTTATGGGTATGCCTTGGTTTATAAAAGGCTCCATAATCTGATATAAGTCTTCATATATAAATCACTTGTCTTAAGAATTTATGTATGGGAAGATCTGTATGATTTCCCTTGTTTGCATGCTAGCTTGAATCACTGTTGTTGATTTATGGATCTGTAAATCCTTTTATAGAAAAATGTAAATTTGGCATGTTTTGTTTTGTTTTTCCCACTTAACATTAAGGGGGAGTGTTGGTAATGTAGCCAAATTCTAACCAAGCATGATTTACTACAAATAATATGAACTCCAAAGAAAATAGATCTCCTTATTCATTATTGAATAATGAATTACAATTTTTCCTAAATAGGAAAACCACTCCTAACTCGAGTTGACAAGTAAACTCTAGCTAACTATGACTAAATCTACTCTAGGTGGCGAAAATTACTATTTTTAGCAGTTTACTAGAACTTGCTATATTTAGTAAGCTTGCATGTTTATTCATACAGGCACAAAAATTTCCATGCATCTTCTACATCCCTAAATTAGAGGAATTTCCAACTTTATAACTCATAATGCAATTATTAGACTAAAATTAACTAATGCTCAAAAATAGGAAAAAACCGAACTATAACTTAAATCCTAATTTTTGGCCTCAAGATGGCGGATTTAGGGCCTAAAAATGTGTCGAAAACTTGCCCCAAGTAGTAGGGCTAGTTTCTGCTGCTGCGTTCATCTCATCGAAACACGTGGTTTAAAAAAAAATGGACTCAAACGGACACCCGAAGCTCAAGTTATGACCTTGTCAAGTTCCTGCTAATTCCGGTGCATCGGTTGGGGTAGTAATTTCAAGTGGGGATACCTTTTGGTGGACCACCAATTATGACCCTTTAATTTAAAATTTTATTTAATAAACTTATGTCAGTCTTTCACAACTAAAAGAGTGAGACAGTGTGACATTTCACCCATCCTATAAATATAGGATGATCCCTCATTAAGGGGATTGGTATCAATGTGGTATATATGCTCAATAATATTTTGTATAAGAGATCTATAAAAATTCAAGACTCGGTTTGTAATTGTTTTTGTGAGACTAAGGAGCGAAGTGGAAGTATTTTAGTGGGGTTTTTTTCCTTTAGGTTTCCCCACTATAAATCTGGTGTTTCTGTCTCTTTACTTTATTGTTATTTGATTTCAAATCTTGTTATTACATTCTGTAATATGTAATATATAAACATATAAATTTATGGTTAATTTAACTACACATCATAATCTATAATCTTTAGTAGTTTATTTTATGGATCTATAATTTGTTAATTATATCTTCCCGTCATTTCCTTAAATTTGCATGGTGGTATCTTTATGACATGGTCAAGAACAAATATAAATTATAAACATTATCATAGTGATGTTTTAGGTTATTTACATTTATAATAAATTGGTACTACTTTATACTAGAGAGACTCGAGATGGAGATATGCATGCATAGAAGATTAGTACACATGTGGGACACTATACAAGATGATTAAGTTCAAATAATTACTTGTATTTGAATGTTTAGAATGGGTATATGCCAATTCTCATATAAACAAATATTTTTGTCTTATATTGATCGGTAAGGTCTGTTCTCAAAACCTTTATAGAGGTATTAAAATGATTAAGTTCAATATTTCTTGTACAAACTAACTTCCCATTCTCACATCCTTTATAGAGGTATAAAAAATATTTAAGTTCAATATTACTCATATTGAATGGGAAGATGCCCATTCTCATGTATGAATCAAAGAAGAATAATAGAATTAAAATTTACTTTGTTTAAGAATATTTAGAATGGGCATATGCCCATTATCATAAAGCAATCATATATTTTTATTCTATGATTCCTATATGAGAGGTATTAAAATTATTAAGTTTAATATTATATGATGAGAACTACATAAGGATTGATCCCTCTCAAGGATATGTAGTGCACCAATTGGATTTGACAAGGATAGTCCAGCTAGTATAATACAATTATAAAAAATTACAAGAAAAAATATTTGTGTTTATAGTCTAGGTAATATAATACAATTATAAATTATTAACAAGAAACAAAATGTGTGTTTATATGAGAATGGGCTTGTGCCCATTATAAAAATTCTTACACAAGCAATATTCTCTATCTATAAAGGATATGAGAATGCATAACTTCCCATTATAAAATAAAACAAGTATGTGAGAATGTATGTGATCGTATTGGTGTATCTATAAAATTTTATTCAAATCATAATATCATCTCATAATAAATCGACAGAGAAGAGAGACAAATTCATGCCTGTGATCGGATTGGTGTATCTTTGAAATTTTCTTCAAATATTCTTCTTCATAAGCCAAACGGTCTAACAAAATAGAGGGAGGCTAAAGTGGAAAGGATGAAAAAAATGTTGAGAGATCAAACAATATCTAATAAATTTTCAAATCTTGTTGAAACTCTGAAACTTGCAAATTAGATGAGTAAAAGTAGCATAAATGACCATATTTAGATGCATCCATTTATAACTATTCTGATCATGGTTGAAGACCTTTGTTTAACAAGGTTAGATCATAGTAATGGAAGTTCAACATTTAATCCTGAAGGATGAACATGTGCATATTGGCCTTGCATTCTTGGTAAATCATTCATCAATGCAAATAGACACATACAATATCAAGGCAAATAGATACAGGATCCACCAATGATACAAGGCCAGGATGGACAAGATTCTCCTTCAAGATAAAATGTTTTACTTTTATTACTATTATTTGACCTTGTTGAATAAGGAATCTCATGTATGGATCAAAGAAGAATAATAGAATTAAAATTTACTTTGTTCTATAATATTTGGAATATATATATATATATATATATATGATGAGAACTACATAAGGATTGATCCCTTTTGAGGCTATGTAGTGTAGAACTTGTCTCTACTAGGGATAGTCCAACCAATATGATATAATTATAAATATTTAAAAATATATATTAGTCATATTCAAAAAAATTCTTCTTCTATTAGACATATATATTCGTTTGTTTCGTGAGAGAATAAAAGATAATTTGATAATAATGTTTGTTTGTTTGCATGAGAGAATGGAAAACTACCCATTCTATTTTATCTCTATTATTCTTCTATTAGTCATATATCAGAATGGGAAGATTAAATAACACCCTAACACAAATTCTTCTTCTTTCCCATTCTATTTTAACTCTATTCTTCTTTTGTTAGTCATATATCAGAATGGGCATATTAAATATTATCCTCATAATATTTCTTCTTCTATTAGTTTATTCTTCTTCTATTATCCATATATGAGAATGGGAATCTTCCCATGGAGATACAAAGATAAAAAATGTTTTCCTGTTTGTATGAAAGAATGGGTAGCTGCCCATTCTAAAACAAAGTAATTTTTTTAAAAAGTAAAATTTATCTTTATTCTTCTTCTATTAGTCTCTATTCTTTATTTTTAATTAATAAAAATTATAATTAATTACATTCATTTTAATACCTCTAATCTCTATTCTTCTTCTTTCATGATTCCTATATGAGAATGGGCATCTTCCCATTCTAAAACGAAGTAAAATTTATCTCTCCACTTTCCCATTCTAATAATTCTATAAAAAATTACTAAAGAAAATAATAGAAATAAAACTTACTTTGTTGTAGTCATTTTAATACCTCTATAAAGACTGTGATTATAGTCATTTTAATAACTCTATAAAGATTGATAATGTTTTATCACTATTCTTAATAGTGGGCATATGCCTATCCTCATACAAACAAACATTTTTTTATCTTATATTGAATGGGCATATGCCCATTCTATATGACCATTCTCATATGGAGATCATAGAAAAAGAATAGATATTAAATTTAATTTTTTTAGAATGTTAAAAATGGGAATATGCCTATTCTCATACAAACAAACATTTTACTACTTCCTTTGAAAACATTAATTGTCATTAATATATCCATTATGTCTTATATTAGCATGGATTAATTTCCATTAACATCTCCACAGCCTCCACGATCTTGGTGTGAAATGCTTTCTCTCATTTTCCTTCCAATGAGTGGTTAAATATGTGTTTTAAAACAATTCACTATTCTTATGCCCATTCAAATCATTCTAATGCAAGCAATATTGAACACAATCATTTTAATAACTCTATAAAGGTTGTGATATTTTTTTTTCACTATTCCTCTTCTATGATTCCTATATGAGAATGGTCATCTACAATGTTGTTTCACTATTCTTCTTCTATGGTGTCATTCAATACAAGACAATAAATGTTTGTTCGTACAAGGATGGGAAAATTACCATTCTAAACACTCTAATACAACAGATCGAAAATATGGCTATATCAAAATGTTAGAATGTATAGAATGAATAATGTCTATTCTCATACAAACAAACATTTTCTTATGTTGTGTTGATATATGCCAATTCTCATATGGGGGTCATATTTTAAGGGAAATAAAGAGAGGGACCCAAAAACGAGTTAATCTAACAGTTTAATCACCTTGTTTGGTGCGAGTGAAAGAATAAACAATAATCAAACAAAAATATTGCATGCAATAGGTTCGTGGTGAAGCTTACCATTCCCAAGAACTCCAATGTCTTTGAAAACATTAACTACCATTAATATCTCCACTGTGGGGTGGATAAGCTCTCTCTAACTTTCCCTCCACTTACATGGGAATTACAACGAGTGGTCAAAGACTAATGTTTTAAAACAATTACCTTTAATTAATAATTAAATGGTGTTATGGCTATGATTTATAAAAATATGTTTTCATGGCAGATTAGCTATGATTTACTTAGTTTTAAGATGATTAGTTCTTAACCTTGCAAGGAAAATAAAACCAAATGATATTCTTCATCTCATAATAAATCAATAGAGAAAAGATGGGAATTACAAATAACACTAATCATAAGGTGAACTATATAAAATTTGATCCCCCTTGAGGGTATGTAGTGCAACACTTGGCTTAGCCAAGGTTAGTCTAGCCATTATGATATAATTATAAATAATTAAATGCCAATTATCATATAGGAATTACTTTGAATGAATGGCATTATTCCCATTCTAATATAGATAATAGGAATTATAGAGAGCAATAAACATAAGGTGAACTGCATAAGGCTTGATCCCTCTTCGGGTATGTAGTGCAACACTTGGCTCTACTAGGGTTATTCCAGCCAATGCGATACAATCATAAATAATTAAATAGAGTCATATAAATTTTGGTAACAAACTAAATAACCCATTATTTTGGCACATTCTAATATAATAATTACAAAGAAAACTATGTTTCCAAAATAAACCATTCTTTTAGCCCATTCTAATATAGGAATTACAGAGAACACTAAGCATAAGATGTACTACATAAGGCTTGATCCCCCTTGAGGGTATGTAGTGCAGCACTTGGCTCGCTTAGGGTTAGTCCAAATTAATACGATACAATTATACAATTATTAAATAAAGCTATAAACATCTTGAATCAAATTTTCGAATCACATAAGAAGAATATAGATAAAATTTATAGTGATCATACCCATAAATATATACATACATATATGTATATACATATACATACATACATACATACATACATACATACATACATACATACATACATACATACATACATACATACATACATACATACATACATACATACATACATACATACATACATATATACATACATATATATATATATATATATATATATATATATATAATATGTATGGAGTTAAGAAGAAGTATAGAATTAAAATTTACTACAAATCGACAAATAAGCAATGCCACCCATGTGGTAATCCCACTCCGTAATTTGGTTAAAACATAATGATAAATCCTCATCTTAACATGAAGGATTGGAATTGGATTTCTTAGATATACAATATTAGTTTGACTGGAATGAGGGAGGAGGTCCATTGGGCATTGAAAACATACATTTATGAAAGGGAATGATCTTGTTGAAACTGTGAAACTTACAAATTAGACAATAAAAGTAGCATAAACGACCGTATTGGAATGCATCCATTTATAACTATGGAGAATAAAAAATATGCACTTAAAAAATATTTAAGTGATGGACATCAATGACCTTGACATTAATGGTTATTTTATGTAAGGACCAAATACAACAGATCGAAATAGGGCATTATCTTTAAACCCAGATTAGAACACAACTAAAACAATACTTATTCCTCTTACCCATTAACATAAGAGATTCCATTAAGTTTTCTATTAAATCTTTCTAATATAAAAACATATTATTTTATATTCCATGTAAGGAAATAAAACCAGATGATATTATTCATCCCATAATAAATTTACATAGAAGAGTTAGAAAAATTTATGCTTGTGATTGGATTGGTATATCTCTATTTTTTTCAAATCTTCTACTTCACAAGATGAAACAGTCTAACAAAATAAAGGGAGCCCAAAGTGGAAAGGATGAAAAAAGTGGAGAGATCAAACAATATCTCAGAAATTTTCTTCAAATCTTGTTAAAACTCTAAAATTTTTAAATTAGACAAAGTAAAAGTAACATAAACAACCATATTTAGATGTATCCATTTTAAAATATTTTGATCACAGTTTAAGACCTTTGGTCGTAAAGTTTAGATCATAGCAATGAAATTTCAAAATTTAATTATGAAGGATGAACATGTGCATCTTGCCCTTGCATGCTTGGTAAATCATTCATCAATGCAAATAAACACATACGACATCAAGGAAAATAAACACATGATTCACCAATGATACAAGGCCAGGATGGACATGATTCTCCATTAGGATAAAATTATTTACTTTTATTACTATTATCTAACCATGATGAACAATGGTCTTCTTGAATAAGGAATCTCATGTATAGATCAAAGAAGAATAATAGAATTAAAATTTACTTTGTTTTAGAATATTTGGATTATATATAAATTTACTATATATATGATGAGAACTACATAATGCTTGATCCCTTTCGAGGGTATGTAGTGCAACACTTGTCTCTCTGCCAGGATAGTCCAACCAATATGATACAATTATAAATAATTAAAAAGATATATTAGTCATATTCAAAAAAATTATTCTTCCATTAGAGACATATCTAAGAATGGGCATATGGCCATTCAATTAAAGATAAAAATGTTCTTTTATTTCGTGGGCGTAATAAAAAGATAATATCGAGAAAAAAAGATAAAAATGTTTGTTTGTTTCTATGAGAGAATGGGCAGAATGGGAAACTTCCCCATTTAATTAAAGATAAAAAGATAAAAAATGTTTGTTTGTTTGTTGTTTGCATGAGAGAATGGAAAACTTCCCATTATATTTTATGTCTATTCTTCTTCTATTAGTCATATATTAGAATGGGTACATTAAATAATACCCTAATACAATTTCTTCTTCTATTAATTTATTCTTCTTACCCATTCTATTTTAACTCTATTATTCATTTGTTAGTCATATATCATAATGGACATATTAAAAAATATCCTCATAATATTTATTCTTCTATTAGTTTATTCTTTTCTATTATCCATATATGAGAATGGGAATCTTCCCATGAAGATACAAAGATAAAAATGTTTTCTGTTTGTATGAGAGAATGGGAAACTTCCCATTCTAAAATAAAGTAATTTTTTTAAAAAGTAAATTTTATCTCTATTCTTCTTCTTATTAGCCATTCTTCTTTCATGATTCCTATATGAGAATGGGCATTTTCCCATTCTAAAAAAGTAAAATTTATCTTCTTTTCTAATAACATGATTCATATAAAGAGAATGGGCATCCAACCATTCTAAAACAAATTAAAATTTATCTCTCCACTTTCCCATTCTAATAACTCTAAAAATAATTACTAAAGAAGAATAATAAAAAAACCTACATTGTTGTAGTCATTTTAATACCTCTATATGTTCATTCATGATTATAGTCATTTTAATAACTCTATAGAATAGATCAAAATAATGTTTTATCAATATTATTATTCCTATAATGTACAAATCATTCTAATGCAATAAATATTGAATATAGTCATTTTAAAAACTCTAGAGGTTGTGTTCAGAATGTTTTTTCAATATTATTCTTCCCATTCAATACAAGACAATAAATGTTCATTCGTACGAGGATGGGAAAATTCAACAAGAATTCATTGTAAATTTTGAAGAGTATATATATAAAATTAAAACTACATAAGGCTTGATCCCTCTCGAGGGTATGTAGTGAAGCATTTGGCAGAGCCATGGTTAGTCCAACCAATATGATATAATTAAAAGATAACTACATAAGGCTTGATCCCTATCGAGGGTATGTAGTACACAACTTGGCTATGCTAGGGTTAGTCCATTCAAAATGATATAATTATAAACAATAATTTGAATTTCATGAGGTGGCACAGGGGAAACATGAGTACCTAATAAATTTTTAACAAGGAATCACATTGCACCCAATAAATTCAACTAGTAGTCACAATGGAAGTTTATCATTTAATCCTGAATATATGATTCATGTTGATGTTTGGTAATGTAAGTACAATATGTGTCGAATCACATCTTTAGGATGAAATACTTCAATTATATTACTATCTTGATATACATTAGTCTTCAACAAGGAATCATGGTGCACCCATAATCATGGTGCACCCAGATATATATGATGAGAACTACATAAGGCTTGATCCTTACATAGGGTATGTAGAGAACCACTTGGCTATGCTAGGGATAGTCTAGCCAATATGATACAATTATAAATAATTAAATAGAGCTATAGACATCTTTACTTGAGCAAAATAATAATAGACATAAAAATAATTTGAATCACATAAGAAGAATAGAGATAAAATTTACCATGATACACACACACACACACACACACACACACACACACACACACAACTTGGCTTGATACTTTTGAGGGTGTGTAGTCAACACTTGAATGATCTTCAACATAGTCTAAAATATATTACATTGTAAATAATTAATATGATCTTTTATTCATATTCATAAAATTTATTCTTCTAAATTTATACAAATATGAGAGTGGGCATCCGATATTCAATTCAAGATAAAAAAGTTTATTTGTTTTCTAACCTTGTGAGATAATAAAAAGGATAATATGAGATCAAAAAAATAAAGATAAAAATGTTTGTTTGTTTTATGATAGAATGGGAAAATGGGAAACTACCCATTCAATTTAATATAAAAAGATAAAATGTTTGTTTGGATATGTATTGAGAGACTTACATCCCATTCTATTTTATCTATATTATTCTTCTATTAGTCATATATCGGAATAAGAAGATGAAATAATATCCTCATAAAATTTCTTATTCTATTTGTTTATTCTTCTATTAGTCAATATTGGGGCATATGGTAGTTCTAAAGCAAATAAAAAAATGTTTTATATCTTGATTGTGATTGAAGTCATTTTAATAACTCTATAAAGGTGGTGAGAATGTTTATAAAATTTTTTCTTCTATGATTCCTATATGAGAATGGTCTTTCACTTTGTTTCTTATATGGTCCCATTAATTACAAGACCATAAATGTTTGTTGTATGTATGAGGATGGGAAAATGCACATTCTAAACACTCTAATTTATCTCTATTCTATGGCCATATTAAAATGTTAAAATGTCTAGATAGAGAAAATGCCTATTCTCATACAAACAAACATTTTCTTATTTTCTGTTGATATATGCCAATTCAATAATAAACAATAATCATAAAAATACACTCTCATGAAATAACCTCATGGTAAATCTTCTCATTCCAAAGAACTCTTCTTGTCCTAAAAATTAACTACCATTAATATCTCCACTATTCCACGTTATGAGAATGTTTTATTAAATTCCATTAATATCACCAATTTCTCCAACAAGTGGTCAAAGAATTATTTTAAAATAATTACCTTTAATTAATAAATACATGGTGGTAAACAATATATTTTCATGGTGGTATCACTATGTCATGGTAAAAAACAAATATAAATTTCAAGTATTATCATAGCCATGTTTTAGGTTATTTGTATATAAAATTACCTTCAATTAATAAATAAATGGTGATAAAAATATATTTACATGATGGTCTCATTATGTCATGTTAAAAAGAAATATAAATTTTAAACATTATCATTAAATACATGGAAAATTAGTAAACTTGTGAGAAAATAAGTATACAAGATGATTATTAGAGATGAGAATTTGAACATTTTGGTAGCAAGATCCTTTTCGATGGAGGTCGATTCCTATAATTTAATCTAATTTAAGCCTTGTTGGAAGGAGTGAAACTTGCGGTGGCACTTATTTGAGTGTATCTTTATTGAAGGATACTCTCAAGTTATTCTTCATTCCATCCGTAAAGGGAGTTTGAAGAACTAGACTTTAAAATATTTTATAATAAATATTTGTTTTGGTTGGCTAAAATTAATTTTTGGCAAGCCTTTGATGTATTTAAGGAGGAAAACAAAGTGGCTGATTATTTATCCAATGTTAGTACAACTTTGAGGACGAGCAATTATATCCCATCTTGTCAAATATTGGGAGGGACTTAAAGCCATCATTATTGGCTATAGCTAGTTTAGTGTAGATTAAATGCTCGATGGTATTGGATTGTGTGGGTTGGATTTAAGTTGTTGCTTCCACTTTCTTTCCTTATGTTCATTTCCTCTTCTTATTGGTTTAGTTTCCACGGAGGTGCTCCCATTTCTTGAGGTGTTTTTGTATAGTGAAAAATGAGAAATGGATTTCTTTAATTTAATTTCATGGATACCCTCCTAGAATGTATTCTTCAAGATTTGCTCAAACCCTGTTTGTGAAGCTATTGAATGAATTCTAAGGGGGAAACCTATCTACATGAATCCAAGCGAGCCAAGGTCAATTTTGAAATTAGTTCTATGTTTGTTTAATATGCTTACTGGTGAACCATAACAAGGAGGAAGATTTAGCGATAAATCTTTTTATTCATTTTTCCCTCTCATAGGATGGGTTTGGACGATGAGATGGAACACCGTAACCTAGCCACTCTATTTCTATTTGAGATATTTGTTGGAATGGGGGATGGGTTGAGAACAATTTGGTGGAGGAACTAACGAGAGCATAACCTTACACTCACTCAATTCACATAGATTGTTTTTGACTTCTTTGAATATTTGAATCTCGGGCCATGTCATATCCCTCCTTTAGACCTATCAAAGACCACTTCCCCCTCGACTTAGCACCTACTAGTGCTTCTATGTTGGTGGAAAAATTGGGCCTTTCCTAATCTCTTTTTTTGAAAATGGCCACAACCATGCATGTGTTGTAGAATGACCACTGAAGGAGCTTTCCTTTATCCTCGTCTCTATGGTGTCAAGTAAAGTTCATCGATTTATCGTGATTATTAGTTGGTTTGGTATTTTGGTTGTTGTTGTTTTTTGGTCATGCATGTATTATTTTATGCTCTCCAATGTAACTTTTTTGTTTTGGTCCGAGATTTATACGTCTATATCCTTCTTTGTTTATATGGGTGGGGCCCCATCATAGCCATAGTATACAAGATGATTAATTTCATCATAACCATTTTTTTGGTTTTTTATAATTTATAAAAAAATATTACTACTATATATTGTATAAAGCATGACATTATGAAGGGTTATATTGAAAAATTCCCATCAAATACTTTCTTGTGCCACATTAGTGTTAATGAATTCCTTGCAATTTATAACCATATAAAAATTCAATGTCAATCAAGTACATGCACAATACAACTAGTCTATTGGATGAATAGATTTTGAATCCCAAATAAACCATAAAAATGTCAATCCCATCTAAATCCAACTGCAAGTTTGGATTAACTTATATTAAAATTGATTAGATTTGAGGATAAAAAGTAAAATTTTGCACACATTAAATATATTGTTTTCATTTCCCCAAAATTGTGTTGCAAGTTTAAAATTTTATATTAAATAATTACATTGTTCCTAATATTTTTATCCTATGGCCTCTCATTTTATCATCATATCCTTCTTTGTAATGGTTCATGTCATCACAATTCCCATTTTCTCTCTTATAATGTTTCACTTTTAGGCTTAAAACATTTCAAAAATTAATTTTTATCTTTGAAGGTCTAATCCAATTCTTCCACCTTATAGCTAATTTTTTGTGAGATAAAGAAAGGTAACTTTTTGAATCTTTATTTTTATTGTTATGATTTTTATTATGAAGCTAATTTATTTTTCTCCTTCCTATCACGTTTTAAGCCATAAATTTAGTTATCTTAAATTTTTATGTTATGTTTAGCTAAATTATTGATTTTTTTATATTCCAATCACATGTATAAATCATCATTATCTCTATCAGACAATAGGAGTCATATTTTTCATTAAACATTTATATGATTGGAAGTCTCAAGAGCATCTTCATTTTTGTACATTTATCCTTCCATTTTCTCTTTTATAAAAATAATGTAATGATTTTATATTAATGTAAAATATTAAAATTGATTTAGGGGTCATGTAGGATCAAATTTATCAATAAAAACCAAAAATTAATTGTCTTTCTCCTCCCAGTTTTCCTTCAAATGAACCTCCATGCTCCTAGTCTGAATAAGTGCCCTCATTAAATCATAAATCCACATTTTTCAACACTTTAATTATAGTCGAAAATCATTTTGCCTACGGTGTGCTCTCTAGTGCTTATGTTAAATATCATTACTATATTACAAAAGTCTTTCATAATAATAATTTTCTTATAAATCGATGATTTTACATAGTGTTTGATTTTTTAATAAATGTTAATCAATATTGATTTGTATGGGTGCCCATTTTCAATGTAAATGAATTTTGTATTTTTCATTTTATAAAAAATGGATTCAAAGCACTTTACCACCTCCTCTACTCCCACTCCCATTCTTCCACACCCCTTCTAAATCCAATACCAAGAACCCCAAGAAGGTAACTTCCCTCACATTTATAGGATTCTCGTTATGCACCAAAGAGATGGAGGTATAAAACTTGCTACATATCAGCAATGCTTGTTTTATTGATATGGCCTTGCATCGCTAAATTAGGAGATTCAAGTGCCTCATATGTATAAATATCTAGAGAAAGAGATGAAGAAGTTTCAAGAAGGACCTTTAGTGTATGGAAAATTAGAAAGGGAAAAAAATTTGATGAAGACAATGAAAATGGCAAGGAGCAGATCCTTCCATATTTATAAGAAGCTAAAATATCTAGACACTCGATTAGGGAGAGCTAAAGATGACATGATCACAACATGGCTATCTTCAAAGCCATAAGTTATTTTTATTAATAGAAACAAGTTTAGATAATTTCTATGCTTAGTGGGATCCTCCAACTATTTAAGGGAATGATAAAGAGAGAGTCCACCATCTCACAGTTGGATGCTTCGGACTCATTAAATCACCACAATCCACATTGTTTACCTCAACAAACGATCCACTTTAATTAAAGAGCATCCAAGAAGTAAACTCACTTAACCTGGCGGGAATTGTCGAAGATCTGCTGATCTTTTGTGGTCTTTTTTCTGTGACTTTGCTACTTTTTTACAAAAGTTTTTCATAATATGTCCTTTTTTTGCTTATAAATAGTGAGCTTTTACTCTTGATTACTTTTAATAAATGTCATCTGCATTTTGATCCTTTTTTGTTGAATCTTCATAGTTCTATCAAGCTAATGAGCCCTTTTTGTAACAGGGTATAGTCCCTTTAAAACTATTTACCAATAATAAAAACATATTTGACTTTGAATATTACATTTCCTATCATTGAACTTATTGTTTATTATGTTAAAAATATATAAAAATAGATAAAATATAACTTATGAAATCGTAAATAAAAAAACATAAATTTAAAAAATTATAATGTAATTAAAACATTATAACTGAAAATTTAAACATGTATGACTTAAATAAAACAAAAGAAACAAAATTCCTAAAATAAGATATAAAAACAATTTCCTACTAATAACATAGAAGTAACATAAAATGATCCTTTTTTGGATAAGTAAAATCTAAGAACTTATAATATATATAATTTTAAAAAGTATTAATAATTCTATCATGGAACTTATTAGATATGTCATTCTATTTTTTTGGAATCAGATATGCCCATTCTCATAGAGCAATCATATATTCTTCTTCTATGATTCATATATGAGAATATGCATCCACCCATTCAATACAAGATTGAACATAATCATTTGAATACCTCTATAAAGTCCGTGAGAATGGGGAACATACATACATACATACATACATACATACATACATAGGATGAGAAATACATAAGGCTTGATCCTCTCAAGGGTATGTAGTGCAACACTTGGCTCTGCCAAAGGGTGTCCACCTAGTATAATACCCATTATAAATAATTACAAATCAAAAATGCTTGTTCATATGGAAAGGGATTGTGCACATTACAAACATTCTTACACAAGAAATATTCTCTATCTATAAAGGCTGCAAGAATGCACAACTTCCCATTCTAGAACAAAGTAAATTTCATCTCTATTATTCTTCATGATTCTTATAGAAATGCACACATATGCCCATTCTTAACATTTATTATTCTTTTATGTTTCCTATAATTGATTGGTCATCTTCCCACTCAATACAATACCAAAAATGAAAAGAGGTATTAAAATAATAAAGTTCAATATTGTTTGTTTAAACACACTTTCCAATGTCACAACCTTTATAGATTTATAAAAATATTAATGTCCATTTTTTTTATTGAATGGGCAATATGCCCATTCTCATGTATGAATCTAAGAATAATAATAGAATTAAAATGTACTTTGTTTTAGAATATTTGGAATGGGCATATGCCCATTCTCACAAAACAATCATATATTCTTCTTCTATGATTACTATATGATAATATGCATTTTCCCATTCAATACAAGATTGAACATAATAATTTGAATACCTCTATAAATTCTGTGAGAATGGGGAACTGCCCACATATATACATATACATATATAATACACACACACATAACATGAGAACTACATAAGGCTTGATCCCTTTCGAGGGTATGTAGTGCAACACTTGGCTCTTCCAGGGATAGTCCAACTAGTATGATAAAATTATAAATAATTATAAGTAAAAAAATGATTGTTCGAATGAGAATGGGCTTGTTCCCATTCTAAAAATTCTTACACAAGCAATATTCTCTATCTATAAAGGTTACAAGAATGCAAAAATTCCCATCCTAAAAAAAAGTAAGGCTTTGAGAATGCACAACTTCCCATTCTAAAACAAAGTAAATTTTATCTCTATTATTCTTTAACATTCTTACACAAGAAATATTCTCTATCCATAAAGGCTTTGAGAATGCACAACTTCCCATTCTAAAACAAAGTAAATTTTATCTCTATTATTCTTCAATGATTCTTATATGAGAATGGGCATATGCCCATTCTTAACATCTATTCTTCTTTTATGTTTCCTATATGAGAATGGGAATCTTCCCACTCAATACAAGACCAAAAATGTTTGTTTGATTGAGAAAGGGCTTGACATGAAAAGATAAATTTTACTTTGTTTTAAGACATTATCATATCCATGTTTTAGGTTTATTAAAATATATTTGCATGGTGGTCTCGCTCTTATTTTATGTTTCCTATATGAGAATAGGTCTCCCACTCAATACAAGACCAAAATTGTTTGTTTGATTGAGAAAGGGCTTGACATAAAGAGATAAAATTTACTTTGTTTTACGTCATTATCATAGCCATGTTTTAGGTTTATTACAATATATTTTCATGGTGGTCTTGCTATTTCATGGTCAAGAAAAAATATAAATTTTAAACATTATCATAGCCATGTTTTAGGTTATTTTCATTTATAATAAATTGGTACTACTTTATACTAGAGATACTCGAGAGGGAGAGATGCATGCATGGAAAATTAGTAAACTTGTGGGAAAATATACAAGATGATTAAGTTCAATTAATTTGTCTTTACGAGAATCCAAACATTCTAATATACCCAATATTGAACACTATATTTAGTACCTCTAGAAAGACTATGATAATTGGGAGCTACCCATTATAAAATAAAGTAGATTTTAACTCCTTTCTTCTTATATGATTCTTACATGAGAATGGGCATCTTCCCATTCATTACAAACAAACAACATTATCTTGTATTGAGTCGGTAGATGCAATCATAGAAGAAAAAAAGTTAAATTGTATTTTGTTTTAGAATGGGAAGTTCCACATTCTCACATTCTTTAGAGAGGTGTTAAAATGATTGTTTAGAATGGGCATATGCCCATTCTTATTTAAAATTTTTTTTTTATCTTCAATTGATTGGGAAGATTCATGTTCCCGTTTATGGATCATAGAAGAAGAATAGAACTAAAATTTATTTATCTTGATTCATAATTACAAACAAGAATCCATCCATTCAATACAAGACTGAACATAAGCATTTGAATACCTCTATAAAGTGTGTGAGAATGGGGAATTTCCCATTCTAAAAAAAAGTAAATTTCATCTCTATTCTTCTTCTATGATTCTTATATGAGAATTGACAAAAGATAAAACCATGTTTGTAAGAGAATGTGCATATGCCAATTGTTAACATTGTAAACATTCTGATCTACCCAATATTAAACATAATAATTTTAATACCTCTATACAAACTATGAGAATGGGGAGCTTCACATTCTAAAACACAATACATTTTAACTCCTTTCTTCTTCTATTATTAATTCTTACATGAGAATGTGAATCTTCCCATTCAATACAAACAAACAATTTTATCTTGTATTGAATGGGTAGATGCAATCATAGAAAAATAATAGAGTTTAAATTTATTTTGTTTTAGAATGGGAAGTTGCACATTCTCACAACTTGTTGCTTTTATAAAAATGTTAAGACTGCGTAGATTTTGATATACATTACACTAAAAAATTTGTAACAGGAAAAAATGGCTCTTATTACCACTACCCCATACAAGGAAATTCCATTTTTGATGGTGCAAAATACTGGGAAAGAAGGATGAAGAATGGTTTGTTGAAGTTCACAATATTGATAATTATTACAATGATCTATGGTTGTTTCATTCCTTGGGAGACCAACACACACCAATTGGTATTCTTCTGAAGCATAAAGTGTATAATAAATACTATTATATCTGTTCAAGTGGAAGAAATAGACAACAAAGCCAAAAAGAACATGATCATTACATAAAATGGAGTTATTGATTTCTCTTTATAAAAAAATGGCATGGAAAGGTCTGTAAAAACACCACAAAGATTCATGTTATAGTTATGGTTGGAAAATAGATCCATACACTAAAGGGGACAAGAGTGGTGTATAGAATAGTCAAGCTATTTATGCAAGAATTACCACTACATTCAAAAATCTTTATCAGTATGCATTTACTTCATCTGTTTCCCACCAATGAATATGGATAAGGAATTGAGCCAAAAAAATTACATTCCAAAATTTTTACAATACTTAGAATAAAAACAAATTATCTAATATGGAAAAATGCACTTCATAATCACACTTTCAAGAGGTGAAGGGATTTGCAAAGGAAAAAATATTATTAAAAAAAGTACAAAATGAATTTAAAAAGTGAATCTATAATATTTGAAGAGATTCAAATTTTTTTATTTGATGAAAAGTATTTCAAATTTGATATTTGTCATTACCATGTTTCTCCTTAAAAATACCAATGGAAATCACTTGATTTAGAAAGTGTTAGTCTCTCGTGTCCACTCTATGTTATGCAATCATGTACCACTTCAACGGATGCAATTTTGCTTCCTTTCAAAAAATATTGGTGTTATTTTTAACATGGAGTTTGAGCATGAAATTCATGACAGTGAAACTCAATTCTATATTATTTATGGGAAACATATAATTGAAGCCCAAAAAAAATCCTTGTAAATCCTAATTTTTCATTTGTTCATGATATAATCAAACAAAGGTTTGCACATATTCTATCTTCCAAAGAAAAAATAAACAAATAATCAGTATTTTCAAGCAGTAGAATATGACAAACAAAACATGGGTTAAAACAATATTTATTGACCAACTATACAAAGTTAGGTCAAGGTGGATCTTAAAAAAGAGACCACAACGTTCTCGTTCTGTCATGAAAATTCAGAAAGCTTGAAGGTATTTATAAATTGTACTAAGTTTTTTTACACATAGAAATTAACTTAATACAAAGTTCAAATTATTTCTTATAGAATGTTAAACTAATAAAATTTATTTTCATGTTCACATACAAACATTTAAAAGACAAATTTTTGTTATTTTTGAGAATCTAAAATTAGATAGTTTGAATGATAAAATTTCATTTCTTCTACTCCTAGATGAAATTTGGGATAAGTGGGTGTTAGTTTTTGATTTGTATACCAATGGTGGGTTTCTTTGTTTCCCAAAAAAATCTATAGACCTGAATTTCAATCCAAATTCATTAGACATGCTTACAACAAGACTATTCAAAGGCACAAAAGGTATGACAAATGAAGAATTAGATGTCCTTACTGATAAATGCATTAGTGGTGAAGTTTGAGTCAAATATTAATTACCTCATAATTGATAAATCCACATCGCCTTACCCGCCACCTCACTTGCCCACCTCACCATGACTTAGCCCTAACCCTAAACTAACCTAATTAGGACCCATGACTTGGTCTAGACTCACATCCATAACTAATGCCTCCTTACTCGCACCCAAAGCCGACCTTCTAGCCACTTGACCAAGCCCGCAACGATCTCTCTGAGAAAAGTAGGAAGGTGGGCTATTTTACTAAAAATAGCCTACTTTTTCCTAACCGATGCCGGTTCCTACTCGACCGCCGCTTACGCAACCGCCATCGGTTCCTCAGTAAATGGGCTCCCAAACCAAAACAACGGATCGGAATTTCATTTTGGAGATCACCAAGGATTTTTGAATCAAAGGAGAGTCCAAAGCGACAAGCAGAGTCCGTAACTTCACTTGACCAAGCAGAGACGAGTGAAGAAACCAAGAGTCATGCAGCCAAGGAGATCAACTGCATCTTCGCCAAAAACCAAGTAAGTTACATCTTCGCATGTCCTCCATTATAACATTTCTTATGCTTTTGGAATTACAAATTCCTCCCAAACCCGCTTCTCGATCCATTATCCAACGTACTCATTGCTCTAAATTCATTCTTTTTTTCTAACCATCCCTTCCCAAAACTATCCAAAAATCAGCCATTACAAACTCCACAACCAGCCCGTAAGATCCTAGAACCCACCAGATCGGCTATCGCAAATCGCCATCGGTTATAGGTAACCGCATCGGTTCCTTTGATCAAAACCTGTGAAAAACCTTTTCCCCTACCTAGCTTCAAATAAGCAATTTAATTGATATTTTACAAGATTTTGTGTTAACTCATATCGGCAGGGAACTCACCACCTTCGAAAGGAAGTTTCATATTTCCCGGCCCAAGGCAGCTCTCTCATTTACTATCTAATCAAAATCTTGTGGTCTTGTGTTCTTATTTGCAGTAGTCCTTCCAAGACAAAAAGGAGTTCTTCGCAAATTTCACCCGATCTTTCTCTACGGTACGCGCACATCATCTCGACATTCTACAGGTATTCCTCCTAACCCTAACCTTATCTGTTTCTATAAGGAACGAAGCATTTCCGAGTGAAACATTTTGGCACGACACTGTGGGACCCATTTTGGGTTTTTCTCTTTATTTCTTGCTTGCTTTCATAGGGAGCATACTTGCTGTTTTCTTCTTCTAGAGATATTCACAAGGTATTTTATTATTCTGGTAAAAGAACTTGCTTTGTTTTTGCATCTTGCATTAGTAAAAGTCATCTCTTTTGCTTCATCGAATATCACTTTCGATTTGGGTTTTAAAACACATGCATTACATTCCCGCTCGTTGTTTTTCAATTCTAGTGAACATAGATTAAGTAATGTGTCGTACACGTGGGGTGATATCCACGGTATTGACAGAAATTAACCTTAGTTTCACCGCACAACACATACCGAATCACTTCACAATTAACACAACACCAAACATCCCCTTTTCCGCGGTATTCCTCCGCCCGATTGAGGTAACCTTATAAGCCAAAACAAACTTGACATTTCCCCTAGTCTTGTTGTTTAGGATTCGACATCATCTTACGCCTAAAGGCATAAGCCCACGATAACTAAAATTAACCCTAGGGTTAGTCTCTAGATTTGCGTGTGCCTCTCGCTTGTTTTCAAATCCTCGCTTTCTCTCGTCATACTTTGTCTTCTCGTGATCAATAAGTTGCTAAACATACTCAACGCTACTAAAAATCAAATCAGCAGCCTTTTATATCTTCTTATCCTAGATTTTTTTTTGACACCGCCATCGGTTAAGGGACCGACGCCGCTTGATCTCAGACCGACACCGGTTACTAAACCGATATCGCCATCGCCTTCATCACCCCTCGACAAACCAAAGAACTTGCCAAATTCACCATTCGAGGTTGTTTTTGTTCTTGATAGATTGAAACTTTCCGGTGTTCTAGTCTATGGTTGTCATCACTTAAGCAAGCCGCCATGGTTTCACATGCCTCGCTCGTGTCTTTGCCTCGAATCACCCCCTTCACATTCTATAGGGAACCCTACTGACACCAATGAGATCCCCAAATTCCTCGTAGGAGACAAGGACTTTGCCAAATTTCTCGGATGCTAATCCCAAATACTGCATAATACTATTTGTCTCATACCCCGACCGTACGCCCGATGGTCAGCCTCCTTATGGGCATGCCTATTAGTATAGCTGCTCATTTAGCTCCTACTCCTCCCGATAACAATACCTTACTTCCCGCATCACTAGCCCCGCCTCCCAATCCGACAACTTCGAGGTTCATACGACCCCGATTAGCTTTCCTTTGTTAACCTGGGGCCCCACGTACGCTACCACCAACCGCCCCTATCTCGCCTCTCTTTCGCACCACTCCATTCATGACTTACTCTCGCCACCTATTCAAACGAGCTTCCTTCTCAAGCTCCGCCTACCTTTTCATTCCCATACACGTATCCAAAGAACCTCAACACCTTATATGGGACATCCCTATTCTCGTGGCACCATCATCTCATCCAACCACCGATTTCATCAAACAAATGATGGACAAAATGCAAAACCTCGAGGCTTCCGCTTTCAGAAGTCGTAGCGCCTGACATACGAAAGCAAGTTTGTCGGGAGCCCATTCACCCTTCTCGTCTCCCTTCATTCATATCCTCCTCAATGGGAGTTGCCAAAGTTTACTCGCTTTTAACAAGAAAAGAGGATCCTCAACAACACTTGCGATCATTTAGACATGCTTGTTATTTGATTGCCCATGATGATGCCTCATACTCCGCACCTTTCCCATGTCCTTATCAGACCTCGCTGAGTGGTACAAAGGCTTTTAACCCAAAGACTCAATCTTCTCTTTTAACCAACTAGCCCAATCTTTCGATCATTTCTCCATTAACATTGCTAAGAAAGTATCTATCACCGACCTTATGCCATCCGACACCAAGACGAATCTATCGCAGATTTCGCTGACGATGGCGGGCCTTATCAACCAACTTACGATGCCTTGCCTCAAACCGAACTTATCGAACTCTTTACGCGGCCTCGCTAAGCACATCTCCCCTACCCTCCAAATTCAAACTTTCCGTACATTCGACGAGGTTTTACTATGGCTCAAAAAATTAGAAATTCGAGCCTTAGAGGAAGAGAAATCATGGTCACAAGCAACAAGAACTCCACTTTCCGAACTCCTGATTCTACCAATAAACCAAATACCACCACTCCTCACGCGTCCACCTCTTCTAAATCAAAAGGAGCTGTCCACGCGGTGATGGTCAAATCCCAACCACCGTCCAATACTCCACCAAAAACCACCTATAAATACAAAGCCGAACCCATCAGCTACACTCCCTTGGGAGAAACCTATGATGTGATATTGAGAAATTGCTCAAAGTCAGGCTATCACCTTGCCCCTCGTTAAACCTCACTCTGGTTTGACTCCACCCGCGCAATACCTTCCCGGTACAAAGAAAATGACTTTTGTAACTTTCACCGCGTAAAGGACATAGTCATGAAAACTGCAAGATGTTGAAAAACATAGTGCAGAAATGGTCGATGCAGGGATATAACACTCGATAATCCTAACGCCCTCGCTAACCGAAATCTGAAAATTTTCAACAAGCCATTCCCGAATCACTGGCCCAAAGAAGAACGTGAACCAAGATATCTTAGCCGAGGAGAGTGTTCATGAGATCCATGCAGCTTCGATTCTCACCAAAAGCCTCTATCGAGAAAATTTTGAATCAAGCCTCTTCACTAACACAGAGCCCGAACCTCCTTTACCACCATCAAGCCAAAGCGAAATCGCCTCCTTTACCCATAGAAGAGTTAACGCCTGTGCTTCTCTTCTCATCAATGAGTCTTCTTACACCACATCCCTACAAGACTGTGAGCGGATGCTATCTAATTTATCTATTTCCCAAACGTCCCCTTCTACCACTTTTGCTACACAAGAGGAAGGCTCACCACTCCTTTTGACATCCTTAGACGAGAAATCTCTTACACTAACATCACCACATTCTTTTAATGTGACAGATCTCCTCGAACACGCCCTCCTACCTATTAGTCCCTCATCGCCTAAATCTTTTCAACGACCGGTTGACCTCCTAACATCTATTGATACAAAGGCTCATCTCGCCTCCCTGTCACACCCGCAATGGACTCGGAATTACAACCCACCTTTCTTCCGTACTCAAAATTACAAATCACACTGAGACTGCCATTCCACGTAAGATGACAGTTCCCTATGGGAACGCTTGAGTACCCCTTTTTCTACTCAAATGCAAATGACTGATCCCGATGTCTCCACCATCTACCCGAAGTGCTTACGTGCTTAAAATGCCCCCGTTCGCCTTCACCCCCTCACCTCTACCAAATGCCCCGTCCACTTCTATCAACTTAACCAGATCTTCCCCTACGCTGGGACCTCACCAATGCCCAATCTACACACCCGCCTAAGCGACTCGATCTATCCAAAATAAACCGTGCCCGCCACCTAGAGACGAACGCAATCCGGCCTCTATCACAATTAAAACCTCATCGTCACACCCACCTTCCATATCGGGACCTCATCCCTCCACATTACACCAATATATCATACCTCCTTTGTTTTCTCGCAAAACGACCTACGCCTTTACACCTATACAGAGATCAAAGGGTATCACAACATCATTACCCCGCGTATCCGGTCCACCTATCAACCCTAAACCAATCCCATCATCAAAGGATTTATTTTCTCGTCACTCCCTTTCTCCGTGGTTGTTTCCCGCTACCACGCCATCTCGTAGCCTCATCATCTAACCAAATTAACGTAACTTCTATGTCCAAGAAACCACGTTTAGTGAAAAACATGTGTCAAGACCCTCGCTAAACCACCACCCATACGAACTAAACACGCCCAAACATTACCACAACCCACACAATCAATACCCTCATCCTCTTCCGATTTTGACCCACTCAAAGGATCTTACGCCAAAATCCTTGCTATGTTGGTGGAGAATGCGACCATTTCCCTACCTCCACTTAGACCTTATGACCCGCCTAAACCCCGACCTATGGGTTACGATGAGTCTAAAATCTGCGCTATCACCGCACACCAGACATGATGTGGAGGGATGCAAAGCTCTAAAACCATCCTTCGCACCACCTCTCCTGATAGAAAGATTAAGAAAGACAACTTACGAAGGGAGAGACCTCTAGCCAATTCCTCTACTATATCATCTATCCCCGCCTCACCAAGATCTATCATTATTACAACCCCACCTCTTAAAGACCATGAATTATCCCAACCATCTTCCTCATCTCAGATCTACGAGATTAATATGATTAGTGTCGCTACTCGAGGACAGTAAAAACAATGGGAAAGCGAAAGAAAACACACCGCGATCTCTTTCTCCTTCAACCATCCCGACACACCACCACCTAAAGTGGTTATTCGCGACCCGCCTATCCCGCCTCTAATGGAGTTGCCCACCGAACCATGATCAAACAGCCTTCATCAATCGCCCGTAAAATGACACTATATGATCTCATTCGACTTCAATCTCATCGACAAGCTCTCGTTGAGATCCTTCAAGGGATAGAGGTTTTACCCAACGAAACCCCGCCTGCCCGCTGCCTCCATTCTAACACCCAATCACGCTTCTCTCACCAAACAATCCATCTCCCCACCACTTCGTCTCAAAACAACAAGCCGCCGTTAGTTTCTCTAAGATGAAATTATCGACTTTGGTGCGTAAGACCCCGACCTCGCCTTTTTTCATTTCCGCTACGTCCGAGACATTCGAGTACGCCGGGTTATGATTGACGGGGCGCTAGCCTAAACATCATCTCTTCAAAAGCCTTCCAACAAATGAACATCCCTTCTAGTTGCATGTGTGCCAACCCCATCATGTCATGCGATCATTCAATGACGCTATTACTTCTACCTTAGGCACCGTGATCCTCAACATTCGCGTAGGCCCACGTATTTTGCCCGAACTCTTCTATGTCCTCAAGGAGAGTTCCAATATAATATATCACTGGTCGCCTGATTCGAGCCATGGGATGCGTTCCTCAACATTACATCGATGCATAAAATTTGAGTACGAGGGAAGTCCTACACCGTAAAAGCTGATCCTCCCCTTCAAAACTTCGCAATATGTTATACCGCCCAAACGATGTGCTTATACCAATTAAGACACCCATACATTCAACCCAACCATCCTCTTCAAATGTACCTCAACCATCCACCTCAACCGCACCTACGCCTTCAACCGATGAAACCACCGCGCACAAACCACTTCTCTTCCCGCAGCCTAACATCCCAACCTCCGACCCTTAGTAGATGTTTTTCATCGCCTCACGCTGGGGAGTACCGCCTATATAACGTTAGTTCTTTCCCTACCCCGCAGAGAGTACGGACAATTACATGCGCATCCCACCTACGACCGTCCGCGTGGGGAGGTAATCTCTACGACCACCCCATCACGCACTAACCTAACGTATGGGGTGTTGACGCATCCTCCATTACCCCGAACCTCCTCTTGGTGTGGTTCCTTCCAATCCGATTTTCAATACTTGACAAATCGCCGCTTCGCCTCACCTTCTTGACTCACTGTGCGTGGAAAGGCTTTGGTTTTGGCCTTTACGAACAAGGCCGACATACTCTCATCCCCATCACCACACGCAAACATAATGATCGTAGTGGTCTTGGATTTCCGAAACGCTTACCCCAAAAGAACCTCGTGATAGCTTATTCCGAAGAGGACGACGCACCCCTACCGAACCATCATCACCCATTTTGCCTTCATCACCCACTTGAGTCGATGGATCCTGAATCTATCCCTCCTAACTTTTCTCACCAACGATGATTTCCGCCAAGAGCGGTTAGCCCAATTGGAGCTTCTTGACGAACGTCGTCTTACAGCTCTTGATCATCTTCAAATCTATCAAAAACGCATCAAGCGTGCTTATGATAAGCGACTTCATGAGCGTATTTTTAAGGTCAGTGATCTCGCCTCAAAGAGAATCAACATGTAACCAAACTAGAAAAGAGCAAACGCGAAAATTTGCTCCCAATCGATTGGGCCTTATATAATCACTCACACCTATGGATCGTGCACTTATCGCTTAGCTTCGCTAATGGTAAACCCGAGCCTCAACCCCTTAATGCCTTGCATCTTCGACATTCTACCGTTGAAATTAGTGTTATATCACTTCTTATCCGCCTACCGCTCGTCCCTTGAGCTCACATACCACCACATACACTTGTCTCTACATCTCAAAAATAAAATCAAGCTCACCCTCACCTCCCCTTACGATGCCTTCCCTTTTAGTCTAGTCCATGACTTCAAAGTATTAAAATAAGCCGTATTCTTATGGGATTTTCTTGAGTCAAACTTCCTACTAAACTAGATGCTTCACGCCAAAAGAACATCTAGTCATCTAAAATTAAATATAGATCGCTCCTCGAAGGACAAATATATGCCAAACTATTGCTGCTACTATAAATAGATCGCTCCCCTCGAAGGACAAATGCTATGCACTAAAATCATCTCTCGCTACTATAAATAGATCGCTCCTCGAAGGACAGCTATACATAGCCAAATTTTTATCGAAGCTTCTCGCATTGATCAGCCTTCGTGAAGACCTCAAGAATAAAACAATCAATATCCTCAGAGACTTCCCGCATCGATCACCTTCATTTCAATAAAATAAAAGCCTCATTCAAAAGAACTTTTGGGTCATGGACTTGTCTATTTAGGGTAGGTTCTCTTCGTCAGTAACAAGTTCTTTACTCTCATACCTATATCATCCACATCACCTCACCATTTGTTTCAACTCAAGGGACGTAACGTACACCTGATATATTGTGATCATACAACTCTTTTCAACTATGGACTTCTCGTCTATACACGGCACTTAGGGCTTCAGGCTCGTTCTACGTTGTGTGGTTTGTTTAGCTCTTTTCACCTACGGAGCACTCTTTCCGCTTTGCCTCGCATCTAGAATTGTGTGTTGATCTTAATCAGGACACTATTCCCTACTACTTGGGTATGCTAACCTTTTGCTTTACCTATACCTACACCAACAACATTATCCTACCAGCACCAACAACATTACCCTACCAACATCAAATTTTTTTACCAAACGACAAATTGCCTAAACCATACCAAATTGCCTAAATTCACCCCTCCCTGATCCTAAGGGAGAACTACATCGGTCTGAGGCCCTTCCTTGCTTTGTGCAATGGGCTATGTAGGCAAGACTTCTGAGAGACATGGGGTCTCCCAAGGTTAGCTCGACCATCCCCTACCATAACCTATCATGTGTGGTAAATATAAATATTTTTGTATTTCTATTTAATCACATTCCTCTTTATCCTTTTTCAAAACACCGAAAATCAAAACACAAACATTTATTATTATCATAACTCAAATCAACATACATATCAATTTTTATTTAGATGTTAAACAAATACATCTTCTATATCATCGACACGCAGTGCTCAATTCCTTATTTATTCTTATACCTCGCTAACATTTATTTAGACCTCACGCCTCATCCCAACTAGGTGATGATCGTGATCGCCGACCCTCTCGCCAGCCTCTCTGTCTCAAAGGTACCACGGCTACTGGTACCACCACCATCCGCCAATCTCTCCCGTAACATGTGAATACGCCTCTCGCATGGAGGTATCCAATCTAGTCCTCGCCGCCGTCGTGACTCACAACATCGCAAATATCTTGCCTCAATCAGTCCAACCTCACTCAACCATTCCTAAGGCCGCACTCAACTCTCTCCGCAATCAACCATAGCTCCACCTCCTCCATATTCCCCGACCCAAGGCCGCAACTCAACCTATTTGGCCCGACTCCAAGGCCTCAACCTACCTATTTGGCCCGACCCAAGGCAACCTACCATTCGCCCGACTCAAGGCCTCAACCTACCTATTTTTCCCGACCTTAGGCCTCAACCTTTACCTATTCGCCCGACTAAGGCCTAAGGCCTCAACCCTACCCTAAGGCCTCAACCTCCACTAGCCATCGGCCCGACCCAAGGCCTCAACCAACCCATTTGGCCCGACCCAAGGCCTCAACCTACCATCTTTTTGCCCCTCCGACCATTTGCCCGACCTAAGGCCTCAACCTACCATTCGCCCGACCCAAGGCCTCACCTACTACCACCTTTCGCCCGACCCAAGGCCTCAACCTACCTATTCGCCCGACCTAAGGCCTCAACCTACCACCGCCCGACCCAAGGCCTCAACCTACCACCATTCGCCCGACCCAAGGCCTCAACCTACCAATCGCCCGACCCAAGGCCTCAACCTACCTATTCGGCCCGACCCAAGGCCTCAACCTACCATTCGCCCGACCCAAGGCCTCAACCTACCATTTGGCCCGACCCAAGGCCTCAACCTACCAATTCGCCCGACCCAAGGCCTCAACCTACCATTTGCCCGACCTAAGGCCTCAACCTACCAATTCGGCCCGACCTAAGGCCTCAACCTACCATTTGGCCCGACCCAAGGCCGCAACCACCCCATTTGGCCCGACCCAAGGCCTCAACCTACCATTTGGCCCGACCCAAGGCCTCGCCCAACCATTTTGGCCCGACCCAAGGCCTCACTCTACCGTTATGGTCCCAAGGCCCAAGGCCACAACCCAACCACTTGCCCGACCTTAAGGCCGCACCACTTCCATACCATACCCACAATCAACGCTTTTATTTTATCCATCCATCATGTACCTTTGTGTTCAATCGAGCTCACCTGCTCGTGTTTTAGCATGATTAGGGTCCTCGACTTGATCTCGTCGACCAACTTTGCCTGACCTAGACCGTGACGCTTATCTCAACCAAACCAACCATTTGCACCGCCAACATGCCTAAACGCTCTTGTACCTTACCTGTTATATACCCCGAGCTACTTCCTATGCCTTGATACCAGATTATATCACCCTTGTTTGGATAAACTATCGACCTTTGCCTATACATCGCTGGTTTGCTCACAAATCATGTACCCTAGTCATACTATTGCATTTCAACATGCGTATGCTTCCTCGACCTACCCCACCACCTTACCATCCTCTCTCACAACATATACCCTTTATCAACCCTATCCCCGATTTCCCGCTCACCCAATCTGTGATAGATTTGAGGGGGATTACCTATATCCTTAACATGAAACCACTTCATATTATTGTCCGCGCAGCTTTACAAAACAAGCTACACGACAATAAGGGGCTAATGTAGACACCAAATTCGTGTCTTACGATCCTCAGACCCACATCTCATCTCGCAACCTAACCTCATCACCTAAACCTTACACAATTATTTATTAATTACCTCATAATTGATAAATCCACATCGCCTTACCCGCCACCTCACTTGCCACCTCACCATGACTTAGCCCTAACCCTAAACTAACCTAATTAGGACCCATGACTTGGTCTAGACTCACATCCATAACTAATGCCTCCTTACTCGCACCCAAAGCCGACCTTCTACCACTTGACCAAGCCCGCAACCGATCTCTCGGAGAAAAGTAGGAAGGTGGGCTATTTTACTAAAAATAGCCTACTTTTTCCTAACCGATGCCGGTTCCTACTCGACCGCCGCTTGCTTACGCAACCGCCATCTGCCTCCTAAATGGGCTCCCAAACCAAAACAACGGATCGGAATTTCATTTTGGGAGATCACCAAGGATTTTTGAATCAAAGGAGAGTCCAAAGCGACAAGCAGAGTCCGTAACTTCACTTGACCAAGCAGAGACGAGTGAAGAAACCAAGAGTCAAGGCACCAAGGAGATCAACTGCATCTTCGCAAAAACCAAGTAAGTTACATCTCGTGCATGTCCTCCATTATAACATTTCTTATGCTTTTGGAATTACAAATTCCTCCCAAACCCGCTCGATCCATTATCCAACGTACTCATTGCCTCTACCTGCATTCTTTTGTTTCTAACCATCCCATTTCCCAAAACTATCCAAAATCAGCCATTACAAACTCCACAACCAGCCCGTAAGATCCTAGAACCCACCGGATCGGGTTATCGCAATCGCCATCGGTTATAGGTAACCGCATCGGCCCTTTGATCAAAACCAGAAAAACAGCCTTTCCCCTACCTGGGCTTCAACCAAGCAATTTAATTGATATTTTACAAGATTTTGTGTTAACTCATATCGGCAGGGGAACCGACCACCTTCAAAGGAAGTTTCATATTTCCCGGCCCAAGGCAGTTCCCTCATTTACTATCTAATCAAAATCTTGTGGTCTTGTGTTCTTATTTGCAGTAGTCCTTCCAAGACAAAAAGGAGTTCTTCGCAGTCACCCGATCTTTCTCTACGGTACGCGCACATCATCTCGACATTCTACAGTATTCCTCCTAACCCTAACCTTATACATCCTTTGAAATATGAGAGACCAATTCATTTATGGGAGCACATGATTGAGAGATGAGACTATGATGCACCCCTTAAATTAATATTATATGGCACAAAAATGCAACAAAGGCATTACATAATACCAAAAGGACCTCACTTATATATGTGGCAGAGAATCACAAGCAAGAGAGAGAATCACAAGCAAGATATCGTGCTACAAAATATTATAAATATCTAACTATGCCTCCAGTGATTATCCTCTCGTGATTTCTCGTGTTCTTTTACTATATTATATTTTATGTAAATGTGCATTGAAATCTATCAATTCTTAATAATGTTTACTTTATTCTAATATTAATATGTATTTCCTTCATATAGTTTTCTCCTAAAAGTTGTTTTCATATTATAGAATATATGTAAATAAAAATTAGAAGTTAAATTAGAAGAATAGAGATAAAATTTACTTTGTTTTAGAATGGGAAGTTCCCCATTCTCACAACCTTTATAGATTTATTAAAATGATTATGTTTAATATTTCTTGGGCATATGCCCATTCTCATATAGAAATCATAGAAGATGAATATGGATAAAATTAAATATGTTTCGAAGAGGTATTAAATTGATTAAGCTCAATATTGCTTGTATTTGAATGTTTATATTGAGAAGATGCTCATTCTCGATAAAAACATTTTTTTCTTTGTATTGAATTGGCATATGCCCATTCTTAGACAAACAAGCATTTTTGTCTTGTATTAAATTAGAAGATGCCCATTCTCATATAGGTATCACAGAAGAAGAGTAGAGATAAAATTCACTTTGTTTTAGAATGGGAAGTTGTGAATTCTCACAGCCTTTATGGAGGTATTAAAATGAATATGTTCAATATTTCTTGGTCTTATGCCCATTATCATATAGCAATCATATAAGAATAATATAGATAAAATTAAATTTGTTTAAGAATGGGAAGATGCCCATTCTCACATCCTTTATACTTGTATTGAATGGGTAGATGCCCATACTCAGAAAAATTAAATTTGTTTTAGAATGGGAAGTTTCCCATTATCACAACATTTACAGAGGTATTAAAATGATTAAGTTCAATATTTCTTTTATTAGAATGTTTAGAATGGGCATATGTCCATTATCACACAAACAAACATCTTTATCTTGAATGGAATGGGTAGATGCCCATACTCATAGGAATTTTTTTTTATAGAATGGGAAGCTTCCCATTATCACATCCTTTACAGAGGTATTAAAATGATTAAGTTCAATATTACTTAGTTTTAGAATGGACATATGCGGATTCTCATGCAGACAAACATTTTTATCTTGAATGGGCAGATGCATATTCTTAAGTAACATCTAATCATAATGATTGTGTTTAGGACTATAGACCTTGAAGTCATAGACAAATATTATTTCTGAGTCAATATCTAATCATGAGAACGAGGGTCTAAAAATCTCAAAATAATGGACTTGTGAACATATATAAACCTTAATGTTAAATATTTTGAGAGGGACAAAATAGGTTGCAAACAGTTTTGGTGCATGGTTACGAACAATTTGAACATGTTTTTGATAAGAGTATTTAGTCTTTGATGTATTTTTCTTGTGAGACTACAATATAATAGTGTGAGGTTTTAAGTTTGAACAACTTATACAGTCTTGTAGCAGAGAATTTTGAGTGTGCAATGCATTCTAACTTGTGATTTTGGTGAGAGATTTGATCAAGAGGTTGGTATATGTGAATGAGGAGGATATATATTGTAAGTATAGATCCCAAATCATCTTAGAACATTGAGGCAAGGTATATTTGATCATTATTTGTTAACAATAAAGAAGAAAAACTCCAAGAAGCTCTAAAATCTGACCTCTATCTGTGTGAACAACTATGTGTTTGTAATCAACATATAGGTAGAGAAAGGGTTTTGATGATAATTTTTATTGATTAATATGAGGCTTTAGATTTTATGGAATGTGAGGAAAAAATTAAGAAATCCTATTTTTTCCCTCTCAGGTTTGAACAGAGTTGGTAACCCTTAGGTTAGGGTTAGAGAAGATAAATCTTGATTTTATCTATAACGAACCATTGAATTTTCTTAAAAACATTTCCAAACATTTTTGAAGTGGTTGTCTAAGTGTTTTTGATGTAATTAAACTGAATTTAGCATTATCCTATGAGTTATCTATGAAAAATTCCTTTTATAGTTTACTACACCTAAAGGAACAAGGTCATGTTGTGAAGAAAGTGCAAATGTTGATAAGTGTTAAGGCCTGATACTTCTTGGTTAAGAAAAAGAAGATAAAGACTAGTTAAAACCCTCATCGGTCGACTTTGAAGTACCTTGGAGTGAGTGTTAAGTGTGAAAAATATTTTAGAGAGGCTACAAGGACTTTAGCAAGTGTAGGACTTTGAAGTACCATTAAGACAAAGTACAAGGTACTAGTGATGCTATTTGTTTTTATGAGGGAGAAATTGATTTCTTGAAGGATTGGAAAAGGTGATTAAATCCAATTTTGTACCTTAGATAAGTTGTAGGTATCAATGTAACTAAGAATTTGGTCTAAGACTCCTTGTCTTAAGGGGAGAGTGATTGAGTTGAGATTGGAAGCCATATGAATTGTTGGTTGATGTTACATGAAGGGGAGCTTACAAACATGGTAAGTTGAAAAATAAAGTAATTCTATCCCTTATCATATAGAAATCACAGAAGAAGAATATAGAAAAGGAGTAGCCCATTCTCACATCCATTATAGAGGTTTTAAAATGATTAAGTTCAAAATTTCTTGTATTGAATGGGCATATGCCCATTCTCATATAACAATCATATATTCTTCTTCTCTGATTCCTATATGAGAACATGCATCCACCAATTCAATACAAGATTGAACATAATCATTTGAATACCTCTATAAATTATGTGAGAATGGGGAATGGACCTTCTAGAATTGTATACACACACACACACATATATATATATATATATATATATATATATATATATATATATATATATATATATATTCATAAAAAGACCCCGCCATAAATTCGCCTAGTCCTAAACTCCGAATGTAGAATTAGTATCGTAGGTAAATGGAATCATGACAGTTAACAGCTACCGAGAAGATATTTTCATTATTTTGACTTAATAATAAACTTGGATTTAAACCTACAAGAACTTAATCACTCAGTATGGTGGTATTAATAGCAAACTGAACATTTCCTTTCTTGTAGAATACAAAATGAACATTTTCCTCAATACCCCACTCTATACTTACATAAAAATTGACACCCATGTTGGCAGATTAGCTTGACAACCATCATGTGTGTGTGTGTGTGTGTGATACAAGAACCGTAAAAGGTGAACTACATAACGTGAATAATATATTCTTCTTCTATGATTCCTATATGAGAGGTATTAAAATGATTAAGTTCAATATTGCTTGTACAAACACACTTCCCATTCTCACAACCCATTTGAAAAAATATTAAATTATATATATAGTATGACGAGAAATACATAAGGTTTGATCCATCTCGAGGGTATGTAGTGCAGCACTAGGCTCTGCCATGGATTGTCCAGATTAGTATAATGCAATTATAAATAATTACAATACAAAAATTGTTTTTTTGTGTGATAAATTTCTTGTACAAACACACTTCCCATTTTCACAATCCATTATAAAAAGTATAAAATTACACACACACACATTGTATGAGGAGAACTACATAAGGCTTTATCCCTTTCAAGGGTATGTAGTGAAGCACTTGGCTCTACCAGGGATAGTCCAACTAGTATAATACAATTATAGATAATTACAAGACAATTTTTTTGTTTGTATGAGAATGGGATTGTGCCCATTATAAACATTATTACACAAGCAATATTATCTATCTATAAAGGCTATGAGAATGCACAACTTTCCATTCTAAAACAAAGTAATGTTTGTTTGTATGAGAATGGGCTTGTGCCCATTATAAACATTCTTACACAAGCAATATTTTCTATTTATAAAGGTTGTGAGAATGCACAACTTCCCATTCTAAAACAAAGTAAATTTTATCTCTATTATTTAATTGAGAATGAGCTTGACATGAAGAGTTATAGTTTAATTTTTTTACAATGGTAGTTGTTCATCTTGCAAGGAAAGAAAACTAGATGATATTCTTCATGGGAAGAGTTAGAAACATTCATGCTTGTGAACATATTGGTGTTTCTAAGAAATTTCCTTGATATCTTTTTCCTCGACAAGCCAAAACAGTCCAACAATAGAGATAGATCCCAAAAGAGAAAGAATAAATAATAATCAAACAAATAGATCACTTGCAATAACATCGTGGTGAATCTTACCATTCCCAAGAACTCCACTTCCTTTGAAAACATTAATTGCCAATAATATTTCCATTTTTGCGTGGATAAGCTTGCTCTACAAACAAACATTTTTACCATGTATTGAATGGGCATATGCCCATTCTCATATACCAATGAAAGAAGAAGAATATAGAGAAGAAGTTTCCCTTTCACACTTCCTTTATAGAGGTTTTAAAATGATTAAGTTCAATATTGCTTGTATTGAATGGGCATATGCCCATTCTCATATAGCAATCATATATTATTCCTCTATGATTCCTATAGGAGAATAGGCATCCACACATTTAGTATAAGATTGAACATAATCATTTGAATACCTCTATAAAGTATATGAGAATGGGGAATGACCCTTTTAAAAGGTGAACTACATAAGGCTTGATCCCTCTTGAGGGTATGTAGTGCAACACTTGGATCCATCAGGGATAGTTCAACCAATATTAAGGAATTATGAATAATTAAAGAGAATTACATAAGGAAAACTACATAAGGTTTGATCTCTCATGAAATTGTAAGTTTTAAAGAGTGTTATACCTAGAGAAAAGTATTAATTGGCCAAGTAAAAGGTAGTCTTTGAAGTCTTTGATCATTCTAACCTTGGTCATAGATTGCAAGTGATCTAGGCTCAGATCGTACATCCGTTATGTAACATATCTCTCACACAAATAATTTTTTTATCTTGAATGGGCAGATGCTAGTTCTTATGTAACATCTATTCTTCTTCTATGATTCCTAAATGCAGGGGATTTTTTTAGTGTAAAATATTTGTAATATGGTGAAAATTCCCTTTTAGGAAAATTTGAAAAGGTGATTTTTTCAAACGGGTCAGTGTCTTGTTCACCTAAAATTTATAGTATAATATTTTTTAGGGATCGGCTTTGTCTACCATTTAAAACATCTCCTATATAAACCTAGGTGATTTTATAGGTAGTATACTAGTAACTTACTACTAGTTGAGGTATCAACATATCAAGTACAATGAACTTACAAATTCTAAGCACCAATACATAGTGCAGATTAGCTTTGCAATGTCAGGTGACAAGGGCTATTTGTTGATGCTCAATGAGTGTTATTTGCTGACGCGCGATGAGGTTATTCGATGATGCGTGATAAGGGTTAGGCTATTGATGGCGACGCATGACACTCTTGTTGTTAACACATGACATAGTATTACTAACATGTGACATACTCGTTTTGTGACGCATGAAAAATGTCATACTATTGATGCATGACAAGGGTTAGGTTGTTGACATATGACATCAAGTTTTTTTGACACACTACACTATTGTTGTTGATGCATGACACAATATTTTTGATGCATGACATATATTTTAGTGACACATGACAAAGGTTTAACTTTGCTATTCAAAACAATAGAAACTGGTAGTGCTCAAGACCCAAAAAGTAACAAAAATATTAGAAGTCCCTATTCAAGTATTTTGGAAACTCTATTGCTAGAAATATCATAACCACTAACACCCATACAAATGCCACTGTAAATCAATTAGAGTACATATTGTGTGGAAGGTATTATTGAAGTGGACATGCATTCTAGCATAGTATCAACCAAATGACACCTATGATGATACCATGCCAGAGCTTGAAGATATTCCTGTTGAGATGCCAGAGCTTGAAGATATTCCTGTTGAGGTGTAACCAAGAGTGCATCAAGATATCTCAAATACAAATACTCAGAAAAATGGAACACAAAAATCAAATGCAAATTCTAGTTCATGAAAGAGGAAACCAAATGATTTTGATATTCCTCAAAATTCTGCTCGTAAAAGTAAAACATTGAAAATGAACAAGAATATATGGACACTTGGGAGGACATACAAGTTTGAGTGGGCTACCAAATTTACTTTTATCAAACCTGTACAACCAGATAATTTAGAAGATATACCATTTGAATGTACATGTATAATATGTACGTGGAAATTGGGAAAGAAACAAAAAATGCAACTAAAGCTGGACACAATTGAAAAACACTATGGAAAACAATATTTGATTGTAATGGGGGAGGATGGCCAAAAATTAAAAAAAAAAAGGTGGAAAACTGAAAAAGAATGCATGCATGTTAAATACACAATAGAGTATGAAATAGATCAGAAAAGATGCAGACATCTTGTGAAAAAGGGAGGAACTATCACATCGCAAATTGGTAAGATGAATCAATCAAATTTGCATGCTAAACTCATACATCTCTCTACTTTACTCCAAATCCTTAAGAAAGGAAGACCGATTTTAGATTTCCTTGATTTCAAAGTTTTGTTTCAATATAATGGAGTCCACAATGTTCCTCGCCTCTCATTGGTCGACAACAAAGTGCATGGGAAATGGCTAAATGCCTTGCAATGATAGAGAAGGAAGATTTGAAAGAGAGTGTAAAAATTCAAAGTTTATCTCTCTATCAATTGATGAAGTGACAATAGTTGACAACATTGCATGGGTATGTATCCATGTTTATACTTTATAAAATCTTACAAGGACACCGCATTTGTTGGGTTTTATGAAAGTGGTTGAAAATTGTAATGCCGAAAACCTACATAAAATAGTTGTTTATCACTTGAAATATATTGCTAGAATGACTGATTATGAAATTGATACAAAGTTGGTATGTGTTGGAGTAGATGGTGCATCAGTCATGTAGGGTCACCAAACTGGGATATGTGTTCGATTGCAAATGACAAGGCCCCTTATACGCTAGCAATTCACCGTATGTCTCACAAAATGAATATAGCATATAAAATGGTTAAAAACTATGAAAATGTTGCTAAAGAAGAAGAACTTATGAGAGAAATGCATGCCTCTCTCGAAAGAAACCCAAAGAAATTTCTTGAGTTTCAAAATTTACAATTTGAATTACAGACGGAAAATAATGTCTCAAGGATGTTGACACAAGTTGAATTTCTTTGTATGAGCCTGCATGCAAAATTCATGAGGAGTATCCATCGTTGGTTGGTTTCATGCAAAAATATTGTCATGATGTTGATAGGGTGAGGGACTTGTTATTCCATTTATTTGATTTGGAAACATTTATTACATTGGTTGGCATTCTTCTAATGTTGAAGGAGATCAATACATTGATGAAGCATGTACAAGACAAATTAATTTATATTTTTGATTTTATATGGATGAGAAAAATGGTATGTCAAAATCTTGATGTCTTGTACACTTCCCAAGATAGTTTTGATACACCTATTTTTGATAACTGGAAAGTTTTATTAGATCTTAAGAATCCCAATAATTATTTGAGATTTAATATCCATGATCACCTATGTATCAATGTTAATGGGAGAGAGATACCACTGCACATTTTACAAAAACGTCAAGATATTATAGGATCGGAAAGAGAAGAAGTTCCTGTGACACATAATATGTTTGATTATGTTATAGTTGAAACAAGAATAAAACTTAGAAAATTTTAGAATCCTTATCATCAAAAATTAGAGAATGTTTCAAAGAAAGATAAAATTCTTGAAGCAATGGGTGTGATGAATCCAAATTTTTGGAATATTGAAGGTGCTCATGTAGAGTTTGTAAGTAATATTTTCCATAAATCCATGGGTATAATAATGGATCATTTCACCAAGACGTCAGAGGTCAAGGGTATCAAAATCAAAGGTATACTTGAATATTGATTTAATAAAGTCTCAATAAACTGATTTTGCAATGACAATGAGGACCCAATATAAATTATTAGATGAACCTTCTGAGAGTGGTGCTATTATAAGGCTCTAGCAAAGAATCTACCAAATTAATGTGTTACAAGAAGACATCAATGAATATTTTCTATTATATGAGTTGTGCCAAATAATGATTTTGGGATCTATGTAGGATGAAACAGTTTTCAAAGGCTTTATCTTTTATAAAATAAAACCGAGAAACAGTTGGATAAAAATCTTGAAAGTTACATGAGGTGTTATGTTTCTCTCTTCTCCTTTGAAACCTTTCCTTTCAACAGAGTAATTGTGCATTGGAATTCCTTTTTTAAAGAAGATGTGTAAATAATGCATCTACGAGTACAAATATTCTCAACGATGACACTTGTATTAGTGCATTGTCAAAATTTGCAGATGCAAATAGCAACTATGAAGAAGCTATTGATAATGGATTGTTTCAAATTTAAATAGGTATCACCTTGACCTTACTTTTATTTTTTTCACCTTAAATTTTAACTATTGTTATTTATTCAATTTCATATTAATAGATTTGAATATAAAATTTTATAGTTAGACGTAACACAATTATAACTCTACAGATGCAAATATTGACTATGAGGAGGATTTTTAACATATTTTGTTTCAGCTCTAGTTATCATTGAAGATGTTACATGTATATATATTTACATTTATTTAAATACAATTATTTATAAAAATTTATTTTATTTAATTGGTATTTTGGATTTTTCAAACTGCTTTGATGTTGTGTTTGTGACATGCATTTGTCGAATACTAATTTGTAAGGCCTTCAAAGTTCAGATCTGCATATTCTTCCACTCTTATTCTTGACACTTGTGTCGCCGTCAACATGCACAGGTTCTCGTTTGCTTTAATTTTCTTTAATCTTTCTATTTCTTCCTTCATCTTCTCAATCAATATTTCATCTTTTCTTTATCGAAAACGTGGGTTGATATCCATCTGAGGAAGCTCTCACTTTTGGGGACTCGAAATTGTCAAGAAACTCACCCATCTATATTTTAATCCATTTTTCATGTTGAGTTCTCTTGGATTCAAAGGTCATCTAGCTCATTACGAAGGATGATTTCTCATTTTCCTTCCATATGATTTTTCACCCATCTAGAAGACAAGAGGTACCTTAAACCCTATCATAGCTGGAGTTTTAACAATCATGTTTAATTTATTTTGGTATTTGCAAAATGCTTTGATGTAGTGTTTGAACTTTGTGGCATGCATATTTAGAAAACTATTTTTTAAATATCATAATTAGATGTAAATAAATAAAATTTAAACATTAAATCAAATGCATTCCATGAGATTCTGAGAAGAAACTAAAACATGCAATTAGAGGTAACGTGAAGAAACCTGTTACAAAGGTAATGTGAAGAAACCTATTACAGAGTTCAAATTTTACAAGTAGAGAGATGAAGAGAATCATTACATGAAATATTGAATGTACTCAGGTCATGTGAAATCATAAATGAGTGCGTCAAATTACATGTAAAAATTGATATTCCCAAAAAACATTGCATTTACAAGTAGAGAGAAGAAGATTTTGAGAAGGTTTAAATGTGAAGAAACTTGATACGAGTTCAAATTTTACAAGTAGAGAGAAGAATATTTTACTGTATTAAGATGTCTCTATCATACCACATTCTAAATTTTCTTAAAACATAATTGTTTAAATCCATTATCATCATCCATGATTGTGCTAGCAGCTACATCTATGTCCAAATACAATTCATCATCATCCATATCTACTCTAATGTCATCATCCACATCTAATGTCATCATCATTACAAGTAGAGAGAAGAAGATTTTGTTGTATTTACTTTGAAGAAAAATAATACCACCCGATGTTTAAATCCATTATCATCATCCATGAATCATGATTATCATCTATCACTATTATATTTGTAACCATCACATCCATATCAAACATAAACACCATATACAATCTAGAATTTCTATATATAATATATAACAAGATATAAAAATCCAGATTGTAACATAATACGTGTAAAAAATGAAATTACATGAAAATTAAAACCATTGCATCATATATTCAACTCCAAACATTCTTCAAATTAAATAAATATTCAAGTTTCATTCTTCAATATATAAAATATTTCAAGTTTCAACTTTTCAAGTTCCCCACACCCACTGGACTAGTCACTATTTGCTCAATCATTAACAAGTTCCCCAGCACCCACCGACTCTTTCCTTTTGAGTTTCTATAGTGCTTTTGTGCCACTTTCCCCAATGGATTTCCCTCCTATATTCTTTGCTTGAATAATTCCATAACTAACAAGATCCTCTCGCAAAAATGTCTAGATTCTTTACGATTGCTTCTTCTTCCTTTGTAGCATCTCCATGGGATGTCAAAGAAGGATCTGTAGCTGCCTATTCCTTGAAACAAATATCCGGGTCAAATCCATTCTCTTTAATTATCCTCTTAAGTGTATTGTTTTGTTTGTTAACCAAAACAATATTTTCCTTCATCTTCATTGATGCGGATAAACTGTTCTTAGTGGTTTCCAAGTGAACTTGGAACACCTTTGCTTGACTCTTTAAGTTTTCATATTTCAATTGCAACAAAAATAAAATAGTGAGCTCAATTAAACATATTACTAAAATAATAAATTAATAAAAATATTGTTTCAAATTGATAATACTTACAACTCTATCTCTTTCGGCATTTGTAATTTCCACCAAATATTTGTCCTTTGACCATTTGTTGAAATAGGTATGAGCTTCAACACTAATATTTTCTAATTTATTCAAAACTATATCTAAAAATTTATCATTATAACTATTTTTATAAGTGACCATCCCACCCTTTGCTTGGATGAGTAAGGAGTCCATCTTGGTGGTTGATTTTTGATCATGAGATATAAACCTGTCCCTTTTCCAATGGTTATCATAACAACTTATTATATCATTGATTAATAATTTCTCCCTTCACTCCCATTTTATGAGTTGACTTATATGAGGCATAATAAAATATTTGACGTGGGCTTCACAATCATAACCAATCAAGCTCTCCCAAGGAATTGAAGGCAATTTTTCACTATCTATATCCGAAGAGGATGTCAATGATGGAGAGGTATGGGGGCTTTCGGGTCAAACAACATCTGCTACCTCTTTTTGCCTTTAGATGCCCTGATCCTATTTATGATAAAATTAAAAAATATTAAAATTGTATGTGATAAAAATTAAAAAGAGACGAGAAATTGAAATGTATCAATAGTAAATATAGCACATTGAAATGGAAATATACCACTGGCCTTGAATCATATCTCATGTGTTAAAAACCTGTTGGGTCATCGCTATCAATGCCAAAATAATATTCATCTAAATTTATATTATTTAAAACTGATTGCCCATTGTGCTGGGTAAGCCATCAAAAGAGAGGGTTAGAATTGGAAATGAAGAGGGAATGTTTAGTGTCCCGCTAGGGGCCGGAATTGACATCATGCATTTACCAATGGTATTTTTACCTGAACCTCTTATGGGAATTTTGAATCGTAATGATGTTGTTGGTGGAGGACGTGGTGGTGAAATTGTTTGAATAGACGATGAAGGACTGCTATGTATTGTAAAGTCTAAGAAAGCAATCATTACTAACTTATATGAAAAACTATTAAAAACTACAAAAATCAATAAAGTTATACCTTGTTGAGGGGCAACCTGTCGTTGTACCGAGGTGGCCATGTCGAGTTTGAATTGATTGTGTTGGTGGAGTAGGGTGTTCTAATTTCTTTGGTTGAGAATCAAAATTGCACGTGATTGGACTGAGTGAGTGGGTGATGCTTGTTGAGAAGCATGTGCTTGCGATAGTCCAAAGTCCCTGCAAGTGCAACATCTGCATGTCAATTCAATATGGTAAATGGTAAATGGTAAATACTAAATGGTAAGTGGTAAGTGTAAACCTATATTGAATGTTAAGGGTATTACGTCTCTGTCATTTAACTAATGCAAACACTTGGGGGTTAGGTGATGAGTGAGCTTCCATTTCAAATTGGGAATCTCTCGACACCTCAGTGTGTTGTTGGCCTCTTCCTCTTGATGTTTCTTTTTTTTTGGAGAATCGAAGTACATTATGTTAGTAGAGAGAAGAAGATTTTTCACACAAGTGAAAAATCAAGACAATAACCTTACTAACATCGAAATATAAAATATTAACCTGTTGTTCTTCAAATGGAATTGAAAAATTCTTCATTGTGTCATTCATGCAAGTGGGAGTTGGTTGGCCTTTTAAATTAAAATACGCCTCGTAATAAAGACCAAGGAGATAGTGGAATGAATAATTAGTTTTTCAAAGTCTTGCATTTGTAATGTCAACTTTTATCTTATTAGATAAAAATGTGCACCAATCAATTTTTGCTTTTCGATTGATGCAAGAATGTATGCAATAGCCTAATTTGGAATATTAGTTTTCCAACCCTGCAGAACAATTCTAGCTTGAAAAAAATAAATCATGGTAGCAAGAAAGTGGTGTGTAATTCCTTGCATATCTACTCCTTGTCTTGACTTGTTGACATGAGCTACAAAAATTCATTGAATTAATATCAAAATAAAAATCTTTCAAATGAAAGCAGGTTACACATACAATCAACATGGAAACCAAAACAAGATTCGAGGTAAATCTTATCATCTTCAGTGAGGGTTGCTTTGGTTGTTACTATGGGTGAATTTTTAAATGGAAGGCCTATCAATCGATGGATATCAACTGGATCAACACTGAACCTAAATGTACGACCATATTCTAAAGTAACAAAAATGATTGTCTTCTATATTAAACAATGATAAAAGGTAGTTAAGAATGTCATGATCTATCTCAAATTGGGGCATGTTAATGAGCCCTATGAATTCACATGCTTCTACAAAATCCTTATATTTTTCATTCATTTGCAAAACATTATAAATGTGTGGGCACATCAAGCTCCTATATTGAATCTTTCCCTTAGGTAGGACTTGGGGGTTTCAATGCCTGGTTAGTTTGATGTTTTGTTTGATCTTGAGCTTGAGCAACCATGAGTACTTGAGCTTGATTCGAGACCTAGAGTTTGTTTTGTGTTTGGCTGGTGTGTTGATGTATGGTACCTATAGCAGTTAGCACTGGGAGAATGGAGAAACAATTTGTGATATGGGAAGTGTGAACATGAAAATGAGGGTCGAGGGGTATTTATAGGGAAAATATTAGGGTTTTAAGATGTGTACGCATGATAACAAGAATTTTTGACATGAGACAAGTAAGAATGGTTGACACGCATAAAAAAACTTGTTATCATGTGAAAACAAGTGTTATTGATGCATGTTAACCATTCTTGTTGTCACGCATCAAAAAGAAATGTTGAATCTCATCAAAAATAGTTGTTGATGCATTTCAACAACCCTTGCTATCATGTGATAACAAGGTATGTTGATGTGCATCAACAACCCTTGCTATCATGTGACAACAAAGGGTTGTTGATGCGTGTCAACAAGCCTTGTTGTTACATGACAACATGGGTTTCTAACACATGTCAATAAGCATTGTTTTTGTGCGTCAACTACACATTAAAAAACCTTATTTTATGATTCTTCTTAAATAATACATGTCTTTATGTCCTAGCTCCTATCGCTTGCTCTCCTAAAAATGTTCGCAAAAATTTGTTCTGAAACCTAGGAAAATTCACCTTCTCGCGAAAGTGGTTCCAAGTATATTCACCAGGGATTTTCCACCTCCAATTTACCAGAGACTTCTTAAAATTAACACTTCCAAAATGATGTAGAGAAAATTTAAAATTATTCCTATATTCACCTTTCTTGAGTTTGTAAGTAATTACTTAACTCTGTCTTTGCATAAGAGGATCCACAATAAGCCTACAATGGCTAGAAACTTACAAGAATTCTAAAATTGATACCTAAAGGGACCTTATCACCTCCATGATTTGGTTTAAATTGCTTCAAATTCTTCCCACAATATTATTCCATCCATGGAATAGATCATTAATCCTTCAAACTATCTTGGCTCTCACCTCCCTTAACTTACTCCTTCCTTTGGTTTCACTAACTATTGCAATAACAAGGAATTGTAGGTCATTGAATATTCAAAAATATTTCTCATCATTCTCACCTATCCAACATCTCAAATCACTATTATAAGCTTAAATAAAATGCTTTAAAAAGACTCCAAACTCTACCTTTCACCGACTTGCCTTTAATTGGTCCTCTGTGGTCTCAAGAACACACATCTTTATCACACCTAGGTTAAGAACTTATAGAGATACCCACAATGCCTTATAAGATACTTTAGTTTCCTCTCAATACCCTTTATATACTTTCAAAATATTAGAACTTAAATCCTTGCACAATTGTTGTTATTCCACTTTTTGCAATGTTTTCTTTATAAGAGCTAACTAGGCCATACTGACAGTCTTGCAACCCCTCTAAATTTTAATTAAAAAAATTCCAAGACATAAAATAAATCATTCTGAGGACCCATTATTGAGTTCTAGATTCTTTGGAAATTTCATATCTTATCTCAAAGTTTATGGTATACTTCCTTTGTAAAAAACCCACCTATCTAGCTTTTGACTGTGTTTCAGACCTCTTTACGAATTGTCAAGAAAATCTCAAAAATTAACCTTGGAAAATCCAAAATAATTTTTTCATCTCTCAAGGGAATCTCTTAACATGATTAATTCCAATATAAGGAAAAAAATAACTTGGTTGTCTACCTCAAAGTTCATGCCCTAGCTCAAACTAATGAAACCCTCTCAATACACCCGGTAAGGATTATTTGGTTATAAATTCTTCAAATAGTTTATTCAAACCATGAAATTTTAAGTTAAGGTTTTTTCATCCTAATGAAATATATTTTCTTACCATAAATGATAAAAGAACACGTCAAATCCCTTTTCATGCATTTTTTCAAGATGTCTTTCCTTGCGTAAAACACACAGTTTCACACAACTTTATCATGCATTATTCCAACAATATAAATGAAACCTCTTCCAATGCATCAACGTTATTGGTACATCAAGAATCCTCTTCTTTATAACTATGTGTCCCTCTAATAATTTATTAACATGGTTGAGATCCTATGTACAATTCAACATAACACTTCATAGTTGCACACACAAGTCTATTCTTTTCAACATGCATGTAAGTTTCACAAAAACCATTAATCAGAGTCCATGCACTATATTTTGTTAAGAAATAAATCATAAAAACTCATATCACACACTTATCACCACATGCATCGACAAGAATTTCCTCACTTTGCATTACTTAGGAGTTATTACAATCATCTATGTTCACCAAAAACAGAGTATGAGAACAAACATCAATCTAATGCACACACACACAAGGTTTCATTAGTATTTACACCATTGAATATTTCCTATACTATGAGGATAATATTTTATTTATTAATTCAAACTAAGAAATGAATCCCAAGAGGCAAGGTAAACCTACAAATGAGATTCCCCCACACACATATATATTAATAAACTTCTTCATACAATATGAGTGAGTTATTCTCTACTACCTCCTCCTACATGAGAAATGGATCTCCAAGAAAACCCTACTTCCTTTCTAAACTCGAGTTCTAACATGCATGCACCTACTCCAATAATTTAACTACCTTTTTCCTTGTGACTCTTGAGATTCCATCCATGAGGGCTCTTAACCGCCCCTTTTTCATTATTGTAAGCATATTAATGATGCACAAGAAAACAAGACTCAATACACACCCTTAATACCTAATAATACACATAAAAACTCTAACCAACACCTCATTCTCTTTGACATACCTTTATAATGGAATTACATCTTTTGGAGGGAACCAATCCCATTTAAAATTCAAATTTAATCCCACTCTTAATTCTTTCTCCCATGATTTCACATGACCTCATAGATTGGAAAATTGATACTTTAATGCTTCCTAATGATGCTCCTGCATCATACTCCCATGGTGGAGAAAAAAGTGTTCCTACACTTTTGTTGCTTGTACATGTATTCATCTTTATAGCTGGTCCTTTGTCTTCTTCCTTAGCTCCCATAGTTCTTAGATTCTTCATAACACACGAGTCCCATGTAGTTGTGTTTGGTCTTCCATTTTATTTGGCATTGTTCACATTCCTCTTGAGCTCCATTATTTATCTCCTCATTTTCATGCTTCCATCTTCCATACCTACATATATAAACAAAAAAAACAATAAAAGCATGTTGCTCCTCATTTTTATGCTACTCCTCACCCATGTACATTCCATACAAATCATGTAATTATTATATTTCTTGTCATAATATGTACTTTCTTTACCTTTCACTTGCATATTCTCATCCATCTTCATACTATGTTGTCCTACACCTGTGTTTTCTTCACCTTTACTTACATTTTGTTCATCTTGTGCCCAAGAATCCACTGTATTCTTATCCATACCTACATTTTCCACTTGTCCATCCAAATCATCTAATAAACTTTGTAAAATATCATCCATATCAGTCACAAAACCTTCATCACATTTTTTTCATCATCATGCTTGTCATTTTCAAATTCCCAACTGAAGTCTTCTTGAAAAATTTCAAAGAATTCACCCACAATGTCATCAATACCCATTAACAAATCATTAATTTTTCTTACCTTGTCTGTATACTTTGCTTGCTCCACTTCTTTTCCATTTGAAGTCTAAATTATTTCCATGAGTTCATCTCCTTGGTTCTACATTTCATCTTCATTTTTATTCTTGTCAACCTTATATTCTTTCTTTTTCTCTTATCTCAGATTTTCCTCTTCACTCTTGATCATCCTCTTCAACTACAATTTCTGATTTCTTCTTATAATCTGCATCACGGGCCATTGTACCTTCTTCTTCATTAGAAAATCAAGTTTGTACCTTGGGTTTTCCATCATTATCTTTGTCAACTTCTCTATATCTACTCTCATCCTCTCTATCTCTACCGCATTCAATCTTCATGCTTTATTTGCTTCTCTTTCTTCTTGGATTCTCTTGCTTTCTTTCTCTCTAGTTATTCTTATTTTTTCTTGTTGCTAAATATCTTCACTAAATATATTACCATCTCTTCTTGATCCATTTTATCTCCTGACAATTCTATTTCACCTTTCCTTTTCTCTTCCACACCTCACCTTGGCCTCACTAGGTCTTTTGGTGTCTTCACTTTCTATTCTCAACTTCACACTTCTCTTCACCTATCACTTTATTCACTACACACACTTCCACACACTGTTAGCCACAAAAGTATATATATTCAAATCTCAAACCAAATCATAATAAAATCTAGGATTTGATACTAAATGATACAAAGAAAATTTAAAAACTTTCCTATATTCACCTTTCTTGAGTTTGTAAGCAACTACTTAACTCTATTTCTGCATAAGAGGATCCACAATAAGCCTAAAATGAATAGAAAATTACAAGAATTCTAAAAATGATACCTAAAGGAACCTTATCACCTCCATTATATGGTTTAAACTACTTCAAATTCTTCCCACAATCTTATTTCATCCATCGAATATCTCATTCATCCTTCAAACTATCTTAGATCTCACCTCCCTTAACTTACTCCTTTCTTTGGTTTCACTAGATTTTTCAATAAAAGGAATTTTATCTCATTTAATATTCACAAGGATTTCTCATCATTCTCCCCTATACTACATCTCAAATCACTGTTAGAAGCTTCAATAAAATGAATAAAAAATACTCCAAACTCTACCTTTCATTGACTTTCCTTTATTTGCTCCTCCCTGCTCTCAAGAACACACACATTTATCACACTTAGGTTAAGAAATTAGAGAGATAAAAAAATTCCTTATCACCTCCTTTAGTTTCATATTAATACCCATGATATGCTTGCAAAATTTTAGAACTTAAATCCTTCAACAACTCCTGCTATTCCACTCTTTGCAATTTTTGCTTTAGAAGAGCTAACTAGCCTGGGGCAGTCTTGCAACCCCTCTAACTTTTCATGAAAACTATTATAAGACATAAAATCAATAATTTTGAGGATTCATTATTTATTTATATAGTCTTGGGAAATTTCAAGTTTTATCTCAAAATTTATGGTTTACTTCCTTTGTAAAACAACCCACTTTACTAGCTTTTGGACTGTGTTTCAGGACCTCTTTCCAAACTGTCAAGAAAATATGAAAAATTAACCATGGAAAATCCAAAATTATTTTTACATCTCTTAAGGGAATCTCCTAACATGATTAATTCCAAATATTAGGTTAAAATACATTTGTTTGCTACCTCAAAGTTCATGCCCTAGCTTAAACTAATGAAACCCTCTCAATACACCCAACAAGGATTATTTGGTTATAAATTCTTCTTATATTTTCTTCAATCAACGAAATTTTGACTGAAGGTTTATGTCATACTAATTAAAGATATTTTATTATCAGTAAGGATAAAGGAACACATGAAATCCCTTTTCAATAATTTTTCTCACTGTCTTTCCCTGGGTAAACCACATAGTTTCATACAACTTTATCATTTATTCTTCCAACAATATAAATGCATACTCTTCCAATGCATCAATGTTGTTGGTACATAAAGAATCTCTAGTTTTTACCTAGGGATCCATCCAAGAATAAATTAACATGGTTGAGATCTTATGCACAGCTTCAACATAGCACTTCACGATTGCACACACAATTGATTCTATTCAACTCGCATGTAGTTTTCACAAAACCATAACTCGAGTCCATGCAATATATTTTATTAAGAAATATATCATAAAAATCATCACACACACTTCTCACCACGTGCATCAGCCAAGTAGTTCCTCAATGCATTACTTAGGATTTATTATAGTCATCTATGCTCACCCAAAACAGTATGAGAACAAACATCAATAAAATGCAAACACACGCAAGGTTTCATTAGTACTTATACCAATGAATATTTCCTATAATGTGAGGAGAATATTTTATTTATTAATTAAAACTTAGAAGTGATTCCCAAGAGGCAAGATAAACTCAGTATGCTGAGCTTCCATATATATATATATATATTAAGAAGCTTTCATACAATATCACTGAGTTCTTCTCTACTACCTCCTCCTACCACGAGGATTGAATTTCCCAAAAACAACCCTTATTCCTTTTTAAACTCGATCTCTAACATGCATGTACCTACTTAAATAATGTAACTTCCTTTTTACTTATGAATCTTGAGCTTCCATTCATGAGGACTCATAACTACCCCTTTTTCATTATTGTAAGCATCTTAATGATGTACAAGCACACAAGACTCAATACACATCTTTAATACCTAACAAGACACCTAAAACACTCTAACCAAAAATCATGCTCTTTGACATACCTTTATAATAGAATTACATATTTTGGAGGAAGGACTCCCATCTGAATTTCAAATTTTCTCTCTCTTAATTCTCTCTCCCACGAATTCAGATGACCTCATAGATAGGAAATATGATACTTGAATTCTTCCTAATGACATTCCTAGAATAGTAAATGAGAGCATGTATCCACCTAGTCAATACAAGATTAAAAATCTATTCAAGTGATTAAGTGTGTGAGAATGGGAACTACCTTTTATTAAATTGAGAATGGACAACTGTCCATTCTTTACAATTTTTACTTTACATTTTAAGTATTTATTTTCATTAGCAACATCTGTTGAGACCTTACAAATAATTATGATTGGAGAACAAAGCGCAAGCCATGAGGTTAATCCATTAGAGGAAGATATTATTCCTGACAAAAGCATGATGTTATCCACCAACAAGAAGTTTCACAACAAAACATGCAACTAATGGTGATTAATATTGAAGCTACATAAAACCGTTCACCATCAATTATGATAGTTGTATCACGAACATGTATCAATTAATATTTAAAAATTAATAAAGTTTTTTACTTTTCAATATTAGCTAGAATCAATTTGATAAATATATCCTAATTACAATTTTATGTGAAGATACAATTGAAGAAAATATACAACCAACAAATATATGTAAATAAATAAGTAAAACTATTTTGTGAAATATTATTATCATATTTGAAATATATATAAGTTAATAATCAAGTTTCAATATTATTTGTTTGCAGTGCCTTCAAAGAAACATTTGATTGTTCTTGATTTAGAAGGATTGTTAGTTCAAAAGAATACTTCTAAAAAGGAAAATACATTTCAATTGAACAATGAGCACATTCAACCACGAATGTCTATTGCCCAATTTCTAACTATTGTATCTAGAGAGTTTCATCGAATAACATTTTGGTCTACATTGGATACAGATGCCAATGTAGAAAAACTAGCAACAAAACTGTTACACAATTAAATTGGACATGCATCCTTTGTTTTTATGGGGGTATGGAGCATTGTGAAAAAAGGGCTCGATAAATTTATTAAAAATTTAGAAAACGCCAAAATTTCCATACAAATGTGAAACTACGGTTATAGTTAATGTAATCAACAAAGGATTTCCTGAAGATAATTTTTGGTGTCTCCAAAGGTTTCTGACAAATACTTTAAAAATAATAAGTGGCTTATGTCAATGTTGTTTATAGAATTATCCTTGATAGGGTTACATATGATGTAAGAGACATCTTAAAGGAATGTTCTCTATTTCAAACAACAATTGAACAAATCAATATATAAAATTGTGTTTATTACAATTTTGTAGTTATTTTTCCCATTTTCCATATGATGTGATTATTATATAATGCTTAAGATGTTATTGATAGTTATTACTATTTAATGCTCAAAATGTATTTATTACAATTTTGTAGTTCTTTTTCACATTTCATCCATATGATGTGATTATTATATAATGCTTAGGATGTTATTGATAGTTATTACTATTTAATGCTCAAAACTAGCCTTGATAGGTTTTGAAAAAAAAAGTATATCAATAAAATCAGATACTATAAACTATGATTTAATTTATTGAAAAATAATTATGTTATTGGTTGGTTTTTCAAATCTCGTTCCACATGGAAAGAAGTTATTGGTTTTGGGTAGAAGAATTGCTCTTTGGAGTTCCAGGGCTTACTAAATTTAGATCGTTGACCATACAACCAGATTTTACATATGCATGCTATTGATACTTCAATCATACGTTTAGCCATGCATTGTTAAGGATAACACAACAAAATTTTGATATTGGATTGTGGTTTACATACCTAAATTCAAGATTCTAACATGTATTCATTCAAAAATTGATTGGATAAGAAATATTGAATTCATTTTTGTTGGGGCATAATGCAGTGTGAAATTAGCAACAAATTTTTAAGATCAAAGAAGGGGAATATTGTGCCAGTTTACATAAAAAAATATGCAAAATGTTCTCTACAAGTACATTCAAATATATGGAGTAGAAAACATATTGTTCATAGGTGAAACAACATGTTTTTTTCATGACAAAAATGAGGCGCTTTTATTTGGATTGCCTTCAAGATGGAAATTTGATGGCACAATGCATTTTGATAGAAAAATTTTCACACACTTATGTACATGGTTAAATCATGTGGGGCCACACCCAAATTTACGTCGAGTCTTTGGAAACATTTAAAAGAACAATTACTAAGCTTGATTGAGTTTACTTGATACTATTACATTGATTAATAAATATAAATAAATTGGTTTATTTTTATAGTCTATCTCATAACAATTCATTTATTACCATCATTTTATGTAAAAAAGAATTATACTTGTATTTATCTCATAACAATACATTTCCTACCTTCATTTTATGCAAATAAAATCCATGTTATAATTAGACATTTGTCAATTTTTATTGATATCATAAATTAGATGCAAAATTACACACAAATATATATGATCAAAATATGTAAAATATACCACATGCAAATGCGCACAACCCATAGTTAAAATAAATCACATTCAAAATTTACCCACAAGTATATGATTCGAGGTAGGTAAACAATGAAATTAATATAGGGTCTCAAAAGTTATCACAAATTTGTTACTATTGGGTCAAATGGTATCATCATAATATATTTTAATTAATAGAGAAAAAACTTGTATATTATGCCTTGTATGGAATGAACATATGCCCTTTCTCAAACATTAAATATAAAGTTGGAAGAGAATGAACATATGCTCATTCTCAAAACATTAAATATAAATTTGGAAGAGAATGAACATATGCATGTTCTCAAATAATAAATATAAAGTTGGAATAGGTTATACATTAATTATTTATTATGCATTACAAAGTTATAATTGGAATAGGTTAGCACTTTTCTCGGCTTTGGTTCCTAAGAATCATGATCCTACAGAGTTAAAAATTTCAGGCCCATAAGTCTTTGCAACTGTGTGTGTATAAAATGTGCTAAAAACTTTTGGCCTTAAGAATCCAAGTTGTGCTACCTTCAATTATCTCTGATTAGCAGGGAGGTTTTGTTATGGGTACAAAGATTCAAGATGGCATTGTCACCATACAAGAGACCCTCCACTCTGTGAAATATAGAAAGAAAGAAGATATGTTCATTAAGTTGGATATGGAAAAATCCTATGACAGAGTCTCTTGGTATTTCCTTCTAAAGATTCTCTCATTATTTGGCTTTTGTGAGGATTTTAAGGAGATGATTCTATCTTATATTTCCACTACCAGGTTCTCGATCCTAGTTAACGGGAATCCTTGTGGTTATTTTAACAGCACACATGGTTTAAGACAAGGTGATCTTATCTTGCCATTTCTTTTCATTATTTTGGCCAAAACTCTAAGTAGAAATCTTAATAAGGCTACCATGGAGGGAAGAATCAGAGGTATCTACCATGCTGTAAACTGTCATAGAGTTTCTTATCAACATTTTGTTGATGATACCATATTGATAGGAGTTACTTCTGTCCGTGAGGCTAGATAATTCAAGCGAGTTAATGATGGATTATGAGGAAGCTTTAGATCAATTGATAAACTATGGGAAAAGCTCTGTCTTTTTTATCAATACCCCTAAAAGAAGAAGCATCAAAATTGCTGGTGTTCTTGGTTGCCCCTCTAAAACCCTCCCTACAAGATACCTTGGTATCTTTGATAGGGACGGAAAAACCAAAGAATGCCTAATGGACTTTCTTAATTGATAGATTTTGAAGAAACTTGAAGGGTGGAAAGGTTTGCTTCTATCTCAAGTGGGAAAAGCTGTCCTTATTAAATGATCTATACAAAATTTACCAGTTTATATGATGTCTATCTATAGATTACCCTCTCGAGATTGCATGCAAGCTATAGAGCATACAAAAAAGATTTCTATGGAGTGGAACTAAATCAAAAGACAAAATTCCTCTATTTTCTTGGGATAAGGTTTGTTTCCCCAAAAAATTTGGTGGCCTTGGTATCGGAGATTGGACTTGTTGGTTTGAAAATCTGTCGGGTGGACAGATCTATGGATAGACAAGCCAATAGTGTGCAGGGCATAGCCCCTCTTTGAGACAGCAAAGCGAAACTGGTTTATTGCTATTCTACCAGTAGGAACCTGTGCAAGTCTTACAGTATTCTGCCTTCAGGGGGTTTGGGATCTCATCCCAGTAGAGTAGTTCCGATGAAGAACAGAAAGGAATGAAGGAAGGAAAGGAAGGAAGATGGATCTGAAGGGAGAAAAGAAATGAATTCCAAAGTAGAAAGGTCAGAGGGTCTATGTTTTGGGCTGGTAGTAAACAGAGCCGAACCTACTTGCATAGACAAACAAAGCAATACTGATGAACAAATGACAAAAAAGTAGAGATAGATCCAACAGAATAAACGCATAGATCTGACATAAGAAAGATCAGATGCCCATAACACACATATTCAGCACAAAGTCTCAATATTTGTATTAATGTTTTCTTCTGTTACAAAAAGTACAAAGCCTTTTCTTCTCACTTCTATTTTTCATTTGAAAAGTATCCACACCTGAATACAACAAGTATTCAAGTATATATAGAAGGAGAGAAGAAAAGAAGGCAAAAACAAACCAACCACCTAATTACAAAAATATCTTACAAGAGATTCCAAAGTCATTTGTTGACTTTTGACAACTTTGTGGATGACATCATCCCATGGTGCAACATGGATGATGTCATCGTTTGTGTCAACACACTTTAGATAATTACAAGGAGAAAGTCAGGAAGAAGGAAACTATTCATCGTCGTCCCACGGCTGAAAGGGGGTATCCTGCTTTTGTTGCTGCTCAGGTGACGAGATGTGGAACTGGGCACGGTATTCCATGAACTTGCTGATCATGGGTTGAAGTTGATCCTGGGAAGGATCCTTGTGTCGATCACTGATAGCCTCGCAAGTCTCCCACTCATCTATGAGATTTTCGGGGAGTTTGGAATAATCATTTTCTGCCTCTATCAGGTACCCAATGAAGTCATGACAGCTAACAGGTTGTTGATGGATTCAGCGTCAAAATGATCTCTAGCCCTAGCCCTTGTGGAAACGATATCCTTAAAGATCTTAATAATCTCCTCTACCTTTCTTAAGGAGAAAGGAGTGAGCAAGCCCAGAGACATTCTCAGGAAAATTTGCTCCATTTGATGCATTGCATCCAGGGCTTCCTCCTTGATTTTGTCAATCTTCTCCAGGACAAACTCCAACTGATCAACCCGGTAATCCAGAGTAGAAAGGATTTTGTTGAGGGCTCTGGGGTGTCCAAAGATGCTAAACTTGACTAGATCTTTGACTGAACAGTCGAGCATTTTCTGAAAGGTCTCATGCTGCATCCTGGCATGGTCCAGCTCTTCAGAGATGGGTCATGCTATCACCTGGAGCTCTTTGTTCACTGATTGATATTATGATATAATCCAGTGAACTTGGCGATCACTCCCTCACTTTCTTTGAGGATTTGGCTCCTCCAGGTGGAAACTTCCATACCTTGCTCACCGATTTTCACATATTCATTAATCTTATCCTGGCTCAAAGGCTCAGAAGTTTCGGCGGTAGTTGTAGGAGGTGCACTGCCCATTTTCTGCAAGGCATGGAGAAGATGTTTATTTTGCTCCTTTAACAACCTTTTCTCTTCCTTTGCTTCCTGGAGCTTCTTGCAAAGGGCGTCAACTGTAGATAGGGCCTCTCCTTGAAGGCTTTCTGAAGATGTCCCCATTGTGACTTGGGTCACTGTGTAATTTGTCGAAGACAGATCCTTTTTATCCTTTAAAGGATTGGGGTATGCTATCTCCATTAATCTCTCTCCTGACGCACTCTGAGAAAAGTAGGTTATAGGCTTTTACTTCTTGGTCCCCTTTGATGGGATAATGAAAAAGTCCATCGGTGTGATGGGAACTTTCCTCTTTTGTTGGCTCAAAGTCTGAGAGATCCATGCTAGACTTATGGGAGAGGGACTGGAAAAGAAAAGGGAGTAAGCTGTAGTAGTAGAAGGAAAATGCATTGAGACACTTGGAGGCGGCATCGAGAGGGAGGCGAGGAAGTGCTCACGGGGGAAAGAAACTGTAGGGGAGGTAGACATGGGAAAGGAAGGGAGCTGAGAGATGAGGGAAGAAATGGTGGGGGACAGCTCCGCGAGAGAAGAGAAGATGGATGATGAGGAAGGGGGAACAGTAGAAGATGGGGGAGAGGACACGACCAAAGGAATGGTCGCTTGGGTCACTTGAGGAGGGGAAGGAGGAGAGGGAGAAGGGATAGAAGGGACTTCAATAGTTATAGTAGTGGTAACATCCTGAGTGGATGTGCCTATCGGAACATCTTCCACTGCTTCTTTTTCCAAGATTTTCGGATTACAACCCATTCTTGTGAAGCGGAAGGAGGACTTTCAGGAGATTCCTCTTAGGTGGAACTTGACTCACCCTCCTTGTCTTTCTCTTTTCTCTTTGACAGATGTTTTGGCCTGGAAGGTGCATTGCCCAATGGAGATGTGGTGAAATTAACTCTGAGGTAGATGGGGCCATTCATTACTCTCGCACTTGCTCTTCTCTCTGTAGAGTTTCTTTGACCCTTTCTTCTATTGCCTGAGGTGCTTTGGTTCTGTCAATGACAGCGAATGGCCAGTCATCCCCACCCGTGTCAAGATATACCTGATCAACTTCTTGATCAGTAGTTTGATAACCTTTTGGGACGATGGCTACACCGTACTGGATGATTTCAGCCAAGGCTAAGCGGGAATGGTCTTTCCTTCTAAGCTTGACCTCATGATACAGGTCAATATAAATATCCTCGATCTGATGGAACATGGATTGCATCGAGTTTAGCTCTAGGCAGGCAATTCCTTGGGTCGAACGTGGGCCTCGCTGGGAAGTTGTGCTTTAGATTGAGTAGCTCCAGCTCAGCAAACATCTCCCGGGATTTGTGGTGAGAAAGACAAGTGTACCTGCCCACTGTGAGGGGGAAAGGAGTTCCACCCTTCTTTCTCTTTAAGCACTTCTCGTGGTAGGTTACGAGCTGTCTTGATAGCTCCAACAGGATTAGCTTGGGGCCGGCATATCTTGGCAATTTGGTTGGTTCTCCCAAGAAGTTGGCTGCCCTTAGATAGGTGAAGGTGGGGAATTATGTGAACAAGGCCCCCTTTTCTCATTGCAGCAATAATGCTCTTGGTCGTATGCGACCGTGAGTCATGTTTGGCCTCAAAAGGTAGACGATGCCATAGAAGAAGGCATCGTTAATCTTTGTAAACTAAGAGATACTTGTTTTCCAGCTTCAGCTCTGGATAGTATTCATATATTTTTACTTGGGGCCAAACCCCGCACCGCATCAACATTGGATAATCTCTCTCCGAGGCTACAACATAAACTATGTAAGAGTTCATGTAGAACCTCCCTGTTGTAGTAAGTTGTTGGAGCTGCTCGGATATAGTGCTGTTTATGATCTCCGCCCACTTGAAGCATTGATCTGGAACATTCTTGTTCATTGTCTCCAAGTATCTCAGCATCCATTTATGAAAGTAGTGGGTGTCAGGAAGCCCAAATACTCTGCTTAGGAACATGATTGTATCACTTAGTTCCTCTGAGAAATCACTGCGATGAATGACTTGTGGCCATCTGGTCACCACCTTCTTGTTTTTCAGGTATACCTCATTCATAAATTACATACACTGGTCTTCATTATCATCACAAGCCTTGGTGTAATCTTCCTGGCTTATGGCCACAAAGTGCTGGTGGTGAGGAATGCCGAGCATTATTTCGAAGTGCCGGGTAGTGAGGTTGATCACGACCTCACCTTTCTCATTCTGGACACACCTTGTGTCTTTGTTGTAGCAGCGGGCTACTACCATCATGAACTCATTATTCACAAAGACCTTGTTTAGGATCCCCAAAGAAAATGAAGTCCACTGCCTACCAGTTTGTCCATCCAGGGACTTCCTATGACCCTTCGGGTTCGGCCCGAAATGCTTATATCAATGTGATCAAGTTACGAGTCTTTTATATCCAGGTCACACTCTACATGGGATTCGGGCATCCTGACCCTCTGATATTTGTACTTCATTTCTTCCTCTGTGAGCTTGGATTTTCCCTTAGACTTGGTTGGTCTCTTACTTGATGTTGACATATGTAGTTCTGAACTCAGTTGTTGATCTGCAAGAAGAAGAAGTGAAACCCAATGCAGGAAAGTCATATTAGCTGTTTGATCTTCCATTAAAGCGTTGACAGAAGGAAGAGTTAGCAATTTTAAGGCCTCAGGGCACAGGCACATGAACACTGTAGGTTGTAGGGTTAAATAGTATGGCACATAGAAAAGGGGTGCTGCAAGGGATAAATCAGCGCCAAAGGGCGTAGGGCGCATGGACACTGCAGATGACATTTTTGTTGTTGCAAGCGGAAGTGCGCCTGCACCATATATATGCATTTTATAACGGTGCTAATATTTTTCATGTTACATGGGTACAGGATGCGCCAAAGGGCACAGGTTTAATGCGTGTAACATCATTTTTTCGTGTGCCATAGGGGAACTTGGCGCGGCACATGGAAGGTCTGCATGACATGATGTTACTGTAATAAGGGATGTGCCTGCGCCGTTAACAATTTTGTACTTGGCGCAAGTAAGGTTGGTGTTGCATGGATGCAAGGTGTGCCAATGGCGCAATTTTTTTCAATGCTACACATGATTTTGGTGCACCAAGAGGGCGCAGGGTTAGCGGGTGTTGCAAGCAAGGAAAGTGCACTTGCGGGCACAACTATTTTTTATGCAGCAAGCATGGTGGATGCACCGTTGGCACAATTATACTTCATGTTGCAAGGGTGGCGACTGCACCAAAGAGAAAAAGAGTAGTCTATCAATTTTTAAGTCTTTGTTCTTCCTCTGGAGGGGTTACATGTGTTTAAGCCTCTTCTACAGGGTTCCTTGGATGATGAACAGGCTAAAACAAAGAGATCCTAGCGATTTTTTGAGGCAGAGTCCTCTTTACCAGCAGATCTGGAAAGAGGGAGAAGTGCATGGGGGAGGACAGAAAAAATAGAAAATGGAGGTTTCATGGTTTCACAGATCATTCTATCCAACCCCACAAACAAACAACCAATAACCAAAACACAAAACATGAGAGCAATAAGGACCACTTACCAGGAATATATATAATGTGAGAGGTGAAACTGGGTCCACGACGCGATACGAGAATGACAGGCATGCTGACAGGTGCAGAGGAAAAAGAACAATCACGTGTTTTCTGACTAGTGAAAGTGATAGGGCGGATGCGCCTATATATAGGCAAAGTTGTAATAAATGTGCCAACCACTTTTTGAAGTGGCGCATCAAAATGCCTATCGACACTGGAAAGCTTGTGCCCTTTGGCGCATCAAAACACATGTTAACACGAATTTATGTGCCCCTTGGCGCACCAAAAGTGCTGTCAACATAGAAATACGTGTGCCCTTTGGCGCACCAAAACATGGCGCAACAAAAATATTGTTGACACAAAGGCACATGCACCTTGGCGCATGCAAGAAAGGCACAACATGGTGAGGCACACCAAAATGTGTGTCAAAATTTCAAACCATGCGCTAAAGGAATTAAAGGGGGCATAGAATTACCCTATGTTGCATAGACATTAGGTGCGCCCAACCAAAAAAGACAAAAAAATGGCTAAGTTCGGAAAACTAGATTTCTGGGAAGGAATTTTGCAATGTTCCGAATGCAAGGAGTCCCTGACGAGGGACTAGAACAAAATTTTGGTAGGATTATCTGTAAAATTTCCCTTGTGAATTTTACGGGATAATAGGACTAAAATGAATAAAGCTATGCGAGCCAAAATGAGTTGGAGACTTTTCAAGGAAGATAGTGTCTCGGACTAGTATCATAAGATGTAAATATTGGCCTAACATGTCAAGCTAATGAATGGTGCTTTTGTACCCGAACTCTAATGCTTCTTCATTCTTCTCGGAAGTCCTTAAATTGGGCTAAACACGTGTTATATGAAGGATGCGAATGGCTTGTTGGAAATGGACGCACCATTAACTTCTCGGGAGGACAACCGGCCGGAGAATTTTCCCCTCAATACTATTTTCCCTACTATTTATAGAGATTCTGTGTCCAAATATGGGACTAAGGTTAGAGATTACTTCAATTTGAATGATCCTTTGGGACAGTGGAAAACCATATCTTTGGATCATTCTAAGATCTTAGAGATCTCTTCTATTAACAGAAAATTAAGAGGAGTTATTATTAATAGAGAGAATCTTGTTGAATACAACTTATACTTTGGTCTAGGGAAGAAAATGGTATTTTCTCGGTCAAAAGTGCCTACCGCTCTTTCTTTCATGAGGAGGAGATAGGTGATCATTTTAATTAGGGAAGAATATGGATCAAAGAATTAATCCCCAAGATTAATATGTTTCGGTGGTTGGTTATCCATGATAAGATTTTAACTGTTGGAAATTTGAATAAGAGAAATTTCCACATGGTTAATAGATCTGTTTTGTGTGAATCTGATTGTGAAGACACCTCACACCTATTCCTTAGTTTTCCCTTTCTTGTTTCGGTTAGGGAAACCATCCTTAACATCTTTGATGTCAACTGGGTCTTCCCGGACTCCATAAAATTGTTGTGGATCCAATGGACTAGTCCTTTTAAGAGAAAAGGTTTGAAGTTCTTATGGATTTTCTCTATAATACATTTGGCTTGGAAAATATGGAAGGAAAGAAATAGAAGAATATTTAAAGGAAAAAAATAATCCCATGTCAAAATTGGAGCCCATTGTGTGAGATCCATCCTTGCTAACTTCTCTATCTTGAACTCCCAAAAGAAGTCTTTCTCTCAGCATGAATCTTGTTTCTCCTTGAAGTGGGGTCTGGGACCTTCTACCCTTAGCCCCTGGTCTGAACCCTAGACTAAATGGATGGGTCAAACCTAGCAAGGACTGTTTAAAATTAAACTTTGATGGCGCTTCCAAGGGAAATCCTGGTTGAGCTGGTTGTGGTGGGGTCTTTCATGATTCTGAAGGAAGTTTTATTCTTGGATACTTCTACAATTTGGGCACTCAAACTAATAATGTTGCTGAAGCTGTTGGGGTCTTTTGGGGTCTATCTATAGCTCTTCAACACAAATTTTTTAATTTGGAAGTGGAAGGTGACTCCCTGAACATAATTAACAACATAAATAAGAAAGGACCCATATCTATTGCCAATTTTAACTCTATTAAGAGTATTAAGAAAATGGCCCATTCTTTTAATTTTATCTCCTTCAAACATGTGTATAGGGAAGCAAATATCGTGGCAGATTTCTTTGCTAATATGGGGGTTAATGGGCATGATTTGACACTTTTAAGGAAGGTTGAAATTCTCGATCCCAAGGTGCGGGCACACTTATTAAAAGACACTAATGCTCACGTATAAGGTATTTTCATGGGGTGTATATCTTGTCATGATCCTCTACTTGTATGATGAATTTGCATTTATTTTTAATCATGAGAAGACCAGGTTTGTGATTTACACATATTTTTGGAGAACTCTATCGGTAGCCGCTCTTTGTAGAATCATTTTGTGGTGTGCGAGTAAGCTCTCGAATCTCTCGGTTTTTGAGTCATTTTGTGAAGAGGCCTTTTTGTTTAGTGGTATGGGTGGGGATCTCATTAGGACTGAACCTCATGACCTCATGGGGGTCACTCTCGAAGCTATGTCCCTATTTGATAGCAAGTGTTTTACCCCCTTTTGAAAATATTTGAAGAGAACTATGAGAATCTCAACAAAACTTCGCTAGCGCATGGAAAGTGACCAAAAATGTGCTATTGTTGAGATGAAGGGGATCGACCGGAGATCACTTTGTGGATTTTATGGCTAAAGTTATGGGCATTCCAACAAGTGGGGAGGGAGGCCTTCAAACCAAAGAAGGAATCCTTTGAAGAATTGAATCTATTTCTTAAAGGTAATGAGAATCTCACCTCCCATTTTTCTGGCTACCTTAGAATGTCTTTACCTAATCCATATGATGATGTGGCTCTCACCTTAATTCAATTCTTAACCTTGGAAGGCCACCACAAATGTATTTATGCTTAACACCTCCCAATGCTAAACTATTTTAGATGGGGACATGATTTTAATTTTCCCTATTTCTTGTATCATTCCTGTGTGCCTCTGTTTCGTAGTTTGAAATGTGTAGGATCTCTATCCCTCTCCACCAGGGATTTATCCTTGCCCTTGTCAAAAGGGCAGCCCTGGACATTGACAAAACTGGTCCCCTCAAGATAGCTTTGGAAGCTTATGTGGACGGTTCGGGTCTAAATCGGAGGAGGAGGATTTGAGTGATGATGAAGCTTCTCTGGATGGAGACACGAAAGAGGATGAGGAGGAGGTGGTTGTGGCCCAAAACCTAAAGGATCTTAAATCTAAGTAGATCTCGAGCACTAAGCCGAAAACTAAGGGTGATTCTAACAACTAGGGTGCACCGACTCTTATAAATGCTCAATTAGAATAGCACTATGAGGCTATGGGTCATGTCGGCCTGATCAAAGGGGAAAATCACTTGGCCAATATGGTGGCTGATATCGATGAGATCAAGGGGGGCATGCGGTTCACTAAGAGCTTAGTCCAATTTCTATTTAATGATTGGCACAAGATGAAGGAGCAAGTGCAGGATGCAGTTAGCAATGGGTAGAGTTGCGAGATTGAGATCCTAAAGGCCAACTTTGGGGCCATAACCAGGGAAATGGATTAGGTAAAAGCTATCCTCCATAGCTATATGGAATGGAGCATCATGACTATTAAGTCAACCTTGTAACACCTCCAAACTCTGGGGAAACTTTCCAATTCTTATTGTGCTATGGATAGTCAAGGTAGGAAATGAAAGGAGACCCCAGATGGTTTATACTTGGGCTCTTTGGCTGTTAATATTGATGCTCTTCAAAAATAATGGGCTAAGGTTCTAGAGGGGATTGAAAAATCCTACAAATGAATTTGGTGCGGGGTAATCTATTTTTCACTATCTCTGTCTTTGGCTGTTAGTTCCTTCAATGTTGCTAGTTTCTCTATGGTTTTTTGTTGTTGTTAGTATCACTATATGGGCTCCTAAGTGCTCTTATTACTATGAACTTTTATACTATGGTTTTTTGATGTTATAATAATTGAATTTATCTCGCTCTCGTGGATCCTTCTTGATGTACGAGGTAGGGTCCCCTTAACCCTCTTTTTACCAAGAATCAAAAAAATAATTATAAATTAAAGAAAATCAATGAATGTGTTGGAAGAGAATGAGAATATACACGTTCTCAATATATATATATATATATATATGGAATATACTATAAATTAATAATTTATTATGCATTACAAAGTTATAAATGTAAATTAATAAAAATCAATGAATATAAATTAATACAATAAGTATTTCCCAATCTTACTAAAAATTGTAAACCCCTAAAATTGAAATCCAACAAATATGATATATAATTCCAAAAAACCCCTTTTTGGATTCCAATAATAGTAAAATCAAATTCAAACATTTGATATACGTAAAACTAACATAGCTAATTTTAGTATTTAATCTAGACTCTGTAAAATGTCTAAATTAAATGAAATTATGGTTTATAATGTAAAGTAATAACAATGTATGCTATAAAATATGTCATATTTTTATATTGTTGTGAATATTCGAATGTTTTTAGTTTTGAGGCCCTCAAGTGAATAGATGAAAACCTATTCTCTAAATAGAAGGAAGGATGATCCAATCATGCTCATCCAAATGTGCCCCCTGCTCATTTTGTGGCTAACTCCTTTACATCTTTCCTTCTCTTGTGCCTCTTATTTTGTTTTCCAGCACTCAAAACCTTTGGCACCATTGGATAGAACTCTTTCTCAACTTTCCGTAAATTTTTCCTCCTAACTCCACGTATTTTTCAAGTTATGGCTCAGCGAGTTTTGGTGGGAAATTTTTCCCTAGAAGGCCCGCAGCCAATCAGGAGCTACCACGTGTCCAAGGGCAAAAAAACACCAAGCGACCCGAAGGAAAAAATGGTCAGGAAGGGCCCGCGCCCAATCAGAACATGCCATGTGGCACCTGGAGTGGCGGAGCATGGGGAAAATTTGAAAAATGTTCCAAAGACCAAACGGGTAAAAATTCAAACTTTTTGCCCGCCGATCCGATTTTGGCCTGTTTTTGCCCTAAAACTTCAAATCACCATAACTTTCGATCCAAGCTCGATTTTCACGTTATTTATATCAATGGAAAGATGGTGAAATTATCTACAAGATTCCATGGTCAATTTTGAATTTTGTTTAGTTTGGAGGGAGAAAATTAAAAAACACTTCTGGTACGTGCCCATGGACAGAACTGACGTTTCAACAACCAATTTTAATGCAAAATGGGTCGCATTCTTCTCCAACATGGTAAAAATGTTAGGGCATGGGTTTTTAAGGACCTCCATGTTGTTTTTAATGCATTTTGGTCAATGGGGAATGGCTCCCATGTTTTTTCACATTTTCTCTCTCCTGGGCTCGACCCATGCACTATAAAAGCCAGATTTGGCTCATTTTTCAAAGGTGGAACACTTTTTTACATAGCAAGCTTCTATTTTCACCTTCAACAAGTGATTTTGGAAGTATCAGACCTTCCAGGATTGTAACAGGTTTTTCTACCTCTTTGGTGTTGGAATACAAGGATTTTGATGTTGAAAATCACAATGCAGGCTCTGTGAATGCTTTCAGTCCTTTGTATGTGTTGTTTGCTTCATTTCAAACCCTTGATTATAGCTTATCAACCTGTGCATGATGTTTTATGTTGCAATTTCTGATTTGTGTCAATTTTCATGAACAAGAAGTGCTCACCACTCCTTTGGTGTATCACCCTTATCAGTTTAGTTTCAATTTTTGCATTTCTTATCCCTGTCTCCTTGCAATCTAGGATAAAATTAGGATCTGAACCTCTGCAGTTGTGTAAATAATAGATCTAATCAGAGGATTTTGAGGAACCAGCCTCTAATCTGAGATTCCTCTCTCATTTTTACAAGTCCCACACTTGGAGAGAGGTTTCAATGTTGTGCAATCACACTAGATGCCTAAAACATCAATTTAGAAACCTGATTTGCATCCAGGGGTGCTGCTGATTTGCAACAACAGTTTTGGCACGCCCGTGGGACCTTAGAGGTCTTCCACTTCATCTTTTGTAGGTTGGTGTGTTCTTGTGAAGATTTCAGCCTTTGGAGGCACTTGCAAACACATCTGGTGACTCCATCTGATCAACAACCCATTTCTGAAGTTGCAGACCTGTTTTTCATCCATTTCCATCCATTATTCTTTCCATCTCTTTCATTCTTTTCCATTCCATGAAGTTGTGCAATCATGACTTCATTTCCATCATGGAACTCACATTTACAATAGCAGAAATGTTTCCCACCTCCAACATGTTTTTTAAATCCTCCAAATCAGCATTTTGAACAAATTCAAAATCAGCATACATACCCATATGAGCAGCAATGCCAAAATCAGTTTGGCTATGGAGCTTTCCAAGAGCAAGGGTGTGCATACAATGAAGACAATCAGATGCAAGATGCTGGTCTGTTGGAGAAAATCCAAAAGATGGAGGTAAACATGGTGCAATCCAGGGCTCAAGCACAAATGAAAGCATTTGGAATTGGTTGTGGAGCACCCTGTCCATGGGTGGGACCTTTCCCAAGGCATTACAACCCTCAAGAGAAGCTTGACTTCATGATTGCAACACTGCCATTGCTTGCAAAGTGGATTGAAGGAATAGAGGTGTATGAGAGGAGTATTCAGCAACCTTGTCAATGGGTAAGCACACCATCTCATGCCTTTTCTTTTCCTCTTTCCCAATCTGTTTTATCTCAGCAATGTCAAGTTTTAAACTCTCCATCTGCTGTCCCAAGTGTTGAATCCATTTCTCCACCCCCTAGTCTTCCACCTCATCTCAATTCTTCTGTCCTTTTCCCTTCCAAACAGTCATCCCCTCCACAAGAGCTAAATGAAACACCCTCTCCTCCAAAGAAACAAGAGGTTTTACCTCCTCCACCACCACAAAAAATTGCAAAAATCAGTCATGAAGGACAACAAAAAGAGAAGCCAAACAAGGATGAAGAAATTCAAATTTTGAAGAGTTGGGCTCTTAAATTTGGGATGAAGAAGATCCCTTTGCTGATGAAACCTTCAGAAGAGGTTGGAGTTAAAGAACAAATGGTGGTCAGGACTGATTTTGTTGCAGCAGAAGAAGAGCAAAAAGGAGTTGCAGATCAGCAATCAATTTGTTCAGAATATAGTGTCCATGTTGGCACCCTATTTGAAGGAAATGCTGATCCAATTCAAATTGCAAAAATCAGTCATGAGGGACAGCAAGAGGAAGGAGAAGCTGCTCCAAATCTAAAAGAAGAGGAGCACATTCCAGCTATGGGGGAGAAAAGTGCAGATCCAAAGGCTTTGAGCACAAAGCAGGTTATAGAAGAACCTTCAGTTCTTCTCTCTACTTCATCTCTCTCAAGTTCTAGTACTGAAGAAGAGTTTGATCCCTCAAACTCAATGCTGGAGGATGAAAGAAACCATGGTGATCAAGTTGTAGATCAAGAGAATGCCATGGGAGAGGTTGAACATTTGCAGCAGGACAGCAATGAGGTAGTTTACCTGTCTGATTTGGAGGACTGTTTTGATGAAGAAGAACCGGTTGAGTTTCCACCATTCTCTCTTTCATCATCCATCTTCCAAACACAAGAGCCTGCTGTCATGGAGGAGAGTATTCATTTGCAGCAGCCTGCATCTTATAGAATCTCTTTGGAACCAAGATTGGAAGATTTTAATCTTTCATGTCCTTCATTGGAGGAAGAGAAAGGGCAGAAGGGTTCTACCATTGCTTCCACACCATCCATTCAAGGTCTACAAGAGAACTCCATTCTTGGAATTGAAAATCAGAATTATGGGCATACTCAATGGATCAGACCTTTCCCAATTAGGTATTTGGCTTTATTGGAGCCAAAGGAGAAGCCACAACCAGTCATGCTTGCTTCTAAGCATGAGGATGAGCTGCAAAGTTCCAAGGATCAGCTGTCATACCTCTCCAATCCAAATGCAGAGCAACTAAAAGAGGTATTGGATTTGTTTTTAGTTGACACCTTGCTAATTTGGGTAGAAGACCAGCTTCTTGTTGATTTTCCACTCATCCAATCAGCCATACTCAGCTCCAAATCATTTGCATGGCTGCCAATTTTGAAGAAAGGAAGCTATTTTGCACAACCAGTTCATAGGGTTCGTTTAGCTCACCTTTGCTTCCAGTTAGAGTAGAGTAGGTAGGTTTGCTTTTAGTAGAAGAAGTGCTTGTGCACACTCTACATGTTCCATTTGGAGCATGTATGATTTTCAGTTTGTACATAGTTTTGGTGCTGCTGGTTTCACTCTTGCACAGTTCGTTTTGATGGCATTTTGGTGGGAACAACTCCATGTCCAGTGGGATTCAAGCGGTTCAGAGGGAAGTTTTCAAAGTTCAGATCAGTTTTCAGGCTACTACTCATGACTCCATGCCCAATGGATTGCTTCAGGCTACTGATCATTCATCCAGCAGGTAGATGACCCCTCTGAGTCACCAAAATTGTTATCCAAATGTGCCCCCGCTCATTTTGTGGCTAACTCCTTTACATCTTTCCTTCTCTTGTGCCTCAGTCAGAATATTTTGTTTTCTAGGAACTCAAAACCTTCTAGAAATGGCACCATTAGATAGAGCTCTTTCTCAACTTTCTAGAAAGGTAAATTTTTCCTCCTAACTCCACGTATTTTTCAAGTTATGGCTCAGCGGAGTTTTGGTGGGAAATTTTTCCCTAGAAGGCCCGCAGCCAATCAGGAGCTGCCACGTGTCCAAGGGCGAAAAACACCAAGCGACCCGAAGGAAAAAATGGTCAGGAAGGGCCCGCACCCAATTAGAACATGCCATGTGGCACCTGGAGTGGTGGAGCACGGGGAAAATTTGAAAAATGTTCCAAAGACCAAACGGGTAAAAATTCAAACTTTTTGCCCGCCGATCCGATTTTGGCCTGTTTTTGCCCTAAAACTTCAAATCACCATAACTTTTGATCCAGAGCTCAGATTTTCACGTTCTTTATATCAATGGAAATCTGGTGAAATTATCTACAAGATTCCATGGTCAATTTTAAATTTTGTTTCAGTTTGAGGGAGAAAATAAAAATGCTTCTGGTACGCGCCCATGGATAGAACTGACATTTCAACAACCAATTTTAATGCAAAATGGGTCGCATTCTTCTCCAGCATGGTCAAAAATGTCAGGGCATGGGTTTGTAAGGACCTCCATGCTGTTTTTAATGCATTTTGGTCAATGGGGAATGGCTCCCATGTTTTTTCACATTTTCTCTCTCCTGGGCTCGACCCATGCACTGTAAAAGCCAGATTTGGCTCATTTTTCAAAGGGTGGAACACTTTTTTACACAACAAGCTTCTGTTTTCACCTTCAACAAGTGATTTTGGAAGTATCAGACCTTCCAGGGATTGTAACAGGTTTTTCTACCTCTTTGGTGTTGGAATACAAGGATTTTGATGTTGAAAATCACAATGCAGGCTCTGTGAATGCTTTCAGTCCTTTGTATGTGTTGTTTGCTTCATTTCAAACCCTTGATTACAGCTTATCAACCTATGCATGATGTTTTATGTTGCAATTTCTGATTTGTGTCAATTTTCATGAACAAGAAGTGCTCACCACTCCTTTGGTGTATCACCCTTATCAGTTTAGTTTCAATTTTTGCATTTCTTATCCCTGTCTCCTTGCAATCTAGGATAAAATTAGGATCTGAACCTCTGCAGTTGTGCAAATAATAGATCTAATCAGAGGAGTTTGAGGAACCAGCCTCTAATATGGAGATTCCTCTCTCATTTTTACAAGTCCCACACTTGGAGAGAGGTTTCAATGTTGTGTAATCACACTGGATGCCTAAAACATCAATTTAGAAACCTGATTTGCATAATTTGCAACAATAGCTCCCATGAAGGGGAATAGATAGATATTAAGCAACTAAATATTTGAATCAATATTTCCCCCAATGTGTGTGTGTGTGTAAAGTGAGGTTCGGGTGTAGAACTTATACCTTAAAAATTAAGTTCAACCTATAAATAGAGTGTGTCATTGGGAAATGAGAGTATGGATAACATAAAAACTATCCCAAGAGAAATATTTGAGGAGGTTAAAGAAACTACTAAAAATGATGGAGGGTCAAGATTAAAATGTGTCAAAGAAAGTGACTTAAGTGTAAGCGAAATAATAGTTGTGATATGTCTTTGAGAAAGTCCTATGACAAGAACTAGAAATAGTAGAGAACTGAATATAATTTTATGTGTTATACCTATATGGTGGACTAGAATAGTGAAAGCTCCTAAAATACCTATGTGAAATTGTGGAGCGAGATGGAAACTAAAATATCTACGTAAAGTGTTATTAGTGTTGGCATGTGTCAATATACATGTTTTTATTGATTTAAAATATAATTAATGAAAAATATGATGATGGAGAAATGTCATAACATGATTAGTAGGATGATTTCATGGAGATTCAGGTGGTTTCATCATTACAAGAGTGTATTCAATGAGATGGGCTTAGTATAACAAACATAGCAGGTGGCCTAGCTAGTCTAGGTGATGGTGCATGGTGGTTTGAGTTTATTTGTGAGTTTAGGATCATGGTAGTGGCATGGAGAGCATTTTTTGATAGTTTTTATTCACTCACATGAGTTTCGAGTGTAGTTACATGTTAAAGACCAAGTTATGGGTGCTCATCTAAACCTAGTCTAGGTGCTTGGAGGGAAAATGAGGCAAAAGGATGAGGTATAGAGAAATGTGACCTCATGGAGGCATGAAATAGTTTGAGAAATGTTGTATAAACTGTTTTAATTCTTTTTGGAGAGGTTTCTTGATGACAAATTATGTTCTTATATGATGACCTAGCCTAAACCATGCAAAACCCCAAGGGCTAGTCATGAAAATGAGATTAGATATGAAGATAGAGACATATTTGAGATAATATGATGATTAGAGATGGTGAAAAGGGTTTTCCTAAAGTGTGAGGAAAATTTCAAGTCATTCTGAATAATATTTTGTAAGTTATGATGTTTTAGGTGAAATAGGGTCCAAGAAAGGGTGATTTCCAGCTCAAATTACAACTTCTGATGATCACCATGAATTGTGTGATTTTTATGGGAACTTGTGAATTTCAGGGATGATTTTTAATTTATATAATAATATTTCAAAAAAATAATTGAGTGGTTTCATCATCACATTTTATGAATGATTGTTAAGAAGGCAAACAAATTTTTATGAGTTTGAAACCCTATCTCAAAAGCGATGGGAGATATATTCTTGATAAGTGCTAAGAATTGATATCTTGTGTTAGTATGCGATTATTTTATGATGTATATTAATCCTCTAGGTTTATATAGAGGTATGATAGAGCATTCGGTGATTTTGGACCCCACTCAAAAAAGGCTAGTTTTTGAAGAAGTTAAGTTTGTAAATAAGTTTTCCAAACGAGGTATGAAATAAATTGAAATTGGTTTTACTATGGGAGTTTTAATTAGTTTCCATGATGTTTTGATATCATGGTTTAGATACTAGAGGGAAAAGTGTGCCCTATTTATGAAGACCGGTCTTAAAAGTAGTTTTTTAGGGGCGCTTTTGGAGTAGTTTCGAGAGATGGACTTGGTTGAAGGAATTTCACTTAGATTTGGAAGTAAATGTAGGATGTTATGGAAAAAGGACTTAATTGGATTTTTAGTGGTATATGGTTTTTTCATGATAATTATATTTGATGGGTCATCTAACTCAATTTTTGAAGAAGAAGGTTATTTATTTTTAGGACAGGATTGCTCTTGCTAGAAGATGGAGGTAGAAGATGCATGAGATGGATTATTTTATACTTGATATCAATTTGAGAGTGAAGTGGGATGAATTTTTTTACTATTGAATGAATTTTTAGGTTATTTAAATTTGAAGCAAGGGTGCAAACTAGTTGTGTTTCTAAAAATTATTTTCGGGAAACTCAATTTGGTGAAGATGAAAGTTTGTGTGGTTTGCATGTATGGATGTTTCATGAGTTATATAAATAATGGATGTCATATAAAGGTCAAGGGATTTATAATTAGTGGTTAAATGACATTTTTGAGGTGTTTCGGTGTTCTTGAGGCCCATAGGTGGAGACAAGTTCTTGGAAACTCTTGTTTTGATAAGGATATGAGCCCTCTTGAGTGCGTCATGAATAATTTGATTGGTGAAAGATAATTTATGACCATGGATGGTGTTTTATGTCATATTTGACATATTTTATCAATTTTGGAGCTTTAATAATCAAGGTGATGAGTTTTTAGTTTTGGTGATCCAAGTGATGGGGTTTTGAGCTTGTTTTAAGCTTGTTTAGTGCTTGAGGATGGATGAATTACATGGGTCCATTTTATGAATAAAAAGTAGTTTATTATTATGTTTTTAGTATTTTTGGTCAAACTAATGGTATAGGACTGACCTATGAGGTGTTTGAAAGAAGAGAAATATATAAAGTTCATGTTTGAGTTCAAATTTGAACTAGTTAAGTAAGGGGGAAAAAGTGTGACCCAAGTGTGAGTGTGTAACATGTATGAAGGAATAATTTAAGATATTATGAAGTGTGTGACAGGTTTAGGAATGATATAAAACTTGTGTGTAAGGGTTTGAAGCCAAGAGAAGTCATGAAAGTGTGAGATATAGCGAGTTGAAGAAGAGAGGGTTTAAACAAGGGTTTAAAGGTGTGTGAGTTGAATCAGTGATCTCAATCATTTGTTTCTGAAAAATTACATCATACATATTTATTCAAAGGTGTTTGACTTGGTGATTTATTATCTTATGTGATTGTATCCTTGTGGATTTGATGCTTCACTAAACTACTTTGTTGGTTCTCCTTGGGGTTGGTGATCTACTAAACTAGGGGTTAGTGCTCCTTCTAGGGTTGGCTTACTAAAATAGAGGTTTATGCTCATTTTGAAGTTGGCAATTCACTAAATAATTTTTATTTGTGTAATATAATTATAATTTTCATTGGGTTTTCTTCCCCTTAATGGTTTCCCACTTATATCTTGTGTTATGGTGTTCTCTTTCTCATGGTTATGGTTATTTGAATGAATGTTGTATGTTCACACATTAATGGTTGAATGGTTTATGTTTTAAGAAATATAATTTGAATTGATTAAATTTTTTAAAGGACTGATTCACCGCCCCGCCCCCCCCCCCTTATTCCATTGTACTTCCAACAATTTGTATCAACGTAGGTCATTTTAGATAAGTTTAATCACTTGAAAGGAGATCTTTTGAAGCACTAACATGGATAGTAGAAAATTGAAATATGACATTCTTCCTATGATTAGATTGAGAACTTATTTGAAACCCTTAGTGTTTGACATATGGGAATCTATTTTTGAGGTATGTACATCATTATCATCTGCATTGAAGGATAATTAAGAAGACAAAGAGGAAAGGGAGGAGCATGCTCTTGTTTTAGGCCTTGTAGGATCAAGGAAAAATGATGAAGTGTGTAAAATTTATCAAACTAATTTTCATATTCAAGATGAAAATATGATATGGTACATTGATACTGGGTGTTCTCAAACTACTTTTCATGTGATAGGTGACAAGAGTAATTTATCTCCTTGAGAAACAATGCTTCAGGATTTGTTAGGTTTGGTGATAATTTTTCCATAAAAATTACAGGGAGAGGTTCTTTGAGTTTGGATAATGGAAAAATCCTCACCAAGGATGTTTATATATTTAAGGACTAAATAAAAACATACCTAGTGTAAATAAAATGTGTAAAAAGGGTATGTTCTATCTTTTGATGATAAGGGTTGCAAAATTAGAAAAAGAGAAATAGGTAAGTTTGTTGCCAAAGCTAAGAGGACTAAAAATAACATGTATATTTTGAAGGAAGTCAACAAAGAAAAGTTCCTTATGAGTAAGATGAATGATATTTGGTTGTGGCATATGATATTAGGCCATGTAAACTTTGAAAATATTGTCAAAATCAGCTCTAAAAATTGTGTGAGAAATATGCCAAGAATTAGCAAACTAAAAGATACATTGTGCAAAGCATGTCTTCATGGGAAGCAAACTAGAAGGAGGTTCAAGACCAATGAACATGATTCTACCACTAGTCCTCTACAACTGATCCACACTGATCTATGTGGACCTATGAGAACTAAAAGTACATTAGGTGATTATTATTTTATGCTTCTTATTGATGATTATACAAGATATACTTGGGTTGCTTGCTTGAGAAACAAATCAGATGCATTTTATGTTTTCAAGTCATTTAAAGCTCTCATTGAGAATGAGAAAAATGGAAGAATCAAGAGTATTAGATCAGATAATGGAGGTGAGTTTTTATTTAGATTCATTTGATGAATTTTGTAGAGTTCATGGTATTAAGAGGTAGTTTTTAGTATCTAGAACACATCAACAAAATGGAGTGGTTGAAAGAAAGAACATGATTATTCAAGAGATGGAAAGGACTATCCTAAATGAATCTATGTTACCTGATGGATATTAGAAGGAAGCAATCTATACTACTATCTACATTATCAATAGATGTAAGCTAAGGGTAAACAATGATAAAAAAACCATATGGACTTTGAAAGGTAGACCTACCAATGTGGAACATTTTAGATTTTTTGGATGCATGTGCTTTATGAAAAGGACTAAAGATAGTCTATGTAAGTTTGAATCTAGATCTGATGAAGGTATATTTTCAAGATACTTCTCAATAATTTTATCCTACATTTGCTATAAAAATATTGAAAATAATAGTTGAAAGTGCAAGTGTGAAATTTGATGAATCTTATCATATGAGTCCATTCACAAGAAAAGGAGGAGACATCACAAATGACTGATCCTAAAGAAGAAGAATATGCAATTTTACAAGTAAATGAAGGATAAGATGATGAAGAATAAAGGAGAGACACCAAAGCATCATCAAAGCTGATTATAATAGATCATTCTTGAAAAATCATAGGAAAGAAATATGTTGGAGTTACTACAAGAAGAAAATTAGCAAGTCTTCAAAACCAAGAAAATTATGCATTTTATCAAAATTTGAGCCTAAGAATGTAGAAGAAGAAAGCAAGGATGAATGTTGGATCAAAAATATGAATTAATAGCTAGATTATATTAAAAATAATAGGACTTGGGAATTGGTACCTAGACCAAAAGATAAGAAAGTTATTGGGTCTAAATGGGTGTTTAGAAATAAACTCAATGAGGATGGAGAAGTCACAAGAAACAAAACTAGATTGGTTTAATGGTTATGATCAAGTTTAGGAATTGAATTTTGATGATACTTTTGATCCTATAGCTAGAATGGAAGCCATCAATTATTCTTAGCCTATGCAAGGTTTAAGGGATTTAAGTTATATCAAATGGATGTAAAATATGCCTTCATGAATGGTTATATAGAAGAATATGTATATAAGGAGCAGCCAAATGGTTTTTCTTTGACATAAAATAAGTGTTATGTATACAAATTAAAAAGGGCTATTTATGGCTAATAAAGACCATAGGTCTTGGTATGAATGACTTGACAAGTACTTGATTTAACAAGGATTAAAAGTGGATTTGTTGATAGTAACTTGTATATACAAAAGGGAAGAAAGATTATTTGTTGATTGTTATTGTATATGTGGATGATATCATATTTGGAGGAAGTAATGAACTCATGACTCATGAATTTATAGAAGCTATGAAAATTTGAATTTGATGGTTGGATGTCTATGGTTAAAGAGCTATATTCATATCTCAATCTACTATACATCAAGATCAATGTTGAAGAAGGTATTTCAAATGGAAGAATTACAAGCATGTTGGAACTCCCATGGTGACATGATGTAAACTAATAAAAAATGATGACTCTCCTAAAGTGAATCAATTAGAATATAGATCCATGATTGGAAGCCTTCTATATGAAACTGCTTCAAGACCAAATATTTTGTAAGTTGTGGGGCTGGTTGGAAGGTTTCAAGAAGAACCTAAAGAGACACATCTTTAAGTAGTAAAAGATATTTTTATATACCTTAAAGGGGATGTTGAGTATGTTTTGTGGTATACAAGGAGTGAAAATTTTCATCCAAAGGCCTTTTGTGATGTTGATAGGAGTATAAGTGGTAGAGAATTATTTGTTGGAGGATGTCTTGTTTCTTTGTCAAGAAATAACAATCTCTTATGGCTCTTTC